>CM060918.1:79485128-80937628 GCA_030737875.1 Allium sativum
AATTTAAGGTGACACATGTTCATGATTTACATAAATGATTATATCTATCCAATGATATAACTGTCCAAATTAGCAGATCTATATTGACTACAATGTAGTTAAAAACCAATATCCACAATAATAACATAGTAGAATAATACAATTGAATTGGATCTAGAGAAATAGATCTATCATGACATAGCATAAGATCTAGCAATAACATAGTGTAATGACCCGCATATTACGCATCGGAGGATCGTAGAATATTTATTTTATTTTCATATGAGGTCGTATAGTCGTGTTACTTCGGGGAATGGCTATTGGGATCATTTCCCATGTTCAAGATTTTTACCAATTTTTAAATGACCGTTTTGCCCCTAGCTGATCTTGTTTCGGCCATAACTTTTGATTGGTAAGGAGTTTTTACCTGAAACCACTTCCATCGGATTCGGATGATGGTTTACATTTCCGTAGAGTGGTCACATTTGCCAAACGGATCCACCTTTTGGAAGATATGGCTGAAACAAGGTTTAGAAGGTGAAAAACTGCTTAAGTGGGCTATTTAAGGTAATTAGCAAATGGGCCCATAACCCATTTCGGGATTAGGGTTATAGAGAGGATGAAATAAGTAAGATTTTTATTCTATTTCAGTTTTCTAGCCGCCATTTACCTCTTAGAAACCCTAACAATGGCCTCCACCTTCTAATTTCATTCCAAATCACTTTTTAATTGATGATTAAACTAGTTAGCATCAAAGCAAGTCTAATCAACATCAAATTAGAGGTAAAGGCTACTGTGTGCATTGGAATTCATGCCATTTAAAGACTCACTTCAGATCTGAGTATATATTTTGGCTAAAGTCAGTGATTTGCATTGTTTTTTACTAATTACGGCTAATTAGGGGTGATTAGTGCTAATTAACAAAATTATACATGATTAAATTCTGGAAAAAATGTTTAGAAATTCTTAAATATTATTTTAAGCCTCTGTTAGAAATTTGGGTTAATTTGGATTTGTTTTGCTAATCCTATCATTAGTTATTGTAAAGCATGATTAAGGGGAAAATATTCATTTTGGGTATGTTTGATCCGTTTTGACATAGTTATTTATCATTTTGGTTTTTATGGTTGATGTTATATGTTGCTATGACTGTTTGGTATTATTTATGATTTCTTAGAACAGTTAGAATGGTCGAAAACGCCGTCGTGTGGCATAAAACAGTCGCTGGAAAAGTTGCAGAATATTGTGTAGGAACCGGATCGGATCGCCGCCTTCCGAACCGACCTACTCGTGATCCCAAACTGACCCCGAGCCGCGAGCTGATGCTTTGGAGAATTACCCGAGCCGTGCACCACGAACAGTCCAAGATAAAGACTCACGAACTGGACTGAGGGGAATAACCCGAACGCGAACTAATGACTAGGAGGAGGTGGAGACATTATCTCTTTGGAGAAAGATTCGAGTTGTTTACCAATCATAAATCATTGAAGTATCTCTTCTCTCAGAAGGATCTAAATCCCCGACAGCAAAGATGGTTAGAATTCTTGGCTTTCTATGATTTCGATATCGCATGTATTGTAGGAAAGGGCAATGCGGTAGCTGATGCATTGAGTAGGAGACATGCCAGTTTATGAGCTATGTTTCTTGAATGGAAGCAACTGGAGTATATCGTAGGGTAAGATTTCAGACCAAAGTGCGAATTGGATCCAGAGATGTTAGCAAGTTTGACGATCAGACCTATTTTGATAGAACGGATTGGTTCCAGTTAGAGGGATGATCATAACCTATTAGAAATCATCTCCAAATTAGAAATGGGTGTTGACAATGAGGAGATGAACAAGTATGGGCTTGATCGAGAAGGATGGCTTCGAAAGGATGGTAGACTAGTTGTACCCAATGTCAATGGATTGAGAGATGAAGTGCCTAGAGAATGTCATCACTCAAAACTGACTATACATCTGGGTGGTAATAAAATGTATCGAGACATGAAGCAGACCTCCTACTGGGAAGGGATAAAAAGAGACGTTGGGAAGTTAATATCCAAATGCATCAACTGCCAGCTAGCAAAAGCTGAGCAAAAGAAGCCTAGTGGTTTGTTACTACCATTGGAAATTTCCGAATGGAAATGGGAACAAATCTCAATTGATTTCATTGATGGGTTACCAAGGAATAGATCAGGCCATGATAGTATTTAGGTGATTGTGGACCAACTGACAAAGAGTGCAAGGTTTATACCTGTCAAGTCGAATAGAACGACGGCTAAGTTAGCGGAATTGTATATGAAGTGGGTAGTGAGATTTCATGGAATACCCAAAGGCATTGTGAGCCATCGAGATCTGTTGTTTACTAGTGGATTTTGGAAGAGCTTACAAGAGGCGTTAGGGTCAGAATTACATCTCATTACCGCGTACCATCCTCAAACCGATGGTCAGACAGAGTGGGTGAATCGAGTATTAGAAGACCTCTTAAGAGCTTGCATATTAGATTTTGGTGGATCATGGGATGACCATTTGCATCTAGGGGAGTTCGCATATAATAATAGCTATCAGTCCAGTATTGGTATGGCTCCATGTGAAGCTTTGTATGGAAGACCATGCAACTCACCATCATGTTGGTTAATAACCGGTGATTTTTTTTTTTTTGCTTGTGCTAGATGTGATAAGAGAAACCTCAGATAAAATCAGGATTATACGACAGCGAATGGAGGCTGCCCAAAATAGGCAGAAGAGTTATGTTGATAAGAGGAGAAGAGATTTAAAATTCTCCTTTGGCGACTTGGTGTTTGTCAAGATTTCTCCGTTAAAGAGCGTGATTCGATTTAGTAGGAGAGGCAAGTTAATACCAAGATTTGTTGGTCCATTCCCAATTCTCGAACAAGTTGGGAATTTGGCATGTAAAGTTTAGTTGCCGGACAAGTTGGCGGGGCTCATAATGTATTTCATGTTTCCCAGTTAAGGAAATTCGTGCACGACCCCAGCGTGGCAATTTCACCTGATTAGTTGGATGATATCGAAGTAGAACCTGAGGCAGTTGGGAACCGCAAGCCGATTCGTATTGTCGAGCATGATACGAAGAAACTTTGAAGGAATGCGGTGAATCTAGTCAGGATTCAGTGGGGCGGGGATGAGAGTGACTGTACTTGGGAAACAGAGGAGAGCATAAGGGAATTGCATCCAGAACTCTTTGCCTGGTAAGATTTTAGTAGTGATAGTTTATTCCCTTGTTGGTAAACCGCATGCTAGGGTAGACTTGTTATGTATGTTTGATTGTTGTGAATGATTGATAGGCATGCGGAACACCTTTGTATGTTTTTGGTTAAGGAATTTCGGCGGCGAAATTTCTTAAGGGGGGAGAGTGTAACGACCCACATTCTACGCATCGGAGTATCGTAGAATATTTATTTTATTTTCATATGAGGTTGTATAGTTGTGTAACTTTGGGGAACGACTATTGGGATCGTTTCCCATGTTCACGATTTTTGCCGATTTTTAAATGACCGTTTTGCCCCTAGCTGATCTTGTTTCGGCCATAACTTTTGATTGGTAAGGAGTTTTGACATGAAACCACTTCCATTGGATTCGGGTGATGGTTTACATTTCCGTAGAGTGGTCAGAATAGCCAAACGGACTCATCATTTTGGAGATATGGCTGAAACAAGGTTTATAAGGTGAAAAACTGCTTAAGTGGGCTGTTTAGGGTAATTAGCAAATGGGTCCATAACCTATTTCAGGATTAGGGTTATGGAGAGGCTGAAATGAGTTAGGTTTTCATTCTATTTCAGTTTTCTAGCCGCCATTTACCTCTTAGAAACCATAACAATGGCCTCCACCTTCTAATTTCATTCCAAATCACTTTCTAGTTGAAGATTAAGCTAATTAGCATCAAACCGAGTCTAATAAACATCAAATTAGAGGCAGAGGCTGCTATGTGCATTGGAATTCATGCTATTTAAAGAGTCACTTCAGATCTGAGTTTATATTTTGGCTAAGGCGAGTGATTTGCACTGTTTTTCACTATAATTAACAGAATTATACATGATTAAATTCTGGAAAAATGTTTATAAATTCTTAAATATTATTTTAAGCCTTTGCTAGAAATTTGAGTTAATTTGGATATGTTTTGCTAATCCTATCATTAGCTATGGTAAAGCATGATTAAGGGAAAAATATTGGTTTTGGGTATGTTTGATCCATTTTGACATAGTTATTTATCATTTTGGTGTTTATGGTTGATGTTATATGTTCCTATGACTGTTTGGTATGATTTATGATTGCTTAGAACAGCTAGAATGGTCGAAAACGCCATCGTGTGGCATAAAACAGCCGCTGGAAAAGTGTTAGAATATTGTGCAGGCACCGGATCGGATTGCCCCCTTCTGAACCGACCCGCTCGTGATCCCAAACCGACCCCGAGCCGCGAGCTGATGCGTTGGAGAAGTACCCGAGCTGTGCACCACAAACAGTCCAAGATAAAGGCTCACGAACTGAACTGAGGGGCATAGTCCGAACCGCGAACTGATGACCAGGAGGAGGTATCACGACCGAAGGCCAGGAGCACCATGAGCCGTCTTGACTCAATTTCCACGAGCCAGAATCTCTGAACTGGTTGCTCCACCATGACCCGACCCGGATGAGGCACCACGAACCAACCCAATGGGGAACCACCTCATAAGGGCCGAACCGAAATGAATGGAAGCTCCTTTCTGAACCAATCTAGAGGAGACCAAATCCCGAGATGCAAAGGTAGTTCAAATGGGATGTTGTAACTCGGGATCCAATTGGGAACCAACGAGTTAACTTCATGAGTTGGGATTTGCTGCGGGACGTGTGCTAAGGGGTTATCAATGTCTATAACTTTGATTCACCACCAAGACAGTTGTTAGGCTATGGATCTGTGCAGTGGGGTAGATATTACTCCATGGGGGCAGAGTGATCGTAGTATGATTATGAGCCAGTGCAGTGGAGTCGTCATGACTTCATGGTGCAGAGTGGACATATCAAGGGATTAGTGGCTATGGATCAGTGTAGTGGAGCCATCATGACTCCATGGGGCAGAGTGATCATAGCAAAGGATTTGGGTGGTCAAAGTAGTGGATATCGTATG
Organism: Allium sativum; assembly: GCA_030737875.1. Taxonomy (NCBI): domain Eukaryota; kingdom Viridiplantae; phylum Streptophyta; class Magnoliopsida; order Asparagales; family Amaryllidaceae; genus Allium; species Allium sativum. The sequence continues at coordinate 79,490,211 of CM060918.1, forward strand.
CTTTACGCACTGAGTGAGAGATGTGAGGATGGTTGCTATTTTTGATGTTTGTTATCACCATGACATGTACACCCCTCCCCCGTATCATTACACAATATGTTAGTGTCACCTTAGAGTATTGTACATCATGTTGTGCTAACTCTTTGGTTGCAGGTCCAGGTTCAAGTATGCTTATGTATACCTATTATTGTTCTATTTTTCTGCTTATCGCTCATACCAAACTTTTGTCTGACCCAGAGTTTTATGTCTCTTCTTATTACTCTGGGTGCTCTTAAATGGGCAGACTAGAGACAGGTTAGGTGGTATGCACGAGTAGCTGTACCGGAGACGAGTATGAGGCTTCCACGTATGATATATATAGATATTCTCCCTGTGTTGTTGCTGGTTACTACTTTGGGCATTAGTAGTGCACCTTTTTCTTTGCTTTAGAGACATTATGTTGGAGTTGTAATCAGCTGTATTTTGAATTACTGCTGCTATGATGATTATGATTTAGTTTTGAGCTTGTGCACTGTCTCTCCTGTTTTATGTCAAGTATGTCATTATTATATTTTATTCCATGAACTGTGAGACATTCTACAGGTTCCTTGTTAGTTCAAATTCCTTTCCTTTCCTATCTTTGGTGACCGTCCCGTGCTAGTTGGATATATGTACAGCGCATTATAGGGAAATGTCGGCTGGTGCGGGGCGGGCCGTCACACATAGATTTAAGGTTTACAACGTATCCAAATCACAGTCTTCCATAATTCACTTTTATATATCTGAACCTAAAAGCAACTAGAAACTCATAGTGTTAGGTTTAGAGAATTGAGAAAGAACAGATCTTGAATTTCTGAATTTGATTTGCAAAGTATGTAGTTATAGAAAACGGTTCTATCTCAGTTCGTATCTTGGTAGCATATGGCTCCCATAATTTCCAATGAAGAAATAGAAGAATTGAGCACATATTTATAGCTGTAGGACCCACTAAAACCGACTGCCACCTCAGCCCTAGGGGTGTCGACACCCCTGTGGGTGGGTCAATCCATAGGTCGACACCCCTCTAGGGGGTCGACCTCCTAGAGCGGGTATTTTTCCGCTCAGATGAATTTTTCAAATTTGAAATGTTCTCGATAGAATTCTGACTCAGCTCTGACTCATCTCTGACTCATGCATATGTATATAAATTTTCTGTGCGTATACAAAGTTAAAACCCTCATAACTTCCTCATAGGGTGTCCGTTTTATGCAAACCAAGTGTCTATCTTGACCAGAATTTCGAGACGGATGCAATGGTGCAGTCCCTTTCCTCTAATTCTAAAAATTAATTATTATTTAATTTATCCTCTTTTAGTGTTGGTACAAATTTGGGGTGTTACAAGATTTGTTTTCTTGCCTATGTTAAGCTATAACAACCCATATTTTTTCCGACTATTTAATTTTAAAATTAGTGTTACTTTTGGAGTATAATGGTTAAAACAAGATTAATAAATTTATTACGTGAATTTAATTGATACAAACTTGAATAAGCATATGTTATTTTAATTAGAAGTTGTAACTAGTCATAGATTGCACAAATCAACATTAATGCATTGAAATAAAGCGGAAACAAATTCCAGTAAAGATAAATGAATGGAAATTAAGAATGGAAATTAAAGTTATAAATGGAATGTTTAACTAATTGTTAAAAATAATAATTACAATGGATTAATTGGTTTATGTAAAACCATTTGTTTTTTTTTTGTTGATAAACAACAAATATATAAATGCGTTTGAATTTATAACATATAACAGTTCTTAAATTTAAAATTTACTATTTAATTCATTCATGATAAATTGGAAATAAATTGCAACTAATGCTCGTAATTATTGCAGTTAAGGTGAATAAAAATTGTAATTATAGAAGGTTGATATAATAGAATATAAACAAATGTTATGTAGAACCAAAAGTAACGATTTATTGAATAATAAGTAATAAATGGATTCGATCAAATTTAAGTTATGTCAAATAAATTGATCATAATTAACTGAATTAAGTATTTCGTTATGGTACATTAAATGATAAATAGAAGTTACTAACATAACAGGATATTAAAAAAAGTGTTAACTATATCTATAAATACAAGGTTGGTTGAATAAGAAGAATTGAAATTAAATCAAACCAATTTATTTTAATTAAAAATATACTTAATTGGATTTAATTGTAATTGAAACTAAACATTGAAAAATAATGTAATAATTAACTTTGAATTTGATATGTGAGTTTGTTATAAACTATGGTTAAAATTTTGGGTAATCAGAACAAGAAAATTTGTAACTCATGAAGGTTGAATTAAAAGAAAGTTAATTAATTTTATATAATTTGATTAATGTATGAATCAATTTAATGAACTTTTAATTAAAAAAGGATACATGGCGATTGAGGTAAATGTTATATGCATGTGAAAAAATGCTATTTGTGTCCACATGATATTTATGGCTAATGAAATCATAATACAAGTATTCATTAGAACATTTAATGATATCCAATGGGTTTCATGCTAATGAAAAGGCTATATTTCAGGTAATGTATAATTAATGAGACGAACATGGAATGATATTAGAAATCTAACTTATAAATAATATTTTATATTTTGAAACTAAGGATCCTCTATTACGCATACTAATAATATACCTTAAACACATCAGCCAATTTATGTGGTAATTGATTAACGTTAAAAAGGGGAAAATATTTGAATAGCTATGAATGATTGATTATTTATCTCTTTATATTGTCATTTCCATGCAACCATTTGTTCTTCTTCCTTTTATCAACGGCAGAAAAATATATTCTTCAAACCGTTACCTTAAACTCAAATTTAAAATTTAAAAATCAAATCTCTATAGAACTTCAACATATTATATACTAAATCGAAGATCGCGACTAGTAGAATCCAGATCTACAATTCATTTTTGCATGCAAGCGATGGTTACATGGTTAGACGGATATTTTATTTGTTTATAATATTATTATATATTTAAATATATCTTGTATAAATTCTAATGTTAATAACTATTGCATGCGATATCGAATTTGAGCGCCGTTTGTTGTGTTTTCGTCGTGGTAAAATTGCGGATGTTCTAGTACTGATTTAGCTATGAATGGAGAATGTAAATTTTTGGGCTTTGTAAATTTTTGGGCTTTGGTTAGACGTTCGACTGACTAAAGACCCAAACGTGAGTGAATTTCTCGCTCACAATTAACTGAATTGTTCCCATATTTATTAAATTAAATTGTGAAATAAGTTTGGTTGTATGGTTGTAATTGATTGTTGATTGGTTGCTTAAAATTGACATACAAGTGAGTTGATGTGCAAATTGAATATGATAACTTGTTATTTTAATTATATTAAATTTCAAGTAAAAAAAATGTAACGACCCGTGTTTTCGACCATTTGAATCTGAATATTTAAATGGGTTTTAAATATTTTATTTGAAATATAAATGGATTTTTATATTTAAATTTGCTATTTAAAATGAAGTTAAACGATATATATTCATATATAATATAAATCAATCTTGAAAATGGCGTGCAGTTCGTAATTTGGAGTTTTGAACTTCAAATGAATATATATGATCCGATATAAGTCGGATTTCTGTGAAACGAGAAACGTTGGAACCGTAGCGACGGTAGTTTTCACATGAAAGAGAAAAATCCAGATTCCGTGTTGTAGATTGTTAGTTATGGCCAAATCAAATTTTGAAATAGTCGATATGGAAATCGCTATCGGCCTTTAAAATGGTCATTTTGCAAATGGTATCTGTTTTCGATGAAATTAGTTTCATGGGAACCGTATCGTTAAATTATTGTAAGAAAAACAAACTGCGTGGCAAACCGATGTCATATGTGACCACGGCAGCCATAAACGCTCGTTCAATTTCTACAACGAGTAATTAATTTAATAAAGGGATATTCGAGTGTAACTTGAGTAGATGATCGAATTAGGCCGCGAAACCAATTCCGTTGAGTTCATATCGTCGATTAGAGTCAGGATAGGCATATAGTTTGTTATTTTTAGAGACTGGGTAATTTGGCGTTTAAAATGGCATCACGGTGCGCGTAAAAATAGCCTACCGGGGAAACAGACTCAGAATGCGACGAAACATATGCCGTTGGGTTCGTATTGAAGAATTATTATAGGATTGCTAGGTTTCAAATTGATTTGATTTATTTGGTGATCGTGAAAAAATTAAACGCGTGTTTATTTCTGGTTTTATAAAGGAAATTTTTTCATACGACCTCGGATTTCAACGAAACTTGTCCCATTGGATCCGGAATACCTTTTTACACTGAGATTAGCCTTTTTATCAGTAAACAGAAATCATATAAAGTAGGATTTGCGTGTTACTTTATGCATAAGTTTCATATGATATTATTATAATATACTGTCTCTCTTTAAATACCAAACCAATATTTTTCCAACTCATGCTGTAGCCACCGCCACTTCTGGCTATCCCCGATATGTCATGCTGTCACGTTCTTTTCACCAGCCCACCCTAAACAAATACAGCAAATCTTTTGAGTTGAAAACACACTGTGCCATATTGCTTTTCTTCAGCCGACCCATACTTTTCTTTGACTACACGGATTTACACAGCAAAAACATGAAGCTATACTACCCTAAATATACATCACCATCCATCTACTGAAAGGAAATGAAAGCGAAATTTCACTGCACCCAGTAGTTTTACAGCTAGCTACCCCATTCTATTGTCTTATCCCATATACCCGTACTCTGTAAATAGCACATGTAAAAAGGGTATATCTTTCCACTGGATTGAAAGGAGACGCATAGTCTAAGATCTCTTGGATATGAAAACACATAGCCTGCTCCTTTCATCCTTCTATCACGTACAAAATCTAAAAGAGACGATATGCCTATAGTTGTGCGTATTCTTATTTGAAGTAGAAATCTAGGCCGTATGCACTGCCACCCTAAGATGTCAATGTATTGTATACATCATAAAACCCAAACAGCTATCCTAATTCCTATTTCTGAAAGCACATGCATGATCGAGACATTGTTCTCATCTGCTCCTATCGTCCCCTGTATATATATCAGGCAAACCGTCCACTTCTGAAACAAGAATTTCAAGATAGAATAATGGCTTGACCTTAAAATAATAAAAGAATGTAATAATGTGAGTTTTCCTTCTGTTGCTCGGAGCTTGCGTGTGGTTTCTCAGAGCAAGCTGGTTCGAGTTTTTAGCAGAGGCGGAGGGGTCACTTGTGGTGGCGAGTGCCGGTGTCTCCGGTCAGTGTGAAGTGTGGCAACAGTAAAGTGGAGGAACAGGTTGCGTGGGTTTTAAACAGGAAGTATGGGAGGAGCTGTTATTAACGATAGGAAGGGGTGGAGATGAAATCGGCAAGTCGGGGTGGCGGAGGATCGTTGCATGCAGGGGTTTCTGAAAATGTGCAAGTAGGAAGTTTTAGCAGTGTGGAAGTCGGTCCGTACAACCAAGCAGGTGGAGCTGACGGTGGAATGGGGATCAAGGCGAGGTGGAGTGGGTGGAGTTGCCGACGTGAATGGCAGGTGGTCCGAGGTCAATCGGAGGTGGCAGGATGCTCACGAAGTGGAGCGGTGCATGGGATGCATGGGGTTCGGATTTTTAGAATGAGGGTAACGAAGGTGGGTCTCTGGAAATGGGATTGGTTCATGTCAATGCTTTTCGAATGGCATATTACTGTAAAGGGAAGAAGATGAAATGGTTTAAACAAGAAGAAGAATTAGTAAAAGAAGGTTCGGCTGCACCAATTTACAACCGTGGATTATTTTAATTATGGTAAACTAAAGGGTAATTAAAAATAATAATTATAGTAGTTAAAATAGTAATGATTAAATACTAAGTAATCATGAAACGTGAAATGTAGGTTAGGCTGGAAATCAAATTGTTGCGAATGATTTTTTCAAAAGAGGCAGAAGGACATGAATTGGAGCGTGGTATTGGGTTTAGAAGAGAACGAAGTATGTGAAGGAATTTAAGAATTGGACTTTGTTTCTGAAATCATTTGTCGGCATTGCTAAATGTTTTGTCCAAGAGATTAGAATTTTATATAATACTTATAGAATTTGTTATTTATATTAATCATACTCTAAACTAAAACGTGAATTGTGTAGAAGTCTGGTGGAGTTTTTGAAACAGAATGTAGCGGTGTAGCAGATGTAACCGGTCAGAAGAGGGTCGGCTGTTTGCCGTTAATTAAAAGTAACTAAATTATTTCAATTAATAAATATTTGGTTAGGGATCAGTTTATTAATGAAAATCGTACGTTAAAATATTAATAACTTTTTGTCGGAATATCAGAATTGGACAAAACAAGTCGCGACGGAATCATGGTGGCGAACGCAACATTTAGGGACGATTTGGACGGAGACAGAAATAACTGAAACCGTACCATTCAACGAAAACAAATCAAGGTGAGTTAAACTCACTCAGTTTTCCCATTTATATTTTTATAAATTGGGTTTTTATTTTGTGTATTTTGCTTGCCAATGGTTGACTGTTTGTTTGCTGATTTAACTGATGAAATTAAACTGTGTTTAATTTCAGTGAAATACCAAATCGTTATTTTTAACGATTGGTTCCAATAAAGGTAACATACCTTGTTGGTCACGGTTATAAAATGAACATGTTTAATTGGTTGAATTGTTTGAATTGAACAATCTGTTTGAGATAACCAGTTGTATACAGGGAAGAACAGATTGGAGGGATCCAACCGGATTCCTCAAATATATTATTTATTTTCATATTATCATATTTGAACTGTCATGATGGGTAATTGATTTTGGTAGTGACCATTGACTGAAAAGTCAACCTGTGTTGTGTTTTAACCAATGGGCAGTATCGGTTGGGTAATCAGCAGTAGATGGCCTAAAAGTAAATTATTTTATTTTATATCGATTTACCATCTGGTAAATCGATCGAATTGAAGTTATAAAATTTACTTTATAACTAAGGATAGATTTTGAAATATATTTTATTTTGAATAAAGGTTTGTTAAAAAGGGAATAAATATTTATTTAAATTCATAATTTATTATTAATTAAGGAAATTCTGATGTTAATCAGATTGATATACAAGGGGATAGAAATTAACCAGATGATTGAAATTGGGGAATTAGTTTTAACTGAATAACTAACCAAGGTTGAAATGAAATCAAACTGAAAAGTGAAAGAAGTTTATGAACGGCTTTTATATTTTTAAAAACCGAATTTGTATAACAATGCTATAAAAGGAATTTAAGCGACCATGACAACTTAGATTAGATTGACTCAATAGGTGAATCAAGCAAAAAGGGAATTGTGAACAGAAAGGGTTTTAGACTAAACCAGAGTGGATTTTAATAAGGATTGTAAAAGCGATGAGACGTTATATCGACAATTCTAAATTTACGTCACTTAATAATGTTGTCAAGTAAAGGTGGGAAATTGAAATAAGAGATTCAAAGCGGGAAATGGCCGAAAGGATTTGAAAAGGAATTTGTGAAACTAAACATGGTAAAAGAAGAAGGATTTTGTAAGAAAACCCGAATGGTGAAATGAAATTGTATTAAAAGGGCAAAGGTTTAAAAGTGGTGTTTATAAGGAATTACTTAATTATTAAATTAAGGAATAACGTCCTATTCGAGAAGGAGATTTTCGATGAGATAAGAAGTTATGAAGCCATATTTTGAATAAATTAGTGAGATGAGATTTGTATGGATACTGGAATGTAATATCGAGTTTTGGATTACAACTCATATCCATCTTCAGATATGAACGTTGTTGATCAAGGTCTGAGAGGTAATTAAAATACCCCAACTTGAGCAACATCAGGATTATTTGAAGGTGATATTAGTTGTAATGGTAAAGGAGGACAGTGATGATTTATTATTTCACCAGAGAAATAATAACGCAACATTTTTATAAAAATTTGGATATATATATAAAATGTGAATTCCAAAGTAAAAGGGAAATAAAAAGAGTTGCGTGAAACTTTAACGATATTTGTGAGTTAGAAAAGGAAACGTGAAGTTGAGTTTTATTCTAGGAGAATAAGTATGGGTTATTGTTTTAAGTATTCCAAAGTGAAGTTATAACGATATTTGTTTTTTTTTTAAAAAGGGTTCGTATGTTAAATAAGAAGCGAAACTATATTTATATCGAAATATTTAAGAGTTGAATTTACGTTTGTTTTAAATAAGAGGCCAAGTGGTGCTGAATACTGAACCAGTGAATCCATTGGATTGTCATGATTGAAACACTGATTATTTTGATAGTTAAATCACCGACTATCAAATCTGACCAATACGATTGTTGGTACGGGAAGACCGGGATCGAATTTATATTCGAAAACCATTCCGACCAACAAATACGTGAAGATATCAGAAGACGGTCGAGATGGAGCATTGACGACCGGGGATCTTCATAAGCGGAAGGATTACTTATAATCTCTGGCTTAGCGGCCCGAGATAAACTGTGGTTCTGTCGTGGTTGGAATCTACGGATGGCAAGGACCTCTCGCTAATGATCCATGGGGTGATTCCTATATTGGATGCAGTAGGAGAGTGCCTTCGGTTCATCCTGTTCCTGGATGACTTGCATGGACGAGTGTCTGACATAGTATTTACAAAGGAATTACATACGTTGATTTCTTCAAACGTACCATAGTTGGTGGCGGAGGACGACGGTTCTCTTAGCTTAACCATAGGGTATTTTTGTGGACGTCAATTAGTGATATCTGACGGATTTGACGATGTGGCATTCAAAGTGAATGGTGGCCAGATGTTGTAGAGGAAATTCAAACCTCAAGCCTCATCAACCGGGAGATGACAAAAATCGGGCAGGCAGCATGGCTATGTGGGTCGCTCCCATTAGGGTGTATAATCACCTATCTAGAGAAAATCCTTTTGCTTCTTTAATCTATCGATGCTGTCCCTTTTCGGGAAACGGTGGTTTGAGTCCAACCGTTGGTGATATACATTCGATACACTCAAGCGAAATGAGTGGTTGGTCATGTGAGGGCCGGGTTGCAAGACGTTCTTGTTGAACCCTGTGTATTCGTCTCTAGAGATACATGTGCGGAAGGTGGTCCCATACCTTGTCAAGGTCGGAATCCAATCTCCAATAAGCGCCCGCGGTTTTGATTGTATACTATATATGTGGAGCCTGAGATGCAAGCGTTCCACTAGATTGTTATTTATTTGTAATTAGACATTATTATAATATCAGAAAGGATATGGGTTTCAAACTGTTTTGGGTTATCGTAAGGTAAAAACCGTCCGTATTTATGTGTGGATTTGGTCTTACGATTACCCTTTTCTTTTGAAAGATTGTGAATTTTAAAATCATGTTGGATGATTTACCCTTAATACTGTGCGAGTTTTTCTCACTCTGGTTCACCAGACTGACCCGATGTTTTGTAAATGCTCGGGTTAGCCCGGAGTGTACAGGTTCTGGTCATCAAGTAGTATGAAGTCCAGAGACGAGCTGAAGATGTTCAGCTGAATGGTATTTCGCTATGTGATTATATATATGAGGACAGATTATCAAACTGTCCAGATATGTGTTGTACTCTGATATTGTAAGTTTATTTAAAGCTCTCAATAAAGTTATTTCTGTATTATATTCCGCTGCGATGTGAGACTCTGTGTCATGTTCTTCTTCTTCTATTCTAATATTTCTTTCTTCCTTATCTCACCCTCTAATTTCTTTCTAATAACGTCCAGTGTTTTCGGTGTTCGGAAGGTTGGCATGAGTTACGGCAAAGGTATTTATGTCAATTTCCGGGGCCGAAAATTTCTCTGTTCGTTACAGTGGTATCAGAGCTTTTGGTTTAGTTATAACCTTGGCTCTGTGGTGTAACTCGATAGAGATGGGGTTAGTATCACCCTATATCGAGATTGAGTGTATATATATGAGAGCGTATTTGTAAATTTTATATACAAATGTTTTGTATTGTGTTGGTTGATCGGTTCAAGTGTTGAGAAGCGTTGAATTGGCAATAGATACAATATTGTTTTGAAAAGAGGGTAAATGAAATAATTTTATCCAAAATATATTTTTGTATAAAAAAGAAATAATTTTCTCAATTTAGTGAGATACTAGTGTGTTTGATCGATTTGAATGGAATTCAAATCGGATTGAAAATTGGAATTAAAACTTAACTTTGTTAAGTGGAATTAAAGTAAAGAATGATATTGAAATTGAATTAAATAAAACAGATTTTGAAATTGAAAATTTCATGAATAAATAATAATCAAATCTGTGAAACCAAAGTAAAATATCGATATTGAATATAAATTCAATTGATTTGGTTGATTTGGTCATGTATTGGTTGTGATTGTGAATTGTTTGTTATTGGTTTGTTTGAATAGAAATAATCAACAAATTTATTGGAACTAAATAAATTATAAACTAAAGAATAAATTCCAGTATAATATAAAATCTGGGCTGAAACTGCACATGATTTGAAATAGATGATTTAACCCTGTATTTGATAATGAATTGATACTATCTGTTTGATTTTTGAATTGGTATAGTTATACTAGTTGATTCGTGAATATTACTTAAGAATTTCATATATCTGTTACTGATATGTGAATTGAGTTGAGTACAGATGCCAGATGGCTAGGCAGACTGATATCGGATGAGTAAATCGCATAAACGTTGAGCCAGTATGCTCAATAACGCTCGTAAAGATACGCCTATGCGAAAATATAAAATTTTGAATTTTGAGATTCTGATTTTTGTTTTCCGACCATTGGTCGATGGATATACATTATTTGTTCCTGCGATATCGCAGATGTCACTCCGTGCAGGGGAGACTCTGCCGAATTTTTCCGGGAATTTAAGATGTTAGAAAATTTTCGATATTTTTGAAAATTTATATTTATTATAATATAATGGTCTTTGATTTAAAAATAAATTGGATTTGGAAATTACTGGATTTGCAACGTTCTTTCTTACTTTAGCAATTTCGAGGACGAAATTATTTTAAGGGGGGAAGAATGTAACGACCCGTGTTTTCGACCATTTGAATCTGAATATTTAAATGGGTTTTAAATATTTTATTTGAAATATAAATGGATTTTTATATTTAAATTTGCTATTTAAAATGAAGTTAAACGATATATATTCATATATAATATAAATCAATCTTGAAAATGGCGTGCGGTTCGTAATTTGGAGTTTTGAACTTCAAATGAATATATATGATCCGATATAAGTCGGATTTCTGTGAAACGAGAAACGTTGGAACCGTAGCGACGGTAGTTTTCATATGAAAGAGAAAAATCCAGATTCCGTGTTGTAGATTGTTAGTTATGGCCAAATCAAATTTTGAAATAGTCGCTATGGAAATCGCTATCGGCCTTTAAAATGGTCATTTTGCAAATGGTATCCGTTTTCGATGAAATTAGTTTCATGGGAACCGTATCGTTAAATTATTGTAATAAAAACAAACTGCGTGGCAAACTGATGTCATATGTGACCACGGCAGCCATAAACACTCGTTCAATTTCTACAACGAGTAATTAATTTAATAAAGGGATATTCGAGTGTAACTTGAGTAGACGATCGAATTAGGCCGCGAAACCAATTCCGTTGAGTTCATATCGTCGATTAGAGTCAGGATAGGCATATAGTTTGTTATTTTTAGAGACTGGGTAATTTGGCGTTTAAAATGGCATCACGGTGCGCGTAAAAATAGCCTACCGGGGAAACAGACTCAGAATGCGACGAAACATATGCCGTTGGGTTCGTATTGAAGAATTATTATAGGATTGCTAGGTTTCAAATTGATTTGATTTATTTGGTGATCGTGAAAAAATTAAACGCGTGTTTATTTCTGGTTTTATAAAGGAAATTTTTTCATATGACCTCGGATTTCAACGAAACTTGTCCCATTGGATCCGGAATACCTTTTTACACTGAGATTAGCCTTTTTATCAGTAAACAGAAATCATATAAAGTAGGATTTGCGTGTTACTTTATGCATAAGTTTCATATGATATTATTATAATATACTGTCTCTCTTTAAATACCAAACCAATATTTTTCCAACTCATGCTGTAGCCACCGCCACTTCTTGCTATCCCCGATATGTCATGCTGTCACGTTCTTTTCACCAGCCCACCCTAAACAAATACAGCAAATCTTTTGAGTTGAAAACACACTGTGCCATATTGCTTTTCTTCAGCCGACCCATACTTTTCTTTGACTACACGGATTTACACAGCAAAAACATGAAGCTATACTACCCTAAATATACATCACCATCCATCTACTGAAAGGAAATGAAAGCGAAATTTCACTGCACCCAGTAGTTTTACAACTAGCTACCCCATTCTATTGTCTTATCCCATATACCCGTACTCTGTAAATAGCACATGTAAAAAGGGTATATCTTTCCACTGGATTGAAAGGAGACGCATAGTCTAAGATCTCTTGGATATGAAAACACATAGCCTGCTCCTTTCATCCTTCTATCACGTACAAAATCTAAAAGAGACGATATGCCTATAGCTGTGCGTATTCTTATTTGAAGTAGAAATCTAGGCCGTATGCACTGCCACCCTAAGATGTCAATGTATTGTATACATCAAAAAACCCAAACAGCTATCCTAATTCCTATTTCTGAAAGCACATGCATGATCGAGACATTGTTCTCATCTGCTCCTATCGTCCCCTGTATATATATCAGGCAAACCGTCCACTTCTGAAACAAGAATTTCAAGATAGAATAATGGCTTGACCTTAAAATAATAAAAGAATGTAATAATGTGAGTTTTCCTTCTGTTGCTCGGAGCTTGCGTGTGGTTTCTCAGAGCAAGCTGGTTCGAGTTTTTAGCAGAGGCGGAGGGGTCACTTGTGGTGGCGAGTGCCGGTGTCTCCGGTCAGTGTGAAGTGTGGCAACAGTAAAGCGGAGGAACAGGTTGCGTGGGTTTTAAACAGGAAGTATGGGAGGAGCTGTTATTAACGATAGGAAGGGGTGGAGATGAAATCGGCAAGTCGGGGTGGCGGAGGATCGTTGCATGCAGGGGTTTCTGAAAATGTGCAAGTAGGAAGTTTTAGCAGTGTGGAAGTCGGTCCGTACAACCAAGCAGGTGGAGCTGACGGTGGAATGGGGATCAAGGCAAGGTGGAGTGGGTGGAGTTGCCGACGTGAATGGCAGGTGGTCCGAGGTCAATCGGAGGTGGCAGGATGCTCACGAAGTGGAGCGGTGCATGGGATGCATGGGGTTCGGATTTTTAGAATGAGGGTAACGAAGGTGGGTCTCTGGAAATGGGATTGGTTCATGTCAATGCTTTTCGAATGGCATATTACTGTAAAGGGAAGAAGATGAAATGGTTTAAACAAGAAGAAGAATTAGTAAAAGAAGGTTCGGCTGCACCAATTTACAACCGTGGATTATTTTAATTATGGTAAACTAAAGGGTAATTAAAAATAATAATTATAGTAGTTAAAATAGTAATGATTAAATACTAAGTAATCATGAAACGTGAAATGTAGGTTAGGCTGGAAATCAAATTGTTGCGAATGATTTTTTCAAAAGAGGCAGAAGGACATGAATTGGAGCGTGGTATTGGGTTTAGAAGAGAACGAAGTATGTGAAGGAATTTAAGAATTGGACTTTGTTTCTGAAATCATTTGTCGGCATTGCTAAATGTTTTGTCCAAGAGATTAGAATTTTATATAATACTTATAGAATTTGTTATTTATATTAATCATACTCTAAACTAAAACGTGAATTGTGTAGAAGTCTGGTGGAGTTTTTGAAACAGAATGTAGCGGTGTAGCAGATGTAACCGGTCAGAAGAGGGTCGGCTGTTTGCCGTTAATTAAAAGTAACTAAATTATTTCAATTAATAAATATTTGGTTAGGGATCAGTTTATTAATGAAAATCGTACGTTAAAATATTAATAACTTTTTGTCGGAATATCAGAATTGGACAAAACAAGTCGCGACGGAATCATGGTGGCGAACGCAACATTTAGGGACGATTTGGACGGAGACAGAAATAACTGAAACCGTACCATTCAACGAAAACAAATCAAGGTGAGTTAAACTCACTCAGTTTTCCCATTTATATTTTTATAAATTGGGTTTTTATTTTGTGTATTTTGCTTGCCAATGGTTGACTGTTTGTTTGCTGATTTAACTGATGAAATTAAACTGTGTTTAATTTCAGTGAAATACCAAATCGTTATTTTTAACGATTGGTTCCAATAAAGGTAACATACCTTGTTGGTCACGGTTATAAAATGAACATGTTTAATTGGTTGAATTGTTTGAATTGAACAATCTGTTTGAGATAACCAGTTGTATACAGGGAAGAACAGATTGGAGGGATCCAACCGGATTCCTCAAATATATTATTTATTTTCATATTATCATATTTGAACTGTCATGATGGGTAATTGATTTTGGTAGTGACCATTGACTGAAAAGTCAACCTGTGTTGTGTTTTAACCAATGGGCAGTATCGGTTGGGTAATCAGCAGTAGATGGCCTAAAAGTAAATTATTTTATTTTATATCGATTTACCATCTGGTAAATCGATCGAATTGAAGTTATAAAATTTACTTTATAACTAAGGATAGATTTTGAAATATATTTTATTTTGAATAAAGGTTTGTTAAAAAGGGAATAAATATTTATTTAAATTCATAATTTATTATTAATTAAGGAAATTCTGATGTTAATCAGATTGATATACAAGGGGATAGAAATTAACCAGATGATTGAAATTGGGGAATTAGTTTTAACTGAATAACTAACCAAGGTTGAAATGAAATCAAACTGAAAAGTGAAAGAAGTTTATGAACGGCTTTTATATTTTTAAAAACCGAATTTGTATAACAATGCTATAAAAGGAATTTAAGCGACCATGACAACTTAGATTAGATTGACTCAATAGGTGAATCAAGCAAAAAGGGAATTGTGAACAGAAAGGGTTTTAGACTAAACCAGAGTGGATTTTAATAAGGATTGTAAAAGCGATGAGACGTTATATCGACAATTCTAAATTTACGTCACTTAATAATGTTGTCAAGTAAAGGTGCGAAATTGAAATAAGAGATTCAAAGCGGGAAATGGCCGAAAGGATTTGAAAAGGAATTTGTGAAACTAAACATGGTAAAAGAAGAAGGATTTTGTAAGAAAACCCGAATGGTGAAATGAAATTGTATTAAAAGGGCAAAGGTTTAAAAGTGGTGTTTATAAGGAATTACTTAATTATTAAATTAAGGAATAACGTCCTATTCGAGAAGGAGATTTTCGATGAGATAAGAAGTTATGAAGCCATATTTTGAATAAATTAGTGAGATGAGATTTGTATGGATACTGGAATGTAATATCGAGTTTTGGATTACAACTCATATCCATCTTCAGATACGAACGTTGTTGATCAAGGTCTGAGAGGTAATTAAAATACCCCAACTTGAGCAACATCAGGATTATTTGAAGGTGATATTAGTTGTAATGGTAAAGGAGGACAGTGATGATTTATTATTTCACCAGAGAAATAATAACGCAACATTTTTATAAAAATTTGGATATATATATATAAAATGTGAATTCCAAAGTAAAAGGGAAATAAAAAGAGTTGCGTGAAACTTTAACGATATTTGTGAGTTAGAAAAGGAAACGTGAAGTTGAGTTTTATTCTAGGAGAATAAGTATGGGTTATTGTTTTAAGTATTCCAAAGTGAAGTTATAACGATATTTGTTTTTTTTTTTAAAAAAAAGGGTTCGTATGTTAAATAAGAAGCGAAACTATATTTATATCGAAATATTTAAGAGTTGAATTTACGTTTGTTTTAAATAAGAGGCCAAGTGGTGCTGAATACTGAACCAGTGAATCCATTGGATTGTCATGATTGAAACACTGATTATTTTGATAGTTAAATCACCGACTATCAAATCTGACCAATACGATTGTTGGTACGGGAAGACCGGGATCGAATTTATATTCGAAAACCATTCCGACCAACAAATACGTGAAGATATCAGAAGACGGTCGAGATGGAGCATTGACGACCGGGGATCTTCATAAGCGGAAGGATTACTTATAATCTCTGGCTTAGCGGCCTGAGATAAACTGTGGTTCTGTCGTGGTTGGAATCTACGGATGGCAAGGACCTCTCGCTAATGATCCATGGGGTGATTCCTATATTGGATGCAGTAGGAGAGTGCCTTCGGTTCATCCTGTTCCTGGATGACTTGCATGGACGAGTGTCTGACATAGTATTTACAAAGGAATTACGTACGTTGATTTCTTCAAACGTACCATAGTTGGTGGCGGAGGACGACGATTCTCTTAGCTTAACCACTAGGGTATTTTTGTGGACGTCAATTAGTGATATCTGACGGATTTGACGATGTGGAATTCAAAGTGAATGGTGGCCAGATGTTGTAGAGGAAATTCAAACCTCAAGCCTCATCAACCGGGAGATGACAAAAATCGGGCAGGCAGCATGGCTATGTGGGTCGCTCCCATTAGGGTGTATAATCACCTATCTAGAGAAAATCCTTTTGCTTCTTTAATCTATCGATGTTGTCCCTTTTCGGGAAACGGTGGTTTGAGTCCAACCGTTGGTGATATACATTCGATACACTCAAGCGAAATGAGTGGTTGGTCATGTGAGGGCCGGGTTGCAAGACGTTCTTGTTGAACCCTGTGTATTCTTCTCTAGAGATACATGTGCGGAAGGTGGTCCCATACCTTGTCAAGGTCGGAATCCAATCTCCAATAAGCGCCCGCGGTTTTGATTGTATACTATATATGTGGAGCGTTAGATGCAAGCGTTCCACTAGATTGTTATTTATTTGTAATTAGACATTATTATAATATCAGAAAGGATATGGGTTTCAAACTGTTTTGGGTTATCGTAAGGTAAAAACCGTCCGTATTTATGTGTGGATTTGGTCTTACGATTACCCTTTTCTTTTGAAAGATTGTGAATTTTAAAATCATGTTGGATGATTTACCCTTAATACTGTGCGAGTTTTTCTCACTCTGGTTCACCAGACTGACCCGATGTTTTGTAAATGCTCGGGTTAGCCCGGAGTGTACAGGTTCTGGTCATCAAGTACTACGAAGTCCAGAGACGAGCTGAAGATGTTCAGCTGAATGGTATTTCGCTGTGTGATTATATATATGAGGACAGATTGTCAAACTGTCCAGATATGTGTTGTACTCTGATATTGTAAGTTTATTTAAAGCTCTCAATAAAGTTATTTCTGTATTATATTCCGCTGCGATGTGAGACTCTGTGTCATGTTCTTCTTCTTCTATTCTAATATTTCTTTCTTCCTTATCTCACCCTCTAATTTCTTTCTAATAACGTCCAGTGTTTTCGGTGTTCGGAAGGTTGGCATGAGTTACGGCAAAGGTATTTATGTCAATTTCCGAGGCCGAAAATTTCTCTGTTCGTTACAAAAAATTACTGACCTTTGTTGACTAGTGAAATGAGATAGTATTTACCATTTGAATGAAATGGTTGTGATGGATGTTTTGATTGAAACTGGTTAATGCATTGATATTGACACTAAAATGTTCGTTGAATTTGTTAAAGCAATTATTCCAAAATAAATTGGGAATTTGGAAATGTGATTTAAATACGATTTGATCACCCAAATTTTACTTTGTTTAAAGTTGAATTTATTAATTCTCTTTAGATTTAATTTAAAATAAGAGTATTCGATGATTTTGGAAGTGTTCGAGATTTTGGATTAAATATGAAATTAAATCCTTTTAAATTTAAAAGGTTGGAATTTGAATGTGTTTGGAATCGAGATTTGGAAATGTAATAAACCTAATCGGAACTGGAATATAAATTTTAAGTTATTAAAAATTTGGAAGAAAGAAACAATTATGGTTTTAAATTAGTTAACTATACATATATATACTATAGTTTTGAAATAAATTATATTATATTATATTTATTACCTAAAAATTATTTTAGTAAAGCATTTAATATATATATACCTATAAAGTGAAATAAAGTAAATTATGTTATATTATTTATTATTTAAAGATTTTTTAGTAAAACATTTAATATATATATATATATATATTTATATATTATGACATTTCTTCCAATAACACATACACATTTATATAACAGAATGTTCTAGGGTGACAAAGAGGATAGTGTCTAAGGCTTGGGTTTGGAAAATACAAGTTTCCTGCTCTCTTTAGCTATCCCTAACTGATCTGATGGACAGGATGGTTATTTTCAAAATCTAATTTGGAAGTTAATTAAAACCCCTTGAATTTAGAACAAATTTTGAATCTTACAGCGTCATTCATTATTTAAAGGAATTTGAGTAAAAGATTTGAATCCTTAAATGATGTTGAACCTATTTTGTAAATAGCTAATCTATAGTACTTATGAAACGTTTTACCATCCCATGAAAATGATTAAATTTGAGAAGTATTATTAAAAAAAATATGTATAAGGCTTTAACCCAGATTTGAAAAGACGAATGGAAATGACAAAAATGAATAGAGAGTTTTGAACAAGGGATTTGTAAAGAAGAGATAAGACGGAAATTAAGGAAATTAATTTAACCTAATCCAAAAATGAATTGATAACAAATTGAAACTGGTATAGTCTATAGTTTTTGTTTTTAAAATACGCTTATTACTTGGAAAGACCGGGATTGGATTTAAGTCCAAAAACCATTTCAATTAATAATACGATGCTATTCGAAGACTTGGAAAGGACAGATGAAGACCGGGAATCTGTGGATTATATGGATTGATTGCTGATGTCTTAAATCGGGCCGTACACCTGAAACAAGGTTATAAGTGGCATGAGGTCTGAATATATTTAAGGATTTTCGGAGTTGTTCCATTCAGACCTTGAATGGACTTGTATGGATTGTGTGTCTGACATTGTAATTGACTGCGTAGCACTGATTTTTGTTGATATACATATATCGGATTGTGGCAATTAATTTCCCGTCTCTAAGTTTTACGTGCTTAGAGGTTATGTATTGATAGAAATCAGTGACGTGTTGTAAATTGACAATGTGGCATACTCAAGTTATGAAGTGAGCTAGTGATAATTAAACCTTGGTTTATTTAAGCATAGCATTATGTATATTGTGACCTCGCCGAACCTCACACCCTGGATTGATAGTTTAGGTTGTATGGATATCTCTGTTGAAACTTGAAAGCTTCGGCGATAGATCTACTTAAAAACCTAGGGAAAAAAAGGTATGTTCGGTGTCCATATCTTGATGTTAATCGGTGATTTACCTGGTGTTTGGTGTCCGTTTCTAGATGAAAACCATGAGATACACCCTGATCGTGTGCCCGATTGATCTTTCATGTTAGGAACCATCATATTGGAACCCAACAACCAATACAATCTTTTCGTTTTGTTTTTAAACTATGTATGTGGGCATAGCCACTATGCTTGCTAAGATTAATATATTTATTTGCGAAATGGTTTTCAACACTATGCACTAATAAAAGTATTAAAAGAAGATTTTCACTTATGAAAGCATGTATGGTTATCATAAGACAAAACTCGGCCATTCGGTGTGCGCTTGCATTGTGTGATGTGGGACGAGCTTATGACAGCTTCATTTTTCCAAAGCCATTAGCGACTTTTCCATAATACTTCTTTAGATTTCTGTACCCGTAACACTCATGTTATTTCTTATTTTAATTTGACTAATATATGAGTGATTTAGTTCTGATCCGAGTGTTTGTTGTGTTTCTTTTTATGCAATACGCTCGGGTCAGTCGAAGTTGCAGTTAGCGAAGATTACCTTGCCATGAAGATACCATTATGGAGTTGAAGATGGAGCTCAACACACGTATTGATTACTATTTATTCCGCTGCAAATATTGGTATGTTTATGACATTTAACTCTAATAATCATTGTAAGTGTATAATCAAATGTATGTTTTAACAACTTCATGAATTGTTATTAAATTATTATATTTTGTCCTTCCGCTGGGAGATTCTGTGCTTGTTTTTTCTTCTCTTCTTTTCTTATAAAAATCCCAAAAACTATCTGTATTTTTGATTTTTTTAAGTCGACGTTGAGGATCATTGTCGATTTGAATGGTCAAAAATCTCGGATGTAACATTTGGTATCAGAGCTTTGGTTTACCGAAAACCCTGGCTCTATTTGGGATTAACTCATTAGAGATAGGGCAGTAATACCCTAGAATGAGTTTGAGTGTATATGAGAGTGCGTACTTGTAATTTTTTTATAAAATGATTTTGTATTGTGTTGGTTTGTTCCGTTGAGTATTTATGCATTTTGGTCGGTACTTGGGACGCCAAGGCATCGACAGGGATTTCTAAACACTTGAATAAGACTCATTGACATAATATTAACTTGAGTCATATTATATATATAATTATTTGAAAATCTATGAATTTTGATTTTATTGATAATAATATTGGATTTTTATCATTTATTATACGATTAATCGATAATTAGAACTATTGGTTATTGAATGGTTTAAGAAAAATCAAATATTGAAAATTTATTAGTAATGAAATAAGAAGTAATATATGAATTTGAAAAATTAATTTTGGTGGTTTCGCAATATTGATTCCAAAATGATTTTTGAAATAATGACATTATATTTCAAAAATTGTTTCGCATAGAAATTATTTTCGAATGAATTTCAAAACTAAGTGTATACTCCCCACTTGTCTTCAAGGAATGATTTTGGTGATGAGTGCACGCATCATTGATATCTATTTTCAAAAGTTTGAGTGGGGTGATAGCTTAGAACTTTTATACCTTGTTTTATGAAATTAAATTTTTATTTAAATCTTTTATAGTGTGGTTTGATATAAAATAAATAGTATATGCATAATATTTTAAAGTTGATTAGGAAATGAACCTAAAGTTGAATTCTTAAGTTGTCATATAATTAATGAAACGAATTAAACTTAAAATTTTGGAACTTCTGAACTTTGAAATAAATAAATAAACGAACCAAAGAGAAGTATAAAATAAAATAAACTCTTCGGAATGTGAAATGGTGAAATTGAAACAAAGTAGACGATGTTGAACTTATATGATACTAAACCTTCTTTATAGCATATATAACTTACCAAATATCTGAGAAGTAAAATGTTATAGAGATAGGAAAATTCATAATGTACAAGCATTGGTGAGTAAATGAAGGTGAAACTAAATGATCATTTATAAATATGGATAAAACTTAAGTCATGACTAATTGGAGTAGTTTTGTTGTGAAAATGAATTCAACTAAGAAATTGAATAGATTGAACCAATGAAATAAGTTCGTAAATAGATTCTTAGATATAATTAACTTATGGAAGTTAACAGAAGTAACACAAGTAAGTAATATTATTTAAAATTGATATAATGAATAATGCTTTATTACACAATATTGCATAGTAAAACTTACAAATTGTCGTGAAGTTTAAAGTGCTTATATAAATTTGTAATTTTAGATTGTACCAATCAATGAAACTTAAGTCATGTGATGTGAACTTTCATTTAAAATTAACTAGAGTTGAATGGTTATATATAAAGCACAACTTAAGTGAAATGAAAAAGAAAAATAATGAAATAAAGGTTAGCTTAAGAAATGTAATATGAAATTGTCCATAAAATGGATTTTATGACTTGAGTGTAAATCATTAATTCTATATTGTATTTTATAACTACAATTCAAGGTGAATCGATTATAATAATTGGAAGTAAATAAGGAATTTGAATAAAATAAAAATACGAGTTGTTTATGGGTGAAATGAACAAAATGAAATTGTATAAATGATATATTAACGCTGCAAATCCGTAATTGCACTTTAGTTTGATGAATATGATTGTTTGAATGTTCTTATTTGTTTTTGGCTGTGTTACTATTTCATATAAGAATTCATTACGAGTGAATAATTGTATAAGTTAATACATAAGAAATGAATAGAATGTTAGTCTATATGATTATTAATAAAAACGAATGTAAATTAAATGTTTTCTAATTTGAATGTGAAATGATGTGGTTGAATATATTAATTAACAACTTCCTTACAACGTCTTTTCGAGGATGAAAAGCTTTGAGGAGGGGAAAGTGTAACAACCCGTATTTTTTCCGACTATTTAACTTTAAAATTAGTGTTACTTTTGGAGAACAATGGTTAAAAAAAGGTTAATAAATTTATTACGTGAATTTAATTGATATAAACTCGAATAAGCTTATTTTATTTTAATTAGAAGTTGTAACTAGTCATAGATTGTGAAAACCAACAGTAATGTATTGATATAAAGCGGAAACAAATTGCAATAACGATAAGCGAATGGAAAGTAAAGGAATAAGCGGAATGTTTAACTAATTGTTAAAAATAATAATTACAATGTTAATTGATTATTATGTGAAACCATTTGTTTTTTTTTTGTTGATAAACAACAAATATATAAATGTGTTTGAATTTAGAACCTATAACAGTTCTTAAATTTAAAATTTACTATTTAATTCATTCACGATAAATTGGAAATAAATTGCAACTAATGCTCAAAATTATTGCAGTTAAGGTGAATAAAAATTGTAATTATAGAAAATCGATATAATAGAATATAAACAAATGTTATGTAGGACCAAAAGTAACGATTTATGGAATAATAAGTAATAAATGAGATTTAATCAAATTTAAGTTATGACAAATAAACTGATTGCAATTAACTATAATTAAGTATTTTGTTATGGTACATTAGATGATAAATAGAAGTTACTAACATAATAGGATATAAACAAAAGTGTAAACTATATCTATAGATTCAAGGTTGGTTTAATAAGAAGAATTGAAATTAAATCAAACCAGTTTATTGTAATTAAAAATATACTTAATCGGATTTAATTGTAATTAAAACTAAACATTGAAAACTAATGTAATAATTAACTTTGAATTTGATATGTGAGTTTGCTATGAACTATGGTTAAAATTTTGGGTAATCAAAACGAGAAAATTTGTTACTCATGAAGGTTGAATTAAAAGAAAGTTAATTAATTTTATATAATTTGATTAATGTATGAATCAATTTAATGAACTTTTAAATTCAAAAAAAAAAAGGATATATGGCGATTGAGGTAAATGCTATATGCATGTGAAAAAATGCTATTTGTGTCCACATGATATTTATGGTTAATGAAATCATAGTACAAGTATTCATTAGAACATTTAATAATATCCAACGGGTTTCGTACTACTGAAATGGCTATATTTTAGGTAATGTATACTTATTGAGATGGACATGGAAAGATATTAGAAATCTAACGTATAAATAATATTTAAATTTGTAACCTAAGGATCCTCTATTACGCATACTAATAAAATACCTTAAACACATCAGCCAATTTATGTGGTAATTGATTAACGTTAAAAGGGAAAAATATTTGAATGGCTGTGACTGATTGATTATTTACGGTGGATTTATCTCTTTATATTGTCACTTCCACGCAACCATTTGTTCTTCTTCCTCCTTATCAATGGCAGCAAAAAATATATTCTTCAAACCCTTACCTGAAACTCAAATTTAAAAATCAAATCTCCACAAAACTTGAAAATATTATATACCAAATCAAAGATCGCGACTGGTAGAATCTTGATCTACAATTCATTTTTGCATGCAAGCGGTGGTGACGTGGTAAGACAGATATTTTATTTGTTTATAATTTTATTATATATTTAAATATATCTTGTACAACTTCTAATGTTAATAACTATTGTGTACGAGGTCGTATTTGAGTGTCTTTGTTGCGTTGCGGTCGTGGTAAATTGCGGATGTTCTAGTACTGATTTAGCTATGGGTGGATACTGTAAATTTTTAGGCCTTGCTTAGACGTTCGACTGACTAAAGACCAAAAGATGAGTGAATTTCTCGCTCACAATTAACTGAATTGTTCCCATATTTATTAAATTAAATTATGAAATAAGTTTGGTTGTATGGTTTAATTGATTGTTGATTGATTGCTTAAAATTGACATACAAGTGAGTTGATGTGCAAATTGAATCCGATAACTAGTTATTTTAATTATATTAAATTTCAAGTAAAAAAATTTACTGACCTTTGTTTACTAGTGAAATGAGTTAGTATTTACCATTTGGATGAAATGGTTGTGATGGATGTTTTGGTTGAAACTGGTTACTGCATTGATATTGACACTAAAATGTTCGTTGAATTTCTTAAAGCAATTATTCCAAAATAAATTGGGAATTTGGAAATGTGACTTAAATACGATTTGATTACCCAAATTTTATTTTGTTTAAAGCTGAATTTATTAATTCTCTTTAGATTTAATTTAAAATGAGAGTATTCGATGATTTTGGAAGTGTTCGAGATTTTGGATTAAATATGAAATTAAATCCTTTTAAATTTGAAAGGTCGGAATTTATATGTGTCTGGAATCGAGATTTGGAAATGTAACAAAATTTATCGGAACTGGAATATAAATTTTAAGTTATTAAAAATTTGGAAGAAAGAAACAATTATGGTTTTATATTAGTTAACTATACATGTATATATATACTATAGTTTTGAAATAAATTATATTATATTATATTTTTTACTTAAAGATTATTTTAGTAAAGCATTTAATATATATACCTATAATTTGAAATAAAGTAAATTATATTATATTATTTAAAGATTTTTTTAGTAAAACATTTAATGTATATATATCTTATGACATTTCTTCCAATAACACATACACATTTATATACCAGAATGTTCAAGGGTGACAGAGAGGATAGTGTCTAAGGCTTGGGTTTGGAAAATACAAGTTTCCTGCTCTCCCTGGCTATCCCTAACTGATCCGACGGGCGGGAAGGTTATTTTCAAAATCTAATTTGGAAGTTAATTAAAACCCCTTGAATTTAGAACAAATTTTGGAATCTTATAGCATCATTCATTATTTAAAATAGTATGAGTAAAAGATTTGAATCCTTAAATGATGTTGAACCTATTTGGTAAATAGCTAATCTATAGTAGTTATGAAACGTTTTACCATCCCATGAAAATGATTAAATTTGAGAACTATTATAAAAAAAATTATGTATAAGGCTTTAACCCAGATTTGAAAAGATGAATGGAAATGATAAAAACGAATAGAGAGTTTTGAACAGGGGATTTGTAAAGAAGAGATACGAAGAAAATTAAGGAAATTAATTCAGCCTTATCCAAAAATGAATTGATAACAAATTGAAACCGGTAAAGTCCATAACTTTTGTTTTTAAAATACACTTATTACTTGGAAAGACTGGGATTTGATTTAAGTCCAAAAACCATTCCAAGTAATAATACGACGCTATTTGAAGACTGGGAAAGGACAAATGAAGATCGGGAATCTTTGGATTATTTGGATTGATTGCTGACGTCTTCAATCGGGATGTACACCTGAAACGAGGTTATAAGTGGCATGAGGTTTGAATATATTTAAGGATTTTCAGAGTTGTTCCATTCAGACCTTGAATGGACTTGTATGGATTGTGTGTTTGACATTGTAATTGACTGCTTAGCACTAATTTCTGTTGATATATAAATATATAAGGGCGGGCGTGGTTCGGTCTGGTGCAGTTTGGAGCCCAAACTGCTTCCGCACCGCATAAAACGGTTGATAAAAAATACAAACCATAATGCCAACCCTTCAAACGGTTAGTTTTCGGTTCGGTTTTGGTGTAATACAGTCTAGTTTTGGTTTGGTTTGGTTTGAACCCGTATTAAATGAAATAAGAGAATTACTTCGATCCACAACCAACTTACAATTGTACGACGTTGTTTCACCTGAACGATAAAACACATAGTGTTATCCTGAATTGAAAGATTGGTTTCTATCTACATGAATACTTCAATTTCACAATTAATGAAAAGTGAAATTTTCTTAATACATTAAACAAGAATCAATGTTAATCAATGTATAAACATTAAGTAAGATAACTCAAATAAGATTATATTTATCATTATAAAAAAAAATGATATCAAAACTAATATACTCAAACTATAAAAAAAATTCCCTTTTTGATAACGATCATTTTTAATATAACCACAACATAAGCTGAGAATAAAATATATATCGTTAAAATAAAAATTTAGAAAGGTTATATTTTTAACATAACATTACCGGGGTAGGTATGCGGTTCGGTTCGGTTTAATACGGTTTGATCAAAGTTCAAACCGCAACCGAACCGTATCGTTGCGAATTGGTTCGGTTTGGGTATTTGCTTTTAGGAGAGAATCCGGTCCGGTTTTCCGCACCATTTTTGCGGTCTGGTCTGGGCGATTTCCCCATTGCGGTGCGGTTTATGCCCACCCCTACAAATATATATATATATATATATATATATATTTGATTGTGGCAATTAATTTCCCGTCTCTAAGTTTTACGTGCTTAGAGGTTATGTATTGATAGAAATCAGTGACATGTTGTAAATTGACAATGTGGCATACTCAAGTTATGAAGTGAGCTAGTGATGATCAAACTTTGGTTTATTGAAGCATAGCATTTTGTGTATCGTGACCTCGTCGAACCTCACACCCCGGATTGATGGTAAACTGGCGGTTAGGTTGTATACATATCTCTATTGAAACTCGAAAGCTTCGGCGGTAGATCTACTTTGAAACCTGGGGAAAAAAAGGGTATATTCGGTGTCTGTGTCCAGATGTTAACCGGTGATTTTCCGGGTGTTTGGTGTCCGTGTCTAGATGAAAACCGTGAGATGCACCTTGATCGTGTTCTCGATTGATCTTTCATGTCAGGAACCATCATACTGGAACCCAACAACCAATAAGAGCCTTTCGTTTTGTTTGTAAACTATGTATGTGGGCATAGTTTAACGACCCGAACTTCCCCATATAGGAAAGAACGGATTGCTTTGAGAACAAGACGAATCAGAACACGAACAGAAGAACATTTCATTGCTTATTACAACAATTCCATCAGAATACAAGAATATAATAGAGTATAAATAAATATTATACATTCGATAAATATCAGAGATTAAAATACATTACGCAGCAATGGAAAATAATAAATAAACACAACTGAAATAGATAAACGGATACAGAGCTTTCCGAATATCGTTCCATCCGTAAACCAGGATCCTGTGAATATAAATTTTCAAAACCAAAACTACAAGCGGCCCATGTGGAAAATAGGGGCACCCAGAGTTTAGGTTAAAACAATAAACTCCAGGTCAGTTATGTGACTGGTGTGAGAACTAAAACAATTAATAATCTTTATTTTAAATTTTGGTAAATCAAGGGACCATGTCGTATAACATGAAACGGGTTTCCTCCCAAGAATACTAGTGCATAAAACAAATAGCGCAATGCTAAATAAAGAACAATGAAGCTATTATAAGACCCACGTCCCATCACACAATGCAACACAAGCCAGAGGATAGGTTTTCCCTTATAATAGCCAAAGAATGCTTGATACGTGAAAC
Organism: Allium sativum; assembly: GCA_030737875.1. Taxonomy (NCBI): domain Eukaryota; kingdom Viridiplantae; phylum Streptophyta; class Magnoliopsida; order Asparagales; family Amaryllidaceae; genus Allium; species Allium sativum. The sequence goes on from CM060918.1 coordinate 79,517,662, forward strand.
TTAATCTTTTATTATTACTATAAGTGAAAAAAACAACTTCAAACAAAAATGTATCAATCCTAGACGGCATGGGTACCATCTATCATGATGCCCTACTAGTTCTACAATTAAAATCGCATATGTCGTATTGGAAGTTGGATTTCCATCATGAACCAAGGCAAGGGATCGTCCTTCCCGCTTTGGGACTCTCTAGTCCGAGTCTCAGGAACAGCCGCAACTGCACCTTAGGAGCCATAGGGTCGGTCCACACCTAGTGGATTAAAATACCTGAACAATAGGTTTTCCCGCCATATGGGGCGTAAACTGGTCATATCCGGACCAAACCATCGGCACCGTAATGACCGATATATCCGAGGTGCCTCGCATTCCAACAACCATATAGGTAAAAATAATATCAGTGTCAGGGCTTGCAAAATGCTGACACCACCTCTAGCTAGAAGGAAACGCATGTCCTCCCTGGATCCTCTCATGTTTTTGGTTCACACCGGGGTGTGAGGCTCGCGAATTAACGCTATTGTAATGACCCAAAAATCCCCGCCCTTTTAATCAACCATAAACCACACAGGTCTGACCCAAAAGTTGGAAATCCTCGAATGCATTAACTTTAGGCATACAACACATCAGAAAAAATAACAGAAAACTTTTATAAACAACATAATAATGTTACACGAAAGTACATAATATCAGAGTACATCAAAATAATACAGCGAAAGATAATTTTACAATAAATGTAATAAACTGCACAGCAGAACAACTAAACTTAACACAGCGGAAGACTATCGATGCTCTGGACATAGCTTTAAGCTTCAATCCAGAATCCAGCTAAATATATCTGCAAAATAAGCTATTCAACTGCCCGTGTGGAAAATATGGGCACCCGAGTTTGCAAGTGAAACAAACTACAGGTCAATCATGGGACTGGTATGAGAAATATGCTTAACTTTTCTAATAAGAAGGGTAATCACAGGACCACGCCGCTAACGCAGAATAAGTTTACTCCAATGGATTGCTAGTGCATAAATAAAGTAAATCGTTATACAATGCAATGCTTTTTAGAAAAAATGAAACCATTATAAGACTCAAGTCCCATCACACAATGCAACGCAAACTGGAGGATAGAGTTTTACCTTATAATGGTCAACAATGCTTGATACAATAAAACGGATTTGATATTATTATTAGTGTATATATGTTTCAAAAACAATTTCAATCATAATGTATCAATCATAAATGGCATAGCTACCATATACTATGTCGCTATATTAGTTTCACAATCAAAACCGCATGGTGTCGTATTGGAAGTTGGATTTCATCATGAACCAAGGCAAAAGATAGTCCTTACCGAATTCGAGATACTCTAGTCCGTGCCTCAGGATCAGAGCTCGAGTGACCCTTGGATCTTCAGGGCCGGTCCACCAAAGTGCAATGGTTGGATTTGTTGTGCCTGAACAATACGTTTCCCCGCCGTATGGGGCATAAATAGAACCACTAGGGACTCAAATAACTGAGGCACCTCGTTCCATCATCCACATAAGTAAAAATGTCTGGCCTTGTTAAACACAGACACCACTTGCAGCTAGAAAGAAATGTATATCCTCCCTGCAGTCCTTACTCCCATTTCTGTTTCATACCGGGGTGTGAGGCTCGCGAAGTAACGCTACACAAAGCTATGCTAATTAAAGATGTGCTTTGATCATCAACCACAAGGCTCTACTTTTCAATAATAAGCCTTGATCATTTGCATCTTAGTATGCCACATGTCAATGCATACCATACCATTGATTTCTGCCAATATATAACCTCTAAGCTCGTACGTCTCAGAGAAGGGTGTTATGCAAGAGAATAAATTCTCCGCCACCAACAGGTATATATTTATCTGAGATCAACGAATACAACATAAAAGAATACAACGTCAAACATACCATCCATTTACAAGTCCATTTTGGGTCTGAACGAAACCGGAGATGCCTTATTCCTCGTCCCATATGTCCAATACAGGAGAGAGATTCTTGCATATTATTAATCCCTTAAAAAAACCACATGCACATTGAGCAAAGGATGCAGGATGGGCACCATCAGAGTCTATCATGCATAATGTTATCTGAGGCGCTTAAACGACTCACCACGGAACAGGATGCAACCGCATGGAGCAGGACCTAAATATCATACCTAAGGCAAGTCAGGTCAGATAGTACGACCAAGGATAACGAAACAATATGCTACGAGAAATGCAACCCGATAAAGATCAAGGTTGTTTATACTGTAAGCCGCTCAAACACAAAAGCATAGCGAATCGCTCATTCAATATAGGTGGGAGCGACCGAATGGCACAGCCATAGGGACAAACAGTGCCACACAAAGGCGGCAAAACGTCGAGCGCCCTGGAACCAAGAAGGTCGGTCGCGCAAGGAACAAAGAAGAATTGATTCCAATCCTACGTTCCGCTCTTATAAGATGTCTCAAAGCAATCATTCTCACATGGACGCCCGCTCCTTGGGACTCACATAACTACTTAAGACGCTCGCTTAATTGAATCGCTCGTACGTGGTAACTAAATGCAACCACGGATAGCTGGCTACATCTAGCCAATGGCATGATGGTAATTATCAAGTGAGCGATCCGTAGCTGGCATCAACAGATTTCAGGTCATTTTTTAAGGGGAGCTCACCTATAAATACACCATGATTATCAACATAAAGGGGATCGGATCTTCGAGACCATGAGTGCTTTCAAATTCTATCCTCAACCATTGATTCGGCCATGGCATCAAGAACAATCTCATGACCATGGAAGATGGCTCCATTCTCTTTCACAATCATCCATCCATTCTCCTTCTCCTCAAATTTTACCATTCTCTTGTGTGATTCTAAGGTTGAAGTATAAAAACGAGGGTATATTGAGTGAATGCAAAGATGTATGAAAAGAGAGAATTGATGTATTTTGTCATCCTCATTATAAGATTGAAACACACCTTCACTGTGGACGTAGGCCTAATTAACAGCTGAACCACTCTAAATCTCGCCTCTACTTTACTTTTTCTTGCATTTTTCATTTTTAATTACTAATTAAACACGGTTCCATTTAGATCTTTCAAAGTTGGTGAAGTACAACTTAGTACCTTGGGTGTTTAGACCATTTTAGGTGTAAACATTTTGGCGCCCACCGTGGGGCCGTGTTCATAATTCCCTTTCGTAGTTCAAAAAAAAAATCCCAAAAAATGCTTTCTCTTTTAAAATCATGGTTGGATCGAAGAAAGGTGGCAAATCTACTAAAGTTACTACGATCAGTAAGGGTGATAAAGCTGATGAAGCTACACCTCAAATCTTGAATCAATAGGCAGGGGGTACCCCTAGGCCATCTATAACGCGAGATGAATTGGATGTGGTGGACTGAACGAAAAAATAGATAATATAGCGAAAATGATAATGGAAAGGTTTGATGTGCTAACCAATTTTCAAGCCAATTTGTTACCGCCAAATGTTGTGGTTAATACTGGTGAAAAAGAGGACTCACCAGCCTCGGACCGTGGACGACCTCACAGCCCAGTAGGAGACAGGGGAGAGGCCGGCGTTGAGGTTCCTAAGGCCAGATCTCCACAGCGCCAGATCTCGACAGCGCAAAAAAGAACGTGCGGCTCGAACTATCTCAAGTCCCACTAATGTAACATCCTTCAAAAAGGATGCAAGGCACCGAAGCTTAAACTGTGGTCGCACCGATAAAAAAGTCAGTGCTGATCCCGATGAGCAGGTAGGTGACGAGAGACGCATCACAGACATGAGACAGCAAATAATGAAAGAGAAGGCGGCCTGGGAAGATGAAGAGAAAGAATGGGAGTTTCCCCCCAGCAAAAATCCATTCACAGAAGAAATCCATCAAGCGAAATTCCCGAAGAAATTTGTACCCCCAAAATAACGCCTTATAATGGAGTTGGAGATCCAACCATTTTTCTGTTCAAGTACGACCAGCACATGAATGGAGCTAGGGCTGCTGATGAAACCAAGTGCCTATACTTTCCCGTGTGTGTGGAAGGTGTGGCCTCATTATGGTTCATCGGACTTGCACCTAAATGTATTGACCAATTTGCTAACCTGGTAAGGAGATTTCAAGATCAATTCCGACTGCAAACCACCAAGGTAAGGGATGTAATGTCATTAGGCGAAATGGAACAGAAGCATGGGGAAACCATCAGATCCTTCCTTACATGCTTCATGCTATAGCAACGGAGGTTATAGAACCAAAGCCTTAGTACTTATTGGCAGCCCTGAAAGGAGCTATCGATAAGAAGACAAAATTTGGAAAGTGGCTCAAGATGAAGAAACCAAAAACTTTGAAGAAATTTTACAAAAAAGCTGAGGAATACATGAGTGTGGAAGATGAAGCCCCAAGTGTCCAGAAGACTATAGAAAGTAAAGCCGCCAGAGAAGGAAAAGGCAACGAGTCCTGGGTTGAGCAGAAGAGTGATGTACGACGAAAAAGGGGAAATGACGAGAGGAATAGCAAAGCTTATAAGAAGACGTGGTTGTATAAACCATCTGAGCTAACCCTCCTAAACGAAACCCCGGAAAGAATTTACCAAGCCACAAAGGACTCGTGCATTTTCCCTCAAATGAAGCCGCAGAAGGTAACTAAGCAGCATGCGAATTCCGAAAAATTCTGCCGGTTTCATAGCCAACCGGGACACAGCACAAACGAATGCAGATGCCTGAGGAGTTTAATTGAAGAAGTCATCAGGAAGAACCAACTCCAGCAGTATGTGAAACATCCTCAAAATACTCTAGCTGTGCAAGGACATAACAATGCGGCTAGTCGGCCCAACTCGAGTATGGAAGCCCGAATGCCAGTCGACTCGAGACCGATAATAATTGTGATATTTGGAGGTCCCCACCCGGCCGGGAGCAGTTGGGCAGAGATGGAAAGATACGTTAATGAATTGAAGGGTATCATGAAAAAGGAGAGTAGAATGATCTTGAACAACGAGCTTCCGATGAAAATGCTCAAAACTTCGACCGAGGATGTGATATTCAAAGATAAAGATGCGGAAGGCATAATTACACCAACCGTCGATGCCATGGTGATCACAATTGGTCTTGGACTTGCGGTGGTAAAAAGGGTCCTAATTGACACGGGGGCATCAGTCAATGTGATTTTTATAAATACTTTCCAAAAAATGAATCTCCCTATGGAAAAGGTGCGCGCGTACCCAAATAAGATCCACGGTTTCACAGGTCAACCTACGCAACCCATCGGAATGGTAGATTTACCTGTGGAGTTGGCAGATGGGGAATATAGGGTCTCCATGGTACAAACCTTTGTCCTAATAGATGAGTTTTCATCTTACAACGCATTCTTTGGGAGACCAACTCTTTCAGGTTTCAAGATTGTATTAGCTCCATGGTGCTTGACCATGAAGTTTCCAACAAAAAAGGGAATTGGTGTAATTAAGGGTGACCAAATCGCTGCAAGGGATTGTTAAGTGATAGAACTGAGAGAGGCTAAGAAAAAAGACTCAGGAAAGGATGCGGAGGCTCTTCCCTGCATCCAAAAACCCCCCTTTATAGCAACTAAAGAAGGGTCCGTGCACTGGCGAACATAGTGGAGAGCAAAAAGAGATCGATCCTAGAGAAGCTAGTGTAGAGGACGAAAGGGCGACCTCGGCCAAAGACACAATTCCTGTAGCTGGAAATTCGAAGGACCCAAACTATGTGTTGAATATTGGATCTCGGCTAAGCCCTGAATTGAAAAATCGTTCTTAGAGCCAACTTAGATGTGTTCGCATGGAGTCATTCGGTCATGTGCGGCATATCTCCGGATATTGCGGTCTATAAGCTAAACATTGACCCGTGCATTCCAGTTGTCAAACCAAAAAGGAGAACCCATGGACCAGAGAGGTCACTCGCCTTAAAAGAAGAAGTTGACAGATTAATGGAGAATGGTTTCATTAGAGAATCTACCTATCCGAAATGGGTGTCCAACCCGGTTCTCATGAAGAAGTCAAATGGTAAATGGTGGGTTTGCGTAGATTATTCAGACCTGAATAAAGCTTGTCCGAAAGATAGTTTTCCCCTTCCCAGAATCGACCAATTGGTGGATTCTACTGCCGGTCATGAATTGCTATCTTTCATGGATGCATATTCCGGCTATAATCAAATCATGATGTACGGTCCAGACCAGGAAGACACAAGTTTCATTACCGATTTCGGTCTATACTGCTATAAGGTGATGCCATTTGGTCTAAAAAATGTAGGGGAACTTATCAGCAACCGGTAAATGCTATGTTTAAAAAGAAAATCGGCAGAACAATGGAAATCTACGCCGATTACATGTTGGTTAAATCAAAGAGAGCAATAGACCATTTGGAGGACTTAGCCCGAATGTTCGATATCTTACGCCAATATGGCATGAAATTGAATCCTTTGAAATGATCTTTTGGGTCGGTTCAGGCAAGTTCCTTGGGTACATGGTCAACTCTAGAGGTATTGAAGCAAATCCAGTTAAAATATCAGCTTTAAGAGAAATGCGTGCCCCAAGAACGAAGAAGCAACTCTGATCAGAGAAAACTTGAAGGTACAGAAACCAGTCTATTACATCAGTAAGATGTTATCTGGAGCGGAGCTTAATTATCCAAAACTTGAAAAACTTGCTTATTGTTTGCTCATTGCATCAACGAAGCTTCGACCCTACTTTCAGGCTCATCCCATCAGGGTACTCACAGACCAGCCTCTAAGGCAAGTTCTGTCCCGACTAAGACCTCCGGAAGATTATTAATATGGAATATAGAGCTCAGTCAATACGACATTACGTATCATCCTCAGAAAGCAATCAACGGACAAGCGATTGCTAATTTTATCGCAGAATTTACCGATCGAGGGGAGGCAAAGGAAGAGGATGATGTTGAGACTAGTATCCAGTGGAAATTATTTGTAGATGGAGCGTCGAACGGTCGTTGTTCTGGGGCAGGAGTAGTTCTCGAAACCCCTAAGGGAAGATCCTTATACTATGCATTAAGGCTAGAGTTTCTGTCAACCAATAACGAAGCTAAATATGAAACCCTTATCACGGGAGTAAAACTAGCAAAAGAGCTGCAAATAAAAACTATATAGATCTTCAGTGACTCTCGACCCGTAGCGTCCCAGATTCTGGAAGAATTCCAAGCCAAAATGGGTAACCTGCCAGATTATCTGACCGAAGCCTTGGAATTGTTGGAGACTTTCGAGCATTACGCCATATCCCATATTCCTAGAGAGGAAAATACCAAAGCTGATTCATTAGCCAAATATGCAAGCACAGGAGATGCACAACTAATGGGGTTAGTTCCAGTGGAGATCCTTTCCAGCCCGAGCACGAAGCAGACTGAAATGGAGTGGATCATGGAGACAACTGATGGGTCAAAGTCATGGATGTCACCAATTAAAGAATACCTCACAACTGGGGCACTCCCGGTTGAAGCCAAACTCCGAAGAAGGATTTTGCGAAAAGCTCCTTTTTACCTTATTCAGGATGGACGACTGTACAGGCGGGGATTTTCTACACCTTTTACTTTGTTGTGTTACAGAGAGGAGTACAAGTCAATCATGGCGGAATTACATGAAGGGGAATGCGGAGGCCATACTGGTGGATAAACTTTAGCCAAGAAAATCTTACAATACTACTTCTGGCCAGATATCACTAAAGATTCCACGGCCTACACTAAAAAATGTGACAGGTGCCAAAGATTTGCCAAGATCCCAAGGATGCCATCTACAACCATAACTCACATGGTCAGCCCATGGTCATTTGCAATCTGGGGCATCGACCTCATAGGAGCTCTCCCTACTGCAAAATCCGGCTTTAAATACGCAATTGTTGTCGTTGATTACTTTACAAAATGGGCTGAAGCGGAACCATTGGCAACTATAACTTCGAAGAAAGTTATTGACTTTGTCTTGAAAAATATCATATGAAGGTTTGGGATACCAAAAAATATAATCACAGACAACGGGACCCAATTCGAAAGTGAGGAGTTCCAAAGCTTTTGCGCCAAATACAAAATTCAAAAAATCTTTTCAGCAGTTGCTCATCCACAAGCGAACATGCAGGTGGAAGCAGTGAATAAAATCATTAAGACTACTATTAAGAAGCGACTAGAAAAGGCTAAAGGCGGATGGGTAGATGAACTCCTACTGACATTATAGGCAAATCGCACCACGCACCAAACTGAAAGAAAAAAAGCGGAACTCAGAGTAGCCGCACACCAAAGAAGGGTGGCCAGACACTACAATTCAAAAGTCAAGCATAAAACTTTTGAAATTGGAGACCTTGTTCTGAAAAAGATAATGACCGGTACTGGGGTCTTTGGACCCAATTAGGAAGGGCCTTATGTTATAAGTCAGAAACTCCAGGATGGTACTTTCAAATTGGCCACCACAGATGGGAATCAGATTCCATGAGCATGGAACATCGAGCATATTCATCATTATTTCTTATAGCATGTTATTCAAATGCATAGAAAATGTTGTAAAGATTTATGAGAATTTTCGCATTCTGGATGATGTACATAAAGTGACTGAATATGGAGTTCTAATTACATGCATAGCTCACTTATTCACACGCTCCTACTAAAGGTTGACTTCCTTGTGTAGGCAAATGAGCGATCGGGAGGCGCCAACTCGAGGAGTTTCGACTTTCATCAGGAAACACTGGATCTCTCAATACAGGACCAACAAAAGCTTGGTACCAGATTAAAGGAGTCAACACAAAAGCAAAAAGCAACTCAAAAATCCCATGGATAAAAACACTGAGCCCACCAAAGAAACACCTTCTTAGGTGCTGGACACAGGTTCTCCAACTTGAGATTTTTTTTCCAATGAGGCGAACCAGTGTCTATTTCCTAGGGCGAGGCACAAAGTCGGAAAAATAGACATGTCTCGAAACAGAAAAATTGCCAATCACGGGGAGCACCTTGTTAGGTGAAGGGCACGAAATTTATCTTTTCTTAGTCAAGCCTCGATGAGATAAATTAGTCTCCGCTTCTCGGAAGGAAGCATAAAATGGAGAAGGATTAAACATGCTGGAAAGACCAGCGCAAAAACAGAAATCCTAGCCGAAAGGGGGCGTCCATTCTTGTTCTTTGTTGTTAACCAAGTCAAACAAAGCCAAGACTGGATTTCAAAAGCAGAAATCCTAGCCGTATGGGGGTGTCCATTCTTGTTCTTTGTTGTTAACTAAGTCAAACAGAGCCAATATTGGATTACAACATTGGAGCCCAAGTCCTCTCATGGGGGCACGCATGAAAATGCATCACGAAAATACCCCAAACAAATAAACAGGATTTATAATAAAAAAATTAAAATGGTTGAAACTGCCAAAGTTAAAATAACGAAAAGCTTTCCAAGTTCAAAGCCAAATATTAAAAACTGGATGATCCCGGCTTAATAAGAATGCCGCAAGACTAACCGTAATTCGATATTAACGAACGAGCGAACGCTCCATAATACGATATTAACGTGCGAACGAACGTCCCGTAATACGATATTAATGCACGATCGCCACGAAAAATGTGCATTGTCAAGCAGGGCAAAGAGATATGGCATGGAAAAGACACAAAGAGCATCGTAAAACCAAGCAGACAACCATTCATCAGGATCACAGAAGTGTCACAGATCAAACAACAAATCACAGCCAGCATAACGTCATGAGCGAGGACCAACACCCGCTTATACAACCGGCCTTAAAGTTCAAAAAGAAAAATAACCAAGGAGAAGGAGATTACAGATCTCTAACCTTCCTTGGCCTACCTACCTTCCTTTTAGTTGGAGCAGAACAAGATGGAGGCCTATCAGCATGTGCAGAAACTGCCGACTCAACATCCCTAGGGGGGAAAGAAGCAACCAAGTTGTCCTTGGACCTAAGAGCATGGATTAACTTCGCCTTATCATTTCCAGAACAGAGATGCATTCAAGATTGTCCTTGTGAAGTCTTTGGAGGTCGCAGGCCAGTGTATGCCAGCTATTCATCCGCTTCGCAGAATGATTTTTCAGCAAATCTATCTGTTTCTCAAATTGACGAACAACATTCTCGAGATAGGCCAACATCTGACCTTTTGCTGCAGTCATGTCATAAGAGAAAGTCTGAGAATCAGATGGAGATATATCCACATTCGAAGGTACTCCCTGTAAACTCCACCCCCAAAACCGCTTAGCTAGCCTAGGGTTACAAGGTCCAGGGGCATGGCGTGGCCTGTTAATAATAGCTTAAAGTTCTGAATAAGAAGGGATGGAGGGAGAGTTTACAGACGGTTGACCAAAATAAAATCTGGTCATTTGGGACGTCAAAATCAAAGAAGGTTTCCCATCGACGCCGCTCTGGAGATGGAACAATCCTGCAAATAGATCAGGAAATAACCATAAGATTCAAAGGAAAAATGAACATCAGAAAGAATCAACAAACCTGAGTAGCAGTAGAGGGAAGATCAGAATTATTTCTTCCTAATTTTAGAAGCCCTATTGAAGGTAAATGAGAGCAGAATCTAATTAGAAATAAGAAAATGAAAGGGAAGATTAAATGACACACATCATAAAGCACTCCTCACCACGTCAGCCTAATACTTGAGTACTGAAATGTGTGTCTCATCTGAAAGCCAGTTGTCATGTTCACTTCCCCATAATCTAGTTGTTTACAATAATGAAAAAACAGTCCAAGCGCCTCGCCCAAAAAGTAAAAATGCCAACCATCTACAACAAAGCAATCTTAGTTCCTGCACGAACGACTCCTCAACAAGTCGGGACAAGCCCGCAAAACAATGTGCAACCAAATACGTCGAAGCCAGTAATTCCTAACAAAAAGAAATCACAGACTTTGAGGTGCAAGTGTTAATCCCTTAAAAAAAATCCACACGCACATTGAGCAAAGGATGCAGGACGAGCACCATCAGAGTCGGTTGTGCATAATGTTATCTGAGGCGCTTAAACGACTCACCATGGAATAGGATGCAACCGCACGGAGCAGGACCTAAATATCAAACTCAAAGCAAGTAAGGTCAGATAGTACGACCAAAGGTAACGACACGATATGCTACGAGAAGTGCAGCCAGATAAAGATCAAGGTCTTATATCCTGTAAGCCACTCAAACACCAAAGCAAAGAAAATTGCTCATTTAATATAGGCAGGAGCGACCGAATGGCACAGCCATAGGGACAAACATCGCCACACAAAGGCGACAAAAGGTCGAGCGCCCTGGAACCAAAAAGGTCGGTCATGCATGGAACGAAGAAGAATTGATTCCAGTCCCACGTTCCGCTCTTATAATATGTCTCAAAGCAATCATTCTCACATGGACGCCCGCTCCTAAGGACTCTCATAACTACTCAAGACGCTCGCTCCATTGAGTCGCTCGTACGTGGTAACTAAATGCAACCACAGACAGCTGGCTATAGCTAGCCAATGGCATGATGGTAATTAATCAAGTGGGCGATCCGTAGCTGGCATCAACAGATTTCAGGTCATTTCCCAAGGGGAGCTCACCTATAAATACACCATGATTATCAATATAAAGGGGATCGGATCTTTGAGACCACGAAGTGCTGCCAAATTCTATCCTCAACCACTGATTCGGCCATGGCGTCAAGAACAATCTCATGACCATGGAAGACGGCTCCATTCCCTTTCTCAATCATCCATCCATTCTCCTTCTCCTCAAATTTTACCATTCTCTTATGTGTTTCTAAGATTGAAGTATATAAACGAGGGTATATTGAGTGAATGCAAAGATCTATGAAAAAAGAGAATTGATGTATTTTGTAATCCTCGTTATAAGATTGAAACTCAACTTCATAGTGGACGTAGGCCTAATTAATGGCTGAACCACTCTAAATCTCGCATTTACTTTACTTTTTCTTGCATTTTTCATTTTTAATTGCTGATTGTACATAGTTCCATTTAGATCTTTCCAAGTTGGTGAAGTACAACTTAGTATGTAACAACCCGTATTTTTGAATAACATGTTATAATATAAATCAAGGCAGAATTAAACTGTAAAATCTGAATCAAGGGAAATGGGCTACGCCATTGCGTTCGTCTCGGGAAAATACGCGAAATAGAGTCTGAAATTTTGTAAATCGGAGTCCGTATGACCAAGAAAAAGCCCGACGAAGTTTTCAGAATTCCAAGGCCCGAAAACAGTTCAAATTCGGATTCAGATTCGAATTCAAACCGAAGCAGATAGGCGGGATTTTTCCCGCCCCAGGCAGGGTCGACACCAGTGTCGACCCCCCCCAATGGGTCGACACCCATGTCGACCCATGGGTCGACACCCATGTCGACCCATGGGTCGACACCCATGTAGACCCAGGGGTCGACCCCTTCCCCCGGGTGGCCAAATGGCCTGGTGCGCCTACTTTGAGTTTGGGTCAGGTCTAGTGGCTAATGACGGGATTTGATGGCTCGGATTAGATCTAGGGTTAATCCTATGGCTAATACTATCCTAATCTTCTATAAAAAGACCCCTAAGCCTAGCCTAAATCATCATTATTCAACCCTACAACTAAACTATGCCAAATTTGTTCCTCTCATGGCCTCCACTCTCATGCAAAATTTCTAAGTTTATTTATATGAGAGATTTTGAGTTCATACAAGTGTTTTCCAAGCTTGTATGAGTGTTCTTAGTTTGCATTCAAGTCAAGTTGCAACATTTCTATTACAAAGCAAGGGTTTTTATTGATTTGGCTCAAGGGTTTCATTTGGAGCTTTCATATTTGGGTTTTTTGGTGATTGCATAAGGGCTTCGTCTCAATCTTTATAATATATATTCATTTGTGTCTTCATAGCATTGTAAGCCCTTTTCTACTTTCTTTTTGAACTATAAAGTTAAATGAATGATGCAAGTTTGGTTTGATCATTATGATATGCAAGTTTGGTTGATCATTATGTTATGCAAGTTGGTTTAATCATTATGTATGACACATGTTGCTATGTTATGCAAGTTTGGGTTGATCATTATACACATGTTATCATGTTATGCAAGTTAAACTTGAGTTTGTGAGCTTAAAGCTTCAATCTTTATATTAAAGGTTGCATTTTGGCAACATGGAAGTTATCATATCCCTTATGATAACTTGCATGTGAGGCTAAATGCGAACTTCTAGCAACTTCTACATGTCATTTATCACCATGTATCACTTATATGCTAAGTTTGGTTTTATGCATACTTTTGAAGCCAAATAATGCAATATTCAAGTATATGAACATATGTACATTTCATATGCCACCATGTTAAACGTGTGGCTTCAACACCTTTTTGTCATGATTATGCCAAGTTCCCTATTTTATCCTTTATGCATTGTTGCGATTATGTAAACGATGGGATTACGTTGGGGTTGGGTAACATTATGACATGAACATGGTTTTTATAACATGACGTGATATGTTAGCTTGTAATTATGTTTTGGAAACATAATGGACATGACACTTAGAAAATATGAGTGTGGCCAACTCGAGGTTGGGTTGAGTTTGTAGCATAAATCTACCCGGACCCACCCGGCTTAACTAGTGGCTACAAACAATAGGACCCAATGTGAGAAGTTGGTCATGTTGTGGTCGAACCCGAGGTTAGACCAAGTTGTGGTGTAAAGCTACCCGGACCCGCCCGGCTTAACTAGTAACCACAACAAGGTCTAATGTGAGAGGTTAAAGCACATTAAGTTAATTAATGCCTCCTGATTAGGGTTAAGTCGTGGTCCACTTAATACTTAACCAATTTGGGCTTGATGGGTTAATCGGGGTTAAGTCATGAACCTTGGGTACACTTAACCAATTTAATCCACGTTTGGAGTGGGTTAACCACATTTAACCTGTTAAGAAACCATAGTTGTGTGGTCCTTTTCAGTAGTAACCCTCTTGATAGTATCATGATACCCTAGGGACTAGGCTAGGGTGGGGCACGATTACTGGGCTGACATGTAAGCGACCAAAACGACGGCTGAGTAGGTACGCCGGTGTGGGTCCAGGCGGACTATGGTCGTGCACATGGTCCGGAGTTGGAAAATCAGGCACGGGTACCAGTAGATCTAGACTGTGCATGCTTGATTTGTGTCCGAGGTTGACACCCTAGGACTTGATACACCCTAGGGTGGACCTAGCGCAGTTTAAATACATTTCATGTTTGGGTCGTATGACACCGACACTTGACGAGTTAGGCTTATAGGGAGCCGATCAACTAGACCGTGTAGTTGGACCTTGATTTAGGTCACCTCATGATATTGGGCCAAGCTTGGGCCAAGGGATCAATTCTTGTTTTTACTTGACATGTTAGAATGCTAGTACACCCGTGGTGCAAAATTTAACCTTGATTATGCGATGACACCTTTATCTATCTTGTTAGTTAATCATCATGCCAGTATGTTGTTATCCTTATGTTCATCTTAGCTTCTCATGCCAGTTAACTTTACTAGTTCATGGACTGATAGTAGTTAGGGCTTACCAGTCTTTTTGACTGACTTGTTTTCTTTCGCCTCTTTTCTTCCGTTCCCCCCCCCCCCCTCAGGTCCTCAGGGTGGGAACATTGGAGCTTAGCTTGGATCTTTATAGCTTGCTTACTGGATTTGCTCATGTACGGTTTTGGACATTGAGCTAGCTATGGTTTGTCACTTCACTTTGGGGATAGTACTTTATGTATTTCAGTTTTTCAGTTTATGCTTTTCTCTAGACTTTGTTTGTTGGAAAATAATGACCAAGTACTTTGTTGTAACTTGACTATGGTTTTGAAATGCTAGTTTGATCCGCTGCTTTATTTACTCTATTTTACTTACATGTTCTATCTTGTGATATCTGCATGCATGTTTACCTCGTTTAACGCCCCTCCAAAGCTAGTGTCCTTGCTAGAGTGGCATTGGCGGAGGTGGGGTGTTACATTTGGTATCAGAGCGAGGTTAACAAGATTTGAGCAAAAGGTTTTTAAAACTTACCTTTTGAAAAACTATTTTCAAAACCAATTAAGTATTTTCCAAGAAAAGTCTAGTATTTTAAAAGGCTATTCCCCAAAAGCCATTAGCACTATCCTTCGTTTCCTCGTTCTAAACCTATCTTTTCCTTTTTCAGTATGGCCGATCTTAATCTTCCCGAGGGAGTGACCATTCCCGGATGGTTCCGGAGGTACTTGGAAGCTAGGGCCAACAATGTGGGCCCAGCAGCTACCCCCACTGTAACTGAGGTTCCTCCTCCTCCTCCCCCTCCTCAGAATCCACAAGCGGATTTCGCAAAAGTTTGCAAGGACTTTAAGGCGATGGGTGGCAAGAATTTCATTGGGACGGAGACTTTTGTGGAGGCGCGAAATTGGTTGAAAGAAACTGAAGATCTTTTCCCTATCTTTGATGTGGAAGACCATAGAAAGATTTTATTAGCAGCATGGCTATTAAAAGAAGAAGCTGCTTATTGGTGGGAGGTCACCAATGCTACTAGACCTGTAGAGACTTGGGCCGACTTTAGGACGAGGTTTGGGCTTAAGTTTCTATCATCAGCTGAGGCAAATCTGCAATTGGAGAAGTTTATATCTTTGAAGCAAGGGGACATGACAGTGAGGGAGTATGTGAATGAGTTTAACAAGCTCGCCCGATTCGGTTTGGACATGGTTAATACTCCCCAGAAGAAGGCTTTGCGCTTTGCACGAGGGTTGAACGAGCCATTACAAGGTTTAGCCCTATCTCATATACCCATGGGGGCCACTTTTGAAGGCCAAGTGGACATGGCATTGCTTCAAGGAGACGATAAGAATGGCAAGAAAGAAGTCAAGCCTAATGAGACTCAAGCCAAGAAGACAGACTCCAAGTGGGGAGGAAATTAGAGCAATCAGAACAACAAGAACAACAAGAACAACAAGGGCAACAAGGCCAAGGCAAAGGACCCAAGAAAATGCAACTACTGTGGGATTGTTGGGCACATAGCTAAAGACTGTAGAAAGAAGAAGAGGAAGTTGGGCGAATGCTTTCATTGTGGAGAGACCGGACATTTTAGCAAGGATTGCCCCAAGAAGCAAGGGCAGAATCAGCGTGCAGGACCTTCTGGAGGGCAAGTACACGCTCTCAACACTGCTCCAGTTCAGGACCGAGGTAGTATTTCTGTAGACAGTCTTGTTTATATTTCTGATTACCCTGTTCGCACCTTATTTGATTCTGGCGCATCGCATAGTTTTATTTCTTTTGACATTGTTGAAAGTTTGCACCTAAGTACTAGTCTAGTTGAGGATCCCATTTGTGTTTCAAATCCGATTGGGGGTTCCGCCCATCTATCTATGATTTGTGTCGATTTGAAGATTTCTATCTTGACCGTAGAATTCACGTGTAATGCTTATGTTCTCGGGTTCACGGGATACAGGTTGATCTTGGGCATGGATTGGTTGTCCAGTTATGGAGCCATTCTCGATTGTGAACATAGGGTGGTGAGGCTCATGACTCGCCTCGGTAATACCCTAGAAATTTCTTATAACCCTAGAGGTCCCGTCATGTTATGTTATCTTGAATCTCTTGACTCGTCCATCGATGATCTGCAATCTGTAAGGGTGGTCCGAGACTATCCTGATGTCTTTGAAGAAGTTAAGGGGTTACCTCCTAAACAAGAGATAGATTTCCGCATTTATCTAGTCGATAATGCCAAGCCAGTATCATTGCCCGTTAGGCACATGGCCCCACGAGAAAGAAGAGAGCTCAGTAAGCAAATCAAGGAGCTACTTGAGAAGAATTTTATTAGACGAAGCATTTCTGAATGGGGTGCTCCGGTGGTATTCGCTACTAAGGCGGATGGTTCGCTTCGTCTATGTGTTGATTATCGAGAGTTGAAGAAGCTGACAAAGAAGAATAGGCACCCTTTACCGAGGATTGATGATCTCTTTGACCAGCTGTTTGGTGCTTCTGTTTTATCTCAGCTCGATCTAGCCACCGGATTCCATCAGCTTAGAGTAGCTGAGGATAGCATTGATAAAACTGCGTTTAGGACTCCAGATGGATTCTTTGAATGGCTTGTCATGCCATTCGGATTGACTAATGCACCCGCCTACTTCGTAGACTTGATGAGTAGGGTGTTCAGGGAGTTCCTTAACAAGTTTGTTGTTATCTTCGTGGATGATATTCTGATCTTCTCAAAGGATGAGGAAGAGCATGCTAGGCATCTCAAAGAAGTGATGGATACGCTTAGAGCGCATCAGTTGAAAGCCAAGTTCTCCAAATGTCATTTCTGGAGAAGGGAAGTTCGGTTTCTTGGACATATAGTTTCTAAGCAAGGCATAGCGGTGGACCCCGCGAAAGTGGTTGTGGTTCAAGACTAGAAGACTCCTAGGAATGCAACTGAAGTAAGAAGCTTTCTCGGTCAGGTGGGCTACTATAGGAAGTTCATCAGGGACTTCGCTAAGATTTCGGCCCCTCTTACTAAGTTGACGAAGAAGAACTTAGTCTTTGCATGGGACTTGGAGTGTGAGCTTGCTTTTCAAAAGCTCAAAAGAGCCCTTACCTCAGCTCCATTTTTGGCATTACCCGATAGTGGTAAGATGTTTACCGTTTACACAGATGCATGTGGCACGGGGTTAGGTGCTGTTCTGATGCAAGAGGGAAGAGTGATATGTTACGGGGGTAGGCAACTTAAAGTTCATGAGAAGAACTATCCCACTCATGATTTGGAGTTAGCGGCGATCGTCTTTGCACTCAAATCCTGGCGCCACTATCTTCTAGGCGAAAGGTTTGAGTTGTATACTGATCACAAGTCACTCAAGTACCTCTTCTCGCAAAAAGATCTGAATCTAAGGCAGCAAAGTTGGATGGAATTCTTGGCATCATATGACTTCGAGATAGCTTATACCCCTGGCAAGGGTAATGTTGTGGCAGACGCACTAAGCAGAAGGAGGTTGACTTTGAGCCCCTTGTTCGTTGAGATGAAGAACTTAGAATTCTTGGCAACCTTTGATTTCACGATGGCTGTTGAGTCGATGACGGGTTCATTAGCATCCCTTGAGCTTAGACCCACACTTCTTGATCAAGTTGGGGCTTCGCAGAAGGAAGATCCACAGATAGTCGAGGTCATGGACAAGTTGATTCGTGGTGAGACGTCCTTGCTAGATATACTATTGATGACAAGGGTTGGCTAAGGCGTGATGGAAGGCTATGCGTTCCACAAGTAGGAGACTTGGTGCATAAAGTTCTTGAAGAAGCACATCACTCGAAGATGACTATACATCCGGGAGGAGATAAGATGTATGAGATATGAAGCGCGTTTTCTTTTGGGCCGGAATGAAGAGGGATGTGGCAGAGTATGTTTCAAAGTGCATGGTGTGCCAACAAGTGAAAGCCGAGTGAAAGAAACCAGGTGGGCTATTACATCCATTGGAGGTCCCGCAATGGAAGTGGGAGAGTATTTCTATGGATTTTGTGGATGGATTGCCTAGGTCAAGGAAAGGGAATAAAAGCGTATGGGTCATAGTTGATAGACTTACGAAGAGTGCTCATTTCATTCCTGTAAAGAGCAAGAGAACCGCATCATGGCTAGCATCTACTTATCTTCGGGAGATAGTGCGGTTGCATGGAATACCTTCTAGCATAGTTAGCGATCGTGACCCAATTTTCACTAGCCAGTTCTGGAATAGTCTGCAAGAAGCGATGGGTACGCGATTGAATCTGAGTACAGCCTATCACCCCCAGACGGATGGCCAAACCGAAAGGGTGAATAAAGTGCTAGAAGATCTTTTGAGGCTTTGTGTTCTTGACTTTGGTGGTACTTGGGAAGACCACCTTCCTCTTGTAGAGTTTGCTTATAATAATAGCTATCAAGCCAGCATAGGGATGGCACCATTTGAAGCTTTGTATGGGAGGCCGTGTAGGTCACCATCTTGTTGGTGGGAGACAACAGATAAACTTATACTTGGGCCTGATATGATACGGGACACATCCGAAAAAGTTGAATTGGTGAGAAGACGGATGAAAGCGGCCCAAGATAGACAGAAATCCTATGCTGACAAGCGAAGGGCAGATTTGGAATTCGAAGTGGGAGACATGGTTTTCGTGAAGGTTTCTCCTTTGCGTAATGTGGTGCGTTTTGGAGCAATTGGGAAGCTGGCACCAAGGTTCGTAGGACCCTTCCCTATCATAGAGAGAATTGGAAAGATGGCCTATAAGGTGGAATTGCCCGAGAAGCTAGCCGGAGTGCATAATGTCTTTCATGTCTCGCATCTCCGAAAGTGCCTTCATGAGTCCGCTGAAGTAGTTGAACCAAGCATTCTTGAAGACGTAGAAGTAGAGAAAGAGGCAACCTTGAGGAGAGCTCCAATTCGTATTTTGGGAACAGAGATCAAGAAGTTAAGGAATCGAGAAGTCAAATTGGTGAAAGTTCAATGGAGTGAAGCCGATGAAGATGCAACTTGGGAAACCGAGGAGAAGATGCGTGGGCTTTATCCATTCCTTTTTGAGGGTACATTCTCAATCTCCTTTCCTAAGTAGCATATCTTCCTTTTGGATATCCATGTTTATCCTGCTTATCTTGTTATCTCGTTAACCTTGTCATGAGAACCTTAGGTAGAAACCCTTTGGATGAAACATGTGTTTGAAACATGTTATGCTTGATGTTTGCAAGTGGTTTCAAGTGTTTGCAAGTGGATACTCGTGGATGCATGATACACATTAGGCACTAAGATCGGCTCACACACTTTCATATTGCATATGCATGAGTGCTTACACTTATTCATGGTTGAAACTTGTTGTGCTATCACATGGATGTTGCATATGGATGAATGTTATGTGCGCTCATATAGATATTATGAATTATGTTAGGAAATTGCATACATATGGATTCATTTCACTAACATACATATGCATTAAGGAGGTTTACTATATCAGTAACCGCCTGATTTTCGCATTAGATAAGTACATATACACACACCTTTGCATATGTTCATACAGCATTTAGAATCCTTTAAGGACAATGATTGCTCGTGGATGATGATGTGAGTAGATGGAAGATGGATGGTAGGATACGCTCTTCCTAACTTGGAGATTTCGGGGACGAAATCCTTTAAGGAGGGGAGAATGTAACAACCCGTATTTTTGAATAACATGTTATAATATAAATCAAGGAAGAATTAAACTATAAAATCTGAATCAAGGGAAATGGGCTGTGCCATTACGTTCGTCTCGGAAAAATACGCGAAATAGAGTCCGAAATTTTGTAAATCGGAGTCCGTATGACCAAGAAAAAGCCCAACGAAGTTTTCAGAATTCCAAGGCCCGAAAACAGTTCAAATTCGGATTCAGATTCGAATTCAAACCGAAGTAGATAGGCGGGATTTTTCCCGCCCCAGGCAGGGTCGACACAGGGGTCGACACCAGTGTCGACCCCCCCCCCCAATGGGTCGACACCCATGTCGACCCATGGGTCGACACCCATGTCGACCCAGGGGTCGACCCCTTCCCCCGGGTAGCCAAGTGGCCTGGTGCGCCTACTTTGAGTTTGGGTCAGGTCTGGTGGCTAATGACGGGATTTGATGGCTCGGATTGGATCTAGGGTTAATCCTATGGCTAATACTATCCTAATCTTCTATAAAAAGACCCCTAAGCCTAGCCTAAATCATCATTATTCAACCCTACAACTAAACTATGCCAAATTTGTTCCTCTCATGGCCTCCACTCTCATGCTAAAATTTCTAAGTTTATTTATATGAGAGATTTTGAGTTCATACAAGTGTTTTCCAAGCTTGTATGAGTGTTCTTAGTTTGCATTCATGTCAAGTTGCAACATTTCTATTACAAAGCAAGGGTTTTTATTGATTTGGCTCAAGGGTTTCATTTGGAGCTTTCATATTTGGGTTTTTTGGTGATTGCATAAGGGCTTCGTCTCAATCTTTATAATAAATATTCATTTGTGTCTTCATAGCATTGTAAGCCCTTTTCTACTTTCTTTTTGAACTATAAAGTTAAATGAATGATGCAAGTTTGGTTTGATCATTATGATATGCAAGTTTGGTTGATCATTATGTTATGCAAGTTGGTTTAATCATTATGTATGACACATGTTGCTATGTTATGCAAGTTTGGGTTGATCATTATACACATGTTATCATGTTATGCAAGTTAAACTTGAGTTTGTGAGCTTAAAGCTTCAAGCTTTATATTAAAGGTTGCATTTTGGCAACATGGAAGTTATCATATCCCTTATGATAACTGCATGTGAGGCTAAATGCGAACTTCTAGCAACTTCCACATGTCATTTATCACCATGTATCACTTATATGCTAAGTTTGGTTTTATGCATACTTTTGAAGCCTAATAAAGCAATATGCAAGTATATGAACATATGTACATTTCATATGCCACCATGTTAAACTTGTGGCTTCAACACCTTTTTGTCATGATTATGCCAAGTTCCCTATTTTATCCTTTATGCGTTGTTGCGATTATGTAAACGATGGGATTACGTTGGGGTTGGGTAACATTATGACATGAACATGGTTTTTATAACATGACGTGATATGTTAGCTTGTAATTATGTTTTGGAAACATAATGGACATGACACTTAGAAAATATGAGTGTGGCCAACTCGAGGTTGGGTTGAGTTTGTAGCATAAATCTACCCGGACCCGCCCGGCTTAACTAGTGGCTACAAACAATAGGACCCAATGTGAGAAGTTGGTCATGTTGTGCTCGAACCCGAGTTTAGACCAAGTTGTGGTGTAAAGCTACCCGGACCCGGCCGTCTTAACTAGTAACCACAACAAGGTCTAATGTGAGAGGTTAAAGCACATTAAGTTAATTAATGCCCCCTGATTAGGGTTAAGTCATGGTCCACTTAATACTTAACCAATTTGGGCTTGATGGGTTAATCGGGGTTAAGTCATGAACCTTGGGTACACTTAACCAATTTAATCCACGTTTGGAGCGGGTTAACCACATTTAACCTGTTAAGAAACCCTAGTTGCGTGGTCCTTTTCAGCAGTAACCCTCTTGATAGTATCATGATACCCTAGGGACTAGGCTAGGGTGGGGCACGATTACTGGGCTGACATGTAAGCGACCAAAACGACGGCTGAGTAGGTACGCCGGTGTGGGTCCAGGCGGACTATGGCCGTGCACATAGTCCGGAGTTGGAAAATCAGGCACAGTACCAGTAGATCTAGACAGTGCATGCTTGATTTGTGTCCGAGGTTGACACCCTAGGACTTGATACACCCTAGGGTGGACCTAGCGCAGTTTAACTACATTTCATGTTTGGGCCATATGACACCGACACTTGACGAGTTAGGCTTATAGGGAGCCGATCAACTAGACCGTGTAGTTGGACCTTGATTTAGGTCACCTCATGATATTGGGCCAAGCTTGGGCCAAGGGATCAATTCTTGTTTTTACTTGACATGTTAGAATGCTAGTACACCCGTGGTGCAAAACTTAACCTTGATTATGCGATGACACCTTTATCTATCTTGTTAGTTAATCATCATGCAAGTATGTTGTTATCCTTATGTTCATCTCAGCTTCTCATGCCAGTTAACTTTACTAGTTCATGGACTGATAGTAGTTAGGGCTTACCAGTCTTTTTGACTGACTTGTTTTCTTTCGCCTCTTTTCTTCCGTTTCCCCCCCCCCCTCAGGTCCTCAGGGTGGGAACACTGCAGCTTATCTTGGATCTTTATAGCTTGCTTACTGGATTTGCTCATGTACGGTTTTGGACATTGAGCTAGCTATGGTTTATCACTTCACTTTGAGGATAGTACTTTATGTATTTCAGTTTTTCAGTTTATGCTTTTCTCTAGACTTTGTTTGTTGGAAAATAATGACCAAGTACTTTGTTGTAACTTGACTATGGTTTTGAAATGCTAGTTTGATCCGCTGCTTTATTTACTCTGTTTTACTTACATGTTCTGTCTTGTGATATCTGCATGCATGTTTACCTCATTTAACGCCCCTCCAAAGCTAGTGTCCTTGCTAGAGTGGCATTGGCGGAGGTGGGGTGTTACATAGTACCTGAAACACCCCACCTCCGTTAGGGTCACTCTCAAAGGGAATGCCCTAATTTTGGTGGAGGTCTATAAGTACAAGTCACAGATATACAAGACAGATATAAGAACACATATTTGTAAACAGCGGAAAAACAACAAACTTTTATTTCATAAAAGCAAATACGTGTTACAAAACATCACCATGATTGTCTTACATCTTTTTTTCAAAAACATAACATAACACTTTCATAATCTGTCTTGAGTACATTATTTAAAGAAGCATAAATAAAGCATAGATAAACTGCAAAAGTCCCCATAGTGGATTGTCCAAAGCCATAGTTCAAAACAGGAAAGTCCAAGCAATACATTTCTCTTCTTCAAGCTGGATGTTAAGGCTGGTCAAGCTGCAGTGTTCCCTCCCTGTGGACCTGGGGGGGGGGGGGAACGGAAGAAAAGAAGACGAAAGAAAAGTAGAGTCAGACATAAAGCCTGAGTAAGTCTAGTACTATTTTGTCTATGAATAAAGAACTGGGTATGATAAGTATAAACAAGAAGTGGAAAGGTACTTTAAACTTGGTGAAGTTGTCTAGGGTCGAATATACTATCGTACCCCATGTAAATCTCTGAACCCATATAAACTAGTTTCCAATTGGCACCCCATAATCAGGGTGATGTGATCCATTCAATGATGATCGGCTCCTACTCGCATAGTTACATGTGTCTTACGGCCCCCGATGTCTGTAGTTACCTATGCTGGTCCCACCATGGGGTGTATCAAGTCCCATGGCAGCGGCCCGACACAACCTTATAATGCACAGGTATGCTACTGGTGCCCAGTGCTTTATTTTTCTGCGCCGGAGTGCGTGCACGCCCGCACACCGTTAGAACCTACACTGCTACACCACCGCCGTCGCTTTGACCTCTTACAATCAGCCCAGTAATCGTGCCCCACCCTGCCTAGTTTCAGGGTATCATGATACACCTTTTAGGGTTACTGCTGAAAAGGGTCCCCCGTTACTAGGTTTTCTATCTCTAGCCAACATGCTAAGTTGGTTAAGTGTTTCTAACCTAACCCCCACCAGTCCGTTTAGTTTAGCATGTTCCATTTTGATTAAGTCTTTAGTCCACTTAATCCTAACAATCCTGACTCAGCCTTAATTGTCTTATTAAGGCCCTGACCTCTCACATTAGACAGGTATTGTTGTGGCTGCCTGTTGCCGGTTGGTTCCGGGCAGTCTTACGCCACAACTCAGTCTAACCTCGGGTCCTTATTGGGCTCCATGTTTAACCTCTCACATTGGATAGGTATTGTTGTGACTACTGGACAGCCGGGCGGTTCCGGGCAGGTTTACATCACAACTCAATCCAACCTCGGGTTAAACACATCGTATTTTCTACTTTTACATATTTTGTCTTTCTTCTTTATTTATATGTAAATATTTGCGGCCCATTATTAAGTTAATGGTGTAAAGGTTACACCAATCACGGGCCCAACCCACACTTGAATTTGGGCCCTTCTATTTTATATTTTCATTCATTAATTAATTTTTACCCAACGTTATTTTCCCCCGTTTTACACGTCCGTTCATATATATTGGGCTTAGCCTTTTAAAGCCCAATTTAGCCATGCGAAAAGGGGAGGCTTATGGCGTATACACAAAGAGGGGAAGGTGAGCGCATGAACTTGCAATACGACGTTGGAAATAAAAAAATAGAAATTGGTGTACTTGCATAGTGGCAACATAGGTGACATAAATCAAAGCATGTGAACTTGCATAGGTTTAATTACAACATGAACCTATACTCTTATTTAGGCATAATGTCAAACATAAGCATGTCATAAATATTCCTAGCATAAGCATAGCATAATGTCAAACATAAGCATGGCATAAATATTTTTAGCATAAACACGGCATAATGTCAAACATAAGCATGGCATAAGTAAAGTTAAATTTGTTCATGGCCTAAACATAAACAAGTCATGTTCATAAGGTTTCTACATGTTTACACAGGGGATACTTTGTTACTAACACAGAAGCACAGATCAACTAAATTTTGGTTTAAGTCTAATCACATAACGATAGTATAAATATACTTATGCATAAATATTTCTAAACATGGTGTTTGCTTTAAACTTGCAAAAAGGGATTTTTGAGTCTAACCTAGCCATGTCTCACATATGTCATCATATAATTCTTGTAAACAAGATAGACTTAATCATGGATTTCAATTATGCCAAATATCATTCATAGCCTATCCATATTCATAAGTTTGCAAAAGCATGACTTAATACATGGATTATGGTGTCAAAATTCCAACATAGTTTCATATGAACTATAACAACCAAACTTGTTTCAATTACTTGCAAAATGATTTATGCACAAAAATATCCACCATGATGGCATAATAACAAAGCCCCAAACTTGCATGAATTTCAATCAACTACATACATGTAGCTTCAACATAGATTACATAATTTGCGCAATATTCCAAACGTATACTTGCATAGAACTACCGCATGTAGTTCTTTATAATGAATAACATAATTTTGCACAAATATGAATTACTTTATTATCCCAATTCAAGCATACAAATCAATACAGTTGTTTATTCATACCAAAGTAATACTCTACTTACAATGGTGGCGGCGAATTCTCTAATTAAGAGATATGATTCCTTTGTTGAATTGATTGGCTTTAGGTTGCTTGAATTGCTTTAGGCTTTAGAACTTTCTTCCTAATTCTCTCTCTAGTCGGCGGCTACTCTTAGTCGTTCCTCAGCAACATGGCGGCTATGTTCTTAATTTGAATGAATAGATTAGGGTTTAGTCTAGGGTTGTTTATATAGAGGTTAGGAATTGATTAGGACCCTTGATGTTGCTTGGATAGATCGTAGCCATTCATTAGGAAGAGAGACCAATAAAAACCCGCCACCTAGCCCTAATGACAAAGCAGACCACAGAAACTCGACCACACACCGACCTGGCCAGCCAGGTTGACTGGGCTCGACCAGGTCGACACCCCTGTCGACAGGGCTGTCGACAGCCCTGTCGACATGGGTAGCCCAGGTCGACAGCCCAGTCGACCTGGGTGGCCTAGGCGGGTGATTATCTGCCCTGGCCCATTGGGCCCCATTTTCGAATTATTTTATTCTGTTTGAATTTTAAATTTAATTCAAAACTTCCGAAGGCCATATCTTCTTCATACGGACTCCGTTTTTCGAAAACTCGGACTCTATTTTGCGTATTTTTCCGAGACGAACGCAATGGCGTATCTTGTTTCCCTTAGTTCTTTGATTTCAGATTAATTATACTTTAATTTGTGAATTTCACAGTTATAGAATTCGCGGGGTGTTACATTCTCCCCCACTTAAAAGGATTTCGTCCCCGAAATCTTCAAGTTAGGAGGAATGTAAATCCTAACATCCAATCATCCATCTACTCATCCATCAAACACGAGCATCCATTGTCCTTAAAAGACTTCTAATGCTTCATGATCATATGCAAAGTGTGTGTGTACATGTACTTATCTAATGCAAAATCAGGCGGTCTACTGATTCAGTTGACCTCCTTAATGCGAATTATGTAAGTGCCATGAATCCATTATGTATGCAAATTTTCCTATTCATGATTCTACATGAGTGCACAATCATTCAATACAAATGCAACATCCACATG
Source organism: Allium sativum (assembly GCA_030737875.1). Taxonomy (NCBI): domain Eukaryota; kingdom Viridiplantae; phylum Streptophyta; class Magnoliopsida; order Asparagales; family Amaryllidaceae; genus Allium; species Allium sativum. The sequence goes on from CM060918.1 coordinate 79,544,272, forward strand.
ACAACACATTAAAGTTCAATCACATACGAATGCAAACATATATGCATATGCAATATGAAGTGACTGAGCCGATCTAAAACCTAGATTGTGTGTGTATATGCAACCACGAGCAACCACTAGCAATCACTTGCAACCACTTGCAACCATTCATACATAACATGTTTCAACTACATGTTTCCATCCAAAAAGATTCTATCTAAAAGATACGGTCGAGGAAATATACCTAAAAAGATAAAAGCGCAACTTAAGGAAAGAGAAAGATCAAGGATGTACCCTCGAACAGAAAAGGGTAGGCTGTACGGATTCTAGCTTCAGTCTCCCAAGTCGCGTCTCCCTCGGCGTCGCTCCACTGGACTTTGACGAGCTTGACTTCGCGGTTGCGTAGCCTCTTCACTTCCGTTCCTAAGATGCGGGTTGGAACTCTCCTTATGGTTGCTTCGCGCTCCACTTCGGCCTCTTCGAGGATATTTGGCTCTACCATCTCAGCAGACTCATGTAGACATTTTCGGAGATGTGAAACGTGAAAGACGTTGTGGACTCCAGCCAACTTCTCGGGTAGCTCTAATCTATAGGCCATTTTCCCAATCTTCTCGATAATAGGGAATGGCCCTACGAATCTTGGCGCTAGCTTTCCTGTGGTTCCAAAACGAACAACGTTTCTTAGCGGTGATACCTTGAGAAAAACTCTGTCTCCAACCTCAAATTCAAGGTCGGTCCTCCTCTTGTCGGCATAGGACTTTTGTCTGTCTTGGGCCGTCTTCATCCTTCTTCGTATTAAGTCTACTTTCTCTGAAGTCTCTCGGATCATATCTGGTCCAAGTATAAGCTTATCAGTAGACTCCCACCAACAAGTGGGCGATCGGCACGGTCTTCCATATAAAGCTTCGAAGGGCGCCATTCCTATGGTTGCTTGATAGCTGTTGTTGTAGGCAAATTCCACCAAAGGAAGGTGGTCTTCCCATGTCCCTCCGAAGTCGAGGACGCATAGCCTTAAAAGGTCTTCCAAAACTCTGTTCACTCTCTCTGTTTGGCCGTCGGTTTGGGGATGATAGGTTGTGCTCAAGCATAACTGCGTTCCTACTGCTTCTTGCAGACTCCGCCAAAATTCGCTGGTGAAGATGGGGTCTCGGTCACTAACAATGCTAGATGGTATTCCATGGAGTCGAACGATTTCCTTAAGGTAAAGTGATGCTAGGGATGAGGCAGTTCTTTTACTTTTGACAGGTAAAAAGTGGGCGCTTTTAGTAAGCCTATCCACTATTACCCAAATGCTAGTGTTGCCTCTCCTAGACCTAGGCAGCCCATCGATGAAGTCCATTGAGATGCTATCCCACTTCCACTGCGGGACCTCCAGAGGATGTAGTAGTCCGCCAGGCTTTTTCTGTTCCGCCTTAACCTGTTGGCACACCATACATTTAGAAACGAATTCTGCCACGTCCTTTTTCATGCCATTCCAAAAGAAAGTCCTTTTTATGTCTTTGTACATTTTATCCCCGCCTGGGTGTATCGTCATCTTGGAGTGATGTGCTTCCTCGAGAACCTTATTTATTAAATCGTTTGTCTGTGGGACGCATAGTCTTCCGTCTCGCCTTAGCAAACCCTTATCGTCGATGGAGTATCTGTTGAGGTGACTTGAAGTCTCACCCCTAATTAGCCTATCAATTATTTCCACAAGTTGGGGGTCTTCGCGTTGTGCTGTCCCTACTGAATCCACTAAAGTTGGCCGTACTTCGAGAGATGCTAGCAAGCCTGGTACGAAATCGGAGGAGGGCCTAAAGTCGAAGCTGGCTATAAACTCTAGGCTTTGTCTTTCAACAAACAATGGGCTTAGGGTCAATTTCTTTCGGCTCAACGCGTCTGCCACTACGTTGCCTTTGCCCGGAGTGTAGGAGATTTCGAAATCGTACGAGGCAAGAAACTCCATCCATCTTTGTTGCCTCAAGTTAAGATCCTTCTGCGAGAAAAGATATTTCAACGATTTATGGTCAGTGTAAAGTTCGAACTTCTCACCTAGGAGATAGTGTCGCCAAGACTTGAGTGCAAAGACGATGGCGGCAAACTCGAGATCGTGGGTTGGGTAGTTCTTTTCGTGCACCTTCAACTGCCTCCCGCCATAAGCTACTACCCTTCCTTCTTGCATTAAGACGGCGCCTAGCCCTGTCCCACATGCATCCGTATAAACAGTGAACATCTTGCTCCCATCTGGCAGCGTCAAAACTGGGGCTGTTGTAAGAGCCCTTTTCAGTCGTTGGAAAGCAAATTCGCAATCCAAATCCCAATTGAACACTAGATTCTTCTTGGTCAATTTCGTGAGCGGAGCTGAGATTTTCGCAAAATCCCTTATAAATTTTCGATAGAAACCTGCTAGTCCTAGAAAGCTTCGGACCTCAGTTGCATTCCTTGGTGTCTTCCAATCCTGTACCGCCACTACCTTCGCAGGGTCCACCGCTAACCCTTGTTTGGATACTATGTGCCCAAGGAACCTCACCTCTTCTCTCCAAAAGTGGCATTTGGAGAATTTGGCTTTTAGTTGATGGACTCGCAAAGTTTCCATGATTGCCCTTAAGTGTTGAGCATGTTCCTCTTCACTCTTTGAGAAGATAAGGATATCATCTACGAAGACCACTACGAATTTGTTGAGGAAATCTCTAAATACCCTACTCATCAGGTCTACGAAGTAAGCAGGTGCATTTGTCAAGCCGAAAGGCATGACAAGCCATTCAAAGAAGCCGTCTGGGGTTCTGAAAGCCGTTTTATCGATGCTATCTTCAGCCACCCTTAGCTGATGAAAACCGGTTGCTAAATCGAGTTGGGAGAAAACAGACGCTCCTACAAGCTGGTCAAATAAATCGTCAATTCTAGGGAGAGGGTGCCTATTCTTTTTCGTTAGCTTGTTGAGCTCCCTATAGTCAACACATAGACGGAGTGAACCATCCGCCTTTGTAGCGAACACCACCGGAGCGCCCCATTCTGAAATGCTCCTCCTAATGAACCCCTTTTCTAGAAGCTCTTTAATCTGTTTACTGAGCTCTTTCCTTTCTCGTGGAGCCATATGTCTAACGGGCAACGCAACGGGCTTTGCATTATCTACAAGATATATGCGGAAGTCTATTTCCCGCTTCGGAGGCAAGCCCTTCACCTCTTCGAAGACATCCGGATATTCCCGGACCACTCTAACTGATTGCAAGTTTTCAACAGAGGCATCTAGCGATTCAAGATAACTAAGCATAACCGCATACGAGGGATTACAAGAAATTTCCAAAGTATTACCGAGCTGGGTTAGGAGCCTAACAACCCTTTTCTCACAATCAAGGATGGCCCCATTACGGGATAGCCAATCCATACCCAAAATCAAACCATACCCCGAAAAGCCCAAAACAAAGGCACTACATTGAAATTCAACACTTAGAATAGAAATTTTCAAATCCAAACAGATCATAGACAAATGAGCTGGGCCCCCAATTGGGTTTGAAACAATTAAGGGGTCCTCTACCATACTAGTTTTTAGGTGCAGAGATTCTACTAAAGCAGACGAGATAAAGGAGTGTGATGCGCCGGAATCAAATAAAGTGCGAACGGGGTGATCATAAAGATAAATTACGCTTTCTACAGAAGTATTTATACCTCGCTGTTGCAATGGTGGCGCTTCTAGCACATGAACCTGTGCCCCTGGGGTGGATCCAGCGCCCTGCCCCTGTCCTCGTTTCTTTGGGCAGTCCTTAGCCCTGTGGCCTGTCTGACCGCATGAAAAGCACCCACCATTCTCCTTGGCCTTCTTTTTCCGGCAGTCCTTTACTAAGTGCCCCACTTTGCCACAGAAATTGCACTTCCTCTTCTCTTTGTTGCCTTTTCCGCCTTTCTTAAAGTCCGCCTTCTTAGGCTGCAAACCCTCTTTCTTCCCTTGAGAGCTTTCTGCCTTTGTCTCCTTCTTGCCCTTATCCTCCTCATTCAGCAATGCCATTTGCACCAATCTTTCATACGTGGCCCCCATGGGTATATGGGTCATGGCCAAACTGTGTAATGGCTCATTTAACCCTTTGACGAAACGGAGAGCCTTCTTGTGCGGGGTGTTGACTAGGTCAAGTCCAAACCTAGCCAGCTCATCGAACTGATTCACATACTCTCTGACAGTCTTGTCTCCTTGCTTAAGAAATAAGAATTTTTCCAACTGCAAACTTCTTTCCGCATCTGAGAGAAATTTGGTCTCAAACCTTGCCCTAAAGTCCTCCCATGTCTCCACTGGTCTTTCAGCATTAGTGACTTCCCACCAGTAGGAAGCCTCGCCCTTCAATAGCCACACCGCCAGTTGTACTTTTTGTCTATCCTCTACCTCAAAGATGATGAATAGGTCCTCCGTTTCTTTCAGCCAATTCCTAGCTGCTACGAAGGACTCAGTTCCATGGAAATCCCTTCCTCCCATAGCTTTAAAATCTTTACATATCTTAGCAAAAGTGTTTCCACGAGGAGGAGGTGGAGGAAAAGGTGCTGCTGCAGCTGGATGATTTCCTTCAGCTGGGGGAGGAGGAACGGTAGGACCTGGCTGAGTGGCCCTTGCTTCTAAGAACCGTCTAAACCAACCAGGTATTGGCACCCCTTCAGGCAAGTTAAGTTCTTGGGACATGCTGAAACAAAAAGGATAGATTCAAAACGAAGGATAAGAGATAGTACCTACGGCTTTGGGGAGTGGACTTTGCCTTTTAAAAATAAAATAATATTTTTCTTTTAAAAATGCTTCTTTAAATTTCCTTTTTGAAAATAATTTTTTTTCAAAACTTTTTATCTTATCTGGTAAACCTATGCTCTGATACCAAGTGAAACACCCTACCTCCATTAGGGTCACTCTCAAAGGGAATGCCCTAATTTTGGTGGAGGTTTATAAGTACAAGTCACAGATATACAAGACAGATATAAGAACATATATTTGTAAACAGCGGAAAAACAACAAACTTTTATTTCATAAAAGCAAATACGTGTTACAAAACATCACCATGATTGTCTTACATCTTTTTTTCAAAAACATAACATAACACTTTCATAATCTGTCTTGAGTACATTATTTAAAGAAGCATAAATAAAGCATAGATAAACTGCAAAAGTCCCCATAGTGGATTGTCCAAAGCCATAGTTCAAAACAGGAAAGTCCAAGCAATACATTTCTCTTCTTCAAGCTGGATGTTAAGGCTGGTCAAGCTGCAGTGTTCCCTCCCTGTGGACCTGGGGGGGGGGGAACGGAAGAAAAGAAGACGAAAGAAAAGTAGAGTCAGACATAAAGCCTGAGTAAGTCTAGTACTATTTTGTCTATGAATAAAGAACTGGGTATGATAAGTATAAACAAGAAGTGGAAAGGTACTTTAAACTTGGTGAAGTTGTCTAGGGTCGAATATACTATCGTACCCCATGTAAATCTCTGAACCCATATAAACTAGTTTCCAATTGGCACCCCATAATCAGGGTGATGTGATCCATTCAATGATGATCGGCTCCTACTCGCATAGTTACATGTGTCTTACGGCCCCCGATGTCTGTAGTTACCTATGCTGGTCCCACCATGGGGTGTATCAAGTCCCATGGCAGCGGCCCGACACAACCTTATAATGCACAGGTATGCTACTGGTGCCCAGTGCTTTATTTTTCTGCGCCGGAGTGCGTGCACGCCCGCACACCGTTAGAACCTACACTGCTACACCACCACCGTCGCTTTGACCTCTTACAATCAGCCCAGTAATCGTGCCCCACCCTGCCTAGTTTCAGGGTATCATGATACACCTTTTAGGGTTACTGCTGAAAAGGGTCCCCCGTTACTAGGTTTTCTATCTCTAGCCAACATGCTAAGTTGGTTAAGTGTTTCTAACCTAACCCCCACCAGTCCGTTTAGTTTAGCATGTTCCATTTTGATTAAGTCTTTAGTCCACTTAATCCTAACAATCCTGACTCAGCCTTAATTGTCTTATTAAGGCCCTGACCTCTCACATTAGACAGGTATTGTTGTGGCTGCCTGTTGCCGGTTGGTTCCGGGCAGTCTTACGCCACAACTCAGTCTAACCTCGGGTCCTTATTGGGCTCCATGTTTAACCTCTCACATTGGATAGGTATTGTTGTGACTACTGGACAGCCGGGCGGTTCCGGGCAGGTTTACATCACAACTCAATCCAACCTCGGGTTAAACACATCGTATTTTCTACTTTTACATATTTTGTCTTTCTTCTTTATTTATATGTAAATATTTGCGGCCCATTATTAAGTTAATGGTGTAAAGGTTACACCAATCACGGGCCCAACCCACACTTGAATTTGGGCCCTTCTATTTTATATTTTCATTCATTAATTAATTTTTACCCAACGTTATTTTCCCCCGTTTTACACGTCCGTTCATATATATTGGGCTTAGCCTTTTAAAGCCCAATTTAGCCATGCGAAAAGGGGAGGCTTATGGCGTATACACAAAGAGGGGAAGGTGAGCGCATGAACTTGCAATACGACGTTGGAAATAAAAAATAGAAATTGGTGTACTTGCATAGTGGCAACATAGGTGACATAAATCAAAGCATGTGAACTTGCATAGGTTTAATTACAACATGAACCTATACTCTTATTTAGGCATAATGTCAAACATAAGCATGTCATAAATATTCCTAGCATAAGCATAGCATAATGTCAAACATAAGCATGGCATAAATATTTTTAGCATAAACACGGCATAATGTCAAACATAAGCATGGCATAAGTAAAGTTAAATTTGTTCATGGCCTAAACATAAACAAGTCATGTTCATAAGGTTTCTACATGTTTACACAGGGGATACTTTGTTACTAACATAGAAGCACAGATCAACTAAATTTTGGTTTAAGTCTAATCACATAACGATAGTATAAATATACTTATGCATAAATATTTCTAAACATGGTGTTTGCTTTAAACTTGCAAAAAGGGATTTTTGAGTATAACCTAGCCATGTCTCACATATGTCATCATATAATTCTTGTAAACAAGATAGACTTAATCATGGATTTCAATTATGCCAAATATCATTCATAGCCTATCCATATTCATAAGTTTGCAAAAGCATGACTTAATACATGGATTATGGTGTCAAAATTCCAACATAGTTCCATATGAACTATAACAACCAAACTTGTTTCAATTACTTGCAAAATGATTTATGCACAAAAATATCCACCATGATGGCATAATAACAAAGCCCCAAACTTGCATGAATTTCAATCAACTACATACATGTAGCTTCAACATAGATTACATAATTTGCGCAATATTCCAAACGTATACTTGCATAGAACTACCGCATGTAGTTCTTTATAATGAATAGCATAATTTTGCACAAATATGAATTACTTTATTATCCCAATTCAAGCATACAAATCAATACAGTTGTTTATTCATACCAAAGTAATACTCTACTTACAATGGTGGCGGCGAATTCTCTAATTAAGAGATATGATTCCTTTGTTGAATTGATTGGCTTTAGGTTGCTTGAATTGCTTTAGGCTTTAGAACTTTCTTCCTAATTCTCTCTCTAGTCGGCGGCTACTCTTAGTCGTTCCTCAGCAACATGGCGGCTATGTTCTTAATTTGAATGAATAGATTAGGGTTTAGTCTAGGGTTGTTTATATAGAGGTTAGGAATTGATTAGGACCCTTGATGTTGCTTGGATAGATCGTAGCCATTCATTAGGAAGAGAGACCAATAAAAACCCGCCACCTAGCCCTAATGACAAAGCAGACCACAGAAACTCGACCACACACCGACCTGGCCAGCTAGGTTGACTGGGCTCGACCAGGTCGACACCCCTGTCGACAGGGCTGTCGACAGCCCTGTCGACATGGGTAGCCCAGGTCGACAGCCCAGGTCGACAGCCCAGTCGACCTGGGTGGCCTAGGCGGGTGATTATCTGCCCTGGCCCATTGGGCCCCATTTTCGAATTATTTTATTCTGTTTGAATTTTAAATTTAATTCAAAACTTCCGAAGGCCATATCTTCTTCATACGGACTCCGTTTTTCGAAAACTCGGACTCTATTTTGCGTATTTTTCCGAGACAAATGCAATGGCGTATCCCGTTTCCCTTAGTTCTTTGATTTCAGATTAATTATACTTTAATTTGTGAATTTCACAGTTATAGAATTCGCGGGGTGTTACAGTACCTTGGGTGTTTAGACCATTTTTAGTGTAAACACATATCCATTGATCTCCAAGTACATCTAGATGATCACCACTTATTACCCTGTTTTGGGTGGCCGCCCAATCAAAACATCAGTAACCATCCAAACGATGTGAAGACCTCCGGTCTTCAACCACCATCTTCATCTTCGACTCTTAATCGTCGTATTAATTATTCGAAATGGGTTGAACCCGGTCTTTCCGAATAACTAGCGTATTCTATAATCAATAATAAAGTGCTATAAAAACACATCAGCGCCTCATTCCAATTCAAAATATTCTTTTAAATAAATATTCACAACACTAGGGAAAGGTTCCCATTAATTTTATCAAAGATAAATTCTTCAATTTATTCTTTAAAGATTCATTAAAACCCCAATTTGGTTTTAACATCAAAAATCATTACTTTATGATTATTCAACTTTAAGAAATTAATCTTATCTTTAACTGGGTTAAAGAACCAATGTCATTTAAAACTTAGTTCACGATAAACCCAAAATCATCTTCCATTAAATAGGGAATTTTCACAGAAATCAAAACAGTATATAATTGATATAAATTTCTGTATCAGACTAATAATATAAATGGAAAAACAGTAAAGCCTTTCAAATTCCATATATTGACGGTCTTCTTTTACAGAAGCTAATCTCTATTATTATTAAATCGAATTCCATTCGATTCCAATTTAATATATTAAATTGGAAAATTTTACTTTGGAAAATTTTCTATTAAATCTTAAGAAAAAGATTTATAAATTCCAAATTATATTTTCACTGTTAACTGGGTTAAAGAACAAATGTCGTTTTAAAACACAGTTCACAATAAACCCAATTCATATTTCATTTTAATCGAGTTACTAAATATAATTGGAAACACTCTAAAATCTTAAATAAAAGATTTATTCTTTTCATACGGGGTTCAAAAACAGTGTTATTTAAGACACCATTCACGACAAACCCAAAAATCCTATTTATTTGATTTAATTCCAATTAAATATTAATAAATTGGGAAACTTCATTAAATCTTAATTTAATGATTTATTCTAGTTAATAACTAGTTCATTTCGATAAAAATATGTTTTTATCTTTTCAAATTTGGAATTTTTCACCCAAAATCTTTTCAAATCATTTATTATGATTTTACATAATTTTACCATATTTTTTATAATTTTATTTAGGCCTTTACAGTCGATTTCCATGAATGGTCATCGAACTGCACTTACAACGACCCTTTCTGAAATTGATTTGGCCATAATTCCAAATCCAACCATTAGATTTCATAACTTTTATATTCATTGGAAAGCACTTTTCAATATGAACCCAATGGTTGCGGTTTTAGGTGAATCCGACTGTAGGATCTCCCATTACATCAATTTGAAGTCAATGGTCAAAATTCACGAACGGTCGCTACACGGTGCGTTCTACTTAGGGCATTATATACACATATATATGTATATATATATATATATCGTCGATTTCTATTTAAAACATATTTATAGAATGTTTATAAATTTGTTCAAGTGATTTTAACTTCATTTTCAATTTTAAAGTAAAATTGAATATCCTATATTTTATCATATTAAAATTTTCAAAATATTAGATTCATAAATCGCTTCTTTTTATATCATTATAAAATGAATAAAATCGATTGATAAATCCGTTCGGGTTAAAATAGCGTTCCTACATAATAGGGCTTCATATTTCAATATTTTTATTCTTCATTGAATATTAAAAATATTGATTATTTTAAAATATTCTTTATTTACCGGATTCTTTACTTTAAAATATTCTTTATATAAAGATGTTAAAATATTGTTTTATTATAAATGTTCTGAATCGGAGCGCGACTCAATCAATTACCATATAAATTCGGTCATATGGATTTCATACATTACATATGTATGTAACAGTAATGATAAATAGTCATTAAACAATCCATTCACATCCAGAGTGAAATTATAACTGTGTGAGCACTAAAATAAATAAATAACGCTCATCACAGACTGTCAATTCATCGATTGGAAATATAGCTAAATATTGGGACTAGTGTATGTCAAGTATCATCCCAATACGTGTGTGGGGTTTTCAAACAACAACAATTTATATAAGTAAATCATTGGTTAACAAATTTAACCAATTCTGACGTCGAAGAAAAAGAATATTTTATTTGCATTACATTTTCTATGATTCTAATGGCGAACAAAAAGAATATTTTATTCCATTACATTTCAAACATGGCAAATAAAAAGAAATACTTTTATTTGTATGACGTGTTTCATATTTTTAATGACGAAATAAAAGACGCTTTTGTTTTTGTCGACAATTCCTATTTCAACATAAATGAAAATGATACTTTTATTTGTTGACAAATCTAATTCAACATAAATGAAAGTAATACTTTTGTTTGTCGACAATTCCTATTTCAACATAAATGAAAGTGATACTTTTGTTTATCGACAATTCTAATTCAACATAAATGAAAGTAATACTTTTGTTTGTCGACAATTCCTATTTCAACGTAAATGAAAGTGATGCTTTTGTTTGTCGACAATTTCCATTTAACGAAAGTGACAATTTTAGATGCCAATTCTAAATTTGACAAAAGTGACAAATTTATATCTCAATAAACATTTCTAGCTACAATGTTATATTTAATCTAAATAAACATTTCTAATGAAAATGACTTGTTTATTCTAAATAAACATTTCAAATAAAAATGACATGTTTATCTAATATACCATTTTATAACAAAATGGTATTTTTATACTAATGCCACATTTTATAACAAAAGTGTCATTTCTTTCTAATGTAATATTTTATAACAAAAATGTTTATTTCTATTCTAATATAACATTTTATACAAAATGTTATTTCTTATCTAATATCACATTTCTATGGAAAGGACATTTTAAATCTAAATAAACATTTTTAATGCAAATGCATGTTTAATCTAAACAAGGTTTTAAATCTCGGATATCGGTCGCATTTCGTCTCAGGGATTTTATAGACTCGGTCTTGTATCGGGGGAGATCTCGGACGAGATGAGTCTAACTCGGGAGTTCGTCTTGGATTTTCATCTCGAGTCTAAAAGTTCATATCGGAGCAATCTCGGGGTATATGATATGTTAAAAATGATATTTTAACAAAATGATTTTTATGAATGCTATCAAAAACATAGTAACTTAAACTTAAAATGCAAAACAACTTTATTATTCTTTATTTTGCAAAAGATCATTCATACTCTAAATCGTAATATGCTTAAAACAGGAATTTTATTAGATAGGAAACATTAAAAGGATCCAAAAATTAAAAAAAATTCAGCATAAATAGGCCATAAAATACATAATTTCATAAGTAACATGTATGTAAAAAGAAGAATATGAAAATCATAAGCATTGTAAAACATATACGAACATACAATATAGTCATTTATCATGCAAAATGTAAAATAACAAAAAATTGATATGGCTAGATTTGAATTTTTTTAATTATAGTTCTAGTTCGGGCACAAATTTAAATTTTAACAAAAAAAAACTAAGATCTCGGACGATATTCCAGTATTTCATCTCGGTCGATATATCGTTCGATATTGCAATATCTCGGGCGATATATTCGAAAGGAGATTTAGAGTGATATTTGCTGTTTCGTTTCGGAAGGAGCCCAAAATGAGATCTCGGAGGAGATCTCGGGCGATATTCGTGAGATTTGGAATAGTGAATCTAAATAAACATTTCTAACTAAAGTGACATTTTTATGCTAAATAAAACATTTCTAATAAAAGTGACATTTTTATGCTAAATAAAACATTTCTAGTGAGAATGCCATAATTATATTAACATATGTTTTCTAACCAAAAGTGACATATTTATATTAACATATGTTTCCCAACCAAAAGTGACATATTTATCTAACAAAATGGCAATTTAATTTAATCAAACATTGCTACAAAAATGACGTTTTTAATCTAATAAAATATTTTATAACAAATTACAATTTTAATCTAATGCAACACTTTATAACAAAATGTTATCTTTTATTCTAATGTGGCCTTTTATAACAAAATGTTATCTTACTCCTAATGTAACCTTTATAACAAAATGTTATCTTATCTCTAATGTAACCTTTATAACAAAATGTTATCTTTTATTCTAATGTAACCTTTATACCAAAATATGATTTTATTTCTAATGCAACATTTTGATAACAAAACTTGGCTTTATTTCTAATGCAACATTTGTATATTTATTGACAAATCTAATTCAATAAAACAAATAAAAGTGATGTTTTGTCTTGTCGACAAATCTAACTCAACTAAACAAATAAAAGTGGTACTTTTGTTTTGTCGATAATTCTAACTCGGCAAAATAAATAAAAGAGATATTTTAATTTTGTTGACAACTCTAATTCAACAAAACACATCAAAGTGATATCTTTATATGTGACTAAATATGACAATTTAATATTTGATTAAAATGACAATTCTAATTTTTGACTAAAATTGGCATTTCTAATATTTGACTAAATCTGACAATTTAATATGTGATTAAAATGACAATTCTAATATGTGATTAAAGTGACAATTCTAATATGTGATTGAAATGATAATTCTAATATGTGATTAAAATGACATTTCTAATATGTGATTAAAATGAAAATTTATAATATGTGATTAAAATGACATTTCTAATAAAGGGACATTTTCTAATAAAATGATACTTTTATCTAACATTATATTTTATAATAAAAATGATATTTTTATCTAACATAACATTTTCCAACAAAATGATGTTTTTATTCTAATGTAACCTTCCTAACAAAGATGACATTTTATTCTAATATAATATTTTATACAAAAATGACATTTTATTTCTAACTTAACATTCTATGGCAAAAATAATATTGCTTGTCAAACTTAACATTTTATAACCAAAATGGTACTTTTATTTAAAAAATGTTATTTTTAATTAAAGAAAACATTCCTAACTAAAGTGATCGTTTTATCCTAATACACATTTTCTAAAAAAATGATCTCTTATTCTAATATAACAATATTTTATTTTATCATGACATTGTCTAATATAATGAAAATTTAATTCACAACATGATTCTTTTTAACAAATCAAACATACAATGAAAATGTGTGTGTGTGTATATATATATATATATTCCTAATGATTTAACACACAATAAAAAGGTATATTTTATTGTCTAAATATATTGTTTAAAACATGAATATTTTTATTCTCATAAATACAATAAAAATATATATTTTATTGTATGCAAATTCTAGGTCCGCACAATTTAATCAAATCAATTCATCTCAACTATAAACAACCTAATCTAATCTCATACATCACATACATAAATTTTAATAACGAATACATGTAATTTCACATTGTAAATTAACAATCAAATTTGATTTTTAAATCAGAGATCTCACCGATGGTTTTGAATTCTTTTGAATTGTAACTAGCTCTAAACTTGTTTCAGTCTATTCTAGGTTGTAGTGCTCATTGAGACGAGTCCAACGCATCTGAATTTGTCCATTTTTGATTTCGTATGGCAAGGATATCCTATTTTAAACATTTGGACATTATTTACACAATTATTAAACTAATTATTTAGTTAATTAATTAGTCACTAACACTAATTACATCATCAATATCTCTTCCTCGTTTCATTGCTTCGTTGTTGCTCAAACCCATCGCTCCACCTTGGAACGCCACCTGCGCGCGCCCTTCGAGGTGTCTGGCCGACAATCCACTAACACTACGCTATAGCCCACGACGACCGCTACCACCACCCTCCATCCAGTCGAGCTCGGTGGACCGCCTCGCCCCCAAAACCGACCCCAAGTCGCCATCTTCCTGCCTGAAAATCGGACAAACCATCCCATTGTTTCCAATCACGACCGTCAAAATGGTGGAGTTCGCCGCCCTCTTCGATTTGGTTTTGGAGATTTCGAAATCCATTTAATGGATTGGAAGATCGGATGGATTTGTTTTTGAAGCCCTCCGGCCATTGATTTCATTTCGGCGGCGGCTGATATAATAGGGCTAGGGTTTTCTATTTAAGATATTTATAATATATTATTATTTTAATGTTCTATTTTACAAATAACCCGTTCATTCTTTTCAGATCCAATTTCAGCCCAATGAAAATTGTCCCTAGGCAAATACCCATGTTACGGATGTGATGGGCTAGGTCCCATCAGCCCATCAACTTGTTTTCTTTAATTTAATATATAAATCATTTAATTATTTAATTTGATCGTACATTAAAATTTACCGGGGCCACATACGAACTCTAGAAATTCCAGAAAAATTATATTTGGCTATGTTTTGACGACACGGTCCTAACAAAACTAATTTCGTCGAATTTGAAGACTGCTTGAAAAATGGCCATTGGTCGATCCAAATTGACTGAAATGAACAAAACACATTTTCCTTTGCCACACTCACATATTAATTCGAAAAATTATGAAAATTGAAACCTAGCAATAATTTGACATTCCGGTTCCAACAAAAGTGGTTTCGTCAAAAACAGAGGTGGTTTGAAAATGGCTATTTTTAATATTAAAATATATATAAATTCTATAGCGACTATTCTAAATTTCAAACTGGATATAACTTTTGATTCCCGCTATGGAACTTCAATTTTTCGAATTCGTTGAAAATATATTTTTAAACAGATTTAAATATTTTTGGTTTTAGTATCTGATTTATTTTGCATCATGTACAGTTTGCCAAATTTCGAATTCAAATTTTCAAACTGCCACGCTATTTTAAACTCCTTTTATAATTAAATAAATATATGCGTTTTAACTTCATTTAAATAAATTTTTAATCATTATTATTTAAAATAAATTATTTTAAACATTTAAAATCTAATAAAATTTCTAAAATAAAAATTTTAAATTTGTTCTGAAAATCCGGGTTGTTACAGTTATACATAAAGCGACGCTATATTAAAGCTATGCTTTGATCATCAACCACAAGACTCTGCTTTTCAACAGAAGCCTTGATCATTTGCCACTCAGGCATGCCACACAGGCAATTCACGCCATGCGACCGGTGTCTATCGATATACAACCTCTGGTCCCGTACGTCTCAGAGAAGGGTGAAGTAAGAGAATAAATTCTCCTTCACCTGGCAGATGTATATTTAATAGGGATCAACCAGCATAGAATAAAATCCAATGTCAGACATACAGTTCATTTACATGTCCGTTCTGGGTTTGAATGAAACCGAAGGCAACTTATTCCTCGTCCCATATGTCTAATATAGGAGAGAGGCCATCGCATATCCGTCGATCTCCAAGTACGTCTGGACGATCACCACTTATTACCTCGTCTTGGGTTTATAGCCCAATCAAGACATCCATAATCATCCAAACAATGTGAAGACCTCCTTTCTTCAACCACCGTCTTCATCGTCGACATATCGTCGAATCAGTTATTCAGTATTAGTACAAACCCGGCCTTTCCGAATATCTCGCGTATATAAAAAACAAGTGTTACACAAACACAACATACGCCTCATTCCAATCCAGAATATTCTTATAATTTTGGAAAGGTTCCCATTAATTTTATCAAAGATAAGTTCTTTAAATTTGTTCTTTAATCTCCTTTGGATATCAATTCAAATCAAATTAAGGTTTGTCCAAACTAGTCGAGATTAGCGAACCTTACCGAAGTAATCATTTGTTTAATTTCCCAATCCCAACCTATCCATCCCATGAAGCAAAACTGGTAACATTTCATATCTAACGCCACAGTGTTATCGGTAAAATAAATTACCATTTCACGTTCAAATCTAATTAAAGATTTAACTATCGCTTGGAGCAAAACTGGTGATACTCCATTCTCGATCATTTCTTGAATTTGATAATTTTAGTTATCAAATTCACCTTTCAATCTATTTAAAGATTCATTAAAACCCTAATTCAGTTCTAATTTCCAAAATTCATTACTTAATGATTATTTAAAGTTAAGAAATTAATCTTATCTTTAACTGGGTTAAAGAACTAATGTTCTTTAAAACACATGTCACGATAAACCCAAAATCTCATTCCATTAACAATGGAATCTTCATGGAAAACAGATCAATATATATAATCGATGTAAACTTCCATATCCAACCGATAATATAAATGGAATAATGGCAAGGGCTTTTAAATTCCATATATATTAACAATCTTCCTCTACAGAAGCCCACTTCGATTATTACCAAATCGAATTCCATTCAAATCCAATTTAATATGTTAAATTGGAAAACTTAATTTGGAAAATCTCCTTTTAAATCTTAACAAAAGATTTATAAATTCCAAATCTATAAATACCCACATTCTACGCATCAGGGATCGTAGAATATTTATTTCTTTCTCATGTGAAGTCGTATAGCCATGTAACTTTGGGAGATGACTATTGGGGTCATTTATCATGTTCATGATTTTTGCCGATTTTTAAATGACCGTTTTGCCCCTAGATGATCTTGCTTTGGCCATAACTTTTGATTGGTAAAGGGTTTTGACCTGAAACCACTTCCATTAGATTCGGATGGTGGTCTACCTTTCCGTAGAGTGGTCACATTAGCCAAACGGACTCACTGTTTGGGTGATATGGCTAAAACAAGGTTTAGAAGGTGAAAAACAGCTTAACCGGGCCTAATTAGGGTGATTAGCAAGAGGGCCCAAAGCCCATTTCGGGATTAGGGTTATGGGGAGGCTGAGAACAGTAGTAAAACTATCTAGTTTTATTTTCTCAGCCGCCTAAAACATTTCCTTAACCCTAGCAATGGCCTCCAACACCCAAATCACCTTCTAACCACCACTTGATTAAGTTTTAGTTTAATCTACATCTAACCAAGGCAAAATAGCATCAAATTGGGAATAGAGCTGCTGTGTTGCATAGAGATTCAACCCAAATCAGAGATATTTTCAGATCTATGTTTTATTTGTGGCTATGCTGAGTGATTAACATTGTTTTTACACTAATTACAATTAATTAGGGTGATTAGTGTTAATTAACAAAATTATACATAATTAAATTCTGGAAAAATATTTAGAAATTCTTAAATACTGTTTTAGACCTCTATTGGAAGTTTGGGTTAATTTGGTTAAGTTTTACTAATCCTATCATTAGATTTTCTTAAACATGATTAAGGGAAAATATGGGTTTTTGGGAATGTTTGATCCATTTTAACACATTAGATTGTTGTTTTGGTGTTTATGGTTGATTACACATGTTGCTATGACTGTTTGGAATGTTTTATGATTGTTTAGAGCAGTTAGATTGGTCAAAAACATCGTCATGTGGCGTAAAATAGTCGCCGGAAAGTTGCAGGAAACAGTGCAAGATTTTGACCGAACCGGATCGGATCGTTGGAGAACGAACCGACTCGTTCGTGAAGCCCTTCTCACGAACCACTGGTGGAGCCACGAAGCCTGAAGGTACGAACTAGTCCATTCGCACCTGAAGCTCACGACCAGACCCGCTCGTGATGATGGAAACCGACCCGAACCGCTCGAATGAAGTACCACGATCCGACCAGGAGCTCACGAACTACTCGTACCTGTAGCTCTCGATCCGACCCAGTGGGAGACCGGTTAGTGGACCACGAAACGACCCGACCTGGGAGGATCCCACAATCTGACCTATATGGAGTAGTCCGATCCGAGCAGCCCGGTGGCCACGAACAACGTGTATCACGAACCGAACGGGTGAACAGCGTGTATCACGAACCGAACCATCTCAAGGAGCACGGTCCAAAGCGAAGTGAAGTGGAGAGCCGAACCGATCCGGAGGAGGCCAAAACCCGAGATGAAAAGGTAGTCCAAATGGGAAGTATAACTCAGGATCCAGATGGGAAGCAACGAGTTAATTTCATGATTGGACTTTGCTGCGGGACGTATGCTAAGGAGTTATCGACGTCTATAGATTTGATTCACCACCAAGATGGATGTTAGGCTACGTATCAGTGCAGTGGGGTAGTTACTACTCCATGGGGCAGGGTGATCGTAGCATGACTATGAGTCAGTGCAGTGGAGTCTTCACGACTTCATGGGGCAGAGTGGACATAACAAGGGATTAGTGGCTATGGATCAGTGCAGTGGAGCCATCATGACTCCATAGGGCAGAGTAATCATAGCAAAGGATTTGGGTGGTCAAAGCAGTGGATATCGTATGCTTTACGCATTGAGTGAGAGATATGAGGATGGTTGCTATGCTTGATTGGTTACCATCACTATGACATGCACACCTCCTCCCCCGTATCTTTACACCATATGTTAGCATCACCTTAGAGTATTGTACATCTTGTTGTGCTAACTCTTTGGTTGTAGGTCCAGGTTCAGGTATGGTTTAGTATACCTGTTATTGTTCTGTTTTGTTGCTTATCGCTCATACCAGACTTTTGTCTGACCCAGAGTTTTGTCTCTTCTTATTACTCTGGGTGCTCTTAAACGGGAAGACTAGAGACAGTTTAGCTGGTTATGCACGAGTAGCTGATCCGGAGACGAGCAAGATGCTCCCACGATGATATATATATACAGATATTCTCCATGTGTCGATGTTGGTCACTACTTTGGGCATTAGTAGTGTACGCTACTTATTTTGCTTTGGAGACAGTTGTAAATTTTTTAATAATGATGATGTGGAACATAAGCTGTATTTTGGACTTTCCGCTACTATGATGGTTTAGTTTTCAGCTTATGCACTGTCTCACCTATTTTATGTCAAATATGTTATTATTATATTTTATTCCATGCGTTGTGAGACATTCTACATGTTCCTTGCTAGTTCAAATTCCCTTCTTTCCTTTCTTTGACGACTGTCCTGTGCTGCTCAGGCATAGGCAAAACACACTTTCATTGGAAATGTCGGCTGGTGCGGGGCGGGTCGTCACATTTGGTATCAGAGCTCTAGGTTGTATAGTTAACCTAGCGAAGACACCAGAGAGAGATAATACGTATATGAGAGCGCGTATTTGTGATATTTTGGTTTTCAAAAGCTATATATATATACTATTAGTATATTTAAGGATGAAGTCGCACTGCACTAACACCACTGAAGAGATGGTTAATCGTTTTCTCCTTACAGATTAAACGATGAGACGATATGATAGGGGTACTGGTAGAGGAGCTAATAATGGGAATGCTCCTGATATGAGGATGATGTTCACCGACTTCATGAGAGATATGCTTAGAAATGTGCAAGGAGCAGTTCCCAATGCTACAAATGGTGGTGGTGCAGCGGTGTAGGCGCCTAGAACCGATTTCGCCAAGCTTTGCAAGGATCACACTACTCTTGGTGGGAAGCCGCTCCACGGAACGGAATCGGCTATAGAAGTTCAGGATTGGTTGGATAGCTGTGAGCGTATCTTCGAAGACTTGGGTATCGAGGATGCGATGAAGAGAAAGATAGCATCCTGTCAGCTGCAAGGACGGGCAATGAATTGGTGGAATGCTATTAAGGCAGCTACTCCTAAGGATCAAGTTACTTGGTATCAGTTTAAGGCTCGATTCAGTGAAAATTTTATCCTAGCCACTCAAAAGTCAAAGTTGTTTAGGAAATTTCTGGAGCTTAAGCAGAATTGTAGAGCTGTCTCGAAGTATATTGCTGAGTTTGATACTCTATCGAAATATGGATTATCCCTTATTAATACTGCCGAGAAGAAGAACGAGAAGTTCATAACTGGTTTGGATGGGTACTTAGGGGAAAGGCTTATTAACCACATCGATGAGAGGTTTGAATCGATTGTGGGGAAAGCATCGAGGTCAGAGAGTCTTTACCCTAAGATGAAGGCTGAGGTTGCATCTGCAGAGGAACCAAAACCGCAAGCAAGCGGTGGAGGCAAAAATGGTTCTCAGAATACGAGAAAGCAGAATCAGACCAAGGATGGCCAGAAGAAAAAGAATAAGAAAGATGTTGAGTGCTTTAGCTATGGCAAGAAGGGCCATTATGCTAAGGAATTTCGAGCGAAGGCAGCGGATAGGTAGTGCTTCAACTGCGGCCAAGTAGGACATCACAAGGATAAATGTACGCAACCCCCTAAAGAGAAGCAGATTCCGAAAGCATATGCTCTTAATATTGTTCCTTCTTCGTCGAATGCCCCAACCGCGGTGGAGAAAGAAAAGAATGTCGTCATTCAAGGTATGCTTTATGTTCATGATATTCCTGTTCGAGTATTGTTTGATACTGGGGCTTCCCGTTCCTTCATATCTAGTGACCTGGTAGATAGGTTGGGATTGGAACCCAAGATAGTCGATAGACCTTTAATGGTGACGAACCCGATAGGTGGTTTGACTAGCCTTAGCATGATTTGTCGTAATGTGGTCTTATCGAGTCATGGATGCATGTTTGTTTGTGATTGCTTTGTTTTGGATTTTACAGGGTTTGGCATTATTTTGGGAGTCGACTGGCTCCAAAGGTACGTGGTGGTGGTAGACTGTGAGGGCCTTTTTGTGACAGTTAGAGCGGATGATGGGCGGAGGGTAGTGTTTGGTGGTCTACCTAGTGATGGGGTAATGGCTACTTTTCTAAATTCCCTCGACATTCCGCATGATGAGTTGTCAGATGTGCCCGTGGCTGGCCAGTATCCGGACGTCTTTGAGGAAGTGACCTGACTTCCACCACACCGAGAGATTGAATTCCGTATTGATTTATTGAAAGATGCCAGACCTATAGTGACGCCACTTTGTCGTATGCCGCCAAGGGAGCAGCGAGAGTTCGGGGTGCAAGTAAGCGATCTTTTGAAGAAGGGATTTATCAGAAGAAGTGTTTCTAAGTGGGGAGCACCAGTTGTGTTCGCTTCCAAGGCAGATGGTTCCCTTCGATTGTGTGTGGACTACCGCGAGCAGAATAAGGTGACGAGGAAGAATAAGTATCCTCTACTGCGGATAAATGATTTGTTTGATCAGTTGAGTGGTACAAGAGTATTCTTCCAGTTGGATCTCACGACAAGTTTTCATCAGCTTAGGGTGGAAGCTGAGAGTATAGCTAAAACGGTCGTTCGGATGCCGTCTGGATTCTTTGAGTGGTTGGTCATGCCATTCGGGTTGACCAATGCACCAGCGTATTTTGTGGATCTTATGAATAGAGTATTCCGAGATCAATTGAATAAGTTTGTTCTTGTGTTCATAGAAAATATCTTGGTTTATTCGAGGAAAGAGGAAGAACACAAGGAATATCTAAGGATAGTGATGGAGGTTTTGAGAAAACACCAATTGAAAGAAAGTTTTCTAAGTGTCACTTCTGGAGGAGGGAAGTGAGATTCTTGGGCCATGTTGTTTCAGAGAATGGTATTGCCGTGGACCCTGCGAAGGTGGCTACGGTACAAGATTGGTCTACGCCCAAGAATGCAACAGACCTAAGAAGTTTCTTGGGGTTAGCTGGATATTATCGTAAGTTTCTCCAAGACTTCTCCAAGATAGATGCACCATTGAGTCAGTTGACCAAGAAGAATCAAGCTTTCGTCTGGGACGGAAAGTGCGAGAATGCATTCAAGAGTCTAAAGGAAAAGTTGACATGTGCACTAGTGTTAGTCATTCCTAAAGGGAATGAAGAGATGACGATATACACAGATGCCTGTAGTACCGGACTAGGTGCTGTATTGATGCAAGGAGGTAGGGTTGTATCTTATGCTAGTCGGCAACTGAAACCACATGAGAAAAGATATCTTACCCATGATTTGGAATTGGCAGCGATCGTGTTCGCATTGAAGATGTGGAGACATTATCTCTTGGGAGAAAGGTTCGAGTTGTTTACCGATCAAAAATCGTTAAAGTATCTTTTCTCTCAGAAGGATCTAAATCTCCGACAACAAAGATAGTTAGAATTCTTGGCTTCCTACGATTTCGGTATCGCATATACACCAGGAAAGGGAAATGCGGTAGCTGATGCATTGAGTAAAATACATGCCAGTTTAGGGGCTATGTTTCTAGGAGAAGCAACTGGAGTACATCACTGGGTTTGATACCAAAGTGCGAATTGGATCCAGAGATGCTAGCAAGTTTGACGATTAGACCCACTTTGATTGAGAAGATTGGTTCCAGTCAGAGAGACGATCCTAACCTATTGGAAATCATCTCCAAGTTAGAGATGGGTATCGACGAAGAGATGAACAAGTATGGGCTTGATCGAGATGGATGGCTTAGAAAGAATGGTAGACTGGTTGTACCCAATATCAATGGATTGAGAGATGAAGTGCTTAGAGAAAGTCATCACTCAAAACTGACTATGCACCCCGGTGGTAATAAAATGTATCGATACATGAAACAGACCTACTACGGGGAAGGGATGAAAAGAGACATTGGGAAGTTTATATCCAAGTGCATGAATTGCCAGTTAGTTAAAGCTGAGCAAAAGAAACCTAGTGGTTTGTTGCAACCATTGGAAATTCCAGAATGGAAATGGGAACAAGTCTCAATGGATTTCATTGATGGGTTACCAAGGACTAGGTCAGGCCATGATAGCATTTGGGTGATTGTGAACCGATTGACCGAGAATTCAAGGTTTATACCTATCAAGTCGAATAGAACTGCAGCTAAGTTAACGGAACTATATATGAAGTGAGTAGTGAGATTTCATGGAGTACCTAAAAGCATTGTGATTGACCGAGAGCCGTTGTTTACTAGTAGGTTTTGGAAGAGCTTACAAGAGGCTCTAGGGTCAGAATTATATCTCAGTACCGCGTACCATCCTCAAACCGACGGTCAGACAGAGAGGGTGAATCGAGTATTAGAAGATCTCTTGAGAGCTTGCATATTGGATTTTGTTGGATCATGGGATGGCCATTTGCATCTAGTTGAGTTTTCATATAATAATAGTTATCATTCCAGTATTGGTATGGCTCCATATGAAGCTTTGTTCGGAAGACCGTGCAACTCACCATCATGTTGGTTAGAAACCGGTGAGAAATTTGTGCTTGGGCCAGATGTGATAAGAGACACCTCAGATATGATCAAGGTTATCCGACAACGAATGAAGGAAGACCAAGATAGGCAGAAGAGTTATGCTGATAAGAGGAGAAGAGATTTAAAATTCTCCATTGGCGACTTGGTATTTGTCAAGATTTATCAGTTAAAGAGCGTGATACGATTTGGTAGGAGAGGCAAGTTAACACCAAGATTTGTTGGTCCATTCCCAGTTCTCAAGCAAGTTGGGAATTTAGCATATAAAGTTGAATTACCAAAGAAGATGGCGGGAGTTCGTAACGTATTTCATGTTTCCTAGTTAAGGAAATTCGTGCACGACCCCAATATGACTATTTCACCTGATCAGTTGGATGATATCGAAGTAGGACCCGAGGCTGTTGAGAACCACAAGCCGATTCGTATTATCGAGCATGATACGAAGCAACTTCGAAGGAAAGCGGTGGATCTAGTCAAAGTTCAGTGGGGCGAGAATGAGAATGAATGTACTTGGGAGATAGAGGAGAGCATTAGGAAGACGTATCCAAAACTCTTTGCCTGGTAAGATTTTAATTGCAATTTAGTTTTTTGCATGCTAGGATAGACTTGTTTGTTGTTTTGTATGTTTGATTGTTGTGAATGGTTGGTAGGCATGCGGGATCCTTTACTTGTTTATTAGTTAAGGAATTTCGGGGGCGAAATTTCTAAAGGGGGGAAGAATGTAACAACCCACATTCTACGCATCAGGGGATCGTAGAATATTTATTTCTTTCTCGTGCAAAGTCGTATAGCCATGTAACTTTAGGGGACGACTATTGGGGTCATTTCTAATGTTTATGATTTTTACCGATTTTTAAATGACCGTTTTCCCTTAGCAGATCTTGTTTCAGCGATAACTTTTGATTGGTAAGGAGTTTTGACCTAAAACCACTTTCATTAGATCCGGATGATGGTCTACCTTTTCGTAGAGTGGTCACATTAGCCAAACGGACTAACCGTTTGGAAGATATGGCTGAAACAAGGTTTAGAAGGTGAAAAACAGCTTAGCCGGGCCTAATTAGGGTGATTAGCAAGAGGGCCCATAACCCATTTCGGGATTAGGGTTATAGGGAGGCTGAGAACAGTAGGAAAATGATCTATTTTCATTTTGTTAGCCGTTTAAAACATTCCCTAACCCTAACAATGGCCTCCAACACCCAAATCACCTTCTAATCACCATTTGATTAAGTTTTAGCCTAATCTACATCTAATCAAGGCAAATTAGCATCAAATTGCGAATAGAACTGCTGTGTTGCATATAGATTCAACCCAAATCAGAGATACTTTTAGATCTAAGTTTTATTTGTGGCTAAAGTGAGTGATTACCATTGTTTTTACACTAATTATAGTTAATCAGGGTGATTAGTGTTAATTAACAAAATTATACATGATTAAATTGTGGAAAAATATTTAGAAATTCTTAAACACTGTTTTAGACCTCTGTTGGAAGTTTGGGTTAATTTGAGTTTTACTAATCCTATCATTAGATTTGATTAAACATGATTAAGGGAAAATATGGGTTTTTGGGTATGTTTGATCCATTTTAACACATTAGATTATTGTTTTGGTGTTTATGGTTGATTATACATGTTGCCATGACTGTTTAGAATGGTTTATGATTGTTTAGAACAGTTAGATTTGTCAAAAACGCCGTCGTGTGGCGTAAAACAGTCGCTGGAAAGTTGCAGGAAACAGTGCAGGATTTTGACCGAACTGGATCGTATCGGTGGAGGACGAACCGACTTGTCGTGAAGCCCTTCTCACGAACCACTGGTGGAGCAACGAAGCATGGAGGTACGAGCCACTCCACTCGCACCTGAACCTCACGACCGACCCGCTCGTGATGATGGAAACTAACCCGAACCGCTCGAATGAAGTACCACGATCCGACCAGGAGCTCACGAACTACTTATACCTGTAGCTCTCGTCCCGTCCCGGTGAGAGACTGATTGATGGACCACGAAACGACCCAACCTGGGAGGATCCCACGACCTGACCTATATGGAGTAGTCCGATCCGAACCGCCTGGTGGCCACGGATAGCGTATATCACGAACAGAACGGGTGAACAGCGTGTATCACGAACCGAACCACCTTAAGGAGCACGATCCGAAGCGAAGTGAAGTGAAGAGCCGAACCGATCCGGAGGAGGCCAAAACCCGAGATGAAAGGCAGTCTAAATGGGAAGTAGAACTCAGGATCCAGATGGGAACTAACAAGTTAACTTCATGATTGGACTTTGCTGCGGGACGTGTGCTAAGGAATTATCAACGTCTATAGCTTTGATTCACCACCAAGATGGATGTTAGGCTACGTATCAGTGCAGTAGGGTAGTTACTACTTCATGGGGCAGGGTGATCGTAGCATGGCTATGAGCCAGTGCAGTGGAGTCTTCATGACTTCATGGGGCAGAGTGGACATAGCAAGGGATTAGAGGCTATGGTTCAGTGCAGTGGAGCCATCATGACTCCATGGGGCAGAGTGATCATAGCAAAGGATTTGGGTAGTCAAAGCATTGGATATCGTATGCTTTATGCACTGAGTGAGAGATGTGAGGATGGTTGCTATACTTGATTGTTTGCCATCACTATTACATGCACACCCCCTCCCCCATATCTTTACACCATATGTTAGTGTCACCTTCGAGTATTGTATATC
Organism: Allium sativum; assembly: GCA_030737875.1. Lineage (NCBI taxonomy): Eukaryota > Viridiplantae > Streptophyta > Magnoliopsida > Asparagales > Amaryllidaceae > Allium > Allium sativum. Next base: position 79,570,050 of record CM060918.1, read on the forward strand.
TTGTTGTGCTAACTCTTTGGTTGTAGGCCTAGGTTCAGGTAAGGTCTAGTATACCTGTTATTGTCCTGTTTTGCTGCTTATCGCTCATACCATACTTTTGTCTGCCCAGAGTTTTATGTCTCTTCTTATTACTTTGGATGCTCTTAAACGGGCAGACTAGAGACAGGTTAGATGGTTATGTACGAGTAGCTGATCCGGAGACGAGCAGGAGGCTCCCACGTATGATATATATATATTCTACCTGTGTCGCTGCTGGTCACTACTTTGGGCATTAGTAGTGCACCTTTCTTATTTTTCTTTGGAGAAAGTTTTAAAAGTTGTAATAATGATGATGTGGAACATAAGCTGTATTTTGGATTTTCCGCTGCTATGATGGTTTAGTTCTCAGCTTATGCACTGTCTCACCTATTTTATGTCAAATATGTTATTATTATATTTTATTCCATGTGTTGTGAGACATTCTACAGGTTCCTTTCTAGTTCAAATTGCCTTCTTTCCTTTCTTTGACGACCGTCCTGTGCTGGTCAGGCATAGGCATAACGCACTTTCATTGGAAATGTTGGCTGGTGCGGGGCGGGCCGTCACAAAATCACATTTCACTGTAAATCGGATTAAAGAACGAATGTCGTTAAAAACACGGTTCACGATAAACCGAATTCACATTCCATTCTATTCCACTTATTAAATATAAATGGAAACTCTAACAATCTTAATTAAAAGATTTATTTTCTTTATAGGGGGTTCAAGAACAGTGTTACACATCCTATCATTCTCTAACTGTAAATTAGTAAGGGAACAATTCCCTAAGTAATAATCCCAAAGGCCGAAACCAACATCAGATCAATACCCAGGAAACCATTCAACTTAGCAAATCTCCAGTTAGTTTCTAATTTCCTTAACTCCATTGGGTTTAAGAATAGTATTATTAAAGATACCATTCACGACAAACCCAAAATTCAATTCAATTCAATTCCAATTAAATATTAATTAACTGGTAAACTTCATTAAATCTTAATAAAAAGATTTAATCTTTTCTCGACTGGGTTTAAGAACAGCGTCGGTGAAGACACCGTTCACGACAAACCCAAAATCCAATTTAATATTAAATACAAGGCTCTGAATAGGAAATATATCGGCTTATATTCAATATCAAATTCTCAAATCAACAAATATCGTATTGGGATAACGATATATATATATATATATATATATCTCTTCCAAATTCCTCCACGATATCGGTATAATCATGTAATCCAATATTGAAATTTTCCGATGATAATTTCGATTCAAATCCATTCCAATTCATATATTGGAAATTCTGGTTATTTTTAAAACCATTTCAAATCCAATTTATTTATTTAAAAATAATTGGATTATAATTCTAGTTCATAACTAGTTCATTTCGATAGAAATCTATTTTTATGTTCTCAAATATCGAATTTTGCATCCCAATTCTTTCCAAATCATTTATTATGATTTAATTTTATTAAGGCCCGTACAGTCAATTTCCATAAACGGTCATCGAACTGCACTTACAATGACCTTTTCCAAATTTGATTTGGACATAGTTCCAAATCCACCATTAGATTTCAAATCTCTTATATTCGTTGGAAATCCCTTTTCGATACGAACCCAACGGTTCCGGTTTTAGGAGAATCCCACGGTCGGATCTTCCGTAATGTCCATTCGAAGCCAATGGTCAAAATTCGCAAACTGTCATGGCGTGATGCGTTCTATTCAGGCCAATATATATATTATATATATTTCATCGATTTCCATTTAAAACATATTTTATAAATCGTTTTAAATTCGTTTCCCAAGCGATTTCAACTTCATATTCAATTTCAAATCAAAATTAAATATTCCATATCATTAACATATAAATGATAATATTTTCAAACATCAGATTTTGAAATCAATTCCTTTTCGATATTCGTTACAAAAATGGATAAAATCGATATAACTATCGTTCATGTCAAAATGATGTTAATCTAATCAACACGACTTTATATATTTAAATATATTCGTGTCCATCCAAAATCAGATATCAAAATCGGATTTCGATCTTTTATTGAATATTATTTTAAAATTTTCATTATTTTAAAATATTCATTCTTTCTGAACTAGAATCAGACATAGTCAACTACCATATAATGTTATTTATATGGATTTCACACAACGCATGTATATAACGACTATAATCAACAATCATCCGTCATCCAAAGTGCATCACACTGTATAAGCATTAAATATAAATATTTAATACTTACAACAGTCTGTCAACCAATCGACTGACATACAACTAAACTGTTGGGATTAGTGTACGTCAAATATCATCCCAACACCCGTGTGGGGTTCAATCCACAAACACATATTTTATTTGTGCAGTTGGGCGATATGTAAAATTTATCGTCCCAACCCATATCAGTTAAATAAGAGTACATAAACAAATCGTCTGATTTGTAAATAAATATTTATTTTATTCATATACGCATTAAAAATTATATTTTTAATGACAAAATATTTTATTTAACCACATAAATATTTACATTCCATTACACATCACAATCAATTCAAACAAACAAATCAACCAAACCAAGCAAGTCGTCCATGGTCTGTGGACGACGGGGAGAAGTTCATATATGCAGTTATAAAATAAATAACTGTATAAATAAATTCAGTGAGAGAGTTCTCATTTTGCTTTCGGCTTCGCCTAAAATTGTAGCGAGCTCTAAAAATTCTCCGGTCTCTTCTAGAATGTAGAAGATGATGCCATGGTCCCGGTGTCTCTTGTTTCACTGGATTTCTACCACATAGCAAAAAGATATGATTTTTATTCTATAATCATAGTTTGCGACGGTTTTAAGGTGTTGAAATCAGTTTTAAATTATTAAAACCGTACCTCAACTGTTTGGTTCAAACCTAGGTCAATGTTTTTCGTGAAATTTGGTGCACGAGGGGATGATCGGCCTGTGCGACCAGGAGGAGGTTGGAAGGGCGCCCCCGACGCTGGCTGTAACATCCCATATTTTCTGTATGTTTAATTTTAAATTTTAAATAAATAAAATAGAATAATGTTGGATAAAAAAAATCAAATTTTGTTGATTATGATGATGATTATTTGAAGGGAGTGTAAATAGATTTTTTTTTTCAAGGCTGACCGGTTTTTATAGTGATCCGTTACACTTTATTGAAAAAGAAAAAAAGGTTACAATGCACACAGGTGATATACCACGAGTATATCAGCTACAAAGTTCTTATACCCATGCAGGGGATACACAATTCATATGCAAAAGTTTATCCCAGTACATGATAGAAATTACATATTAGTTTCATAGTGCAGACAGTGGCACTTATTACCCCAGCATCCGTCAACCATTATCAAATGGGGTTTTACCCTTTGCTCTTGATTTGCTGTGAGTGATCGTTGACTCCGCACTGCAACTAGCTAAGTTCACTGCCATTGCCTCTACATTTGTAACTCACATCAGGTGGCCGCGCTTTGTAACCTGGAGGTGGAGGAATATTAGCATATGGGTTGCTAGCGGATTGCTTCTTAGTTTTGTCTTGTACGGCTCTTCTTTGTTGAAGTGCAATATAATTTTTGGACATTAATTCCATCATCTTCTTCTTCTCATCACTTAGGAAAGGATCAATTTTGCCACTCGCAATTTCGTCTTTCAAACTCTCAATTATCTCAAGAACTGTTTTATTTGGGCTAGACCTCTTCATTACCTCTTTTTCTTTAGGATGTTTTCTTCTAATGTCTCTGGAAACTTCAGTTATATTGAAATTATTGTGTAAAAAACTGTCAAGATTACCAGTATTCTCATGAACAGCAGCTTCGGACGAAGATTGCTTTCCTTTGATCACTGCTTCAGCAGGTTGCTCCTGTATGCTATTCTGAATAGTCCTATCATTACGTTGCTTGTTGACTGGGGTAGCACTATGCAGAAATCCGGTTTTGAAACCAAATTCATTGTTTGGCTGAATATCAGTAACATTCAAAGGAGTGTTAACATCAAAACCTCCTTCATTCATTATTTGCTCAAATTCATTAACGTCGTCAATAATGGTTTGCATAACATCCTTGTTCAATACCTCTCGGTCTTCTGTAGTTGCGCTAACATTGGATCTGGTAATATTTTCGACAATGTTCATTAAGTTGAGATAACCCCTTGTTGCGCTAACATTGGATCTGGCAGTTGCGCTAACATCTTTGTTAGGCGCACCAGATATCTCATTAAGTTGAGATAACCCCTTCTCAGAATGCTCATAACATTGCAAGCTCTCCTCAAGAACTTCATTTTCTTTAACTGTAACACATATCTCTCCTTCCTCAAGTTCGAGAGCAGACTTTGCTTCCTCGTCAATGCTACTTAAACATTCAAGAATTCCATACATGTTTTCAGTTGCTAAAGTATTGTTGCGAACTTTACCAGAATACTGTTTAGAAGAGTTACCCTCTACTATTTTCCACTTTTGTTTCACAAAAGGTAAAACTCTCACTTTTTGGTTACTTCGCGTTGGAATTACTTTGTTCTGACGTTTGAACACAGCATTGTTGTCTCTTACACCACTTGCTTCAAGTGGATTCACCCATTTACTATGATCATTTTCATTAACATCATTCCTCGTATTGCCTTTCTTTTTTCCAGTAGCTTCTTTACTGATACCTGATGGGCAGTTGGCAGTCGAATGTCCGAACACCTTACAAGCACAACAGATGTCGGGCTTCCAGACGTAAGTAACGACAACATCGTGTTCAGAACCATCTGGAGGAAGAAGAGCGATAGATTCTGGAAATTCACTTTCAGGTGAAATTTCCACTAAACATTTTGCGAACCCTAACCAATCCAGACTCCCCGTAGCCTGATCCATACAGAGGAACTTGCCAACGTGTGTCACTATCCAGCATATACCTATCTTCGACCATGCTACCATAGGGAGGTTGCTAAACTTAACCCAAACCGGTACATGTCTTATTCCCTTACCCGAAAGCCCCATACTGATGTCCTATTTCTTAATGATAAACACTTTGTTCCTTATCAATATTGGGCCAGCTTCCAAAATCCTCTTTCTATCTTCCTTATCATCCACAAGAAAAAAGAAAATGCTGCCATTAGATTTTACCTTAATCGTGCCTCTTGGTTTCCTGAGATTGAGCAGTGTTGTGACAACAATCGTGTATGACAACGAGGTGTCTAGAAAAACCCTGTAAGATATTCATGCCATTCGACGACACTAGCTTCAATAATGTCACTCGCGGGTACCAGGCGTTTCCCATCATACTTCAGAGTAATTGGGGGTGGAGAGAAATCTCCAGCGTTACGTGATTTAGTCGCAAAAGGAGACGACCAGCTTTGCGTTGGAAGAGGAGGAGAAATCAGAGAAGGCCGAGGGGGAGATGTCGGGAGAGGAGGAGAGTCAAGGGGGGGTCTGGTATCAGAGGGGGCGGATCTGGAGGAAGATTTGGCATGGGAAGGATGCAAGGTTGAGGCGGAAAAGAGGGAGATGTGAGGCTCGAGGAGGTTAGGTTGGTTGTCGCCATTTTTAATGTATAAATAGATTTTTTTATTTAGTTTATATTTAGAATTGTTGCAATTTGAAAATTTATATTTTATTTATTTAATAAATTTGAGTTGTTTAGTTTATAATGGAAATTCAAATTTAGTTTGGTAAATAGAGAATTTTAAGTTGGGAAATAATAACTGAAATTCAAATCAAAGATTCAAATAATCAAATTTAGATTTAAAATGTGTGAAATTTATTTATAAAATTTGTTAAATCATAATTGGATTAAATGGAAATTTATAAATATTTAAAATTGAGTTAAAACAGTTAATCGAATAATTGGATATTTTATTTATTTAATTAACTGTGAAATTTAACTATTTTGGCGACTATCTCGGAATTCGACGAAACTGGCGCCATTGGATCCGTAACGATGAATTATGGTAGGATTTCAATTTGCGTTACAAACGGACTTGTCATTTGACTGTATGAGAGAAAGTGTGAAAGGAAACAACGTAATAAGATAGTTGGTTGTTTCTTATATCAAACCATCCATACTTTATAAATAAATTCCTTTATTCTCATCATCCCATTTCTCATTCACGTATACTTTCTCCATCTGCTTTCTTTAATGGCAGAACAGATTTCAAACCCGAGAAACAAAAATTCAAACTTGAAAATCAAACCCCTTCAAAACCATAGCAAATTATATGTCAAAATGAAGCTCTCGACGATGCGAAGCCTCTGGTATAGTTTATTTCGACATGCAGTGCTCGAGGTTGCCAAAGATTAGCGGTCAAAGGCTGTAGTATTAAAACCCTAAGCACGATTTTGGAGATTTTTGATTTACAAGTTAATCGAAGAAACTATGATCTGGGTGTTGTCGGGTGCAGCTAGAGGAACGCGTTGATGTTGATCTGGGTGTTGGAATCGATCGGAGGAAGTGTAATTTGGTGGTTTATGTTCGAGCTTGAAGTAGTAGCGCAGTCAACTGGGGGGACGCCGGAGGTCGTGGCGTTGGGTGGAGGTGATGCACCTGGAGATGAGCTTCGTGTAGGTGTTGGTCGCCGATCATCTGATGGCCGGAGTGGATGGATTTTGGTGGTCAAAGTTATGGAGTTTTGGGTTTGTTGTGCACGTCGTTCACGTAGCGGCATAAAGAGGAGTAGGAAGAAGGGAAGTTGCTGATGTGTAAAGATCCGAGTGGGTGAGAATATTATTTTATTAATTTATATATTTTTAATTTCAAATAGTAAAACACTGATAACTTTCTCGTACGGACTCAGTTTGGGACGCGGTTGGGTGTGTTCGGATCGTGGCAGGATTGCGGACAATCTGTGTCTGGTTTCGCTGCATTAAGAGACCGTGAAATTTTGGGCTTTGGTTGGACGTTCGTCTGATTAAAGACCAAAAGGTGAGTGATTCTTCGCTCATGAATAACTGAATTTTTCCCATATTTATCAAATTAAATTGTGAAATAAGTTGGTCGCATGGTTGTGTTTGATTGATGAATGGTTGCTTAAATTTGACATGCAAATGTGCGACATGCAATGAAAATCGATAATTAGTTATTTAAATTTAATTTAAATTTCTAGTTAGAAAATCTCAATACTTGAATTAGTGAAATGATTTAACATTTACCATGGAAAAAATGTTGTGTGATGGATGCCTTGGTTGATTGAACTACTGAATGAATACTGCTTGAAATGTCCCTTTATTCAATAGATGAATGTTGTATGCTCATGTTTGACGATGAATCCCATTCCTTTCACCCTGGATGTTACGGGCATCAAATAAACCTGGAATTTATCGAGATAATAAATTAAGAACACAGAGTTAAATGATAAATCTCTGTGACCCTGATTTGGATTGAAATGATAGATCCATCCCTAAAATATCGAGTAATTAAATTTAAATCACTTGGCCATAGGGTAGCAAATTATACATGGACATCGGGTGGTTAAATGATGTAACGACCCGGATTTTGAGAAGACTTTGGTTATCGACGTAAGCTCGACGTCGATAACCAAACATCGAAAAATCCCGGTAGTTAATGAAAGAAATTAGAAGGTGAGAATAGATAAGATAGAAACTTAGAATAGAAGAAGAAGAAGAAGAAGAAGAACACAACATCAGAGTAACACGAACCTCACAGCGGAACGAGTAACATATAATAGATAACATAACTTTGAAATATAACAGTTATGTATACAATAGCACTTATCAGAGTACAACACTTACAACACAGCGGAAATAACTATAGCTATATGATCCTGAAGCCTCCTGCTCCAGTTCTTCAATGTATCTGCAAATCCCGACTACTTGACTGCCCATACAAATTTAGGCACCCAAGAGTTTAGGGAAAACAACAAATAAACTCCGGGTCAGTCATGTGACTGGTGTGAATAAACTCAAATCATTTAAAACAGGTATATGATATCTCATAAGACCACGCCGTGAATACGGAACGGGTTTTTCCCTTATGAGAATCCAAACATTTTTGCAAAGCAATATCATTCTGATATTATAATAATGTCTAAGTACAAATAAATATCAGTCTAGTAGAAACGCTTGCATCTCACGTTCTACATATATAGTATACAATCAAAACCGCAAGCACGTATTGGGTAATGGATTTCCAACTATGACAAGGTATGGAATCACCTTCCGATCAGTGTACTCTAGGAACGATACACTGGAGTTCAACAAGAACATCTTGTAACTCAGCCACACATGACCGACCACTCATTTCGCTTGAGTGTATCGAATGTACATCACCAACGGTTGGGATCAGCAACCGTTCCCGTATATATATGGGACAGCATTGATAGATTTAAGAAACAAATGAATATTCTCTAGATAGGTGATTATACACCCTACTTCGGTGCGACCGACTTAGCCATGCTGCCTGCCCGATTTCTGTCATTTACCGGTTGATGAGGCTAGAAGCTATGCTTTATCATTACATCAGATTCACTTCGAATGCTACATTGTCCAATCCATCGAAAATCACTAATTAACATCTACAACCATACATTATGTGTCAGCTAAAAGAAGTTTCCTTCTCCGCTTCCACTCTTGGTATAGTTGAAGAAATCAATGTACGTGACCGTCTGGAAATACTATGTCAGACATCCATCTTCATTCACTTAGAAATGTCACATCGTCATACCCGCCAAATCACAAATTGACTTATCCAAAAATAACACGGGTATACAGCTAAGAGAAACGAATTCCTCCGCCACCAAACGTGAATACGTTTGAACAGATCAACTTACGCGATCCATTGGATATACTCCGTCAGACCTTCGTCCATACAAGTTGTCCTGGGACTGGACAAACCGAAGGCACTATTCTGTAAACAGGATAGCCCTTGCATTTTACTCCGTCTTCAATTATCTTTGGCATATATGATTCGCGACGCTTATGCCAATACAGAGTGGTTCTATGGATAATAATCCAACCGGTCTCTCCATATTAACAACGTTAAAATGGTCAAAACTTCAATAGTCGGTGAGTTAACTATTAAAGAAAAACAAGTGTGCAAACAACGATATTATTTCCAGATGGAAATTATATCGAACAAACATAATTTAACATAAATCCCTTTAGTTCATTTATTTACTTATCTCCTATTTCCCTATATTCTAAATTCTTATTTTTCTTTTATCAGAAAACATTTCTGATTCTCGTTTGGAAAACATTTCCAAAACTCCTTTACGATCAAACCTTACCATTTCTTAGTTAAGAAGGAAGTCACTCAAGTTGGGGTATAATTACCTCTCAAACCTTAAATGAACAACGTTATAACTTCGAAATGGTCAAAGTTTATCTTTATATCTTTAACAACTTCTTTACGCCTTTCTCGGATTCAATTTTACTAATCCACTTCTATATTTAAACCATTGGTTATAACGATAACGTTATAATCCCTACTTTCGAATTATCTAAATTAAATTATAACTTCTATTCTTATTAGTGAATAGTTAACCTAACACTTATTTATTTAAATAAATAAATCTCTATTTAGACACTGGAAAGTATAAGTACTTTCCCGAATTCGATATAATCGAATTTGCCGATTAACTCTCTTCGAGAAATCTCTATTTGATTAACTCTTCTTCGAATATCCTATATTCGATTAACTCCTTCTCGAATAAACGATATTCGATAATCTCTCTTCGAATAACTAATATTCGATAACTCTTCCTTTTCAAATATCTCATATTTGAAAATCTCACTTCGATTAAACTATAATCGATAACTCCCTTCGATGAGACTAACATCGATAACTCCTTTCGATGAAACTAACATCGATAACTCCTTTCGATGAAACTAACATCGATTTATTTAACTCGACGAACTTAACTCGACTAACTCGACTAACTTAACTTACTTGGTTCGACCAATTCGATTCGATTAACTAGGCTCGACTAACTTGGTCTAACTTAACTCGACTTACTTGGTTCGACCAATTCGATTCGATTAACTAGGCTCGACTAACTTGACTAACTTAACTCGACTTACTTAACTTGATTATCTTAACTTGATTACTCATATCGAATAACTAATATTCGATTTAACTCCATTTAACTCTATTCGAACAACTATTCGTAACTTCTTCTCGAATAACCAATATTCGATTATCTTACTTCGAATAACTTATATTCGATTATCTCACTTCGAATAACTTATATTCGATTTCTCTTCTCTTCGAGTACACTATATTCGATAAATCTACTTTGAATAAGTGATATTTGATAACTCCACTCGATTAACCCTACTTACTCAACCTTACTGGTTTACTTGACTTACCTAACTCAACTGGTTAACTTGACTTATTTTAACCCTACTTACTCAACTGGATTAACTCCTATCGAATAACTAATATTCGATTTACTTCCATTCGCTTGACTCTAGATCGCAGCGATCACAATGGTTACGCCTGATTCCCTCAGGAAACATCCGACCGCCTTAGGCTATTTACAGCCTGCGAATTACGCTAGCAGCCGTACGAGATGGCAACTTATCCTGAATACCATGTTTGACTAACTCTGTCTCAAATAACTATATTTGATTAACTCTAGTTCGTTTTAACTCTAACTGATTAACTCTAACTGGTTAACTCTAACTGGTTAACTCTAACTGGTTAACTCTAACTGGTTAACTCTAACTGGTTAACTCTAACTGGTTAACTCTAACTGGTTAACTCTATTTGACTAACTCGACTTGACTAACCCCTTTCGAATACCATATTCGATTAACTAACTTCGAATACCATATTCGATTTCTCCTTTTCGAATGCCTATATTCGATTTACTTTATTCACTTTATAAAGATTTCCTTTATAACAACGTTTTATTCATTTGAAAAGATTTACTTTTAAATAACGGTTCTACCCTTTAAAAATGATTTCCCTTTTTATAATGTTTCCTTTCCAGTTCTATTTGTAAATGGTTTACAAATATTCCCTTTTCAAATTTATTCTTGAAATATTCTAACTCCTTAAATTCCCGGGAAAATTCGCCATAACCTCCTTTGTATCGGGAGCATCGGGAAAATCCCCAAACTCGCCACACAGGCCTTTCCATTCAAAAAGAAATGTTTTGAATTTATTTTCCTTTTTAAAATATCTCCTATTTATAAATATCCCAATTTATAAATATTCCTTATTTATAAATATTCCACTTTATAAATATTCTATTTTCAATATCACTTTGAAAAATCTCCTTATCAAATTTCGGTATGTTATGATATTCAATCATATCAAATCACGATGTTCAATATCGTCCAAGCACATACAATCGCCCACAGATTTTATATCACATCATATAACAATATATGAAAAACAATAAAATAACTGTTGAGGAATCCAGTCGGATTCCTCCAACCTGTTTTCCCTGCATCACAGATGTTAGACAATATAGATAACATCCATTTCATCCCAACATGAACTATACTGATAATCAGAATCCATATTTGATTGACGGTTTTCTATATATAACTATATCTACGTTTTCAATCAAATCTATTTAACAGTCCAATTTAACAGTCCAATTTAACAATCAATACACAGCAATCAATCATTAAAAATAAAGTACAGTTTATACAAATATAAACTGAACAGAGTTAGTGAGATTTACTCACATTGGTTTTCAGTTGACAGTTCTGCTTTTATTTTAGGATAAAATCAAACAGACGTTTTGACTTTATCCCGAATTTCCAGTAGCCTAGTTTACGGCCATATTAGTTCTACAACGCAGATTCCTCCGGTTCGATTCCAATATGATCTGTCTTGTCCGATTCCTCATATTGCTTTTGGCGGCACACTTCTTCCTTCCCAGTTCAAAAGGGAAAACCCGACTACCCTGTTAACAAACATGGCCCCTTTCGAACTCCTGAACACCACACACTATAGTTCAACCAGCACATGAACTACTAACATTTCATATACAGTCTCGACACAACCGAATACTGGATCACTACACCACTGCTAATACTTCCTTCTTCTTCCCAGGAGCATTCGAAATAAACCACTGCATTTTCCAAACTTAAAACCCACGACCACAAATACCTTTCTTCCCTAATTGCTCAAAACCGCATCCTCCTGTACATTACACCCGACGTCATCTCCATTCAAACCACTCCCACTTCATTAAAAATCAAAGTAAAGCCACCAATTTACTCAGCAACCTTCCCTTTGCTCGGCCATACTCCTCAGCTCGAACTCGAGCACTTCTCCCCAAAACATCTCACGCTTCATGCAACTACCCTACAGCAAACACACGTTCTCTCTTCGACTGCTCCTCTTCTGCTTCACGAAATCCGAAAAGAATACCACCAAAGTTCATCTCGTCGTCTACTCCTTCTATTCCTCACCATCGCATTCAACTCGTGGCCATCCTTGCAACCGCGACAGCTTGATGTCGCACCCCATATTCTGCATCGCACCCTACAAACAATCGTACTCCTGGTGCTCCTCCTACCAAGCAATCCTTTTCCACAACCCCGAGGCCTATTGTCGAACATACGGAGCAGACACTGGAACCCTAGTCTACTGTCGTGAAAAACATCTGGCATCCAAGCACCTATCGCGAGCCACAAATCCGATGTAGAACATGGCGGTCCAGTTCATGAGTTTGAAAATAGAAGCCTCGTGATTTCAGAAATTTCATTCGAGTTGTTTTTGATTTTATTTTTGTTGGAGGCCGGTTTTCTTTTTAGAAGTGGCGGCCGTTTTCTACTGAAGGAATTAGGTTAGAACTTAAGGATAGGGGTTTTTATAAGCAACCCAGATATCTGGATATTTTACCAAGATATTTGTTTGATTCCCTCTTTTTGAATTTGTGGAGAATGGGCTTCCACGCTGAACACAAAACAGAAGCGGTGGTTGTAAACAAATAAGGGATGTGGCTAGTGTTTTGATCACAAATAAGTTAGGCTCCTTTATTTAGTTGTAACATTTAACGTACTCTCTATATATAAAATTATATCCATACACGAGCCGCTACGAACAGAGATAAAAGCACCGGTGAGATGAGAAATGTCCCCCGATACCAAAAATATAATAATACCGGTAGGTGGACTCATATTTTGAAACTTCAAAATGTTGGTTTCAGGATGCGAAATACTCCAAATAAAAAGTTGCTAAATAAATTAATTAAAAATTACCATAAAATTCTAAAAATTAAATTATCACTACTTCCCAAAAGAACCTTGTCTGAATTCACACCCGATATCTAGTTATTTTGAAAATAACCGTTATGGCCGATAAACGATTCTATAGCGACTATTCTGAAATTTGATTTGGACATATCTCAAAATCTACACGACGAAATCCCGATTTTTCTCTTCCACTAGAAAGATATACTCCACCAGCTCCACGCGTTTCTTGTTTCACAGAAATCCGACTTAAAACGAATCCAGTACATTCAGTTGAAGTTCAAATCGCCAAATAGCGAACTGCAGCGCCATTTCGAGCTCGTTTATAAATATATTATAAACTATACGTTCAACTGTCGTCGATTCAATATAATCGTTATTATATTTCGAATCGAAACTCCACCAAATCTCGTATGCTATTCAATTCACACGATATTGTAAATTTCACTATTTCCGACTATTTCGACATTATAATATATTATTATATTATAATTATTTATTAAATATTCAACATTATTTAATTAAACGATCACTAACTTCTCTAAATCACCAATTATATAATTAAATAAATTAATTATATATCTCTAAAAATGCGGGTCATTACATTCTTCCCCACTTAAAATAATTTCGTCCTCGAAATTGCTAAGTTAGAGGACGACCCTATCTATTGGAATTCCTAAGATTTGTTTACTCCTTATTTCTGATTTCAACTGAACCAATTAATATCGACAAAAATATTTATTCATTCCGACTAACTAAAATTTTCAAAAATTCTGAAAATTTTCTAACACTTTAAACTTTCGAAAAATTTCGCCAGCACCTCCTTTGTACTGGTCAATAGCTCAAACTCCAACTCGCCTCTCTGGGCCATCTCCAACCCAAAAAAAAAAAATCAAACAGTCAAGCGGCTTGCCAATTCGGCTCATAAATCTCATGCTTATACCAAATATAAACTTGTACCTTTTTGTCGGGCATATCAACCCTATCACTTCCATATGCTATCAACTCAGCATATACCAATGTTATCCCAATCAAACTCCAATCTGTTTATCTTCTCAGATCCAAATCGAATTTTATTCGAACCCCAATATCAAATTCCAAATTATTGACTTATCAATTTGGTTCCATTCAAGATTATCTCTAATCCAATTCAATTCTATCTAACTCAGTTCAAGTTAAATTTCAATTTATTTTTAACATCTCATTTTATTTAACTTCATTAGTTAAATTTTAATTCCAGAACTTAAATTCCCGGTTTTATTTCAAATCAATTTGAAATCATACTGCCAATTCAAAACCTTTGAATTTCTAAACACTTTGTTTTCTCAAAACAATCCAAATCAAAATCTCTGGTAGTAATCCACCACTTAGAACTCGAAAATCACACCGATGATACTGCGCAGTCATCATCGGGATTATTTTCCAGCGACCCAAGTGGTTTCAATACTATATTTTGAAAACCATTACTAAATACTTTCATTTTGAATACATTTCAAAATTCCCCAGGAACTTAAAATTTCCTTATTTTAATTCCAAATCTGATTTAAATTCATATTTAATTCATCTCATTTCATATACTTTACTTATATGAATTTTGATTAGTTATTTACAACTATTTCACTTTTTATAATCTTATTCGATTATAATTACAACCAACACATCCTATATATAATATTAATATATATTCAGGTAAAATCATTTCATTTACCCTCTTTCAAACATACCGTGTCGACCCATCGTATTCGAGTGTTTATTTACCCCTACCGATACAGTGGATCAAACTGATCGACCAGAACTCATAAACAACTCAGCCAATGAATCTCCACAATATAAAACCATTTTTATATCAAATACAAATACGCACTCGTATATATACACTCAAACTCAATCTAGGGTATTACTAACCCTATCTCTACTGAGTTACGCCACAGAGTTATGTCCGATCACTAAAACATAAGCTCTGATACCAACTGTAACGACCCGGATTTTGAGAAGACTTTGGTTATCGACGTAAGCTCGACGTCGATAACCAAACATCGAAAAATCCCGGTAGTTAATGAAAGAAATTAGAAGGTGAGAATAGATAAGATAGAAACTTAGAATAGAAGAAGAAGAAGAAGAAGAACACAACATCAGAGTAACACGAACCTCACAGCGGAACGAGTAACATATAATAGATAACATAACTTTGAAATATAACAGTTATGTATACAATAGCACTTATCAGAGTACAACACTTACAACACAGCGGAAATAACTATAGCTATATGATCCTGAAGCCTCCTGCTCCAGTTCTTCAATGTATCTGCAAATCCCGACTACTTGACTGCCCATACAAATTTAGGCACCCAAGAGTTTAGGGAAAACAACAAATAAACTCCGGGTCAGTCATGTGACTGGTGTGAATAAACTCAAATCATTTAAAACAGGTATATGATATCTCATAAGACCACGCCGTGAATACGGAACGGGTTTTTCCCTTATGAGAATCCAAACATTTTTGCAAAGCAATATCATTCTGATATTATAATAATGTCTAAGTACAAATAAATATCAGTCTAGTAGAAACGCTTGCATCTCACGTTCTACATATATAGTATACAATCAAAACCGCAAGCACGTATTGGGTAATGGATTTCCAACTATGACAAGGTATGGAATCACCTTCCGATCAGTGTACTCTAGGAACGATACACTGGAGTTCAACAAGAACATCTTGTAACTCAGCCACACATGACCGACCACTCATTTCGCTTGAGTGTATCGAATGTACATCACCAACGGTTGGGATCAGCAACCGTTCCCGTATATATATGGGACAGCATTGATAGATTTAAGAAACAAATGAATATTCTCTAGATAGGTGATTATACACCCTACTTCGGTGCGACCGACTTAGCCATGCTGCCTGCCCGATTTCTGTCATTTACCGGTTGATGAGGCTAGAAGCTATGCTTTATCATTACATCAGATTCACTTCGAATGCTACATTGTCCAATCCATCGAAAATCACTAATTAACATCTACAACCATACATTATGTGTCAGCTAAAAGAAGTTTCCTTCTCCGCTTCCACTCTTGGTATAGTTGAAGAAATCAATGTACGTGACCGTCTGGAAATACTATGTCAGACATCCATCTTCATTCACTTAGAAATGTCACATCGTCATACCCGCCAAATCACAAATTGACTTATCCAAAAATAACACGGGTATACAGCTAAGAGAAACGAATTCCTCCGCCACCAAACGTGAATACGTTTGAACAGATCAACTTACGCGATCCATTGGATATACTCCGTCAGACCTTCGTCCATACAAGTTGTCCTGGGACTGGACAAACCGAAGGCACTATTCTGTAAACAGGATAGCCCTTGCATTTTACTCCGTCTTCAATTATCTTTGGCATATATGATTCGCGACGCTTATGCCAATACAGAGTGGTTCTATGGATAATAATCCAACCGGTCTCTCCATATTAACAACGTTAAAATGGTCAAAACTTCAATAGTCGGTGAGTTAACTATTAAAGAAAAACAAGTGTGCAAACAACGATATTATTTCCAGATGGAAATTATATCGAACAAACATAATTTAACATAAATCCCTTTAGTTCATTTATTTACTTATCTCCTATTTCCCTATATTCTAAATTCTTATTTTTCTTTTATCAGAAAACATTTCTGATTCTCGTTTGGAAAACATTTCCAAAACTCCTTTACGATCAAACCTTACCATTTCTTAGTTAAGAAGGAAGTCACTCAAGTTGGGGTATAATTACCTCTCAAACCTTAAATGAACAACGTTATAACTTCGAAATGGTCAAAGTTTATCTTTATATCTTTAACAACTTCTTTACGCCTTTCTCGGATTCAATTTTACTAATCCACTTCTATATTTAAACCATTGGTTATAACGATAACGTTATAATCCCTACTTTCGAATTATCTAAATTAAATTATAACTTCTATTCTTATTAGTGAATAGTTAACCTAACACTTATTTATTTAAATAAATAAATCTCTATTTAGACACTGGAAAGTATAAGTACTTTCCCGAATTCGATATAATCGAATTTGCCGATTAACTCTCTTCGAGAAATCTCTATTTGATTAACTCTTCTTCGAATATCCTATATTCGATTAACTCCTTCTCGAATAAACGATATTCGATAATCTCTCTTCGAATAACTAATATTCGATAACTCTTCCTTTTCAAATATCTCATATTTGAAAATCTCACTTCGATTAAACTATAATCGATAACTCCCTTCGATGAGACTAACATCGATAACTCCTTTCGATGAAACTAACATCGATAACTCCTTTCGATGAAACTAACATCGATTTATTTAACTCGACGAACTTAACTCGACTAACTCGACTAACTTAACTTACTTGGTTCGACCAATTCGATTCGATTAACTAGGCTCGACTAACTTGGTCTAACTTAACTCGACTTACTTGGTTCGACCAATTCGATTCGATTAACTAGGCTCGACTAACTTGACTAACTTAACTCGACTTACTTAACTTGATTATCTTAACTTGATTACTCATATCGAATAACTAATATTCGATTTAACTCCATTTAACTCTATTCGAACAACTATTCGTAACTTCTTCTCGAATAACCAATATTCGATTATCTTACTTCGAATAACTTATATTCGATTATCTCACTTCGAATAACTTATATTCGATTTCTCTTCTCTTCGAGTACACTATATTCGATAAATCTACTTTGAATAAGTGATATTTGATAACTCCACTCGATTAACCCTACTTACTCAACCTTACTGGTTTACTTGACTTACCTAACTCAACTGGTTAACTTGACTTATTTTAACCCTACTTACTCAACTGGATTAACTCCTATCGAATAACTAATATTCGATTTACTTCCATTCGCTTGACTCTAGATCGCAGCGATCACAATGGTTACGCCTGATTCCCTCAGGAAACATCCGACCGCCTTAGGCTATTTACAGCCTGCGAATTACGCTAGCAGCCGTACGAGATGGCAACTTATCCTGAATACCATGTTTGACTAACTCTGTCTCAAATAACTATATTTGATTAACTCTAGTTCGTTTTAACTCTAACTGATTAACTCTAACTGGTTAACTCTAACTGGTTAACTCTAACTGGTTAACTCTAACTGGTTAACTCTAACTGGTTAACTCTATTTGACTAACTCGACTTGACTAACCCCTTTCGAATACCATATTCGATTAACTAACTTCGAATACCATATTCGATTTCTCCTTTTCGAATGCCTATATTCGATTTACTTTATTCACTTTATAAAGATTTCCTTTATAACAACGTTTTATTCATTTGAAAAGATTTACTTTTAAATAACGGTTCTACCCTTTAAAAATGATTTCCCTTTTTATAATGTTTCCTTTCCAGTTCTATTTGTAAATGGTTTACAAATATTCCCTTTTCAAATTTATTCTTGAAATATTCTAACTCCTTAAATTCCCGGGAAAATTCGCCATAACCTCCTTTGTATCGGGAGCATCGGGAAAATCCCCAAACTCGCCACACAGGCCTTTCCATTCAAAAAGAAATGTTTTGAATTTATTTTCCTTTTTAAAATATCTCCTATTTATAAATATCCCAATTTATAAATATTCCTTATTTATAAATATTCCACTTTATAAATATTCTATTTTCAATATCACTTTGAAAAATCTCCTTATCAAATTTCGGTATGTTATGATATTCAATCATATCAAATCACGATGTTCAATATCGTCCAAGCACATACAATCGCCCACAGATTTTATATCACATCATATAACAATATATGAAAAAAAATAAAATAACTGTTGAGGAATCCAGTCGGATTCCTCCAACCTGTTTCCCTGCATCACAGATGTTAGACAATATAGATAACATCCATTTCATCCCAACATGAACTATACTGATAATCAGAATCCATATTTGATTGACGGTTTTCTATATATAACTATATCTACGTTTTCAATCAAATCTATTTAACAGTCCAATTTAACAGTCCAATTTAACAATCAATACACAGCAATCAATCATTAAAAATAAAGTACAGTTTATACAAATATAAACTGAACAGAGTTAGTGAGATTTACTCACATTGGTTTTCAGTTGACAGTTCTGCTTTTATTTTAGGATAAAATCAAACAGACGTTTTGACTTTATCCCGAATTTCCAGTAGCCTAGTTTACGGCCATATTAGTTCTACAACGCAGATTCCTCCGGTTCGATTCCAATATGATCTGTCTTGTCTGATTCCTCATATTGCTTTTGGCGGCACACTTCTTCCTTCCCAGTTCAAAAGGGAAAACCCGACTACCCTGTTAACAAACATGGCCCCTTTCGAACTCCTGAACACCACACACTATAGTTCAACCAGCACATGAACTACTACCATTTCATATACAGTCTCGACACAACCGAATACTGGATCACTACATCACTGCTAATACTTCCTTCTTCTTCCCAGGAGCATTCGAAATAAACCACTGCATTTTCCAAACTTAAAACCCACGACCACAAATACCTTTCTTCCCTAATTGCTCAAAACCGCATCCTCCTGTACATTACACCCGACGTCATCTCCATTCAAACCACTCCCACTTCATTAAAAATCAAAGTAAAGCCACCAATTTACTCAGCAACCTTCCCTTTGCTCGGCCATACTCCTCATCTCGAACTCGAGCACTTCTCCCCAAAACATCTCACGCTTCATGCAACTACCCTACAGCAAACACACGTTCTCTCTTCGACTGCTCCTCTTCTGCTTCACGAAATCCGAAAAGAATACCACCAAAGTTCATCTCGTCGTCTACTCCTTCTATTCCTCACCATCGCATTCAACTCGTGGCCATCCTTGCAACCGCGACAGCTTGATGTCGCACCCCATATTCTGCATCGCACCCTACAAACAATCGTACTCCTGGTGCTCCTCCTACCAAGCAATCCTTTTCCACAACCCCGAGGCCTATTGTCGAACATACGGAGCAGACACTGGAACCCTAGTCTACTGTCGTGAAAAACATCTGGCATCCAAGCACCTATCGCGAGCCACAAATCCGATGTAGAACATGGCGGTCCAGTTCATGAGTTTGAAAATAGAAGCCTCGTGATTTCAGAAATTTCATTCGAGTTGTTTTTGATTTTATTTTTGTTGGAGGCCGGTTTTCTTTTTAGAAGTGGCGGCCGTTTTCTACTGAAGGAATTAGGTTAGAACTTAAGGATAGGGGTTTTTATAAGCAACCCAGATATCTGGATATTTTACCAAGATATTTGTTTGATTCCCTCTTTTTGAATTTATGGAGAATGGGCTTCCACGCTGAACACAAAACAGAAGCGGTGGTTGTAAACAAATAAGGGATGTGGCTAGTGTTTTGATCACAAATAAGTTAGGCTCCTTTATTTAGTTGTAACATTTAACGTACTCTCTATATATAAAATTATATTCATACACGAGCCGCTACGAACAGAGATAAAAGCACCGGTGAGATGAGAAATGTCCCCCGATACCAAAAATATAATAATACCGGTAGGTGGACTCATATTTTGAAACTTCAAAATGTTGGTTTCAGGATGCGAAATACTCCAAATAAAAAGTTGCTAAATAAATTAATTAAAAATTACCATAAAATTCTAAAAATTAAATTATCACTACTTCCCAAAAGAACCTTGTCTGAATTCACACCCGATATCTAGTTATTTTGAAAATAACCGTTATGGCCGATAAACGATTCTATAGCGACTATTCTGAAATTTGATTTGGACATATCTCAAAATCTACACGACGAAATCCCGATTTTTCTCTTCCACTAGAAAGATATACTCCACCAGCTCCACGCGTTTCTTGTTTCACAGAAATCCGACTCAAAACGAATCCAGTACATTCAGTTGAAGTTCAAATCGCCAAATAGCGAACTGCAGCGCCATTTCGAGCTCGTTTATAAATATATTATAAACTATACGTTCAACTGTCGTCGATTCAATATAATCGTTATTATATTTCGAATCGAAACTCCACCAAATCTCGTATGCTATTTAATTCACACGATATTGTAAATTTCACTATTTCCGACTATTTCGACATTATAATATATTATTATATTATAATTATTTATTAAATATTCAACATTATTTAATTAAACGATCACTAACTTCTCTAAATCACCAATTATATAATTAGATAAATTAATTATATATCTCTAAAAATGCGGGTCATTACAAATGATTTAAATATTCAGGATTCTATTGATGAGGAATTTTACTTAAAGAAAATGTGTTGATATTGATAAGGTTTTTATGTTTCCTTTAAACATGAATTTGAATGTTAGTGAATTTGTTAAGGTAAATTGTCCAAACAAATCGAGATTTGTAAAGTGGATTTTAATATACCTTGGAGTTTTCAAATTTTATGGTAAGATTTGGAATTTATAAATTTCCATGAATTTAGTTTTAAATGAACATCATTCGAGGATATTCCAAATCACCGTAATTTTTGGTATGAATATGGGTTTGATTCCTCTAAATTGAAAGAAATGGGGTTGAATGGCATTTGAAACAAGATATTGAATTATGTAAACTCCATTTAGACTGTAGTATAGATTCAAATATTTGAAGTTCGGAAGAAAGGAACGATTATGGTATAATGAATTTTATTATATATATATTTACACAATTGATTTCAAAGAAATTATTCTTTCCTTAAAAATTTATTATTTAACCTTTACCTATAAACTATTTTATTATAAATAAAATTTTCCTTATAATTTATTATTCAAAATTATCTAGTAAACCTTTAATTTATGTATATGCATAATATTTAAATTATTTATTTATTTTTAATTATTATATTCTATATATATTTATTTATATAAGATTTTCTTATAAACATTTATTTTCATAAGTATTTTAGAAATTGTAAATTCTTTCGAATGGAAATTTTTTGAATTTAAATCATTGGTTCAAATGGAGTTGAGATAAGAATTCATCCTATTTGAATATGAACCGATTTAAAACAATTTTTATATGGAAATACGAATTATATTCTTCTCAAATATAAATGGATCTCCTAAGGGATTGAAATGGGTTGTAATAGGATATATATATTCTATTTGGACATGAATGGATTTCGAACATAAATCGAATTGAGATAATCATAATCCTTGATATGAAGTATATGCTACTTGAATATAAATCGACTTTGTGAAATATTATATGATTATAATAAAATGAAATGAAATATATTCTAGTTCAGAATATAATCGGTTTTGGTATGATTATGATATGTTGATATGAAAATATATTCTTTTAGAATATCAATTGGGTTCGAGGCAAAACATGATATTTTGGATATAAAGCGAACCTTTGTGAATGTAAAAGAACCGACCGATGTAGAAAATGTAAGCGTTGGTTGTTAAAGAGACCGGAGTCAGCAAATGGCATACTCTCTGTCAGTGTCGATACCACTTTAACAACTGTGAACGTTATGACATATCCATAATGAGTATGATGACTTGGAGGCGATTATTGAATTGAAGAAGATGAACGATGACGAAATAGCCCTGACCTTCGGAATTGAAATGACTAAAACAAGAGCTATACCGTGACTAATTGAGGTAGCACCTTTGATCGGACACACTTCTTCAATACTATTTCTATGAGTATGATGATGATGATTTTGGCCCTTTATGATTTTGGGAGTGTGTTCAGAGGTGGGCGGTGGTGGCTGCTATGCGTTACCACCGGTCTGGGAGTGCAATTGGTAGAATCCAACCCTGGGCATTGTCTCGAGTGCCTTGTCATATTTATCCATATTGAGCCCCATATGATTTTGATTTAGCATTGCCTTCTATGGAGTGCCCTCTGATAACACCAGTACAGTGAATTTATGGTACTGTATAGACTGTTGATGCCTGCAAAAGGCATAAGGGTAATATGGTAATCCCTCTTATGCTATTTTTATGATATTTACTTTACTGGATAGACATTATCATAATAGCGTATTATACTATTTATGTATTAGTTTAACGGATCCTTGAGAGATGGAAAAAAAATCCCGTAACATCTCTTGAGTTACTGTACCCATGACACTCAGGTTATTTCAAATTTTGATTTTACTAATATGACAACTATTTAGTGTTGATCTGGGTGTCTGTTGTGTTTTCTTTTTATGCAATACGCTC
This sequence comes from Allium sativum, assembly GCA_030737875.1. Taxonomy (NCBI): domain Eukaryota; kingdom Viridiplantae; phylum Streptophyta; class Magnoliopsida; order Asparagales; family Amaryllidaceae; genus Allium; species Allium sativum. Next base: position 79,593,423 of record CM060918.1, read on the forward strand.
GGGTCAACAGAAGTTTGCAATTAGCGGAGTTCCTTTGCCTTGGAGATCAAAGACGAAAATTTGGTATATACATCTACTATATATAATTATTTCCACTGCACTTTATTTCCGTTGTTGTTATGTAGAGATGTATATATGTAACGCTAATAATCATTGTATGGTGTAGACAAATGTATAACTTTCAACTAGTTTAAACTGTTAGTTATTGATTATATGTTGTCCTTCCGCTGTGAGAACTCTATTATTGTTTTTCTCTTCTTTCTTCTTTTTCTCCCCTTTCCCAATAAGTACCTACATTGCGATTTGTTCGGGTCGACATGTGTGGTTTATTGTCGATTTGAGCGGTCAAAAATGTGGATCGTTACACTGGCGGTCCAGTCATGATCGATGGCGCCTAAGGGGCTCGGCGGAGCTTCAAAGATGCTGACTTCGGGGACCCGTATCTCAAGAAATACAACACGATAGGGATTGAAGTTGGTATGGATTTGAAGATCTTGGAATTCTTCACAAAATCCTTAACTGGACCATTTAATTTTATTGAGCGAAATGCAAGTTATGGAGGAGAGAAACGGTGAAAGCTTTTCCGTCGTCATCGAGGGTTACGGGGAGAGAGAAAAGGATTTTTCGGAATTTTAGTTTAAGGAATAGAAAAACGTGATTGGTCTAATATTTATTCCAAAAATAGTGTTTTCTTATCCGAACTTCAAATCAAACCCAATGAATGTCGCCCCTAGCTAAATACCCGAATTTCGAACACAATGGAATATGTTTCGTAAGCCCATTCGACTGTTTCAGTCAGTTTTTCTTTAAATTAAAATACAAAACATTCAATTTTAGATTTGAAAGTACATTTTAATTTGTTGGGGCCATATATTAACTCCAAAAATTTCAGAAAAATAAATCTGGCTATTTTTTGATGATACGTTCCTAACAAAACTAATTTCATCGAATTTGGAGATCATTTGAAAAATGGTCATTTTCTAGTCGATCAAAATTGACTAAAACTGGTAAAACACGTTTTCTTTTGCCACGCTCACATATTGATTCCAAAAATTATGAAAATTGGAATCTAGCAATAACTTGACATCCCCGATCCAAAAAAAGTTGCTTCTTCGAAAACGGAGGTCATTTGCAAAATTTCCATTTTTAAGGGCTATATTTCCATAACGATTATTCTGAATTTTCAACTGGGCATAATTTTTTATTCCCGCTATGAAATTTCAATTTTTTGGATTCGTTGGAAAGATATTTTCAAATGGATTCTAATATTTCTAGTTTCACTAAAATCCTATTTATTTTGAATCCTGTACATTCATTTGAAATTTGAAATCGAAATTTCAAACTACCGCGCCATTTTCAATTCCTTTTATAATTAAAATAAATATTTATATTCTAATTTTGATTCGAATAAATATATACATTCTAATTCTACTCAAAATAAATTTCTCATCATTATTATTTAAAATAATTCATTTTAAATATTCAAAATTCATTAAGATTGCCAAAATAAAAATTTTAAATTGGTTCTGATTTCCCGGGTTGTTACAATATCCCCCCACTTAAAATATTTTCGTCCTCGATAAGGAACGGAGCTGAAAGTTGTTTAACTAATCAACTCAACTTTCATTCTGGCTTTCATTCTTCAACTTTTAAGTTTCTAAGATTTCTAATTTTTCAAAAATTTGGCTAACATCCTAAATTTTCAAATTTTTTTTGCCATAACCTCCTTTGTACGGGAAGGGGTTTGGAAATTTGTTGGGCCATATTAGGCACCCAATAAATCCTAAAAAGCATACACATATTTATAGTGATATATCCTTGTGTCCACAAGGGAGTGTGTATAGATCATAACTCCAGAGAATAAATTCTCTTCACCATATAAATAGTTTTTGTGCCTTACCCGGTAGAGAGACGTGATTATTAACAACTCCAGACCCCTGTGGGGTTTTTATTAATCTGGCAATTTTACAGTTATAGTTTATTTAGTCCATATCAGTCTTCGGTTCAACCTGAAATATAGTCATCGCCATACAAAGCTCTCGCCTGTATGGTAAATCTTCAACCTCGTCACATCATCTCCAAATGCTTATGTGGTATATGATAGAGTATGATATCTTCACGCAGTATGCCATGTAGTGTAGTGCAACATTAATTGTTACTATCCTATGGCGACATTTATAATCTCACACAGAACAACCAGCACTCCACATCCAATGGCATTCATAGTAGTTGATAGATAAATAAAATTGCGCAGTCAACTCATTAAGGTTTACCTATTTGTCGGACACGCAAATAAATTCTTTACTCAACGACAAATCCATTTACCTGTTCAATGTATAATTGCTCTCTCTTTGGGCATGCAAGCTTGCATTGTCCCAATAAAAAGCTACCACCCTCTAGTCTAACCGAGACTGATTGGACACGCCTCCATACAACTCAAACGGCGAACCGTCGCGAGCTACAATATCTACAGTTTCAGAAGAGAGGGTCCCATCGGTCTACTCATCTTTCAAATCGTAATTTTATCTCTAATATAATTACACACAATATCAAAATCAAACCTTCTCTCATTCAAAACAAAACTCTTCTTTATCTCCTTCCTCTCCACCTAAACGTAAACAAGAATTTCCAAGTTTTCGAGAAATGGCAGACGCTCATTTGTTTCCCCAACTCTTCCATTAAAAACCATGCCTTGCGTCTGAAAATACTAACGAAAGAAGATGGTGTTGTACTCTTACAACAAGTAACAACTCTTGAGGAATATCCTGAACCCGTCCTCGAAAATGCGTGCTGGGCCAAAATCAGTGGTTTCCCAGAATTTTACAGACATGACTCTGACACTACCAGGGAAGCCTTAAAGCCGATGGGGAGATTCATTCACACAGACTCTTGCGATTGGTCCCATGTGGACCATCGCTTCCTTTTTGTGAAGATACAGTTCTTCGAAGCCCAACAGCCAGACTGTATAGAGGAGAACAGATTTGACGTGATGAATGACGAGGCTTTGAGGCAAGTGCCAATGGTGCCGGACAATCAGCCTCAAGACCTTGCTTTGGTGGATTTCAACAAAGAAGACAACATTGTGCCTAGATGGGATCGAATGGTGGATCTGGATCTTTCAGTTCCTCTACATCAACAGCTGTCAACTTTTCAGGAGCATCAGGATCAAGGTCAACAAGAGAGCCAGGGTTCATCTTCCCCTCGTTTCTCCTCATCAACTATCAGGAGAAGTGCAAGACTCAACAGGGCTCGCTCGCTACCTCCAGGATCTTCGGGTAGCTATTTTGAACCAATCATTTTTTCTTCTGCAAATAAAGTGTTAAATAAAAAATTATCAAAAAGCATGGGGGTGTGTTTGCATGGTAAACATTATACTGCCATGCAAGCCTTAGAACAGCAGCGTACTAACCTTTCTAAATGAAAATAGTCACATGGAATATTAGAGGGTTGGGGGACCCCACAAAAAATCATGCTGTCAACCTCATCATATCCCCTCACCATCTTGATATTTTATTTTTGCAAGAAACAAAAACCTCTAATCTAACCAATTCTCTCATTCGTACTCTTTGTGGTCCCTTCTTATCTGGCTGGTCACACGTGGATGTTATTGACACTCGTGGTGGTCTAATCACTGCGTGGAATGAGCACGTGTGGGCTTTTGAACAATCTTTATCTCATTCTTCTATTTTACACGTGTCCCTTCGTCATATTCCTTCTAACACCATTTATCACTTCACTAATGTGTACACTCCTAATGATCATCAGAGTAGAGCTGATACATGGCAGCATTGTCATAACTTATCGCAAAATATAAATGAACCTTGGGTAATTGGTGGCGATTTCAACACAACTCCTTCATTTGATGATCATAATTCAGGCAACTTATTCTCAGATTCTTCTCTTTTCAATGCTTTTATTCAATCTTGTTCACTTATTGAACCACCTATCAACAATCGCCGTTTTATATGGTCAAGTAGAAGAGATAATCCATCATTATCCAAACTTGATCATTTCTTCTTTAACCTCAGCTGGGATGACCTCTTTCTATTGAACTTGATCAATGGTTTTCCCACTACCATTTCAGATCACTGCCCAGTTCTTCTCGACACCTGTTCAAACACTCCACTTAAGCGCCCATTCAGATTCGAGCGTCTCTGGCTTTTAGAACCATCTTTTAACGACTTTGTCAAACTCAACTGGGATCAACTTCCATCTCACCACTCTGCCATGGTCAGAATTGTTAACAAGCTTCGCTCTCTTCGTAAATTGATTCGACCATGGGCTAAACTTGTTTGGAATTCCTAAAAAAGTCGTATTTCATCCACACAAGATGCCATTCTTAATCTTAATATCATTGAAGAACTCCGACCCTTATCTGATTCTGAGCGGCATGTTTTGAATGAACATGAAGCAGAACTGGACAGACTAATCAAACAAAGATCTAAAGCGAAATGGATTAAAGATGGCAATAAAAACACTGCATATTTTCATAGAGTTGCCAACTGTCATAGACGCTCCTCATTCATCTCTGAAATTGTTCACAATAACATTACCTTCACTGACTCTAAAGACATTTGCCATCAACTTACTATCTTCTACAGAAGCTTACTTGCTTCATCTCCACCTCCTCTCCACACATAGTGTAACACCCCACGTCCGTTAGTGTCACTCACAAAGGGAATGCACTAAGCACTATTGAGCATTTAAAGTAAAAGATGCAGATAAATTACAAGACAGACAGAAATTAAACAGCGGAAAATAAAACTTTGCTTTATTGATAAAATAGTTTGTACAAGGATTCCTTTACAATATCAGAGTGTCATCTGTCTTACAAAATAAAGAAGCATAAAAATACGTTTATATTCCCCAATGTAGCAAGAACCAGCCATAGCATCTGAAAAGAGAATCCAAGCAAAACTTCGACAAATCTTCAAGCTGGGAAAGAGTGACAGTCCAACTTAACCTGAGCTATACTATTCCCTCCTTTACTACCGGGGGGGGGGGAACGGAAGAAAAGAAGACGAAAGAAAAACAAAGTCAGACATAAAGCCTGAGTAAGTTCAGTAACTTCTAGCATGTGAACATGGAAAAACAAAACGACATGAATTAACTGAATACAAGATTACACCATGATGATAGGGTCAGCAAGATTAGACAAGATAAACACAATATATGCTAAGATAAGATAAACTGAATATACTCTAATATTTTCGCCGCTTCGCTATTTCCTTGTTATACTGGTTTCTATATCTCTGCACCACCTAACTAGTGTTCCAACTAGTAACAATAACGTGATCCCATCCCCTATAGTTTCCATTGCCTTCAGGCATACATTTATTATTTATTACCTATATCTAATCTAGGGTTTTCTATCAAGTGCTTTCTAGATTTAACTAGAGTTTACGCTATCTGCTGAACGCTTCTCGAGTTCAAGGCTTATGCCACCTAGTCCAACTAGGGATTACGCTACCTGTCGAACGATGCCCCCAAGTCTAGGACACACTACCTAGATTGGTATATGTTCCTATACTTCCCCACGCATGTATCGCGAATCGTTATCGCTTGTCTAGATGCACATGTCCTGTAATGTGCAGTCTGAGTCCTGTGACAGGGAAAATCAAGGAATACAGAACTCGGTCAGGAGCTTTCAGATATCTGCCGATGCAGATGCTAAGGTCTGTTTTTATTCCAGTGGCTATGGTCCCACTTGACCCCTCCCTCAACTAATGAAAGACACCCCTTGTAAAATGAGAACTATACGCCGGCCCCCGGTGCCCCACTATCCTATGGCCATCCTCACCCATAACTAGATAGCAAGTATATGGTCTTTTGGAGTTCTCCGCCTTTCCGCTTCACGTATCTAGATTGACTCAAGATGGATGGTAGACAACGAGTCACTATCACAGGGCTACCGTTTGCTCGCCGAATCACGCCGGTCCATCCTAGTCTTTAGGTTGACATGTATTGCAACCAAGGCATACCCCTGGTTCTTCTACGCAGACCTTAACCTCTGTGGGCCCAGGCGGATCATTTGCAGCCTCACAGAGGGATACCAAGAGTACCCTCACGTCCCCTCGAAGCCTCGGGCTTCGTAACCCAATTCGTTGGAGCCTTCTTTTTAATCAGACGGACGTTCGCTCCTCCTCGTGTTATACTAAGAATTACTACTTAGTTTTGTCAACTAAGGTTTACCACTTAGTTTCCAGAATCATTGTTTTCTTAACTAAGGTTTACTACTTAGCTCCTTTCAACTAAGGTTTACTACTTAGTTCTCTTTCCCGTCAATTTGGATTGGTTAAGTGTCATTAGTCAATTCAAGCTAACTTAACCCTCTTCATTTATCCTGTTAAGCTAGTTAAGTGTCATCAGTAATTCACGTTGACTTAACCCTACCACAAACCAAGTTATATTGGTTAAATATTTCTTATTACTTAACCCTACCCCTTCATCCTGTACTGGTTAAGTGTTCCTTTTTAACTTAACCTTGCCCGTCTGTTTTAACTAACATGTTATTAATGGTTAAGTATTATCCCTTCATGTTTTAGACTTAACCTCATTCTTTTATCACAACCTGATGGTTAAGTGTTCAGGTTTACTTAACCCTACGGTCTAGCCCAGCTAACATATCAAAATTGGCTAAGCGTATTAGATTTTACTTAACCCCAACCTCTAGTCTAGTTAACATATTAATTTGGCTAAGTGTATTAACTTTACTTAACCCCTACAAGTCTCGTTTTGCTACCTTGAGTTTGGTTAAGTGTCTCTATGGACTTAGCCCTCCCATTCTAGCGTAACTGTGTTAAGTTGGTTAAGTGTTCCTATGGACTTAACCCTCCCATTCTAGCTAAACTGTGTTAAGTTGGTTAAGTGTTCCTATGGACTTAACCCTCCCATTCTAGCTTAACCGTGTTAAGTGTCAGTCTGAACCTAACCCCACCCATTAGTCTAGTTATCATGTTGAACTGGTTAAGTGTCTTAGTTAACTTAACCCTACCATTCTTGTTCTAGCTTTAACTAAATAAATTAAAGCCGCTACCACTCACATTAGACAGGTATTGTTGCGACTACTGGATGTGCCGGTTGGTTCCGGGCAGGTTTATATCGCAACTCAGTCTAACCTCGGGCTAGGCATATTCGTGTTTTCTAAGTTCAAAGGGTTTCAATTTATTTTCAAATCAAGTTTTGAAAGTAACCATCCCGTTCGTCGGATCAGTTAGGGATAGCCAGGGAGAGCAGGAAACTTGTATTTTCCAAACCCAAGCCTAGACACTATCCTCTCTGTCACCCAAGAACTTTCTGGTGTGTCATTAAAAGAGATGTCGTTAATAAACCTTTAATTTGTCTAAATTTATATTTCCTCACTCAGGCCAAATTCTATAAGTAAATTATTTCATAATTACTCTTTTAATGTAAATTGTCTACATTCATTCTTATGGCCCATTTCCCCTTCTAAATCATATTTATGCTTTTTGGTAAGTGGACTATACCAAATTAAGTGTCACTAACCATGATTTTGCTAAACCTACCAATTACTCCCAATTATGGCCAATTTCACATTTATGCCAATATACTTACCGTGCCAAATTAGCTAATCCAATTCCGATTCAACATTCTAATTCTAGACTTATTACTCTAGTTCACTATTCATGTAAATGCTAGATTTACACGTCAATACTAGATTCAAATTACACATCTTATAATTCATGTCAAATTTATCCAATTTGCATTTCTATGAACATGCCATAATACATGTTCCCAATTTATGCCAATTTCCAAGTTAAACTACGTTTTTAGTAAATTTCATATTTTATCCAAACCGCATTCCCACCGTTCGTATAATCGTGATTCCGTCTAGATTATAAATAAGTTAGGTTCGTAGAAAATAGGGAATGAACCAAAGATGCTATGTAAAAGATAGACATACTAACTGGCATAAAAAGGGTTGAATAACGACATCGGTTCAAGAACATGGGTAGACCTAACTTAATAGGTAAATTCCCAAGGTCTAAAACCAAGAATAGACAGAATAGAGACGTAGGTTCAAGAACATGGGTAGACCTAACTTAATAGGTAAATTCCCAAGGTCTAAAACCAAAGATAACCAAGAATAGACAGAATAGATGATCGGGTTTAGACCCAATTTCATAGTCACAAAACTTAAGCAACACTTTCCTAGTCATGAATCACAGGTGTTTAATCACAGATGTCCTTGTTATGTCATAGGCAATAGTTTATATTTCCTAATCAAAGGCATAGACTTAGTCAAGAAAATAATCCTCATAGTCACATTCACAGTCATAGGCAATGTTCATAGTCATAGGCAATGTCCATAGTCATAGGCAATGTTCATAGTCATAGGCAAATGTTCATAGTTATAGGCATATGGTTTTAAGGTCCATAGTTTCATAGTCATGGTCTTATTTGTCCTCGAATCATAACAGTTCTTAATTAGGTTCAAGAGTATAGGCACAGATTTGAATAGAGAGAGAGAGATTTGGCATATTCTTTTATTCCTTTAATTTCATGTCACGAACAGAGAAAAATGTTCAAATCTAGAAATAACTGACTTACAGAGATTAGATTAGAATAGAAAGGAGGCGTTGCTATGATTCGTGCGACGTTTAGCCTTTAATCCTTATCTTGAAGCTTTGAATCTCTTCTAGACAACTTGAGCAGCATAACCTTGTCTTGGATTTTCGTATTATCTTCTTATTTTTATTTATTTATATATTTTCTCAGAGGCAGCATAAGGATAGAAAAGAATTGTGAATAGAGAAGAAGACCAGGGCTGTTTATATAGTGTTAGGCGGACGAACCTAGGCAGAAAACGTGATTAAATACATCAGAACGAACCAGGTGCAGAAAGCTGGAAAAACGGGGGGGGGGGGGTCGACCCCCAGGTCGACTATCCAGTCGACCTGGGTTCCTTGGGCGGGAAAATTCCCGCCCAGCCCAATCTGGGTCCGATTTGAATTTTGAACTTGACCTCTTTTGAATTTTGAACTTCGCTAAATCATCCGGAGGGCATATCTCCCTCATACGGACTCCGATTTACGCAAACTCGGACTCGTTTTCATGCAGAATTCCGAGACGAACGCAATGGCGCAGACCATTTCCCTTGATTTTGATTTTAACTTTTAATTCTGCCTTGATTTGTGAATCTTAGCGTTACAGAATCACGGGGTGTTACATTCTCCCCCACTTAAAAGGATTTCGTCCCCGAAATCTTCAAGTTAGGAAGAATGTGTCCTACCATCCGATCACCTATCTACTCAACCATTCAATCACAGACATTCATTGTCCTTAAAAGATTTCTAATGCTTTCATGTTTATATGCATAGTGTGTGTATATGTCTTTATCTAATGCAAAATCAGGCGGTCTACTGATTCAGTTGACCTCCTTAATGCGAATCATGTTAGTGCCATGCGTCCAATCATGTATGCAAGCATCCCTAGTTATGTAAATACTACATGCGTGCACAACCATTCATCCATATGCAATGTCCATATGATAACATATCATGTTCAACTTACAAACAAATACATATTTGTAAATGCAATATCAAGCGTCTGAACTTGATCTAGTGCCTAATATGTATGCATATGCATCCACGAGCAACCATTAGCAACCACCAATCATAACATGTTTCATATACATGTTTACATCCATTGGCTTCTACCTAAGGATCGAAGATACGACCTAGAGGATATACTTTGGAAAGAGAGAAACAATTATGCGCAAAGCTCCTAAACAAAGAAATCAAGGATGCACCCTTAAGGAAAAGGGTATGATGCTAGTATCTAGCCTTCTTGAGCTTTACTCCACTATATCTTAACTAATTTAACTTCACAATTGTGAAGTTTCTGATCTCCATTTCCAAAATAAACAGATGTCAATTACGGCACCAAGTATATGTACTAAGATGATTAGAGGTCTCCCTCTTATCCGCCATGCCATAACTATAAGGGTCGAAAGGTTACTACGTGCTTTTTAGAGTGCCTGTCACATCTATCCATCTCTCATGCAAACCATCCTAGTCAAACTCGACATCACTAAAGTACAAGCCCCAAAGGCCTAAACCAATATCAGACAAGCACCCAAGGAATATCTCCTCCGAACTTAGACGATCTATGTGAGATGATGTAAACAAACTCGATAGCTATTCTCAAATCCCTACTAACCAAAAATAAACTGGTCGGACCACCAATTGGATTTGAGACTCTAGTGGGATCTTTCTACTATATAAGTACTATGGTGCAGAAACTCAACTATGGAAGTGGATATGAACAAATGCGAAGGGCTAAAACCAAAGGAAAGAGTACGAACAGCAAAACTAGACTCTTCCAACAGAACTTTACTACCTTTCTCCTAGGTACGCTTGGCGGTGAAAGTATGTACTTGCCCTTCTGAAAATCTTGTTCCTCGTTCTTGCCCTTGTCCTTAATTATATGCCCTATTATACCCTAGTAAAGATACTTCCTCTTGTCTTAGGTTTTATAATTTCTTCCTCCTTTGTGAACTAAATCTTCATCCGTGAATTCCTCATCCTAGGGTTGTGCTCCCTAGCCAAACTCCTCATCCACTTCCGTGTGTAGTCATGTTGACAAATCTTTCGAAAGCTGCTTCCATCGTACAGAAAACCCAATAAGCTTGAAAGAAAACTAGCCGTAAGTGAAACAACCACAGCCCTAGATTGAAGTCGGGTACTATTTTTTCCTTCGATGAGGTTACCTCCCAGAAAGCCAGGAGCCCCAGAGACTCAAGAAAGAAGGAGACAAGAATTAAAACAGAGAATCACAAAGTAGTGCGTATGGCTTTGGGGAATATGCCTTTAAAACAAATCTTTTCTTTTAAAAATGCTTCTTTAAAAACCGTTTTGGAAATAATTTTTCAAATCCTTTATCTGATCTGGTAACCTTCAGCTCTGATACCACGTGTAACACCCCACGTCCGTTAGTGTCACTCACAAAGGGAATGCACTAAGTTCTGTGGAGCATTTAGGGTAAAAGATGCAGATAAATTACAAGACAGACAGAAATTAAACAGCAGAAAATAAAACTTTGCTTTATTGATAAAATAGTTTGTACAAGGAATTCTTTACAATATCAGAGTGTCATCTGTCTTACAAAATAAAGAAGCATAAAAATACGCTTATATTCCCCAATGTAGCAAGAACCAGCCATAGCATCTGAAAAGAGAGTCCAAGCAAAACTTCGACAAATCTTCAAGCTGGGAAAGAGTGACAGTCCAACTTAACCTGAGCTATACTATTCCCTCCTTTACTACCTGGGGGGGGGGGGGACGGAAGAAAAGAAGACGAAAGAAAAAACAGAGTCAGACATAAAGCCTGAGTAAGTTCAGTAACTTCTAGCATGTGAACATGGAAAAACAAAACGACATGAATTAACTGAATACAAGATTACACCATGATGATAGGATCAGCAAGATTAGACAAGATAAACACAAGATATGCTAAGATAAGATAAACTAGATATACTCTAATATTTTCGCCGCTTCGCTATTTCCTTGTTATACTGGTTTCTATATCCCTGCCCACCTAACTAGTGTTCCAACTAGTAACGATAACGTGATCCCATCCCTTGTAGTTTCCATTGCCTTCAGGCATACATTTATTATTTATTACCTAGATCTAATCTAGGGTTTTCTATCAAGTGCTTTCTAGATTTAACTAGAGTTTACGCTATCTGCTGAATGCTTCTCGAGTTCAGGGCTTATGCCACCTAATCCAACTAGGGATTACGCTACCTGTCGAACAATGCCCCCAAGTCTAGGACACACTACCTCGAGTGGTATATGTTCCTATACTTCCCCACGCATGTATCGCGAATCGTTATCGCTTGTCTAGATGCACATGTCCTGTAATGTGCGGTCCGAGTCCTGTGACAGGGCAAATCAAGGAATACAGAACTCGGTCGAGAGCTTTTAGATATCTGCCGATGCAGATGCTAAGGTCTGTTTTTATTCCAGTGGCTATGGTCCCACTTGACCCCTCCCTCAACTAATGAAAGGCACCCCTTGTAAAATGAGAACTATACGCCGGCCCCTGGTGTCCCACTATCTTATGGCCATCCTCACCCATAACTAGATAGCAAGTATATGGTCTTTTGGAGTTCCCCGCCTTTCCGCTTCACGTATCTCGATTGACTCAAGATGGATGGTAGACGACGAGTCGCTATCACAGGGCTACCGTTTGCTCGCCGAATCACGCATGTCCATCCTAGTCTTTAGGTTGCCATGTATTGCAACCAAGGCATACCCCTGGTTCTTCTGCGCAGACCTTAACCTCTGCGGGCCCAGGCGGATCATCTGCAGCCTCACAGAGGGATATCAAGAGTACCCTCACGTCCCCTCGAAGCCTCGGGCTTCGTAACCCAATTCGTTGGAGCCTTCTTTTTAATCAGACAGACGTTCGCTCCTCCTCGTGTTATACTAAGAATTACTACTTAGTTTTGTCAACTAAGGTTTACCACTTAGTTTCATGAATCGTTGTTTTCTTAACTAAGGTTTACTACTTAGCTCCTTTTAACTAAGGTTTACTACTTAGTTCTCTTTCCCATCAATTTGGATTGGTTAAGTGTCATTAGTCAATTCAAGCTAACTTAACCCTCTTCATTTATCCTGTTAAGCTGGTTAAGTGTCATCAGCAATTCACGTTGACTTAACCCTACCACAAACCAAGTTATATTGGTTAAATATTTCTTATTACTTAACCCTACCCCTTCATCCTGTACTGGTTAAGTGTTCCTTTTTAACTTAACCTTGCCCGTCTGTTTTAACTAACATGTTATTAATGGTTAAGTATTATCGCTTCATGTTTTAGACTTAACCTCATTCCTTTATCACAACCTGATGGTTAAGTGTTCAGGTTTACTTAACCCTACGGTCTAGCCCAGCTAACATATCAAAATTGGCTAAGCGTATTAGATTTTACTTAACCCCAACCTATAGTCTAGTTAACATATTAATTTGGCTAAGTGTATTAACTTTACTTAACCCCTACAAGTCTCGTTTTGCTACCTTGAGTTTGGTTAAGTGTCTCTATGGACTTAGCCCTCCCATTCTAGCTTAACTGTGTTAAGTTGGTTAAGTGTTCCTACGGACTTAACCCTCCCATTCTAGCTTAACTGTGTTAAGTTGGTTAAGTGTTCCTATAAACTTAACCCTCCCATTCTAGCTTAACTGTGTTAAGTGTCAGTCTGAACCTAACCCCACCCATTAGTCTAGTTATCATGTTGAACTCGTTAAGTGTCTTAGTTAACTTAACCCTACCATTCTTGTTCTAGCTTTAACTAAATAAATTAAAGCCGCTACCACTCACATTAGACAGGTATTGTTGCGACTACTGGATGTGCCGGTTGGTTCCGGGCAGGTTTATATCGCAACTCAGTCTAACCTCGGGCTAGGCATATTCGTGTTTTCTAAGTTCAAAGGGTTTCAATTTATTTTCAAATCAAGTTTTGAAAATAACCATCCCGTTCGTCGGATCAGTTAGGGATAGCCAGGGAAAGCAGGAAACTTGTATTTTCCAAACCCAAGCCTAGACACTATCCTCTCTGTCACCCAAGAACTTTCTGGTGTGTCATTAAAAGAGATGTCGTTAATAAACCTTTAATTTGTCTAAATTTATATTTCCTCACTCAGGCCAAATTCTATAAGTAAATTATTTCTAATTTACTTATTTCCTAATTACTCTTTTAATGTAAATTGTCTAAATTCATTCTTATGGCCCATTTCCCCTTCTAAATCATATTTATGCTTTTTGGTAAGTGGACTATACCAAATTAAGTGTCACTAACCATGATTTTGCTAAACCTGCCAATTACTCCCAATTATGGCCAATTTCACATTTATGCCAATATACATACCGTGCCAAATTAGCTAATCCAATTCCGATTCAACATTCTAATTCTAGACTTATTACTCTAGTTCACTATTCATGTAAATGCTAGATTTACACGTCAATACTAGATTCAAATTACACATCTTATAATTCATGTCAAATTTATCCAGTTTGCATTTCTATGAACATGCCATAATACATGTTCCCAATTTATGCCAATATCCAAGTTAAACTACGTTTTTAGTAAATTTCATATTTTTCCCAAACCGCATTCCCACCGTTCGTATAATCGTGATTCAGTCTAGATTATAAATAAAGCTAGGTTCGTAGAAAATAGGGAATGAACCAAAGATGCTATGCAAAAGATAGACATACTAACTGGCATAAAAAGGGTTGAATAACGACGTCGGTTCAAGAACATGGGTAGACCTAACTTAATAGGTAAATTCCCAAGGTCTAAAACCAAGAATAAACAGAATAGAGACGTAGGTTCAAGAACATGGGTAGACCTAACTTAATAGGTAAATTCCCAAGGTCTAAAACCAAAGATAACCAAGAATAGACAGAATAGATGATCGGGTTTAGACCTAATTTCATAGTCACAAAACTTAAGCAACACTTTCCTAGTCATGAATCACAGGTGTTTAATCACAGATGTCCTTGTTATGTCATAGGCAATAGTTTATATTTCCTAATCAAAGGCATAGACTTAGTCAAGAAAATAATCCTCATAGTCACAGTCACAGTCATGGGCAATGTCCATAGTCATAGGCAATGTTCATAGTCATAGGCAAATGTTCATAGTCATAGGCATATGGTTTTAAGGTCCATAGTTTCATAGTCATGGTTTTATTTGTCCTCGAATCATAACAGTTCTTAATTAGGTTCAAGAGTATAGGCACTGATTCGAATAGAGAGAGATTTGGCATATTCTTTTATTCCTTTAATTTCATGTCACGAACAGAGAAAAACGTTCAAATCTAGAAATAACTGACTTACAGAGATTAGAATAGAAAGGAGGAGTTGTTATGATTCGTGCGACGTTTAGCTTTTAATCCTTATCTTGAAGCTTTGAATCTCTTCTAGACAACTTGAGCAGCATAACCTTGTCTTGGATTTTCGTATTATCTTCTTATTTTTATTTATTTATATATTTTCTCAGAGGCAGAATAAGGATAGAAAATAATTGTGAACAGAGAAGAAGACCAGGGCTAATTATATAGTGTTAGGCGGACGAACCTAGGCAGAAAACGTGACTAAATACATCAGAACGAACCAGGTGCAGAAAGCTGGAAAAATAGGGGGGTCGACCCCTAGGTCGACTACCCAGTCGACCTGGGTGCCTTAGGCGGGAAAATTCCCGCCCAGCCCAATCTGGGTCCGATTTGAATTTTGAACTTGACCTATTTTGAATTTTGAACTTCACTAAATCTTCCGGAGGCCATATCTCCCTCATACGGACTCCGATTTACGCAAACTCGGACTCTTTTTCATGAAGAATTCCGAGACGAACGCAATGGCGCAGCCCTTTCCCTTGACTTTGATTTTAACTTTTAATTCTGCCTTGATTTGTGAATCTTAGCGTTACAAAATCACGGGGTGTTACACATAGATTGTCACTATCTATACCCAAACACATCACCCATTAGCATTGATCATCCTTTCTCAGAGGAGGAAATATGGAATGCTGTTAAGGATATGGCCGATGATAAGGCTCCTGGGCCTGATGGCTTTGGCCCATCTTTCTTCAAACACTTTTGGCCCATTTTAAAAATTGACATCATTGATATGTGTTCTGAATTCTACTCAAACCCCTCATCAATTGCAAAATTGAATAATGCCAACATTATCCTCATTCCAAAACACTCCGGTGCTAACATTGTCTCCTCCTTTAGACCTATTAGTCTTCTCAATACAACTTTCAAAATCATCACTAAAATTCTATCTAACAGACTTCAACAACACATTGACTCTCTAGTAGGTAACGAACAATCAACTTTCATCTCTGGTAGAAATATCCTTGACTGTGTAGCAGCTACAAAAGAAGTAATCTCTCATTATCATTTCTCTAACTCCCCTGGTGTCCTACTCAAACTTGATTTTTCAAAAGCTTTTGACTCAGTCAGCTGGGAATTCATTTTATCCCTGATGATGCATAGGGGTTTCCCATTAAGGTGGTGTAACTGGATCAAAGAAATTTTGCACACTAGCATTTCTACTGTGTTTATCAATGGTGAATATGGAGGTAAAACTAAATCTAAGAGAGGCTTAAGACAAGGGGATCCTCTCTCTCCTCTCATTTTTGTTCTAATAGCTGTTGTCTTTAATCAAATGGTAAAACAAGCCATATCTCAGTGCACTCTTTCCGGCATTCCAATCCCGAATTCTGAAATTTGCACAACTAACTTGCAATTTGCAGATGACACAATTCTTTTCACCATCCCCTCCCCAAAAAACATTCACTGTCTAAAAGTTCTTCTATATTCATTTGAAATAATTTCAGGCCTCTTAATCAATTTTAACAAAAGCTCCATTATTATGCTTGGTAATTGTGCTCACCTGGGTCCTATTATAGCTGATTGCCTTAGCTGCAAGCTTGATTCATTCCCAATTAATTATCTTGGTATTCCTCTCCGCCCTACTAAACTCCACAAATCAGATTGGCAACCACTCATTTCAAAGATTGAAAATAGGCTTTCAAGTTGGAAAGCGAATTCTTTGTCCTCTGCTGGTCGTCTTGTTCTTGTAATACATGTACTCTCATCACTTCCAACTTACTGGATGTCATTCCACAAACTCCCCAATTGGGTTATCAAAAGAATTGATTCAATTCGTAGTACATTCCTTTGGAATGGGAGTAAGCTGAAAAAATTAATCAACTGGCAAACTGTTTGTCTCCCAACTATCCATGGTGGCCTTGGTGTTCTGAATCTCTCGACCTTTAATACTGCACTGCTTGCTAAATCGCTATGGCGAGCTCTCTTGCCTGGTCAATTCATCTGGAAAGACTGGATCTTGAATCGCTTGTACAATTCTAACCCCTTCATCATTCTCCACTTTAGACCTGATGTCAGACCCTCACCATTCTAGAATGGAATTCTATCCACCATATCGAGAGTTAAATCTCTTTTTCATGTTAAAGTTGGTAATGGGGAATCTTGCCTCTTCTGGTTGGATGTTTGGAAAGAACAGATCCCTCTTCAGTCTCTTTTTCCCATTGCATCAAGTAGAAATAGCATACTCACGATAGCTGAGGCCCATGAGCTCGGCCCAATGGGCTTTTTTCCTGAAGCTTTTCTGGGCTTTGAAGTATTAAACGAAATAAATTCTGTGGATCATATTCTCAGCTCTACTCATCTTTTACCAGAACCTGATTCATTCGTTTGGGCTTTAGGCCCATCCAACATCTTCTCGGCAGCATCCTGCTATAAGTTCTGAATACACCCTGGACGAAGCTTCTCCTTCTCCAGAATCTGGAAATGCCACCCTCCCACTCCCCCCCCCCCCGGCATTATTTTCTTTCAATGTCTTCTCATACATGACCGTATTAATACCAGAGATAGGCTTTATCGCTTCAATATTAATATTGATCCCATATGTGTGATGTGCAAACAATGTAACGAATCCATTTCGCATCTCTTCTTTGATTGTGAATTCTCATATGCAGTGTGGGCTGCAGTCAGTTCTTTCATCCTTGGTTTCATCCCCTCTTTCAACTCATTCTTCGAATACTGGCAACATCACTGATATACACGTAAATGTGTATATTTTATCCGCATATTTATCTTATTTTATCTTTTAAATAATTGATATTGTGTATTTATAGCTGTGTTTTCAGATTGTTGACAAGAATCATGGTTTAGAGCATTTGATGAATAAAGCATGAAGAATTTGCTTAAAAAGAGTGAAGTTTAAAATTGCTAAAGCTTGAAGAGTCTAAAGCTTGAAGAACGGTTGCAATTATATTTCAGTTAGGAAGATTTGGCTCAATAAAGACTCAAACTGCATTCACATTAGTTCATTTGGAAGGCCTCTTACTCATGTTGCGTTCACACTAGCCTATTTGCTAGACCACTCACTCTAAAGCTGCGTTCACACTGGCTTATGTGTTATTTGGGTTATTTCTTTAGTCCCACATTCTGTAATCAGCTAGCTAGCCTTTGTCATATCAGCTATAAATACATTGTATCTTAGTCTTGTAGAAAACACATTAGGTTTTATTCTGTAATTCTCTTCTTGGAATAAAATCATTCTCTCCCTTTCTTTTAACTTTTTGTTTATTTTATTTATGTTCATTTTATTTATTTTCTTTTTCTCTTCTTCTTTAGCTATGTCTAGCTAATCCCCTTTGATTAGGGGGTGATGACGCTGATAGTATGATTCAATATGAATCACATAGCCAAAAGATGAGGACTGTATACACGTAGATCTGGATCTGAATTAAGGGTTAGATCTGAACCTTCATATTTTGTGTCGTTTAAGAGTTATGCTCCTTCACAGGATATATTCGTGTTTGATCTAACGTTTATCATATCTAGATCTAATTTTAGGGTTTTAGAAATTAATTAGTGAATCTGTCCTGATAGTCTATGGTTGTAGAGCTGAGCTCCTGCATAGGCTATGCTTGTCGTTATTTACATATTTGTTTCTAAAAACCTATTATCGTTGATTCATGTTTCTGACAGAAACAAGTATTAGATCTGGTTAATCTTTTGGCTATTGATGATTATGAATCTGATCTATGTCATTATCCCTTAATTGCTTTCACTTATTGTTAAAACTCTCTTTTTATTTAATTTCTGCTATTTTCTTTGTTTTCAACCAATCAAAAGTTAGGGATAACTTGATTGGATTTATTAATAAAATAATTTGGTCCCAGAGTTCGACACCCTCTACAACGATCCTTGTTGTTTAGGAAAGACGAACGAATTTTACAGTTGTTTACAATTGTATAATTTGTTCGCAAACAATCACCCCCCGACCCCTTATTAATGGCTTTTTTTTTTCATGGTGTATTTGGTTAGAACGTAATGCAATCATCTTCGGCAGACCCTCGAAGCTCATGATGGGTACATGTTATAATATCCTGCATCTATTTGAATCATGGACAGGAACAAACAGGCATGCGTGCTTCAGGATCTCCCTTCCAATACCCCAGTCTCCTAGCTCTCAAGAAAGCAGTACCTTTGCCCCTCGTTGATCCAGATGTAGCTGCTCGATATTTCATATGTAATATTTTGGCTGTGTACTCTTACCTTATGCTCAGTTCTCTATGATGTATATATTTAGATCAGTACTTGTATTATCTTTTTAAACGCCTAGGTCTAGACTACTTGCTACTGGTTGGTCCTGTCAACCAGTTTATATTATTGCCTATTATGTTTCATGCATAACCGGCTGTGTAGTTTCACGCTACACACCCGTCTTCCACCAAAAAATATTTGATACAATTTGGCTTAATGGTTCAAAATTTTAATAAATCAAACCAATAATCAAACAACATAACCAACAATCAATTAGTTGATTATCGTTTCAAACTCATATCTTTAATATATATATATATATATATATATATATATTCAAAAATCATATTTTGATGCCACTTCACAAACAATAAATCTTATCAAGTTTTGGTTCTCACACCAGTCAATTGGAAATATATAGATATCCCACTTTCGAAACTCGAACACAGACACTGATGATGAGGCCTCATCATCAAAATCATCTTCCGACGACTAGAGTGTGATTCTATATCTATCGAGTATATTTAAGGCTTCGAATACACGTTAATTACGCGTATATTCAAAATCTCCATATACTCCACTGTCCAAAATCAATCTAAAATAAATATTCAAATACGAATAATATGGTTTAAATTTTCCAAATAAAATTTGTTTTCATTTTTATTTTAAAAATAACCCTCTTCACACTCGTTCTAGGACACTACTGATCCCATCTCTAACGAGTCATTCTCATTTGATACTGCTAATCCAATCTCTAATGAATTCTTTCATTTGGTTCTAATCTGTCTTGTTCTCGAGCTCTGTAAACCAAAGCTTCTATACCAAATGTAACAACCCGAACTTCCCCATAAAGGAAAGAACGGATTGCTTTGAGAAAAAGACGAATCAGAACACGCACAGAGTATAAATAAATATTATACATTTGATAAATATCAAAGATTAAAATACATTACATAGTAGCGG
Source organism: Allium sativum (assembly GCA_030737875.1). Classification (NCBI taxonomy): domain Eukaryota; kingdom Viridiplantae; phylum Streptophyta; class Magnoliopsida; order Asparagales; family Amaryllidaceae; genus Allium; species Allium sativum. The sequence continues at coordinate 79,613,491 of CM060918.1, forward strand.
AAAATAATACATAAACACAATTGAAAGAGATAAATGGATATAAAGCTTTCCGACTATCATTCCAGCCGTAAACCAGAATTCTGTGAGTATAAATCTACAAAACCAAAACTACTAGATGCCCGTGTGGAAAACAGGGGTACCTAGAATTTAGGTTAAAACAATAAACTCCAGGCCAGTCACGTGACTGGTGTGAGAACTAAAACAGTTATTAATCTTTATTTTAAAGTTAGGTAAATCAAGGGACCACGCCGTATAACACGGAACGGGTTTCCTCCTATAAATACCAGTGCATAAAACAAACAGCATAATGCTAAATAAAGAACAATTAAGATATTATAAGACCCAGGTCCCATCACACAATGCAACGCAAGCCGGAGGATAGGTTTTCCCTTATAATAGCCAAAGAATGCTTGATGCACGAAACTTAATCTTTTATTATTACTATAAGTGAAGAAAACAACTTCAAATATAAATGTATCAATCCTAGAATGCATGGGTACCATCTATCATGTCCCGGACTAGTTCTACAATTGAAATCGCATATGTCATATTGGAATTTGGATTTCCATCATGAACCAAGGCAAGGGATCGTCCTTCCCGCTTCGAGACACTCCAGCCCGAGTCTCAGGAACAGCCGCAACTGCACCTTAGGAGCCACAGGGTCGGCCCACACGTAGTGGATTAAAATGCCCGAACAATACATTTTCCCGCCCTATGGGGCGTAAACTGGTCATATCCCAAGCAAACCATCGGCATCGTAGTGACCAATATATCCGAGGCCCCTCGCATTCCAACAACCACATAGATAAAAATAATATCAATGTCAGGGATTGCAATAAGCTGATACCACCTCTAGCTAGAAGGAAATGCATGTCCTCCCTGGTCCTCTCCCGTTTCTGGTTCACACCGAGGCGTGAGGCTTGCGAATTAACGCTATACACAAAGCGGCGCTACATTAAAGCTATGCTTTGATCATCAACCACAAGACTCTGCTTTTCAACAGAAGACTTGATTATTTTCCACTCAGGCATGCCACACAGGCAATTCACGTCATGCGACTGATGCCTATCGATATACAACCTCTAATCCCGTATGTCTCAGAGAAGGGTGAAGTAAGAGAATAAATTCTCCTTCACCAGGCAGATGTATTTTTAATAGGGATCAATCAGCACAGAATAAAATACAATGTCAGACACACAGTCCATTTACAAGTCCGTTCTGGGTTTGAACGAAACCGTAGGCACTTTATTCCTCGTCCCGTATGTCCAATACAGGAGAGAGGCCCTACATGTCCGTCGATTTCCAAGTACGTCTGGACGATCACCACTTATTACCTCGTCTTGGGTGTACAGCTCAATCAAGACATCAATAATCATCCAAACGATGTGAAGACCTCCGGTCTTCAACCCAGCATCTTCATCGTTGACATATCATCAAATCAGTTATTCAAAATGGGTATAAACCCGACCTTTTTGAATAACTCGCGTATATAGTAAACAAGTATTACACAAACACAACATACGCCTCATTCCAATACAGAATATTCTTTTATTCAAATATTCTTATACTTTGGGAAAGGTTCCCATTAATTTTATCAAAGATAAGTTCTTTAAATTTATTCTTTAATCTCCTTTGGATATCAATTCAAACCAAATTAAGGTTTATCCAAACTAGTCGGGATTAGCAGACCTTACCGAAGTAATCATTTGTTTAATTTCCCATTCCCAACCTATCCATCCCATGAAGCAAAACTGGTAATACTTCATATCTAACACCACGGTGTTATTAGTAAAATTAATTACCATTTCACATTCAAATCTAATTAAAGATTTAATTATCGCTTGAAGCAAAAATGGTAATACTCCATTCTCAATCATTTCTTGAATTTGATAATTTTAGTTATCAAATTCACCTTTCAATCTATTTAAAGATTCATTAAAACCCTAATTCAGTTTTAATTTCCAAAAATCATTACTTAATGATTATTCAAAGTTAAGAAATTAATCTTATCTATAACTGGGTTAAAGAACTAATGTCCTTTAAAACACAGCTCATGATATACCCAAAATCTCATTCCATTAACAATGGAATCTTCATGGAAAACAGATCAATATATATAATCGATATAAACTTCCATATCCAACCGATAATATAAATGGAATAACGGCAAGGCCTTTTAAATTCCATATATATTAACAGTCTTCCTCTACAGAAGCCCACTTCGATTATTACCAAATCGAATTCCATTCAATTCCAATTTAATATGTTAAATTGGAAAACTTTACTTTGGAAAATCTCGTTTTAAATCTTAACAAAAGATTTATAAATTCCAAATCACATTTCACTGTAAATCGGGTTAAAGAACGAATGTCGTTAAAAACACGGTTCACGATAACCCAATTCACATTCCATTCTATTCCAATTATTAAATATAATTGGAAACTCTAACAATCTTAATTAAAAGATTAATTTTCATCACATGGGGTTCAAGAACAGTATTACTGAAGACCCCATCCTCTCAGTCTTTAACCATAAATTAGTAAGAGAACAATACTCTAAGTATTAATACCGAAGGCCGAAACCAACATCAGATCAATACCGAGGAAACCATTCAACTTAGTTAATCTCCAGTTAGTTTCTAATTTCCTTAACTCCATTACGTTTAAGAACAGTATTATTAATGGTACTATTCACGACAAACCCAAAATTCAGTTCAATTCAATTCCAATTAAATATTAATTAACCGGTAAACTTCATTAAATCTTAATAAAAAGATTTAATCTTTTCTCGACTGGGTTTAAGAACAGTGTTACTGAAGACATCGTTCACGACAAACCCAAAATTCAATTTGATATTAAATACAAGGCACTGAATAGGAAATATATCAGCTTATATTCAATATCAAATTCTCAAATCAACTTATATCGTATTGGGATAACGATATATATATCTTCCATATTCCTCCACAATATCCGTATAATCACGGAATCCAATATTGAAATTTTCCAAAGATAATTTCGATTCAAATCCATTCCAATTCATATATTGGAAATTCTGGTTATTTTTAAAACCATTTCAAATCCAATTTGTTTATTTAAAAATAATTGGATTATAATTCTAGTTCATAACTAGTTCATTTCAATTAAAAATTCTATTTTTATCTTTTCAAAAATGGTATTTTTCATCCCAATTTTTTCGAAATCATTTATTATGATTTTACACAAATTATTGATATTTTAACTAATTTTATCAAGGCCCGTACAGTTGATTTCCATAAACGGTCATCGAAATGCACTTACAACGACCTTTTTCAAATTTGATTTGGACATAATTCCAAATACAACCGTTAGATTTCAAATCTTTTATATTCGTTGGAAATCTCTTTTCGATACGAACCCAACGGTTCTGGTTTTAGGAATATCAGACGGTCGGATCTCCCATAATGCTCGTTCAAAGCCAATGGTCGAAACTCGTGAACTGCCGCGGCGCGGCGCGTTCTATTCAGGCCACAATATATATATCGTCAATTTCCATTTAAAACAAATTTTATAAATCATTTTAAATTCGTTTCCCAAGATATTTCAACTTCATATTCAATTTCAAATCAAAATTTAATGTTCCATATCATTAACATATAAATGATAATATTTTCAACCATCAGATTTTGAAATCGATATTCATTATAAAAATGAATAAAATCAATATAACTATCGTTCACGTCAAAATGGCGTTAATCTAATCAACACGGCTTTATATATTTAAATATATTCGTGTCCATCCCAAATCAGATTTTGATCTTTTATGGAATATTATTTTAAAATATTCATTATTTTAAAATATTTGTTATTTTAAAATATTCATTCTTTCTGAACTGGAATCAGACACAGTCAATTACCATATAATGTTATTCATATGGAATTCATACAATGCATGTATATAATGACCATAATTAACAATCATCCATCATCCAAACTGCATCACACTGTATAAGCATTAAATATAAATATTTAACGCTTACAACAGTCTGTTAACCAATCGATTGACATACAACTAAACAGTTGGGATTGGTGTCCGTCAAATATCATCCCAACATCCATGTGGGGTTTCAATCCACAAACACAAATTTTATTTGTGCAGTTGGGCGACGCATAAAATTTCCGTCCCAATCCATATCAGTCAAATAAGTGTACATAAACAAATCGTCTGATTTGTAAATGAATATTTATTTCATTCATATACGCGTTAAAAATTATATTTTTAACGATAAAATATTTTATTTCAACATGTGAATATTTACATTCCATTACACATCACAATCAATTCAAACAAACAAATCAACTAAACCAAACAAGCCTTCCATGGTCTATGGATGATGGGGAGCAGTTCATATATGCAGTTGTAAAATAAATAACCGTATAAATAAATTCAGTGAGAGAGTTCTCACTTTGATTTTGGCTTCGCCTAAAACTGTAGCGAGCTCTAAAAATTCTCCGGTCTCTTCTAGAATGTAAAAGACGATGCCACGGTCCCGGTATCTCTTATTTCACTTGGTTTCAATCACATAGCAAAAAGATATGATATTTATTCTATAATCATAGTTTGCGACGGTTTAAAGGTGTTGAAATCAGTTTTATATAACTAAAACCACACCTCAGCTATTTGGTTTAAACCTAGGTTAACGTTTTTCGCGAAATCCAGTGCACAAAGGGATGATCGGCCGGTGCGACGAGGAGGAGCTTGGAAGGGCGCCCTCGGTGCTGGCGGTCCGTACACGATCGATGGCGGCTAGGAGGCTCGGTGGAGCTTCGAAGATGCTGACTTCGGGGACCCGTATCACGAGAAATACAACACGATAGGGATTGAAGTTGGTATGGATTTGAAGATCTTGGAATTCTCCACAAAATCCTCAACTGGACCATTAAATTTTATTGAGCGGATTGCAAGTTATGGAGGAGAGAAACTGTGAAAGATTTTCCGTCGTCGTCGAGTGTTACAGGGAGAGAGGAAAGGATTTTTCAGAATTTTAATTTAATGAATAGAAAAACTTGATTGGTTGATATTTATATTTATTCCAAAGGTAGTGTTTTCTTATCCGAACTCCAAATCAAACTCAACGACTATTGCCACTAGCTAAATACCTCTATTTTGAACAAAATGGAATATGTTTCATAAGCCCATTAGGCCGTTTTAGTCAGTTTTTCTTCAAATTAAAATATAAAACATTTGAACGTACATTTTAATTTGCCGGGGCCACATACTGACTCCAAGAATTCCAGAAAAATAAATCTGGCTATGATTTGATGATACGGTCCTAACAAAACTAATTTCATCGAATTTGGAGACCATTTGAAAAATGGTCATTTTCTGGTCGATCCAAATTGACTTAAACTGATAAAACACATTTTCTTTTGCCACACTCACATATTGATTCCAAAAATTATGAAAATTGGAATCTAGCAGTAACTTGACATCCCGGATCGAACAAAAGTGGTTTTGTCGAAAACGGAGGTCGTTTGCAAAATCTCCATTTTTAAGGCTATATTTCCATAGCGACTATTCTAAATTTTCAACTGGGCATAATTTTTTATTCCTGCTATGAAATTTCAATTTTTCGTATTCGTTGGAAAGATATTTTCAAATAGATTCTAATATTTCTGGTTTCACTAAAATCGGGTTTATTTTGAATCCTGTACATTCATCTGAAATGTGAAATTTGAAATTTGAAATTTGAAACTTGAAATTTGAAATCGTAATTTCAAACTACCACGCCATTTTCAATTCCTTTTATAATTAAAATAAATTTTAAATTCTAATTTCGATTCAAATAAATATATACGTTCTAATTTTATTCAAAATAAATTTCTTGTCGTTATATTTAAAATATTTCATTTTAAATATTCAAAATTCATTAAAATTGCCAAAATAAAAAATTTAAATTGGTTCTGATTTTCCGGGTTGTTACACATAGCCACTATGCTTGCTAAGATTAATATATTTATTTAAGAAATGGATTTCAACACTATGCACTAATAATAGTATTAAAAGAAGATATTCACGTATGAAAGCATGTTTGGTTATCATGAGACAATACTCGCCCATTTGGTGTGCGCTTGCATTGTGTGATGTGGGACGAGCTTATGATAGCTTCATTTTTTCAGAATCATTTGCGAATTTTCCATAATACTTCTTTAGATTTCTGCACCGTAACACTCATGTTATTTCGTATTTTAATTTGGCTAATATATGAACGATTTAGTTCTGATCCAAGTGTTTGTTGTGTTTCTTTTTATGCAATACGCTCGGGTCAGCCGAAGTTGCAGTTAGCGAAGATTACATTGCCTTGAAGATACCATTATGGAGACGAAGATGGAGATCAACAAACGTATTTATTACTGTTTATTCCTCTGCAAATATTGGTATGTTTATGACAGTTAACATTGATAATCATTGTAAGTGTATAATCAAATGTATGTTTTAACAACTTCATGAACTGTTATTAAATTATTATATTTTGTCCTTCTGCTGTGAGATTCTGTGCTTGTTTTTTACTTCTCTTCTTTCCTTATAAAAATCTCAAAAATATCTATAATTTTGATTTGTTTAAGTCGACATTGAGGATCATTGTCGATTTGAACGGCCAAAAATCTCGGATGTTACATTTGGTATCAGAGCTTTGGTTTAGCGAAAACCTTGGCTCTATTTGGCATTAACTCATAAGAGATAGGGTAGTAATAGCCTAGAATGAGTTTGAGTGTATATGAGAGAGTGTACTTGTAATTTTGATATAAAATGATTTTGTATTGGGTCGGTTTGTTCCGTTGAGTATTTATGTATTCTGGTCGGTACTTGGGACGCTAAGGCATCGATAGGGATTTCTAAACACTTGAATATGACTCATTGACATAATATTACTTTGAATTATATTATATACATATAGAATTATTTGAAAATCCATGAATTTTGATTTTGTTGATAATAATATTGGATTTTTATCATTTATTATACGATTAATCAATAATTAGAACTATTGGTTATTGAATGGTTTAAGAAAAATCAAATATTGAAAATTTATTAGCAGTGAAATAAGAAGTAAAGTATGAATTTGAGAATTTAATTTTGGGTGGTTTTGTAATATCGATTCAAAAATGATTTTTGAAATAATGACATTATATTTCAAAAATTATTTTGCAAAAAAATTGTTTTCGAATGAATTTCAAAACTAAGTATATACTTCCCACTTATCTTCGAGGAATGATTTTGGTGATGAGTGCACGCATCATCGATCTCTATTTTCAAAAGTTTGAGTGGGGTGATAGCTTAGAACTTTTATACCTTGTTTTGTGAAATTGTATTTTTATTTAAATCTTTTATAGCATGGTTTGATATATAAATAGTATATGCATAAAATTTTAAAGTTGATTAGGAAACGAACCTGAAGTTAAATTCTTAATTTCTCAGATAATTAATGAAATGAATTAAACTTAAAAATATTAAACTTCTGAACTTTGAAATAAATAAATAAATGAACCAAAGAGAAGTATAAAATAAAATAAACTCTTTGGAATGTGAAATGGTGAAATTGAAACAAATTGGACAATGTTGAGCTTGTATGATACTAAATATAACAACCCGCACCTCCGTTCACGCAAGATATTGTCCCCAACTTAGCCACCGTATAGGTGTGGGGTTTTGTTCCTCAAAAGGCCTCAGCTAAGTTTCGAGATCCACCAACACATGGCGTTGCCACACAGACTGAGCCAACCTCCCTACTAACTCCGATATTGTCCCTACTTTGCCACCTCTCAGGTGTATGGTTTTCCATACTAGGCCTTGGCGTTAGTAGGAGATGGGCTCTACTATATAAGTATCCACTTCACATAGGCTTCCACGATGTGGGACTTAGGGGTGTTACATTCTCCCCTCCTATAGAGCCCAACATCCCCGTTGGCTCACAGACACCTCACCCAGGCGTTGTGGTCCACACATGAGTCACAATTCCGGCTGGGTATTGGCTCTGATACCACTATAACAACCTGCACCTCCGTTCATGCAAGATGTTGTCCCCAACTTAGCCACCCTATAGGTGTGGAGTTTTTTTCCTCAAAAATCCTCGACTAAGTTTCGAGATCCGCCACACATGGCGTTGCCACACAGACTGAGCCAACCTCCCTACTAACTCTGATATTGTCCCTACTTTGCCACCTCTCAGGTGTAGGGTTTTCCATCACTAGGCCTCATCGTTAGTAGAAGATGGGCTCTACTATATAAGTACCCACTTCACACAAGCTTCCACGATGTGGGACTTAGGGGTGTTACACTAAACCTTCTTTATAGCATATATAACTTACCAAATATCTAAGAAGTAAAATGTTATAGAGATAGGAAAATTCATAATGTACAAGTATTGGTGAGTAAATAAAGTTGAAACTAAATAATTGTTTATAAATATGGATAAAACTTAAGTCATGACTAAGTGGAGTAGTTTTGTTGTGAAAATGAATCAACTAAGAAATTGAATAGATTGAACTAATGAAATAAGTTCGTAAATAGATTCTTAGATTTAATTAACTTATGGAAGTTAACAGAAATAACATAACTAAGTAATATTAATTGAAATTGATATATTGAATAATGCTTTATTATTGCATAGTAAAACTTACAAAATGTCATGAAGTTTAAAGTACTTATATTAGTTTGTAATTATATATTGTACCGATCAATGAAACTTAAGTAATTTGATGTGAACTTTCATTTAAAATTAACTAGAGTTGAATGGTTATATATAAAGCACAACTTAAGTGAAATGAAAAAGAAAAATAATGAAATAAAGGTTAGTTTAAGAAATGTAATATGAAATTGTTCATAAAATGGATTAAATCTATATTGTATTTGAAAAAAGTAATTCAAGGTGAATCAATTATAATATTTGGAAGTAAATAAGGAATTTGAATAAAATAAAAATTTGAGTTGTTTATGGGTGAAACGAACAAAATGAAATTGTATAAATGATTTATTAACGCTGAAAACCCGTAATTACACTTTAATTGGATGAAATGATTGTTTGAATGTTCTTATTTGTTTTTTATTGTGTTATTATTTAATATATGTGTAACACCCCACGTCCATTAATGTCACTCATAAAGGGAATGCATTAACTTCCATGAAGCGTATTTAGTGTATAGAACATAATAAAACAAGACAGATATAAATAATGGTACTTGAAAATTTTAAAACAACTTTTATTGTAGTGGAGAAATAGTTTGATTACAACAACTTCATAAACCAAGTACACTTAATATCCATCTTGATAAATTGTTTCAGAGTACATAAAATAAAAAGCATAAACCCCAACACAAGTAGCCATAAAAGAGATGAGCTGAACTTTACTTTCAGCAATCCAAGCACTTCCAAAAGAGAGAGAAAGAGATCCGAGATCAAGCTCCACTAGTACTAGTCCCACCCTGAGAACCTGGGAGGGGAGGAAGAAAAGAGGCAAAAACAAGGGGGTCAGACATAAAGTCTGGCGAGTATAATAACTTTAACAATATAATTATTAAAGTAACTAGGATAAGGCATAAACTGGTAAGATAAGATATGACCATGAAACAAGTGGGCATGACAAAGCACATAGGAGGAATATTTTGGCATTAATCTCGTTCCTAATTACTATAGGATAACTACTATACTGCACCACCACTAGTCACCCTAAAAGTTGATCCCGTCTACAGAACTTAATAATGATAATGGTAGTTTCGTGTACCCCTAGCTGCCTTTATAGGTGCCGTCTGCCCCTATCTCCACTAGTTGTACCCACTGCCCCATTCGATTGGCTCCCTAACTCGAAGATACCCGTGCTGGTCCCACAGTGGGGTGTATCACTCCCCAAAGTTGCAACCCAATACCACCAAATATGCAGGGCTTATATCTACACGATGCAACAACGTCTTACCTACCAGCCCGGGCCCACGCACGCACATGACCCTATTGGACTTGCGTTGCCATCGCTAACCCGTTTTGACCTCTTACAATCAAATCCAGTAAGCGTGTCCCGTCCTCGACTTGGGTCGAGCTCACAAAGATACTTGATGGGTTACTGGTTTGAAAAGGGCCCCCATGCTTGAAACAAGCCTTCCACCTATGCTTGGTCCCCATTAAGGTTTCCCCACTTAACCCCATTCTTATTCATGTCTTCTTCATGTTTCAATCTTGGTTAAGTGCATCTAATCGTATTTCACATGCCACACAAGGCACCCACTTAATTTCACATGCCACCCAAGGCACTAACTTAACCCTCAATGTCCCACCACATGTTTATCTGGTTAATTGTTACTTAACTCATTAGAACCGTAACCTTGTAAAGACCTCCCACATTAGGCTGACATTTGCGGTTGCTGGATTTGTCGGGAGGGTCTGGGCAGTCTTATACCGCAAACGAGCCTAACCTCGTGTCTTTACAATTGTTACGCATTTAATTCGTTCCTTTGACCTCTCACATTAGATTGGCATTTGTGGCTGCTGGATTTGCCGGGCGGGTCCAGGCAGTCTTACACCACAAAAGAGTCTAACCTCATGTCTTAGGCAGTTAATTATTACACATCTTTATTTAACCCTAAATTGGATTAATATCCCTAGTCAAATTTGTCAATAAATTCCAAATTTATTTATGTCTATAATTTTCTCTTAAAATTATGACCATAAATACCAATTATGCCAATTAATGTCTCAAATTAATTATATGCCTTTTAAGGCCATTTTATGCCAATTCACAATTTATGTATATTCAATATTATCCCATCATCCCCACGCTATTCGTACGTTTTCATATGACATATGTTAGACTTGCAAATAGTCTAACTTATAAAAAGAAAAACAACATCACCTAACACAAAAAATAGATCTAAGGATCATGACATAAGATTACATAGCCAATAACTTGCATATGAATTTCATTCAAACTAGCATATGATACAAAACTAGCATAGGTAATGGGAATAAACTTGCATAACTTATGTACTGCTATAGATCCAAACATAAAGGTGTGAAATTGCATATGGATCTAAACATAAAGATGTAAACTTGCATATAGATCTAAACATAAAGATGTAAACTTACATATAGATCTAAACATAAAGATGTAAACTTGCATATGGGTTTTAACATAAAGATGTAAACTTGCATATGGATCTAGACATAAAGGTTAACGTCACATAAACTAGCACATGCATATACATGTCCCACATATATTTTAACAACCCTAACTTGCGTAAGATTCATACATGAATATATTATCCAATCATCACAAACTTGCATACGATATATGATTCAACTTGCATAAGATTCACATAAGAACTAACATATGATCCAACTTGTATAAGATTAACATATCATTCAACACCACAAACAAACATATAATTTACATCACATGATTCAAAATCATATTCTGATAATCCCAATTATATCTTATCATAATTAAATTAATTAATTAATTTGTGAAAGCTATCATACTCACAATTAAAAAGAATAGTCTTGTATTTCTGGGATCTGTATTGTAAAACTGAATTGCTCGCCTTGGATGTAGACTAATCGTTGTTTAGATTTGACTTTGATTCAAGCTTCTATCTTGCTTTAGGGTTAAAAGTGTATGGCGGCTACTCTAGGTTCTCCATTGACGGCATGGCGACTCTTGTTATGAATTAATGTGATTAGGGTTAGGGGTTTAGGAGTGTTTTTATAGAAGTTTAATTTAATAAGAGCCGTCGGATTAACCTAGGGATAACCAGAACCATCAGGACCACTCAGATGCCACATCAGCCCTTAGGGTGAATCGGGCCACATGTTGACAGCCAAACACCTTGGATCAACCCTTAGTCGACCCAGCGGGGCTTGGGTCGACTCCAAAAATGGTGTGGTTCGGCTATTCCCCCTCCCGATTCGCTGTTTTGTACTTTTTTTTTAATATACATATCTATATATATTTCTTTCATATGCATGCAAACTTCAAGGCTTAATAACTTCTTCATAAGTTATCCGTTTAAGTATACTTTAATTTTTGAATTTTAATGTTATAAAATTACGAGGTGTTGCATTCTCCCCTCCTTAAAGGATTTCGTCCCCGAAATCTCTAAGTTAAGAAGAATGTATCCTACCAACCAATCATCCATCTACTCAACCATCATCCACAAGCATCCATTGTCCTTAAAGAAATTTCTAATGCTATATGAACTTATGCAAAAATGTGTGTATATGTTCCTTATCTAATGCAAAGATCAGGCGGTCCACTGATTCAGTTGACCTCCTTAATGCAAATGATGATAATGCCATGCATCCATTATGTATGCGAAAGAATCCTATCGATACATATTATTTCTACATGTGTGCACAACCATTCATCAAAATGCAGCATCCATATTATAACACAACCATTATACATCCATAATTTACATATGCACATGCATTTATATGCAACATGAAGGTGATTGAGCCGATCTAGTGCCTAATGTGTGTGTACATGAATCCACGAGCAACCACTAGCAACAACTTGCATCCATTTTCATCCACCAAACATAACATGTCTCAAACACATGTTTGCAACCATAGGGGTCTTCCTAACTAAAGATCGAAGATGTCATCGCAAAGATAATACTAAAAGATAGGACAAGTGTCAATAAAGCGGTAGAAAAAGGAGAAATTAAAACATACCCTCAAAAAGGAAAGGGTACAGCGTACGCGTTTTGTCTTCCGTCTCCCAAGTCGCGTCTCTTTGATCATCTCCCCATTGCACTTTGACCAACTTGACCTCTTTGTTGCGAAGCTTTTTGACCTCCAATCCGAGAATGCGTGTAGGAGCTCGTCTGATCGTGGCATTGCGCACTACTTCCACTTCTTCGAGCGTGCTCGGCTCTACCACTTCCACCGTATCGTGTAAACACTTACACAAGTGCAAAATGCGAAACACGTCATGAACTCCACTGAGCTTCTCTGGTAACTTTACTCTATACGCCATCTGTCCAATCCTCTCCGTAATTGGAAAGGGTCCTACGAACCTCGGTGCCAACTTCCCTACTGATCCAAAATGAACTATGTTTCTTAAAGGTGACACCTTAACAAAAACCATGTCCCCAATATTGAATTCAAGATCGGTTCGTCTCCTATCAGCATATGACTTCTGTCGGTCCTGCACCGTCTTCATTCGCCGTCGAATCAGGTATATCTTCTCCAAAGTCTCCCTAATCATGTCGGGTCCAAGCAAAACCATATCAGTGGATTCCCGCCAACATGTAGGTGATCGGCACGGTCGTCCATAAAGAGCCTCGAAAGGTGCCATGCCAATGCTAGCCTGAAAACTATTATTATAGGCGAACTCCACTAGTGGAAGGTGTTCTTCCCATGTTCCTCCAAAGTCTAGGATGCATACTCTCAGAAGGTCTTCTAGAACCCGATTTACTCTCTCGGTTTGGCCGTCTGTCTGAAGCTGATAAGCGGTACTTAAGCATAATTGTGTTCCAACCGCCTCTCGTAAGCTTTTCCAAAATTCGCTTGTGAAAATGGGATCTCTATTGCTCACAATGCTAGAGGGTATGTCGTGCAAGCGAACTATCTCTCGAAGCAAAACAGATGCTAACCACGTGGCGGTTCTTCTACTTTTAATGAGAATAAAATGGGCAATTTTGGTAAGTCTGTCTACAATTACCCAAATCCCCGTATTACCCTTCCTTGTTCTTGGTAACCCATCTACAAAATCCATGGAAACGCTTTCCCATTTCCAAAGCGGAATCTCTAAGGATGGAGCAAACCTCCAGACTTCTTTTGCTCTGCCTTGACTTGTTGGCACGCTAAGCATCTAGCAACGAACTAAGCCACGTCCTTCTTCATTCCAGCCCAAAAGAAAACTCGCTTCATATCCCTATACATCTTATCACCATCGGGACGTATGGTCATCTTAGACCGATGTGAGTCTTCAAGAATTGCCTTCTTCAAACTCTCGTCTTGTGGTACTCAAAGTCTTCCATCTCTATGTAGCCAACCTCTCTTATCTATAGCATATCTATCAAGATGACTCGAGGACTCCCCTCCTATAAGCTTGCCTCCTATCTCAACCAACTGTAGGTCATTTCGCTGTGCCTGTCCAACTCAACCCAAAAGTGTAGGTTTCACCTCTAACGATGCCAATAATCCGGGTACATAATCGATAGAGGGTCTGAAGTCAAAGGAAGATATATACTCCAAACTCTGCCGCTCTACGAACAAAGGACTTAAAGTTAATTTCTTTCTACTTAAGGCATCGGCTACAACGTTACCCTTGCCAGGGGTATATGCGATCTCAAAATCGTAGGATGTCAAAAACTCCATCCATCTCTATTGCCTCAAGTTTAGTTCCTTCAGAGAGAATAAGTACTTTAGCGACTTATGGTCTTTATACAACTCAAACCTCTCGCCAAGAAAATAATGACACTATGAATTAAGCGCAAAAACTATAGCTGCCAACTCTAAGTCGTGGGTAGGGTAATTTTTCTCGTGGGCTTTCATTTGTCTTCCATCATAGCATATCACCCTTCCCTCTTGCATTAAAACTGCGCCAAGCCCTGTCCCGCAAGCATCGACATATATAGTGAATGTCTTACTCCCGTCTAGCAAAACAAAAACTGGAGCTGTCGTCAAAGCCCTCTTCAGACGTTGGAAATCATCGTCACAGTCAACGTCCTAAGTAAAAGTCAAATTCTTCTTCGTTAATCGAGTGAGAGGGGCTGATATCTTCGCGAAGTCCTTAATGAACTTCCTATAATAGCCAGCCAGTCCTAAAAAGCTTCTTACTTTTGTTGCGTTCTTAGGAGTTTTCCAATCTTGGATTGTCACCACCTTGGCGGGATCCACAGCTATCCCTTCCTTAGAGACCACGTGTCCTAAGAACCTCACTTCTTTTCTCCAAAAATGGCACTTGGAGAACTTAGCTTTTAGCTGATGCGCTCGTAGGGTCTCTAAGACTTCCCTAAGATGTAGGGCATGCTCTTCTTCATTTTTAGAGAAAACTAGAATATCGTCTACAAAGACTACCACAAACTTGTTTAGAAACTCCCTAAACACCCTACTCATTAAATCAACAAAGTATGCAGGTGCATTCGTCAAACCAAAAGGCATGACGAGCCACTCAAATAAACCATCAGGAGTTCTAAAGGCAGTCTTATCGATGCTATCTTCAGCCACCCTTAGCTGATGAAACCCTATAGCTAAATCCAGTTGCGAGAAAGCTGAAGCACCCACCAAATGATCGAATAAATCATCTATCCTCGGCAATGGGTGTCTGTTCTTCTTTATTAGCTTATTCAGCTCTCTATAGTCCACGCACAATATAAGTGAACCATCAGCTTTTGTAGCAAAAACAACTGGAGCACCCCACTCCGAAATACTTCTTCTTATGAACCCCTTCTCAAGCAATTCTTTCACTTGCTTACTGAGTTCTCTTGTCTCTCTTGGAGCCATGTGGCGCACTAGTAATGCAACTGGCTTTGCATTATCTACTAGATATATTCGAAAGTCTATCTTGCGCCTCGGGGGTAAACCTCGAACTTCATCGAAGACATTACTATATTCATGGACCACACAAATAGATTTCAAATCATCATTGGATGCGTCTAGGGATTCTAGGTAGCTAAGCATTACCGGACCTCTAGGGTCACAAGAAATATCTAGGGTCTTTCCACAACGAGTCAACAATCTAACTACCCTTCTTTCACAATCTAGGATGACACCGTATCTAGTTAGCCTATCCATACCTAGAATCAAGCCGTAGCCCATGAAGCCAAGTACAAAGGCATTGCATTCAAACCCAACGCCCAAGATAGTCACTCTTAAATCCCAACAAATCATAGAAAGATGAGCCGAAGCACCAACAGGATTTGAGACTACTATGGGATCCGTAACTAGACTAGTATTTAGGTGCTGTGTTTCAACTAATGAAGCAGATACAAAAGAGTGTGAAGTGCCAGAGTCAATCAAAGTACGAACAGGATGATCAAACAGAAAAACTAAACTTTCAACGGAAATGTTTCTGCCTCTCTCTTGTCCTGGTGCCATGAGAGCCTGAATCTGCCCTCTCGCCTTCCCTGATGCCATGAGAGCCTGAAGCTGCCCTCCAGAAGTTCTTTTCCCTTGCCCTTGTTTCCTTGGGCAGTCCTTAACTAGATGACCTGCCTCTCCACAATGGAAACAGCCAGTCTTCTTCTTTTTCCTACAGTCTTTGCTCAGATGGCCTGGTGTCCCATAATTAAAGCACTTCTTCTTTCCTTTGCCATTATTGTTCTTCCCGCCTTTCTTATTTTGCTGTTGTGGCTTCTTCTGGTCTCCTTTCTTCTCCGATGCCTTATTAGCATTCACACCTTTCTCTTCCTCATGCATAAGCGCTATGTCAACCAGTTTCTCAAAGGTAGCCCCCATCGGAATGTAAGTCATCGCCAACCCATGTAGCGGCTCATTTAAACCTTTAACGAACCCCAGGGCCTTCTTCTCAGGTGTGTTTACCAATTCCAAGCCAAATCTCGCCAACTGATTGAACTTGTGGACATACTCCTTTACTGATAAATCCCCTTGCTTCAACGCCAAGAATCTTCCCATATATAAGTTCTCTTCTGCTCGTGAGAGAAACTTCATTTCGAACCTACGCTTGAAATCCATCCATGTCTCCACCGGACGCTCTCCGTTTCTGACCTCCCACCAAAACGAGGCTTCATCTTTCATTAACCAAGCAGCTAATTAGACCTTCCTTCCATCTTCTACTTCGAAAATATCAAATAGATCTTCCACCTCCTTAAGCCAATTTCGAGCTTCAACAAACGTCTCTGATCCGTGAAAAGTTTTCCTGCCCATTGCCCTAAAATCTTTGCATATCTTTGCAAAAGTATCAACACGGGGAGGAGGAGGAGGAGGGGGGAAGGAGGAGGAGCATTTGCTGGGCCTGTGACATTGGCCTTAGCTTCCAGATACCTTCTAAACCACCCTGGTATCGATATCCCCTCGGGTATCTCGAAATTCCAGACATGCCAAAAAGAAAATGAAGAGATTCAAAACGGAGAATTCGGAAGAAAGATATATGGCTTTTGGGAGTTATGTTTTTAAAACAAACTTTTCTCTTGAAAATACTTTCCTTAAAACATACTTTTGAAAGTATTTCTTTATAAAATGCTTTTTGAAAAATAGTTTTTCAAAATTCATATCTGGTCTGGTAACCTTCAGCTCTGATACCACAAGTACCCACGTCCATTAATGTCACTCACAAAGGGAATGCATTACCTTCCATGGAGCTTATTTAGTGTATAGAACAGAATATAACAAGACAGACATAAATAATGGTACTTGAAAATTTTAAAACAACTTTTATTGTAGCGGAGAAATAGTTTGATTACAACAACTTCATAAACCAAGTACACTTAATATCCATCTTGATAAATTGTTTCAGAGTACATAAAATAAAATGCATAAACCCAACACAAGTAGCCATAAAAGAGATGAGTTGAACTTTACTTTCAGCAATCCAACCACTTCCAAAAGAGAGAGAAAGAGATCCAAGATCAAGCTCCACTATTACTAGTCCCACCCTGAGAACCTGGGGGGTAAAAGGAAGAAAAGAGGCGAAAACAAGGGGGTCAGACATAAAGTCTGGCGAGTATAATAACTTTAACAATATAATTATTAAAGTAAGTAGGATAAGGCATAAACTGGTAAGATAAGTTATGACCATTAAACAAGTGGGCATAAAAAGAAAATAAGAGGAATATTCTGGCGTTAATCTCATTCCTAATCACTATAGGATAACTACTATACTGCACCACCACTAGTCACCCTAAAAGTTGATCCCGCCTACATAACATAATAATGATAATGGTTGTTTCGTGTACTCTAGCTGCCTTCATAGGTGCCGTCTGCCCCTATCTCCATTAGTTGTACCCACTACCCCCATTCGATCGGCTCCCTATCTCGTAGATACCCGTGCTGGTCCCACAGTGGGGTGTATCACTCCCCAAAGTGGCAACCCGATACCACCAAAGATGCACGGCTTATATCTACACGATGCAACAACGTCTTACCTACCAGCCTGGGCCCATGCACGCACATGACCCCACTGGACTTGCGTTGCCACCGCTAACCCGTTTTGACCTTATATAATCAAATCCAGTAAGCGTGTCCCGTCCTCGACTTGGGTCGAGCTCACAAAGATACTTGATGGGTTACTGGTTTGAAAAGGGCCCCCATGCTTGACATAAGCCTTCCACCTATGCTTGGTCCCCACTAAGGTTTCCCCACTTAACCCCATTCTTATTCATGTCTTCTTCATGTTTCAATCTTGGTTAAGTGCATCTAATCGTATTTCACATTCCACCCAAGGCACCCACTTAATTTCACATGCCACCCAAGGCACCAACTTTACCCTCAATGTCCCACCACATGTTTATCTGGTTAAGTGTTACTTAATTCATTAGAACCGTAACCTTGTAAAGACCTCCCACATTAGGCTGATATTTGTGGATGCTGGATTTGTCGGGCGGGTCCGGGCAGTCTTATACCGCAAACGAGCCTAACCTCATGTCTTTACAATTGTTACACATTTAATTCGTTCCTCTGACCTCTCACATTAGACTGGCATTTGTGGCTGTTGGATTTTCCGGGCGGGTCCGGGCTGTCTTACACCACAAAAGAGTCTAACCTCGTGTCTTAGGCGGTTAATTATTATACATCTTTATTTAACCCCAAATTGGATTAATATCCCTATTCAAATTTGTCAATAAATTCCAAATTTATTTATGTCCATAATTGTATCTTAAAATTATGTCCATAAATACCAGTAATGCCAATTAATGTCTCAAATTAATTATATGCCTTTTAAGGCTATTTTATGCCAATTCACAATTTATGTATATTCAGTATTATCCCATCATCCCCACGCTATTCATACGTTTTCATATGACATATGTTAGACTCGCAAATAGTCTAACTTATAAAAAGAAAAACAACGTCACGTAACACATAAAATAGATCTAAGGATCATGACATAAGATTACATAGCCAATAACTTGCATATGAATTTCATTCAAACTAGCATATGATACAAAACTAGCATAGGTAATGGGCATAAACTTGCATAACTTATGTACTGCTATAGATCCAAACACAAAGGTGTGAACTTGCATATGGATCTAAACACAAAGATGTAAACTTGCATATATATCTAAACATAAAGATGTAAACTTGCATATAGATCTAAACATAAAGATGTAAACTTGCATATGGGTCTAAACATAAAGATGTAAACTTGCATATGGATCTAGACATAAAGGTTAATGTCACATAAACTAGCATATGCATATACATGTATCACATATATTTAACAACCCAAACTTGCATAAGGTTCATACATGAATATATGATCCAATCATCACAAACTTGCATAAGATATATGATTCAACTTGCATAAGATTCACATAAGAACTAACATATGATCCAACTTGCATAATACTAACATATGATTCAACACCACAAACATACATATAATTTACATCACATGATTCAAAATCATATTCTCATAATCCCAAGTATATCTTATCATAATTAAATTAATTAATTAATTTGTGAAAGCTATCATACTCACAATTAAAAAGAATAGTCTTGTCTTTCTGGGATCTGTATTCTGAAACTGAATTGCTCGCCTTTGATGTAGACTAATCGTTATTTAGATTTGATTTGATTTTGACTCAAGCTTCTATCTTGCTTTAGGGGTTAAAGTGTATGGCAGCTACTCTAGGTTCTCCATTGACGGCATGGTGGCTCTTGTTATGAATTAATGTGATTAGGGTTAGGGGTTTAGGAGTGTTTTTATAGAAGTTTAATTTAATAAGAGGCATCGGATTAACCTAGGGATAACCTGAACCATCAGGACCACTCAGATGCCACATCAGCCCTTACGGCGAATCGGGCCACGGGTTGACAGCCAAACACCCTGGATCGACCCCTAGTCGACCCAGCGGGGCTTGGGTCGACTCCAAAAATGGTGCGGTTCGGTTATTCACCCTCCCGATTCACTGTTTTGAACTTTATATATATATATATATATATATTTCTCTCATATGCATACAAACTTCAAGGCTTAATAACTTCTTCATAAGTTATCCGTTTAAGTATACTTTAATTTGTGAATTTTAATATTATAAAATTACGGGGTGTTACAATATGAACTCATTATGAGTAAATAATTGTATAAGTTAATACATAAGAAATGAATAGAATGTTAGTCTATATGATTATTAATAAAAATTAATGTAAATTAAATGTTTTCTAAGTTGAATGTGAAATGATATGGTTGAATATATTAATTAACAACTTCCTTACGATGTCTTTTCGAGAACGAAAAGCTTTGAGTAGGGGAGAGTGTAACAACCCGTATTTTTCCTGACTATTTAACTTTAAAATTAGTGTTACTTGTGGAGAACAATGGTACAAGGTTAATAAATTTATAACGTGAATTTAATTGATATAAACTCGAATAAGCTTATGTTATTTTAATTAGAAGTTGTAACTAGTCATATATTGCAAAAACAAACATTAATGTATTGAAACAAAGCGGAAACAAATTGCAATATATACAGATAAATGGATGGAAATTAAGGAAGGAAATTAAAGGAATAAATGGAATGTTTAACTAATTGTTAAAAATAATAATTACAATGGATTAATTGATTAGTACGTGAACGCATTTATTTATTTTTTGTTGATAAACAACAAATATATTAATGTGTTTGAATTTATAACCTATAACAATTCTTAAATTTAAAATTTACTATTTAATTCATTCATGATAAATTGGAATTAAATTGCAACTAATGCTCGTAATTATTGCAGTTAAGGTGAATAAAAATTTTAATTAAGAAGATTGATATAATAGAATATAAACAAATGTTATGTAGGACCAAAAATAACGATTTATGGAATAATAAGTAATAAATGAGATTCAATCAAATTTAAGTTATGATAAATAAATTGATCGCAATTATCTGTAATTAAGTATTTCGTTATGTACATTAAATGATAAATAAAAGTTACTAACATAATAGGATATAAATAAAAGTGTAAACTATATCTATAAATTCAAGGTGGGATGAATAAGAAGAACTGAAATTAAATCAAACCAATTTATTGTAATTAAAAATATACTTAATCAGATTTAATTGTAACTGAAAATAAACATTGAAAACTATTGTAATAATTAACTTTGAATTTTATATGTGAGTTTGTTATAAACTACGGTTAAATTTTTGGGTAATCAAAATGAGAAAATTTGTTACTCATGAAGGTTGAACTAAAAGAAAGTTAATTAATTTTATATAATTTGATTAATGTATGAATCAATTTAGTGAACTTTTAAATTCAAAAAAAAGGATATATGGCGATTGAGGTAAATGCTATATGCATGTGAAAAAAAATGCTAATTGTGTGCACATGATATTTATGGTTAATGAAATCATAGTACAAGTATTCATTAGAACATTTAATAATATCCAATAGGTTTCGTGCTAATGAAATGGTTATATTTCAGGTAATGTATAATTAATGAGACGGACATGGAAAGATATTAGAAATCTAAACATAAAAATAATATTTAAATTTTGTAACCTAAGGATCCTCTATTACGCATACTAATAAAATACCTTAAACACATCAGCCAATTTACGTGGTAATTGATTAATGTTAAAAAGGGAAAAATATTTAAATAGCTGTGACTGATTGATTATTTACGGTGGATTTATCTCTTTACATTGTCATTTCCACACAACCATTTGTTCTTTTTCTTCCTTATCAATGGCAGAAAAATATATTCTTCAAACCTTTACCTTAAAACTCAAATTTAAAAATCAAATCTCCATAAAACTTCAACATATTATATACCAAATCGAAGATCGCGACTAGTAGAATCCAGATCTATAATTCGTTTTTGCATATAAGCGGTGGTGACGTGGCAAGATGGATATTTTATTTGTATATAATATTATTACATATTTATATATATCTTGCATAACTTCTAATGTTAATAACTTTTGCGTACGTGGTCAGATTTGAGCGATGTTTGTTGCGTTGCGATCGTGGTAAAATTGCGAACGTTCTAGTACTGATTTAGCTACGGTGGAGAATGTAAATTTTTGGGCTTTGGTTAGACGTTCGACTGACTAAAGACCCAAAGATGAGTGAATTTCTCGCTCACTATTAACTGAATTATTCCCATATTTATTAAATTAAATTATGAAATAAGTTTGGTTGTATTGTTGTAATTGATACTTGATTATGTGCTTAAAATTAACATACAAGTGAGCTGATGTGCAAATTGAATCTGATAACTAGTAATTTTAATTATATTTAATTTCTGGTAAAAAATTTTACCGACCTTTGTTGACTAGTGAAACGAGATAATATTTATCATTTGGATGAAATGGTTGTGATGGACCTGTTGAGTGAAATTGGTTACTGCGTTGATATCGAAACTGAAATTTCGTTGAATTTGTTAAAGCAATTATTCCAAAATAAATTGGGAATTTGGAAATGTGATTTAAATACGATTTGATTACCCAAATTTTATTTTGTTTGAGGCTGAATTTATTAATTTTCTTTAGCTTTAATTTAAAATAAGACTATTCGATGATTTTGGAAGCGTTCGAGATTCTGGATTAAATATGAAATTAAATCCTTTTAAATTTGAAAGGTCGGAATTTGAATGTGTTTGGAATCGAGATTTGGAAATGTAATAAACTTTATCGGAACTGGAATATAAATTTTAAGTTATTAAAAACGTGGAAGAAAGAAACAATTATGGTTTTAAATTAGCTAACTATACATGTATATACTATAGTTTTGAAATAAATTATATTATATTATATTTATTATTTAAAGGTTATTTTAGTAAAGCATTTAATATATATACCTATAATTTGAAATAAAGTAAATTATATTATATTATTTAAAGATTTTTTAGTAAAATATTTAATGTATATATATATATATTATGACATTTCTTCCAATAACACATACACATTTATATAGCAGAATGTTCTAGGATGACAGAGAGTATAGCATCTAAGGCTTAGGTTTGGAAAATACAAGTTTCTTGCTCTCACTATCTATCCCTAACTGATCCGACAGACAGAATGGTTATTTTCAAAATCTAATTTGGAAGTTAATTAAAACACCTTGAATTTAGAACAAATTTTGGAATCTTACAGCGTCATTCATTATTTAAAATAATTTGAGTAAAAGATTTGAATCCTTAAATGATGTTGAACCTATTTGGTAAATAGCTAATCTATAGTACTTATGAAACGTTTTACCATCCCATGAAAATGATTAAATTTGAGAACTATTATAAAAAAATTGTGTTTAAGACTTTTAACCTAGATTTGAAAAGACGAATGGAAACGATAAAAACGAATAGAGAGTTTCGAACAGGGGATTTGTAAACAAGAGGTAAGACGGAAATTAAGGAAATTAATTCAACCTTATCCAAAAATGATTTGATAACAAATTGAAACCGGTATAGTCCATAGCTTTTGTTTTTAAAATACGCTTATTACTTGGAAAGACCGGGTCTTGATTTAAGTCCAAAACCCATTCCCAGTAATAATACGACCTATTTGAGGACTTAGAAAGGACAAATGAAAATCGGGAATCTTTGGATTATATGGATTGATTACTGATGTCTTGAATCAGGCAGTACACCTGAAACGAGGTTATAAGTGGCATGAGGTCTGAATATATTTAAGGATTTTCGGAGTTGTTCCATTCAGACCTTGAATGGACTTGTATGGATTGTCTGACATTGTAGTTGATTGCGCAGCACTGATTTCTGTTGATATATCTATATCGGATTTGGCAATTAATTTCCTGTAACAACCCGGAAAATCAGAACCAATTTAAAAAATTTATTTTGGCAATTTTAATGAATTTTGAATATTTAAAATGAATTATTTTAAATAATAACGACTAGAAATTTCTTTTTGAATAAAATTATAACATATATACATATTTGAATCGTCGTTAGAATATAAATATTTATTTTAATTATAAAAGGAATTGGAATTGGCGCGGTAGTTCGAAAATTCGATTCCAAATTTCAAATGAATGTACAGGATTTAAAATAAACCGGATTTTAGCGAAACCAAAAATATTAGAATCTATTTGAAGATATTTTTCCAATGAATCCAAAAAATCAAAATTTCATAGCGGGGAAGTTATGCCCAGTTGAAATTCCAGAGTAGTCGCTATGGAAGTATAGCCCTTAAAAATGGCCATTTTGCAAATGACCTCCATTTTCGACGAAACCACTTTTGTTGGTTCCGGGATGTCAAATTATTTCTAGATTCAAATTTCCATAATTTTTGAAATCAATATGTGAGCATGGCAAATGAAAACGTGTTTTGACAGTTTTAGTCAATTTGGATCCACCAGAAAATGGCCATTTTTCAAACGGTCTCCCAACTTGATGAAATTAGTTTTTGTAGGACCGTATCGTCAATACGAAGCTAGAAATAATTTTTCTGGAATTCTTGGAGTCCATGGGTGACCTCGGTAAATTAAAATGTGTGTTGAAATCAATTTAGAACGTTATATTATAATTTTAACGAATCGTAACGGCCGAATTAGCTTACGGTACAAATCCCATTGTGTTTAGAATGGGGGTAATTAGCTAGGGACGACAGTCGGTGGTCTTGATTTCGAGTTCAAAATAAAAAGGTACTTTTTGAAATTAAAAATAATAATATATATATAATTATATACCCTTTCCCTCTCTCACTCTCTTTCCTCGATTTTATTTTCAGAGAAAAAAAGAAACTCGTTTATGAAAACCCTAGCACTGCCGTGGGCCCCTACGCCATTGCGCGACCCCTGGCTCCAGCGACGCCTCCCCGACTCCTTTTCCTCCTCTTCCGGCTGATGTAAACCCCAAAACCCGGCTGTAAGTGTTTATTCCCATTTACTTTAAAATAATTAGTTTAGTTTATTAAAAATATGATCTTTAGTTTATGAAAAATAAAAATATGATTTTTATATTATAGAGATAATAAAAATATGATTTTTATATTATAGAGATAATAAAAATATGATTTTTATATTATAGAAAAATAAAAATATGATTTTTTATATAACAGAGAATATAAAAATATTATTTTTATACAGGTAGCGAATTAAAATCTGATTTTTATTATCTAGTTAGCAAAGTAAAAATACTATTTTTATTGTTTGAAGGGTTAAATAAAAATGTGGTCTTATATAAATATATACATATATATATATATATATATATATAGCGACATAAAAATATAATTTTTATATGGAAAGTAGCATTGTAAAAGTATAATTTTTATATAAACATCGTTATAAAAATATGATTTTTACACAGGAGGTAGCGATATAAAAACGTTATTTTTTTTACTACAAACATCATATTAAAAATGTGATTTTTACTAGCAGGAAAAGATAGCGTTGATGTCGACGGAAATCAAAACTTTAACAACCCGAAAATGCGGGCCAGTTTAAAAATTTTATTTTGGCAATTTTAGTGAATTTTGAACATTTAAAATGAATTATTTTAAATAATATCGACGAGAAATTTATTTTGAATAGAATTCGAACGTATATATTATATACGTCGTCGTTAGAATATAAATAATTATATATAATTATAAAAGGAATTGAAAATGGCGCGGTAGTTCGATAATTCGATTTCAAACTTCAATTGAATGTACTGGGTGCAAAATAAACCGGATTTTAGCGAAACCAAAAATATTAGGATCTAATTGAGAATATCTTTCCAGCGACTCCAAAAAATTGAGATTTCATAGCGGGAATCAAAAGATATGTCCAGTTGAAAATCCTGTATAGTCGCTATAGAATTCAGGCCCTTAAAAATAGACATTTTGCAAACGACCTCGGATTTCGACGAAACCACTTTTGTTGGATCTGTGATGTCAAATTATTGCTAGGTTTCAAATTTCATAATTTTTCGAATCAATATGTGAGCGTGGCAAAGGAAAACGCGTTTGACTAGTTTTAGTTGATTTTAATCGACTGGAAAATGGCCATTTTGCAAACGGTCTCAGAATTCGATGAAACTAGTTTTGTTAAGACTGTATCGTCAATACGAAGCTAGAAAACATTTTTTCGGAATTTTTCGAGTTAGTATGTGACCCCAGTAAATCGAAATGCGCGTTCAAATTCAATATATAGAGTTATATTTTAAATTCGACGGAAACTAATCGAAACGATCGAATCAGCTTACGATACATATCCCATTGTGTTCGGAATGGGGGTAATTAGCTATGGACGACAGTCGGTGGGCTTGATTTCGAGGTCGAAATAAAAAAATGCCTTTTGAAGATAAATTAATAATTAAATAAATTATATATATTTTTTCATATAACCCCCCCCCCCCATTCTTTGTTTTCTCCACTCAGAAAAAAAAGGGCTGGGAAGAGGATCGACGGGGGCGATCCGCCGCCCATCGCACCGCCGGAGCAGGCGCTCCCTTCCCCCTCCGATCCTTCTCCTCCAGTCCCTCCTTTCCTCTCCTCCAGCTCGACCTAGCCACGAACCCCAAACCCGATCCACGCCCGAACACCCACAGACCCTCCCCCCTCCGCTTGAACGGACCCGCAGCGCACCCACCCCCCTCGACGATGCTTCCTCTCCCCCTTCCTCTCCTCATTCGCGAGCCCAGCGCCGATTTCCACGAACCAACCTAGGTTTCCTCCATCGTGAATCGAACTTGCCCCACCGCGCGAGCAACAAGGCTCCACCACTGCGAGCAGAAACCCCCCATCTCCGTTGTAAGTTTACCTCATTTTATTTTGTTTTGCTTTGTTTTAATTTATTTTAAACATTCAGCTTAAGTTAATCAATTTAAAAACTGATTGTATAGGTAGAGATTTAAAAGTATAATTTTTAATTGATAGAATTACGATTTTTTAAGTGATCAAAATATAATTTTTATACTATAGAGAAGGTAAAAATTATATTTTTATACTAGAGAAAGGATAAAAATATAATTTTTATACTATAGAGAAGGTAAAAATATGATTTTTATATTGTGGTAGCGATGTAAAAATAGAATTTTTATCTATATAGTAGCGATGTAAAAATAGAATTTTTATCTATATAGTAGCGATGTAAAAATAGAATTTTTATCTATATAGTAGCGATGCAAAAATAGAATTTTTATCTATATAGTAGCGATGCAAAAATAGAACTTTTACCTATATAGTAGCGATGCAAAAATAGAATTTTTATCTATATAGTAGTGATGGAAAAATAGAATTTTTATCTATATAGTAGCGATGTGAAAATAAAATTTTTATCTATATAGTTGCATTGTAAAAATAGAATTTTTATATATATAGTAGCAATGTAAAAATAGAATTTTTATCTATATAGTAGCGATGTAAAAATAGAATTTTTATCTATATAGTAGCGATATAAAAATAGAATTTTTATCTATATAGTAGCGATGTAAAAATAGAATTTTTATCCATAAAGAGTGATAATAAAAATATGATTTTTATATACATAGTAACAATATAAAAATGTGATTTTTATATATGTAGTGGCTACGGGCAGCGAAAGTGACAAAAGGCGATCACGACGAAGATTTCTACATAAGAAGAGTCGTGGAGTTGGATTAGCTATTGGTGAGAACTTCTCACTCTAAATTACTTTTTCTAGTTATATATATATATACTAGGATGCAGACGGTGCTTAGCAACACCCGACACCCGTCGTCCATAGACCATGGACGGCTTGTATGCTTGTTTGATGTGTTGTGAAAATTGTTTGTGAAGTTGTTGTGAAATCGATAATAAATGTAGATGTGTTGAAATAAATTAATTATCGTTAAAAATATAATTTTCAACGTGAATGTGAATAAATGAATATTTATAAACAAATCGGCCGATTTGTTTATTTACACTGATTTGACTAATATTGATTGGGATGATAAATTTTACACATCGCCCAACTGCACAAATAAAAATCTGTGTTTGTTGATTTGAAACCACACACGGGTGTTGGGATGAAATTTAGCGTACACTAATCCCAATTATTTAATTGTATATCGACCGGTTGGTCGACAGGCTGTGTAAGCGTTGATTATTTATATTTGATGCTTATGCAGTTGTGTGGTGCACCTTGGATGATGGTAGATTGTTTATCATTGCTATTATATACATGTGTTATATGGAATCCATATAATTGACATTATATGGTGATTGATTGGGCCTCATTCCAATCGGGAAAATAATGAATATTATAAAAGAAAATTCATGTGTTGAATATAAAAATAGTCATGTGTTGACGATGTTCATGTGTTGAAACTATTTATGTGTTGAGTAAAATATTTTAACAATAAAATTTACATCTTTATCATATTTCAAATTGAAACTACTTTACGGTTGAAGTCTAATTAAAAATCAAACGATAGATACCATAATTTTATAAAATATTTTACATAACAAAAATAGTGATGTGTAGACAGTACTCATGTGTTGAGATTAGTCGTGTGTTGAAAGAAATATAGATTCATGTGTTGAATAGAATAAATATTCATTTGTTGAATAGAATAACGAATTTATTGAAATATATAAAGCCGTGTTGATTAGAGTTGCGCTATTTTGACGTGAACGATATTTATATCGATTATATTCGTTTTTATAATGAATATAGAAAAGAAGTGATTTCAAAATATAACGTTTTGAAAATATTATCATTTATATAGTAATGACATGAAATATTCAATTTTGATTTGAAATTGAATGTAGCGTTGAAATGGTTTTGAAAACGAATTTAAAACGATTTATAAAATACGTTTTAAAAGGAAATCGACGAAATAATATATATATATATATATATATATATATATATATATATATATAATGGCCCGAATAGAATGCACCGCGATAGTTCGTGAATTTCGACTATTGACTTCGAATTGACGTTGCGGGAGATCCGACCGTCGGATTCTCCTAAAACCGGAACCGTTGGGTTCATATCGAAAAGAGCTTTCCAATGAATATTAGAAATTTGAAATCTAACGGTTGGATTTGGAATAATGTCCAAATCAAATTTAGAAAAGGTCGCTGTAAGTGCAGTTCGATGGTCGTTGATGGAAATCGACTGTACGGGCCTTGATAAAATTATTAAAAATATCTATAATTTGTGTAAAATCATAAGAAATGATTTGGGAAAAATTAGGCTGAAAAAATTCCACATTTGAAAGGATAAAAATAGATTTTTATCGAAATGAACTAGTTTTGAACTAGAATTAAAATCAATTTATTTTTGAAATAAATAAGTTGAATTTGAAAGTGATTTTAAAAATAATCAATATTCCCAATACGTGAATTGGACTGGAGTTGAATCGAAATTATCTTCGGAATATTTCGATGTTGGATTTCGTGACTATACAGATATTGTTATGGGAATTTGAAAGATATATTTTATATCGTTATTTCCAATACGATATATGTTGGTTTCGAAATTTGATATTGAATATAAGCCGATATATTTTCTATTCAGAGCCTTGTATTTAATATCAAATATGATTTGGGTTTGTCGTGAATCGTGTTTTAGATGACATTGGTTCTTTAACCCAGTTAAAGGTAGGATATTGATTTTTGAAAGGATTGAATCTAAGTGGAGTTTTAATGAATCTTAATTAGATTAAAAAGTGAATTGATTATTTAAATTATCAAATCTGAAAGGTGATCGAGAATGGAGTACCACCAGTTTTGCTCCAAAGCAATAGTTAAATCTTTAATTAGATTTGAACGTGAAATGGTAATTAATTTTACCGATAACACTGTGGTGTTAGATGTAGAGTATTACCAGTTTTCTCCATGGGATATATAGGTTGGGATTGGGAAATAAAATAAATAATTACTTCGGTGTGGCTCGCTAATCCCGACTAGTTTGAAATTATATCCAAAGGAAGATTAAAGAATAAATTTAGAAGAATTTATCTTGGATAAAATTAATGGGAACCTTTCCCTAAGAATGTGATTTTGTGAATAAAAGAATATTCTGAATTGGAATAAGGCGTTCGTTGTGTTTGTGTAACATTTGTTTATCATATACGTGGGTTATTCAGAAAGGCCGGGTTTATACCCATTCTGAATAACCGATTCGACGAGATGTCAAAGATGAAGACAGTGGTTGAAGACCGGAAGTCTTCACATCGTTTGGGTGATTACTGATGATCTCGATTGGGCTGTACACCCAAGATGAGGGAAACAATTGGTGATCGTCCAGACGTACTTGGAGATGGATGGATATGCGAGGAAAGTGCCTCCGGTTTCGTTCAGATCCAGAACGAACTTGTAAATGGATTGTGTGTCTGACGTTGGATTTTATTATGTGTTGATTGATCTCTATTAAATATACATCTGTTTGGCGGTGGAGAATTTATTCTCTTGCTTAACACCCTTCTCTGAGACGCACGAGCTCAGAGGTTGTATATCGATGGACATCAGTCGCATGGACTGAATTGCCAGTATGGCACGCGTAAGTGGCAATTGATCAAGGCTTCTGCTGAAAAGCAAAGTCTTGTGGTTGATGATCAAAGCACAGCCTGTGTGGCGTAGCTTTGTGTATAGCATGAATTCGCGAGCCTCACACCTCGGTATGAGTCAAAAACGGGAGTCGGACCCAAGGAGTGCACGACGTTTCTTTCTAGCTAGGGTGGTGTCAGTGACCTACCAGCCTTGACATTTATATATTTTTCACCTGTGTGGTTGTTGGAATGCGAGGCGCCTCGGATATAGGTCTGTAAGGACCGAGAAACGTGTGTTCAGGAATTGCCAATCCTCAAAAGTAAGAGAGGAACGGCCTTGGAGGTTCCAAAGGATCATAGTGGGGTTCTGAGGCATTTGCTAGAGTGTCTCGAATCGGAGAGGAGCTTGCCCCTTGCCTCGACTCATGACGGAAATCCAATTTTCAATACGTGATAGTGCGGTTTTATTTGTAGAACCTAGTATGGCGACATAGTGGTATGGGTCATTCATGCCGCCTATGATTGATATTTATGATTAAAATTGTTTTGGCACTATACACCTATAATAGTATCAAATAATGTGTTTTTAACATATCAAGCATGCTTTTGCTGTTATAAGGTAAAAACCCTATCCTCCAGCTTGCGTTGCATTGTGTGATGGGACCTAGGTCTTATAACAGCTTCATTTTTCTTTGTTTAGCATTGCGCTGTTTGTTTTATGCACTGGTATTCTTGGAAGGAAACCCGTTCCGTGTTATACGGCGTGGTCCCTTGATTTACCTAACTTTAAAAATAAAGATTAATAACTGTTTTAGTTCTCACACCATTCCCATGACTTACCTGGAGTTTATTGTTTTAACCTAAACTCTGGGTGCCCTTATTTTCGACACGGGCAGCTAGTAGTTTTGGTTTTGCAGATTTATATTCACAAGATCCTGATTTACAGCTGGAACGATGCCCGAAAAGCTCTGTATCCGTGTATTACTTTCAATTGTGCTTTGTATTATTTTTCCGCTGCTATGTAATTTATTGTAATCTCTGATATTCATCGAATGTATTTTATTCATTTATACTCTGTATATTCTTGTATCTGATGGAATTGTTGTAATAACAATGAAATTTTCTTCCGTGTGCGTTCTATTTTGTCATGTTCTCAAAGTATCCGCTCTTTCCTTCACGGGGAAGTTACGGGTCCTTACAGTTTGGTATAAGAGCTTTGGTTTACAGAGCTTGAGAACAAGACACATTAGAACCACACAAAAGAATTCATCAGATATTGGATTAGTAATATCCAACTAGAATGACTCGTTAGAGATAGGATCAGCAGTATCCTAGAACGAGTGTGAAGAGTATATTTTTTTCAAATGAAAATAATTTTGTTTTGAAAATTTAAATCGCTTTATACGTATTTGAATATTTATTTATTTTGAATATGGATAATCGAGTATATAAAGATTTCACGTATACGCGTAATGAACGTATATTCGAAGTTTTAATATACTAGATAGATATAGGATCACACTCTAGTTGCCCGGGGATGGTTCTGATAATGTTGCAGCGTTACCAGTATTTATTTTCGAGTGACGAAGATGTGATTTCTATATATTTCCATTAGACTGGTGTGAGAACCAAAAACAAAAAAATATAGCTAGAATTCATTGTTGTGATTTGGCATCAAAAACATGATTTTTTGCATATGTATCAAAATTATGAATTTGAAACTCTAATTCACTAATTGATTGATGTTTGTGTTGTTTGTTTATTTGTTTGATATTTTTAACCATTTAGCCTAATTGTATTAAATATTGTATTGAAATTTGGTCGCATTTGCATGCATATACATGTATATCTATTGAACAGGTCATAGCAAGGTGGCTAGAGCAGAGAATAAAATTTGTTTGCCCGACAAATAGGTACATATTTACAATAATTTACTGTTTTATTTGGGTGATGATGATTTTATGAGCCGATTGGCTAGCCGCTTGGCTTTTTCTTTTTCTTTTTGAGATCAGAAGGCCTGTATGGAAATTTCGGGATTTTCCCGTTGCTCCCGGTGCAGGGGAGGTTATGGCGAAATTTTTCGAAAATTTAGGGTGTTAGCCAAATTTTTGAAAAATTTGAAAAGTTCTTGGAAACTGAAAAGTTGAAGAACTTAAGCCGTAGTCAAAATAATGGAAGTTGAGTTGATTTGTTAAACAACTTTCGGCTTCGTTCCTTTTCGACCTTTGATTTAGAGAAGATTAGAATATCATCAATAAAAACTAGAACAAATTTATTCAATTAAATCACACATTGAACTGATAAGAAAATAGTTAGAAATATATACTTGTGCATTATATATGTTTGAACAGAAAATTGGATAGCTGTTGAGTAAAGATTTTATTTGCGTGCCCGACAAATAGGTAAACCTTAATGAGTTGGATGCGAAATATTATTATATCAACTCCTGTGATTGCCATTGGATGCAGAGTGCTGGTTATTCTGTGTGAAATAATAAACATCGCCATAGGATAGCAACAATTAATTTTGAACTACATTACATAGCATACTTCTGGAAGATAGGCATACTTCATCATATACCACATAAGCATTTAGAGCTTGTGTGACGAGGTGGAATATTTACCATACGAGCGAGAGGCTTGTATGGCGATGACTATATTTTACAGGTTGAACTGATGACTGATATGGACAATATAAAATTGTAATGATAAAATTTCCAAATTAATAAAAAAAACCACATGGGTCTAGAGTTGACAATAATAACGTCTCTCTAGTTATTAGATACGGCACAAGGACTATTTATTTCCCACACGGGACGAGGTGACGAGGATTTATCCTCTAGAGCATTTAAAATACACGCCCCCTCAGGCTTTGACAGGGTGACGAGAATTTATTCTCTAGAGTTATTATCAATACACGCTCCCCTGTAAACACCAGAATATAGCACTATAAATATGTGTATGCTTATTAGGATTTATTGGGTACCTAATACGGCCCAATAAATTTCCAAACCTCTCCCCGTACAAAGGAGGTTATGGAGAAATTTTTCGAAAATTCCAGGTGTTAGCCAAATTTTTGAAGAATTTGAAATTTCTCAGAAACTGAAAAGTTGGAGAATGGAAGGCAGATCGAACGTAGAGTTGATTAATCAAACCACTTTCGACTATGTTCCTTTTCGGGGACGAAAAGTTTTAAGTGGGGACGATTGTAACAATCCGAAAATGCGGGCCAGTTTAAAATTTTTATTTTGGCAATTTTAGTGAATTTTGAACATTTAAAATGAATTATTTTAAATAATATCAACGAGAAATTTATTTTGAATAGAATTCGAACGTATATATTATATACGTCGTCGTTAGAATATAAATAATTATATATAATTATAAAAGGAATTGAAAATGGCGCGGTAGTTCGATAATTCGATTTCAAACTTCAATTGAATGTACCGAGTGCAAAATAAACCGGATTTTAGCGAAACCAAAAACATTAGGATCTAATTGAGAATATCTTTCCAGTGAATCCGAAAAATTGAGATTTCATTGCGGGAATCAAAAGATATGTCCAGTAGAAAATCCTGAATAGTCGCTATTGAATTCAAGCCCTTAAAAATAGACATTTTGCAAACGACCTCGGATTTCGACGAAACCACTTTTGTTGGATCCGTGATGTCAAATTATTGCTAGGTTTCAAATTTCATAATTTTTCGAATCAATATGTGAGTGTGGCAAAGGAAAACGCGTTTGACCAGTTTCAGTTGATTTTAATCAACTGGAAAATGGCCATTTTGCAAACGGTCTCAGAATTCAATGAAACTAGTTTTGTTAGGACCGTATCATCAATACGAAGCTAGAAAATATTTTTTCGGAATTTTTCGAGTTAGTATGTGACCCCAGTAAATCGAAATGCGCGTTCAAATTCATTATATAGAGTTATATTTTAAATTCGACGGAAACTGATTGAAACGATCGAATCAGCTTACGATACATATCCCATTGTGTTCGGAATGGGGGTAATTAGCTATGGACGACAGTCGGTGGGCTTGATTTCGAAGTCGAAATAAAAAGATGCTTTTTGAAGATAAATTAATAATTAAATAAATTATATATATTTTTTCATATACCCCCCCCCCCCCCCCCCCCGTTCTTTGTTTTCTCCACTCAGAAAAAAAAGGGGCTGGGAAGAGGATCGACGGGGGCGATCCGCCGCCGGAGCAGGCGTTCCCTTCCCCCCCCGATCCTTCTCCTCCAGTCCCTCCTTTTCTCTCCTCCAGCTCGACCTAGCCATGAACCCCAAACCCGATCCACGCCCGAACACCCACATACCCCCCCTCCGCTTGAACGGACCCGCAGCGCACCCCCCCCCCCCCCACCCTCGACGATGCTTCCTCTCCCCCTTCCTCTCCTCATTCGCGAGCCCAGCGCCGATTCCCACGAACCAACCTCGGTTTCCTCCATCGTGAATCGAACTTGCCCCACCGCGCGAGCAACAATGCCCCACCACTACGAGCAGAACCCCCCTTCTCCACTGTAAGTTTGCCTCATTTTATTTTGTTTTGCTTTGTTTTAATTTATTTTAAACATTCAGCTTAAGTTAATCAATTTAAAAACTGATTGTATAGGTAGAGATTTAAAAGTATAATTTTTAAATGATAGAATTACGATTTTTTAAGTGATCAAAATATAATTTTTATACTATAGAGAAGGTAAAAATATAACTTTTATACTAGAGAAAGGATAAAAATATAATTTTTATACTATAGAGAAGGTAAAAATATGATTTTTATAGGTAGCAAAAATATGATCTTTATTGTTTGAAAGGCAATGTAAATAATAGAATTTTTCTCTATATAATAGCGATGTAAAAATAGAATTTTTATCTATATAGTAGCGATGTAAAAATAGAATTATTATCTATATAGTAGCGATGTAAAAATAGAATTTTTATCTATATAATAGCGACGTAAAAATAGAATTTTTATCTATATAATAGAGATGTAAAAATAGAATTTTTATCTGTATAGTAGCGATGTAAAAATAGAATTTTTATCTGTATAGTAGCGATGTAAAAATAGAATTTTTATCTATATAGTAGCGATGTAAAAATAGAATTTTTATCTATATAGTAGCGATGTAAAAATAGAATTTTTATCTATATAGTAGCGATGTAAAAATAGAATTTTTATCTATATAGTAGCGATGTAAAAATAGAATTTTTATCTATATAGTAGCGATATAAAAATAGAATTTTTATCTATATAGTAGCGACGTAAAAATAGAATTTTTATCTATATAGTAGCAATGTAAAAATAGAATTTTTATATATATAGTAGCAATGTAAAAATAGAATTTTTATATATATAGTAGCAATGTAAAAATAGAATTTTTATCTATATAGTAGCGATGTAAAAATAGAATTTTTATCTATATAGTAGCGATGTAAAAATAGAATTTTTATCTATGTAGTAGTGATGTAAAAATAGAATTTTTATCCATAAAGAGTGATAATAAAAATATGATTTTTATATACATAGCAACAATATAAAAATGTGATTTTTATATATGTAGTGGCTACGGGCAGCGAAAGTGACAAAAGGCGATCACGACGAAGATTTCTACATAAGAAGAGTCGTGGAGTTGGATTAGCTATTGGTGAGAACTTCTCACTCTAAATTACTTTTTCTAGTTATATATATATATATATATATATATATATATATACTAGGATGCAGACGGTGCTTAGCAACACCCGACACCCGTCGTCCACAGACCATGGACGGCTTGTATGCTTGTTTGATGTGTTGTGAAAATTGTTTGTGAAGTTGTTGTGAAATCGATAATAAATGTAGATGTTTTGAAATAAATTAATTATCGTTAAAAATATAATTTTCAACGTGAATGTGAATAAATGAATATTTATAAACAAATCGGACGATTTGTTTATTTACACTGATTTGACTGATATTGATTGGGATGATAAATTTTACACATCGCCCAACTGCACAAATAAAAATTTGTGTTTGTTGATTTGAAACCCCACACGGGTGTTAGGATGAAATTTAGCGTACACTAATCCCAATTATTTAATTGTATGTCGATCGGTTGGTCGACAGGCTGTGTAAGCGTTGATTATTTATATTTGATGCTTATGCAGTTGTGTGGTGCACCTTGGATGATGGTAGATTGTTTATCATTGCTATTATATACATGTGTTGTATAGAATCCATATAATTGACATTATATGGTGATTGATTGGGCCTCATTCCAATCGGGAAAATAATGAATATTATAAAAGAAAATTCATGTGTTGAATATAAAAATAGTCATGTGTTGACGATGTTCATGTGTTGAAACTATTTATGTGTTGAGTAAAATATTTTAACAATAAAATTTACATCTTTATCATATTTAAAATTAAAACTACTTTACGGTTGAAGTCTAATTAAAAATCAAACGATAGATACCATAATTTTATAAAATATTTTACATAACAAAAATAGTGATGTGTAGACAGTACTCATGTGTTGAGATTAGTCGTGTGTTGAAAGAAATATAGATTCACGTGTTGAATAGAATAAATATTCATTTGTTGAATAGAATAACGAATTTATTGAAATATATAAAGCCGTGTTGATTAGAGTTGCGCTATTTTGACGTGAACGATATTTATATCGATTATATTCGTTTTTATAATGAATATAGAAAAGAAGTGATTATAAATATAACGTTTTGAAAGTATTATCATTTATATAGTAATGACATGAAATGTTCAATTTTGATTTGAAATTGAATGTAGCTTTGAAATGGTTTTGAAAACGAATTTAAAACGATTTATAAAATACGTTTTAAAAGGAAATCGACGAAATATATATATATATATATAATATATATATATACATTATATATAATGGCCCGAATAAAACGCGCCGCGCCGCGGCAGTTCGTGAATTTCGACCACTGACTTCGAATTGACGTTGCAGGAGATCCAACCGTCGGATTCTCCTAAAACCGAAACCGTTGGGTTCGTATTTAAAAGAGCTTTCCAATGAATATTAGAAATTTTAAATCTAACGGTTGGATTTGGAATTATGTCCAAATCAAATTTAGAAAAGGTCGCTGTAAGTGCAGTTCGATGGCCGTTGCTGGAAATCGACTGTACGGGCCTTGATAAAATTATTAAAAATATCTATAATTTGTGTAAAATCATAAGAAATTATTTGGGAAAAATTGGGCTGAAAAAATTCCACATTTGAAAGGATAAAAATAGATTTTTTATCGAAATGAACTAGTTTTGAACTAGAATTAAAATCAATTTTTTTTTCAAATAAATAAATTAAATTTGAAAGTGATTTTAAAAATAATCAATATTCCCAATACGTGAATTGGAATAGAGTTGAATCGAAATTATCTTCGGAATATTTCGATGTTGGATTTCGTGACTATACAGATATTGTTATGGGAATTTGAAAGATATATTTTATATCGTTATTTCCAATACGATATATGTTGGTTTCGGAATTTGATATTGAATATAAGCCGATATATTTTCTATTCAGAGCCTTGTATTTAATATCAAATATAATTTAGGTTTGTCGTGAATCGTGTTTTAGATGACATTGGTTCTTTAACCCAGTTAAAGGCAGGATATTGATTTTTGAAAGGATTGAAGCTAAGTGGAGTTTTAATGAATCTTTAATTAGATTAAAAAGCGAATTGATTATTTAAATTATCAAATCTGAAAGGTGATCGAGAATGGAGTACCACTAGTTTTGCTCCAAAGCGATAGTTAAATCTTTAATTAGATTTGAACGTGAAATGGTAATTAATTTTACCGGTAACACTGTGGTGTTAGATGTGGAGTATTACAAGTTTTCTCCATGGGATATATAGGTTGGGATTGGAAAATAAAATAAATAATTACTTCTGTGTGGCTCGCTAATCCTGACTAGTTTGAAATGATATCCAAAGGAAGATTAAAGAATAAATTTAGAAGAATTTATCTTGGATAAAATTAATGGGAACCTTTCCCTAAGAATGTAATTTTGTGAATAAAAGAATATTCTGAATTGGAATGAGGCGTTCGTTGTGTTTGTGTAACATTTGTTTATCATATACGTGGGCTATTCAGAAAGGTCGGGTTTATACCTATTCTGAATAACCGATTCGACGAGATGTTGAAGATGAAGACGGTGGTTGAAGATCGGAAGTCTTCACATCGTTTGGGTGATTACTGATGATCTCGATTGGGCTGTACACCCAAGATGTGGGAAACAGTTGGTGATCGTCCAGACGTACTTGGAGATGGATGGATATGCGAGGAAAGTGCCTCCGGTTTCGTTCAGATCCAGAACGAACTTGTAAATGGATTGTGTGTCGGACATTGGATTTTATTCTGTGTTGATTGATCTCTATTAAATATACATCTGTTTGGCGGCGGAGAATTTATTCTCTTGCTTAACGCCCTTCTCTAAGACGCACGAGCTCAGAGGTTGTATATCAATGGACATCAGTCGCATGGAGTGAATTCCCAGTGTGGCACGCGTAAGTGGCAATTGATCAAGGCTCCTGTTGAAAAGCAAAGTCTTGTGGTTGATGATCAAAGCACGGCCTGTGTGGCGTAGCTTTGTGTATAGCATGAATTCACGAGCCTCACACCTCGGTATGAGTCAAAATGGGAGACGAACCCAAGGAGTGCACGACGTTTCTTTCTAGCTAGGGTGGTGTCAGTGACCTACCAGCCCTGACATTTATATATTTTCACCTGTGTGGTTATTGGAATGCGAGGCGCCTCCGATATAGGTCTGTAAGGACCGGGAAACGTGTGTTCAGGAATTGCCAATCCTCAAAAGTAAGAAAGGACCGGCCTTGGAGGTTCCAAAGGATCATACTGGGGTCCTGAGGCATTTGCTAGAGTGTCTGGAATCGGAGAGGAGCTTGCCCCTTGCCTCGACTCATGACGGAAATCCAATTTCCAATACGTTATAGTGCGGTTTTATTTGTAGAACCTAGTATGGCGGCATAGTGGTATGGGTCATTCATGCCGCCTATGATTGATATTTATGATTGAAATTGTTTTGGCACTATACACCTATAATAGTATCAAATAATGTGTTTTTAACGTATCACCTATAATTGTTTTGGCACTATACCTGAACCATTCAGAAATAGAGAATCGCATAGTGGATCCCAAAGGTGAGAACTTCTCACTTTAATTTTATTTTCTAGTTAAAATATATACTAGGATGTAGACTGTGCTTAGCAGCACTCGACACCCGTCGTCCACAGACCATGGACGACTTGTTTATTTGATTGATTATGTGGTGAAAATTGATTGTGTGATGTGGAATGGAGTAAAATATTTTATAGTTAAAAATATAATTTTTAATGTGCATATGAATAAAATAAATATTCATGAACAAATCGAACGATTTGTTTATGTACACACATTTGACTGATATTTATTGGGACGATAAATTTTACACATCGCCCAACTACACAAATAAAATTCATTATTTGTTTATTGAAACCCCACACGGGTATTGGGATGATATATGACATACACTAGTCCCAATTATTAGCTGTATGTCGATCGGTTGATTGACAAGCTGTTGTAATCGTTAAATATTTATATTTGATGCTTATGCAGTGTAGGATGCACTTTGGACGATGGTTGACTGTGTTTGATTGTTGTTGTGTACATGTGTGTATGAAATCCATATAAATAAAATTATATGGTAATTGAGTGTGTCTAATTCCAGTTCAGAAAGTGAATATTTTAAAATAACGATTATTTTAAAATAATGAATATTTTAAAATAATATTCATTAAAAGATCAAAACTTGATTTTGATGTCCGATTTGGGATGGACACGGAAATATTTAAATATATAAAGTCGTGTTGATTAGAATGACACCATTTGAACGTGAACGATATTTATATCGATTTTATTCATTTATATAACGAATAATGAAAAGGAATTGATTTGAAAATCTAATGATTTGAAAATATTATCATTTATGTACATATTGATGATATGGAATATTCGATTTTGATTTGAAATTGAATATGAAGTTGAAATCGTTTTGAAAATGAATTTAAAACGATTTATAAAATATGTTTTAAATGAAAATCGATGAAATATATATATATATATATACATATGTATATATTATATATATAATATATATATAATGGCCTGAATAGAACGCGCCGCGCCGCGGCAGTTTGCGAATTTCGACCATTGACTTCGAACAGACATTACGGGAGATCCGACCGTTTGATTCTCCTAAAACCAGAACCTTTGGGTTCGCATCGAGAAGAGCTTTCTAACGAATATGAGAGATTTGAAATCTAATGGTTGGATTTGGAATTATGTTCAAATCAAATTTGGAAAAGGTCGTTGTAAGTGCAGTTCGATGGCCATTTATGGAAATCGACTGTACGGGCCTTGATAAAATTATTAAAAATATTAATAATTTGTTTAAAATCATAATAAATGATTTGGAAAGAATTGGTATGAAAAATTCTATATTTGAAAAGATAAAAATATATTTTTATCGAAATGAACTAGTTATGAACTAGAATTATGAAATTCAAGATTTTTAAATAAATAAATTGGATTTGAAATGATTTTAAAAATAACCAGAATTTCCAATATATGAATTGGAATGGATTTGAATTGAAATTATCTTCAGAATATTTCGATATTGGATTCCGTGATTATACGGATATTGTGGAGGAATTTATAAGATATATATTCTTATTCCAATACGGTATTTGTTGATTCCAGAATTTGATATTGACTATAAGTGTAACAACCCGGAAAATACGAGCCAATTTAAAATTTTTAAATTGGTTATTTCAAAGGAATTTGAACAATTGAAATAGAATATTTCAATAAAATAGTGAGTTAGAAATAGTGAGTCAGTTTGAAAATTTGAATTCAAATTTTGACTGACTGTGCAGGGTGGAAAATATAACGGATTTTAGCAAAACCAAAAATATTTAAATCTGTTTATCAATACCTTTATAACGAATCTGAAAAATCGAAGTTTCATAACGGGAATCAAAAGTTATGGCCGAATGAATTTTCAGAAAGGTCGCTATATAGAATACATAGCCCTGGAAAATTGATATTTTGCAAACGACCTCGGAATTCGACGAAACCACTTTTGTTGGGTCCGGGATGTCAAACTATTGCTAGGTTTCAAATTTCATAATTTTTGAAGCTAGTATGTGAGCGTGGCAAAAGAAAATGTGTTTGGTCAATTTCTGTTAAATTGGATCGACCAGAAAATGACCATTTTTCAAACGATCTCAGAATTTAATGAAACTAGTTTTATTGGGACCGTAGCATCAAAACATAGCTAGATTTATTTTTTTGGAATTTTTCGAATCAGTTTGTGGCCCTAGCAAATTGAAATGTACGTTCAAAGTTAAAAATTAAATGTTTTATACTTAATTTGAAAAACAACTGACTGTAACAGTCGAATTGGCCAACGAAACATATCCCATTGTGTCCGGGATGGGGGTAATTAGCTAGGGACGACAGTCGTTGGGTTTGAATTGGTGTCCGTATGGAGAAACACTATTTAAAATTTTATTAAAACTATGGGCCAATCAGAATTTTCCTTTCATTATTTTTAAAAATAAAAAATATCAGAAAACCCTCGTTTTCTCTCCCGATCGACGATCGACGTCGTTCAATCCTTCACCGCCAAATCGCCGCCGCCACAGGCGATTTCAGCCTGCGCCACCCCCTACCTCGACGCGCTTCCCTCCCCTCTTCCAATCCGACCCGACCTTATCGCCTCCTCCAACGCCAGTAACGTCGACCCAAAGTCGATCACTTTCCGCCGCCGCCACGTGCGCCAGAGCCCACCGAACCACCTCAAACCACCCTGCGACGACTCCCCTCTCCTCCCTCTTCCACGTCATCACCTCTGATCATCCCATCGTGCCTCGGTTTTCGCGAAAACTGCAACCCTAGTTTTGAACCATCGATAAAGGTGATTTCTTTTTTATGTTTGAACTTTGAAAAATCATATCTTTATGGTGTGTTGACGAAATTCAATGAAACAGGAAACATCGGGACCGCAAGGAAGCTCTCTACACATAGAAGAGACCGCGGATTTTTCTGAGTCATTTACGATTTTTAGCACTCCGAAAACCAATGTGATAAATCTAAATAAAATGAATTTGAATGGAAAATGTCGTGTATAAATTATATAAGCGAAATATAAATTACACACGTGTTGTATACCTCTTGTACATGCGTTGTGTAAGCTATATAAGCGAAGTATGAATTATACATGCATAGTATAATTGATATATGTGTTGAAATGCAAGTGAAATATAGAAATATATATATATACTCCCCTCGTCCACAAACCATGGACGATATTTATTGTTGTGAATTGGTGTGAAATGTTGGATGAAAAATGCGAATGATTGAATTATTGTTTGTGGTTGATATTGGTTGGTTGTGGTTGAAAAATACCCATTGGTGATTGAAATGAATTGGAAATAATTATGGAAATAAAAATAAAACATGCCGCCTGCGTGCGAATTAGATGCATAAATCCCCATTGTCAAAAACCGCGAGGTTTTAAGGTAGAGCGAGGAGCCGTACTAGGGACGGTGCCGGTTTTAACTACCCTGTCGTTATGCTGCCGAAATTTTGAATAATATTCATGTGTTAGAATTATTTTCATATGTTGAAATTATCTTCATGCGTTGAAATTAAAGTCATGTGTTGAAACTATATCCATGTGTGGAAATGCTCATGTGTTGAGAAGTGATGTGTGAAAATTAAATTCATGTGTCAGTGAATGAAGTGTTTAAACAATAAAAATCGTATTTTTACAATATATATGAAGTATGTAAAATATTCGCCTTATATATAAATAGTTTCAACAATAAAAATTCCATCTTTCTTATATGAACAACATATATAAAATATCCATGTGTGGAGGTGCTCATGTGTTGAGAAGTGAGTGAATTGGAAAAGTTCATGTGCTGAATAAAAAGATTGAACAGTAAAAATTACATTTTTATTGAAACTATGAAGTGTTAAAAACATTCATGTGTTGAATAAATATTTTAAATGATAAAAATATCATTTTTATCATATATGCGGTATGCTAAAGATATGCGAGCGTTGAAATAAATATTTGTGAAAGAAATATTATTTTTAATATGCATAGGAACTGAATAAAATAGTCATGTGTTGAAATATATTTTAGTTCGCCAAAATTATCAATTTTGAAATGTGAAGTGTTAAAAATAGCCACTTGTTCAAATAAATATGCATGAGTTGAAATATTCATTAATAAGCTAATGATATGATTTTTGCCTATGCATGCAACATTAGAATGAATGGTGTTTTTAAACCAAAGTGAATCAAATATGAAGTTGAATGGAAATTGATAAGTGATAAAAATTGCATATATGTACATGCATATTTATTGAACAGGTTATAGCAAAGAGGCTAGAGAAGAGGAATAAAATTTTGTGCCCGACAAATAGGTACACGTTTACTGTTTTGTTTGGGTGATGATTTTATGAGCCTATTGGCTAGCCGCTTGGCTTTTTCTTTTTCTTTTTGACATGAGATGCCCATGTGGCTATTTGGGAATTTTCCCAGCCCCTCCCGTACAAAGGAGGTTATGGCGAAATTTTCCAAAATTTAAAGGCGTTAGTGAAATATTTGAAGTGAAAAAGATATAGGAATTTTTGAATGAACTATATTTATATTAATATATAAATATAATTAAAACGAAACGTGGTCGTGCAGTTTGTGTTTTAAAAACCGTGATTTCAAACGACTAGTGCGGGAAATCCGACCATTGGATTTTCCCGAAGCCGCAACCGTTGGGTTCGCCTTGGAAATATCTTTCCAACGGCACCAACTTTGTAGAGATCCGACGGTTGGATTGTCTGGAATGTTTAATTCAAATCTGAAGAAAAACAGCGCCAGAAAAGATTATGTATATATATATATATAATTAAATTAAATCGAATAACGACGCTGCAG
Source organism: Allium sativum (assembly GCA_030737875.1). Lineage (NCBI taxonomy): Eukaryota > Viridiplantae > Streptophyta > Magnoliopsida > Asparagales > Amaryllidaceae > Allium > Allium sativum. Next base: position 79,658,087 of record CM060918.1, read on the forward strand.
TTCGTAAATTGAAATCGTAACTTCAAATGGCTAGTGTGGAAGATCAGACCGTCGGATTTTCCCAAAACTGAAACCGTTGGATTCGTTTTGAAATGATCTTTCTAATGACATAAAATTTGTGAAGATCCAACGGTTAGATATCCAGATATGTGTAAAACAAATTCAGTGAAAAATAGCGCCAGTGCATTGGCACAACCTAAATCGTCGTTTAATTAAATATGGTCGTTTTAAATAAATAAAAATGGCAATATATCGTTATAAAATACTATAGACGATATAGAGTGGAAATAAACCAATTTTGTTGTGTTTGCTTGATATGTGATGGTTGAATGTATTTAGCATGAAAATTATAACTAAAGAACTGAAATGTGAATGTTGAATAGTGCAACCATGTGATAAATTGATTTGAAAATCTAAATATACGTGGGTTATTTGAAAAGGCCGAGTTCATCTCATTTCAAATAATCAATCGACGTTGAGAAGTCGAAGAGTCGAAGACGATTGAAGACCGACGATCTTCACATTGGATGGATGGGCGCTACTGATGCTCGTGATTGGAGTTGCTACCGTGAAGAAACTGAAGTTGTAGCCGTCCAGACATACTGTTGATTGTACGGATATGCGAGGAATTTGGTGCCTTCGGTTTCGTTCAAACCCAGAACGGACTTGTAAATGGACTGTGTGTCTGACATTGGATTTTGTTCTGTGTTGATTTATCTCTGTTAAATATATATCTGTTTGGCGGCGGAGAATTTATTCTCTTGCTTAATGCCCTTCTCTAAGACGTACGAGCTCAGAGGTTATGTATTGATAGAAATCAGTCGCATGGAGTGGATTGCCTGTGTGGCACGCTTAATTGGCATATGATCAAGGCTTCTGTTGCAAATCAAAGTCTTGTGGTTGATGATCAAAGCAAGGTCTGTGTGACGTAGCTTTGTGTATAACGTGGATTCGCGAGCCTCACACCTTTGGTATGAGTCAAAAATGAGATAGTGACTGCAGGGAGAGCACGACGTTTCTTTCTAGCTAAGGTGGTGTCAGTGACCTAGCAGCCCTAACATTATATATACTTTTCACCTGTGTGGTTGTTGGAATACGAGGCGCCTCGGTATAGGTCTGTAAGGACCGGGAAACGTGTGTTCAAGAATAACTAATCCTCAAAAGTAAGAGAGGACTGGCCCTGAAGATCCAAGGATCGTAGTGGGGTCCTGGGACATTTGCTAGAGTGTCTCGAATCGGAGAGGAGCTTGCCCCTTGCCTCGACTCATGAAGGAATCCAATTTCCAATACGAAATATGCGGATGTGATTGTATTACTAGTATGGTGACATAGTAGATGGTAGCTATGCTGCCTAGGATTGATATTTATGATTGAATTTTCTTTTGAAACATATATGCACTAGTAATAATATCAAACACTTTTGTTTTATACGTATGAAGCATTTTTGGCCATTATAAGGTAAAACTCTATCCTCCGTCTTGCGTTGCATTGTGTGATGGGACCTGAGTCTTATAATGGCTTCATTTTATAAAAAGCGTTGCGATGATTTAATCATTTAGTTTATTTCATGCACTAGCACTCATTGGAGTAAACCCGTTCCGCGAAAGTGGCGTGGTCCTTTAATTTGCCTTATTATTATTGTTAATAAGTTAAGTTGATTTCTCATACCAGTCCCATGACTGACTCGTAGTTTGTTTCACCTTGCAAACTCGGGTGCTCTCATTTTCACACGGGCAGCCTAGTTACAGGTATCTGGTGCACTTTTGGCTCATGGCGAGGCTTGACTACACCGTGCTGACTTTGACTCTTTCTGCCATTATAGTATATGTATTATGATTCCACCATTGGCGATGTAGACTGATATTTATTTTGTGTACTCTTTATGTATGATTCCGCCTCTGGCGATGGTGACTGATTATGTATTATTATGCACTAAGTTGTATCCTGCACTGTGCTCTCTGATGTGGTGATATCTATATGATTCCGCTATCACATGTGTGTAAATTATTCTATTTTATGTTTATGCTATTATCTATGATCTGCTAATGATGATTAATGTGTTATATTCCAATGATTATCCTTAACACCATGTCACGAGGTTTTGGGATCGTCACAGTAAGCCATTATATTTTCTATTCAGAGCCTTGTATTTAATATCAAATTTTATTTTGGGTTTGTTGTGAATATTGTCTTCATTAACACTGTTCTTGAACCCAGCCGAGAAAAGATTAAATCTTTTTATTTAGATTTAATGAAGTATACCAATTAATTAATATTTAATTGGAATTGAATTGAAATTGGTCTGTGGTTTTATCGTGAACGGTGTTTTAAATAACACTTGTTCTTTAACCCAATTAATAATGGAATGAGATTTTAGGTTGTCGTGAATGGTATCTTTAATAATACTGTTCTTAGACCCAATGGAGTTAAGAAAATCAGAAACTAACTGGAGATTAGTTAAGTTGAATGGTTTCTTGGGTGTTGGTCTGATGTTGGTTTCAGCCTTCGGGGTTAATAATTAGGGAATTGTTCACTTGCTAATTTAAGGTTAAAGGGTGATGGAATGGAATGTGATTTTGGGTTTATCGTGAACCGTGTTTTAAATGGCATTGGCTCTTTTACCTAGTTAAAGACAGGATATGATTTCCCAAGTTAAACAATCATTAATATTGTTTTTTTGGGAAGATTAAAACCAAGTGGAGTTTTAATGAATCTTTAATTAGATTGAAATAATCGAGAATGGAGTATCACCAGTTCTACTCCAGGCGATAGTTAAATCTTTAATTATATTTGAACGTGGAATGGTAATTGAATTTACTGATAACCCCGTGGTGTTAGATATGAAGTATTACCTGTTTTGCTTCATAGGATGGATAGGTTGGGAATGAGAAAATAAACAAATGATCACTTCGGTAAGATTCGCTAATCCCGACTAGTTTGGATAAACCACAATTTGGTTTGAATTGAAAACCAAAAGAAAATTAAAGAATAGATTTAAAGAATTCATCTTTGATAAAATTAATGAGAACCTTTCCCAAAGTATAAGAATATTTGAATAAAGGAATATTCTAGATTGGAATGAGGCGTATGTTGTGTTTTCATAGCACTTGTTTATTATATACGCGAGTTATTCAGAAAGACCGGGTTTATCCTATTCTGAGTAACTAATTCGACAATGCGTCGAGGATGAAGACAGTGGTTGAAGACCGGAGGTCTTCACATTGTTTGGATGATTACTGATGTCTTGATTGGGTTGTACACCCAATACAATGTAATAAGTGGTGATCGTCCAGACGTACTTGGAGATCGACTGGATATGCGAGGACCTCTCTCCTGTATTGGACATACGGGACGAGGAGTAAGGTGCCTCCAGTTTCATTCAGACCCAGAACAAACTTGTAAATGGATGTGTGTCTGACACTGGATTTCATTCTGTGTGATTGATATACATCGGTTGCATAGCTTGAATTGCCTATGTGGCATGCTGAGATGCAAATGATCAAGGATTTTGTTGAAAAGCAGAGTCTTGTGGTTGATGATCAAAGCACGGCTTTAATATAGCATAGCTTTGTGTAGCGTTAATTCACGAGCCTCACACCTCGGTGTGAACCAGAAACGGGAGAGGACCTCAGAGAGGGCATGCATTTCCTTCTAGCTAGGAGTGGTGTCAGCATTTTGCAAGCCCTGGCGTTTTACTTATGTGGACGATGGATAGCGAGGCGCCTCGGTTATATCGGTCTCTGCAGAGCCGATGGATGGTCTTTATACAGACCAAATTGACGCCCCATAGGGTGGGGAAACGTAGTGTTCTGGCCTAATCCACATCGAGTGGACCGGCCCTGATAATCCAAGGCTTGCCTACGCGCTTGCCTGAGACACGGGCTAGAGCGTCTCGAAGCGATAAGGACGATCCCTTGCCTTGGTTCACAGATGGAAATCCAACTTCCAATACGTGACAATGGCAGTTTTGATTGTAGAGCCTAGTATTGGCGACATGACCCATGCCGTCTAGGATTGATACCTTTATATTTGAAGTTGTTTTGTACACTATGCACTTATAATAGTATCAAATGGTTTGTTTTAAAGTACCAAGCATGTTTGGCTATTATAAGGGAAAACCCTATCCTCCGGCTTGCGTTGCATTGTGTGATGGGACCTAGGTCTTATAATAGCCTCATTTTTTCAAAAAGCATTGCGCTATTTTGTTATATGCACTGGTATTCTTGGGAGGAAACCCGTTCCGTGTTATACGGTGTGGTCCCTTGATATATCTGATTTAAAGTAAAGATTTATATAACTGTTTTAGTTCTCACACTAGTCACATGATTGACCTGGAGTTTATTGTTTTAACCTAAACTCTGGGTGCCTCTATTTTCCACATGGGCAGCTAGTAGTTTTGGTTTTGCAGATTTATATTCACAGGATCCTGGTTTACAGCTGGAATGATATTCAGAAAGCTCTGTATCCGTACATTCTTTTCAATTGTGTTTTGTATTATTTTTCCGCTGCTATGTATTTAAATGTAATTTAAATCTCTGATATTTATCAAATGTATTTTATTCATTCATACTCTATAATATTCTTGTATTCTAATGGAATTGTTGTAAGAAGCAATGGAATATTCTTCTATTTGTGTTCTGATTCATCTTGCCCTCAAAGCAATCCGTTCTTTCCTTCACGGGGAGGTTTTGGGTCCTTACAGTTGGTATCAGAGCTTTGGTTTACAGAGCTCGGAGAACAAGACACGTTAGAACCAAACAAAGGAATTAATCAGAGATTGAATTTATCAGAGGATGAAGAGTGTATTTTTAAAAATAAAAATGAAAACAAATTTTGTTTTGAAAATTAAATCAAATATATGTATGTGAATATTTATTTTGTATTGAATTTGGACAATCGGGTATATAGAGATTTTGAATATACGCCTGATCCACGTGTATCCGAAGCCTCAAATATAAAGGATAGATATAGAATCACACTCTAATCGCCCAGAGATGATTCTGATGATGGTATACCATCATCAGCATTTGTGTTCGAATTTCGAAAGTAGGATGTATGTATGATTCCAATTGACTGGTGTGAGAACCAAAACTAGATAGGGCTTATTTGTTGTGACTTGGCATCAAAAACATGATTTTCGGATACATAAAAGCTATAAATTTGAAATGTTAATCAACTAATTGATTGATGGTTGTGTTGTTGGATTATTAGTTTAACTAATGAGATTGTTGAAACTAATATGTACATGAAAGGTAAATTTAGCCAAATCAAGTCAAATTTGAATTGAATTAAAATTTATTGCATTTGCATATATGTACATGTACTGGGATGATATTTGTAAACCCCACATGGGTATTGGGATGATATTTGTCATAAACTAATCCAAATATTTAGTTGAATGTCAACCAATGGATTGACAGTCTGTGATGAGCATTATTTATTTATTTATTTTAATGCTCACACTGTTATAAATTTCACTCTAGATGTGAGTGGATTGTTTATTGATTATTTCTCATTGTTGTTATATACATGCGATTTATGAAATCCATATAACTGAAATTATATGGTAATTGATCGAGTCGTATTCCAATTCAGAATATCTTTTAAATAAATATATATTTTTATCGTAATGAACTAGTTATCAACTAGAATAAATCTTTAAATTAAGATTTAATGAAGTTTTCCAATCAATTAATATTTACTTGGAATTGAATAAATAAATTGGATTTTTGGGTTTGTTGTGAATGGTGTCTTCAGTAACACCGTTCTTAAAACTAGTTGAGAAAAGAATAAATCTTTTAATTAAGATTATTAGATTTTCCAATTATATTTAGTAATTAGAATAAAATGAAATGTGAATTGGGTTTATCATGAACTGTGTTTTAAACGACATTTGTTCTTTACACAATCAACAGTGAAAATATAATTTGGAAGTTATAAATCTTTTATTAAGATTGAATGGAAATTCCCCAAAGAAAAGTTTTCCAATTTAATATATTAAATTGGAATCGAATGGGATTCAATTTAATAATAATCGATATGAGATTCCGTAAAAGAAGACCATTACTATATATGGAATTTAAAAGGCTTTGTCGTTATTCCATTTATATTATTAGTCTGATACGGAAATTTATATCGATTATATATTGATTTGATTTCTGTGAAAAATCCATATTTAAGGGAAGATGATTTTGGGTTTACCATGAATAATGTTTTTAAATAACATTTGTTCTTTAACCTAGCTAAAGATAAGATTAATATCTTTAATTTGAATAATCATAAAGTTATGATTTTTGATATTAAAACCAAATTAGAGTTTTAATGAATCTCTAAAAAGAAGGTTAAAGAATAAATTTAAAAGAATTTATCTTTGATACAATTAATGGGAACCTTCCCCTAATAATGTGAATATTTATTTAAAAGAATATTCTGAATTGGAATGAGGCGTATGATGTGTTTTATAGCACTTATTTATTGATTATAAAATACGCGATTTATTCTGAAAGACCGGGTTTAACCCATTCTGAATAATTACTACGATGATTAAAAGTCGAAGATGAAGACGGTGGTTGAAGACCGAAAATCTTCACATTGTTTGGATGATTACTGATGTCTTGATTGGGAGGCATCCCAAAACAAGGTAATTAGTGGTGATCGTCCAGACGTACTTGGAGATCGACGGATATGCGAGGACCTCTCTCCTATATTGGACATATGGGACAAGGAATAAGGTGTCTTCAGTTTCGTTCAGACCCAGAACAAACTTGTAAATGGATGGTATGTCTGACATTGTATTCCTTTATGCTGTATTCGTTGATCTCTGCTAAATATATATCTATTTGGCAGCGGAGAATTCATTCTCTTGCATAACACCCTTCTCTGAGACGTTCGAGCTCAGAGGTTATATATTGGCAGAAATCAATGGTATGGATTGACAATGTGGCATGCTAAGATGAAAATGATCAAGGCTTTTTGTTGAAAAGCAGGTCCTTATGGTTGATGATCAAAGCACAACCCATTTAGGCATAACTTTGTGTATAGCGTTACTTCGCGAGCCTCACACCCTGGTTGGAGTCAGAAACAGGACAAGGGAACACAGGGAGTGCACACGTTTCTTTCTAGCTAGAAGTGGTATCGGGGTTTTGCAAGCCCTGACATTTTACTTATGTGGATGATGGATTACGAGGCCTCAGTTATATTGGTCGATAGTGAATAATTTATAGGTTCAATAGGACCAGGAAGCGTGTGTTCAGAAATTGCCAATCCATTAAAGTTATTTGTGGACCGGCCCTGTAGGATACAAGGGTTGCCTGTAGGTGTGATTCTGAAACATTTTCTAGAGTGTCTCGAATCGGTGAGGAGATCGTCCCTAGCCTTGACTCATGATGGAAATCCAACTTCCAATACGACACCGTACCGTTTTGAATGTAAACCTAGTATGGCGACATATTATATGGTAGCTATGCTATCTATGATTGATACATTATGATTGAAATGTTTTGAAACATATGTACACTAATAATATTATCAAATTCGTTTTTATCATATCAAGCATTTTTTACCATTATAAGGTAAAACTCTATCCTTCGGTTTGCGTTGCATTGTGTGATGGGACTTGAGTCTTATAATAGTTTCATTTTTCTAAAAAGTTTTGTGTTGTTTAACGATTTACTTTATTTATGCACTGACCTGTAGTTTGTTTCACTTTGCAAACTCAGGTGCCCTCTTTTCCACATGGGCAGTCGAGTAGCTTATTTTGCATATATATTGAGTAGGATTCTGGATTGAAGCTTAAAGCTATGTCCAGAGCATTGATAGTCTTCCGCTGTGATTAGTTTATTTGTTCCGCTACACAGTATTAAGTTATTGTAATTTAATCTTCCGCTGTGATATAATTCGATGTACTCTGATATTTTGTACTCTGATGTAACATTATTATAATGTTTATAAAAGTCTTCTGCTATTTGTTCTGATGTGTTGTATACCCAAAGTTAGCGTATTCAGGTTTGAACAGTCTTGGTTGATTCAACGATCGATTAGGTCCGGGCGAAATCCGACCCGATACATTGGTAAATTGCTAATCTATAGTACTTATGAAACGTTTTACCATCCCATGAAAATGATTAAATTTGAGAACTATTATAAAAAAAATTGTATAATGCTTTTAACCTAGATTTGAAAAGACGAATGGAAATGATAAAAACGAATAGAGTTTTGAAAAGGGGACTTGTAAAGAAGAAATAAGACGGAAATTAAGGAAATTAATTCAACCTTATCTAAAAATGAATTGATAACAAATTAAAACCGATATAGTCCATAGCTTTTGTTTTTAAAATACGCTTATTACTTGGAAAGATCGGGATTGGATTTAAGTCCGAAAACCATTCCAAGTAATAATACGACGCTATTTGAAGACTTGGAAAGGGCAAATGAAGACCGGGAATGTTTGGATTATTTGGATTGATTGCTGATGTCATGAATTAGGCCATACGCCTGAAACAAGGTTATAAGTAGCATGAGGTCTGAATATATTTAAGGATTTTCGGAGTTGTTCCATTCAGACCTTGAATGGACTTGTATGGATTGTGTGTCTAACATTGTAATTGACTTCGTAGCACTGATTTCTGTTGATATATATATATATATATATGTATGTATGTATATCGGATTGTGGCAATTAATTTCCCGTCTCTAAGTTTAACATGCTTAGAGGGTTATGTATTGATAGAAATCAGTGACATGTTGTAAATTGACAATGTAGCATACTCAAGTTATGAAGTGAGCTAGTGATGATCAAACTTGGTTTATTGAAGCATAGCATTGTGTATATCATGACCTCGCTGAACCTCACACCCCGGATTAATGGTAAACTGGTGGTTAGGTTATATACATATCTTTATAGAAACTCGAAAGCTTCGGCGGTAGATCTACTTTCAAACATGGTGTAATAACCCGGAAATCCGAGCCAATTTAAAATTATTATTTTGGCAATTTTGATGAATTTTGAATAATTAAAATGATTTATTTTAAATAATAACGATGAGAAATTTATTTTGAATAGAATTAGAACGTATATATTTATTTGAATCGTCGTCGGAATATAAATAATTATTTATATATATAAAAGGAATTGAAAATGGCGCGGTAGTTCGAAAATTCGATTTCGAACTTCAAATGAATGCACAGGATTCAAAATAAACCGGATTTTAGCGAAACCAAAAATATTAGAATGTAATTGAGAATATCTTTCCAACGAATCTAGGAAATCAAAATTTCATAGCGAGAACCAAAAGATATGTCCAGTTGAAAATTCAGAATAGTTGCTATGGAATTCTGGCCCTTAAAAATGGGAATTTTGCAAACGACCTCGGTTTTCGACGAAACCACTTTTGTTGGATCCATGATGTCAAGTTATTACTAGATTCCAAATTTTGAAATTTTTTGAATCAATATGTGAGCGTGGCAAAGGAAAACGCGTTTGCCCAGTTTCAGTTGATTTTAATCGACTGGAAAAGGGCCATTTTCAAATGGTCTCAGGATTCGATGAAATTAGTTTTGTTAGGAATTTATCGTCAACATGAAGGTAGAAAATATTTGATCTGGAATTTTTAGAGTCTGAATGTGGCCCCCGTAAATTGAAATGCGCGTTCAAATTCAATATATAGATTTATATTTTGATTTTGATGAAAACTGATTTAAACAATCGAATCAGCTGATGAAACATATCCCATTGTGTTCGGAATGAGGGTAATTAGCTATAGACGACAGACGGTGGGTTCGATTTCGAGGTCGAAATAAAAAGTTACTTTTTTGAAATTAAATAATTAAAGAAATAATAAAAAATCCTCTCCCCTCTTTCTCTATAACCGGTCAACCCCCCCTTCATCCTAATGGATTCAGTATATAAAAAAAAGCGAACGACGCTGGGACTCGCCGCCGCGCAGACTGCGCCTTCCCCATGTTGCCGCCCTTCGCCGGACCTCCCCCCTTCCTCTCAGCCGACACTCCCCCTCCCACTAACTTCAATTCGAGCCCCAAACCCTCCATTGCAGGCGCCGCCTCCTTTGCCGTACCACCCTAAAACCCGCCCACCTCTAGCCGATCCCGCCATCCACCGCCGACGCCAGACCCCCTCCGACCGTCCATCGTTAATGAAGGCCCCCTCATCTGAAGAAAACCAAATAAAATGTGAGTTTTTAAGTTAAATTAATTTAATTTAAATACATCGTTCAAGCAGTTTTTGATTTATATATAACATAGTGTAAAAGATTAGATTTTGTCTATTCGAAAAGATCGGATTTTTATTTATATATATAGAAGGTAAAGATTCGATTTTTACCATGTTTTCATGAAGATAAAAATTCGATTTTTATATATACGAAATAAAATTATAATTTTTATATATGTAGAAAGATTAAAAATATAATTTTTATATCATAGGAAGAAAAAAGATATGATTTTTATTCATGTAGAGCAATAAAAATATAATTTTTATTATATTACTAGCAAGGTAAAAATAGAATTTTTATCTATATAGCAACAATATAAAAATGTGATTTTTATATACATAGCAACAATATAAAAATGTGATTTTTATATATGTAGTGACTACGGACAATGAAATTTACAAAAGGCGAGCACGGCGAAGATTTCTACATATGAAGAGTCGTGGCGTTTGGTTTAGCTCTAGGTGAGAACTCCTCACCTTTTATTTATATTTCTAGTTAAAATATATACTAGGATGCAGACGGTGCTTAGTAGCACCCGACACCCGTCGTCCACAGACCATGGATGACTTGCTTGTTTGATTGCTGTGTTGTGAAATTTGATTGTGTGATGTAGAATGAAATAAAATATTTTATAGTGGAAAATATTTTATAGTTAAAAAATATAATTTTTAACGGTTATATAAAATAAATATTTATAAACAAATCGGACGATTTGTTTATATACACTGATTCGACTGATATTGATTGGGACGATAAATTTTACACATCGCCCAACTGCACAAATAAAATCTGTGTTTGTTGATTTGAAACCCCACACGGGTATTGGGGTGATATTTGACGTACACTAATCCCGATTATTTAGTCGTATGTCAATCGATGGGTTGACAGACTGTGTAAGCGTTAATTATTTATATTTAATGCTCATGCAGTTGTGTGGTACACTCTGGATGATAGTTGATGATTTATCGTTGCTATTATATAAATGTGTTGTAGAAAATCCATATAATTAACATTATATGGTAATTGATTGGACCTCATTCCAATTTATAAAATAATTTCATGTGTTGAAATAAAATAATTTCATGTGTTGAAATAAAATAATTTCATGTGTTGAATTGAAAATAATTTCATGTGTTGAAATAAAATAATTTCATGTGTTGAAATAAAATAATTTCATGTGTTGAATTGAAAATAATTTCATGTGTTGAAATAAAATAATTTCATGTGTTGAATTGAAAATAATTTCATGTGTTGAAATAAAATAATTTCATGTGTTGAATTGAAAATAATTTCATGTGTTGAAATAAAATAATTTCATGTGTTGAATTGAAAATAATTTCATGTGTTGAAATAAAACAATTTGATGTGTTGAAATAAAATAATTTCATGTGTTGAATTGAAAATAATTTCATGTGTTGAAATAAAATAATTTCATGTGTTAAATAAAAGTCGTGTTGATTAGATTGACGCCATTTTGACGTGAACGATATTTATATCGATTATATTTGGTTTTAAAACGATTATAGAACACAAAGTGATTTCAAAATATAACGTTTGAAAATATTATCATTTGTATGTCGATGATGTGGAATATTCAATTTTGATTAGAAATCGAATATGAAGTTGAAATCGTTTTGAAAACGAATTCAAAACAGTTTATAAAATACGTTATGAAAGGAAATCGACGGAGTATATATTATATATATATTATATATATAATATAATGGCCTGAATAGAACGCGCCGCGCCGCGGCAGTTCACGAATTTCGGCCATTGACTCCGAACGGATATTACGGGAGATCCGATCGTCGTATTCTCCTAAAATTGGAACTGTTGGGTTCGTATCGAAAAGGGCTTTCTACTGAATATTAGAGATTTGAAATCTAACAGTTGGATTTGGAATTATGTCCAAATCAAATTTGGAAAAGGTCGCTGCAAGTGCAGTTCGATGGCCGTTGATGGAAATCGACTGTACGGGCCTTGATAAAATTATTAAAAATAGTAATAATTTGTGTAAAGTCATAAGAAATGATTTGTGAAGAATTGGGGTGAAAAACTCCATAATTGAAAGGATAAAAATAGACTTTTATCGAAATGAACTAGTTTTGAACTAGAATAATAATTTATTTATTTTTAAATAAATAAATGGATTTGAATCGAAATTGTCTTTGGAATATTTCGATGTTGGATATCGTGATTATACAGATAGTGTTATGGAAATTTGAAAGATATATTTATATCGTTATTTCCAATACGATATTTGTTGGTCGTAGAATTTGATATTGAATATAAGCCGATATATTTTCTATTCAGAGCCTTGTATTTAATATCAAATGGGATTTGGGTTTGTCGTGAATGGTGTCTTTATTAACACTGTTCTTAAACCCAATTGAGAAAAAGATTAAATCTTTTTATTTAGATTTAGTGAAGTGTACCAATTAAATGGCATTTAATTGAAATTGAATTTGAATTGATTTTGGGTTTATCTTGAACCATGTTTTAAATGACGATGATTCTTTAACCCAGTTATAGATTAAAATTAAATGGAGTTTTAATGAATCTTTAATTAGATTGAAAAGTTCGAGAATGGAGTATCACCAGTTTTTCTCCAGGCGATAGTTAAATCTTTAATTAGATTTGAACGTGAAATGGTAATTGAATTTACCGATAACACCGTGGAGTTAGATATGAAGTATTACCAGTTTTACTTCATGGGATGAATAGGTTGGGATTGGGAAATTAAAACAAATGATTACTTCGGTAAGGTTCGTTAATCCCGGCTAGTTTGGATATACCATAATTTGGTCTGATTTGATATTCAAAAGAAGATTAAAGAATAAATTTGAGGAATTTATCTTTGATAAAATTAACGGGAACCTATCCCTAAAAATGTGAAATTTAGCAACTAACTGAAGATTAGTTAAGATGAATGGTTTCCTGGGTATTGATCTGATGTTGGTTTCGGCCTTCGGGGTTAATATTTGGGGAATTGTTCACTTACTAATTTACGGTTAGTGACTGATGAATTGGAATGAGGGGTATGTTGTGTTTGTGTAACACTTGTTTATTATATACGCGAGTTATTCAGAAAGATCGGGTTTATCCCATTCTGAATAACTGATTCGACGTGGTGTCGAAGAGGAAGACGGTGTTGAAGGCCGAAGGTCTTCACGTCGTTTGGGTGATTATTGATGATCTTAACTGGGCCATACACCCAAGAGGAGGGAATCAGTTGGCGATCGTCCAGATGTACTTGGAGATCAATGGAGATGCGAGGTACTAGGTGCCTCCGGTTTCGTTCAGACCCAGAACGAACTTGTAAATGGACTGTGTGTCTGCCATTGAATTTTATTCTATGTGATTGATTTCTATTAAATATATATTTGTCTGGCAGCGGAGAATTTATTCTCTTGCTTAACTCTCTTCTCTGAGACGTACTAGCTCAAAGGTTATATATTTATGGATATCAAACGCATGGAGTGAATTGCCTATGTGGCATGCCTAAGTGGCAAATGATCAAGGCTTCTGTTGAAAAGCAAAGTCTTGTGGTTGATGATCAAAGCACGGCCTGTGTGGCATAGCTTTGTGTAGTATTGATTCGCGAGCCTCACACCCCGGTTGTGAACCAAAAACGGGAGAGGACCTCAGGGAGGACATGCGTTTCTTTCTAGTTAGAAGTGGCGTCAGTGGTTTTACACGCACTGACGAGTTTGACATATGTGGTTGTTGCTGTAGCGAGGCGCCTCGGATATATCGGTGACTATGTGAAGCCGATGGAGTCATTTGTTTTATCATTTACGTCCCAAAGGGCGGGGAAACGCGGTGTTCAAGATTTAAGTTTAATCCACATCGGTGGCCCGGCCCTGTCGCTCCAAGGGTCACTCGAGCTCTAATCCTGAGACATGGGCTAGAGCGTCTCGAATCGGTAGAGGACTATCTTTTGCCTCGGTTCACAGATGGAAACCCAACTTCCGATACATGATAGTTGCGGTTTTGATTGTAGAGCCTAGTAAGGCGACATGATATATGGTGCCCATGCTGTCTACGAATGATACTTATGATTTGAAATTGTTCTTTGCACTATACACTTATAGTAAAATCAAAATAATCTATTTTTAAACGTATAAGCATTCTTTTGCTATTATAAGGTAAAACCCTATCCTCCGGCTTGCGTTGCATTGTGTGATGGGACCTGGGTCTTATGATAGCTTCATTGTTCTTTATTTAGCATTGCGCTATTGTTTTATGCACTGGTATTCTTGGGAGGAAAGCCATTCCGTGTTATACGGCGTGGTCCCTTGATTTACCTAACTTTAAAATAAAGATTATTAACTGTTTTAGTTCTCACACCAGTCACATGACTGACCTGGAGTTTATGGTTTTAACCTAAACTCTGGGTGCCCCTATTTTCCCTACGGGCAGCTAGTAGTTTTGGTTTTATAGATTTATGTTCACAGGATCCTGATATACAGCTGGAACGATACTCGGAAAGCTCTGTATCTGTGTATTACTTCTAGTTGTGTATTTTATTATTTTCCGCTGCTATGTAAGTTATTGTAATCTCTAATATTTTGTAATGTATATTATTTGTTAATACTCTGTATATTCTTGTATTCTGATGAATTGTTGTAATAAGCAATGAAATGTTCTTCTGTTTGCGTTTCGATGTGGCTTGTCCTCAACTCAATCTGTGATTTCTCGTAAGGGGGATTTTGGGTCGTTTCATTCTGGTATCAAAGCCTTGGTTTACAAAGCTCGAGAACAAGAAAGGTTAGAATCAAATGAAAGAATTCATCAGAGATTGGATTAGTAATATCCAACGAGAATGACTCATTAGAGATAGGATTAGTAGTATCCTAGAACGAGTGTGAAGAGTAGTGTTTTTGAAATAAAAGTGAAAACAATTTTGTTCTGAAAATTTTAATTCAATTATCCGTATTTGAATATTTATTTGTATTGAATTTGGACAATCCAGTATATAAAGATTTTGCATATATGCCTTGCAAACGTGTATTCGAAGTTTTAATATATTGGATAGATATAGAATCACACTCTAGTCGCCCGGGGATGGTACTGATGATTGTCATGACATCATCAGTATTTATGTTCGAGTTTGAAAGTGACATATCTATATATTTCCAATTAACTGGTGTGATAACCAAAATTAGATAGGGCTTATTGTTGTGATTTGGCAACAAAAATCTGATTTTTGGACTATGTATCAAAGTTATGGATTTGAAAAGCTAATTGATTGCTGGTTTTGTTGTTTGATTATAGTTTGAATTAATTGAATGTTGAACCTTTAGCCAAATTGAACCAAATAGTATATTGTATTGAAAATTAGTCGCATTTGCATGCATATACATGTACTTACATTGAACATGTCATAACAAGGAGGCTAGAGCAGATGAGTAAAATTGTTTGCCCAACAAATAAGTACATGTTTATTGTATTCCTTTGGGTTTGGATGATTTTATGAGCGGATTGACTAGCCGCTTGGCTTTTTCTTTTTCTTTTGGATTGAAGAAGGCCATGGGAGGCTATATGAAATATCCCAAAGTCCCCGGTGCAAGGGAGGTTGTGGCGAAATTTTTCGAAAATTTAGGGTGTTAGCCAAATTTTTGAAAAATTTAAAAAATTCTTAAAAACTGAAAAATTGAAGAACTTAAGCCGTAGGAAAATAATGAAAGTTGAATTGATTTGTGAAACAACTTTCGGCTTCGTTCCTTTTCGGGGACGAAAAGTTTTAAGTGGGGGAGATTGTAATAACTCGAAAATCCGAGCCAATTTAAAATTTTTATTTTGGCAATTTTGGTGAATTTTGAATATTTAAAATGATTTATTTTAAATAATAACGTCGAGAAATTTATTTTGAATAGAATTAGAACGTATATATTTATTTGAATCATCGTCAGAATATAAATATTTATTTATATATATAAAAGGAATCGAAAATGGCGCAATAGTTCAAAAATTCGATTTCAAACTTCAAATGAATGTACAAGATTCAAAATAAACCGGATTTTAGCGAAAACAAAAATATTAGAATCTAATTGAGAATATCTTTCCAACGAATCCAAGAAATCAAAATTTCATAGCGAGAACCAAAAGATATGTCCATTTGAAAATTCCGAATATTCGCTATGGAATTCTGGCCCTTAAAAATGGGAATTTTTCAAATGACCTCGGTTTTCGACGAAACCACTTATGTTGGATCCGTGATGTCAAGTTATTGCTAGATTCCAAATTTCGAAATTTTTCGAATCAATATGTGAACTTGGCAAAGGAAAACGTGTTTGCCCAGTTTCAGTTGATTTTAATCGACTGGAAAAGGGCCATTCAAACGGTCTCAGGATTCGATGAAATTAGTTTTGTTAGGATTGTATCGTCAATACGAAGGTAGAAAATATTTTTCTGGAATTTTTAGAGTCCGAATGTGGCCCCGATAAATTGAAATGCGCGTTCAAATCCAATATATAGATTTATACTTTGATTTTGCTGAAAACTGATCGAAGCAATCGAATCAGCTGATGAAACATATCCCATTGTTTTCGGAATGGGGGTAATTAGCTATGGACGACAGTCGGTGGGTTCGATTTCGAGATCCAAATAAAAAGTTGCTTTTTTGAAATTAAATAATTAAAGAAATAATAAAAAATCCTCTCCCCTCTTTCTCTATAACCGGTCAACACCCCTTCGTTCTAATCGTTTTAGTATATAAAAAAAAGCAAAAGCGATCGACGCTGGGACTTGCCGCCGCGCAGACCGCGCCTTCCCCCTGTTGCCGCCCTTCGCCGAACCTCCCCCCTTCCTCTCAGCCGACGCTCCCCCTCCCACTAACTTCAATTCGAGCCCCAAACCCTCCATTGCAGGTGCCGCCTCCTTTGCCGTACCACCTTAAAACCTGCCCACCTCCAGCCGATCCCGCCACCCACCGCCGATGCCAGACTCCCTCCGACCATCCACCGTTAATGAAGGCCCCCCTCCTATGAAGAAAACCGAATAAAATGTGAGTTTTTAAGTTAAATTAATTTAATTTAAATACATCGTTCAAGCAGTTTTTGATTTATATATAACATAATGTAAAAGATTTGATTTTGTCTATTCGAAAAGATCGGATTTTTATTTATATATATAGAAGGTAAAGATTCGATTTTTACTATGTTTTCATGAAGATAAAAATTCGATTTTTATATATACAAAATAAAAATATAATTTTTATATATGTAGAAAGATTAAAAATATAATTTTTATATCATAGGAAGAATAAATATATGATTTTTATTCATGTAGAGTAATAAAAATATAATTTTTATTATATTACTAGCAAGGTAAAAATAGAATTTTTATCTATAAAGCAACAATATAAAAAAGTGATTTTTATATACATAGCAACAATATAAAATTGTATTTTTATATATGTAGTGGCTACGGACAATGAAATTTACAAAAGGCGAGCACGACGAAGATTTCTATATATGAAGAGTCATGGCGTTTGGTTTAGCTCTAGGTGAGAACTCCTTGCCTTTTATTTATATTTCTAGTTAAAACATACACTAGGATGCAGATGGTGCTTAGTAGCACCCGACACCCGTCGTCCACAGACCATGGATGACTTGTTTGTTTGATTGCTGTGTTGTGAAATTTGATTGTGTGATGTGGAATGAAATAAAATATTTCATAGCGGAAAATATTTTATAGTTAAAAATATGATTTTTAACGGTTATATAAAAAAAATATTTATAAACAAATCGGACGATTTATTTATATACACTGATTCGACCGATATTGATTGGGATGATAAATTTTTCACATCGCTCTGCACAAATAAAATCTGCGTTTGTTGATTTGAAACCCCACACGGGTATTGGGATGATATTTGACGTACACTAACCCCGATTGTTTAGTCGTATGTCAATCGATGGGTTGACAGACGGTGCAAGCGTTAATATTTTATATTTAATGTTTATGCAGTTGTGTGGTACACTCTGGATGATGGTTGATGATTTATCGTTGCTGTTATATACATGTGTTGTAGAAAATCCATATAATTAACATTATATGGTAATTGATTGGGCCTCATTCCAATTTATAAAATAATTTCATGTGTTGAAATAAAATAATTTCATGTGTTGAAATAAAATAATTTCATGTGTTGAATTGAAAATAATTTCATATGTTGAAATAAAATAATTTCATGTGTTGAGTTGAAAATAATTTCATGTGTTGAAATAAAATAATTTCATGTGTTGAAATAAAATAGTTTCATGTGTTGAATTGAAAATAATTTCATGTGTTGAAATAAAATAATTTCATGTGTTGAAATAAAATAATTTCATGTGTTGAATAAAAGCCGTGTTGATTAGATTGACGCCATTTTGACATGAACGATATTTATATCGATTATATTTGTTTTTATAATGATTATAGAACACAAAGTGATTTCAAAATATAACATTTGAAAATATTATCATTTGTATGTCGATGATGTGGAATATTCAAATTTTGATTAGAAATTGAATATGAAGTTGAAATCGTTTTGAAAACGAATTTAAAACAGTTTATAAAATACGTTTTGAAAGGAAATCGACGAAGTATATATTATATATATTATATATATAATATAATGGCCTGAATAGAACGCGCCGCGCCGCGGCAGTTTGCGGATTTCGACCATTGACTCCGAACGGATATTACGGGAGAACCCGACGGCTTTATAATGAATATTAGAGATTTAAAATCTAACGGTTGTATTTGGAATTATGTCCAAATCAAATTTGGAAAAGGTCGCGACAAGTGCAGTTCGATGGCCGTTGATGGAAATCGACTGTACGGGCCTAGATAAAATTATTAAAAATAGTAATAATTTGTGTAAAATCATAAGAAATGATTTATGAAGAATTGGGGTGAAAAACTCTATATTTGAAAGGATAAAAATATACTTTTATCGAAATGAACTAGTTTTGAACTAGAATAATAATTTATTTATTTTTAAATAAATAAATGGATTTGAATCGAAATTGTCTTTGGAATATTTCGATGTTGGATTTCGTGATTACACAGATATTGTTATTGAAATTTGAAAGATATATTTATATCGTTATTTCCAAGAATTTGATATTGAATATAAGCCGATATATTGTCTATTCAGAGCCTTGTATTTAATATCAAATGGGATTTGGGTTTGTCGTGAATGGTTGTCTTTATTAACACTGTTCTTAAACCCAGTTGAGAAAAAGATTAAATCTTTTTATTCAGATTTACTGAAGTGTACCAATTAAATGCTATTTAATTGAAATTGAATTGATTTTGGGTTTATCGTGAACTGTGTTTTAAATGACACTGATTCTTTAACCCAGTTAAAGATTAAAACTAAGTGGAGTTTTAATGAATCTTTAATTAGATTGAAAAGATCGAGAATGGAGTATCACCAGTTTTGCTCCAAGCGATAGTTAAATCTTTAATTAAGTTTGAACATGAAATGGTAATTGAATTTACCGATAATACCGTGGTGTTAGATATGAAGTATTACCAGTTTTACTTCATGGGATGAATAGGTTGGGATTGGGAAATTAAAACAAATGATTACTTCTGTAAGGTTCGTTATTCCCGGCTAGTTTGGATATACCATAATTTTGTCTGAATTGATATTCAAAAGAAGATTGAAGAATAAATTTAAGGAATTTATCTTTGATAAAATTAACGGAAACCTATCCCTAAAAATGTGAAATTTAGCAACTAACTGAAGATTAGTTAAGATGAATGGTTTCCTGGGTATTGATCTGATGTTGGTTTCGGCCTTCGGGGTTAATAATTGGGGAATTGTTCTCTTACTAATTTATGGTTAGTGACTGATGAATTGGAATGAGGCGTATGTTGTGTTTGTGTAACACTTGTTTATTATATACGCGAGTTATTCAGAAAGACCGGGTTTATCCCATTCTGAATAACTGATTCGACGTGGTGTCGAAGAGGAAGACGGTGTTGAAGACCGGAGGTCTTCACGTCGTTTGGGTGATTACTGATGATCTTGACTGGGCCATACACCCAAGAGGAGGGAATCAGTTGGTGATCGTCCAGACGTACTTGGAGATCGATGGAGATGCGAGGTACTAGGTGCCTCCGGTTTCGTTCAGACCCAGAACGAACTTGTAAATGGACTGTGTGTCTGACATTGGATTTTATTCTGTGTGATTGATTTCTATTAAATATATACCTGTTTGGCGATGGAGAATTTATTCTCTTGCTTAACTCCCTTCTCTGAGACGTACGAGCTCAGAGGTTATATATTGATGGATATCAAACGCATGGAGTGAATTGCCTGTGTGGCATGCCTAAGTGGCAAATGATCAAGGCTTCTGTTGAAAAGCAGAGTCTTGTGGTGGATGATCAAAGCACGACCTGTGTGGCATAGCTTTGTGTAGCATTGATTCGCAAGCCTCACACCCCGGTTGTGAATCAAAAACGGGAGAGGATCTCAGGGAGGACATGCGTTTCTTTCTAGTTAAAAGTGGCGTCAGTGGTTTTACACGCCCTGACGATTTTGACATATGTGGTTGTTGTTGTTGCGAGGCACCTCGGATATATCGGTGACTAAGTGAAGCCAATGGAGTCATTCGTTGGCTCATTTACGCCCCAAAGGGCAGGGAAACGCAGTGTTCAGGATTTAAGTTTAATCCACATCGGTGGCCCGGCCCTGTCGCTCCAAGGGTCACTCGAGCTCTGATCATGAGACATGGGCTAGAGCGTCTCGAATCGGTAGAGGGCTATCTTTTGCCTCGGTACACAGATGGAAACCCAACTTCCGATACATGATAATTGCGGTTTTGATTGTAGAGCCTAGTAAGGCGACATGATATATGGTACCCATGCCGTCTATGATTGATACTTATGATTTGAAATTGTTCTATGCACTATAAACTTATAATACTATCAAAATAATCTATTTTTAAATATATAAGAATTCTTTTGATATTATAAGGTAAAACCCTATCCTCCGGCCTGCGTTGCATTGTGTGATGAGACCTGGGTCTTATAATAGCTTCATTGTTCTTTATTTAGCATTGCGCTATTGTTTTAGGCACTGGTATTCTTGGGAGGAAACCCATTCCGTATTATACGGCGTGGTCCCTTAATTTACCTAACTTTAAAATAAAGATTATTAACTGTTTTAGTTCTCACACCAGTCACATAACTGACCTGGAGTTTATTGTTCTAACCTAAACTCTGGGTGCCCCTATTTTCCCACAGGCAGCTAGTAGTTTTGGTTTTGCAGATTTATGTTCACTGGATCCTGATATACAGCTGGAACGATACTCGGAAAGCTCTGTATCCGTGTATTACTTCTAATTGTGTATTGTATTATTTTCCGCTGCTATGTAAGGTATTGTAATCTCTAATATTTTATAATGTATATTATTTGTTAATACTCTGTATCTTCTTGTATTCTGATGAATTGTTGTAAAACGCAATGAAATGTTCTTCTGTTTGCGTTCCGATGTGGCTTGTCCTCAACTCAATCCGTGATTTCCCGTAAGGGGGATTTCGGGTCGTTTCATTCTGGTATCAGAGCCTTGGTTTACAAAGCTCGAGAACAAGAAATGTTAGAACCAAATGAAAGAATTCATCAGAGATTGGATTAGTAATATCCAACGAGAATGACTCATTAGAGATAGGATTAGTAGTTCCTAGAACGAGTTTGAAGAGTAGTGTTTTTGAAATAAAAGTGTGACGAGAAGGAATTTCGCTCAGTCCGAACCAGTCGCTAAACCGACCCAGACCGTTCGAAACGCCCTATCGTTTGAGAACATGACAAATCGGAACGCAGACGGAAGAACATTTCATTGTATATTACAACAATGCATCAGATTACAAGAATATACAGAGTATAAATGAATAATTATTACATAGAAATATCAGAGATTACAATAAATTACATAGCAGCGGAAAATAATACAGTACACAACTAGAAGAGATATACGGATACAAAGCTTTCCGGATATCGTTCCAGCTGTAAACCAGGATCCTGTGAATATAAATCTGCAAAACCAAAACTACGAGCTGCCCGTGTCAAAATAGGGGCACCCAGAGTTTAGGTCAAAACAATAAACTCCAGGTCAGTCATGTGACTGGTGTGAAAACTAAAACAGTTATTAATCTTTATTTTAAAGTTCGGTAAATCAAGGGACCACGCCGTATAACACGGAACGGGTTTCCTTCCAAGAATACCAGTGCATAAAACAAACAGTGCATACCTAAATAAAGAAAAATGAAGCTGTTATAAGACCCAGGTCCTAACACACAATGCAACGCAAACCGGGGGATAGGGTTTTCCCTTATAACAACCAAAGAATGCTTGATACGTTTAAAACAAATCATTTGATACTATTATAAGTGCATAGTGTATAAAACAACTTCAAAACATAAGTATCAATCATAGGCGGCATGGGTACCATATATCATGTCGCCATACTAGTTCTACAATTAAAACCGCAAATTTCACGTATTTGGAAATTGGATTTCCATCTATGAACCGAGGCAAGGGATCGTCCTCAACCGATTCGAGACAATCTAGCCCATGTCTCAGGTCCCAGACTCAGGTGGGCCTTGGATCGTCAGGGCCGGTCCACCGATGTGGATTATTATGCCTGAACAATACGTTTCTCCGCACTTTGGGGCGTAAATGAGCCAACGAATGGCTCCATCGGACCCGGATCGTCCGATCTAACTGAGGCGCCTCGCAACAGCAACAACCACACAGGTGAAAAGTATATAAATGTCAGGGCTGGTAGGTCACTGACACCACCCTAGCTAGAAAGAAACGCATGCCCTCCCTGATGTCCTCTCCCGTTTTTGGTTCACAACCGGGGTGTGAGGATCGCGAATTCACGTTACACAAAGCTGTGCCACACAGGCTGTGCTTTGATCATCAACACAAGACTTTGCTTTTCAACAGAAGCCTTGATCATTTGCCACTTAGGCATGCCACACAGGCAATTCACTCCATGCGATGGATATCCATCAATATATAACCCCTGAGCTCGTACGTCTCAGAGAAGCGCGTTAAGCAAGAGAATAAATTCTCTGCCGCCAAACAGATATATATTTAATTGAGATCAATCACACGGACTAAAATCCAATGTCAGACACACAGTCCATTTACAAGTCCGTTCTGGGTCTGAACGAAACCGGAGGCACCTAGTACCGCGCATATCCATCGATCTCCAAGTACGTCTGGACGATCACCAACTGTTTCCATCTTCTTGGGTGTACAGCCCAATCAAGATCATCAGTAATCACCCAAGCGACGTGAAGACTTCCGGTCTTCGACCATCGTCTTCATCTTCGACTTATCGTCGTATCAGTTATTCAGAATGGGATAAACCCGGTCTTTCCGAATAACTCGCGTATATTTTAAATAAGTGTTACATAAACACAACATACGCCTCATTCCCATTCATCAGTCACTAACCGTAAATTAATCAAGAGAATAATTTCCCAAATATTAACCCCGAAGGCCGAGACCAACATCAGATAAATACCCAGAAAACCATTCTGCTTGGCTAACCGACAGTTAGTTTCTAAATTTCACATTCATAGGGAAAGGTTCCCATTAATTTTATCCAAGATAAATTCCTTGAATTTATTCTTTAATCATCTTTTGAATTTCGATTCAAATAGTCGGGATCAACGAACCTTACCGAAGTAATCATTTGTTTTAATTTCCCAATCCCAACCTATTCATCCCATGAAGTAAAACTGGTTATACTTCATATCTAACACCACGGTGTTATCGGTAAATTCAATTACCATTTCACGTTCAAATCTAATTAAAGATTTAACTATCGTCTGGAGTAAAACTGGTGATACTCCATTTCGATTGTTTCAATCTAATTAAAGATTCATTAAAACTCCACTTAGTTTTAATCGTTAACTGGGTTAAAGAATCAGTGTCATTTACAACACGGTTCATGATAAACCCAAAATCACATTCCATTAATTATCGGGTTAAAGAACGAGTGTTATTTAAAACACTGTCCACGATAAACCCAAAAATCAATATCAATTCAATTCCAATTAAATATTATTTAATTGGTACACTTCATTAAATCTAAATAAAAAGATTTAATCTTTTCTCAACTGGGTTCAAGAACAGTGTTAATGAAGACACCATTCACGACAAACCCAAATCACATTTGATATTCAATACAAGGCTCTGAATAGAAAATATATCGGCTTATATTCAATATCAAATTCTACGATTAACAAATGCCGTGTTGGAAATAACGATATAGATATATATCCTTCAAATTTCCATAACAACATCTGTATAATCACGAATTCCAACATCGAAATATTCCGAAGACAATTTCGATTCAAATCCACTCCAATGCAACCATTGGAAATTCTGGTTATTTTTAAAACCCTTTTTAAATTCAATTTATTTATTTAAAAATAAATAGAATTTTAACTCTAGTTCAAAACTAGTTCATTTCGATAAAAATTTATTTTTATCTTTTCAAATATGGAGTATTTCATCCCAATTCTTTCTAAATCATTTCTTATGATTTTACACAAATTATTACTATTTTTAATAATTTTATCAAGGCCCGTACAGTCGATTTTCATCAACGGCCATCGAACTGCACTTACAATGACCTTTTCCAAATTTGATTTGGACATAATTCCAAATCCAACCGTTAGATTTCAAATTTCTAATATTCGTTAGAAAGCTCTTTTCGATACGAACCCAACGGTTCCGGTTTTAGGAGAATCCGACGGTCGGATCTCCCGTAATGTCCGTTTGAAATAAATGGTCGAAATTCGCGAACTACCGCGGCGCGGCGCGTTCTATTCAGGCCATTATATTATATATAATATATATTTCATCGATTTCTATTTAAAACAAAGTTTTAAAAAGAGTTTTGAATTCGTTTCGAAAACAATTTCAACTTCCATTTCATTTCAAATCAAAATTGAATTCTTCCTTAGAAATTCGTTTTAAAATTCATTCCTATTCAATTCAATTTGAATTCATTTCAATTTGTTTCCAATTCAATTCGAATTCGTTTTCAATTCAATTCGAATTGGTTTTATATTCAATTCATTTCGAAATCGTTTTCAATTCATTTCATTTCGAAATCGTTTTCAATTCATTTCAATTCGAAATCGTTTATATTCAATTTCAATTCGAATTCATTTTCAATTCATTTCAATTCGAAATCGTTTATATTAAATTTCAATTCGAATTCATTTCTTTTCAAAATTTCATATTTGAAATCACTTTCGATATTCATTATAAAATGAATAAAATCGATATAAATATCGTTCACGTCAAAATGGCGTCAATCTAATCAATACGGCTTCATATATTCCTATTTTCAAATACTCTATTTCAAATATTTCTTTTTCAAATATTTCCTTTTTCGAAACTGAAATGAGGCCCAATCAATTACCATATAATGTTAATTAAATGGATTTTCTACAACATATGTACATATCAACAACGATGAATAATCAACCATCATCCAAAGTGTATTCTACACTGTATAAGCATCAAATATAAATATTCAACGCTTATAACAGCCTGTCAATCAATCGATCGACATACAACTAAACCATCGGGATTAGTGTACGTCAAATATCATCCCAATACCCGTATGGGGTTTCAAGCAATCACACACAGATTTTTATTTGTGCAGTTGGGCGATGTGTAAAATTTATCGTCCCAATCAATGTCCTTCAAATAGGTGTACATAAACAAACCGTCTGGTTTGTAAATGAATATTTATTTATTCACATTCACGTTAAAAATTATATTTTTAACGATCAAACTATTTTATTCAACCTATGAATATTATATTCGGTTCATTTATTAAATAAAATATTATCT
Source organism: Allium sativum (assembly GCA_030737875.1). Lineage (NCBI taxonomy): Eukaryota > Viridiplantae > Streptophyta > Magnoliopsida > Asparagales > Amaryllidaceae > Allium > Allium sativum. Next base: position 79,684,208 of record CM060918.1, read on the forward strand.
TTATTTTTCTAACTTATTTTAGAAAATTTCGGCGGCATAACGGCACGATACTAGAAACGGGACAAGGCCTAGCCTTATCCCCGGTCTAGTGAAGGCCCACGCCATTCACACATCAATCAAATTCACCAAACAACCAAATTTCAACCAATATCATCTAACTAATTTATGCAACCAAACAAACAAGTCCATGGTCTGTGGACGGTTGTGTCGGGTGCTACTAAACACCGTCTGCATCCTAGTATATATGTATAACTAGAAAAGAAATTGTAGAGTGAGAAATTCTCACCAAAAGCTATCCAATCATCTTGACCCTTCTTTTATAGAAATATTCGCCAATCTCGCCCTTTATCGCTTTCGTTGCCCGTATTCACTACATATGTAAAAATCGAATTTTTACTTCGCTATTCAATATATAAAAATCGAATTTTTACTTCGCTATTCAATATATAAAAATCAAATTTTTACTTCGCTATTCAATATATAAAAATCACGTTTTTATCTTCATAAAAATATTTCAAACATACAATAAAAATCATATCTTTATCTTTATAAAAATTATATTTTTAACATGATGCTTATATATTAAAAGATCATATTTTTATCTCGTTCTTTTCATATTCTAAAAATCCTAACTTCTCTATTTTAAAAATATAATATTTTCTCCTTTCAAAATATAATCTTTATATATTAAAAACCCTATTTTTCATACATAGAAAAATCATATCTTTATAGTTTTTTAAAAAAAGTCATATCTTCTATTATCTAAAAATCAACCCTTTTCAGTTATTAAAAATCACACCTTTTTCTTTATAAAAACCTAACCTTTTCTACTATAATAACCTATAAAAAAAACTGAAAAGAACATTCAATAATAAATATGAAAACTTACATTGTTTTAAGGAATGGGGGGGGGGAATCAGTGGCTGTTGGCGATCAGAGGAGGCGGATGGGAGTGCTGGTGGTGCGTCAGCAGGCCGGAGGCGGTGGTGGGCACGGTTTAGGCGGGGTAGGGGTTGCGGTCTTCAGCGCTAGGGTTTGGGGCGGCGTTCAAATCAAGGGATAGAGGGAGAGAGGGGAAGCGAGCGGGAGTTCGAGGGTGGAGAGCGCCTGAGGGCGGCGGATGGAGGACTCCGGCGGTGGCTCGAGGCCCTGGGCGGCGGCGCGTTTCGTTTTCTTCTTCTTTTTTTTTCTGAGGAAATGAACGCGGGGGAAGAAAGAAAACGAGGGGGGGTTATTGTAAAGTTTTTAATTAATTTATTTATTATATTTTTTTTTTCCACTTCAAATTGACTTTTCAAATTAACACCGATTCGAGCCCAACGACTGTCGTCCATAGCTAATTACACCCATTCCGAACCCGATGGGATATGTATCGCAAGCTGATTTGATCGCTTCGATCAGTTTTCGTTTAATTTACATTTAAATCACTATATTGAATTTTAAACGTACATTTCAAATTACCGGGGTCACATACTAACTCTAAAAATTCTCGAAAAATATTTTCTAGCTTCGTATTGACGATACGGTCCTAACAAAACTAGTTTCGTCGAATTCTGAGACCGTTTAAAAAATGGCCATTTTCCAGTCGATTAAAATCAACTAAAACTGGTCAAACGCGTTTTCCTGCGCCATGCTCACATATTGAATCGAAAAATTATGAAATTTGGAATCTAGCAATAATTTGACACTGCGGACCCAACAAAAGTGGTTTCGTCAAAATCTGAGGTCGCTTGCAAAATTTTCATTTTTAAGGGCCTGAATTCTATAGCGACTATTCAGAATTTTCAACTGGACATATCTTTTGATTCCCGTTATGAAATTTCGATTTTTCGGATTCGTTGGAAAGATATTATCAATTAGATCCTAATGTTTTTGGTTTCACTAAAATCCGGATTGTTTTGCACCCGGTATATTCAATTGAAGTTTGAAATCGAATTATCGAACTACTGTGCCATTTTCCATTCCTATTATAATTATATAAAATTATTTATATTCTAACGACGGCGTATATAATATATACGTTCTAATTATATTCAAAATAAATTCCTCGTCGATTTTATTTAAAATAATCTATTTTAAATATTCAAAATTCATCAAAATTGCCAAAATAAAAATTTTAAACTGACCCAGATTTTCGGGTTATTACAATCTCCCCCACTTAAAACTTTTCGTCCCCGAAAAGGAACAAAGTCGAAAGTGGTTTGATTAATCAACTCTACATTCGATCTGGCTTCCTTTCTCCAACTTTTCAGTTTCTGAGAATTTTCAAATTTTCAAAAATTTGGCTAACACCCTAAATTTTCGAAAAATTTCGCCATAACCTCCCCTGCACCGTGAGCCACAGGAAAATCCCGAAATTGCCATACAGGCCTTCTGATCTCAAAAAGAAAAAAAAAAAGCCAAGCGGCTAGCCAATAGGCTCATAAAATCATCATCACGCAAACAAAACAGTAAATTATGTAGTAAACATGTACCTATTTGTCGGGTAAACAAATTTTATTCTCTGCTCTAGCCTCCTTGCTATGACCTGTTCAATGTAAGTACATGTATATGTAAGCAAATGCGACCAAATCTCAATATAATTCAATATTTGATTCAAATGAACTAAATGGTTCGAATTTTAATTATTCAAACAATAATCAAACAATACAACCATCAATCAATTAGTTGATTAGCTTTTCAAATTCATAACTTTGATACATAGTCAAAAATCAGATTTTTGATGCCAAATCACAACCATAAGTGCTATCTAGTTTTGGTTCTCACACTAGTCTAATGGAAATATATAGAAATCCCACCTTCGAAACTCGAACATAAATGTTGATGATGCGATCGCTATCATCAATATCATCTCCGGGCGACTAGAGTGTGATGATATATCTATCCAATATATTAAAACTTTGAATATACGTTTGCAAGGCGTATATGCAAATTCTTTATATATTGAATTGTCCAAAATCAATATAAACAAATAATTAAATACGAATAGTTGATTTAAATTTTCAAAACAAAATTTGTTTTCACTTTAAAAATATACTCTTCACACTCGTTCTAGGATACTACTGATCCCATCTCTAACGAGTCACTCTCATTGGATATTGCTAATCCAATATCTGATGAATTCTTTCGTACGGTTCTAATGTGCCTTGTTCTCTGCTTTGTAAACCAAAGCTCTGATACCAACTGTGACGAGAAGGAATTTCGCTCGGTCCGAACCAGTCGCTAAACCGACCCAGACCGTTCGAAACGCCCTATCGTTTGAGAACACGACAAATCAGAACGCAGACGGAAGAACATTTCATTGTATATTATAACAATGCATCAGATTACAAGAATATACAGAGTATAAATGAATAATTATTACACAGAAATATCAGAGATTACAATAAATTACATAGCAGCGGAAAATAATACAGTACACAACTAGAAGAGATATACGGATACAAAGCTTTCCGGATATCGTTCCAGCTGTAAACCAGGATCCTGTGAATATAAATCTGCAAAACCAAAACTACTAGCTGCCCATGTCAAAATAGGGGCACCCAGAGTTTAGGTCAAAACAATAAACACCAGGTCAGTCATGTGACTGGTGTGAGAACTAAAACAGTTATTAATCTTTATTTTAAAGTTCGGTAAATCAAGGGACCACGCCGTATAACACGGAACGGGTTTCCTCCCAAGAATACCAGTGCATAAAACAAACAGCGCAATGCTAAATAAAGAAAAATGAAGCTGTTATAAGACCCAGGTCCTATCACAGAATGCAACGCAAGCCGGGGGATAGGGTTTTCCCTTAGAACAGCCAAAGAATGCTTGATACGTTTAAAACAAATCATTTGATACTATTATAAGTGCATAGTGTATAAAATAACTTCAAATCATAAGTATCAATCATAGGCGGCATGGGTACCATATATCATGTCGCCATACTAGTTCTACAATTAAAACCGCAAATGTCACGTATTTGGAAATTGGATTTCCATCTATGAACCGAGGCAAGGGACCGTCCTCAACCGATTCGAGACAATCTAGCCCATGTTTCAGGACCCAGACTCAGGTGGGCCTTGGATCGTCCGGGCCGGTCCACCGATGTGGATTATTATTCCTGAACAATACGTCTCCACCCTTTGGGGCGTAAATGAGCCAACGAATGGCTCCATCAGACCCGGATCGTCCGATCTAACCGAGGCGCCTCGCAACAACAACAACCACACAGGTGAAAAGTATATAAATGTCAGGGCTGGTAGGTCACTGACACCACCCTAGCTAGAAAGAAACGCATGCCCTCCCTGATGTCCTCTCCCGTTTTTGGTTCACAACCGGTGTGTGAGGATCGCGAATTCACGTTACACAAAGCTGTTCCACACAGGCTGTGCTTTGATCATCAACACAAGACTTGCTTTTCAACAGAAGCCTTGATCATTTTCCACTTAGGCATGCCACACAGGCAATTCACTCCATGCGATGGATATCCATCAATATATAACCCCTGAGCTCGTACGTCTCAGAGAAGGGCGTTAAGCAAGAGAATAAATTCTCTGCCGCCAAACAGATAATAGAGATCAATCACACGGACTAAAATCCAATGTCAGACACACAGTCCATTTACAAGTCCGTTCTGGGTCTGAACGAAACCGGAGGCACCTAGTACCCCGCATATCCATCGATCTCCAAGTACGTCTGGACGATCACCAACTGTTTCCATCTTCTTGGGTGTACATCCCAATCAAGATCATCAGTAATCACCCAAGCGACGTGAAGACTTCCGGTCTTCGACCATCGTCTTCATCTTCGACTAATCGTCGTATCAGTTATTCAGAATGGGATAAACCCGGTTTTTCCGAATAACTCGTGTATATTTTAAATAAGTGTTACATAAACACAACATACGCCTCATTCCCATTCATCAGTCACTAACCGTAAATTAATCAAGAGAATAATTTCCCAAATATTAACCCCGAAGGCCGAGACCAGCATCAGATAAATATCCAGAAAACCATTCTGCTTGGCTAACCGACAGTTAGTTTCTAAATTTCACATTCATAGGGAAAGGTTCCCATTAATTTTATCCAAGATAAATTCCTTGAATTTATTCTTTAATCATCTTTTGAATTTCGATTCAAATAGTCGGAATCAACAAACCTTACCGAAGTAATCATTTGTTTTAATTTCCCAAATCCCAACCTATTCATCCCATGAAGTAAAACTGGTTATACTTCATATCTAACACCACGGTGTTATCGGTAAATTCAATTACCATTTCACGTTCAAATCTAATTAAAGATTTAACTATCGCCTGGAGTAAAACTGGTGATACTCCATTTCGATTGTTTCAATCTAATTAAAGATTCATTAAAACTCCACTTAGTTTTAATCGTTAACTGGGTTAAAGAATCAGTGTCATTTACAACACGATTCACGATAAACCCAAAATCACATTCCATTAATTATCGGGTTAAAGAACGAGTGTTATTTAAAACACTGTCCACGATAAACCCAAAAATCAATATCAATTCAATTCCAATTAAATATTATTTAATTGGTACACTTCATTAAATCTAAATAAAATGATTTAATCTTTTCTCAACTGGGTTCAAGAACAGTGTTAATGAAGACACCATTCACTACAAACCCAAATCACATTTGATATTCAATACAAGGCTCTGAATAGAAAATATATCGGCTTATATTCAATATCAAATTCTACGATTAACAAATGCCGTGTTGGAAATAACGATATAGATATATATCTTTCAAATTTCCATAACAACATATGTATAATCACGAATTCCAACATCGAAATATTCCGAAGACAATTTCGATTCAAATCCACTCCAATGCAACCATTGGAAATTCTGGTTATTTTTGAAACCTTTTTAAATTCAATTTATTTATTTAAAAATAAATAGAATTTTAACTCTAGTTCAAAACTAGTTCATTTCGATAAAAATCTATTTTTATCTTTTCAAATATGGAGTATTTCATCCCAATTCTTTCTAAATCATTTCTTATGATTTTACACAAATTATTACTATTTTTAATAATTTTATCAAGGCCCGTACAGTCGATTTTCATCAACGGCCATCGAACTGCACTTACAGCGACCTTTTCCAAATTTGATTTGGACATAATTCCAAATCCAACCGTTAGATTTCAAATTTCTAATATTCGTTAGAAAGCTCTTTTCGATACGAACCCAACGGTTCTGGTTTTAGGAGAATCCGACGGTCGGATCTCCCGTAAAGTCCGTTTGAAATAAATGGTCGAAATTCGTGAACTGCCGCGGTGCGGCGCGTTCTATTCAGGCCATTATATTATATATAATATATATTTCGTCGATTTCTATTTAAAACAAAGTTTTAAAAATAGTTTTGAATTCGTTTCAAAAACAATTTAAACTTCCATTTCATTTCAAATCAAAATTGAATTCTTCCTTAGAAATTCGTTTAAAATTCATTCCTATTCAATTCAATTTGAATTCATTTCAATTTGTTTCCAATTCAATTCGAATTCGTTTTCAATTCAATTCGAATTCGTTTTATATTCAATTCATTTCAAAATCGTTTCCAATTCGTTTCATTTCGAAATTGTTTTCAATTCATTTCAATTCGAAATCGTTTATATTCAATTTCAATTCGAATTCATTTTCAATTCATTTCAATTCGAAATCGTTTATATTCAATTTCAATTCGAATTCATTTCTTTTCAAAATTTCAGATTTGAAATCACTTTCGATATTCATTATAAAATGAATAAAATCGATATAAATATCGTTCACGTCAAAATGGCGTCAATCTAATCAATACGACTTCATATATTCCTATTTTCAAATATTCTATTTCAAATATTTCTTTTTCAAATATTTCCTTTTTCGAAACTGGAATGAGGCCCAATCAATTACCATATAATGTTAATTATATGGATTTTCTACAACATATGTACATATCAACAACGATGAATAATCAACCATCATCCAAAGTGTATTCTACACTGTATAAGCATCAAATATAAATATTCAACGCTTATAACAGCCTGTCAATCAATCGATCGACATAAAATTAAACCATCGGGATTAGTGTACGTCAAATATCATCCCAATACCCGTGTGGGGTTTCAAGCAATCACACACATATTTTTATTTGTGCAGTTGGGCGATGTGTAAAATTTATCGTCCCAATCAATGTCCTTCAAATAGGTGTACATAAACAAACCGTCTGGTTTGTAAATGAATATTTATTTATTCACATTCACGTTAAAAATTATATTTTTAACGATCAAACTATTTTATTCAACCCATGAATATTATATTCGGTTCATTTATTAAATAAAATGTTATCTTTATTTTTCTAACTTATTTTAGAAAATTTCGGCGGCATAACGGCACGATACTAGAAACGGGACAAGGCCTAGCCTTATCCCCGGTCTAGTGAAGGCCCACGCCATTCACACATCAATCAAATTCACCAAACAACCAAATTTCAACCAATATCATCTAACTAATTTATGCAACCAAACAAACAAGTCCATGGTCTGTGGACGGTTGTGTCGGGTGCTACTAAACACCGTCTGCATCCTAGTATATATGTATAACTAGAAAAGAAATTGAAGAGTGAGAAATTCTCACCAAAAGCTATCCAATCATCTTGACTCTTCTTTTATAGAAATCTTCGCCAATCTCGCCCTTTGTCGCTTTCGTTGCGTATATTCACTACATATGTAAAAATCGAATTTTTACTTCGCTATTCAATATATAAAAATCGAATTTTTACTTCGCTATTCAATATATAAAAATCGAATTTTTACTTCGCTATTCAATATATAAAAATCATGTTTTTATCTTCATAAAAATATTTCAAACATACAATAAAAATCATATCTTTATCTTTATAAAAATTATATTTTTAACATGATGCTTATATATTAAAAGATCATATTTTTATCTCGTTCTTTTCATATTCTAAAAATCCTAACTTCTCTATTTTAAAAATATAATATTTTCTCCTTTCAAAATATAATCTTTATATATTAAAAACCCTATTTTTCATACATAGAAAAATCATATCTTTATAGTTTTTAAAAAAAATCATATCTTCTATTATCTAAAAATCAACCCTTTTCAGTTATTAAAAATCACACCTTTTTCTTTATAAAAACCTAACCTTTTCTACTATAATAACCTATAAAAAAACTGAAAAGAACATTCAATAATAAATATGAAAACTTACATTGTTTTAAGGAATGGGGGGGGGGAATCAGTGGCTGTTGGCGATCAGAGGAGGTGGAGGGGAGTGCTGGTGGCGCGTCAGCAGGCCGGAGGCGGTGGTGGGCACGGTTTAGGCGGGGTAGGGGTTGCGGTTTTCAACGCTAGGGTTTGGGGCGGCGTTCAAATCAAGGGATAGAGGGAGAGAGGGGAAGCGAGCGGGAGTTCGAGGGTGGAGAGCGCCTGAGGGCGGCGGATGGAGGACTCCGGCGGTGGCTCGAGGCCCTGGGCGGCGGCGCGTTTCGTTTTCTTCTTCTTCTTTTTTTCTGAGGAAATGAACGCGGGGGAAGAAAGAAAACGAGGGGCGGTTATTGTAAAGTTTTTAATTAATTAATTTATTATATTTTTTTTCCACTTCAAATTGACTTTTCAAATTAACACCAATTCGAGCCCAACGACTGTCGTCCATAGCTAATTACACCCATTCCGAACCCGATGGGAAATGTATCGCAAGCTGATTTGATCGTTTCGATCAGTTTTCGTCGAATTTACATTTAAATCACTATATTGAATTTTAAACGTACATTTCAAATTACCGGGGTCACATACTAACTCTAAAAATTCTCGAAAAATATTTTCTAGTTTCGTATTGACGATACGGTCCTAACAAAACTAGTTTCGTCGAATTCTGAGACCGTTTGAAAAATGGCCATTTTCCAGTCGATTAAAATCAACTGAAACTGGTCAAACGCGTTTTCCTGCGCCACGCTCACATATTGAATCGAAAAATTATGAAATTTGGAATCTAGCAGTAATTTGACACTGCGGATCCAACAAAAGTGGTTTCGTCGAAATCCGAGGTCGCTTGCAAAATTTTCATTTTTAAGGGCCTGAATTCTATAGCGACTATTCAGAATTTTCAACTGGACATATCTTTTGATTCCCATTATGAAATTTCGATTTTTCGGATTCGTTGGAAAGATATTATCAATTAGATCCTAATGTTTTTGGTTTCACTAAAATCCGGATTGTTTTGCACCCGGTATGTTCAATTGAAGTTTGAAATCGAATTATCGAACTACCGCGCCATTTTCCATTCCTATTATAATTATATAAAATTATTTATATTCTAACGATGGCGTATATAATATATACGTTCTAATTATATTCAAAATAAATTCCTCGTCGATTTTATTTAAAATAATCTATTTTAAATATTCAAAATTCATCAAAATTGCCAAAATAAAAATTTTAAACTGGCCTAGATTTTCGGGTTATTACAATAAGTGAAAACAATTTTGTTTTGAAAAATTTAATTCAATTATTCGTATTTGAATATTTATTTGTATTGAATTTGGACAATCCAGTATATAAAGATTTTGCATATACGCCTTGCAAACGTGTATTCGAAGTTTTAATATACTGGATAGATATAGAATCACACTCTAGTCGCCCGGGGATGGTATTGATGATTGTCATGACATCATCAGTATTTATGTTCGAGTTTTGAAAGTGACATATCTATATATTTCCAATTAACTGGTGTGAGAACCAAAATTAGATAGGGCTTATTGTTGTGATTTGGCATCAAAAATCTGATTTTTGGACTATGCATCAAAGTTATGGATTTGAAAACCTAATTGATTGCTGGTTTTGTTGTTTGATTATAGTTTGAATTAATTGAATGTTGAACCTTTAGCCAAATTGAACCAAATAGTAGATTGTATTGAAAATTAGTCGCATTTGCATGCATATACATGTACTTACATTGAACAGGTCATAGCAAGGAGGCTAGAGCAGATGAGTAAAATTGTTTGCCCAACAAATAGGTACATGTTTATTGTATTTCTTTGGGTTTGGATGATTTTATGAGCCGATTGGCTAGCCGTTGGGCTTTTTCTTTTTCTTTTGGATCGAAGAACGCCATGGGAGGCTATATGAAATATCCCAAAGTCCCCGGTGCAGGGGAGGTTATGGCGAAATTTTTCGAAAAATTAGGGTATTAGCTAAACTTTTGAAAAATTTGAAAAGTTCTTAGAAACTGAAAAGTTGAAGAACTTAAGCCGTAGGAAAATGACGAAAATTGAGTTGATTTGTGAAACAACTTTCGGCTTCATTCCTTTTCGGGGACGAAAAGTTTTAAGTGGGGGAGATTGTAATGACCCGAAAATCCAAGCCAATTTAAAAATTTTATTTTGGCAATTTTGATGAATTTTGAATATTTAAAATGATTTATTTTAAATAATAACGACGAGAAATTTATTTTGAATAGAATTAGAACCTATATATTTATTTGAATCATCACCATAATATAAATAATTATTTATATATATAAAAGGAATTGAAAATGGCGCGGTAGTTCGAAAATTCGATTTCAAACTTCAAATGAATGTACAGGATTCAAAATAAACCGGATTTTAGCGAAACCAAAAATATTAGAATCTAATTGAGAATCTCTTTCCAACGAATCCGAGAAATCAAAATTTCGTAGCGAGAACCAAAAGATATGTCCATTTGAAAATTCCGAATAGTCGCTATGGAATTCTGGCACTTAAAAATGGGAATTTTGCAAACGACCTCGGTTTTCGACGAAACCACTTATGTTGGATTCGTGATGTCAAGTTATTGCTAGATTCCAAATGTCAAAATTTTCCGAATCAATATGTGAGCGTGGCAAAGGAAAACGCATTGGCCCAGTTTCAGTTGATTTTAATCGACTGGAAAAGGGCCATTCAAACGGTCTCAGGATACGATGAAATTAGTTTTGTTAGGACTGTATCGTCAATACGAAGGTAGAAAATATTTTTCTTTAATTTTTAGAGTCCGAATGTGGCCCCGGTAAATTGAAATGCGCGTTCAAATCCAATATATAGATTTATATTTTGATTTTGACGAAAACTGATTGAAACAATCGAATCAGCTGATGAAACATATCCCATTGTGTTCGGAATGGGGGTAATTAGCTATGGACGACAGTCGGTGGGTTCGATTTCGAGGTCCAAATAAAAAGTTGCTTTTTTGAAATTAAATAATTAAAGAAATAATTAAAAAAATCCTCTCCCCTCTTTCTCAATAACCGGTCAACCCCCCTTCATTCTAATGGATTCAGTATATATAAAAAAACAAAAGCGATCGACGTTGGGACTCGCCGCCGCGCAGACCGCGCCTTCCCCCTATTGTCGCCCTTCGCCGGACCTGCCCCCTTCCTCTCAGCCGATGCTCCCCCTCCCACTAACTTCAATTCGAGCCCCAAACCCTTCATTGCAGGCGCCACCTCCTTTGTCGTACCACCCTAAAACCCGCCCACCTCCAGCCGATCCCGCCACCCACCGCCGACGCCAGACCCCCTCCGACCGTCCACCGTTAATGAAGGCCCCCTCCTCTGAAGAAAACCGAATAAAATGTGAGTTTTTAAGTTAAATTAATTTAATTTAAATACATCGTTCAAGCAGTTTTTGATTTATATATAACATAGTGTAAAAGATTTGATTTTGTCTACTCGAAAAGATCGGATTTTTATTTATATATATAGAAGGTAAAGATTCGATTTTTACCATGTTTTCATGAAGATAAAAATTCGATTTTTATATATACGAAATAAAATTATAATTTTTATATATGTAAAAAGATTAAAAATATAATTTTTATATCATAGGAAGAATAAATATATGATTTTTATTCATGTAGAGTAATAAAAATATAATTTTTATTATATTACTAGCAAGGTAAAAATAGAATTTTTATCTATATAGCAACAATATAAAAATGTGATTCTTATATACATAGCAACAATATAAAAATGAGATTTTTCGACATGTAGTGGCTACGGACAATGAAATTTACAAAAGGCAAGCACAGCGAAGATTTCTACATATGAAGAGTCATGGAATTTGGTTTAGCTCTAGGTGAGAACTGCTCACCTTTTATTTATATTTCTTGTCAAAATATATACTAGGATGCAGATGTTGCTTAGTAGCACCCGACACCCGACGTCCACAGACCATGGATGACTTGTTTGTTTGATTGTTGTGTTGTGAAATTTGATTGTGTGATGTGGAATGAAATAAAATATTTTATAGTGGAAAATATTTTATAGTTAAAAATATGATTTTTAACGGTTATATAAAATAAATATTTATAAACAAATCGGACGATTTGTTTATATACACTGATTCGACCGATATTGATTGGGACGATAAATTTTACACATCGCTCTGTACAAATAAAATCTGTGTTTATTGATTTGAAACCCCATACGGGTATTGGGATGATAATTGACGTACACTAATCTCGATTGTTTAGTCGTCTGTCAATCGATGGGTTGACAGACTGTGTAAGCGTTAATTATTTATATTTAATGCTTATGCAGTTGTGTGGTACACTCTGGATGATAGTTGATGATTTATCGTTGCTGTTATATACATGTGTTGTAGAAAATCCATATAATTAACATTATATGGTAATTGATTGGGCCTCATTCCAATTTATAAAATAATTTCATGTGTTGAAATAAAATAATTTCATGTGTTGAAATAAAATAATTTCATGTGATGAATTGAAAATAATATCATATGTTGAAATAAAATAATTTCATGTGTTGAAATAAAATAATTTCATGTGTTGAATTGAAAATAATTTCATATGTTGAAATAAAATAATTTCATGTGTTCAGTTGAAAATAATTTCATGTGTTGAAATAAAATAATTTCATGTGTTGAAGTAAAATAGTTTCATGTGTTGAAATAAAATAATTTCATGTGTTGAAATAAAATAATTTCATGTGTTGAATAAAAGCCGTGTTGATTAGATTGACGCCATTTTGACATGAACGATATTTATATCGATTATATTTGTTTTTATAATGATTATAGAACACAAAGTGATTTCAAAATATAACATTTGAAAATATTATCATTTGTATGTCGATGATGTGGAATATTCAATTTTGATTAGAAATTGAATATGAAGTTGAAATCGTTTTGAAAACGAATTTAAAACAGTTTATAAAATACGTTTTGAAAGGAAATCGATTAAGTATATATTATATATATAATATAATGGCCTGAATAGAACGCGTCGCGCCCTGGCAGTTCGCGAATTTCGACCATTGACTCCGAACGGATATTACGGGAGATTCGACCGTCGGATTCTCCTAAAACCGGAATCGTTGGGTTCGTATCAAAAAGGGCTTTATAATGAATATTAGAGATTTGAAATCTAACAGGTGTATTTGGAATTATGTCCAAATCAATTTTGGAAAATGTTGCTATAAGTGCAGTTCGATGGCCGTTGATGGAAATCGACTGTACGGGCCTTGATAAAATTATTAAAAATAGTAATAATTTGTGTAAAATCATAAGAAATGATTTGTGAATAATTGGGGTGAAAAACTCCATATTTGAAAGGATAAAAATAGACTTTAATCGAAATGAACTAGAATAATAATTTATTTATTTTTAAATAAATAAATAAATGGATTTGAATCGAAATTGTCTTTGGAATATTTTGATGTTGGATTTCGTGATTATACAGATATTGTTATGGAAATTTGAAAGATATATTTATATCATTATTTCCAAGAATTTGATATTGAATATAAGCCGATATATTTTCTATTCAGAGCCTTGTATTTAATATCAAATGGGATTTGGGTTTGTCGTGAATGGTGTCTTTATTAACACTGTTCTTAAACCCAGTTGAGAAAAAGATTAAATCTTCTTATTTAGATTTAATGAAGTGTACCAATTAAATGGAATTTAATTGAAATTGAATTTGAATTGATTTTGGGTTTATCATGAAACGTGTTTTAAATGACACTGATTCTTTAACCCAGTTAGAGATTAAAACTAAGTGGAGTTTTAATGAATCTTTAATTAGAATGAAAAGATAGAGAATGGAGTATCACCAGTTTTGCTCCAAGCAATAGTTAAATCTTTAATTAGATTTGAACGTGAAATGGTAATTCAATTTACCGATAACACCGTGGTGTTAGATATGAAGTATTACCAGTTTTACTTCATGGGATTAATAGGTTGGGATTAGGAAAGTAAAACAAATGATTACTTCGGTAAGATTTGTTAATCCCAGCTAGTTTGGATAAACCATAATTTCGTCTGAATTGATATTCAAAAGAAGATTAAAGAATAAATTTGAGGAATTTATCTTTGATAAAATTAATGGGAACCTATCCCTAAAAATGTGAAATTTAGCAACTAACTGAAGATTAGTTAAGATGAATGGTTTCCTGGGTATTGATCTGATGTTGGTTTCGGCCTTCGGGGTTAATATTTGGGGAATTGTTCTCTTACTAATTTATGGTTAGTGACTGATGAATTGGAATGAGGCGTATGTTGTGTTTGTGTAACACTTGTTTATTATATACGCGAGTTATTCAGAAAGACCGGGTTTATCCCATTCTGAATAACTGATTCGACGTGGTGTCGAAGAGGAAGACGGTGTTAAAGACCGGAGGTCTTCACGTCATTTGGGTGAGTACTGATGATCTTGAATGGGCCATACACCCAAGAGGAGGGAATCAGTTGGTGATCGTTCAGACGTACTTGGAGATCGATGGAGATGCGAGGTACTAGGTGCCTCCGGTTTCGTTCAGACCCAGAACGAACTTGTAAATGGACTGTGTGTCTGACATTGGATTTTATTATGTGTGATTGATTTCTATTAAATATATATCTGTTTGGCGGCAGAGAATTTATTCTCTTTCTTAACTCCCTTCTCTGAGACGTACGAGCTCAGAGGTTATATATTGATGGATATCAAACGCATGGAGTGAATTGCCTGTGTGGCATGCCTAAGTGGCAAATGATCAAGGCTTCTATTGAAAAGCAGAGTCTTGTGGTGGATGATCAAAGCACGGCTCGTGTGGCATAGCTTTGTGTAGCGTTGATTCGCGAGCCTCACACCCCGGTTGTGTACCAAAAACGGGAGAGGACCTTAGGGAAGACATGCGTTTCTTTCTAGTTAGAAGTGGCGTCAGTGGTTTTACACGCCCTGACGAGTTTGACTTATGTGGTTGTTGCTGTTGCGAGGCGCCTCGGATATATCGGTGACTATGTGAAGCCGATGGAGTCATTCGTTGGCTCATTCACGCCCCAAAGGGCGGGGAAACGCAGTGTTCAGAATTTAAGTTTAATCCACATCGGTGGCCTGGCCCTGTCGCTCCAAGGGTCACTCGAGCTCTGATCCTGAGACACAGGCTAGAGCGTCTCGAATCGGTAGAGGACTATCTTTTGCCTCGGTTCACAGATGGAAACCCAACTTCCGATACGTGATAATTGCGATTTTGATTGTAGAGCCTAGTAAGGCGACATGATATATGGTACCCATGCCGTCTATGATTGATACTTATGATTTGAAATTGTTCTATGCACTATACACTTATAGTAATATCAAAATAATCTGTTTTTAAACGTATCAAGCATTCTTTGGCTATTATAAGGTAAAACCCTATCCTCCGGCTTGCGTTGCATTGTGTGATGGGATCTAGGTCTTATAATAGCTTCATTGTTCTTTATTTTGCATTGCACTATTGTTTTATGCACTGGTATTCTTGGGAGGAAACCCGTTTTATGTTATACGGCGTAGTCCCTTGATTTACCTAACACACCAGTCACATGACTGACCTGGAGTTTATTGTTTTAACCTAAACTCTGGGTGCCCCTATTTTCCCCACGGGTAGCTAGTAGTTTTGGTTTTGCAGATTTATGTTCATAGGATCCTGATATACAGCTGGAACGATACTCGGAAAGCTCTGTATCCGTGTATTACTTCTAGTTGTGTATTGTATTATTTTCTGCTGCTATGTAATGTATTGTAATCTCTGATATTTTATAATCTATATTATTTGTTAATACTCTGTATATTCTTGTATTCTGATGAATTGTTATAATAAGCATTGAAATGTTCTTCTGTTTGCGTTCCGATGTGGCTTGTCCTCAACTCAATCCGTGATTTTCCGTAAGGGGCGTCGTTTCACCTAGGGAAAAAAGGGTATGTTCGGTGTCCGTGTCGGGATGCTAACCGGTGGTTTACCTGGTGTTTGGTGTCCATGTCTAGATGAAAACAGTGAGATGCACCTTGATCGTGTTCCCGATTGATCTTTCGTGTCAGAACCATCATATTGGAACCCAACAACTAATATGAGCCTTTCGTTTTGTTTGTAAACTATGTGTGTGGGCATAGCCACTATGCTTGGAAAGATTAATATATTTATTTGCGAAATGTTTTTCAGCACTATGCGCTAATAATAGTATTAAAAGAAGATTTTCACATATGAAAGCATGTTTGGTTATCGTAAGACAAAACTTGCCCATTTGGTGTGCGCTTGCATTGTGTGATGTGGGACGAGCTTATGATAGCTTCATTTTTTCAAAATCATTTGCGATTTTTCCATAATACTTATTTAGTTTTCTGCACCCATAACACTCATGTTATTTCGTATTTTAATTTGACTAATATATGAATGATTTAGTTCTAATCCGAGTGTTTATTGTGCTTCTTTTTATGAAGTACGCTCGGATCTAAGTTGCAGTTAGCGATGATTACCTTGCCTTGAAGATACCATTATGGAGATGAAGAAGGAGCTCAACAAATGTATTTATTACTATTTATTCCGCTGCAAATATTGGTATGTTTATGACAGTTAACTCTGATAATCATTGTAAGTGTATAATCAAATGTATGTTTTAACAGCTTCATGAACTGTTATTAAATTATTATATTTTTCCCTCCCATTGTGAGATTTTGTGCTTGTTTTTTTTCCTTCTCTTCTTTTCTTATAAAAATCCTAAAAACTATCCGTATTTTTGATTTGTTTAAGTCAACATTGAGGATCATTGTTGATTTGAACGGTCAAAAATCCCGGATGTTACATAAGCATTGTGATTTCTTATTTATATAATATTTATTATATATATTACATTATATCGTTGAGTCTGAAACAATATTGCTGATATTTTTTCTTGGGGTATTAATATTATAAAATTTAAGGTTAGCAATTTTCAGTAGTTTGTTTGCATTTCTTTTGGTTCATGTTGCAGATCAAACATAATACAACACTTTCCGACTAACAAAACCTAATAGCCACGTCCTTTTTGTTTTCAACATTCACTCTTTCATCTATGATGTTACTTCTAACATCCTCGAATCCAAAATACATACTGAATGGTTCATTTTGTAGTTAATGAAGAAAATCAAAACTCTGAGTAAGTTTCTAGATCTAGGAAAAAACCCAACTCAATAATTGTATTCTAAATTTTAGGGAAACATCAAAACCCTTCGTCCAATTTTAAGAATTTGAAGAAAATTCAAATTTGATTCCCACCCATTAATCATTTGCCCTCAAATACAATTTCATCATTGCCATGAAATTAAAGATCAAAGTCGAATTGTCATCTTCTTTTGTAAGGCTTGTTTTCTTGATTATGTTGACCACAGAGATTTTGTTATTTATTTAATATTTACAGTATTCTTCTTTTTGCATCATATCACTGAGACTGAACTAATATTGTTGATATTGTTTCCTAAGTTTGTAATATTGTAGAATTTGAGTTAAGCAATTTTAAGTAATTTGTTTGCATTTCTTTTGGTCCATGTTAGAGACCATATATATTAGATTCATATTTGAACACTTTGGATTTCTTTGATTCAGACTTTTTATTTTTTGTTGTAGAAAAATAATAATCAAGTCATTTCTTGTTCCATATACAAAAATAGGTTTATCGCAGTACCAATTTTCCGGATAAAGAGATACATTTTACATATATAGAAAACAGAGAAGAATGAATGAGTGTGAAAAGTTAGAGTGCAATTAATAGTTATAGGCAAAAGTTGCGCCCACCTTAAGTTCTAATAAAATTAACTAATTTTAGTTAATGTTATATTTTGTTTTTATGATAAGCCATGTCATTGATATGCATTTATATTTACACAAATACTCTAAGATCTGCATACAAATACTTAATATTACCTTTATATCTAATAGTACACGATGTTCGATAATTTAGAATGAAGTTGATGGTTGTAATAGACACTTGCCTACACCCTTAGATTATACTTATCTAACTATATTTAAATAAAAAAAATTGCATTTGACAACGAACATGAGCCGTTATATGCATAATTATTGAAATCTTTGAATTATTTTTCTATAAATATTGGCCTTTGATTAACAAAGCTTGTATTTCTTCTTACTTAAAAATACATATGTGTATTTCATATTTTTCCACATCAATATTAGATTGTCAAAGTAATTGTGAATGGTTGTGTAACAACCTGTGACACCCCACATCCATTAAGGTCACTCACAAAGGGAATGCCTTAACTTCAATGGAGCATTATGGGTACCGGAACAGAAATATTACAAGATAGGCATATATAAAACAGCAGAAGGTAAAGTAGAAGTACTTCAAATCATTTATTAAATATATGTTGTTTACAATAAAAGCCCATCAACTTCCCATACCCAATTACATAGCTAAAATATCTGTCTTGCTCAAAAACAAAGAAGCATAAAAACAAATTGCAGTATTCCCCAATAAAGCAAAGCAAGCCAGAGCCAAGAGAAATCCAAGCCGTACATGAAAGAGCCTTGAAGCTTGGTAAGATCCAAACTAAGCTGTATTCCCACCCTGCGAACCTAGGAGGAGGGGGAACGGAAGAAAAATAGGCAAAACAAACCGGGTCAGTCAAAAAGACTGAGTAAGTCCTAGTGACTTTCAGCATAAAAACAGGTAAAGATAATATGGCATGAATAAACTGAAAGTAAGCATAAGCATGATGACGAGGTAAGCTATAGACACGATGAAGCAGGTATAACATCCCATACTTCCTATCAAGGGTAGCATCACAAGGTTTCAACAAAGTATCACATCGCAAGGTTTCTATAACGTCGCAAGATTTCTAAGTTTCACCATTACCCAATTTTCCTTGATTTCATGTATTCTCTGCACCACCTAACTAGTGTTCCAATCAGTTTACTTAGTTATAATTACAAGATAAGTGATCCCCCATAACCCACATGATAGTTTTATAGGTACATATCCTACGATGAGGGTCCCACCCCATATTGATAGTTTCGTGTCTCCACCGTACCTATTTGATCGGCTCTTACTTACAATGTTTCACATGTGTTATACAGTAAGGTTATCCCAACCCCGTAGTTATGGTAGCCTTCAGGACTACATCTAATATGAGGGTTTCACCTCAACCAGCCCAATTGCCATGAATGTGTTAGATGTATCCTTACTACCCTAATTGATCGGCTCCTACTCGACCAAGTTCTTGCGGCCTCCACTTGTAGATACTTGTGCTGGTTCCACCCTAGGGTGTATCAATCCCTAGGATGGCAACCTCGACGCAATTCTTGATGCACAGCTTTATATCTATTGATGCCCAGTGGCTAAATTTTCCACTCCAGAATACGTGCACGCCCATAATCCGTCGGAACCTGCACTGCTGCATCATCCGCCACTGTTTTGACTGCTTATAATCAGCCCAGTAATCGTGCCCCACCCTTCCTAGCTCAGGGTACTGTTGATACCTAGTGTGGGTTACTGCTGAAACGGGTCCCGCTACTAGGGTTTTCCTAGGGTCTATTCGTATACCCCATATGTTGGTTAAGTGTTATTCATTCAAGTTAACTTAACCCTACCCCCCATCATGTTACCTTGGGTTAAGTGTTCTCTCTGGTGTTACTTAGCCCTACCGCATGTCTTGTTATATCGGTTAAGCATTGCCTTCGCGTGTTTACTTAACCCTACCACACACCATGTCATATTGGTTAAGCATCCCCAACCCATTTAACTTAACCCTCCCATTCGTCAGATTGCATTGGTTAAGTATTTCAAGTAATTCATGGCTCGACCCGCCCACGTATCATGTCAAGTTAGTTAAGTGTTGTCTAGTGATTCATAACTTAACCGCGCTCTTTTAGCATATCAAATTGGTTAAGTGTTTTCAAGCAGTTCATGACTTAACCCGCCCACGTATCATGCTAAGTTGGTTACGTATTATCTATATGTTCAAGTTGACTTAACCCTACCACGTATCATGTTATATTAGTTAAGTGTCATTAGTCTAGTCATATTACTTAACCTACCCATTCATGTCATATCGGTTAAGTGCCATTAGTCTAGTCATATTACTTAACCCACCCATTCATGTCATATCGGTTAAGTGTCATTAGTCTAGTCATATTACTTAACCCACCCATTGGTCTGATTAACAGTTATGTTGGTTAAGCGTTCTTAATTTACTTAACCCTACCCACTGGTCTAATTAACATGTTATGATGGTTAAGCCCACACTTATAAGTTTTACGTGTTCTTAACTCATACCGGTAAGGTCCATATTTACATGTCAAATTTCCAAGCCATCTCACCTAACCCTCTAACTATACCCACGTCTTATTATGGTTAGTACTTCCTTAATTCATTCATTATGACATACGAATCATAACCTCTCACATTAGACCGTGCACTTTGTGGCCACTGGATTTGTCGAGCGGTTCCGGGCAGATTTACACCACAAACTGAGTCTAACCACGTGTCATAAACTGTTACGCCTACAATTCGACCTTCGGCCTCTCACATTAGACTGACACTTTGTGGCTACTGGATTTGTCGGGCGGTTCCGGGCAAATTTACACCACAAACCAAGTCTAACCTCGTGTCAAAGGTTCATTAATGGTCGTATTCCCCCCAAAACCCCAATATCAGTTCATGTGTTTAACATATAAAAATGTTCATGTTTCAACCACGTTCATATTTCCGGTTATATGCCAATTATCAAGTTCATAATTCACGTTTTTGCCCCAAAACGTATTCTCAAATTATTATCATAATTCACTATAAGGTTATGCCAAGTTGTAGCCTTTTATTTACAATACATGCCAACTACCTAAAACCCAACTTAGGCGCGTTCATATTAAACCTCTACCAAGTCATAAATTATTATATATGTTTCACCTCCAAATTTTACATAATTAACATATGCCCAAGATCTAGATTTCATGTCAGTTTTACATATTCCCAACTCATACCAAATTTACATATGTTCAATTCATGCCGTTTTACATGTATGCCAATTTTTATGCCAATTTACACATATACCAAGTTTCATTCCGTTTTACATATGTCAAGGTTCATGATTTACATGTTTACAAAGCTATGCTTAATTTACATAGATCAAGTTTTATACCCAAAATTACATGTATACCACGTTTACACCAATTTACCCATAACAAGTCCTAGCCAAATTACATATATCAAGATCCATATCAAATTACATATGCCAATCCCCATTCTTGCAATTACCATTTTAATAACAATACCCAAATATCCAATTTCATGTTAATGGTAGTAATACCCAAATATCCAGTTTTTCTATTATGCCATCAATTCCACCAAACACATATATTCCACTAGGCAATATTCCAATATTTCCCCCGTATACCATCGCATGTATATCGTAGTTTAGGCCTAGGTCCGAAATTGACCTAGGTTCATCAAAAGAAAATAAATAGGGGAAGGTAGAAGTTGCAATAAAAACA
This sequence comes from Allium sativum, assembly GCA_030737875.1. Taxonomy (NCBI): domain Eukaryota; kingdom Viridiplantae; phylum Streptophyta; class Magnoliopsida; order Asparagales; family Amaryllidaceae; genus Allium; species Allium sativum. The sequence goes on from CM060918.1 coordinate 79,705,975, forward strand.
AGATCAAAGAGAAAACGGCATAAAAACATTATCTCAGGCATAAAGAATAGATCTTGATAATAATATCAACATGAACCAAGAAAATTGATTCACAACAAGCTGAATAGACCATAAACTTGTCATGAGAATAAAGATAGAAAAGTTCCCAAAATCAAGATCCAAGAAGAAACAAGAATAGACTTAAATCAAAAGTCCAATTTAACTTCATCACATGTCCATATTAAATTTACTTATTTTAATATGAAAATAACTAGAACTTACAGATCGTGGATAAGGAATTAAAAACTGAATTTGTTGTAAAATTGTTGCGGCGTTGTTGATTTATTGTCTTGAATCATTGTAGAAGCCTTGTTCTTTGAATTGATTTGAGTTTAAATGCTTGTACTTTGATTTGGAGACGGCGGCCATGGTTCAAGAGATATTTTAGCAGCCTAATGGTGTAAGAATGATTTGTTATGAATTATATTAGGACTTAGGGTATATTTATAGGTGTAGGAACTATTTAGGGCCCTTAGATCAACCCTAGAATCACTCCGGACCATCAAAACATGTCTCAGGCTTCAAAAATGGGTTTTGGGTCAAAACAGGCCAACCAGGTCGACCTGTACGGGGGAGAGGTCGACCACATGGTCGAACTGGGGGGTAGGTCGACCCTAAGGTCGACCACATGGTCGAACTGACCCACAGGTCGACCTGCCTGGTCCTGTGCTGCCTGAAATTTGCTGAATATTCTACAGGCCATAACTTCTTCATCCGGACTCCGATTTTCGAAAACTTAGGCTCGATTTCGTGTAGAATTCCGAGACGAACGCATTGGCGCAACCTGTTTCCCCTGATTCTCATTTTAAAAATTAACTATACCTTGATTTCTTGTTTTAACATGTTATTAAAATTCGGGTTGTTACATTCTCCCCTCTTTAAAGGATTTCGTCCCTGAAATCTTCAAGTTAAGAAGAATGTGTCCTATCATCCAATCATCCATCTACTCAATCATCAATCACAGGCATCCATTATACTTAAGAGACTTCTAATGTTGTATGAACATATGCAGAAAGTGTGTGACACCCCGTATGTTACATTTTAAAAAGTAAGAAATTTACATACGTATACGGTGATACGCAAAGCATATAAACCAGTAAAGCATGAAGATAAAAGATGTTTTGTTTAAACTTCTAGAATTAAGGTAAACGGGATTCACCATTGCGTTCGTCTCGGAAAAATACGCGAAATAGAGTCCGAGTTTTCGAGAATCGGAGTCCGTATGACCCGTTAAAGGCCCAAAGAAGATTAGTGAAAATTTGAAATTCGGAAATCAGTTTGAAAATCCAGATTTGGGGCTAGGCGGGAATTTTCCCCGCCTAGGCCATGTCGAAAGGGCTGTCGACAGGCCTGTCGACTTGGGCCCAGACCAAGTCGACAGCCCTGTCGACATGCCAGTCGACAGGGGGTGGCCGGGCTAAATTGCCTGGTGCACCTGTTTGTCTCACCTGGGCTTGCTCTTGGGCTGATTCTGGAAGCTTCCGAGATCTGATGGTCCTAATCTATCCTAGATCTAATCCTATGGCCTAAAACACTCCTAATCCCTATAAAAACACCCCTAAGCCCCCTCCTAAACCCTCATAAATCACTCTCTCTACGAAGTGCTGCCCAAATGCAAAGTGATCATGGCCTCCATCTTAAATCCCTAGAGCCTATGCATTCAAATCGGGTTCAAATCAAAGGATGCAAGCTTGCTACACCAAATAGAGGCCAAATCAACATCTCTATGCGAGTTTCGTGATGGTTCTTCATCACCTTTCTTCGTCATGATGATGCATGGTCCCTTTCCTAAGCCTTGCCTAGGTAAGTTCTAGCTACTTTTAGATGGAAACGGTAGTTTTGACAATGACATGGGATAAAATGTGGCTAAACATGATTATGCGAACCTATATGAGCCTTACCTTGCCTCTTGTGTCCATGTTTATGGTTTTAGGCCATATGAGTGACTTAATCATGCCTCTCATGCTATGCATAACCTAGTTTAACTTGCAAGTTTGGATCTTTATGCATGAAATGCTAGCATGAACCTTTAGGAACCATTTTTACTTGTGAAACATTGGCTAAGATTATAGTTTGGGGCTTATGCATGTTTATGAACCTAAACCCCTAGTGTTAACATGCAAGTTTGTGGCCAAATCCTTTATGACATTATGCATACTTATGGCCAATTCCCTTTGTTTTCATGTTATGCATGCTTGTGGCCAAACCTTTATGAACCTATATATGTCTTAAGCCAAACCCTCATGATGCTATGCATGTTTGGGGTCATTGTGTAGCATAGTACCTTTGCGATGTGACTCGTCCATTCTTGCGTTGGAACACGATTTGGGTTGAGGATATACAAGTGCGATTGTAGCATGAAAAACTTAACGTGAAGTTATATGAAAATATGTTAGGCGAGCTAAACTGGGCATGAACCATAATTTGGAAAAAGGGGTATAAACATGATAACATGCGACGATAAATATGACATGTGAATACTTGAAAACATAACTTGTAATGTAACATGGAAGTTGACATGTAAGTATGCATAAAGACATAAGCTTGGGAATTTACCTATTAAGTTAGGTCTACCCATTGGGAATTTACCTATTAAGTTAGGTCTACCCAATTGCTTGAAAACTTAACTATGAACATGATACTAGACTAACATGAAAGTGGCCAACTCGAGGTTGGGTTGAGTTTGCAACGTAAAACTACCCGGAACCGACCGGCCTAACTAGTAGTTGCAAACAATAGGACTCAATGTGAGAAGTTGGTCATGTTGTGCTTGAACCCGAGGTTAGACCAAGTTGTGGTGTAAATCTACCCGGACCCGCCCGGCTTAACTAGTAACCACGACAAAGTCTAATGTGAGAGGTTGGGGTGCATTAAATAATTAGTGCCACATAATAGGGTTAAGTTAATTTGATTAATGAGGCTTAACCAAATATGATATGGACAAATGGGTTAAGTAATTTGATTAGGCTAATGATACTTAACAAAACATAAATAAGCTTGGGTAGGTTAAGTAACTTGATTTGCCTAATGACGCTTGACCGATTTGACTCGGTAATTTGACAGGGTCAAGTTAATTTATATAATTAACCAATCTAAAATGATAATTAGACGAGGTTAAGTTATGGATTGCTTGATATACTTAGCCAATTTTGACATGGTTGGTAGACGGGCTAAGTTATGAACTTAAGTGACACTTAACCCATTAGATAAACCCTAATTCAGAGGATTAGGAGAATAACCATAGTTAACAAGGGTAATGGAAATAAGGCTAAGTGGTAAACCTTAGTTAAAGGAAACTAAGTAATAATTCTTAGTCAAGGAAATCTGGACCACTTCTTAGACAGATTAGTAACCCGATACGTTAGGTCAACGTTTAAGTATGCGTGGAGGAGCAGGCTATCTGATTTAGATAAAGGCTCCAACGAACTGGGTAACGAAGCAGCGGCTTCGGGGAACGTGAGGATATTCTTGGGATCCCTCCGTGAGCTGCCAGGTCATTATACTAGGCTCACGGGAGGTTGAGGTCTGCGGTAGAAGAACCAAGAATATGCCTTGGTTGCTATGCGAGCGACCTAAAGACTGGGGTGGATAGCAGTGAGTCGACGAATACATAAGGTGCCCGAGATAGCAAGTTCGTCGATCATCTACCATCTTGAGTCAAGCGTATACGTACGGAAAGGCAGGGAACACCCAATAGACCATAATTGCTATCTAATTATAGGTGAGGTAGGCCGTAGGATGTGGGCTGGCCGGAGTGTAGTTCTCATGCAAGATTTTCTCTTGTGTTGCCTTTCACTAGTTGAGGGAGGGGTCTCGTGGGACCATAGCCACGTGTAGAAAAGCAGACCTTAGTATCTGCATCGGCAGATAAATCTAAAGCTCCCGACCGAGTCCTGTATTTCTTGGTTTGTCCTGTGACAGGACTCGGATGGCACGATGTGATACATGTGCATACAGTTATAGAAAAACGATTCACGATGAATGCGTGGGAAAAAGGGCGCGGTTGAGGGTTAGCGTAATCCCTACTGGCCTAGGTGGTTTAACCCAAACCGAAATACGAAAGCGTGCAATAGGTAAGCGTAATCCCTAGTGGTGCTAGGTGGCGTAGGTCCTAGTAGTTCAAATGATGATTCATATGGAAGAGCCTAGCTAGAATAAGGGTGACAGTCCAAACGAGTTCAAGGATAATACGACATGAGGAAGCCCGTACGAGGTATGGCAAAGGACTGAACTTATATACATGAGAAGGAACATATGATTTGAGTAACCTATATATGCGATATTAGGATGACATGGACCATTACACGACTTTGAGTAAGGGACATTCCTGGTTAACACATAACAAGGCTAGGATACTAGTACGGAGGGTGCGAAGCAGATATATAGGTTAGAACTAGGAAGAATATCCATAATAGATACCGTGGGATGTGAGACGGGGCAGATACCTCGGGATAATGTACTCAATAGAGGTCTGATGATGTGATACCTTGACTTATCATAATACCGTAGTTTATCTATCTTGTAGTTATCCTTTTGTTTACTTTCAGTTTATGCATGTCATGTTACCTTTACCTGTTTTTATACTGGAAGTAGATAGGACTTACTTAGTCTTTTTGACTGACCCGTTTTGTTTCGCCTCTTTTCTTCCGTTTCCCCCCCCCCCCCCCAAGGTTACAGGGAGGAAACAGAGCTGTTTAGTTCGGACTTCTTCTGTTGAAGGTCATCATGGATGGCTTGGACTTTCTTGGCTATGGCTACTTTACTGAATTATTTGGGGGAATAATTTATTAAAAAGTCTTTATGCTTCTTTACTATTGCAAGACAGGTTTTGATGTACTCTGATGTAAAAGGCTTTAGACCTTATTTATTCATGCTATGAAAGTTTGATTTTACTTCCGCTATTTATATATATGTTCTATCTTGTGATATTTCTGTGCATGTTTACCAATAATGCCCCTCTAAAGCTAGTGCATTCCTTTGCGAGTGACCCTAGCGGAGGAGGGGGTGTTACATTTGGTATCAGAGCAGAAGGTTACCAGGCTGGGCAAAAGTTTTTTTAAAAAAAAAACCTTCTGAAAATTATTTGAAAAACTGTTTACAAAGAAGCATTTTTCAAGAAAAACTTTGTTTTAAGAAGTTACTCCCCAAAAGCCATTAGCAATGTCCTTGTTTTATTAGTTGAATTCTCTTTTCCTTTCTCTCTCCCATCGATAGTCACGTCGGCTTCGGTTACAAGTAGTTTTTGAGTTAGAAGAGTGTTTTCTGTATGATGGGGTAATAGTTCTCGAGAAAATGGAGTTGAGTCGGGGGGGGGGGGGGGGAAATAAGGAAATGGAAGGATGGAAGGACAAGCAAGAAGAAAAAAAAAAGGGGGGGGCAGTCGACAGGGCAGTCGACATGCCCCCCCCCCCCTGTCGACAGGGCTGTCGACACGTCGAGCCTGCAGGAAAAAAAAATATAAGCCCGAAGGCCGAGAGCTTCAGCTCATAACCCCAATCCTTTTTCTCCTTCCTCCCAGCCACCAAAACCGAAAATTCCCCAACTCCACCACCTCCCATCACCTCGTTTCTCCACCGTTCTTCATAAAATTAAGCTTAAATCGAAGCTAGAGACCCTCTCCATCCGGATCTATAGTTCCCCTCTTCCAATTCGTGCTTAAATCGCCATGGCCAATCAACCCAATCCCTACGAGCTTTACCCTCAACTAACCGCGCAAGAGGTTGAGTGGTGTGACGAGCAACCAGGGATAATTGAGCACTACATGCAGCTTGCCACTAGGAATTTGCTTCTAGGCCGACCGGTGAGGTTTGCGGATTTTGCGGGAACCGCCGTGGAAAGCTTGTTTGTTAATGCGGGTCTTATTCATATTCTGGATACGCACACAGCCGAGAGGAGAGGCTACAAGCGTATAGTAAGACTTTTTGATGCTCGTTAGCAAATTGATGTGGATGATAATGGGTTGATAACTTATGGTTCATGGGTTAAGGGTACCCATATATTTATGAATGAGGTCCAATTTGGGGAAATTTTGAATATCCGGGGTACGAGACTTGATATAAATGACCTGGAGATGGATGATTTGAATGTGTGGGGAGGGATTTTTTTTAATGGACTGGATAGGCAATGGGATAGTACGCATTTGCGCCCCCTAGCTAGGTTTGTGATTAGGATATTGCAATATAATATTGCGGGGCAGAATCATGGGTTTGACAGAGTCCCCGTAGTTGTTAAGGCTGCTACTTATGCTATTTTTGGGGGCATACAAATAAACTGGGCAAGGACCATCTTGCAGCAGTACCAGATCTTTAGGGGAGCAAGACACTCCAATATTTGTTTTGGGAACTTATGGACTATAGTTTTCCACTGGTTCGGGGTGGATTTGCATGATGAGGATTATGTGACGCTTTCTAACCATCCCTCTGTTATCATCACTGAAGCCGCACTAGGGAGGATGAGTATAGATATGCAGGAGCTGCAAGGGGAGCCTCAGCCTATGGAGCATGAGGGATTAGATGAGGAAGAGGATGAGGGTAACGAGGAGGAGCCACATGATGATCAGTTTGGACACTTTGAGGACCCCCATCAGGCACCACAGCATGATGGTGAGCAGGCTGGGGATGGAGCCTGGGCTCATCAGGGCCCGACACAGGGGGCTCCGGACACAGGTGCCTGGGATCCATGGGCTACTAGGGATCCAGACTGGAGGACCGAGCTGAGATATATTTCACAGCAGCAGGCTCGCTTGATGAGGAGCCATCAGGATATTTTGAGGTCACAGCAGCAGACACTGGAGTCACAGGTAGCCATGGCTCAGACACAGCAGCAGATGCTTCAGGATATGAGTTCCTCTTATGACCAGTTAGGGGCTGGGATGCAAGACCTACAGTTAGAGCTTAGGCAAGGGAACCGACGGCAGGAGGAGAGGCTTGACAGCTTAGAGGAGCTCATCCGTAGCTATTTCCATCGGGATTGACCTCTATCAGTTATCCGTAGGATAGTGTTTTATTTTCAGTATTGTTTAGCTGTTCCTTTTGTTGACTAGTTGTAACGATGTACTAAAACTATCTTAATAAAGTTTGTACGTTGTTTGTTTACGCAAATTTGTTGTGTCTAAAGTAATTATGAAATATTGAATGATAATGTCTGATAACGAAGAACAATGAAAACAACAAAACGGGATATCTCTCCGTTACATAAAAATTTAGAAAATTAGATTTTTCTAAATTAATAATGGATGGTAGGATTCTGGATGCTCAAATTGGATGAACTTCACTCTTATTTTATAAGGGTGTGGGAAATTTTGGATGAAATTACTTTTTCAAATTTTTGCATTCATATAGAACTGCAAGTACATTTAGGATGAGAGCATCATGGTTTGAAAAAGAAATTTTTAAGAAATTGCATTCATGTAGGTGGTACCACAAGTTAGGCATACATATTTTTCTATGATGTGATTCACTTTTGCACATGTGCACATGTTTGCAGCAATTGGCTAAACACTTCTGGATGCTAATATGGGGACATAAATCCTACTACTATTGAATTTCGGGGACGAAATTCTTTAAGGGTGGGAGGATGTGACACCCCGTATGTTACATTTTAAAAAGTAAGAAATTTACATACGTATACGGTGATACGCAAAGCATATAAACCAGTAAAGCATGAAGATAAAAGATGTTTTGTTTAAACTTCTAGAATTAAGGTAAACGGGATTCACCATTGCGTTCGTCTCGGAAAAATACGCGAAATAGAATCCGAGTTTTCAAGAATCGGAGTCCGTATGACCCGTTAAAGGCCCAAAGAATATTAGTGAAAATTTGAAATTCGGAAATCAGTTTGAAAATCCAGATTTGGGGCTAGGCGGGAATTTTCCCCGCCTAGGCCATGTCGACAGGGCTGTCGACAGGCCTATCGACTTGGGCCCAGACCAAGTCGACAGCCCTGTCGACATGCCAGTCGACAGGGGGTGGCCGGGCTAAATTGCCTGGTGCACCTGTTTGTCTCACCTGGGCTTGCTCTTGGGCTGATTCTGGAAGCTTCCGAGATCTGATGGTCCTAATCTATCCTAGATCTAATCCTATGGCCTAAAACACTCCTAATCCCTATAAAAACACCCCTAAGCCCCCTCCTAAACCCTCATAAATCACTCTCTCCACGAAGTGCTGCCCAAATGCAAAGTGATCATGGCCTCCATCTTAAATCCCTAGAGCCTATGCATTCAAATCGGGTTCAAATCAAAGGATGCAAGCTTGCTACACCAAATAGAGGCCAAATCAACATCTCTATGCGAGTTTCGTGATGGTTCTTCATCACCTTTCTTCGTCATGATGATGCATGGTCCCTTTCCTAAGCCTTGCCTAGGTAAGTTCTAGCTACTTTTAGATGGAAACGGTAGTTTTGACAATGACATGGGATAAAATGTGGCTAAACATGATTATGCGAACCTATATGAGCCTTACCTTGCCTCTTGTGTCCATGTTTATGGTTTTAGGCCATATGAGTGACTTAATCATGCCTCTCATGCTATGCATAACCTAGTTTAACTTGCAAGTTTGGATCTTTATGCATGAAATGCTAGCATGAACCTTTAGGAACCATTTTTACTTGTGAAACATTGGCTAAGATTATAGTTTGGGGCTTATGCATGTTTATGAACCTAAACCCCTAGTGTTAACATGCAAGTTTGTGGCCAAATCCTTTATGACATTATGCATACTTATGGCCAATTCCCTTTGTTTTCATGTTATGCATGCTTGTGGCCAAACCTTTATGAACCTATATATGTCTTAAGCCAAACCCTCATGATGCTATGCATGTTTGGGGTCATTGTGTAGCATAGTACCTTTGCGATGTGACTCGTCCATTCTTGCGTTGGAACACGATTTGGGTTGAGGATATACAAGTGCGATTGTAGCATGAAAAACTTAACGTGAAGTTATATGAAAATATGTTAGGCGAGCTAAACTGGGCATGAACCATAATTTGGAAAAAGGGGTATAAACATGATAACATGCGACGATAAATATGACATGTGAATACTTGAAAACATAACTTGTAATGTAACATGGAAGTTGACATGTAAGTATGCATAAAGACATAAGCTTGGGAATTTACCTATTAAGTTAGGTCTACCCATTGGGAATTTACCTATTAAGTTAGGTCTACCCAATTGCTTGAAAACTTAACTATGAACATGATACTAGACTAACATGAAAGTGGCCAACTCGAGGTTGGGTTGAGTTTGCAACGTAAAACTACCCGGAACCGACCGGCCTAACTAGTAGTTGCAAACAATAGGACTCAATGTGAGAAGTTGGTCATGTTGTGCTTGAACCCGAGGTTAGACCAAGTTGTGGTGTAAATCTACCCGGACCCGCCCGGCTTAACTAGTAACCACAACAAAGTGTAATGTGAGAGGTTGGGGTGCATTAAATAATTAGTGCCACATAATAGGGTTAAGTTAATTTGATTAATGAGGCTTAACCAAATATGATATGGACAAATGGGTTAAGTAATTTGATTAGGCTAATGATACTTAACAAAACATAAATAAGCTTGGGTAGGTTAAGTAACTTGATTTGCCTAATGACGCTTGACCGATTTGACTCGGTAATTTGACAGGGTCAAGTTAATTTATATAATTAACCAATCTAAAATGATAATTAGACGAGGTTAAGTTATGGATTGCTTGATATACTTAGCCAATTTTGACATGGTTGGTAGATGGGCTAAGTTATGAACTTAAGTGACACTTAACCCATTAGATAAACCCTAATTCAGAGGATTAGGAGAATAACCATAGTTAACAAGGGTAATGGAAATAAGGCTAAGTGGTAAACCTTAGTTAAAGGAAACTAAGTAATAATTCTTAGTCAAGGAAATCTGGACCACTTCTTAGACAGATTAGTAACCCGATACGTTAGGTCAACGTTTAAGTATGCGTGGAGGAGCAGGCTATCTGATTTAGATAAAGGCTCCAACGAACTAGGTAACGAAGCAGCGGCTTCGGGGAACGTGAGGATATTCTTGGGATCCCTCCGTGAGCTGCCAGGTCATTATACTAGGCTCACGGGAGGTTGAGGTCTGCGGTAGAAGAACCAAGAATATGCCTTGGTTGCTATGCGAGCGACCTAAAGACTGGGGTGGATAGCAGTGAGTTGACGAATACATAAGGTGCCCGAGATAGCAAGTTCGTCGATCATCTACCATCTTGAGTCAAGCGTATACGTACGGAAAGGCAGGGAACACCCAACAGACCATAATTGCTATTTGATTATGGGTGAGGTAGGCCGTAGGATGTGGGCTGGCCGGAGTGTAGTTCTCATGCAAGATTTTCTCTTGTGTTTCCTTTCACTAGTTGAGGGAGGGGTCTCGTGGGACTATAGCCACGTGTAGAAAAGCAGACCTTAGTATCTGCATCGGCAGATAAATCTAAAGCTCCCGACCGAGTCCTGTATTTCTTGGTTTGTCCTGTGACAGGACTCAGATGGCACGATGTGATACATGTGCATACAGTTATAGAAAAACGATTCACGATGAATGCGTGGGAAAAAGGGCGCGGTTGAGGGTTAGCGTAATCCCTACTGGCCTAGGTGGTTTAACCCAAACCGAAATACGAAAGCGTGCAATAGGTAAGCGTAATCCCTAGTGGTGCTAGGTGGCGTAGGTCCTAGTAGTTCAAACGATGATTCATATGGAAGAGCCTAGCTAGAATAAGGGTGACAGTCCAAACGAGTTCAAGGATAATACGACATGAGGAAGCCCGTACGAGGTACGGCAAAGGACTGAACTTATATACATGAGAAGGAACATATGATTTGAGTAACCTATATATGCGATATTAGGATGACATGGACCATTACACGACTTTGAGTAAGGGACATTCCTGGTTAACACATAACAAGGCTGGGATACTAGTACGGAGGGTGCGAAGCAGATATATAGGTTAGAACTAGGAAGAATATCCATAATAGATACCGTGGGATGTGAGACGGGGCAGATACCTCGGGATAATGTACTCAATAGAGGTCTGATGATGTGATACCTTGACTTATCATAATACCGTAGTTTATCTATCTTGTAGTTATCCTTTTGTTTACTTTCAGTTTATGCATGTCATGTTACCTTTACCTGTTTTTATACTGGAAGTAGATAGGACTTACTCAGTCTTTTTGACTGACCCGTTTTGTTTCGCCTCTTTTCTTCCGTTTCCCCCCCCCCCCCCAGGTTACAGGGAGGAAACAGAGCTGTTTAGTTCGGACTTCTTCTGTTGAAGGTCATCATGGATGGCTTGGACTTTCTTGGCTATGGCTACTTTACTGAATTATTTGGGGGAATAATTTATTAAAAAGTCTTTATGCTTCTTTACTATTGCAAGACAGGTTTTGATGTACTCTGATGTAAAAGGCTTTAGACCTTATTTATTCATGCTATGAAAGTTTAATTTTACTTCCGCTATTTATATATATGTTCTGTCTTGTGATATTTCTGTGCATGTTTACCAATAATGCCCCTCTAAAGCTAGTGCATTCCTTTGCGAGTGACCCTAGCGGAGGAGGGGGTGTTACAAAGTGTGTGCATATGTTCCTTATCTAATGCAAATGATCAGGCCTGATTGATCTTCTTAATGCAAAATATGTTTAGTGTCATGAGTCCAACATGTATGCAAATAGTCCTAGTCACATAAACACTATATGTGTGCACAAACATCCATCCATATGCAACATCCACATGATAACACATTCAATTTCATTCACGAACAAGTATAAACACTCATGCATATGCAGTATGCAAGGAGACTGAGCCGATCTAGTGTCTAACGTGCGTGTATATGCATCCACGAGCAACCAATAGCAACCACTTGCAACCATCAATCACAACATGTCTCAAACACATGTTTACACCCAATTGTTCCTACCTAAAGATATAGTCGAACGATAGAAGCAAGTAAAAAATTTGTGCCCATTAGGCAATGTCAAAACTGGAAATCTATGTCACATATATACTGATTAGGAGAAGAACTCCCTAAGCACCAGCCCCGAAGACCGAAATCAATATCAGACTGATACCCAAAGAATTAACCAACCAATATATATGTTTCTAGGAAACTAAGCATGATGAACTCCTTTTTGGTCATAAGAAATCTCTTCCTAAGACCAACCCATATCCTATAAAACCCAAAAAGTTTAGTCAACCCAACGGACACCCTCAAGCCCCAACATGTATTACTAACAAATGAGTCATACTCCCTATGGGGTTTGCAATAGAAATAGGATGGAGAATAGGACCGAGAGGATATGCTTAAAAGATAGCATGCAAATAAGCTCTACAGGAAAACAGGGATCAAGGATATACTCTTAAAAAGAGATATGATGCGCGCATCTAGTCTTCAATCTTCTGAGTCGCATTTCCTTGAGCTTTACTCCATTGTGCTTTCATCGTCTTTAACTCCACAATTTTGTTGCTTCTTAATTCTTGTTTCCAAAATAAGAGTTGGAACTCATTCCACTGTTGCCTCTCGTTTCACTTTCACTTATTCTCCTTCTAGTATACTCGGCTCAAACATAACTGTGTACTCATGGTTTCATGCAAGCTCTCCAAAATTCACTAGTGAATCTCCGATCTCATTCACTTACTAGAAGGTATTCCACATAAATGAATTATCTCTTGAAAATAAACAAATGCCAACCATGTTGCCAAGTGTACTTACTAAGGTGATTTTCTATAACTCATGCATAAGCGAGATGAACCATCCGCCTTAGTGGCGAACACTACTCGAGCGGATCAATAAATGTATCAAGAGATTCTAGGTAACTAAGCATGGCAGAACCCTAAGGGTTACACTAGACTTCGAGGGCATTACCGAGGCGAGTCAAGAGCCTAACTACCCACTTTTCATACTCGAGAATGGTACCATTTCTGGATAACCACTCCATCCCTAGAATCAACCCATTGCCCAAAGACATAAGCTTTACTTCTAAACTCAACACTTAGCATAGACTTTCTCAAATCCAAACGAGTCATGAATAAATGAGCCGATTCCCCAATAGGATTTGAGACAAAAATGGGATCCCCTACTACGCTAGTACTAAGGTGCAGAGACACAACTATCGAAGCAGAAATAAAAAGGATGCGATGTACAAAAACAAAGTTCCCATGGTATGAAAGAAAAGCTAAACTTTTAACATAAACGTTACCACCTCTCTTAGGTACGGTAGTAGTGAGGGCATACAATTGCCCTCTCGACGATCCCGTCCTTTGCCCTTGTCCTATAATACTTAACTACATGTCCTTTTTTACCATACTAAAGATACTTTCTCTTGTCATGGGTTTTATTATTCTTTCACTTTGGCCTCTTTCCTTTCACCCTTTTCCTCCTTCGTGGATTAAGCCATATCAACAAGTTTCTCATCCTTAGGCTTGTGTTCTTTATCCTCGTTCTTACTATCCTTGTATAGTTTGTTGACAAGTTTCTCAAAAGCTACCTCCATCGCACGGTAACCCTACAAAGCTTGAAATAAGATTAGTTGTAGATGGAACTACTGCGGCTACAGATGGAAGTTAGGCACTTCTTTGGCCTCCAACACGTTCATACACCTACAAAACTATGGTGAAAAAGAAAGAGAGAAGAGACTCAAGGAGAGAATCAAAAGATAGTGCATATGGCTTTGGGGAATATGCCTTTCGTAAAACAAAACTTTTCTTAGAAAAATGCTTTTTTGTAAATGTTTTGAAAATAATTTAGAAGGTTTTTAAAAGCTTTTTCCCAGTCTGGTAACCTTCTGCTCTGATACCAAATGTGACACCCCACATCCCTTAAGGTCACTCACAAAGGGAATGCCTTAACTTCAATGGAGCATTATGGGTACTAGAACAGAAATATTACAAGACAGACATATATAAAACAAAAGTAGGTAAAGTAGAAGTACTTCAAATCACTTATTAAATATATGTTGTTTACAATAAAATCCCATCAACTTCCCATACCCAATTACATAGCTAAAATATCTGTCTTGCTCAAAAACAAAGAAGCATAAAAATAAATTGCAGTATTCCCCAATAAAGCAAAGCAAGCCATAGGCAAGACAAATCCAAGCCGTACATGAAAGAGCCTTGAAGCTTGGTAAGATCCGAACTAAGCTGTATTCCTACCCTACGAACCTGGAGGGGGGGGGACGGAAGAAAAAGAGGTGAAACAAACCGGGTCAATCATAAAGACTGAGTAAGTCCTAGTGACTTTCAGCATAAAAACAGGTAAAGATAATATGGCATGAATAAATTGAAAGTAAGCATAAGCATGATGATGAGGTAAGCTACAGACACGAAGAATCAGGTATAACATCCCATGCTTCCTATCAAGGGTAACATCATAAGGTTCCAACCAAGTATCACATCGCAAGGTTTCTATAACGTCGCAAGATTTCTAAGTTTCACCATTACCCTATTTTCCTTGATTTCCTATATTCTCTGCACCATCTAACTAGCGTTCCAATTAGTTTACTTAGTTATAATTACAAGATAAGTGATCCCCCATAACTCACGTGATAGTTTTATAGGTACTTATCCTATGATGAGGGTCCCACCTCATATTGACAGTTTCGTGTCCCCACCGTACTTATTTGATCGGCTCTTACTTACAATGTTTCACATGTGTTATACACTAAGGTTATCCCAACCCCGTAGTTGTGGTAGCCTTCAGGACTACATCTAATATGAGGGTTTCTCCTCAACCAGCCCAATTGCCATGAATGTGTTAGATGCATCCTTACTACCCAAATCGATCGGCTCCTATTTGACCTAGTTCTTGCGGCCCCCTACTTGTAGATACCTGTGCTGGTTCCACCCTAAGGTGTATCAATCCCTAGGATGGCAACCCCGACGCAATTTTTGATGTACAGCTTTATATCTACTGATGCCCAGTGGCTAAATTTTCCACTCTGGAATACGTGCAAGCCCGAAATCCATCGGAACCTGCACGGCTGCATCACCCGCCACCGTTTTGACCGCTTACAATCAGCCCAGTAATCATGCCCCACCCTGCCTAGCTCAGGGTACTGTTGATACCTAGTGTGGGTTACTGCTGAAACGGGTCCCGCTACTAGGGTTTTCCTAGGGTCAATTCGTATACCCCACAGGTTGGTTAAGTGTTATTCATTCAAGTTAACTTAACCCTATCCCCCATCATGTTACCTTGGGTTAAGTGTTCTCTCTAGTGTTACTTAACCCTACCGCATGTCTTGTTATATCGGTTAAGCGTTGCCTTCGCATGTTTACTTAACCCTACCACACACCATGTCATATTGGTTAAGCATCGCCAACCCATTTAACTTAACCCTCCCATTCGTCAGATTGCATTGGTTAAGTATTTCAAGTAATTCATGGCTTAACCCGCCCACGTATCATGTCAAGTTGGTTAAGTGTTGTCTAGTGATTCATAACTTAACCCCGCTATCTTAGCATATCAAATTGGTTAAGTGTTTTCAAGCAGTTCATGACTTAACCCGCCCACGTATCATGCTAAGTTGGTTAAGTATTATCTATATGTTCAAGTTGACTTAACCCTGCCACGTGTCATGTTATATTAGTTAAGTGTCATTAGTCTAGTCATATTACTTAACCTACCCATTCATGTCATATCGGTTAAGTGCCATTTGTCTAGTCATATTACTTAACCCACCCATTCATGTCATATCGGCTAAGTGTCATTAGTCTAGTCATATTACTTAACCCACCCATTGGTCTGATTAACAGTTACGTTGGTTAAGCGTTATTAATTTACTTAACCCTACCCACTGGTCTAATTAACATGTTATGATGGTAAAGCCCACACTTATAAGTTTTACGTGTTCTTAACTCATACCGGTTAGGTCCATATTTACATGTCAAATTTCCGTGCCATTCCACCTAACCCTCTAACCATACCCACGTCTTATTATGGTTAGTACTTCCTTAATTCATTCATTATGACGCATGAATCATGACCTCTCACATTAGACCGTGCTCTTTGTGGCCACTAGATTTGTCGGGCGGTTCCGGGCAGATTTACACCACAAACTGAGTCTAACCTCGTGTCATAAACTGTTACGCCTACAATTAGACCTTCGACCTCTCACATTAGACTGACACTTTGTGGCTACTGGATTTGTCGGGCGGTTCCGAGTAGATTTACACCACAAACCGAGTCTAACCTCGTGTCAAAGGTTCATTAATGGTCGTATTCCCCCCTAAACCTGTAACACCCCGTGTATTCTATAACCAAGAAATTCATAAATTAAAGTATAATTAATTTCAAATCAAAGAATTAAGGGAAACGGGATATGCCATTGCGTTCGTCTCGGAAAAATACGCGAAATAGAGTCCGAGTTTTCGAAAATCGGAGTCCGTATGACCAAGATATGGCCTCCGGAAGTTTCAGAATTAGGTTTAAAATTCGAACAGACGAAAACAGCTCAGAAAAACTAATTCAAAATTCAAAATCGGACCCAATTGGCCAATGCAGGAAAATTCCCGCCCAAAGCACCCAGGTCGACTTGGCAGTCGACCTGGGGCTAGCCAGGTCGACTGGGCAGTCGACCTGGGTAACCCGTGTCGACTGCCAAGTCGACACGGTGTCGACTGGGGTGTCGACCTGGCCCCTGAGCCAGGTCGAACCCAGCCCACCCTGGCTGGCCAGGTCTGTGTTTGGTCGATTTTCTGAGCCTTGCCTTGTCACTAGGGCTAGGTGTCAGCTCCTGGTTGGTCTCTCCTTCAAACGAACGACTATTATTGAACCAAGCTTCATCGACTGTCTAAATTAACTCACAAACTCTATAAAAAGGACCTAAGTCTAACCCTAATTCACATAAACTAAAATGGAGATGAGACCGTCATGCTGCTGAGGAGAGACTGAAGATAGCCGTCAGAAATAGAGAGACAACTAGAAGATAATTCAAAGCTTAAAGCAATGTAAATCAAATCAAAGCAACGCCTACAACAAAGGATAGCAACTCCAAATTCAGAATTCAGATTTCTGAATTGAAGATTCGCCATACGCTGTAAGTAGAGTGCTATTCCGATATGAATTAAATAATTGTGTTGATTTGTGTAATGTAAGAAATGGAATTGTGGCGATAATAATCTATATTTGTATGTTGCTTTGATGCAAAACGATTTGGGAATATTATGGTATACGATTGGATATTGACAAGTACGCGATTTGCGTTGGAAATGAAATGGAATTGTGGCGATAATGAATTATATTTGTATGTTATTTTGATTCTAAACGATTTGGCAATGCTATGGTTCGATTCATACAAGTATGTGGCTTATGTTGACAACCACATGTTATGGAATTTTGATTGGGACTTATGCAAGCATATTATTCATATTGAAAACTACATGTTTGTGGTAGTTATTTACAACACCCATTTGGTAAATGCAAGTATAAGATTCATGTTGAAACAACAACTATATGTTGTAATAGTTTATTTTGAAATTCATGCAAGTCTATGATCTATTGTTATGACAACTTGATGTATAATTCTATGGTCATCTTTAGTGTAATTTGATCCACTTAAGTATTATGATTCATATGAAGGTTATGTTGAAATTGGCATCATAGTTCAAGTATAAAAATCATATTTTTGTGATAGTGATCCAAGTACGCATCTTTGTAAATTTGTATTAATTTTATGAACATGACTAAACTATGTTCGTTATTATGCCCAATTGAAAAACATGTTTTTAGGCTCATGTTGTTATCATAAGTTACATTTGAATTACATTAGAGTTACATTCCTCTTGCAAGTTTACATAGATAAAATAAAAACCATGATGTAAGTTTAGATATGTTTATGCTATAATTCTATGAATAGAATGAAAACCATGATTCATATAACAATTAGGTTGGGATAATTCTAGTTGAACCATACTTTTGTATTAGTGACAAAAGTAAGTACCCTTTTGTTAACATGTAGTGATTTTATGAAAACGATTAGTTTATGCCTAAATAAAAATATAGGCTTATATTTCTAGTCAAGACCATGTGCCAATAATAATGATATCTAATTTAGTTAGATTCTTAATTTCAAGTTTACATGGTTAGTTGAACCTATAATTCATGCTTAGGTATTGTTTATGCCATAATCATATGAATAGAATAATTCATGTTTAGGTATTGTTTATGCCATAGTCATATGAATAAATGATTCATGTTTAAGTATTGTTTGTGCCATAATCATATGAATTGAATAATTCATGCTTAGGTATTGTTTATGCCATAATCATATGAATAGAATAATTCATGTTTAGGTATTGTTTTTGCCATAGTCATATGAATAAATGATTCATGTTTAAGTATTGTTTATGCCATAATCATATGAATTGAATAATTCATGCTTAGGTATTGTTTATGCCATAATCATATGAATAGAATAATTCATGTTTAGGTATTGTTTATGCCATAGTCATATGAATAAATGATTCATGTTTAAGTACTGTTTATGCCATAATCATATGAATAGATTGATTCATGTTTAAGTATTGTCTATGCATTAACCATATGAATAGAATGATTCATGTTTAAGTATTGTTTATACCATGATTATACGAATAGAATGATTCATGTTTAAGTATTGTTTATGCTATGATTATATGGATAAAATGATTCATGTTATGCCATGATTATATGATGTTACAATTGCAAGTTCACATGTGCCTATTTTATGTTAATTGAATCGTTCGTTGCAAGTTCATGCGTTCACACTCCCCTTTTTCATGTTATCTTATAAACATCATGTTATAAGCCTCCCCTTTTCATTTGGCTAAATTGGGTTTAAGTATTAAACCCAACACACCTTACGTTGGAGCGAACGTATAATACGGGGGTAATGACGTTTGGGCTAAAATATAGAACATATGTGTTGGCATGTTTAACGCATGCCAACAACCTTGAAAGAACAATTAAGTGGCATAAATGAAATTTAACCAATAAAGATGAGTTTGAATAATGGGCCGCAAATATTTACATATAAAAAGAAAAGAGACAAAATATGTAAATGTAGAAAAATACGATGTGTTTAACCCGAGGTTGGATTGAGTTGTGATGTAAAGCTGCCCGGAACCGCCCGGCTGTCCAGTAGTCACAACAATACCTATCCAATGTGGGTGGTTAAACACGGAGCCCAATAAGGACCCGAGGTTAGACTGAGTTGTGGCGTAAGACTGCCCGGACCCAACCGGCAACAGGCAGCCACAACAATAACTGTCTAATGTGAGAGGTCAAGGCTTTAATAAGACAATTAAGGCTGAGTCAGGATTGATAGGATTAAGTAAATTATATTAATACTTAATCAAAATGGAACATGCTAAACTAAACAGACTGATTGGGGGTTAGGTTTATAAAACACTTAACCAACTTAGCATGTTGGCTAGAAATAGAAAACCTAGTAGTGGGGGACCCATTTCAGCAGTAACCCTATAAGGTGTATCATGATACCCTGAAACTAGGCAGGGTGGGGCACGATTACTGGGCTGACTGTAAGAGGTCAAATCGACGGCGGTGGTGCAGCAGTGTAGGTTCTAACGGGGTGCGGGCGTGCACACACTCCGGCGCAGAAAAATAAGGCACTGGGCACCAGTAGCATACCTGTGCATTCTAGGGTTGTGTCGGGCCGCCACCATGGGACTTGATACACCCCATGGTGGGACCAGCATAGGTAACTACAACATCGGGGGCCGTAAGACACATGTAACTATGCGAGTAGGAGCCGATCATCATAAAATGGATCACTTCACCCTGATTATGGGGTGCCTGTTGGGAACTAGTTTATATGGGTACAGAGATTAATATGGGGTACGATAGTATATCCGACCCTAGACAACTTAACTAAGTTTATGGTGCTTTCCCATTTCTAGTTTATACTTATCATACCCAGTTCTTTATTCATAGACTGAATAGTCCTAGACTTACTCAGGCTTTATGTCTGACTCTACTTTTCTTTCGTCTTCTTTTCTTCCGTTCCCCCCCCCCCCCCCAGGTCCACAGGGAGGGAATACCGCAGCTTGACCAGCCTTCATATCCAGCTTGAAGAGAAAGAATGTATTGCTTGGATCTTTTCGTTTTGGACTATGGCTTTGGACAGCAATTATGGGACTTTTGCAGTTTATTTATGTTTTCTTTATGCTTCTTTAAATGATGTAATCAAGACAGTTATGAAGATGTTATGATTTTGGAAGTATTGTAAGACAATTATGGTATGGTTGGTGTAACACGTATTTTAATGAAATAAAAGTTGTTGTTTTCCGCTGTTCAAAAATATGTCTTCTTATATCTGTCTTGTATATCTGTGACTTATACTTATAAACCTCCACCAAAATTAGGGCATTCCCTTTGAGAGTGACCCTAACGGAGGTGGGGTGTTTCACTTGGTATCAGAGCATAGGTTTACCAGATAAGATAAAAAGTTTTGAAAATTTATTTTCAAAAAGGAAATTTAAAGAAGCATTTTTAAAAGATAAAATATTATTTTATTTTAAAAGGCAAAGTCCCCTCCCCAAAGCCATAGGTACTATCTCTTATCCTTCGTTTTGAATCTACCCTTTCTGTTTCAGCATGTCTGGAGACCTTACTCCCCAGCTGCTGACGCTTTCACTCCTCCTCCTCCACGTGAACCAGCAAGCGGAAGAGTCCCAGAGTAGGAAGACGAATAATA
The DNA here is from genome assembly GCA_030737875.1 of Allium sativum. Lineage (NCBI taxonomy): Eukaryota > Viridiplantae > Streptophyta > Magnoliopsida > Asparagales > Amaryllidaceae > Allium > Allium sativum. The sequence continues at coordinate 79,726,704 of CM060918.1, forward strand.
GTCAAACAAGAAAGGATCGTAACAGTAATAACAAGAAACGGGAAAAAAGGAAATGCAATTTTTGTGGTACGGAAGGGCACATAGCCAAGGATTGTAGAAAGAGGAAAAGAAAGCAAGGAGAATGTTTTCATTATGGGGAGACTGGACACATCAGCATAGACTGCCCTGAGAAGACAGACTTTGAGAAGGGCGGGAAAGACAACAAGTCCCGAGAGAAGAGGAAGTGTAAATTCTGTGGCAAAGTGGGGCACTTAGTGAAAGATTGCCAGAAAAAGAAGGCCAAGTTGAATGGTGGGTGCTTTTCTTGCGGTGAGACAGGCCACATGGCTAAGGACTGCCCAAAGAAACGAGGTATAAATACTTCTGTAGAAAGTGTAGTTTATCTTTATGATCGCCCCGCTCACACTTTATTTGATTCCGGCGCATCACACTCCTTTATCTCTTCTACTTTAGTAGAATCTCTGCACATAAAAACTAGTATGGTAGAGGACCCCTTAATTGTTTCAAACCCAATTGGGTGCCCAGCTCATTTGTCTATGATCTGTTTGGGATTGAAAATTTCTATTCTAAGCGTAGAATTTCAATGTAGTGCCTTTGTTTTGGGCTTTTCGGGATATGGTTTGATTTTGGGCATGGATTGGCTATCCAGTAATGGGGCCATCCTTGATTGTGAGAAAAAGGTTGTTAGGCTCCTAACCCAGCTCGGTAGTACTTTGGAAATTTATTGTAATCACTCGTATGCGGTTATGCTTAGTTATCTTGAATCGCTAGATGCCTCCGTTGAAAATTTGCAATCGATTAGAGTGGTCCGGGAATATCCGGATGTCTTCGAAGAGGTGAAGGGCTTACCTCCGAAGCGGGAGATAGACTTCCGTATACATCTTGTAGATAATGCAAAGCCCGTTGCGTCGCCCGTTAGACACATGGCTCCACGGGAAAGGAAAGAGCTCAGTAAACAGATTAAAGAGCTTCTAGAGAAGGGGTTCATTAGGAGGAGCATTTTAGAACGGGGCGCTCTAGTAGTGTTCGCCACTAAGGCAGAAGGTTCATTTCGCTTATGCATGAGTCATAAAGAATCACATTAGTAAGTACATTTGGCAACATAGTTGACATTTGTTTATTTTCAAGAGATAATTCATCTATGTGGAATACCCTCTAGTAAGTGAACAAGATCCAAGATTCATAAGTGAATTTTGGAGAGCTTGCATGAAACCATGAGTACGCCGTTATGTTTGAGCTGAGTATACTAGAAGTAGAGTAAGTGAAAGAGGAACGAGAGGCAATAGTGAAATAGGTTCCAACTCATATTTTGGAAACAAGAATTAAGAAGCTACGAAATTGTGAAGTTAAAGACGGACAAAGCATAATGGAGTTAAGCTCAAGGAAAGTGACTTAGAAGAATGAAGACTAGATTCGTGCATCATATCTCTTCTTAAGAGTATATCCTTGATCCCTCTCTTCCTGTAGAGCTTACTTGCATTCTATCTTTTGTGTATATCCTCTCGGTCCCATTCTCAATCCAATTTCTGTTGCAAACCCCATGGGGAGTATGACTCATCTGTTAGTAACACATGTTGGGGCTCGAGGGTGTTCGTTGGTTTGACTAAAGTTTTTGGGTTTTATAGGAAACGGGTTGGTATTAGGAAGGGACTCCCTTGTGACCTAAAAGGAGTCCATCATGCTTAGTTTTCTAGAATCATATATAGTAGTTGGGTTGAGTATTCTTTGGGTGTCAGTCTGATGATGATTTCGGTCTTCGGGGCTGATGCTTAGAGAGTTCTTCTCCTAATCAATATATATGTGGCGTAGATTTCCAGTTTTGACATTGCCTAATGGGCACAAAGTTTTTACTTGCTTCTATCATTCGACTATACCTTTAGATAGGAACAATTGGGGTGTAAACATGTGTTTGAGACATGTTATGATTGATGGTTGCAAGTGGTTGCAAGTGATTGCTAGTGGTTGCTCGTGGTTGCATATACACACACAATCTAGGTTTTAGATCGGCTCAGTCACTTCATATTGCATGTGCATATATGTTTGCATTCGTATATGGTTGAACTTTAATGTGTTGTCATATGGATGTTGCATTTATATGAATGATTGTGCACTCATGTAGAATCATGAATAGGAGGATTTGCATACATAATGGATTCATAGCACTTACATAATTCGCATTAAGGAGGTCAACTGAATCAGTAGACCGCCTGATTTTGCATTAGATAAGTACATGTACACGCACACTTCGCATATGATCATGAAGCATTAGAAGTCTTTTAAGGACAATGGATGCTCGTGTTTGATGGATGAGTAGATGGATGTTTGGATGTTAGGGTATACATTCTTCCTAACTTGAAGATTTCGGGGACGAAATCCTTTTAAGTGGGGGAGAATGTAACACCCCGTGTATTCTATAACCGTGAAATTCATAAATTAAAGTATAATTAATTTCAAATCAAAGAATTAAGGGAAACGAGATATGCCATTGCGTTCGTCTCGGAAAAATACACGAAATAGAGTCCGAGTTTTCGAAAATCGGAGTCCGTATGACCAAGATATGGCCTCCGGAAGTTTCAGAATTAGGTTTAAAATTCGAACAGACGAAAACAGCTCAGAAAAACTAATTCAAAATTCAAAATCGGGCCCAATTGGCCAAGGCGGGAAAATTCCCGCCCAAAGCACCCAGGTCGACTTGGCAGTCGACCTGGGGCTAGCCAGGTCGACTGGGCAGTCGACCTGGGTAACCCGTGTCGACTGCCAAGTCGACACGGTGTCGACTGGGGTGTCGACCTGGCCCCTGAGCCAGGTCGAACCCAGCCCACCCTGGCTGGCCAGGTCTGTGTTTGGTCGATTTTCTGAGCCTTGCCTTGTCACTAGGGCTAGGTGTCAGCTCCTGGTTGGTCTCTCCTTCAAACGAACGGCTATTATTGAACCAAGCTTCATCGACGGTCTAAATTAACTCACAAACTCTATAAAAAGGACCTAAGTCTAACCCTAATTCACATAAACTAAAATAGAGATGAGACCGTCATGCTGCTGAGGAGAGACTGAAGATAGCCGTCAGAAATAGAGAGACAACTAGGAGATAATTCAAAGCTTAAAGCAACGTAAATCAAATCAAAGCAACGCCTACAACAAAGGATAGCAACTCCAAATTCAGAATTCAGATTTCTGAATTGAAGATTCGCCATACGCTGTAAGTAGAGTGCTATTCCGATATGAATTAAATAATTGTGTTGATTTGTGTAATGTAAGAAATGGAATTGTGGCGATAATAATCTATATTTGTATGTTGCTTTGATGCAAAACGATTTGGGAATATTATGGTATACGATTGGATATTTGCAAGTACGCGATTTGCGTTGGAAACGAAATGGAATTGTGGCGATAATGAATTATATTTGTATGTTATTTTGATTCTAAACGATTTGGCAATGCTACGGTTTGATTCATACAAGTATGTGGCTTATGTTGACAACCACATGTTGTGGAATTTTGATTGGGACTTATGCAAGCATATGATTCATATTGAAAACTACATGTTTGTGGTAGTTATTTACAACACCCATTTGGTAAATGCAAGTATAAGATTCATGTTGAAACAACAACTATATGTTGTAATAGTTTATTTTGAAATTCATGCAAGTCTATGATCTATTGTTATGACAGCATGATGTATAATTCTATGGTCATCTTTAGTGCAATTTGATCCACTTAAGTATTATGATTCATATGAAGGTTATGTTGAAATTGGCATCATAGTTCAAGTATAAAAATCATATTTTTGTGATAGTGACAAAAGCACGCATATTTGTAAATTTGTATTAATTTTATGAACATGACTAAACTATGTTCGTTATTATGCCCAATTGAAAAACATGTTTTTAGGCTCATGTTGTTATCATAAGTTACATTAGAATTACATTAGAGTTACATTCCTCTTGCAAGTTTACATAGATAAAATAAAAACCATGATGTAAGTTTAGATATGTTTATGCTATAATTCTATGAATAGAATGAAAACCATGATTCATATAAGAATTAGGTTGGGATAATTCTAGTTGAACCATACTTTTGTATTAGTGACAAAAGTAAGTACCCTTTTGTTAACATGTAGTGATTTTATGAAAACGATTAGTTTATGCCTAAATAAAAATATAGGCTTATATTTCTAGTCAAGACCATGTGCCAATAATAATGATATCTAATTTAGTTAGATTCTTAATTTCAAGTTTACATGGTTAGTTGAACCTATAATTCATGCTTAGGTATTGTTTATGCCATAATCATATGAATAGAATAATTCATGTTTAGGTATTGTTTATGCCATAGTCATATGAATAAATGATTCATGTTTAAGTATTGTTTATGCCATAATCATATGAATTGAATAATTCATGCTTAGGTATTGTTTATGCCATAATCATATGAATTGAATAATTCATGTTTAGGTATTGTTTATGCCATAGTCATATGAATAAATGATTCATGTTTAAGTATTGTTTATGCCATAATCATATGAATTGAATAATTCATGCTTAGGTATTGTTTATGCCATAATCATATGAATAGAATAATTCATGTTTAGGTATTGTTTATGCCATAGTCATATGAATAAATGATTCATGTTTAAGTACTGTTTATGCCATAATCATATGAATAGATTGATTCATGTTTAAGTATTGTCTATGCATTAACCATATGAATAGAATGATTCATGTTTAAGTATTGTTTATGCCATGATTATACGAATAGAATGATTCATGTTTAAGTATTGTTTATGCTATGATTATATGGATAAAATGATTCATGTTATGCCATGATTATATGATGTTACAATTGCAAGTTCACATGTGCCTACTTTATGTTAATTGAATCGTTCGTTGCAAGTTCATGCGTTCACACTCCCCTTTTTCATGTTATCTTATAAACATCATGTTATAAGCCTCCCCTTTTCATTTGGCTAAATTGGGTTTAAGTATTAAACCCAACACACCTTACGTTGGAGCGAACGTATAATACGGGGGTAATGACGTTTGGGCTAAAATATAGAACATATGTGTTGGCACGTTTAACGCATGCCAACAACCTTGAAAGAACAATTAAGTGGCATAAATGAAATTTAACCAATAAAGATGAATTTGAATAATGGGCCGCAAATATTTACATATAAAAAGAAAAGAGACAAAATATGTAAATGTAGAAAAATACGATGTGTTTAACCCGAGGTTGGATTGAGTTGTGATGTAAACCTGCCCGGAACCGCCCGGCTATCTAGTAGTCACAACAATACCTATCCAATGTGGGTGGTTAAACACGGAGCCCAATAAGGACCCGAGGTTAGACTGAGTTGTGGCGTAAGACTGCCCAGACCCAACCGGCAACAGGCAGCCACAATAATACCTGTCTAATGTGAGAGGTCAAGGCTTTAATAAGACAATTAAGGCTGAGTCAGGATTGATAGGATTAAGTAAATTATATTAATACTTAATCAAAATGGAACATGCTAAACTAAACAGACTGATTGGGGGTTAGGTTTATAAAACACTTAACCAACTTAGCATGTTGGCTAGAAATAGAAAACCAAGTAGCGGGGGACCCTTTTCAGCAGTAACCCTATAAGGTGTATCATGATACCCTGAAACTAGGCAGGGTGGGCCATGATTACTGGGCTGACTGTAAGAGGTCAAATCGACGGCGGTGGTGCAGCAGTGTAGGTTCTAACGAAGTGCGGGCGTGCACACACTCCGGCGCAGAAAAATAAGGCACTGGGCACTAGTAGCATACCTGTGCATTCTAGGGTTGTGTCGGGCCGCCACCATGGGACTTGATACACCCCATGGTGGGACCAGCATAGGTAACTACAACATCGGGGGCCGTAAGACACATGTAACTATGCGAGTAGGAGCCGATCATCATAAAATGGATCACTTCACCCTGATTATGGGGTGCCTGTTGGGAACTAGTTTATATGGGTACAGAGATTAATATGGGGTACGATAGTATATCCGACCCTAGACAACTTAACTAAGTTTATGGTGCTTTCCCATTTCTAGTTTTTACTTATCATACCCAGTTCTTTATTCATAGACTGAATAGTCCTAGACTTACTCAGGCTTTATGTCTGACTCTACTTTTCTTTCGTCTTCTTTTCTTCCGTTCCCCCCCCCCCCCCAGGTCCACAGGGAGGGAATACCGCAGCTTGACCAGCCTTCATTTCCAGCTTGATGAGAAAGAATGTATTGCTTGGATCTTTTCGTTTTGGACTATGGCTTTGGACAGCAATTATGGGACTTTTGCAGTTTATTTATGTTTTCTTTATGCTTCTTTAAATGATGTAATCAAGACAGTTATGAAGATGTTATGTTTTTGGAAGTATTGTAAGACAATTATGGTATGGTTGGTGTAACACATATTTTAATGAAATAAAAGTTGTTGTTTTCCGCTGTTCAAAAATATGTGTTCTTATATCTGTCTTGTATATCTGTGACTTATACTTATAAACCTCCACCAAAATTAGGGCATTCCCTTTGAGAGTGACCCTAACGGAGGTGGGGTGTTTCAAAACCCAATATCAGTTCATGTGTTTAACATATAAAAATGTTCATGTTTCAACCACGTTCATATTTCCAGTTATATGCCAGTTATCAAGTTCATAATTCACGTTTTTGCCCCAAAACGTATTCCCAAGTTATTATCATAATTCACTATAAGGTTATGCCAAGTTATACCCTTTTATTTACAATACATGCCAACTACCCAAAACCCAACTTAGGCGCATTCATATTAAACCTCTACCAAGTCATAAATTATTATATACGTTTCAACTCCGAATTATACATAATTAACATATGCCCAAGATCTAGATTTCATGTCAGTTTTACATATTCCCAACTCATACCAAATTTACATATGTTCAATTCATGTTGTTTTACATGTATGCCAATTTTTATGTCAATTTACACATATACCAAGTTTCATGTCGTTTTACATATGTCAAGATTCATGATTTACATGTTTACAAACCTATGCTTAATTTACGTAGATCAAGTTTTATACCCAAAATTACATGTATACCATGTTTACACCGATTTACCCATAACAAGTCCTAGCCAAATTACATATATCAAGATCCATATCAAATTACATATGCCAATCCCCATTCTTGCAATTACCATTTTAATGACAATACCCAAGTATCCAATTTCATGTTAATGGTAGTAATACCCAAATATCCTATTTTTATTTTATGCCATCAATTCCACCAAACACATATATTCCATAAGGCAATATTCCAATATTTCCCCCATATACCATTGCACGTATATCGTAGTTTAGGCCTAGGTCCGAAATTGACCTAGGTTCATCAAAAGAAAATAAATAGGGGAAGGTAGAAGTTGCAATAAAAACAAGATAAGAGAGAAAACGACATAAAAACATCATCACAGGCATAAAGAATAGATCTTGATAATAATATCAACATGAACCAAGAAAATTGATTCACAACAAGCTGAATAGACCATAAACTTGTCATGAGAATAAAGATAGAAAAGTTCCTAAAATCAAGATCCAAGAAGAAACAAGAATAGACTTGAATCAAAAGTCCAATTTCACTTCATCACATGTCCATATTAAATTTAATTATTTTAATTTGAAAATAACTAGAACTTACAGATCGTGGACAAGGAATTAAAAACTGAATTTGTTGTAAAAATGTTGTGGCGTTGTTGATTTATTGTCTTGAATCATTGTAGAAGCCTTGTTCTTTGAATTGATTTGAGTTTGAATGCTTGTACTTTGATTCTGAGACGGCGGCCATGGTTCAAGAGATACTTTAGTAGCATAATGGTGTAAGAATGATTTTTTTTGAATTAGGTTAGGTCTTAGGGTATTTTTATAGGTATAGGAACAATTTAGGGCCCTTAGATCAACCTAAGAATCAATCCGGACCATCAAAACATGTCTCAGGCTTCAAAAATGGGTTCTGGGTCAAAACAGGCCGACCGGGTCGACCTGTAAGGGAGGGAGGTCGACCACATGGCAACCTGGGGGTAGGTCGACCACAAGGTCGACCTGACCCCCAGGTCGACCTGCCTGGTCCTGTGCTGCCTGAAATTTGCTGAATCTTCTACAGGCCATAGCTTCTTCATCCGTACTCCGATTTTCGAGAACTTGGGCTCGATTTCATGTAGAATTCCGAGACGAACGCATTGGCACAACCCATTTCCCTCTATTCTCATTTTAAAAATTAATTATACCTTGATTTCTTGTTTTAACATGTTATTAAAATTCGGGTTGTTACACAACCCGAATTTCCCCGCCCTTCGAATCGACCGCAAGGCCCAATCCGGTGGTCGGAAATACTCGGATCATTAACTTTGGGCGCACAACACATTAGAACAAACAACAGAAGACTTTTATTAACATCATAATAATGTTACATCAGAGTACAGAATATCAGAGTACAATGAAAATTATACAATGGAAGATAAATTTACATTAAATGCAATACAATGCACAGCGGAAACAAATAAGCTAGCATAGGGATGACTATCAATGCTCTGGACACAGCTTTAAGCTTCAGTCCAGAATCCTGCTCAATGAAATAATCTGCAAATCAAACTGCTTGACTGCCGTGTGGAAAATATGGGCACCCAGTTTGTAAGGGAAAAACAAACCACGAGTCAGTCATGGGACTGGTGTGAGAAACTTTACAATTATAATTAACTTTATAAAATAAGGCAAATCACGGGACCACACCGCATGACACAGAACGAGTTTACTCCATTAGATTGCCAGTGCCTAAACAATAACCAATACTAGATATATGGATTTACAATGCATCATGCAACATGCAAATTTCCAATCTACCCATTTAGGCTTAACCCCATACATAGATTTTTGAAATCCAATTCCCCTTACAAAAATTATTCCTTTGGACTTTATTTCCCGATTTCTTATTTCAAATCATTTGAAATACATAACTATTTTTCATATCAAAGTAGATTTCACTTTGGGATCTCAAACCAAAATCATTTGGAAATATAAGTTACAAAACAAATGCATACAAATAATATGCAAGAAAATATCGGGAGGTATTCAGCCCTTAGACAAGGCGACGGGTTCACACCTTACCAACTCGATATATATACATGCACCTCCCACACATAGAGCAGGCTACACCGTATAATGCCCATGAACATTTAGTTGTCCAAGTTACCCGAATCTTAAGCCACATACTAAATCATTTTTATATCACGAAGTAGGGAAAAACCATTTCACAACATAATAATCACAAGTACTTTCAAACTGTACTTATGGTACTTCACATCAGCAATTCACACATATGATCAGTCACCATTTATCACATAACCTTTGAGCTCGTACGTCTCAAAGAAGTGTGTTAAACAAGAGAATAAATTCTCCGCCACCAAACAGATAGATCATCAATAGCAACTAATCGATTATGCGATGAACTACAATGTCAAACACATAATACATTTCCAAATCATTTAGACAACATCGGGTTAGCCCTCGAAATCCTTTTTGTTTTATAAAACATTTTTACAAAACATTCCTTGTCCAAAATCGGGAATACATTTCTTTTCAATTAAGAAAAATATCATTTCAAAATCATTCATTAAATTTGAAATGAACTCAACAAAATCGCTAAACATCTCATAGTCAAATCGTGAAGTGTTTCACAAGATGTTAGCATATAAATATTTCTACCCAACCCAATGCTAAATGTAAAAGCATATTTTTCTCATAAACTGGTTGAGCATAATCCAAACAATCAATCAATCCCAATCAAAATCAAAAACCAAGTTTATTTGTTTTATATCACATCTCATATTTCGCTAAATTTAATTACCGTCTATTCATTCTGGAAATTAATCATGCATTTACTTGGGTTAAAGAACAAACGTTAATTAAAACACAGTTCACGATAAACCCAAAATCATCTTCCATTAAAATGGAACCTTCAAGGAAATCAGATTAGTCGTAATCAATATGAATTTCCATATCAGATTAATAATATAAATGGAATAATGGTAAGGCCTTTTAAATTCCATATATAGTAGCGGTATTCCTTCACAGAAGCTCATCTCAATTATTATTAAATCGAATTCCATTCAATTCCAATTTAGTTTATTTAATAGGAAAACTTCACTTTGGAAAATTGTTTCATTTCAAAGCTCTCATCGATACGGTTCCAACGCATCTTGTTTCGTTGAATTTTGATAAAGTATGAAAAAGTTACGATCGTTTAAAATAAACTAATTATTTCATGCTTTGTTTTTCTCTATTCGATTGTTTACGTTGGATGTTTTCCTCAACAAAAAATTATTGTGAACTCCAAATCACTCCAAATTATTTTATTGAAACCACTCGTCGAGACGGTTCCAACGCACCTGATTTCGCTTAATTTCGAGTTCGTATGAAAAAGTTATGGGCATTTTAAAATTGAAGTTTTTTTTCACTGTTCGGCCATTATTGGACGAACAGAAGGCATTTGCTCTGCCACTAATGGCCGAACGGCTATTAAAACCCCCAAAAAAATTTTACAATTTCATCTACATAATGATATCGGCTAATGCCCAAAGGTCCATGATGTTATATTCATGCAAATGAGGCTTCTATAACTCGTCGTCATAACACCAAATTTACATGCACAAACATTCACACAAGATATTTGCAATGATTCTTGATTATAAACTCCAAAATGATTAAATTCTCTAACCAAAGCAACTCACAATATCACCAAATCATCTCGTAGCTTATGAATTAAATTTTGCGGATAATTCTAATCGTAATTTTCAATTTTATGAAAACATGAACACTTGAAATCAACCAAGCTACATTAGCATACCTAACTCACTAGCATATCATCAACCAACAATCATTCATCAACCCAAACTATTGACTAGCAAACAACTAATCTTAATCTAGCCCTCTTTAGTGAGTAGTGTCTCACCTATAATGGATAAAAATCATGTTTTTAACATGCTAATTATGATTTAACATCATATTATATTTGTACGATCAATCAATAACATCAATCCAAACTACTATCTAACTATAATTAACTACCTAGCCTTTTCATAGATCCGATTTCTCACCTTTGCTTGCTAGAAGCAAGAAATCAATCTATGACAAGACAGAACGACCTCTCTTCCAATATTGCATGCAAATCTCCAATCTAAGCACATATGATTCAATTTCCTAAGAGTTAGGTTATAGGAAATCATAGAAATCCAAGAGCAAAGAAGATGGAGAAGATGAAGAGGAGCTTGCTTACCCTTCTTCTTGGATTTGCACATGATTTCAACAAGATTGAGCTTGGAATCAAGAACCCTGGCTTAGGAATTTCTATTTCTCATTCCACTCTCCATTTTCTAATTTTTTCTAAGTGCTGGAATGAATGAATGGGAGAGGGGTGATGGGCACTTAAAGGAAGTGGGCTAAGTTGGCTAGCAAGCCTTAACCATGGTGCCAAAATTTTGAAGCTCGGAATATATCAAACTTTATACTTTTCGAGCATGTAAACGACATTTTGAACTCAATGGAAGTGGTTTCGAGTCCAAATTCATCCATATACAAAATGTGACTTTTAGGGCTATACGATGATTTAAAAATAGAATTTTTAAATTCTGATGTATTTTGCTATAAAATTATATTAAAAATAAATTTTAAATTTGTTCCAAAACCTCAGGGATGTGACAGATTGCCTTCGGCTCGAACCCTTCTCTTTTAATTTTTTTGAAGCATAATGTGCAATTCCTCCACCACAGAACTTGCGGTTAATACTGTTTTCAAACACATCTTTTTCGTTTTCCCCTAGATTCATAATAATTATCATTCATTATTTTAAGCATGTTCCTCTGCTCCAAAATCTATTTTATCTATCAGTTTATTATATTTCATATAAACGAGACTTCGAGGCTAGAATTTCTCTATTTCATTATTAACTATCGTCCCATGTTCCGTTTTCCTTATTGATTTATTAAACATTTTGCATTTACATCCAACAAAGTAAAACTACAGATTTAACATTACACTATAAAGGTTATTTAATGAAAATTCACTTTCACAAATCTTTTTTGCTCAACAAACCTATTTTTGCGCTTAGGTTATCTCTGAAAAAAAGACTACAAATTTAGCGTTACAATTATAAAATTATTAAGTGATAACTTTATACCCACATAATAAATTGCGATCAGTGCCACTTTCAAACCCATGTTTTCATTTCTCTAAATTCAATGCATCTATCATTCATTATTTCAGTCATGTTCATCTGCACTCAAATATTCTATTCTATTATATAAGAAACTCAATATATTATTTACTTTTTCCTTATACCACATTTATCTTCAGCTTAAATCCTTCACTCTCGACTTTCTGAAGGATATTTTACCGTCCAGCTAATTAACTGCAATTTCGTTGTTTTTCTGTAATTTTGGTTTTTGACGTGCTTTTTTATGGTTTTTTGATCTAATTTTTTTTCCTTTTTACGTTTTCATGTTTTATTTTAGTATGAATTTACATGATTTTTTTTTATTTTTTTTAAAGAATTTTCGAAAAATAGGGACCTGTTCTATAATAAGTTTGGGACCTTATGCGAGCCTAATTTTGAAACTTAACAGGGACCTGTGCCTAATATTCACATGAATAAATTTGTCAATTGTTTGAAATTGCTGAGTAAGAATAACATTTTTTTTGTGGTGTGATGTTTACCCATCATTTATACTTTTACAGTAACGAAACAATTCTGAAAAGCCTTTCTAATGAAAAACCTAGAATAGAGTTATGCTTTAAAATATAACAAATAATTATTGATTTTTAATTTTTTCCTTTTATGTGTTCGAGTACTTATTGCACAAGCATATGTGGTTATTATGTTAATGACACATTACATAATTTAATCCATGAAATGCTGCTTGCGCACGACATCAATTCAGTGGAAATATGTCTATTTTCCTTTTTTGAAATAGATACTTTACTAACAAAGGAGAAAATGTTTCATATATGAAAATAATATGCCTCATTAAATTCTTACAACCCCAGTAACCTAAATTGGTACCTTGCAAGGAAAAATATTATATATTATTATCATGCTAGTATATTTTGCCCGCTTTGCTAGGCATTAAAATTTATGTTATTAAAAAAAATTGTAATGATTAAATATTAAAAATAAAAGAAAAATAAAATATTGTAATTAATATTAAATAGTTATATATATATATTTAAATATTATGATTTATGCGGCAACAATAATAAATTATTCCATTATTCATCCAAAAATAATTTTATCATGAATGATTATTTTGATTAATTGTTCATTTATCCATCTAATAATTTATGCAGTAACAATAATTAATTATCATGTTGTTCATGCAACAATAATTTTGCCATGGATTGAGTGTATTGAGATTACCAAGTTATTTAAACTAAGAGATAGGATGAAGTATCATGTCATTTAGTACATAGATATCTGGTTAGGTTATAGCATTGAATAATAAATGGGTGGTGAAGATCTTATTACATTAATGTTCATGACGTGCGAGGACCGAATGTTTATAAAAAACCAATTGGAAAAAAATGATAATCGTCCAGTCATTTAGGTAGGTAATATCAATGGAGCAAAAGTGAATTGAAATATGAAATAACCGAAAGAGAGTTGTGAAATGACATCTTTAAATATGTAATTGCGATATAGAATTTGTTTTAGTGGTTGATGATGTGTTTTTCTGCATCTTCATTTATTTATTTGAATAGGAAACCCTTTGTCGATGTCACATGTGTTTTTAATTATTCATCCCATAAATCATAATAATATTCAAATTTATCGAAAGACAATAGCACCTAAGCTAGAATATATAATGCTCACCATTCAATTTGCAGGGCATTTATCTATCGAGTGTACGATAGTTGATAAAACTAAAAGGTATGCAAAAAATTAAATAATATCTCACGTTTTGGACCAAATATTGATGTATTAACTTGAAAAAAATTAAACAGTGATAACGTTTCTATGGTTAATGTATCAAATTTAATTTGCACATCTTCTATTACAATAATGTCCTAAGTCTAAAATATAGCTAACGTGCTTAAGTGAAATGTTTCAAATTTGGCCCAAAAATGGATTACCTACAATTGTGTAGCTATATATTTTTTCTTTAACTTGATACACAGGTGATAGGATATTGTTGCATTCTCTTATTTTTACACGGTCAATATTACCTAAATTAAAAAGAAAAAATATATAGTTGCAGTTGAAAAACACTATATTTTCTGACTCAAGTAACATAATATAATCTAATTTTAACACCCTGAATTTTCTAAGAATATTAAAATTAACAAATTCATGAACACTTAATTTTTAGAAGAAGAATTAAGTGAAATGGGTTGCGCTATTACGTTCGTCTCAAAATTATAGTCAAGATAGACATTTGGTTTGCATAAAACAGATACCTTATGGAGAAGTTATTAAGCCTTGAAGTTTGTATGCATATGAGAAATATGTATATATATAGATAGATATATATAGATATATATAAAAATTAAATAAATAAATAAATATGCAAAAAAGTTCAAAATAACGAATCGGGAGGGGGAATAACCGAACCGGCCCATTTTTGAGGTCGACCCAAGCCCCGCTGGGTCGACTAGGGGTTGATTCAGGGTGTTTGGCTGTCAACCCGTGGGCCGATTCGCTCAAAGGCAGATGTGGCATCTGACCGGTTCTGATGGATTCCTTGCTGAGTCATTAGGGTTGATGTGGCTATTCTATCTTGTCTAAATGGCTTTGATTTGCTCTAGGTTAATCTGACGGTTCCTATTAAATCAAACTTCTATATAAGCAACCTAATACCTCAACCCTAAATCATATTAAAAATCAAACCAAGAGCCGCCATGCTGCCATTGGACAACCTCGAGTAGTCGCCGTTCAACTTGAAGCAAATTAAAAGAGACAAACCAGATCAAATCAAAATTAAACTAAAACAATGATTGTCTACATCAAAGGCGAGCATTTCAACTTCAGAATACAGATTCCAGAAATCAAGATTGTCTTTTGTAAGTGTAGTTATCTTTTAGATGTAAATAAATTTAAGACGTGATTTGATATAAAGTGAAAAATAGAATTATACCATGTTGTATAATATTGACGATGCTAATTCATGTTTGTTTCTTGTGATGATTTTATCATGAATTGTCTTGGAATGTTTGTGGCTTATTGGACTTGGTGTTGGATCTATTAAAGATTGGGAATGAAACTATCAATATCATATGCAAGTTATATGTTTCATGTTAAGATCTACATATATATGTTTATATGATTAATGCAAGTTGTATGTATTATGTTAGATCCAAGTCAAGATCTACACACACACACACACACACACACACACACACATATATATATATATATATATATACATATATATATATATATTCATATGCTTTATGTTAGATCCATATGCCTATATGTTCATATGTTCATATGCAAGTTAAAAGTTTTATGTTGAATCCATGTCAAGATCTATCTAGGTTCATATGATTAATGCAAGTTATATGTTTTATGATAGATCCAAGTCACGATCTAATTATACATATGTTCATATGCAAGTTACATGTTAGATCCAAAATTAAATCTATATTTATATGCATGTTTGTAAAGTGGACTTATGCAAGTTTACCTTATTAGATCTAGTTCACACCTATATGTTAATGTTAAAATTATACATGCCTTGGGATTGGACATGTCATGATTATGTCATATGCTAGTTTATAATTGAGGTTATGTTCACACATGCCTAGATTTACATATTAACATGTTTTAGGCTTATGATTATCTAAGTATAAATCATATGCAAGTTCATGTGACATGTTAAATTATATGAATAAAGTTTTATGCAAAATTTACATGTTTGGTTGAATTTATATTATGCACGTTCCCTTCTTTACCTCTTGTTTATAAATTGGGCTAATATGCGGGCCCAATGAGTTTATGTGATTAATACGAACGAACAAACAGGGGTAACATTGGGATAGTTATTAAATCAAAACATGTTAATAATGTAGGTGGGCCCAAAACCATGTAAATGGTTAAGGCCATGAATGGTACAATTTATACCATTAGCCTTGAACTTAAATAAAATATGTGACATGAAACACTTGTAGAAAATTCACATATATAAAATGTAAAAGATGAATATGCCTAACCCGAGATTAGACTGAGTTGTGGTGTAAACCTGCTCGGAACCGACCGGTACATCCAGTAACCACAACAATAATTGTCTAATGTGAGAGGTTAGTGCATCAAGCCCAGAAAGACCGAGGTTAGACTTAGTTGTGGTGTAAAACTGCCCGGAATCGACTGGCACATCCAGTAACCACAACAATGCTTTTCTAATGTGAGTGGGTGGTGCTTTAATTAATTAATTAATTAAAACTCATGAACAATCATGCTAGAAATGGTGAGGTTAAGTAATTAAGGGAATACTTAACCAACTTAACATGTTAACAAGACAAGATTGGTGGGGTTAAGTAATTGAGTAAACACTTAACCAACTTAACATGTTAACTAGACAAGATTGATAGGGGTTAAGTCAAACCAAGGACACTTAACCAATTTAGCATGTTGACTAGAAAAACCCTAGTAACGGGGACCCGTTTCAGAAGTAACCCACCTGGATGTATCAAGGTACCCTAAACTAGGCAGGGTGGGGCACGATTACTGGGATGAATATAAGCGGTCAAAAGGACGGTGGTTAGGTGCGTCAATGTAGGTTCCGACGGAGTACAGGCATGCACGGGCTCTGGAGTGGAAAAAGCAGGCACTGGGCACTAGGCGTACACTTGTGCATCTTTGAATCATGTCAAGGTTGCCATTATAGGACTTGATACACCCTATACAGGAACCAGCACAAGTACTTAAAAATCACGTGGGGTTGCATGACACCGGGAATACATGAATGCGAGTAGGAGTCGATTAATACATGAATGGGATCACTTTATCATGAACATACATTGCTACTTAAACAGCTCTTAGTGGGTGCAGAGAAGTAAAAGTGGGTGCGATAGCCAAATCTAGTTAAATCTTACTTTACCTCATTTTAGGACTACCCTTTCCTTGTGGTATCATTTTAAGTCCATTTTATTCATGTCATATTCATTTACTTGATGCTATTAAATAACTGGGCTTACCAGACTTATGTCTGACCCATTTTCCTTTCGCTTCTTTTCTTCCGTCCCCCCCCCCCCCCCCCCCCGCCCCCGGTCCGTAGGGAGGAAACACTTCTGCTTAGTCTAGGTTAGCCAATGCTTGAAGACCGTAGATGTAAGGCTTGGACTTTCTTTTTTGAGCTATGGCTATGGTCAAGCACTTATTAGGGATTTATGTCATTTTATTTTTAGTATTGCTTCTTTATGTTTTCAAGACAGATGAAAAGTTGTAATAATTTGGAAGGTTGAAACAGTTGTTGAACTGTTGTGTTGAACAAGTACTTATGAAATAATATTGATCTTTTTCCGCTGCATAAATTTTCTATCTTGTAATTTATTAGTATCTTGTACCTTAAAACGCTCCACCGAAGTTAAGGCATTCCCTTTAGAGTGACGTTAACGGAGGTGGGGTGTTACACTTGATATCAGAGCTAAACGTTACCAGATCGAATAAAATTTTTGAAACTATTTTTCAAAAAGAAGTCATAAAGAAGTATTTTCAAGAAAAAGTGTTAATTTAAAAAGGCATAATCTCCAAAGCCATATGCACTATCTTTCTATCCTTCGTTTTGAATCTTTCCTTTTTGTTTCAGCATGTCTGGGGATCTTAACCTCCCAAAGGGTGTATCGATAACTGGCTGGTTCAGGAGGTACCTAGAAGCTAGGGCCAATGACACGGGCCCAGCAGACATTCCTCCTCCCCTAGCTTTTGCTCCTCCTCCTCCGAGAGGAATTGCTTTCTCAAAGATCTATAGAGACTTTAGATCCATGGGTGGAAAATACTTTAAGGGGAGCGAATCATTCATGGAAGCCAGAAACTGGCTCAAGGAGACTGAGGACTTATTCGTTATCTTTGAAGTAGATGAGAGGAAGAAACTACAGTTGGTGGTGTGGTTGCTCAAAGATAAGGCCTCCTTCTGGTGGGAAGTCACTATTGCTGAAAGACCGATAGAAACTTGGGAGGACTTCAGGGCAAGATTTGAAATGAAGTTCCTCTCACAAGCTGAGCAGAGTCTGCAAATGGAGAAGTTCCTATCACTTAAACATGGCAGCTTGTCGGTCAAAGAATACGTCAATAAATTCAACCAGCTTGCTCGATTTGGACTGGAGTTAGTAAACACTCCACACAAGAAGGCTCTCCGCTTTGCCAAAGGACTGAATGAGCCACTGCAAGGTTTGGCAATGTCCCATATACCTATGGGAGCGACTTACGAGAGACTGGTGGACATGGCTCTGTTGCAAACGGAGAACAAAGATGGCAAGTAGGAGGTGAAGAAGGAAGAGCCTCAAAACAAGAAAGGAGATGGATCTCAAAACAAGAAGACGGACCCCAAGAAAGGCGGGAAGGATAATAAATCCCATAAGAAGATGAAGTGCAATTTCTGTGGGATACCTTAACACTTGGCTAGGGACTGTAGAAAGAAAAAGAGGAAATTGGGCGCTTGTTTCCAGTGCGGGGATACTGGACAATTGTCTAAGGACTGCCAAAAAGGCAAGGGTAGGGACAGAGGACTGGATCTTCTTTTGGAGGGCAGTTTCATGCTCTCGTTGCACCTCTGCAAGAACGAGGTAGACATATTTCTGTTGAGAGATTAGTTTATCTGTTTGATAATCATGTTCGTACTCTCTTTGATTCTGGCGCATCGCACTCTTTATATCTACTGCTTTAGTTGAATCTCTGCACCTAGACACCCATATAGTAGAGGACCCTTGGTTGTTTCTAATCCAATTGGGGGCTCATTTTATTTGTCAATGATTTGTTTGGATTTAGAAATCTCTATTTTAAGCATTGGGTTTAAATGTAACGCTTATGTTTTGGGCTTCACGGGGTATGGGCTGATTCTAGGCATGGACTGGCTATCCAGTAATGGTGTCATCCTCGATTGTGAAAAGAGAGTGGTTAGACTCATGACTCGCCTCGGTAACACTCTCGAAATCTCTTGTAATCCCATGAATTCCGTTATGCTAAGTTATCTAGAATCTCTTGATGCGTCTGTTGAGAATTTGCAGTCTGTTAGAGTGGTCCGTGAATATTCGGATGTGTTTGAAGAGGTAAAGGGCTTACCTCCAAAGCGGGAGATAGACTTCTGCAGATACCTCGTTGACAATGCAAAACTCATTTCTTTACCCATTAGACACATGGCTCCAAGGGAGAGAAAAGAACTCAGCAAGAAAGTTAAAGAGATGCTTGATAAGGGGTTCATAAGACGGAGTATTTCTGAATGGGGTGCTCCAGTAGTGTTCGTGACCAAAGACGATGGTTCACTCCGCCTATGTGTGGATTATAGGGAGCTGAGAAAGCTGACCAAGAAGAATAGGCACCCACTCCCAAGAATAGACGATCTGTTTGATCAGCTCGTAGGGGCATCCATTTTCTCCCAACTAGATCTGGCTACCGGGTTTCATCAACTAAGAGTGGCTGAGGATAGCATTGACAAGACCGCATTTAGGATCCCGGATGGTTTCTTCGAGTGGCTTGTCATGCCTTTCAGCTTGACAAACGCACCTGCCAATTTCGTGGACTTGATGAGTAGGGTGTTCCGGGAATTTCTCAATAAGTTTGTGGTGGTCTTCATGGACGATATTTTGATCTTCTCGAAGAGTGAGGAAGAGCATGCTCAGCACTTAAGGGAAGTCACGGATACTCTCTGTGCACATCAGTTGAAAGCCAAATTCTCCGAATGCCATTTCTGGAGAGAAGAAGTTAGATTCCTTGGACATGTGGTGTCCAAAGAGGGGTTAGCCGTGGAACCCGCAAATGTGGTTGATGTGCAAGATTGGAAGATTCCACGAAACGCAACTGAAGTCTGAAGCTTTCTCGGGCTAGCAGGCTTTTACCGGAAGTTCATCAAAGACTTTACGAAAATCTCAGCTCCACTTACAAGGTTGACGAAGAAGAACCTAGTTTTTGCTTGGGATTTGGATTGCGATATTGCTTGCCAACGCTTTAAAAGGGATCTAACAACAGCCCCAGTTCTGACATTGCCTGATGGGAGCAAGATGTTTACCATATACACGGATGCATGCGGTACAGGATTAGGCATTGTCTTGATGCAAAAAGGGAAGGTTGTAGCTTATGGTGGAAGGCAATTGAAAGTACATGAGAAAAACTACCCAACTCATGACCTAGAATTGGCGGCCATCGTTTTCGCTCTTAAGTCTTGGCGCCATTTTCTCCTAGGTGAGAAGTTTGAATTGTTTACTGACCATAAATCGTTGAATTACTTTTCTCGTAGAAAGATCTCAACTTGAGGCAGCAAAGATGGAAGGAGTTTCTTGCCTCATAGGATTTTGAGATTTCCTATACTCCTGGCAAGGGAAATGTGGTAGCAGATGCTCTGAGTATAAAGAAGCTGACCTTAAGCCACTCTTTGTAGAAAGGCAAAGCTTGGAGTACATAGCCAACTTTGACTTTAGACCCTCCTCTGAATTTGTACCTGGCTTGTTAGCAACACTGGAAGTACGGCCTACACTTTTTGACTCAATAGGAACTGCACAATGTGAAGACCCTCAGCTAATAGATGTGATAGATAAGCTGATTAGGGGTGAGACTTCGAGTCACCTCAATGGATACTCCATCGATGATATGGAATGGTTGAGACGGGATGGAAGGCTATGTGTCCCACAAGTAAGAGATTTACTGAAAACGGTTCTAGAAGAAGCACACCATTCAAAGCTGACCATACACCCAGACGGAGACAAAATGTATAAAGACATCAAAAGAGTTTTCTTTTGGAATGGCATAAAGAGGGACGTAGCTGAATTCGTTTCTAAGTGCATGATGTGCTAGCAGGTCAAGGCGGAGCAGAAGAAGCCTGGTGGTTTGCTTCATGCTCTAGAGGTTCCACAGTGGAAATGGGATAGCATTTCGATGGACTTTATTGATAGGTTGCCTAGGTCAAGAAGGGGCAATACCAGTATTTGGGTAATAGTGGACCGGCTCACAAAAAGCGCACACTTTATACTTGTCAAAAGTAGAAGGACTGCCTCATCTCTAGCATCTCTATATCTTAAAGAGATAGTTCGATTGCATGGGATACCTTCCAGTATAGTAAGCGATCGAGACCCTATCTTTACAAGAAAGTTCTGGAAGAGTTTGCAAGAGGTTGTAGGCACAAAACTATGTTTAAGCACGACCTACTACCCCCAAACCGATGGATAGACGGAAAGGGTGAACAGAGTCTTAGAAGACCTCTTGAGATTGTGTGTTCTTGACTTTGGAGGGACATGGGAAGATCATTTTCCTCTGGTGGAGTTCGCCTACAACAATAGCTACCAAGCTACAATAGGCATGGCACCCTTCGAAACCTTATATGGGAGACCGTGTCGATCACCAACCTGTTGGTGGGAATCCACAGATAAGCTTATACTTGGGCCAGACATGATTAGGGAAACCTCAGAAAATGTAGTACCCCACCTCCGCTAGGGTCACACACAAAGGGAATGCACTAGTTTTGGTGGAGCATTATCTAGGTAAACATACACAGAGATATCACAAGACAGAACATAAATAAAGCAGCGGTAGAAATTAAAAACCAAATCTTATTACTTTCAAGAAAAGAGTCAAAACCTCATATATCCAAAGTACAAGTTGCCATTATTCCATTACATCAAGTTCTAAATAAAGAAGCATAAACTTAAAAATAACAAAAGTAAATTATTCCCCAAAAATAGCAGACGTGCAGTCATAGCATAGCTCAAGACCAAACTGTACATGAGCTAACAGAAAGCAAGCTAAATCCAAGCTAAGAGCTAGAGTTTCCTCTCTGAGAACCTGGGGGAAGAAACGAAAGAAAAAGAGGCGAAAGGAAATGGGTCAGTCATAAAGACTGGTAAGTCCAAGTGACTTTCAGCATAAAAACAGGTAAAGGTAATATGACATGTATAAACTGAAAGTAAACATAAGTATGACGTCACAATGGATAAGATAGACTAAGATAACATGATGAATCAAGTATAGGTCAAGTATAGCATCGCATGTTCAAGGTTCGCTGCACCAGCTGTACTAGTAGCCCAACCCATGTCAAGTATTAATCATGAAATGATCCCTTGGCCCAAAATCGTGAATGACCCATTACTAGGTCCAACGGAACGATCCACTAATAGATCGGCTCCCTACAAGTTTTAGCTCGTTGTGTTTCTGTGTCATACGGCCCTATCACGAACGTAGTCACTTGTGCTAGGTCCACCATAGGGTGTATCAAGCCCTATGGTGCCAACCACCGACACGAATCAAGAATGCACAGATAAACCTACTGATGCCCAATGCTTGCTTTTTCTGCTGCGGAGTGTGCGCACGCCAGCACTCCGTTAGAACCTACACTGGCGCACCCACACAGCCGTCGTTCTAGTCGCTTACAATTAGCCCAGTAATCATGCCCCACCCTACTTAGTTCCAGGGTACCATGATACATCTAGTGGGTTACTGCTGAAACGGACCGCGTAACTAGGGTTTCCGTCTAGTAGGTTAAGTGTTGTCATTTAAATTCGAGACTTAACTCCATCAGTCTAGTATATCAAGTTGGCTAAGTGTTGCCATTTAAGTTCGTGACTTAGCCCCACCATTCACGTGTTAAGTTGGTTAGTGTTGTCGTTCAAGTTCATGACCTAACACTACCAATCATATTTCAAGTTGGTTAAGTGTTGTCTTTCATGTTCATGTCCTAACCCTATCATGTGGCATTTAATTCATTAATGCAACCCAACCTCTCACATCAGACCTGTTGTTGTGGTTACTAGATACGCCGGGCGGTTCCGGGCAGATTTACACCACAACTCAGTCTGACCTCGGGTTTCAAGCGCGATATGACCAACTACCCACATTGGATCCTATTGTTTGCAGTAACTGGATTTGCAGGGCAGTTCCGGGAAGATTTACACTGCAAACTCAACCAAACCTCGAGTTGGCCATTTTCAAGTTCATTCTAGTGTCATGACCATGTTCAAGTTTCATGTCAAGTTTGTGTCAAGTTTCAAGGATAAGTTTCATGCCCACATCCAGATTCAAGTTATAACAATGTTCATGTTTCAAGTTTTTCCTATTATCAAGTTCATAATTCATGTTCATAACCAATTCATGTTTTGCCTAATCTACCCAAATCGTATTCCCATCACATGTAAACGTTAGTCGACCTAAATTACAAGCAAATCTAATTCTAGAGATAAAGGGAATAACATCAAAACTATGATAGGCAGAAGGGACAAGCATAAAGCGATAAAAGAGATTACAAGACTGGCATGATATGACTTGAGATAATCGGTTACAATATCACTGGCGTATAGAAAATTAACAGGGTTTTCAAATCTAGCAAAATAAGGCGATAGTCCTGATAAAAACTTGACATAAAAGAATAGGTTTGCGAAAGCAAGCCAAATACAAGGATAATGGATCCAATGGTTTTGGCGTACATAATAGTGAATAAACTAAGCAAGTCGCACCCTAGGTATGAGATCCAACCAACTGCAAATTCGGTGTACAATATGGGTTTCAATCAACTATAATAGTTTCAGGTAATTAACCCCAATAGTCATAGTCATGGTCATAGGTAGAAATCTCATAATTAAGAACCATAAGAGATTAATCACAATAGTCATGGTTATTTATCCAAAATAGTTCTAGGCAATAGTCATAGGCAATTAACAGTAATAGTTTCAAAGTCATGGTCATAGATAATAGCCTTATGTTCATAATCATAGGTAATAATTCTCATAGTCAAGAGTCATAGGTGATTAGCCACCATTGTCCTTGTCATAGTCATAGGCAATAGTCTTATGTTCACCATCATAGGCATAGGCATAGTCTTATGTTCACAGTCATAGTCATAATCTTATGTTCTCAGTCATAGGCATAATCTTATGTTCTCAGTCATAGGCATAGGCATAGTCTTATGTTCATAGTTATAGTCCTTGGCCATTAACAGTAGTTTCAACGTCATAGGCATGTTAAGGTTATAGACATGAGAGAGTTTGATTTACAATATGAATAGGTCCAAAGCAATATTCACGAAAGTCAAGATCCAAGATGAACAAGAATATATATGAATAAATTACCATGCATAAATCCAATTCCAATTTACAACATGGATATTAAGTTTACAGCTTTTATCTAAAAGTAACTTGAACTTACAGTGCATGGATCGAGAATTAGAAAGCAGAATTTGATTGTTGAATCTCTATTTGATTGATCGTGTTCTAATTGAAATCCCCCAATTTGCAAATCTCTAAGCGTAGTCTTGATGGAGAAGAAGCAGTCCTTTTTCTTTCTTCTTTTTTATCTTAATATTTTGATTATCTTAGAAGCGGCATAAGGACAGAAAGAAATGGTGTGGAGAGAATGAGGCTAGGGGGCTGCTTATATAGGGTTAGGCAGACGAATCTGGCCACGAAACAAGTCTAAATACATCAGAATGCATCTGGCTTAGGAAATAGGTTCGGAGGCAGGTCGACCCCCAGGTCGACTCCCCAGTCGACCTGGTCATGGGGAGGTCGACACCCTAGTCGACTCCCCAGTCGACCTGGCTGGGGGTGGGTTGACTCCCCAGTCGACCTGGGTACATGGGCGAGAATTTTCCCGCCAGCCTTCTCTGAGTTTGAATTTTGAATTTCTGGCTTTATTTTCGAGCTATTTTATTTTATTTAAATTTCTGAAACTTCGGAGGGTCATGTCTTGGTCATACGGACTCCGATTTTCGAAAATTCGGACTCGATTTCATGCAGAATTCCGAGACGAACGCAATGGCGCAACCCGTTTCCCCTGATTCTTATTTTGAATTTTAATTCTGCCTTGATTTATGACTTTAACATGTTATAAAAATTCGGGTTGTTACAGAAAAGGTGGACCTAATAAGAAGACGAACGAAGACTGCTCAAGATAGACAGAAGTCGTATGCGGATAAAAGAAGGACCGACCTTGAGTTTGAGGTTGGAGACAGAGTGTTCCTTAAAGTATCTCCTTTGAGAAATGTTGTTCGCTTTGGATCCAAAGGGAAATTGGCACCTAGATTCATAGGACCATTTCCTATCATTGAAAGAAATGGACGATGGCCTACAGATTAGAGCTACCTAAATAGTTGGCTGGAGTTCACAATGTCTTTCATGTTTCTCACCTATGGAAGTGCTTACATGAGTCTGCGGAAGTGGTGGAACCAAAGATACTAGAAGAGGTAGAAGTGGAATGAGAAGCAACAGCGAGAAGAATCCCAACTCGTATCTTGGGAACGGAAGTCATAAAGCTATGCAACCGTGAAGTCAAGCTTGTTAAAGTAAAATGGAGTGACAATGAAGAAGACGCGACTTGGGAGACCGAAAGCAAGATACGCGCAGCCTACCTTTATTTTTTTGAGTGTACATCTTTGATCTCTCCTTTATCATAAGTTTTTTCATGCTTAGTTATCTTCTCGGTCCTATTTCTTGATCCTTAGTAGAAATCAATGGAACATGTATTTGAAACATGTTATGGTTGATGGTTGCAAATTGGTTGCAAGTGGTTGCTAGTGATTGCTCGTGGATGGATATACCCATACACATTAGGTTCTAGATCGGCTCAATCACTTTCATATTGCATTTGCATATGAACGCATGAAATCAAATGTGGATTGAAACTTGATGTGTTATCATATGGACGTTGCATTTGTATGAATGATTGTGCACTCATGTAGAATTATGAATAGGAAAAATTGCATACATAATGGACTCATGGCACTCTCATGATTCGCATTAAGGAGTTCAACTGGATCAGTAGACTGCCTGATTTTGCACTAGATAAGAGACATATACACACACTCTGCATATGTTAATATGGCATTAGAAGTCTTTTAAGGACAATGGATGCTTGTGGATGACGGATGAGTATATGGATGATTGGATGTTAAGATGCATTCTTCTTAACTTGAAGATTTCAGGGACGAAATCCTTTAAGGAGGGGAGAATGTAACACCCCGAATTTTCTGAGAATATTAAAATTAACAAATTCAAGAACACTTAATTTTTAGAAGAAGAATTAAGTGAAATGGGTTGCGCTATTACGTTCGTCTCAAAATTTTGGTCAAAATAGACATTTGGTTTGCATAAAACGGATACCTTATGAAGAAGTTATTAAGCCTTGAAGTTTGTATGCATATGAGAAATATATATATATATATATATATTAAACAAATAAATATGCAAAAATTTCAAAACAGCGAATCAGGAGGGGGAATAACCAAACCGGCCCATTTTTGAGGTCGACCCAAGCCCCACTGGGTCGACCAGGGGTTGATTCAGGGTGTTTGGCTGTCAACCCGTGGGCCGATTCACTCTAAGGAAGATGTGGCATCTGATTGGTTCTGATAGACTCCTTGCTGAGTCATTAGGACTGATGTGGCTATTCTATCTTGTCTGAATGGCTTTGATTTGCTCTAGGTTAATCTGACGATTCCTATTAAAATCAAACTTCTATATAAGCAACCTAATACCTCAACCCTAAATCACATTAAAAATCAAACCAAGAGCCGCCATGCTGCCATTGGACAACCTCGAGTAGCCGCCATTCAACTTAAAGCAAATTAAAAGGGATAAACCAAATCAAATCAAAATTAAACTAAAACAATGATTGTCTACATCAAAGGCGAGCATTTCAACTTCAGAATACAAATTCCAGAAATCAAGATTGTCTTTTGTAAGTGTAGTTATCTTTTAGATGTAAATTAATTTAAGACGTGATTTGATATAAAGTGAAAAATAGAATTATACCATGTTGTATAACATTGACGATGCTAATTCATGTTTGTTTCTTGTGATGATTTTATCATGAATTGTCTTGGAATGTTTGTGGCTTATTGGACTTGGTGTTGGATCTATTAAAGATTAAGAATGAAACTATCAATATCATATGCAAGTTATATGTTTCATGTTAAGATCTACATATATAGTTTATATGATTAATGCAAGTTGTATGTATTGTGTTAGATCCAAGTCAAGATCTACATATATATATACTCATATGCTTTATGTTAAATCCATATGTCTATATATATATGTTCATATGTTCATATGCAAGTTACAAGTTTTATGTTAGATCCATGTCAAGATCTATCTAGGTTCATATGATTAATGCAAGTAATATGTTTTATGATGGATCCAAGTCACGATCTAATTATACATATGTTCATATGCAAGTTACATGTTAGATCCAAAACTAGATCTATATTTATATGCATGTTTGTAAAGTGGACTTATGCAAGTTCACCTTGTTAGATCTTGTTCACGTCTATATGTTAATGTTAAAATTATACATGCCTTGGGATTGGACATGTCATGATTATGTCATATGCTAGTTTATAATTGAGGTTATGTTCACACATGCCTAGATCTACATATTAACATGTTTCAGGCTTATGATTATTTAAGTCTAAATTATATGAAAGTTCATGTGACATGTTAAATTATATGAATAAAGTTTTATGCAAAATTTACATGTTTAGTTGAATCTATATTATGCATGTTCCCTTCTTTACCTCTTGTTTATAAATTGGGCTAATATACGGGACCAATGACTTTATGTGATTAATACGAACAAACGGGGGTAACATTGGGATGGTTATTAAATCAAAACATGTTAATAATGTAGGTGGGCCCAAAACCATGTAAATGGTTAAGGCCATGAATGGTATAATTTATACCATTAGTCTTGAACATAATTAAAATATGTGACATGAAACACTTGTAGAAAATTCACATATATAAAATGCAAAAGATGAATATGCCTAACCCGAGGTTAGACTAAGTTGTGGTGTAAACCTGCCCGGAACCGACCGGCACATCCAGTAACCACAACAATACCTGTCTAATGTGAGAGGTTAGTGCATGAAGCCCAGAAAGACTCGAGGTTAGACTGAGTTGTGGTATAAAACTGCCCGGAACCGACCGGCACATCCAGTAACCACAACAATACCTGTCTAATGTGAGTAGTTGGTGCTTTAATTAATTAATTAATTAAAACTCATGAACAATCAAGCTAGAAATGGTGAGGTTAAGTAATT
Source organism: Allium sativum (assembly GCA_030737875.1). NCBI lineage: Eukaryota > Viridiplantae > Streptophyta > Magnoliopsida > Asparagales > Amaryllidaceae > Allium > Allium sativum. Next base: position 79,754,951 of record CM060918.1, read on the forward strand.
AAGGGAACACTTAACCAACTTAACATGTTAACAAGACAAGATTGATGGGGTTAAGTAATTGAGGAAACACTTAACCAACTTAACATGTTAACTAGACAAGATTGATATGGGTTAAGTCAAACCAAGGACACTTAACCAATTTAGCATGTTGACTAGAAAAACCCTAGTAACTGGGACCCGTTTCAGCAGTAACCTACATGGATGTATCAAGGTACCCCGAACTAGGCAGGGTGGGGCACGATTACTGGGATGAATATAAGCGGTCAAAAGGGCGGCAGTTAGGTGCGTCAGTGTAGGTTCCGACGGAGTATGGGCATGCACGGGCTACGGAGTGGAAAAAGCAGGCACTGGGCACCGGGCGTACACTTGTGCATCTTTGAATCGTGTCAGGGTTGCCATTATAGGATTTGATACACCCTATACTGGAACCAGCACAAGTACTTAAAAAACAAATGGGGCTACATGACACTGGGAATACATGAATGCGAATAGGAGCCGATCAATACATGAATGGGATCACTTTATCATCAACATACATTGTAGTTAAACAGCTCTTAGTTGGTGCAGAGAAGTAAAAATGGATGCAATAGCCAAATCTAGTTAAATCTTACTTTACCTCGTTTTAGGACTACCCTATCCTTGTGGTATCATTCTAAGTTCAGTTTATTCATGTCATAGTCTTTTACTTGTTTACATGCTATTAAATAACTGGGCTTACCAAACTTATGTCTGACCCATTTTCCTTTCACTTCTTTTCTTCCGTTCCCCCCCCCCCCCTTTCCCCAAGGTCCGCAGGGAGGAAACACTTCTGCTTAGTCCAGGTTAGCCAAAGCTTGAAGACCGTAGATGTAAGGCTTGGACTTTCCTTTTTGAGCTATGGCTATGGTCAAGCACTTATTGGGGATTAATGTCATTTTATTTTCAGTATTGCTTCTTTATGTTTTCAAGACAGATGAAAAGTTGTAATAATTTGGAAGGTTGAAACAGTTGTTGAATTGTTGTGTTGAATAAGTATTTATGAAATAATATTGATCTTTTTCCGCTGCATAAATTTTTTGTCTTTTAATTTATTAGTATCTTGTACCTTAAAACGCTCCACCGAAGTTTAGGCATTCCCTTTGAGAGTGACCTTAACGGAGGTGGGGTGTTACACTAATTTAGATGTTCTAAATTTACTACTTTATATATTCTAGTTTAAACTTGATAGAGAATTAATGTATGTTGTAACTTATTTCTCTTTGTTCTAATTCGAAATATTAATTTGGGAAATAAACACATATACCAGTTATAAATTAATGCTTCATGATGGCTTAACTAAAAGATTTATTATCAGCTATGCGCATATTGATTCAATTATAACTGAACACAATTCTGGTTTATTAGAAGATGTGCGAACAATATGAATATGAATAGTACAACATGAGGTAACAAAGATAACGACAGAGAATGTAGAATATTGTTGACACAATTTTTGGTAAAAGTTGTCACACTGAATATCTGGATAGCGTCGCGCTCGGATATGGAGAACATCGTCAGAAGACAGGCAGCGATTTGGTCAAAGTCACATCATGAACAAAGAAAGGCCCAAAACTCCTATCAGACGACCTCTTTTGGGCCCAAAAACAGCAATTACATAGCTAAGCTTGGCAACTCTTGTAGATTTCTGAATTAGCTTCAGTTTGAGCATTGGTTTCGCTCAATCGGACTTTCGGTTTGAAATTATGCCCGTTTTCGTAAACTGGTGTAATCTGGCAATATCCTGGATAAAACAACGAAGCGTCACACGTTCGGAGTATGGCTCATGCACCCTCGGATCGCCCTTCACGGCTTCCACCATTGCTCTCTGCAAAGCATTTTCAACAGCAAAGGAGCAAAATTCCACATTATGACACGAGGATTTCGTGTATAATCTTATGATTTCTTACTCTTTTCATTGTAAACACAAGGATTTCGTGTATAAGCCGAGAGAATTGTACTTGTAACTTCTTAGGATTTAAGAAGAGATAAAGTGGACGTAGGCTTGGTTTGAGCCGAACCACAATAAAAACTTCGTGTGTCTCCTCTTTATTTACTGTTTTCTGCATTTTGTGATTTGTGATCTGCAATTGGGTGTTAGACCCAGATTTTGGTCTAACAAATATAATATAATTAAGATGTTGATATAGTACCAAAATTATGATTATGCATGAATGTTGTAGATGATAATATTTGGGATTGCTAGACATTATTGTGGTCATCTATCTCTGCTCTCCATATCATTTGAACACATTAGCAATTTGAATAATTTGTATACAAAATGAATAATCAGAATATCAGAAATTATGTTAAAATATACAAATCAATTAATGAAAATGCAACTAACACCTTGCACGTTAAGTGCTGGGTTATTAGCATTTAATAGGATGCATCAAAGTTCAAAACTTTTATGCTACGTTTTCCATTTCAATTTCTTCTAATCCTCTGACATTGATGTACTTTCTTCCTGCAGTTATCCAAAATGATAGTTGTTTACATTATTATTTATAAATATACAAAATATGCTTAATGATTTTAAACGTGCTTAGATGTCTTTTTTTTTTGAATTTTTCAGGGGAGAAACCAGCACTACCATAAAACTCCTCCTAGTGCACCTAACCCGGTCCGCGGGGTCATCAGGCTTATGCACATGGTAAGCCCCCTTATTTGAACTAAAGTGCATGAGGCAAGAATCGAACCCTCTCCCTTTCCTTGGGAAGCTAGGAACCCCCACCACCTGCATTAGAGCTGTGGACAACATTAATTTTAATATTCCAACTTTCTATAACACACTTCTAGGCATAACACCATCACCTAAACCAATTTAAACCATAATTGCAAGCTGGTAAACCAAAAGTTACAATTAAAGTGACAATCTTACCGGAAGTATATATTGTTATTGCTATTTCCATTCTTCATAAGGAAGACTTACCTGAAGTATTTAATATAACTCCCAATTTGAATGTGTTCAATCATAGAAATTGCCTTAAATGAAATAAAAACCAGTATAATAGTTGAAATTGGAAGATTGAGAAGGTGTGTCCCACATATACACACACAAATTTTATATGAAAATTTGTGGCAAATTTGATAATTATAGATTTTGTGGTCGACTTACGGAAAGATCAGCATTTTAAACAATAAATTAAAAAAGGAGCATAAAAATAATAATCACATTATCCACTTTTTAAGATATAACTATGTATAGAGTAAGCAGAAAGAATAACTGAGAAGAAGAAATAAAGATAGACATTCAATTTTTAATGAAATAGTACATATATTGTAGGTAAATGTTAGTCAAAATTAGGCAATTGCTTAATCTGCTTCATTTAGTAAAAGGATATATATTTATTTACAAATAGCATGATTTCAAGCTAGTTTCCATATGCACCAATTATCAAATATGTCATATTCATTTAAAATACGTGTTAAGGTCAATAAATCAAAACTTCCATACTTGGGTACAATGTGGAAAGAAGAGGATATCCTAAAAAAAGCTTTGTACGCTTGGTTCATATGCCTAGGAGTTCACCTAATATATGCAAATATAGCTACAGAAATTATCACACTTCTAGTTATACAAACACTACATACACATTGCAGCCAAATGCAAATATGAAATATAACCAATGAATCAAATAAAAGCTCTTCCAATATTTTCAATTTACGGTCCAAAGAGAGTATTGAATAGAAATGGATTAAATTTTATTTTCTTAGCACAATGCTTTGACTATATATCCAAATCGAATTTATTTCCAGAGTAAAAACAATAGTTGAGTTTAAATGCTTATACATTAATCAACAAACGGCTATGAAATAATTAAGAAGCATATGTGCACGTGCTAAGTGGATTACTGGGAAAAGTAGCTAACACCTCTAAACGATGAGTGAAATTTCACCGAAGGAAACTCTTTAACTTGGAAATAATTGAAGCTAGAACAGTGAAAAGGTCCTTACTTTAACGTGACATCTTAAAGCTTATCAACATGTAATATTTTTCCACTGCAATATTAATTATCTTTAAAGTCTTAGAAGTAAAATTGACATAAACTTTAGTTCCATCAACAACTAATGCTATTAACTTTACCAAATATTATATGGGATTTTTTTTTTAATATCCTTATGTTTTCATTTTCGATGGATTTTCTGAGGTTAGTATGTAAAATGGAACCAGAATATGTGTAGTGTTGGAAAAAACATTCGATAAATACTGCACTTACCACACAAGCTTTTTATATACAATTAACATAAAGAAGGAATATTGGCCTATGTGATATTAACATAATTTTTTTATTCATCACCTATTTTGTTATAAGACATTTTATGCATTTTCAAAATGTCAAAAGCAAATAAATTGATCTGAACGGAAATATTGTGATTGCTAACCAATAATATTAGAACTATCCAAACAGCATATTAAAATGTAATGCCTTTTTAACTAACATAGAAAACAACATGGATGTTTTAGGATTAACTATCACAACCATGTTAGCAAATCTCTATTGCATTACATCTAGTGCATAGAAAGTTAAAAAGGAATAAAACCATTGCTTATTTAATATAAAGGTACTAAAACTCAAAATATAAAATAATAGTGTAAAAGTAGATCAGTAATAACCTTCATCTCTAGGTGACCTTTACCTTAATTTTCAACAAAGCTTTTCTACTGCCGCCATATGCCATAGTCACCCTCGAAGTCTCATAGCCTGTAGTAATGTCATCAATTGTAGAATAAAAATCAAGTATTCTAATCATTCAAATGATTTTCATCATCGTGGACTACAATCAAAAATCAAATTTTAATAGATGCAAATTAATGAATTTGTAAGCATAAATGAAATAAATATTTGTATGTAGATTTGTGAGGACCGCCCATAACCCTCGTAACACCCCGTGTATTCTATAACAGTGAAATTCACAAATTAAAGTATAATTAATTTCAAATCAAAGAATTAAGGGAAACAGGATATGCCATTGCGTTCGTCTCGGAATTCTGCTTGGGATAGAGTCCGAGTTTGCGTAAAACGGACTCCGTACGAAGAAGATATGGCCTCCGGAAGTTTCATAATTCAGTTTAAAATTCAAACAGACAAAAACAACTCAGAAAACAAATTCAAATTTCAAAAATCAGGCCGGATTGGCCAGGGCGGGAATTTTCCCGCCCAAGGCACCCAGGTCGACTGGGTAGTCGACCTGGGCTACCCAGGTCGACTGGGTAATCGACCTGGCCCCTGAGCCAGCTCGAACCCAGCCCCTCCTGGCTGGCCTGGTCTTTGCTTGGCCGAATTTCTGAGTCTTGCCTTGTCACTAGGGCTAGGTGTCAGCTCCTGATTGGCCTCTCCTTCAAACGAACGGCTAATATTCATCCAAGCTCCATCGACGGTCCTAATCAACTCAAAAACTCTATAAAAAGGACCTAAGACTCCACCTAATTCACACAAACAAAAATGAATATGAGACGGTCATGTTGCTGAGGAAAGATTAGGAATAGCCGTCAAAATTGAGAGACAATTAGGAGACAATTCAAAAGCTTAAAGCAACGTCAATTAAATCAAAACAACGCCTACAACAAAGGATAGCATATCCAAATTCAGAATTCAGATTCCTGAATTGAAGATTCGTCATACGTTGTAAGTAGAGTGCTATTCCGATGTGAATAAATAATTGTGTTTGATTTGTGTAAAATGAGAAATAGAATTGTATTTGATTTGTGGTGATAATAATCCATGTTTGTATGTTGCTTTGATTCTAAACGATTTGGGATTTTGTGGTATCACGATTGGATATTTGCAAGTATGTGATTCATGTTGGAAGTTAATAACTACATGTTTGTGGTAGTTTAATTGAGATTCATGCAAGTATATGATTCACTATTATGCCAACATAATATATATTATAATCACTTTTAGTGTAGTTGGATCCATTTGGGTATTATGACTTATGTGAATTTATGTTGGAATTGGCATCATGATTCAAGTGTAAAAACCATACTTTTGTATTAGAGACAAAAGTAAGCATCTTTGTGAATTTGTGTTGACTCTATGAACATGACTAAACTATGCTTGGTGTTATGCCTAATTGAAAAACATGTTTTAGGCCTATGTTGTTATCAAAATCATATGATAATATATGTGACACATAGCTAAGTTAGATTTACATTCCAATGGCAAGTTTGCATGGATAGATTAAAAACCATGATTTCATGTTTAGGTATGTTTATGCCATGATTATATGAATAGATTAAAAACCATGATTTCATGTTTAGGTATGTTTATGCCATGATTATATGAATAGATCAAAAACCATGATTTCATGTTTAGGTATGTTTATGCCATGATTATATGAATAGATCAAAACCCATTATTTCGTGTTTAGGTATGTTTATGCCATGATTATATGCTATTACAATGCAAGTTCACAAGTGCCAAACTTATGCTAATTAGTTCGCTATGTGCAAGTTCATGCGTTCACACTCCCCTTTTTATGTTAATTAGAATATATAAACACCATGTTATAAGCCTCCCCTTTTTCATGTGGATAAGTTGGGTTTAAATGTTAAACCCAACATATGTTATATTGTAGCGAATGTATAAAATGGGGGTAATGACGATTGGGTTAAAATATAGAACATATGTGTTGGCATGTTTGACGCATGCCAACAACCTTGAAAGACAATTAAGTGGTATAAATTAATTTTACCCAATAAAGATGAATTTGAATAATGGGCCGCAAATATTTACATATAAAAAGAAAAGAGACAAAATATGTAAATTTAGCAAATACGATGTGTTTAACCCGAGGTAGGATTTAGTTGTGATGTAAACCTGCCTGGAACCGCCCGGCTGTCCAGTAGTCACAACAATACCTATCCAATGTGGGTGGTTAAACACGGAGCCCAATAAGGACCCGAGGTTAGACTGAGTTGTGGCGTAAGACTGCCCGGAGCCAACCGGCAACAGGCAGCCACAACAATACATGTCTAATGTGAGAGGTCGAGGCTTTAATAAGACAATTAAGGCTGACTCAGGATTGATAGGATTAAGTAAATTGAATTAATACTTAATCAAAATGGAACATGCTAAACTATACAGACTGATTGGGGGTTAGGTTTACAAAACACTTAACCAACTTAGCATGTTGGCTAGAAATAGAAAACCTAGTAGCGGGGGACCCTTTTCAGCAGTAACCCTACAAGGTGTATCAGGATACCCTGAACTAAGAAGGGTGGGGCACGATTACTGGGCTGACTGTAAGAGGTCAAATCGACGGCGGTGGTGCAGCAGTGTAGGTTCTAACGGGGTGCGGGCGTGCACACACTCCGGCGCAGAAAAATAAGGCACTAGGCACCAGTAGTATACCTGTGCATTCTAGAATTGTGTCGGGCCGCCACCATGGGACTTGATACACCCCATGGTGGGACCAGCATAGGTAACTACAACATCGGGGGCCGTAAGATACATGTAAATATGCGAGTAGGAGCCGATCATTTGAAACGAATCACTTCACCCTGATTATGGGGTGCCTGTTGGGAACTAGTTTATATGGATGCAGAGATTAATATGGGATACGATAGTATATTCGACTCTAGACAACTTAACTTAGTTTATGGTGCTTTCCCATTTCCAGTTTATACTTATCATACCCAGTTCTTTATTCATAGACTGAATAGTCCTAGACTTACTCAGGCTTTATGTCTGACTCTACTTTTCTTTCGTCCCCCCCCCCCCTCCCCAGGTCCACAGGGAGGGAATACCGCAGCTTGACCAGTTTTCACATCCAGCTTGAAGAGAAAGAATGTATTGCTTGGATCTTTTTCGTTTTGGACTATGCCTTTGGACAATAATTATGGGACTTATGCAGTTTACTTATGTTTTTATGCTTCTTTAAATAATGTAATCAAGACAGTTATGAAGATGTTATGTTTTTGGAAGTATTGTAAGACAAATTATGGCATGGTTTGTGTAACACGTATTTTGTTGAAATAAAAATTGCTGTTGTTTTCCGCTGTTCAAAAATATGTGTATTTATATCTATCTTGTGTATCTGTGACTTATACTTATAAACCTCCACCAAAATTAGGGCATTCCCTTTGAGAGTGACCCTAACGGAGGTGGGGTGTTTCAACCCCCGCACTAAACAAGAAGAATAATGCGCTAAACGGTGTGCCAGGCAGCAATGGACGATCATCAGAGTAGGTAAACAATATCGAAACTTGTCGTAGAACTCATAACGTAAATATAAAGTATAATAGAACATATACAACAGGTAATAGTAATGAAGCATCATATAGCAAACTTTTGAACCTTTCTCAGCATCCTGAAAGATTACCTGGCTGATACCAAAGTTTGTACATAAGGCCTCAATACAACCCTCATAGAGAACTCAAATAGCGGAAACAGAAATACTAGATAGTAAAAAAACTGGTACGCCGACCTCCTGCTCGCCTCCGCACAATGCATCGTCCTCACTAATCACCTGTAACTTGCTACTTAGTCTACCCATCCACAACCGGATGAACAACCAAAGGAAATAAGGGGAGACATAAAACCTTGAGTCCGACAGCAGTCTTAGTGAGCGATAAAACAACTAACTAACTTCAACCATAAAGTATATGAGAAGGGATAGATAAATATACTAATCCACCCACAACACCATAGACGAACTCAACCTTATCTTCCCCACATCGGATAGTGATAGCCTTTACAATAAACAATTCAACCATTCATCCATGGAAACCAGAACACCCATTCAATCATGGTAAAACACTCATAACATCCAGTTTATATAGATCTCATGTAAACCATCCTAATCGAATTCAACATCCTTCAAGCACAAGCCCTAGAGGCCTAAACCAATATCAGACAAGCACCCAAGGAACATCTCCTTCGACGTTGGACAATTTACATGAGATGGTATAAATAGAACAACTAATCATCCATGACTGACTTTGGCTATCACCGCCAATCCTGCTTTGAAACCATCGTTAATCATATGACGGCCAACCTTGCCATATGTCAAGCGGTAATGATGACCCCAGTTCTAGCATAAACCCAATACGCCTTTCAACGATACGTATGTATATCCAACGTTGACAACTAGGCCTTTCAACGATACACAAGGTACTCGACCTACAACCGGTCTTTTGGGTTCCCCCATCGTACCTTTACTTTGAGCGTGTTAGAATTTACGACAACAATAACCTCTCGGCCTTCACATCTCTTGTCATCCAACTTGACGACTTTTCATAGCTCAAGCAATCGTCTCAAGCAACCATTATCCACCAACTCACAACCTTTGAGTAGTCACCTCATTCGTTGTTCTACACCGAACAATGAGCACCTTTTAACACTTTGAATCTTCCTCCTTCAATTCACTTCGAATTTACAGTACCACTGCACTGCGGCATGGGTTCGGGCACTTCTTCCCGAATTTTTTTTAAAGGCACTTTTCGCTCAAATCTGGGTCGTACCCGAAAATATAAATTTTCAGAAATTTGCCCTGTGTGACCGACCCTTCACACTATTTGAAAGACCAGAGCAACTGACCCTTCATATTGGTAGAACCAACCAGAACGACCGACCCTCCCAACTTGGAGCGACTAACCCGCCACTTTACCACTTCCAGGCTTCACTACCAACCTGATAGGAATGATCGACCCCTTTACTCAACCATAGGCTCGCTCGACTGAACCCTTTTTCCTTCAGGCTTGTTCGTCTGCTTGCCTTACACCCAGCTCGCTCGATTGACTGACTCCCTGGCTCACTTGAGCCTACTTTCTATCTTGTTTCCCAAGAAATCACACGCTGGAGCGAATGACCCTCCCTCCCCCCACGTGCGACCCAAAACCTGCACTTCATAATTTCTACTCCTATTTCTACCAAAACTTTGCCAAACGATAGATTTGGCGAAATCAACTCATCCAATACATCCAATACAATCATAAGCATATTATGAAACTACTAGCATCATGAAAATGACAATTATCATCAAATTATGCAAATTTCACCAAAAACCATAATAAATGAACATATGATCTAGATTGTGGATCTAATTTGCACAAACACATGAAACAGCATAGAAATTACCTATCTAAACTTGTTAAATCTGATCATAGGTTGGTTAATATGAAAATGGACTTAATATGGCATAGATCTATGGAAAAACACTTGAATTTGATGAGAAACATGCACAAACACTCATATACTTCATTGCATCCATGTAAGAGATGTAAATCACTTACTGATTCTCCCAAGAAAAGATCAATGAGAAACGAATCCGGACAGCAAGAACCACGCACCAAGCACCTTGATCCGATGAATCCTTGCTTCAATAGTCGTAGATCTAGCCTTCAATGGTGTAGATCTATGATTTCCCTCCTCAGATTTGGATTTTTAATGGTGGAAAAATGTTGGAGAAGAAGGAGCACAAGGCCACCCAATGAGGAATGAAAAACTAAACAATTTCCCATATCCCTTACCCCCTATTTATACCCTTCCATCAACCCACTAATGGGCCTTTCCAATTCAGCCCATTATGGCTTACCAAACCTGGACAGCCAACTAAAAAATCTTAAAACAGCGATTCCACCAAAACCCTGAGCCAAATCTTTAATGTAACCACTCTATGGAAAGACATCATCAATTCATTTTCAATGGAACAGGTCTCGCTCTCTGATTTGGCCTAAGTCAAAAGTTATCCCATGTACAAGACTGATAGGGGTAAAATGGTCACAAAGGTAAAAATTATGGACATGCCTCACATCTCCATAAGCAACATACCAAAAGATGAGAATGATTAAACCCTCAGGGAATAAAATAAAAATATTTTATGATCTTCCGATACATAAAATGCAGGCTGTTACAAGATTAGAAGCCTACCAACGAAACATTCAATTGTTGACCGGTTAAGGCAGTCTATTGAAGATTCAAATTACAACGTGTTTTGAATATATATGAGAAGGATAAAACCAACAACGAGAAAAAAAAAATCATTGTTATATCTACTATGAGATGTGTAACGACCCGAATTTTTGGTCGATTAATTATAAATATTTAATATGGTATTAAATATTGTGTTGATAATATAAATGGATATTTGTATTGAATTTGTAGATTTAATAATCGATTAATATTTATATTCGAGTATATCAAATTATCGTACTACTGAAAACAACTAATAACTGAATTCGAAATTTAAAACTGGTTCACAATGATTCAAATGATTAAATAAATTCTGTTTGAATTAGACGATAATAATAATATAATTTATTATCAAAGAATTAATTGTTTTGAATTAATTTTATATCGATCTAAATTAATATCTTCTCCATATGATCGAACTGGACTTCAGAACCTGTTCTAGTGTGTTCAGAATAGTGGTGTAACCCTAGAAATTCCAGTTGTTGCATTTAAATAGGAGTTCGACAACACACGATATTTTAAAAGGGTTAAAATCATCCAGTTCAATTCAAAATAAAATAAATAAAAATTAGGACAACCTATTTCCTTCCAACGCACACACCTAGCCTAACTAGTTGTTCTGTTCTTTCGTTTTCACGTATGATCTGTTCCTTTACTTCACTCGAAAGCATTCAGAGAATTAATGGCACTTGTATGTGTGTTCCCTTTTTACCATTAACATATACACGACTAATTCCCTCTTCAACACTTTATTTATTTCCTCCCAAATTCCTTCCAAAAGATATTCTCAGACAAATCGAAATCCCCTTTTTCTTTATTTTCGATTTCTTCCTCAAATCTTATATAATCAAATCAATGTCGCAATATGAAATCGAATCATACGAGGCTCGACATTACTGAGGTATGCGTGTGAACGAGAGGTGGTATGTGAACTAGAGTTGGATCCGATGTGGGAGGTTGGCTTGAACATCGAACTGCGTTAGTCGATGTTGAAGAGTATGGAGGTTGAATCGAAGTTCTGTGGTGATGATGAAGCTCGAACACCATTTTTGGGGTTGCGATTGTTTCCAAGTCGTAGGCAAGGAAGTAGGGTGGTGGTTGATTTCGCGATATCTATCCAGTTCATATATTCACGCTATAGGGTGGAGAAGTGATGCAAAGCATTCACTAATGGTGGCAGTTAGAGTTTTCTGTCAAGAGGTGTAGCGTAGGTAGTTGTGTAACTTCACGGATGGTGGTTTTGCAGCAGTAAAGGAACTAAGGTAATTAAATAATTTACTTAGTTAAATAATGTTTTAGCTTGATCAAAACTTAAAAAAATCATTCATTTGTGATCAGTTATTATTTCAGTGAGGAATATTTCTATATTTAAAATTTAAATGCAAGAAAATTAGTTTATATAATTGGTAATTTAATTTATATAATCAGTTATATAAAGAGAATTAGTTAGTAAGAAAATAAATTTACAAACTAATCGCTTGAGTATGAAATTAAATAAAGGTTAGATCTTTATTTTTGATCATTAAATAAATAAAAATATTATTGATTTAAACAATGTGTATTTAATTTATTCAAGGTTCAGAAATTTTGAAAACAAGACAGGTTAGCCTGTAGCAGTGAGATATCCGAGTTAGAAGCGGTTCAGTTTAATTTAAAAACTAGAATGGATTGCAAATAAAATTCACGGTGAGTAAATCTCACCCAGATTTTATTTAAATTATTATTTTTAGTTAAAAATATTTGTTTGTTGGTTGTTTGTATGCATTGGAATTTTATTGTGGCTATATTATAAATATATATTAGTTATTTAGGCTTGGTTGTTGTGGTTATTATATATGTATTGGTGGTTGGATTCCCGCAGTACCAATAGCGGATGCCCGCAGTATCATTAGCGGATGACCCTATACGCCCCATGCTATGATAGTGGATGACCTTCTATACCACGATATCCTGCCTCAAAGCAGGATGGGTATTATTTATTTTGGCTAATGTCTGTGGATGCAGGAAAAACAGGTTGGAGGAATGCGACTGGATTCCTCAAAAATATTACTGTTTGTTTGTTTTCATATATATTGCCATATATGATGTGTTTGAAAACCTGTGATTAATAATTGGATGTTTTTGATTGGTTAAATATCACTGGGCCTAAATGTTGATTTATAAAAATATCATGAAAAGAATATTTCGAGATTTAAAATGGGAAATCTATTTTTCAAAAATAGTATTTGAATTTCAAATAGGCTAAGAAATATTTACTTGTTTTGAATAATAAAAACAAATAATGGAATTTATAAACGATGTTTATAAATTTAATAATACAGAAAATTGAAGTGAATTTATAAATGGTATTTATAAATAAAGGTGATAATTATCATTTGGGTAATTTAAAATTTAAATTCAAATATGAATTTAAAATGATAATTGGGATCGTGTTAAAAAGGGAAACAGTGGTATTTATTCCAATGTTCGGAATATAAATTAAGCTAAAATAAATCCATATGGATTTATGATATTATTCGACAATGTCGACTTTTATAAATCAAATGATTTTTAAATAAGATATTGGAATTGTTTAGAAAGAACTAAATTTAAATATAGAAATAGATTCAAGATTATATATAAGTTATAAAAATAAAATATTCCGAAAAGGGATAGAATTTCAATTGGATTTGAAACGGAACTTATTTGAATATATAAAACAAGTGAATTTTAAACAATGCTTACAAATGTAGTGTATGAAGTATCTAGAGATAAACTGGAATTTAAAATTCAATTATGAATTTAAAAATATTATTTGAAATAATTTCGAAATGGAAACGGCCGCTTTTATTCCGGAATCCATAATATAAAAGGAATTTAGTTTCAAATAGATTGTGCAATGAAACTTGTTTTAAATTGTAAAACAAGGAAGTTAAATTTATAAAAAGGGTTTATAAATTAAATAAGATAATTACCGTGAGATAATTTGGAATTTTAAATTCAAGTATGAATTTAAAAGTGAATTGTAAAATGTGTTGAAAAATAGAACGATTGATTATATTTCGGAAATTCAGAATATAAACTGAATTGAAATAAAAAGAACGGATCTATAAGTGAAATTCGATTTATATCGAATTTTATTAAATAATTTATTTCCATAGGATTTAGAATTTAAAATAGAGGATTGAATTAAATCCATAACCGAGTAATGAAATAATCAACGAATAGGGAAAATCGGAAATATCAAGTTGAATTGGTAAAATTGGTTTAAAATATATTTAAATATATTAAAATGGAGTTGAAATTTATTTCTAATTGAAGTTTAAACGTTTATATTCAATTATAATTAAAACAAACTCGCGGCAGCGCGATAGTTCATAAATTGGCGTTTCGAACTTCAATTGAGTACATAGAACACAATTTAAGTCGGAATTCTTTGAAACAAGAATCGTCAGGACCGATTTGATAATAGTTTTCTAATGGAAGAGAAAATTTTGGATTTCATCTTATAGATTTTGAGTTATGTCAAAATCGAATTTTCAAAAAAAAAACTGCGCCATAACCATTATAAAACCGTAACGGTTTATTTAAATAAATAAAAGGATTTTTACAAATAAAATCCAAATTTCCATTAAAAAATCCAGATTTGAGTTATAAAATATATCTGAACTCAAGTGGAGTAATGAATTGATTTTTGAAACAAAAATCAGATTTTTAATTGTTGAATAGAATTAACTAATTTGAAGAATAATCAGTAAATGGAATTTTGAATCAAGATTGGACTTTGAATAAGAAAAAGGGGCTTGTAATTTATATTTGAAACCAAATATATAACTTGAGTTGAAAAGGGAATTCGATTGGTTCATAAGTAATTAAAATATATTTGAACGTGATATGTTCAAATAAAAAGCGAAATGGATAAAAGAGTTGACTAAAGCATAAATTAGTGAATTGAGTTAAAATGACCAGACTGAGTTGGGATGAATTAGAAATGAACATATACGTGTTAAACAGGTATGGAATGAAGAGAATGAAGTTTATAAATTTAGTGCCCAACAAAAAGGTACATTTTAAATTCCATATGAGGTTTTAATGTATCGAATCGGCTAGCCGCTTGGCTTTTTGATTTTCTTTTTGAATAGAAAGGGTCTAGAGAGGCGTTTTGTAGTTGTACCGAGTGACCCATACAAAGAAGGTTACGGCGAAATTTTCTGGAAATTTAAGGAGCTCGAATATTTTTAAGAGTTTTTTATAACTAGAAAATCAATATATATTAAATTCGATAAGGAAACGAATTTAAAATAGAATATTATAAATAAAAAAAAATATATAATTAAATCTGGTAAAAAAAATAGAAATAGAAACATATGCACATTTTAAAAATGAATAATTCGATTTTACGGTGTTGATTATTCGAGATAAGCAGTCTTGTCCGTTTTGAAGTTAAGAATGTTATTCAATCAAGGTCTGAGAGGTAATTATACCCCAACTTGATTGATTTCATTATTAACCAATAAATAGGAAGATTCAGTCCCGAAGATCAATGTTTAAAGAGATTTAGTTGAATGCAGTATTTTGGGTTATTGTAACGATGTTTTACACAACACTCGTTTTAACCCAGTTAAGCGGAATTTTGGAGATATAATAATTATTTTCCATGTATAGAAATGAAAGGTCGTGAAAGGCAAAAGTAACTAGAACAAATTTCAATCATAAATATAAAATATTTTCTAGGTATAGAAAATAAAAGAAGATGATATTTGGAAATATTTTCCAAATAGCGTAAGAGGCCAAGATGATTTTTGAAATATCGTTTTAACAAATATCGATAACGAATGGAGAAGTGATTTAATTAATGAAATATTAATTAAGTGGCCCAGTGATTGTTTGATGCTTTGAATGGATGTTTGTGTTCTTCTATAGTTAAATAACTGACTATCTAAGTATTTGCCAATATCGTTGTCTATATGGAGAGACCGGTTGGATTATTATCCGAGAACCACTCTGTATTGGCAGTAGCATTACAAATCAAATTATATGAAGACAATCGAAGATGGAGTAAAGTGCAAGGGCTTTTTCTGTTAATCCTAGGTAGAAATTGCCTAAGATGGATTAAGGGAAATTGTGCCTTCGGTTTCGTTCAATCCCAGAACGAACGTGTATGGACGAATGTCTGATAAAGTATTTTCAGCGATCACATATGTTAGTCTGTACATATATACGTCTGGTGGCAGAGAATTTATTTTCTTAGCATAATATCCAGAATACGTTTGTGCAAATCAATTAGTGATTAACAGATCTGACAATGTGGCATTCAAAGTGATGGTGCTATCAAGTAATTGTAACCTCAAGCCTCGCAACCGGAAAATGGTATATAATCGGGTAGGTCACATGGCTAAGTAGTTGGCTGCCAAGTAGGGTGTATTATCACTTGATCTAGATAAATTCCTTTTGCTTCTTAAATCTATCGATGCTGTCCCTTGCGGGAACGGTTGCTGATCACAACTGTTGGTGATAATACATTCAATATTCTCAAGCGAAGTGAGGGGTCGGTCATGTTTAGCCAGGGTTGCAAGATGTTCTTGTTAAACCCGGTGTATTCCACTCAAGAGATACACTGTCGTAAGGTGGTCCCATATCTTGCCAATTGGAATCCATTATCCAATAAGAGCCTGCGGTTTTGATTGTATACTATATATGTAGAGCATGAGACGCAAGCGTTCTACTAGATTGATATTTACTTGTTTTAGACACTATTATAATATTAGAAAAATATTGATTTCAAAATGTTTTGGGTTATCATAAGGTTAAAACCGTCCGTGTTTATATGTGGATCGGTCTTACGATTATCCTTTCTTTTAAAAAGGTTTTTAAAAGTTAAACCAAATGGTTGGAGTTTACTCACACCAGTCCCATGACTGATCCAGAGTTTATTTTGTTTTGTTTTACCCTAAACTCTTGGGTGCCCAATTTTGTATGGGCAGTCAAGTAGTTCAGGTACTTTCAGATATTCTTGGAGGAGCTTGGAGCAGGAAGCTTCAGCGTTAGTTATCTAGTATTATTTTCTGCTGTGTTGTATTGTACTCTGAAAATGGTATTATATGTATGTACAGTAAAAATTTTGTATCCCAAAAGTTGTTATATGTATTATATTTTATTCCGCTGCGATGTGAGATTCTATGTTGTTATTTCTGATCTTCTTCTATTCTAATATTTCTTTCTTTCTATTTCTCATCCTCTAACTTCTTTCTATTAATGATCCGGTAATTTCTAGTGTTTGGTTAGTCGATATGGTATTTATATCGATAATCAGGATCGGGAAAATGACGGTTCGTTACAAGATGTATCCACCTTGAGATATGCGTCACTTACTTGGCCTCTTCATTATCTTCCCATAATATCCTACTCGATATATTCATCTCTTGGTGATTAATGGAATATTTTTACATTTTCCTTCCTAAATTATCCACCAAGGATAAGTTTATGGGAAATAAATTGTCATTCAAATGTAATGTAAGTAAATGTTTAGGTCATATCAAAAAGGGAAGAAAATCTTATGATTTTTTTACTTCTTTCCTAACTAATCCTAATCGATATATTTATCTTCCAGTGGTTTACGGAACTTTTTTCTACACTTTCCATATTAGATTAATATATAGGCATTTCTCCTAAAGCTTATCTCTTGAAATTAAGCAATGGAAAATATTTGTTTATTCATAGTATTATTTGAAATTAAGCAATGGAAAACATTCAGTTGCTGACCGATTAATATATAGATAATTCTGCTAAAGCTTATCTCTTGAAATTAAGCAATGGAAAATCAATATCAGTTTATTCATAGTATTATTTGATTCCTTATTTACTTCTAACTAATCACCAAGAATGAATATGTCGAGTAGGAATTGTTCATAAGTAGTGGATATATTGAAGTCATATCGAAAAGGTAATATATGATTCATGGAACTTTTTTTTACACTTTCCATCTTAGATTAATTTATAGGCATTTCTCCTAAAGCTTATGTCCAGAAATAATTAAATGTGATTTAAAATTAAAGACAAAATTACTAATTATATACGTGGTATAAATAGTGTAGATATGTAATATTGTGAGTAATTATGAATTTTGGTACCGTCAACTTACATTATACATAAGTTGTTTTACATGGTAAGTGATGACAAATTGAAAAGATCAAGTTACCTTATAAATTGTGTTTTTTTTTTGAAACATAGATAGGAACCAAAATGATATCATAAGATATTGGATAGGGATTAAATTAGTTTCCATCATAACACGTGCTTCAAATCATATTAGATATGAAATTTCATTCGATTTATTAGATGGATTTCCCATGGTATTTACAGGTGAATTATATGTTTTTTCTGGAAAATAGTTTATGTATATTATGTAAATAAAGCATTTCCAGAAATATTTGAATAGACAAAATTATTAATTATATATGTGATAAGAAATCAAGTAAAGAGCAATAAAAAAATTATATTGTACGTTATATAAATAACAATGTTGGGTAGTTCTATTAATGCATGAACATACAAAATTAGACAAACAATAATAGCAGCAACATTTTAGATATTGTGTACTATTTCTAAATCAATGTAATGAAATAGGAAAACAATGCTATTATTATAAGAACAATTATGGTCATAGTCCTTAAAAGGAATACAATCTACATTTATATGTAATGCTTGGTATAAATTTAAGGAGATATTACAGGAATATCAATAGATCACCTAAATAAGGAATTGATTCTACTAAACAAACTTGAAATCCATCAAAAAAAAATTAACTGGAGAAAAAAGGAAACAAACCAAATTCAGGGAATTATGATGGAAACAATGAGAATTTTTGAACAAAATTTCTTTAAAATTTTCTTATATCGTTAGTAGAAAGACTCCTATATGTAAGATGATATATATATATATATATAAGTAGAATCAATACTTTCCTATGAACTAACATATATTCAACTAAATTACTAATACTTCTCATTATTAACAGAAATGGATGGAGCTAATTCAATCAGCCATTGTAGTAATGACAATTTCTTATAATAAAAATTAATATTCCTTCACTTAAGCACAATCATTCTGGTCTTCTTAGTAAGTTTAGTACTATCACATATAAGCAACATTATAAATATTGAGAAAATCAACTTAGTCAATCAATTATGCAAAGTCATTTTAGTTAGTTTTAATTTTTTCTGCCAAAACTTGTGAATAGTATATTATGAAATAATAAGTAATATATTCTTATAAATTGATGTGAATCCAATGCTATTAATATAAACATCACAGGAGACAAAAGTAGTGAGTATTAGGTGATATTTAAAAAGTGAGGGGCAATTTCGGTATTTCAAGGTCTGACCAAAGGTTGGAATAATTAAATGATCTTGATAAATATGGGCAATTTGGGTATTTTACCGTTGGACCAATTAGTAATCATTAAAGAATAGCGGGAATTATTATATAAATAGATATTCATTTACAAATGTGTGGCAATAAAAAGAACAAATAGAGAGGAGCAACTAGGACATTAATCAAACCAGAGGATGGGTATCAAAAATAAATGTACTCAAAATCTCTGATACAAATAATAATACCCATATGTACCATAAATAAAACAACGAATGTACAAAAAACAGAGAAACAAACAAGAGACACAACACTGATAGACGGGCCACTCCATTGCCAGCTGTACCTCAAAATGCGATCCTCATTGCATAAATTAAACTTAGGGAACCAAGAAAGAAAAAAGTCAAATCTATGCTCTATGAAAACGAACAAGCCAAAAAATACAGTAAAGGTTCGAAGATTAACAAGAGCTCGACAGGACTGGAGAGAGCACCACACTAACCACCCAAAGAGAAGAATCACCAAAAGAACCATCATAGAGCGTCGTATCAGTAGAGCGCTACTGATGACCTGATCAGAGTTGAGACTACCTGAGGTTGAGGCAAAGTGAACTCCAAACTCGGCAAGGATATGTTCTTTACCACTAATTTTATCTACATTTAAGTTCCTTGAAGTGTAGGTTACTTACAATCTTGTGTAATTAACACTTACCTAATTTCTGGTGTGCTGTTAAAAATTCTGGAATTTCGTTCATGCCATATGTTCCAAATAAGCGATATAAATGCCACACTAATTAATTCACCATAGCAAGTATTAATATGCTTAATTTGAGTCAGATTATTCAAAATTTGGTTGATACAATTGTTGTAAATATTTGGCAATTCAAATTTTTCCCGATTCTAATCCATAAATCCATCGAATATGGACAACTGAAGAATGGATCATCCTTGTTTTCCATACTATATTTCAAAAGGTACAAGTTTAGTCAATAGAATTATTCCACTACCGATTCTATCCTTTGTGTTAAGCTTATCCTTGTAAGCTAGGAGAGTAGTTAGTGACATTTTGGATGCACATAGCTTGTTGCAAACCATTTTACACCAACCATATCCGTAGATTTACCCCATATATGATCCCATGCTGATTTAAAGTCGAATCTCCATTTGCAATAGGGTTCCAATACCAGAAGTCCAAATTAAAATGGGGATGGATGTGAATTTTATTGATGTTATGAATGATATTGGGTGGCAAGAAACTCAGGATTCCACTCCACTGAGATCATTTCCAATCCTGGGTTAGGTTTGGAATCCCATCGGGCTGGGTTGACACCCAACTCAGCCCAATGGGAAGAAGCACAGCAACCTCAGCGGGGGTTGTTGTGTGCTTCTTAGCCGTCTTTCTAAAAGTTGGCTAAGGAAGCAATGCATATTACAATCCTTGACCATAGGATTGTAATCCGCGAGATGGTCTGGAATTAAATCCAGACCGTCACCTTGGCCGGTTTTTATAAAGCCGGCTAAGGAGCCATAGTCGGCTATGTGCTCATTCTATCAAACCACTTCTCTCTCCGTTTCTTCCTTTCCTCCTTCCTCCATTGCAAAGTTTTAAAAAAAGGCGAAGTTTTGGAAGAGCAGTAAGAGCTATGCGAGGTAGCAGAAGTGGTTCAAATGCGCCTCCCGAAGAAAAGCATGCTCCAGTTGAAGTTGAAGAGGGTGCTCCTATGATTGAAGAAATTGCGCCTCTGCCACATAGCGTAGTTGCCAGATGTCGTCGAGCTACAAAGGAAAAGGATCTTGATCTAAACATTGACCAGAATCTAGGGCCGGAGAAAGTACTCATCAATTTTCGTATACTTCCAGGCAATCAGGAGCATGTTAGTTCGCATGTGGAGGAAGCTGTAAGTTTTTAAAATTTTAAAACATTAGAAATAGTACCAATATTGTGTAGATTAGAAACAATTTATCGACCCTTTTATAAGTAGGCACGACAAGCTAGAACCCGTGGTTCATGGTCACCCGTTATTCGCGTATATTCTAAGATTTGCGCGTACGACACTGCTAGCATCATACACACATTCTTTGAGGATATTGGTCTTGGTGACTTCGTTAGTACTTGTTCACTTAACTATCGTCAAATTATTTTCCATTTTTAAATATATTCATTGAATTCTAAAATAATTTATTAATAAGTATTGCAAACTTGTTAAATTTGGATGTTCAGTTGATTGGTGCGATAGCGCCGTGTTGGTGGAAGACAACTCACACATTTCATTTTAGGTTTGGCAAGTTAGGCATCACACCTATAGATTTCACAGTTCTTATTGGCATTTCGTTAGGCTTGGGGGAAACACTACATTATGATGAGCATTAACAACACTCAGACATATTAGCGAATTTATTTCCTCACTTAACTTATAGCTCGCTTCGACTAGCGGGGCCTAGTTGAGGTCTAGTGCTATTAAACAAGCCATTAATGAAATAATTGATACTCCAGGGCAAGGAAACAATCTTTTAGAGCTTGCGCGACTATTTCTTGTATATTTGATGGGAAACCTTTTCTTTTCAAATCCATCAAACACCTTGCCAGTTGGACATGTTATTATGGAAGCTGATTTGACCTTTGATCACACAGTAGTATATGATTGGGGGACACCCATATTTGCTTATCTCTACCATTCGTTAGACCTTCAGAGAGCGGGGTACGTCCATATGTGAGTTTTGGTAGATTATACAATATTGGTACTATGAGTACTTCCACAACATGACTTACCCTACACTAGATCTAGCATTGGAACTATTCTTCCCGTGTGCGCGAGCTTAGGCTAGGGAGAATCGAAGTCTTGTACAGGGTGGTCAGGCTCGACAATTTCTTTGTTGTGGCCCATAACCAGATTGAGTTATGCATGACCAAACGTAGTATCATATGGCATCCATACGAGGATTCTTCATTTTTGACATATGAGAAAGTCATCCATGCTGTGATGCTATCGACATGTCATTTTCCTCTAGTCTCTTCTCCTTCATCGGAGGGTTGTTATTGGTACCATGGGGAGCATTGTTGGAGCCAGATTTTGGAGGGGGGTCGAGTGCCTGATGATCCACATCCTGATACACCTACATTTAACCTTTTAAACTTCGGTTGAATATATAGAAATTAGTATAAGTCGGATTTCTTTGAAACAAGAAACATCCAAATCTCTTTGACTATATTTTTCTATTGAAAGAGAAAAATCGAGATTTCGTCTTATAAATTGTAAGTTGTATCCAAATCAAAATTTCAAATAGTCGCTATGGAATCGTTTATAAACTATAAAGATTTATTATATAAATAAATCATTTTAAATAATCCAAACTTTGTTTTAATTTGAGACGAGGATTTATAAATCTGAACGCATTTATTTTTGGAGCTATATGGTGTTTTATTATAATTTCTCTTAAATAAGCTATATGGTGTTCTATCCAGGCCATTACATAAAATTTTCAAATGAAGATACAATCCGTAATACAACTGACTTAATGATACAAGCAATAACACGGTTTAACGATACAAGCATTAATATGGTACAACTAACTTAACTACACCTACAACTAACTTAACGATACAACTGACTTAAAGATAAGTGCATGTCCTCCTCTAAAGGTTGCCATTACGCCTATTGTAATCCTCAATTCTTTTTTCCATGTGTTTCCTCTACAATCGATTGAGGTTATCCAAGTTGCAGCTAATCACCATAAAATCCTCTGCCTCTTATTGCCTAATCAATTCTTGTCTTCTTAACTCCAACTCTTCAGCACGCTCCATCTTTAATTTCTCACAATCACATTGGTGTTCTAAATCTCTTTGTATATCCCTCTCAAGCTTCCTTGCTTCCTTCACTTCCTTTGCTGCTATACACCTCTACGTAATTTGTTCCGCGGTAGACAGACTCTCGCTAATTTGTTCATAGTGCTGTGTATAATCGGTTGATTTTTTTTTCTTTCCTCTAAATTTCCCTACAGGCCTTCCTTCAGCACTAGTAATGAATGGTATTTCCTTCTGTCCAGTCGAGCTACCAGGGTTGACTTCCTCAGCAATCTTCTGCAGTTGGAACATAAACGCTTTATATTCTTGTTGCACCCTTGCCCACTTGTCCTCCTACGATAGTATGTCATAGCAATGTTGCATGTTGAATGGTTGGTTGTTGTTGCCAGCCAAATAGAATGCATGTGCCTGATTAAGCTGTGCATGAAAAAAAAGGTTACAACAAGCTCAGAATCCTAAGGAAAACCACTATTTTATACATACCAAATCAATGTCATTTTCCCCGCTTTGTTGTCTTGAATGCAAACTTGCCATTATTTCTTTCTAGCGTTGACAAGCAGTATTAATTCTTTTCCATGGCTGCTTCAAAGAATCAACCGTTCGAGTTGGGCTTGTCAAACATCGCTTGTTGAACAAGTTGCAGACAGGATTCCAGAAAGAACTATCGGTTTGGCTAGTACCTATTCTTTGTCTTACAAGCATTCAACCCAACAGTAGTATAGCTCAGCTTGCTCGTCTACCGACTATTTCTGACCTTTCTTTGCCTCGGTCGGAGTTTGTTGTCCATACTCCTCATTCGGCATTTCATTATTGTTTATTCCTGAATTGCTCCCTTCAACACTATCAAGTTGAGTTTCTTCAACAACCCACTCGCTATTACCGAATTGAGTATTCAAATTTCTCCTCATATTGCGAAGCGGATTTGGAGACATTCTCTGATGTTGGCTAGTAAGAGAAACGTAAGCTTGATTGAAATTGTAGTTTTGCTGAAATGTTGCATTTTGAGAGTAATTATAATTTTGTGACTTCTGATACATGTACGAATTTTGTTGAGTATTGTAGTAATTTGGATTTTGAGGAGGTACGGATGAGGTGCTTTCAGAATGAGGCAAAATCTGACTTGGTCGTTGCCGAGAATAGTTCTACATTCTTTGTTGTTGATATTGGAAATTGGGTCGGGGTTGCGATGCACTCGCTTTTCCTTTTCGTTATTGAGACAATTTCTATATATTTTGATGATTTTTGATGACAATTGTAGAATTGATGAAGAGAAATGTTTGAAAATTATGAAGGAAGAAGGGAGAAATATATAGAGATGGGGAATAAAGAGGGCAACGGTCATATAGAGGACCGTTGCTCCTTAGCTAGCTTTTACAAAGCCGGCTAAGGGTAACGGTTTTTTTAATTTTAACTGCTACCCTTAGCCGGCTTTGTAAAAGCCGGCTAAAAGCAATGGTCAAATGCAGATAGTGGCACCTACCTTAGCCAGCTTTATTAAAGCCGGCTAAGGCCAAGGTTTCCAGGAAACCGAATGGTTGCTCTGGCAACCTTGGGAGTTACCAAAGCAACCCCTGGTGTAACGTCCCGTATTCTACGCATCGGAGGATCGTAGAATATTTATTTTATTTTCGTATGAGGTCATATAGTCGTGTAACTTTAGGGAACGACTATTGGGGTCATTTCCCATGTTCATGATTTTTGCCGATTTTTAAATGACCATTTTGCCCTCGGTAAATCTTGTTTCGCCTATAACTTTTGACTAGTAAGGAGTTTTGACCTGAAACCGCTTCCATTAGACTTGGATGATGGTTTACCTTTTCGTAGAGTGGTCACACTTGTCAAACGGACTTACCGTTTGGGAGATATGGCTAAATTAATTTTTTGAAGGTGAAAAACAGTTTAATTGGGCTTAATCGGGTAATTAGCAGCTAGACCCATTAGGAGATTTCAGGATTAGAGCTATATGAGGGCTGATTAGGGTTATAGAAACCTTTTCCTTGTCATTTTCTAGTCGCCACTTACCTCCCTGCAACCCTAACAATGGCCTCCAACACCTAAATCACCTATTGATCACCGTTTAATCAAGGATTATGCTAAACTACATCAAATCGAGGCAAATCAACACCAAATCATAGTTGGACCTGCTGTGTTGCTTAGGAATTCGACCCAAATAGTAGAGTTTCAGATTTATATCTTAATTTGTGGCAAAGGTGAGTGATTTGCATTGTTTTTCACTAATTACGGCTAATTAGGGGTGATTAGTGATAATTAGCGAAATTATAACTCAGAAAAATTGGTAAAATTCTAAAATATTATTTTAGGGCTCTGGTAGAAATTTGGGCTAATTTGGATAAGTTTCGCTAATTGTATGTTTAAACATGATTAAGGGGGATTAAGGGAAAATATGGGTTTTGGGTATGTTTGATCCATTTTAACATATCATATTGTTGTTTTGGTGTTTGTGGTTGATTATATATGTTATGATTATATGGTATGCTTTGTGATTAATTAAAAAAGTTAGAATGGTTGAAAACGTCGTCGTATGGCGTAAAATAGTCGCTGGAAGAGTTGTAGGAAATTGTGTAGGAACCGGATCGGATCGCCCCTCCCCCTCTTCGAACCGAACTGTTCGTGATTCACGAAGATGATACGAACCGACCTCCAGGAGTTCACAAGCCGATCCACTTACAACTGATGTTCTCCTACCCGCTCGCATCAGAAGTTCCCCGACCCGAACCGTCTGCCTCCGAACCACTTGCCTCGAACCGGTAGGGACCCGAACCGTTGAAGATGCATCACGAGCTGCCTCCTCCGAACCAAGTCGAGTTGGAGTTACAAACCAGAGTACACCCACGAACTGTATGGGGATCACGACCCGAACCGGAGCGTACGACCGAACCGATGCACCACAAGTGGACTGTAACTACCGACCCGATGCTCAGGGAGGAGTATCCAAACCAAGCCACTTCGGGGAGTCCGATCCAAAGCAAAGTGAAGAAAAAGGACCGAACCAATCCAGAGAAGACCAAACCCGAGATGCAAAGGTAATCCAAAGGGGGAAGTAGAACTCAGGATCCAGATGGGAACCAATGAGTTGACTTCATGATTGGAATTTGTTGCGGGACGTGTGCAAAGGGGATATCAACGTCTATAGCTTTGATTCACCATTGAGAGACGGATATTAGCTACGGATCAGTGCAGTGAAGTCATCATGGCTTCATGGGGCATAGTAATCGTAGCAAGACTATGAGCCAGTGTAGTGGAGTTGTTATGACTCCATGGGGGAAGAGTGGACATAGCAAAAGATAGTGGCTATGGATCAGTGCAGTGGAGTCACTGTGACTCCATGGGGCAGAGTGATCATAGCCAAGGATTTGGGTGGTCAAAGTTGTGGATATGTATGCTTTACGCACTGAGCGAGAGATGTGAGGATGGTTGCTATGTTTGATTGTTTAACATCACTATGACATGCACACCCCTCCCCCGTATCTTTACACCATATGTTAGTGTCACCTTAGAGTATTGCACATCTTTTTGTGCTAACTCTTTGGTTGCAGGTTCAGGTATGGTTATGTATACCTGTTATTGTTCTGTTTTGCTACTTATCTCTCATACCAGACTTTTGTCTGACCCAGAGTTTTATGTCTCATCTTATTACTCTGGGTGCTCTTAAACGGGCAGAATAGAGACATGTTAGGTGGTATGCACGAGTAGCTGTACCAGAGACGAGCAGGAGGCTTTCACGTATGATATAGATTGATATTCTCATTGTGTTGTTGCTGGTCACTACTTCGGGCATTAGTAGTGCACCTCTTTCTTTGCTTTAGAGACAGTTTGTTGGAGTTGTAATAAGCTGTATTTTGAATTTCCGTTGTTATGATGATTATGGTTTAGTTTTCAGCTTACGCACTATCTCGCCTGTTTTATGTCAAGTATGTTATTATTATAGTTTATTCCATGCGCTGTGAGACATTCTACAGGTTCTTTGTTAGTTCACCATTAAGTTTCCTTCCTTCTGACGACCGTCCTGTGCCGATTGGACATTGATACAACGCATTTCGAAGGAAATGTCGGTTGGTCTGGGGCGGGCCGTCACACTTGGTATCAGAGCGCTAGGTTGCGTAGTTAACCTAGGGAAAGACACCAGAGAGATAGTATACGTATATGAGGGTGGGTATTTGTGATATTTTGGTTTTCAAAAGTTATATATATACTATTAGTATATCTAAGGATGAAGTCGCACTGCACTGACACCACCAAGAAGATGGTTAATCATTTTCTCTTTACAGATTGAACGATGAGCCGATATACGAGGAGTACTAGTAGAGGAGCCAATAATAGGAATGCTCCTGATATGAGGACGATGTTCACTGACTTCATGAGAGAGATGCTTAGAGATGTTCAGAGAACAGTTCCTAATGCTGCTAACGGTGGTGGTGCTTCGGTGCAGGCGCCTAGGGCCAATTTCACCAAACTATGCAAGGATTACACTAGTCTTGGTGGGAAGCCGTTCCATAGAACGGAGCCAGCTACAGAAGTTCAGGATTGGCTTGATAGTTGTGAGGGCATCTTTGAGGATTTGGAAATTGAAGATGCAATGAAGAGGAAGCTAGCATCTCGTCAGCTTCAAGGGCGAGCTATGAATTGGTGGAATGCTATTAAAGCAGCTACTCCAGAGGATCAAGTTACTTGGGATCAGTTCAAGACTCGGTTTAGTGATAAGTTTATCCCAGCTGCTCAGAAATCAAAGTTGTTTAGGAAATTTCTGGGGCTTAGGCAGAATGGTAGGGCAGTCTCGGAGTATATTGTAGAGTTTGATACTTTATCGAAATATGGATTGACCCTTATCGACACTGCCGAGAAAAAGAACAAGAAGTTCATAACTGGCTTAGATGGGTACTTGGGGGAAAGGCTTATAAACCACATTGTTGAGACGTTTGAATCTATTGTGGGAAAAGCATTGAGATCGGAGAGTCTTTACCCTAAGTCAAAGACAAAATTTGTTGTTGTATCTACAGGAGAGCCAAAACCGCAAGCAGGCAGTGGATGCAAGAATAATTCTCAGAATAAGAGGAAGCAGAACAAAGCTAAGGATGGTCAGAGAAAGAAAGACAAGAAAGATGTTGAGTGCTTTAGTTGTGGGAAGAAGGGCCACTATGCCAATGAATGTCGAGCAAAACCAGCAGACAGGAAGTGCTTCAACTGTGGCCAAGTGGGACATCACAAGGATAAGTGTCCGCAACCCCCTAAAGTAAAGCAGATTGTGAAAGCATATGCTATCAATGTTGTTCCTTCTTTGTTGAATGCCCCAACTGCAGTGGATAAAGGAAAGAATATCGTTATACAAGGTATGCTTTCTGTTTATGATGTTCCAGTTAGAGTGTTGTTTGATACCGGAGCTTCTCATTCCTTCATATCTAGTGACCTGGTAGGTAGGTTGGGATTGGAGCCCGAGATAGTCGATAGACCTTTAGTTGTGACGAACCCGATTAGTGGTTCGACTAGCCTTACTATGATTTGCTATAATGTGGTCTTATCGAGTCATGGATGTTTGTTTGCTTGTGATTGCTTTGTTTTGGGCTTTACTGGGTTTGGCATTATTTTGGGAGTTGATTTTCTCCAATGGTACGGGGTGGTGGTAGACTGTGAGGGCTTTTTGGTGACAGATAGAGCAGATGATGGGCGAAGGGTAGTGTTTGGTGGTCTACCCAGTGATGGGGTAATGGCTAGTTTTATAAATTCCCTCGACATCTCGCATGATGAGTTGTCAGATGTGCCCGTGGCTGGCCAGTATCTGGTCGTCTTCGAGGAAGTGACCGGACTTCCACCACACCGAGAGATTGAGTATCGTATTGATTTAGTGAAAGATGTCAGACCTATAGTGATGCCACTTCGTCATATGGAATCCAGGGAGAAGCGAGAGCTCGGGGTGCAAGTGAGCGATCTTTTGAAGAAGGGATTTATCAGAAGAAGTGTTTCTGAGTGGGGAGCACCAGTTGTGTTTGCTACCAAGGCAGATGGTTCCCTTCGATTGTGTGTGGACTACCGCGAGTTGAATAAGGTGACGAGGAAGAATAAGTATCCTCTACCACGGATAGATGATTTATTTGGTCAGCTGAGTGGTGCGAGAGTGTTCTCCCAGTTGGATCTCACGATAGGTTTTCATCAGCTTAGAGCGGAAGCTGAGAGTATAGCTAAAACGGCATTTCAGACGCCGTCTGGATTCTAGGAGTGGTTGGTCATGCCATTTGGGTTGACCAATGCACCAGCATATTTTTTGGATCTTATAAATAGGGTATTCAAAGATCAATTGAATGGGTTTGTTCTTGTGTTCGTGGATGATATCTTGGTTTACTCGAGGACAGAGGAAGAACACAAGGAACATTTGAGGATAGTGATGGAGGTGTTGAGGAAACACCAATTAAAAGCGAAGTTTTCCAAGTGTCACTTATGGAGGAGGGAAGTGAGGTTCTTGGGCCATGTTGTTTCAGAGAGTGGTATTGTCATGGATCCTGCGAAAGTGGCTATGGTACAAGGTTGGTCTACGCCCAAGAATGCAATAGACGTAAGAAGTTTCTTGGGGTTAGTTGGATATTATCATAAGTTTATCCATGACTTCTCCAAGATAGCAGCACCGTTGACTCAGTTAACCAAGAAGAATCAAGCTTTTGTTTGGGACGAAAAGTGCGAGGTTGCATTTAAAAGTCTAAAGGAAAAGTTGACGTGCACGCCAGTGTTAGTCATTCCTAAAGCGAATGAATAGATGACGGTATACACAAATGCATGTGGTACCGGGCTAGGTGCTTTATTGATGCAAGAAGATAGGGTTGTAGCTTATGCTAGTCGGCAACTGAAACCACATGTGAAAAGATATCCTACCCATGATTTGGAATTGGCAGCGATCGTATTCGCGTTGAATATGTGGAGACATTATCTCTTAGGAGAAAGATTCGAGTTGTTTACCGATCATAAGTCATTAAAGTACCTTTTCTCTCAGAAAGGTCTAAATCTCCAATAGCAAAGATGGTTAGAATTCTTGGCTTCCTATGATTCGATATCGCATATAACCAGGAAATGGCAATGTGGTAGCTGATGCATTGATTAGAAGACATGCCAGTTTAGGGGCTATGTTTCTTGAGTGGAAGCAACTGGAGTATATCGCTGGGTATGATTTCAGACCAAAGTGCGAATTGGACCCGGAAATGTTATCAAGTTTGACAATTAGACCCACTTTGACTGAGTGGATTGGTTCCAGTCAGAGGGATGATCCTAATCTACTAGAAATCATCTCCAAGTTAGAGATGGGTATCGACGAGGAGATGAACAAGTACGGGCTTGATCGAGATGGATGGCTCGGAAAGAATGGGAGATTAGTTGTACCCAATGTCAATGGATTGAGAGATGAAGTGCTTACAGAATGTCATCACTCAAAACTGACTATACAGCCCGGGGGTAATAAAATGTATCAAGACATGAAGCAGACCTACTATTGGGAAGGAATGAAAAGAAACGTTGGGAAGTTTATATCCAAATGCATGAACTGCCAGCCAGTTAAAGCCGAGCAAAAGAAGCCTAGTGGCTTGTTGCAACCATTAGAAATTCCAGAATGGAAATGGAACCAAGTCTCAATGGATTTCATTGATGGGTTACCAAGGACAAGATCTGACCATGATAGCATTTGGGTGATTGTGGACCGATTGACAAATAGTGCAAGGGTTATACCCGTCA
Source organism: Allium sativum (assembly GCA_030737875.1). Classification (NCBI taxonomy): domain Eukaryota; kingdom Viridiplantae; phylum Streptophyta; class Magnoliopsida; order Asparagales; family Amaryllidaceae; genus Allium; species Allium sativum. Next base: position 79,785,763 of record CM060918.1, read on the forward strand.
AGTCGAATAGAACAGCAGCTAAGTTAGCAGAACTATATATGAAGTGGGTAGTGAGATTACATGGAGTACCTAAAGGCATTGTAAGTGACTGAGATCCGTTGTTCACTAATGGGTTTTGAAAGAGCTTACAAGAGGCTTTAGGATCAGAATCGCATCTCAATACCACGTACCATCCTCCAACCGACGGTCAAACTGAGAGGGTGAATCGTATATTAGAGGATCTCTTGAGAGCTTGTATATTGGATTTTGGTGGATCATGCGATGACCATTTGCATCTGGTTGAATTCGCATATAATAATAGTTATCAGTCCAGTATTGGTATGGCTCCATTTGAAGCTTTGTACGAAAGACCGTGCAACTCACCATCATGTTGGTTAGAAACCGGTGAGAAATTTGTGCTTGGTCCAGTTGTGATAAGAGAAACTTCAGACAAGATTAAGGTTACCCAACAACGAATGAAGACTGCCCAAGATAGGCAGAAGAGTTATGCTGATAAGAGATGAAGAGACTTGAAATTCTCCGTTGGTGACCTAGTATTCGTCAAGATATCTCCGTTGAAGAGTGTGATTCATTTTGGTAAAAGAGGTAAGTTGGCACCAAGATTTGTTGGTCCATTCCCAGTTCTCGAGCAAGTTGGGAATTTGGCATATGAAGTTGAGTTGCCGGACAGATAGCGGGAGTTCATAACGTATTTAATGTTTCCCAGTTAAGAAAATTTGTGCACAACCCCGATTTGGCTATTTCACCTGATCAGTTGGATGATATCGAAGTAGAACCCGAGGCCGTTGGGAACCGCAAGCCGATTCGTATTGTCGAGCATGATACGAAAAAACTTCGAAGGAAAGCGGTGAATCTAGTCAAGGTTCAGTGGGGCGGTGATGAGAATGACTGTACTTGGGAGACAGAGGAGAGCATTAAGGAAACGTATCCAGAACTCTTTGTCTGGTAAGGTTTTCATTTCAATTTAGTCTTTCTGCATGCTAGGATAGGTTTGTTTTGTATGTTTGATTCCGAGATATGGCTCGTAGGAATGTGAGACCCATTGGTTGTTTTGTAGTTGAGGAATTTCAGGGGCGAAATTTCTTAAGGGGGGAGAGTGTAACGACCCGTATTCTACGCATCGGAGGATCGTAGAATATTTATTTTATTTTCATATGAGATCGTATAGTCGTGTAACTTTGGGGAACGACTATTGGGGTCATTTCCCATGTTCATGATTTTTGCCGATTTTTAAATGACCATTTTGCCCCTGGAGAATCTTGTTTTGCCTATAACTTTTGATTGGTAAGGAGTTTTGACCTGAAACCACTTTCATTAGACCCGGATGATGGTTTATCTTTCCGTAGAGTGGTCACACTTGTCAAACAGACTTACCGTTTGGGAGAAATGGCTGAATTAAGTTTTAGAAGGTGAAAAACAGCTTAATTGGGCTTAACCGGGTAATTACTAGCTAGGCCCATTGGGGGATTTCAGGATTAGAGCAATATGAGGGCTGATTAGGGTTAGAGAAACCCTTATTTTGTCATTTTCCAGCCGCCACTTACCTCCCTTCAACCCTAACAATGGCCTCCAACACCTAAATCACCTTCTAATCACCGTCTAATCAAGGATTAGGCTAAACTACATCAAATTGAGGCAAATCAACACCAAATCAGAGTTGGAGCTGCTGTGTTGCTTAGGAATTCAACCCAAACAGTAGAGTTTCAGATCTTATATCTTAATTTGTGGCAAAGGTGAGTGATTTGCATTGTTTTTCACTAATTACGGCTAATTAGGGGTGATTAGTGATAATTAGCGAAATTATAACTCAGAAAAATCTGAAAATTTTGTAAAATTCTAAAATATTATTTTAGTGCTCTGATAGAAATTTGGGCTAATTTGGATAAGTTTTGCTAATTGTATGCATAAACATGATTAAGGGGGATTAAGGGGAAAATATGGGTTTTGGGTATGTTTGATCCATTTTAACATACCATATTGTTGTTTTGGTGTTTGTGGCTGATTATACATGTTTCTATGACTGTATGGTATGCTTTGTGATTGATTAGAGAAGTTTGAATGGCTGGAAATGCCGTCGTATGGTGTAAAACAGTCGCTGTAAAAGTTGCAGGAAATTGTGCAGGAACCAGATCGGATCGCCCTTCCCCCTCTCCGAACCGAACCGTTCGTGATTCACGAAGATGATACGAATTGAACTCCAGGAGCTCACAAGCCGATCCACTTACATCTGAAGTTCTCCAACCCGCTCGATCAGAAGCTCCCAAACCCGAACAGTCTGCCTTCGAACCACTTGCCTTGAACCGGTGGGGACCCGAACCGTTGGAGATGCATCACGAGACGCCTCCTCCTAACCGAGTCGAGTTGGAGTCACAAACCAGAGTACACCCACGAACTGTATGGGGATCACGACCCGAACCGGAGCGCACGACCGAACCAATGCACCATGAGTGGACTGTCACGACCGACCCGATGCTTAGGGAGGAGTATCCGAACCAAGCCACTTCAGGGAATCCGATCCGAAGCAAAGTGAAGAAAAAGGACCGAACCAATCCGGAGAAGACCAAACCCTAGATGCAAAGGTAGTCCAAAGGGGAAGTAGAACTCAGGATCCAGATGGGAACCAACGAGTTGACTTCATGATTGGACTTTGTTGCGGGACGTGTGCAAAGGAGTTATCGACGTCTATAGCTTTGATTCACCATTGAGAGACGGATATTGGGTAGAGATCAGTGCAGTGAACTCATCATGGCTTCATGGGGCAGAGTGATCATAGCAAGGCTATGAGCCAGTTCATTAGAGTTGTTATGACTCCATGGGCCAGAGTGGGCATAGCAAAGGATTAGTAGCAATGGATCAGCACAGTGGGGTCACTATGACTCCATGGGGCAGAGTGATCATAGCAAAAGATTTGGGTGTCAAAGTTGTGGATATCGTATGCTTTACGCACTAAGTGAGAGATGTGAGGATGGTTGCTATGTTTGATTGTTTGGCATCACTATGACATGCACATCCCTCCCCGTATCTTTACACCATATGTTAGTGTCATCTTAGAGTATGTACATCTTGTTGTGCTAACTCTTTGGTTGCTGGTCAGGTTCACGTATGGTTATGTATACCTGTTATTGTTCTGTTTTGCTGCTTATCGCTCATACCAGACTTTTGTCTGACCCAGAGTTTTATGTCTCTTCTTATTACTCTGGGTGCTCTTAAACAGGCAGACTAGAGACAGGTTAGGTGGTATGCACAAGTAGCTGTACAGGAGACGAGCAGGAGGCTCCCACGTATGATATAGATAGATATTCTCCCTGTGTTGTTGCTGGTCACTACTTTGGGCATTAGTAGTGCACCTCTTTCTTTGCTTTAGAAACAGTATGTTGGAGTTGTAATAAGCTGTATTTTGGATTTCCGCTGCTATGATGATCATGGTTTAGTTTTCAGCTTATGCACTGTGTTGCCTGTTTTATGTCAAGTATGTTATTATTATATTTTATTCCACGCACTGTGAGACATTCTATAAGTTCTTTGTTAGTTCACCGTTAAGTTTCCTTTCTTCTGACGACCATCCCATGTCGTTTGGACATTGGTACAGCGCATTTGGGAGGAAATGTCGACTGGTCCGGGGCGGGCCGTCACACTCGGGCTCCAACTAAACCGCTGTTGGGGATCAGTTGGCTCCCAATCCCACCCAGGGTTGGGAATGCCCTGACGAATATTAAGGAGGTGGAGACTGTTGTTGGGGCCACCGGCTGTATACATATAGTTCCGTCCAACTTTATCAACGACTGAATGTCCGTTAAGCAATGAATCATACCATAAAGAAGTATTTTCACCATTACTAATATTTCGATCGATGAGACCTTTACACCACTCTGGCTTTGAGGAGGGTTTCGAAGGTTTTAGAAGCGTTATCGTCTACTCTAATCGTCCACAAATTTCTATTTTTACAATCTATTTATATTATAATTCCCACTAATCTTTAATGATTACTAATTGGTCCGACCGTAAAATACCCAAATTGCCCATATTTATCAAGGTCATTTAATTATTCTAACCTTTGGTCCGACCTTGAATTATTCCCACTAATCTTTAATTATTCCCACTATGTAATGCTATAAAATTGATTAAATATATTATTTTATTGTAGTCTTCTAAATTATTTGAAACTACATGCGAATGACAATATATTAAAAAAATTACATGTATTGTTACAAATTAGGAATAATTGTTCTAACTAATCAAGCACATGCAAATATTAAGTACATAAATAAATATTCACAAAAAAGTCTAAAAGGTTTGATATAATTGATTAAAAAAATTATTTTATTGTAGTTTTTTAAATTATTTGAAACTACATTCGAATGACAGTATATTAAAAAAATTATATGTATTGTTACAAATTAGGAATACTTATTCTAACTAATCAAGCACAAGCAAATATTAAATACATAAATAAATATTCAACAATAAAGTCTTAAAGGTTTGATATAATTAATTAAAAATATTGTTTTATTGTAGTTTTTTAAATTATTTGAAACTACATACGAATGACAATATATTAAAAAAATTACATATATTGTTACAAATTAGGAATAATTATTAAAAAAATTACATGTATTGTTACAAATTAGGAATAATTATTAAAAAAATTACATGTATTTGGTCCGACCAACAAATGTAATTAATAATTTTTTCTATTGCTCTTTACTTGATTTCTTGTCACATGTATAATTAATAATTTTGTCTACTCAAATATTTCTGGAAATGCTTTATTTACATAATAAACATAAACTATTATTTCCAAAATGGCGTAAATTACAATAAATATTTCTGGAAATATTATGTAAAAATAAGATACATAATAACGTTTTCAATAATATACGTGATATGAGGAAATGCCTTTTAGTTTCTTTTACAAATGTATATTACACGTAATATACGTAAATGTACTAATCTTTTTAAGTTCCGGAAATAACATACATAATATACGTAAATTTACTAATCTTTTTTAGTTCTAGAAATAACATACATAATATATGCAAATTTACTAATCTTAAATTCACTAATCTTTTTTACAAATGTATATTATTTATAAAAATAACATACATAATAACGTTTTCAGTAATATTTCTGGAAACGCTTTACATAATATGTGACGACCCCAAACCCCGTACTGATGGTGGCAAGGGTAATCTTTGGAATATAACACATAAACTGATAATAGAAGAACAGAATTAAATAAATACACCAGATAATGTACAAATAATAGAATACACTGGATAAACGTAATCATCAGAGTTACACAGAATACAGGATCATACTTAGTACAAATACAGTTCAGCTATACATAAATGTCTACAGCGGAAAACAAACATAATATGTACAATAGGAGCTGAACAGCATAAAAAGAGATAAATGATAGAATCCATCTTCAGCTCCAGCTATCCAGAAAGAGCCTGCTAAAACCCTGAATACAAGGCTGCCCATGTAGAAAAAGGGGCACCCAAGTTTGAAAGTGAAACAAACTATGAGTCAGTCATGGGACTGGTATGAGAAATCTACTTAACACATTTATAATATGGCTAATCACAGGACCACGCCACTTTCGTGGAATGGGTTTACTCCATTGGATTGCCAGTGCTTTACAGCAAGTAAATTTTTTAAACATCGCAATGCTTTTTATAAAAATGAAGCCATTATAAGACTCAGTTCCCATCACACAATGCACCGCAAACCGGAGGATAGAGTTTTTACCTTATAATGGCCAAAATATGCTTGATACGAATAAAACAAAAGCATTTGATATTATTACTAGTGTTTATATGTTTCAAAAACAATTTCAAATCATAAGTATCAATCATAGACGACATGAGCGTCCCATGCCACTATGTCGCCAAATATAGGTTTACAATCAAAACTGCACGGTGTTGTATTTGGAAATTGGATTTCCGTCATGAACCAAGGCAAAAGATAGTCCTTACCGAATTCGAGACTCTCTAGCCCGTGTCTCAGGCAAGTACTCAGTCAAGCCTTTGGATCGTCAGGGTCGGTCCAACGATGTGGATTAAAATGCCTGAACAATGCGTTTCCCCGCCCTATGGGGCGTAAATGAGCCAACAAATGATTCCATCGGTCCCGGATCGACCGATATAACTGAGGCGCCTCGCAACAGCAACAACCACACAGGTGAAAGTAATATAAATGTCAGCCAGTTTAAGCACTAACACCACCTCTAGCTAGAAGGAAACGCATGCTTTCCCTGAGGTCCTCTCCCGTTTCTGGTTCATACCGGGGTGTGAGGCTCGCGAATTCACGTTATACACAAAGCTACGCCACATAGGCGGTGCTTTGATCATCGACCACAAGACTTTGCTTTTCAACAGAAGCCTTGATCACTGCATCTTAGCATGCCACACAGGCAATTCACACCATGCAACTGATAGCTATCAATCACACATAATGAATTCCAACGTCAGACACACAGTCCATTTACAAGTCCGTTCTGGGTCTGAACGAAACTGGAGGCACTATATACCTCGCATACCCATCAATCTCCACGTACGTCTGGACGATCACCACTCATTATCCATATTTTGGGATGCCTCCCAATCTGGACATCAGTTACCATCCAGCCGGGGTGAAGATCTCCGGTCTTCAACCACCGTCTTCATCTTCGATCTCTTATCGTCGATTCAGTTATTCAGAATGGGATAAACCAGGTCTTTCTGAGCAACTCGCGTATATAATAAACAAGTGCTACACAAACACAACATACGCCTCATTCCAATTCATTAGTCACTAACTGTAAATTAGTAAGAGAACGATTTCCCAAATATTAACCCCGAAGGCCGAAACCAACATCAGATCAAAACCCAGGAAGCCATTCGACTTAGCCAACCTTCAGTTAGTTTCTAAATTTCACATTCCATATCGTTTATAATATTTTATAACGATTTATCGCTATTTTTATTCATTTATAAATAGCCAATTTATTCAAACGACGATTCAGGCCATAACGCGGCCGTGGCGCTGTTTTTCTTCAGATTTGACTTACACATATCTGAAAATCTAAATGTTGGATCTTCACAAAATTTATATCATTAGAAAGATCTTTTCAAAATGAATCCAACGGTTCCAGTTTTGGAAAAATCCGACGGTCGGATCTCACGTACAATCGTTTGAAGTTTCGATTTCAAAATACGAACTGCAGCGTCGTTATTCGATTAATTTTAATTATATTTATATATATAAATAGAATCGATTCTGGCGCTGTTTTTCTTCAGATTTGAATTATCATTCCAGACAATCTAACCGTTGGATCTTTACAAAGTTGGTGTCGTTGGAAAGATATTTCCAAAGCGAACCCAACGGTTTCGGTTTCAGGAAAATCTGATGGGCGGATCTCCCGTACTAATCGTTTGAAATCATGGTTTCAAAACACGAACTGCAGCTTCTTTATTCGATTTATTTTAATTATATTTATATGTATACAAATATAATCTATTCTTCGATTTCAAAACCATATTTTTTTTCATACATTTGATAAAAATGATATTTCTATCCAACAGACATTTATTTCGACACTTCACTATTTTTAACAATTCATGTATACAAAAAAAATGTGATTTTTATTATAAAACAATTTATTTCAAAACACGACTATTTTATATATTTCATATAGATGATAAAAATATGATTTTTATTATAAAACAATTTATTTAAAACGCGAATACCATTCAACACATGAATTTCTATTCAACGAATGAATTTCTATTCAACACATGAATGTTTTCTATAGTTCGTATATATAAAATAAAAGTGTGACTTTTATCGTTAAAACAATTTATTTAAAACATGAATACCATTCAACACATGAATTTCTATTCAACGAATGAATTTCTATTCAACACATGAATGTTTTCTATAGTTCGTATATATAGAACAAAAATGTGATTTTTATTGTTAAAACAATTTATTTAAACATGAATGTCGTTCAACACATGAATTCCTATTCAACACATGAATATAATTTCAACACATGAAAATAATTCTAACACATGAATATTATTCAAAATTTTGGCAGCATAACGGCATGGTAGTTAATACCGGGGCCATCCCTAGTACGGCTCCTCGCTCTACCTTAAAGCCTCACAGCTTTTGACAATGGGGATTTCATGCATCTAGTTCGCACGCAGGCGGCATGCATATTTTTTTTCTTTTCCACAAACTAATCCTATGTGGTTTCAACCAAATAATTCTCAACCACAAACAAGTATTTTTCAACCACAATCAATCAATTTCAAACCACAAACAATTCAAATTAACCATTCGCTATCAACCAATTTTCACACCAATCACAACCAATAAATATCGTCCATGGTTTGTGGACGAGGGTCGTATATATATATATATATATATATATATATATATATATATATATATATATATATACACACACACACACACACACACACACATATATAAGTATTTCACTTATATTCAACACATATATAATTTTTTACAACGCATATATAACTTATACGTCGAACATACAACTTATACAACGCTTATACATGAGGTGTACAACGCTTATATAACTCATACATCGACTATATAATTTATACATCGTCGTTTTCCATAACGTTTATAATTCAGAAATCTCACATTGGGTTCCACTCCACCAAAAATAGCAGAAGGCTCAGAAAAATATCTGGTCTCTTCTAGAATGTAGAAGACGTCCACACGAGTCCACTGTCTCTTGTTTCACTGAATTTTATCAACAAACGAAAAAGATATGATTTTTACAGTGAAATCAAAACCGTAGCGCTTTAAAGTGCTATAGAATAGTTTAAATAATTTCAGCCGTTACCTCAGCTATTCGTTCAAAACTAGGTATGGATTTTTCTCTGAATCCGTGTAGCTAAGGGCCGATCGGCCTGCGCCACTTTGGAGCACTAGGAGTCGCGCACCAGCGTTGGAAGTGGGACCCACTTCGATGGCCCTTGTCATTCTCGGCGGCGGTCAGAAGACCGGGATTTCGTGGCACAAATTCTCGAGATAGGGGCGTCGATGGTGGGTGCTCCTGGTACGGATTTGAAGCCCTCGCCGAGCTCTTCAAAATCCTCAACTGAGTCGAGGTCTGAAACGAAGTGGTTTGGCTAGAAAATGGATGGGAAGGATCGAGCTGATTTCCGTCGTTTATCGTGATGAGAGGGAGAGAGAAGACGGGGAGAGAGAAAAGTGAGGGCCAATGAATTTTTTTTATTTTTTTTATATATTTTCAAAATTCTAAAATACCCCTCTTCACACACGAATGCCAATTCAAACCCAACGACTGTCGTCCCTAGCTAAATGCCCTCATTCCGAACACAATGGGATATGTTTCGAAGGCCCATTCGAATGTTTCAGTCAGTTTTCATTCAAATTAAAATATAAAACATTCAATATTTAATTTGAACGTACATTTCAATTTGCCGGGGCCACATACTGATTCTAAAACTTCCCGAAAAATAAATCTAGCTATGTTTTGATGATACGGTCCCAACAAAACTAGTTTCATCAAATTCTGAGACTGTTTGAAAAATGGCCCTTTTCTGGTTGATCCAATTTAATAGAAATCGACCAAACACATTTTCCTTTGCCACTCACATACTAGCTTCAAAAATTATGAAATTTGAAACCTAGCAATAATTTGACATCCCGGATCCAACAAAAGTGGTTTCGTCGAATTGTGAGGTCGTTTGCAAAATGGCCATTTTCACGGGCTATATAAACTCTATAGCGACCTTTCTGAAAATTCATTTGGCCATAACTTTTGCTTCCCGCTACGAAACTTCTATTTTTCAGATTTATTAGAAAGATATTCACTAACATATTTAAATATTTTTGGTTTCACTAAAATCCGTTTTAATTTGCACCTGGTACAGTCAGTCAAAGTTTGAATTCAAATTTTGAATCTACCGCGCCATTTCAGGCCTTGTTTATAATTAGAATCAATTATATTTATTTTCAAACGTCAATTCTAACACACTTTTCGTCGTTATTATTTAAAATATTTTAAATTCACTAAAATAGTCAAATTAAAATTTTCAAACTGGTTTAGATTTTACGGGTTGTTACAATCTCCCCCACTTAAAACTTTTCATCCTCGAAAAGGAACAAAGTCGAAAGTGGTTTGATTAATAACTCTACTTTCAATTTGGCTTCCATTCTCCAACTTTTCAGTTTCTGAGAATTTTCTAATTCTTCAAAAATTTGGCTAACACCTTAAATTTTCGAAAAATTTCGCCATAACCTCCTTTGTACAGGGAGGGGTTTGAAAATTTATTGGACCGTATTAGGTACCCAATAAATCCTAATAAGCTTGCACATATTTGTAGTGATATATTACGGTGTCCACAGGGGAGTGTGTATAGATCATAACTCCAGAGAATAAATTCTCGTCACCCTATAAATGGTTTTTGTGCCTTAATGACCAGAGAGACACATTTATTGTCATCTCCAGACCCGTGTGGGGTTTTTATTAATCTGAAAATTTACCGTTATATTTTACATGCTCCATATCAGTCATCAGTTCAACCTGTAATATATAGTCATCGCCATACAAGCCTCTCGCTCGTATGGTAAATCTTCAACCTCGTCACACAAGCTCCAAATGCTTATGTGGTATATGATGAAGTATGCCTATCTTCAAGAAGTATGCCATGTAGTGTAGTTCAAAATTAATTGTTACTATCCTATGGCGACGTTTATTGTTACACACAGAACAACCAACACTCCGCATCCAATGACATTCACAGAAGTTGATATAATAATATTTCGCATCCAACTCATTAAGGTTTACCTATTTGTCGGGCACGCAAATAAATTCTTTACTCAACAGCTAATCCAATTACCTGTTCAAATATATATAATGCACATGTATATATTTCTATCTATTTTTAAATCAGTTCAATACTTGATTTAATTAAGTATCATTCTAATAATTTAATTAATCAAATCTACTATCACACAGTGCAAACAACAACCAATTTATTTTTAACTTTTCAAAAATATACTAATAAATTCCTATACTCTTTTAAAATCATTCAGACTATAGAATTAAAAGTTTACATCCATGAAAAGAAAATAATAACAAAGTAGAGAACAACTGGAAATTTCAAAACATGGTAAATGTACCTTGCACCGGAGTCAATCAGAGATATCCACCCTGCACTTAGGATAGGTTTTCTTAATGCTTTCCTCTATTTCCAAGTACAATCTCGCGGATCTCCACTCCATTGCACTTTGACTAAGTAAACCTTCTTGTTCCCCAACTCTTTGGTTTCTTTGCCAATAATCTTTAGCGGCTCTCTTCTCACAGCCAATTCTGGAGTAATTTCAATATCCTGTTGTGCGGCCTCTTCCACAACCAAGTCTAGGTCATGAACATGTTTTCGAAGTTGAGATACGTGAAATACATCATGCACTCCGGGCAACCAATCAGGTAATTGAATTCTATAAGTGAGAGTTCCAATCCGTTCAAGAATAGGGAATGGTCCAATAAATCTGGGCGCCAACTTTCCAGTTTTGCCAAATCGAATCGCTCCTCTCATCGGAGAAACCCTGAGATACACATAATCACCAACAGAAAAATCCAAATCTCTTCTTCTCGAATCAGCATAACTCTTTTGTCGGCTTTGAGTGGCGAGTAATCGTTTCTTAACGAAATCAACTTTGTCTGCAGCTTCACGGATCATATCAGGTCCCAATATAAGCCTATTACCAGGTTCGACCCAACAAGCAGGAGATCGGCACGGTCTACCATACAATGCCTTTGAATGGTGACATTGTCAGGCTTGCTTGGTAGCTGTTGTTGTATGAGAACTCAGCTAAATGTAAATGGTCTTCCCATGATCCACCAAAATCTAAAACACAAGCCTGCAATAAATCTTCTAGTATACGATTCACTCTCTCAGTTTGACCATCTGTCTTAGGATGATAGGCGGTGCTCAAGTTCAGCTTCGTTCCCAGTTCTACTTGAAATGCCTCCCAGAATTTGCTAGTGAATATTGAATCTCTATCACTAACTATACTGATCGGCACTCCGTGTAGACTGTAGCCTAATGATTTCCTTGAAATAAATCTGGGCCACACTCTGAGCAGTTCTGTTCAATCCGACAGGTATGAAATGGGCGGTCTTCGTGAAGCGATCTACGATCACCCAAATACTGTCATTTCCTTTCCTGGTTTTGGGCAAACCATCTATGAAGTCCATGGAAATATGTTCCCACTTCCAACCTAGAATATCCAGCGGTTGCAATAATCCAGCTGGTTTCTGTTGGTCGCTTTTGACTAGTTGGCAAGTAGGGCAACTTCTGACATATATAGAGATGTCTCTTTTCAACGATTTCCACCAGAATGTTCGCTTGATATCGTTATACATTTTACTCACACCCGGATGGATACTGAGCTTAGATTTGTGGAATTCATCAACCACATCTCTTCTGAGTTCAGGAATTTCTAGAACACAAATTCGTCCTTGTAACCTTAGGATCCCTTCGCTATCGAGCTGGAAATCTGAAGCATTGCCTTCACGAATCTGCAGGCTCATTCCTTTAATAAATTTGTCGTCTTTTTGGAGAGCAGATATCTTGTCAATCAAAGAAGTCGCAATAATAAAATTGGCGATCATTACATTCTTTCTACTTAACGCATCGGCCACGACATTGGCTTTCCCTGGAGTGTACAGAATCTCAAAATCGTATGCTGCAAGGAACTCTAGCCAACGTTGCTGCCTCAGATTCAAGTCTTTCTGGCTAAACAGATACTTTAGCGACTGGTGATCTGTAAACAGTTCGAATTTCTCACCCAGAAGATATTGTCTCCAGATTTTCAAAGCAAGTACTATAGCCAACAACTCAAGATCATGAGTAACATAATTCTTTTCATGTGGCTTCAGTTGACGACTAGCATAAGCAACAACTTGACCTCTTTGCATTAACACTGCACCAAGGCCTTCTCTAGAGGCATCTGTCCAGACTTTCAAGTCCTGATTGTCATCGATAATCGTTAACACTGGAGCCGTTGTTAATATGACTTTTAGCTTCTGAAAAGCCTCCTCACATTCGGGAGTCCACTTGAATTTCGAATGTTTCTTTGTAAGCTTCGTTAAGTGACTAGATATCTTCGAAAAATCTTTAACGAACTTCCGCTAATAACTAGCCAATCTAAGAAAACTTCGGACTTCTGTAGGAGTACTAGGCTGTTTCCATTTTTGAATAGCTGTGATTTTACTTGGATCCACAGCAATTCCCTCTTTTGATACGACGTGGCCAAGAAACTTTACGTCATCTTGCCAGAATATACATTTGGAAAGTTTAGCTTTCAATACATTCCTTCTCAGAATTTCTAGAAATTGCTCCAAATGCTTTTCATGTTCGGCCTTTGACTTAGAGAAGATTAGAATATCATCAATAAAAACCAGAACAAACTTATTCAAGACTCCTCTGAACACTCGATTTATTAAATCGACGAAGTAAGCTGGAGCGTTACATAAGCCGAACGGCATTACTAACCACTCATAGAATAAGTTGGGACCTCTGAATGCTGCCATAGGAACACACTCTTCGGCAATACGAAGCTGATGGAATCCTGTAGCTAGGTGCATCCTTGAAAATATTTGTGCACCATTCAGACGATCCAATAAATCATCGATTCGCTGCAATGGATATTTATTCTTTATCGTCTTCTTATTCAAGTCACGATAATCCACACATAGTCGCAGAGTACCGTCTGACTTTGGGACAAACACCACTGCTGCTCCCCAATCCGAGAAACTAGGCCTGATCAGACCCTTCCATACAAGCTGTCGAGTTTGATTGTCTGGTTCTTCTTTCTCTTTCAAGGTCATTCTTCGAATAGCGTGAACTACTGGCCTTTCATTCGGGATTAAAGCAATCTTGAAATCAATTTCTCTCTGCGGAGGTAAGCTAACCACTTCTTCGAACACATCCGCATAATTCTTTACGACAGGAATATCTTTGATGAGGTCCGGAATATTCTCTGTGACCACAGGGATATTTTCTATTTGAGCAGGAGAAACATCCAAAGCTTCCCATAAGTCTTTTCTATTAGAATTCTGACCTTCACAGGGAATGGTTATATAATCACCTGATTTAATCTTCGCCTTAACGACTCTGTCGGCGCATTTAACCTCAGCTTCATATTTGGTCAACCAGTCTAGCCCCAAGATAAGATCAAATTCTATAAAATTCATGACGATCGAGATGGTAGGGAACAGAGTACGAGAAAAAGAAACCGGCACCCCACAAACCCAACTGAGATTGAGGGAACCCCCAACCGGATTATGGACGGTCATTGGTTCTTTGAGCTTTTTCAAATTCAAATCCAGTTTCTTAACCACATTCTTTGCAACAAAGCTTCGCGACGTGCCAGTATCAGACAGTACCTTAACTGGAATATCTTTGACAATAAGCGTGCCTTCTAAAACATCAGGCCTTCCCTGACTAGCTGAGGGCTCAGAAGTTTATGCTACTTCATTTACTTGTACTGTTTCAGATTCCTTTGATAGTTGGAACTCCCTTGCAACATGACCTGCTTGGTGACACTTATGGCATTTCCTTTCCCCATGTGGGTTCTTTTGCTTCTTAGTGGGTTTAGATCCACTCTTGATTCGTTTCTTTAAGGATCCGCAATTTATCGACAAATGCCCTTTCTGATGGCAGTTATTGCACATGGCAGTTGTTACTGGTTCTTTCCCAGATTTGGCCCTTTTTCGATTGACTTTAGGCTTCTTACTAACCTCAGACATCGTACTGGCCTCAGGATTATCTGTTTCAGACTCTCTTTTATTACTAGAACTGACTTCCTCTTCATAACACAACATATCTTTCTTGTCGAGATCCTCATACTGGTAAGCCATGTATATCATTTCAGAAAAAGGAAGCTTCACATTTCTCATTACACTATTCTGATATTTTCTTTGCAGGCCATGAATAAACCTCAGATTTTTCCTCTTCGGATTTTGAATTAGATGCGGGGCAAAATGAGAAAGTTCATTGAATCTTTTATGATATTCTGGAATGGTCATATCTCCTTGTATCAGATAAGAGAATTCATCACATAGCCACTCAGTTGCTTCAGAAGGAGTAAATCTTTCTAGGAAAATCACTTTAAATCTATCCCAGGTAATATTACCTTCTGGATTATCCTTAATAATCGAATCCCACAAAACAAAGCTTCTTCTTTGAGTGCCCAAGATGCCAGTAATCTTTTCTGATCATCTCTCAGCTTTAAACCTTCAAAGATTTTCTCAGCAGAACGAATCCAAGCTTGTGTTTCCATAATGGACGCTTTGCCTAAGAATGGTGATCCACCCAGATTTCGAAATCTCTTGAATAGAACTTCTATATCTAATTCTAGCTGTAGGAGCACAACTGGCTCATTAGCTTGTCGAGCCATACGATTATTTCTTCTGTTCCTGCCACTCATTTTCTAGTGCGTCTGCAATTAGCAGACAAAGTGTCAGGTCAACAGAAAAGATATTTCAAAACATAGAGACAAATACTTGAATGTAAATGTGTCTATCGAGGTGTATTCCATTCTGCATACTCATACTAGGATATTACTGATCCTATCTGTAATGAGTTCTTCGTCCTAGAACACTACTAGTTCTATTTCTGACGAGTTCGTTAATATGTTGTATTCCATCTCTAAGCTTAACCAAAGCTCTGATACCACGCTGTGATGACCCCAAACCTTGTACTGACGGTGGCAACGGTAATCTTTGGAATATAACACATAAACAGATAATAGCAGAACATAATTAAATAAACACACCAGATAATGTACAAATAATAGAATACACTGGATAAACGTAATCATCAGAGTTACACAGAATACAGGATCATACTTAGTACAAATACAGTTCAGCTATACATAAATGTCTACAGCGGAAAACAAACATAATATGTGCAATAGGAGCTGAACAACATAAAAAGAGATAAATGATAGAATCCATCTTCAGCTCCAGCTATCTAGAAAGAGCCTGCTAAAACCCTGAACACAAGGCTGCCCATGTAGAAAAAGGGGCACCTGAGTTTGCAAGTGAAACAAACTACGAGTCGGTTATGGGACTGGTATGAGAAATCTACTTAACACATTTATAATATGGATAATCACAGGACCACGCCACTTTCGCGGAATGGGTTTACTCCATTGGATTGCCAGTGCTTTACAACAAGTAAATCTTTTAAACATCACAATGCTTTTTATAAAAATGAAGCCATTATAAGACTCAGTTCCCATCACACAATGCAACGCAAACCGAAGGATAGAGTTTTTACCTTATATTGGCCAAAATATGCTTGATATGAATAAAACAAAAGCATTTGATATTATTACTAGTGTTTATATGTTTCAAAAACAATTTCAAATCATAAGTATCAATCATAGATGACATGAGCATCCCATGCCACTATGTCGCCAAATATAGGTTTACAATCAAAACCGCACAGTGTCGTATTTGGAAATTGGATTTCCGTCATGAACCAAGGCAAAAGATAGTCCTTACCGAATTCGAGACGCTCTAGCCCGTGTCTCAGGCAAGTACTCAGTCAAGCCTTTGGATCGTCAGGGCCGGTCCACCAATGTGGTTTAAAATTCCTGAACAATGTGTTTCCCCACCCTATGGGCATAAATGAGCGAACGAATGACTCCATCGGTCTCGGATCGACCGATATAACCGAGGAGCCTCGCAACAGCAACAACGACACAGGTGAAAGTAATATAAATGTCAGTTAGTTTAAGCACTGACACTACCTTTAGCAAGAAGGAAAGGCATGCCCTCCCTGAGTTCCTCTCCCGTTTCTGGTTCATACCGGGGTGTGACGCTCGCGAATTCACGTTATACACAAAGCTACGCCACACAGGCGGTGCTTTGATCATCGACCACAAGACTTTGCTTTTCAACAGAAGCCTTGATCACTGCATCTTAGCATGCCGCATAGGCAATTCACACCATGCAACTGATGGCTATCAATCACACAGAATGAATTCCAATGTCAGACATACAGTCCATTTACAAGTCCGTTCTGGGTCTGAACGAAACCGGAGGCAATATATACCTCGCATACCCATCGATCTCCACGTACGTCTGGACGATCACCACTCATTATCCATATTTCGGGATGTCTCCCAATCAAGACATCAGTTACCATCCAGTCAGGGTGAAGATCTCCGGTCTTCAACCACCGTCTTCGACCTCTTATCGTCGATTTGGTTATTCATAATGGGATAAACCCGGTCTTTCTGAGCAACTCGCGTATATAATAAATAAGTGCTACACAAACACAACATATGCCTCATTCCAGTTCATTAGTCACTAACTGTAAATTAGTAAGAGAATGATTTCCCAAATATTAACCCCGAAGGCCAAAACCAACATCAGATCAAAACCCAGGAAACCATTCGACTTAGCTAACCTTCAGTTAGTTTCTAAACTTCACATTCCATAACGTTTATAATATTTTATAATGATTTATCGCTATTTTTATTTATTTAAAAATAGCCAATTTATTCAAACGATGATTCAGGCAATAACGCGGCAGTGGCGCTGTTTTTCTTCAGATTTGATTTACACATATATGAAAATCTAACCGTTGGATCTTCACAAAATTTATATCATTCAAAAGATCTTTTCAAAACAAATCCAACCACTACAACAAAAATGCATATTAATAGCGTTTAATATCCGCTATAAATTAAAACTATAGCGTTTCTATAAACGCTATATATCAACAAGCTATAATAGGTCTGAAATATACAATAGCCTTTGTGAAACGCTATAGAAAACCTTATTTTATAGCATGGTTGCTGCTATCTTAGACGCTATGTGTCAATACAAATATCTTTTATAGCGTTTCATCATTTGCTATAGAACATGTACATAGAATGATGTTGCTAACATTTATGATGTCATTTAATTGCTATAATATGTTGACATGCTAGTTTTTTACAGCACCTAAAACGCTATAGAAAAGTTCGTGACTATCTTCTGTAGCATCGCTTGCTTGCTATGAAAACTTTTTATAGCACAACCATAAGGCTATAGTATATGAAAGCTTGAAAAACAGTCTTTTCATAGCATGATTAAAACACTATAAATATTTACTATTGTATGTTGCTGCCATACATATTCAAGCTTACAATATACTCATATATTACAAATTTCAAAAAACCACAATTATGACATTAAAATGAATGTAATCAAGTGGACCCAAATGTCAAACCACAATATATATATATATATATATATATATATATATATATATATATATATATCCATAATATTTCATACATAGTTACGAACATATAAATATCCATGTTCAAAAGTAACAATGCAAATAATCGTAGCTAACTAAAACGATACATAAAAAAACAATGATCTACGAATGTCGATACAAAGTACATGAATGCAACCATAACCAACTTGAATACAAAATACATGAATATCTTCCAACTTGTAGCAAACCCAGCATCGAACAACATACACCACCTGTCATACAAATGCACCAAAACATGGTTAGCAACAAATATAGAAATCAGTTCAATAGAACTGTACAACATTAAAACCAAATTAAAATTTTAGTGGATAGTAATGTCTAACATCCAAGCATCTGAATATCTTCCAACTGTCAGTTTTTTTCATACAAATGCACCAATACATGAACGTCTTCCAACTTGTTTGTTTTTTCCTGTTAACGCCTGCAGTTAGTTCAAAATGTATTTCAAGCATTACGATATGAATTACGTACTATAATTGTCTTAACTAATCTAAGAATTGTATGTCAAGCATTAACAAATTTCAAAACTTGTGAATACTAAGTCTACTGCTTTAGGTGGTTACACAGTAAACTAAAGCTTGTAGAAAGACTAATGGGAAATAAATGTAACTCGAGATACATAGTAGCATGCAGCATATCTAAATCCAGGGAATAAGTGGAATTATTCAATTGGCATGGAGCTCGCTGAAAACTTACAGTGTGGACCCTGATCTAATAATTCATTTTGGGTCTCTTCTTTTTAATAACTTTGTTGTTTGAATTCTGATACTAGCAATCACAGACTAAGGAAAAAATCATTGTTTATTTATTGCTCCATTGTACAGTCACCATTTATATGTGATTGCATGTGCAAAACATGTTAAATACGTAAATAAATGATTGCTTTTATAAAGGAATTGTCATATTTATTACTTGCTGCTTTATTACTCTGGACAATGCAATTCAAAGTGAAGTCTACTGTGTCCAGTTGGTCAGAATCTATAACTAGAACTACTGTGTTAAAATATGAGCATTCCAAAAGTCTAGCGTGGAGTCAATTAAGGTGGTAACAAGGTCAACTCCTGGCTGTATTACCCTAACTACCCACTGTGCTTCTTTTATTGTCTTATCCTAACCAGTTTTCAGTTGACACATCTTCTTCAAAAATGGTCCTACTAATATTTTATATTTGATTGTTTTTGTATAATACCAGCTTTTGCTGCAACTATTGTTCAAAATATAAAGCATGCTAAGTGTAACGACCCGTATCCTACGCATCGGAGGATCGTAGAATATTTAGTTCTTTCCCAAATGAAGTTGTATGGTCATGTAACTTTGGGAAACATCTATTAGAGTCATTTCCCATGTTCATGATTTTTGTCGATTTTTAAATAACCATTTTACCCCTAGCCGATCTTGTTTTGGCCATAACTTTTGATTGAAAAGGAATTTTGACCTGAAACCACTTCCATTAGATTCGTTTGATAGTTTACCTTTCCGTAGAGTGGTCATAATAGCCAAACGGACTTACCGTTTGGGAGATATGGCTGAAGTAAGGTTTTGGAGGGTGAAAAACTGATTAACCGAGCCAAATAGGGTGATTAGTGGATAGGCCCATAACCCATTTCGGGATTAGGATTATGGGGAGGTTGAAATGAAGTAGAGAATCATTCCATTTCAGTTTTCTAGCCTCCACTTTTCTCCAAGGAACCCTAAAAATGGCCTCCAACCTCTAAATCACCTCCAAATCACCTTTTGGTCAAGGATTTGGCTTAGCAACCTCTAATCAAGGAAGATCTACACCAAATTAACATTGGAGCTGCTGTTTAGCATTGGGATTTGCATCAAATCAGAGATTTATTTCAGATCTTAGTTTATTTGTGGCTAAGGTGAGTGATTTGCATAGTTTTGCACTAATTATGACTAATTAGGGGTGATTAGTGTTAATTAGCGAATTTAAACATGATGAAATTCGGGAAAAATATTTATAAAATCCGAAATGATGTTTTAGACCTCTGATATGAATTTGGGTTAATTTGGTTAAGTTTTGCTAATCATATCATGAGTTTCACCTAAACATGCTTAAGGGAAAATATGGGGTTTTTGGTATGTTTGATCCATTTTAACCTATCATATTGTTGTTTTGATGTTTGTGGTTGATTATACATGTTTCTATGACTGTATGACATGCTTTGTGATTGATTAGAATAGTTGGAATGGTCGAAAACGCCTTCGAGGGGCGTAAACAACTCGTTAGACAAGGTGCAGGAATTCGGATCGGATGGGGATTGAGGGTCGATAGGATAGCCCTATGGGATCGTGGGACATCACCACGAGTCAAGTCATCTCCTCCGAGCCGAACCATCTGCGCAAGGTCCACGAACCTCAACCGTGAACTGCCTCTCGTACCCGATCCGCTCATGTTTCGCACCCCGATCCGACCAGAGGGAGGTAGCATCCACGATCCACTTGTACTCGAACGCTCCGACCCGAATGCCCGCCCACGAGTTGAAGGCGCCATGAACCGATCTGAAGAGAGCACCCGATCCGAACCGTGGCAAGCTGGAGACCTCGACCTGATCCACCAGGGGTGATGACGACCCGACCCGATCTAGTAAAGAAGGAGCATTCTGATCCAAACCGAACTGATGATTAGGGGGAGATCCGTACCGATACAGTGTTGACCAATAACCCGAGATGCAAAGGTAGTCCAATATAGGAAGTTAGAGCTCAGGATCCAGTTGGGAACCAATGAGTTCACTTCATGGTTGGGCTTTGCTGCGGGACGTGTGCTAAGGAGTTGTCGACGTTCATAACTTCGATTCACCACTAAAAATGGATGATGGACTACTTATCAGTGCAGTATGTTCATTATGACCCGAGGGGCAAGGTGATGGTAGCAAGACAACGTTATCAGTGCAGTAGAGTCATTATGACTTGAGGGGCAAGGTGATGCGTTGTAAGACTATGAGCCAGCGCAGATGGGGTGAATAACTCAATGGGGCAAGTGGACATATTCAGGATTGGTAAGGCTATGAGCCAGCGCAGATGGGGTGAATAACTCCATGGGGCAAGCGGACATAGCGAAGGATTATTGGCTACGTTATCAGTGCAGTGAAGCCATTTATGACTTCATGGGGCAAAGTGATCGTAGCAAGGTATGTTGGGTGATCGAAGTGGTGAATATCGTATGCTTTACGCACTGAGTGAGAGATGTGAGGATGGTTGCTGTGTTTGATTGTTTGCTTTCACTATGACATGTACACCACCACCTCCGTATCTTTATACCATTTGATATGGCACCTTAGAGTGTTGTACAGTATGTAGTGCTAACTCTTTGGTTGCAGGTCCAGGTTCAGGTATGTTTTAGTCTACCTGTTATTGTTCACTTTAGATGCTTATCGCTCATACCAGGCTTTATGTCTGACCCAGAGTTTTATGTATCCTCTTATTACTTTGGGTGCTCACACGAGCAGACTAGAGACATGTTAGCTGGTGATGCGCGAGTAGCTGATTCGGAGGCGGCAGGAGGCTTCCACGTATGATATATATATTCTCCCTGTGTCGCTGGTGGTCGCTACTTGGGCATTAGTAGTGTACCTCCTTTATCTTACTTTTGCTTTGAGACAATTTGAAAAGTTGTAATAAGCTGTATTTTGGATTTCCGCTGCTGTGATGTTAGTTTTGGTTTTCAGCTTATGCACTGTCTCTCCTGTTTTATGTCAAGTATGTTATTATTATATTTTGTTCTATGCGCTGTGAGACATTCTACAGGTTCCTTGTTAGTTCGTTCAATCCTCCTTTTCCTTCTGACGACCCGTTCCGTGCTAACTGGACATGTGTACAACGCACTTTTGGAGTAAATGTCGGTTGGTGCGGGGCGGGCCGTCACACTTGGTATCAGAGCTCTAGGTTGCGTAGTTAACCTAGGGAAAGACACTAGGGAGAGATAGTACGTATATGAGAGCGCGTATTTGTGATTACTTTGGTTTTCAAAAGCTATATATATACTATTAGTAGTATAAGAATGAAGTCGCGCTGCACTAGCATCACTATGGGGTCGTTAATCGTTTTCTCTTTACAGATTGAACGATGAGTAGAGACACCAGAGGTGCTGGTAGAGGGACCAACCATGGGAATGCTGCTGACATGAGGGCGATGTTTACTGACCTCATGAGAGACATGCTTAGAGAAGTGCAAGGGGCAGTTCCCAATCCCGGAGTTGGTGTTGGCCCAGTAGTGCAGGCGCCGAGGGTCGATTTCGCCAAGTTGTGCAAGGATTACACTAACCTTGGTGGGAAGCCGTTCCACGGGACGTAGTCGGCCACAGATGTTCAGGACTGGATGGATAGCTGTGACCGTATCTTCGATGATTTGGGTCTTGAGGATGCGATGAAAAGAAGGCTAGCGTCTCGTCAGCTGCAAGGGTGAGCGATGATTTGGTGGAATGCCATTAGAACAGCTACTCCAGAAGATCAGGTTACTTGGGTTGAGTTCAAGGCTCGTTTTGGCGAGAAGTTTATTCCAGCTGCCCAGAAGTCAGTGTTGTTCAAGAGGTTCTTGGAACTCAAGCAGAACGGAAGGGCAGTTTCTGACTATATTGCTGAGTTCGACACTTTGTCGAAGTATGGACTATCTCTTATCGACACTCCTGAGAAGAAGAATGAGAAGTTCATTACTGGTTTGGATGGATACTTGGGGGAAAGGCTTATCAATCACATCGATAAGACTTTTGAATCGATTGTGGGGATGGCTTTGAGATCAGAGTCTTTACCCTAAGTCAAAGACTGAGGCTGCATCTGCAGAAGGGCCAAAGCCGCAAGCAGGCGGTGGAGGCAAGAATAACTCTCAGAACAAGAGGAAGCAAGACCAATCTAAAGGCGGCCAGAAAAAGAACAAGAAGGATGTTGAGTGCTTCAGCTGTGGTAAGAAGGGCCATTATGCAAAAGAATGTCGGGCCAAGCCAGCGGAAAGGAAGTGCTACAACTGTGGTCAAGTGGGATATCATAAGGATAAGTGTCCGCAACCTCTTAAGGAGAAGCAGATTGTGAAAGCATATGCTATTGATGATGTTCCTTCTTCGTCAAATGCCCCAACTGCGGCGGAGAAAGGAAAGAATGTTGTTATTCAAGGTATGCTTTCTATTTATGATGTACCAGTTCGAGTTTTGTTTGATACTGGGGCTTCCCGTTCCTTCATATCTAGTGACCTGGTAGATAGGTTGGGATTAGAACCCGAGATAGTCGATAGACCATTGGTTGTGACGAACCCGATTGGTGGTTCGACTAGCCTTAGTATGATTTGCAGGAATTTGGTCTTATCGAGTCATGGATGTATATTTGTATGTGATTGCTTTGTTTTGGGCTTTACTGGGTATGGAATTATATTGGGAGTCGATTGGCTCCAAAGATACGGGGTGGTGGTAGACTGTGAGGGCTTTTTGGTGACAGTTAGGGCGGATGATGGGCAGAGGGTAGTGTTTGGTAGTCTACCTAGTGATGGGGTTATGGCGAGTTTTGTAAATTCCCTCGACATCCCGCAGGATGAGTTGTCAGATGTGCCCGTGGTTGGCCAGTATCCGGACGCCTTCGAGGAGGTGACCGGGCTCCCACCACACCGAGAGATTGAGTTCCGTATTGATTTAGTGAAAGATGCCAGACCTATAATGATGCCACTTCGTCGTATGGCACCAAGGGAGCAGCGTGAGCTCGGGGTGCAAGTCAGCAATCTTTTGAAGAAGGGACTTATTAGAAGAAGTGTCTCCGAGTGGGGAGCACCAGTTGTGTTTGCCACTAAGGCAGATGGTTCCCTTCGTTTGTGTGTGGACTATCGCGAGTTGAATAAGGTAACGAGGAAGAATAAGTATCCTCTACCACGGATAGATGATTTGTTTGATCAACTGGAAGGAGCAAGAGTGTTCTCCCAGTTGGACCTCGCGACAGGATTTCATCAGCTACGAGTAGCGGATGAGAGTGTTCCGAAAACGGCATTTAGGACGCCGCCTGGATTTTATGAGTGGTTGGTCATGCCATTTGGGTTGACCAACGCACCAGCCTACTTTGTGGATCTTATGAATCGAGTATTCAGAGATCGGTTGAATAAGTTTGTTCTTGTGTTCGTGGATGATATCCTTGTTTACTCAAGGACAGAGGAGGAACACAAGGGACACTTGAGGATAGTGATAGAGGTGTTGAGAAAACACCAATTGAAAGCGAAATTCTCTAAGTGTCACTTTTGGAGAAGGGAAGTGAGATTCTTGGGTCATGTTGTTTCCAAGAGTGGTATTGCCGTGGACCCTGCGAAGGTGGCTACGGTACAGGATTGGCCTACGCCTAAGAATGTAACAGATGTAAGAAGTTTCTTGGGATTAGCTGGATATTATCGTAAGTTTATTTAGGACTTCTCCAAGATAACAGCACCGTTGACTCAGTTGACTAAGAAGAATCAGTCCTTCGTCTGGGAAGGAGTGTGTGAGAATGCCTTCAAGAGTATAAAAAGAAGTTGACACGTGCGCCAGTGTTAGTCATTCCTAAAGGGAATGAAGAGATGACGGTATACACGGATGCTTGTGGTACCGGACTAGGTGCTGTATTGATGCAAGGAGGTAGGGTTGTAGCTTATGCTAGTCGACAACTAAAGCCGCATGAGAAGAAGTATCCTACCCATGATTTGGAATTGGCAGCGATTGTGTTCGCATTGAAGATGCGGAGATACTATCTCTTGGGAGAAAGATTTGAGTTGTTTACCAATCATAAATCGTTAAAGTATCTCTTCTCTCAGAAAGATCTGAATCTTCGTCAGCAGAGATGGTTAGAGTTCTTGGCTTCGTATGATTTTGATATCGCATACACACCTGGGAAAGGTAATGCGGTAGCCGATGCCTTGAGTAGGAGACATGCCAGTTTAGGGGCTATGTTTCTTGAGTGGAAGCAACTGGAGTATATCGCGGGGTTTGATTTCAGACCAAAGTGCGAATTGGACTCAGTCATGCTAGCTAGTTTAACGATCAGACCCACTTTGATAGAGAGGATTGGTTCCAGCCAGAGGAACGATCCTAATCTATTGGAAATCATCTCCAAGTTAGAGATGGACATCGACGGTGAGGAGATGAATGCGTATGGGCTTGATCGAGATGGGTGGCTTAGAAAGAATGGAAGACTAGTTGTGCCCAACGTGGATGGTTTGAGGGATGAAGTGCTTAGAGAATGTCATCACTCAAAATTGACTATACATCCCAGTGGTAATAAGATGTATCGAGACATGAAACAGACTTACTACTGGGAAGGGATGAAAAGAGACGTTGGGAAGTTTATATCCAAATGCATGAATTGCCATCTAGTTAAACCCGAGCAAAAGAAGCCTAGTGGGCTGTTGCAACCATTAGAAATTCCTGAATGGAAATGGGAGCAAGTCTCGATGGATTTCATCGATGGTTTACCAAGGACTAAATCGGGATATGATAGCATTTGGGTAATTGTGGATCGATTGACTAAGAGCGCAAGATTTATACTAGTCAAATCGACCAGAACGGCAGCCAAGTTGGCGGAATTGTATATGAAGTGGGTAGTGAGATTTCATGGAGTACCCAAAAGCATTGTGAGTGACCGAGACCCGTTGTTCACTAGTGGGTTTTGGAAGAGATTACAAGAGGCTCTAGGGTCAGGATTACATCTCAGTACCGCATATCATCCTCAGACCGACGGTCAGACGGAGAGGGTGAATCGTATATTGGAAGATCTCTTGAGAGCTTGTATATTGGATTTTGGTGGATCATGGGATGACCATTTGCATCTAGTAGAGTTTGCATATAATAATAGCTACCAATCCAGTATCGGTATGGCTCCATATGAAGCTTTGTACGGAAGACCGTGCAACTCACCATCATGTTGGATAGAGACTGGCGAGAAGTTTGTGCTTGGACCAGATATGGTGAGGGAAACTTCCGATAAAATTAAGATCATTCAGAAACGAATGAAAGCTGCCCAAGATAGGCAGAAGATTTATGCTGATAAGAGGAGAAGAGACTTAAAATTCTCCATTGGTGACTTGGTGTTTCTCAAGATTTCTCCGTTGAAGAGCGTGATACGATTTGGCAGGAAAGGCAAATTGGCACCAAGATTTGTTGGCCCATTCCCTGTTCTTGAGCTAGTCGGGAATTTGGCATATAGAGTTGGTTTACCAGAGAAGATGGCGGGAGTTCACAATGTATTTCATGTTTCCCAACTAAGGAAGTTCGTTCACGACTCAGATATGACTATTTCACCTGATCAGTTAGAGGACTTCGAAGTAGAACCCGAGGCGATTGGGCACCGCAAGCCGATTCGTATTGTGGGGCATGATACGAAGCAACTTCGAAGGAAGGCAGTGGAGCTAGTCAAGGTTCAGTGGGACGAGAATGAGAATGATTGTACTTGGGAGACAGAGGAGAGCATTAGGAAGGCATATCCAGAACTCTTTGCCTGGTAAGACTTACTTCATAACTTAGTTTTTCCGCATGCTAGGATAGACTTGCCTTACTTGTTTTGCATATTTGATTTTTGTTTTATGGTTGATAGGCATGCAGGAACCTTTGTGTGTGTTTTGATTAGGGAATTTCGGGGGCGAAATTTCTTAAGGGGGGGAGAGTGTAACGACCCGTATCCTACGCATCGGAGGATCGTAGAATATTTAATTCTTTCCCAAATGAAGTCGTATGGTCATGTAACTTTGGGAAACATCTATTAGAGTCATTTCCCATGTTCATGATTTTTGTCGATTTTTAAATGACCATTTTGCCCCTAGCTGATCTTGTTTTGGCCGTAACTTTTGATTGGAAAGGAATTTTGACTTGAAATCACTTCCATTGGATTCGTTTGATGGTTTACCTTTCCGTAGAGTGGTCATAATAGGCAAACGGACTTACCGTTTGGGAGATATGGCTGAAGTAAGGTTTTGGAGGGTGAAAAACTGCTTAACCGGGCCAAATAGGGTGATTAGTGGATATGCCCATAACCCATTTCGGGATTAGGGTTATGGGGAGGCTGAAATGAAGTAGAGAATCATTCCATTTCAGATTTCTAGCCTCCACTTATCTCCAAAGAACCCTAAAAATGACCTCCAACCTCTAAATCACCTCCAAATCACCTTTTGGTCAAGGATTTGGCTTAGCAACCTCTAATCAAGGAAGATCTACACCAAATTAACATTGGAGTTGCTGTTTAGCATTGGGATTTGCATCAAATCAGAGATTTATTTCAGATCTTAGTTTATTTGTGGCTAAGGTGAGTGATTTGCATAGTTTTGCACTAATTATGACTAATTAAGGGTGATTAGTGTTAATTAGCGAATTTAAACATGATAAAATTCGGGGAAAATATTTATAAAATCCGAAATGATGTTTTAGACCTCTGATATGAATTTGCGTTAATTTGGTTAAGTTTTGCTAATCATATCATGAGTTTCACCTAAACATGCTTAAGGGAAAATATGGGGTTTTTGGTATGTTTGATCCATTTTAACCTGTCATATTGTTGTTTTAATGTTTGTGGTTGATTATACATGTTTCTATGACTGTATGACGTGCTTTGTGATTGATTAGAATAGTTGGAATGGTCGAAAATGCCTTCGAGGGGCGTAAACAACTCGCTGGACAAGGTGCAGGAATTCGGATCAGATGGGGATTGAGGGTCGATCGGATTGCCCTATGGGTTCGTGGGACATCACCACGAGTCAAGTCATCTCCTCCGAGCCGAACCATCTGCGCAAGGTCCACGAACCTCAACCGTGAACTGCCTCTCGTACCCGATCCGCTCATGTTTCGCATCCCGATCCAACCAGAGGGAAGTAGCATCCACGATCCACTTGTACTAGAAGGCTCCGACCTGAATGCCCGCCCACGAGTTGAAGGCGCCATGAACCGATCTGAAGAGAGCACCCGATCCGAACCGTGGCAAGCTGGAGACCTCGACCCGATCCACCAGGGGTGATGACGACCCGACCCGATCCAGTAAAGAAGGAGCATTCTGATCCAAACCGAACTGATGATTAGGGGGAGATTTGTACCAATCCAGTGTTGACCAATAACCCGAGATGCAAAGGTAGTCCAATATGGGAAGTTAGAGCCCAGGATCCAGTTGGGAACTAATAAGTTCACTTCATGGTTGGGCTTTGCTGCGGGACGTGTGCTAAGGAGTTGTCGACGTTCATAACTTCGATTCACCACTAAAAATGGATGATGGGCTACTTATCAGTGCAGTAGGGTCATTATGACCTGAGGGGCAAGGTGATGGCAGCAGGACTACGTTATCAGTGCAGTAGAGTAATTATGACTTGAGGGGCAAGGTGATGCGTTGTAAGACTATGAGCCAGCGCAGATGGGGTGAATAACTCCATGGGGCAAGTGGACAAAGTAAGGATTGGTAAGGCTATGAGCCAGCGCAGATGGGGTGAATAACTCCATGGGGCAAGTGGACATAGCGAAGGATTATTGGCTACGTTATCAGTGCAGTGAAGTCATTTATGACTTCATGGGGCAAAGTGATCGTAGCAAGGTATGTTGGGTGATCGAAGTGGTGAAAATCGTATGCTTTACGCACTGAGTGAGAGATGTGAGGATGGTTGCTATGTTTGATTATTTGCTATCACTATGACATGTACACCACCACCTCCGTATCTTTATACCATTTGATATGGCACCTTAGAGTGTTGTACAATATGTAGTGCTAACTCTTTGGTTGCAGGTCCAGGTTCAGGTATGTTTTAGTCTACCTGTTATTGTTCACTTTAGATGTTTATCGCTCATACCAGGCTTTATGTCTGATCCAGAGTTTTATGTCTCCTCTTATTACTCTAGGTGCTCACACGAGCAAACTAGAGACAGGTTAGCTGGTGATGCACGAGTAGCTGATTCGGAGGCGGCAGGAGGCTTCCACGTATGATATATATTCTCCCTGTGTCGCTGGTGGTCGCTACTTGGACATTAGTAGTGTACCTCCTTTATCTTACTTTTGCTTTGAGACAGTTTGAAAAGTTGTAATAAGCTGTATTTTGGATTTCCGCTGCTGTGATGTTAGTTTTGGTTTTCAGCTTATGCAGTCTCTCCTGTTTTATGTCAAGTATGTTATTATTATATTTTGTTCTATGCGCTGTGAGACATTCTACAGGTTCCTTGTTAGTTCGTTCCTTCTGACGACCCGTTCCGTGCTAACTGGACATGTGTACAGCGCACTTTTGGAGTAAATGTCGATTGGTGCGGGGCGGGCCGTCACACTAAGTGGTTTTAGTATAACAGAGGCTAAATCAAGGCTTTGCAAATTTTATACCTAAAAAACATTATTTTAACACATAAACAAAAGAGATTTTTTTTTTAAAAAAAAAATGTACTTACTTGAAACAGATTACATTATAATGTTCGCAGCAAGCCAAGCTATCGTAGTGCCAAGAACATCTTCAATGACTTCTAAATTGGATGTTGTTCTCCATAGACGTGCTTTTGGAATTTTTACAATATCTACCCGAACTCTAATTGTATTTTCCCCAAAGGAACACAATGAACCATTGTATTTGGATCGGTAGAAGATACGCGTCCTAATGCAACTATTTCTCACTTTCCCGACCAATCGGTCAGCTTGCATTTACCATTATTTGTCATAGAATTTGTACTCTATCAATTAAAAACATTACATCATTTTATGATATATTTTTTCAACAATTTGAACGATGAAAAAAATTTGAATCAATTACAAATAAGTTTACCTTCTCGATCTTGAAAACTCTGTCATTACGCCTATAACCATTGGATGATGTGGCATTAATAGTTTCGACAATTACTTTTGATTCAGGCCATGTGACTTTGAGACCAACGGCTTCTCCAACTCGTGTCAAACCTTTAGTAGGCCTCCATAAAAAAAGCATTTTCCACTTTTGGATCATCTATCCAAACTGCAACGGCAGCCGGTCTAAGAGGAAAATCATTCACAAGTTGTTTTGGATCACTCGAAAATAGTTGTCCTTATCCAACTATTTCTTCGCTCTCACTCCCATCGATTAATTTGCAGTTATGATGTGTGCTGCTACTTTTACTCTGTTAAAAAAAACATAATGATTATTACTTTTGTACACTGAAAATGAAAACTTAAGTAATATAAAAAATGAAAGATCACCGCATTATCTTCGTTTTCAAAGTAATCAGCGTTGTGGAAAACAACTCTAGTAGATGGCAACGCTACTATCTCACATTCAACTTCTCCAATACATGTCGAATAAAGTGAAGGTCTCCACAAGAAAGCTTCTTATTTTCTCACAATGTCTATTTTAATTTTTTTGGCACCAGACCCTAGAGGTATTTGTTGGACCAGCTCATTTGGATCACTTGACAAAACTCTTCCTCCAACAATTTTGTCTGTCACACTCCAATCCAATATATAACATGTGCCACATATGTTATCATGTTTGTCCTACAATTAATCAAAAAAATAAAAGTAAATTAATTAGAAATTGAATGTCAGATGTGATGATACCCAATTAATATAAATAACTTTTACCACTTGAGGTGCATTTGCTTCATTCCGGCTTTCCATTTGCTATCAAATAAAAAAAAAACATTTGTGGTAATGTACATGTAAAAGTTGTCAAATATATACATAATTGCGATTACTTATCCAAAGAAAATGAAAAACATCTTCCAATTTCCAAAGAAAATGAAAAAGCCAATTTAACAACTGAATTGAAATAAACAAGGCTATCTTAGGTTTATATTTGTTGCTTATTTCATCTTAGGTTTGCCAAGGTAGTTCAGCGAAATGCATGAAACTTAATGTTCAACGTGTAGAGAAAACAGAAGTCAGATGCAAGATCCCCGTCGCGGCAGTTGATACAAACACAGAACTCATACAAACTTCTTACATACAACTGCAGTGTCAGCGATCACCTTTCAGCCAGCAAAACATAAATAAAGATGACACTATTTATTGAAAAACATAATTTTATGTTGTCATCCCACAAATCCCATTTGACCTATTTATCGGCTAGATCATTTTAATTTCGTTTCATGTAATAAAATACTATTTTGAACCAAAGTGTAACATCTATAATACTATCTGCAAAAGTACAATTTAAGATGGAATGGCTAGCAATGAATAAATTTCTATTTAGTTTACTCTATAAGTACCGTTAGTTGCAAAAAAGTTGATAATATGAAGAAAAAAAAGGCACTGAGCTTCTTTTGGCCTTATCATTACTTAAATTACACGTTAGATTTGATACTTAAACTAATCCCATTTCATTGACCGAATTAAACTTTCTAGCTGTAGCTTCGCATTTTGAAAGCAAAGAAGCAACGAGCACTTTTTTTTGGGGTGGTATCAAATTCACCTTTATGAATTAGGATTAGCTGCCTATCCATTAAGTCACTTTATAAGAACGGTTTAACATAGAACTTGAGGACCACATGCACTGAAAACAAAACCTTGACTATGTTTAAATATCCAGAATTCAGGGTATAAAGAAGACATATTGACGTTGGGTAAGGTACGTAACAATGAGGACTAATCTTTACTCAACAAACAAGCTAGAACAAAATTCCAAACAGCTTGCATGTTCAAATTATTGATATTTGCACTGAAATTACCTAAAGCAATCTGATTTGATCTGATGTTATTTTTTCATAGCAAATTCAAACATAATGAATGATGAATTACTCCCTTGAATTCAGGGCCAGATAACATCCCAATTGCTTACCATCCCAATTGTTTATACATACTAGGTTCAGAAGTAAATGCAGATTATGAGAAAATGCTCTGGAAATAAACATCGCTACAATACAAGTGGAATGCTTATTGATGATCCGACGAAGTCTAGAAATGGAAACTTCGTTACCCACACTATGGATATTCCAGAAAAAACAGTTAGGCATGGGAACACAAAGCAGGAGAACTCAAATAAAATATAAATAAACAAAAAGCTGAAGGAGAGCTATAACAAAGTGAAGCTCAGATGAGATACAGGTTCCTACTGGTGGACCTATAGTTAAGTTCCTTCACGGCCTGCGCTTTAGTCCTAATAGTGCATGGCGTAGGAACGAAAGAGTTGGACCGCTTGGTAAGGACTATGGTAGTCGAGCGACTCACTAAAGGCCGAGAAGAAGAAGACCTCAAACTAACTTTTAGTGCGTTTATTAGAAGACAATGGGCTGTGTTATCAGCTAAACGGTCTAAATGTTAGTTAATAAGCCGAAATTCGTCCATGCTATCAACGGGGAAAATGAGACATAACAGGTTCAGATGTAGGGACAACCACGAAGACGGTTTCAAAATGTTGTTTGGTGTCCATCTTTGCTACACTATCAGAGACGAAAGAGACCGATAAAAACGGGGACGAGGAACAAATCGAATTGTCGCAATGGAATATGATAAGGTTGCGACAGGTGAGGAAAAAGAAGGGGTATTAGGATTGAGATCCACGGACAAGTAGTGAGCAGAAGGTCCAGGCATTCCAAAAATCGTGGTACAAAGACAAAAAAGGAGCAACACCAATGCAACAAGAGGAAGAGAAAAAAAAGGAAGCTCCAGGCAACACCCCCCCCCCCCCCAAAGCCACGTCAATAAACCTGAAGGAAAAACCCAAGCATCCAACCCAAAACAGATGAAGAAAATATTTGGTATGACAGTAAGCAGGAAAGACTAACGAAAAATAAACTGGAATCTACCACCCACCAAAAAAAGAAATGTGGATGATTAACACAGAAAACCCAATTACTAGGTCTCCAGTCAATCCCAAAGGGACACAATAGCCAGCACCACCAAACATGACGCAAAATGCTGGATGTTCTCAGTAGCACATAAGGTTGAACTGTTAACATTCAACATCCTACCATGATAGCTCTCCAACCCGAAGCAGTCAAACAAAGAAAGATGGTAGTCACCATGGAAACATACACAAATAACCGCCAGGGTTTCCGAATCGGAGTGACCCAAAAGAGCAGTAGGGGTTCCTTCGGAAATTTATAACTACGGAATGTATTTACTTACTCATTTTATACATATCTTTGATATTATTAGCCATATGTTTAATTCCATTATGAATATCCATATACTGTTGTAGTTTACTTCGGAACCGAAGTATCTTTTCATGTTGACTGAAGACAAATTTACCTTTTTGTATTATTATTTTAAATAAAAAAATAAGAGAAGGAAAATCTTGTTTAGTCTTATTCCGTGTCCTTCACCAGTGTGAGGTGTATTCACTTCTCTTATATGTCACTTTCTGGGAAGCATTCAAATGATGTATCATCTTATTAATTTTCTTTTGGCTACTCAATTTTTATGTATTCAAATACATACAATTTATTCATTCAAATGCTTTGCTAATACAACTTTACTATCCATTGTTTTACAGCCAACAAAGGCTATTCAGAGTACAAGTGTTCGAACTGCATCGGTTGATAAAGGTTCAAAAGTAAATTTAGAAACACTGCTGCAGATTGTGTTTTTGTGCTACGATGAAAAGTGTGTGAGAAAGGGATATCATAATTATTTGAGGGTAATTTGCCGTGAATGTCAAACACTAACAATTAATTTCCCCATGCCAAACAAAGAGGGACAGGGAGACTGTTTACCCCATTCTGGCGTCTAATACCAGAACGAGAAAATTCAACGCAGTAGTGTTACGTTATTTCTGCACCGAGTTAACTGCACTGAGTATACATAAATTCATGTGATATGAAAATAGTGTTTACCTGAATGCATTCCCACAAAGCAACTTGTAATTAGTCAATTAGATTCATCCAAAAATCAAGTGTATCTGGAATGTGTTCCCTTACTAGCGGACCTAGATATGAAGATAGGATGACAGGCCCATCTATTGGTTTGCCATTCGCATCAAATTCGACTTCAATACGACTCTTTGGATTCAGTGGAAGTCTTTTAGCTTTAGTTAGACCTCTACGTTTGCGCTTCACAGTCAAAATTGCAGTGGCATCTTGAGTAGTTCCCTCATCAACTTCAAAATTTTCTTGCATTGTATCTTTGTCGCCTGATTCAGCGCTATTCTGAATTTGAGCATTGTTGTTCTCTTCCGTTTGTGTGACTCGGTTTTCATTTTCTTTCGATTTGTCTTCAGTGCGAAAATCATTGATTGCTTTAAGCCATTTTAGAGCAGTCTTCTTCCTTTTAGTCATTTGCTGCATATAAAAAATATAGAGAGAAAAATTAATACTCTTACAAAATACAATCACTGCATAGGAACTCATTAATGCATGCATGTTTTTCATCATTTAAGTCAGTTCTTACAAAATGGAGAATATAATGATGGAAGAATCTGTTGAGTAGAAGATGTGAAAGATCAAGCAGTTTCCTTGTCAAATTTAATCCAATTTTAACAGGCAAAATAACCATGCAAAATGTACAAGCTTTGTAATTTTGAAAAGGCATAGGTTCTAGAAAGCCACCAGACTTGTAATGAAACGAAAATCTTTCCAACAGATTTTGAACAATAACATTTTTTATTCATACAGGAGGATATGTCCAATATATATTGAATTCATTCTTCCTTATGTTCAGTTTTGTTCAAAGGCATTTGATTATGTTCAGTTTTCAGCTACTAAAGGTCGAGAACAAGTGCAAATGTTAAGACAGGTCAGAGAATGCATAGGATAAAGGTATCAAAGCAACAAAGTCACACGGTCAGGCACTACTCAAAATGATCTTCAGTCACATGGGGTTCATCTTATAAATCAACCAGTAAGTGGATATGTGCATATCAGTTCACAAGCACAAATGTTATGACAGGTCAGAGAATGCATAGGATAAATATATCAAAGCAACAAAGTCACACTTTCAGGCACTACTCAAAATGATCTTCAGTCACATAGGGTTCATCCTGTCAATCAGCCAGTAAGTGGATATGTGCATATTAGTTCACAAGCACAAAAACGATGTTAGCAAGACAGACTACTGCATCTATGAATCATCAACCATTAATGTCAAAAGATACAAGTAGTTCAACCGAAACAATGAAAGTGCACATATCAACTATAAAATCGAAAGTTACTTGGGTTCGACATCAGGAACCGAAACATGTGAAAAGACACAATTATTTCCAAGCAATTTTGAAACATGTCGCAAGCATCAAAGACCAAGTTACCAAAAATCAACAGGATTCAAAGTACATTCAGAGAATTTCAATTATATATACCAACAAATATATCAAACTATAACAAGTCAGGATGCTCATCATCCAACATAAAATGCCCAAAAAAATTTGAAAAAAAAAATTCAAACTGAAAATCTCAAAACGAGAATATAGGAAATAGATTCCTATACAAACCAAGTATCATCATCGGCATACCAAAAAAAAAAAAATCGAGAACGCTAAAAGCTGAAATGGGGAGTATTGTTGAACACACCAAATCAACAGCAATTTACTCGACATAGAAGCAAAACCGAAAGAAAATTCAAGCAACAAGATTGATCAGCAAATCAATCATGACATAAAAATTAATTTAACTAATTAATAAGTAAACCAACAGCTTCAAACAAAGGCGAAAATTTTAATTTTTGAAGAACAAAGAAAAGGAGATTGGTCGAAGAAGCAAAACTCACCAGCAATTAAAACAAGGTATTCACACCTGAGTGCAAATGAAAGCAAAGATCTACTTCAGTTCAAGCTGTAAGAATAGAGTAGTTGTTTTACATATACGTCAATTGCAACAGTCACAATCACTAGTTAAATATCTAGGAGTGCCTCTTTCATCAAATTACCTATGATACTCTAAGTGCAACACTTAAGAAAATTATAAGTTAGTCCGATACCAGGGAAATTAAACTTCTATTTGTGGCAGGTCAAGCTGAATTAGTTAAAAGTGCCATTAATCCAATGGCCTTATACTAATTAATGATCTATCATGTTCCTATGACCACACTAGTACACACAGACCAACTTCGTATCCTCCTGCACCACTGTCCGATGAAAGGCCGCCTTATGACTTATCTGCTGCTTATGGGTATCATCAGTCTATCATCAGTCTGCTACCATGGTACTGGAGGATATCATACTACTACCACTGTACTTTCTTCTACCTATGCCAATTCAGGATATCATGCCCTTCCCTCTGGTTATGGCTATGGAAATCATTACATGGAAACTACAGCGGACCCTGGAGCGACCATTGTTGTTGCTTATGGAAACTCTACAAGTGCAGCTGCAGCAACACCCAGTGCACCGCGTCAACCTTTTATGTAACAATACTTATACAAGGACAATTTGCCACC
Organism: Allium sativum; assembly: GCA_030737875.1. NCBI lineage: Eukaryota > Viridiplantae > Streptophyta > Magnoliopsida > Asparagales > Amaryllidaceae > Allium > Allium sativum. The sequence goes on from CM060918.1 coordinate 79,822,328, forward strand.
CCCCTCCTTGGTAAAAATTTAGCCATATGGATGTTTAGGCATATTGTTGACTGGTCAAGTAGGATCATAAGTAGTTATGCAGGTTCATTCATTCCAGAGTTGTTATTATCCGTCATGCTTTGTATAAAATAGTTCGAGTTATGCTTTCTTATTATCTGCATGTATTTGATTTTGTTTCAAACTCTATAGCAAATTTGATTCATAATTTTGTGAATAATGATTTTGGGTTTAGCAGTAAATTTGATAACATAACTGGATAATATGCAACACTAAAGTAGCATATTCCTATCAATATCTAGCAGGCTCACATCATTTTTCATGTGGAATATAAACAAAAATTGAAGTCGATTTTCAATCATGACATGAAAGTCGATTTTCTCCTTGAACATGAAAGTCGATTATCAATAACATGAAAGTCGATTTTCAATAATTCTGGTTGTAAATGCCAAATGTTAATGTGAGCAGGTAACTACAGTTGAGCATGAAAGTCGATTTTCTCCTTGAACCATTTTAGTCATTTAGAACCCATTAAAATGGATACTCTGGATTCGGCAAATATATTGAATATTGATGACTAAATGTAATATTCACGATTAATCAAAAAACAAAGTTAGCAATAGATAATATTATTAACATGAAACTACATAGAAAAAGGTTTGAAAAACGTAACTTTAGAATTTCCAACAAAAGCCAACACATTAGTCCAACAATACCAGCTATAATGTAAACAATCTTTCCTAAGCATGAATAGTAGCGCAAACCTTCCCGCGTTCTGCGTGAGTCTCAGACAAAACGCTAATCATTTCCTTATTAATTGATTGACTTGTTTTTGTTCATATGTTATTTTATTTTCATTTATTGAAAAATAAAAGTGTACATATTTATTTGCACTTTTTCATAGTTTGATATCAATGGTGCTGCATTTGAGTTAATACCAGTAGTATAGTTAAATTAATCATTAATATAAAATAACAGTGTCCAATCTTTTTTTTTTTTTGTTGAAAACGATTTTTCAATCATAACATGAAAATTATAATACTTAAAGTTTTTGCATTAATATATGTTCTTAAAAGTCGAAAATGCATATGCTCTGTATGAGAAATCCAACAATAATAGGCATAAGTTATCCAGTCATAAAGACAGATAGATTTCGTTGAATAAATAAAATATCATTTGTTTTTTTAAAGCCAAGAAAGTCCAAAAATGGATTAATTAATTACGACATCGCGTCAAAAGCATATATAATAAAAGTTACTAGAGACAAAAACAAGGTGAGGTACTTGTTGGGCCTAACATTAACCACATGTTGCTTCTACTTCAATTCATTCTCTTTTCTTTCTTAAATGGCCGGTAATTCAAGATATTGTGCAAATATTGTTATGGCTTGGGAATAACATAAGCAAACCTACAATTCTATCAACAAGTCGTAGTTCTATTATACCAAATTGACGCACTAAACTTGGAATTAAAATAAAAAAGAAAAGGAATTTATACCAAATTGACGCACTAAACTTGGAATTAAAATAAAAATGAAAAGGAATTTATACCAAATTGACGGCTTCCTGCGCTTCACGGGTTTTTGTGTTCCACGGCTTCGAGCGTTTGTGGAGGAATCGCGGTGACGTTGATTTGAGTCAGGCACGGAGTGGAGTTCAGCGTTTTTTTGAGAGGAGAGGAGAGGATAGAGGAGACCCTTTTTGGAGTTTGGAACGGAAGAGAGGAGAACGGAGATTCAAAAACTTTTTGGAATTTGGGAATGAAAGCAACGTTGAGGAGGGAAACGAAAAGCAATGCTGAGGAGGGTGGGAAACAAAAGGCAACGTTAAGGAGGGAATCGAAAGTTTTAGGCGGCTAAATTTCGGGTTCGATATTGCTAATTTACCCGGAAATGGTGTTTGTCAGATCCTACGAAATCTTCCTAGCCGCACAATTTGCTGACATATACTCATGTTTTGCTGCAGAATTACAACACTACCCCCGTGAATTAAACACCTTTGCCTAATTCGCAGTTTCTGACAAAAAAAGTTTCGGGTGCATAAGCAAGTTCCTTTCGGGTTACGTGATAATGAGAGCGATTAATAGGCTATGGTTGATGCCCATGAAACACTGGCCTGTCTTTACCATAGCAAGTCATTTTTTCGTGCTATTCTAGTTGCTATTAATTAAGCATTTTCTTGTAGTGAACGGTTCCAGTTTTGGGAAAATCTGACGGTCGGATCTCCCGGTACAATCGTTTGAAGTTTCGATTTCAAAATACGAACTACAGCGTCGTTATTCGATTTATTTTAATTATATATATATATATATATAATCGATTCTGACGTTGTTTTTCTTCAGATTTGAAATTAAACATTCCAGACAATCCAACCGTTGGATCTTTACAAAGTTGGTGTCGTTGGAAAGATATTTCCAAAACGAACCCAACGGTTTCGGTTTCGGGAAAATCGGATGGTCGAATCTCCCGCACTAATCGTTTGAAATCACAGTCTCAAAACACGAACTGCAACTTCGTTATTCGATTTATTTTAATTATATATATATATATATATAATTTATTCTTCGATTTCAAAACCATATTCTTTTCATACATTTGATAAAAATGATATTTCTATCCAACAGACATTTATTTCGACACTTCACTATTTTTAACAATTCATGTATATAAAAAAATGTGATTTTTATTGTAAAACAAATTATTTCAAAACACGACTATTTTATATAGTTCATATAGATGATAAAAATATGATTTTTATTATAAAACAATTTATTTAAAACGCGAATACCATTCAACACATGAATTTCTATTCAACGAATGAATTTCTATTCAACACATGAATGTTTTCTATAGTTCATATATATATAATGAAAATGTGATTTTTATTGTTAAAACAATTTATTTTAAACGCGAATACCATTCAACACGTGAATTTCTATTCAACGAATGAATTACTATTCAACACATGAATGTTTTCTATAGTTCGTATATATAAAATAAAAATGTGATTTTTATCGTTAAAACAATTTATTTAAAACACGAATACCATTCGACACATGAATTTCTATTCAACGAATGAATTTCTATTCAACACATGAATGTTTTTTATAGTTCGTATATATAGAATAAAAATGTGATTTTTATTGTTAAAACAATTTATTTAAACATGAATATCGTTCAACACATGAATTCCTATTCAACACATGAATATAGTTTCAACACATGAAAATAATTCTAACACATGAATATTATTCAAAATTTCGGTAGCATAACGGCAGGGTAGTTAAAATCGGGGTCGTCCCTAGTACGGCTCCTCGCTCTACCTTAAAGCCTCGCAACTTTTGGCAATGGGGATTTCATGCATCTAGTTTGCACGCAGGCGGCATATATTTTTTTTTTCTTTTCCACAAACTAATCCTATGTGGTTTCAAACAAATAATTCTCAACCACAAATGGGTATTTTTCAACCACAATCAATCAAATTCAAACCACAAACAATTCAAATCAACCATTCGCTATCAACCAATTTTCACACCAATCACAACCAATAAGTATCGTCCATGGTTTGTGGACGAGGGGCGTGTATATATATATATATATATATATATATATATATTCATTTGTATAAGTATTTCACTTCTATTCAACACATATATAATTTTTTACAATGCATATATAACTTATACATCGAACATACAACTTATACAACGCTTATACGTGAGGTGTACAATGCTTATATAACTCATACATCGACTATATAATTTATACATCGTCGTTTTCCATATCGTTTATAATTCAGAAATCTCACATTGGGTTCCACTCCACCAAAAATAGCAGAAGGCTCAGAAAAATATCCGGTCTCTTCTAGAATGTAGAAGACGTCCACACGAGTCCATTGTCTCTTGTTTCACTGAATTTCATCAACAAACGAAAAAGATATGATTTTTACAGTGAAATCAAAAACCGTAGCGCTTTAAATTGCTATAGAATAGTTTAAAATAATTTCAGTCGTTACCTCAGCTATTCGTTCAAAACTAGGTATGGATTTTTCTCCGAATCTGTGTAGCTAGAGGCCGATCGGCCTGCGCCACGTTGGAGCACTAGGAGTCGCGCACCTGCGCCGGAAGTGGGACCCACTTCGGTGGCCCCTGTCGCTTTCGGCGGCGTTCAGAAGACCGGGATTTCGTGGCACAAATTCTCGAGATAGGGGCGTCGATGGTGGGTGCTCCAGGTACGGATTTGAAGCCCTTGCCGAGCTCTTCAAAATCCTCAACTGGGCCGAGGTCTGAAACGAAGTGGTTTGGCTAGAAAATGGATGGGAAGGATCGAGCTGATTTCCATCGTTTATCGCGATGAGAGGGAGAGAGAAGACGGGGAGAGAGAAAAGTGAGGGCCAATAATTTTTTTTATTTTTTTTATATATTTTCAAAATTCTAAAATACCCCTCTTCACACATAAACGCCAATTCAAACCCAACGACTGTCGTCCCTAGCTAAATACCCCCATTCCGTACACAATGGGATATGTTTTGAAGGCCCATTCGAATGTTTCAGTCAGTTTTCATTCAAATTAAAATATAAAACATTCAATATTTAATTTGAATGTACATTTCAATTTGTCGGGGCAACATACTGATTCTAAAAATTCCCAAAAAATAAATCTAGCTTTGTTTTGACGATACGGTCCCAACAAAACTAGTTTCATCGAATTCTGAGACTGTTTGAAAAATGACCCTTTTCAGGTCGATCCAATTTAATAGAAATCGACCAAACACATTTTCCTTTGCCACGCTCACATACTAGCTTCAAAAATTATGAAATTTGAAACCTAGCAATAATTTGACATTCCGGATCCAACAAAAGTGGTTTCATCGAATTCTGAGGTCGTTTGAAAAATGGCCATTTTCACGGGCTATATAAACTCTATAGCGACCTTGCTGAAAATTCATTTGGCCATAACTTTTGCTTCCCACTATGAAACTTCGATTTTTCAGATTCTTTTTAGAAAGATATTCACTAACAGATTTAAATATTTTTGGTTTCACTAAAATTCGTTTTAATTTGCACCTGGTAGAGTCAGTCAAAGTTTGAATTCAAATTTTGAAACTACCGCGTCATTTCAGGCCTTGTTTATAATTAGAATTAATTATATCTATTTTCAACCGTCAATTCTAACACACTTTTCGTCGTTATTATTTTAAATATTTTAAATTCACTAAAATAGCCAAATTAAAATTTTCAAACTGGTTTAGATTTTACGGGTTGTTACATAATATGAAGAAAAACTTTATTAGTATATGGAAATGCTTTACATAATATACGTAAATTTAAGATTTCTTACTAAATATGATGATGTTATTTAATACATAACATTTCTGGAAACGCTGATATGACGAAAAACTTTCTTATCACATACATAATATTTCTGGAAATGCTTTACATAATATACGTAAATTTAATATTTCTTACTAAATATGATGATGTTATTTAATACATAATATTTCTATAAATGCTAATTTCTTAACCATTTTTTCTTTATACTACCTATTTAGTTTCACATTCTTACCAATTATTTCAACATTTCTTAACCATTTGCATATATATGCTTATCATAGTAAAATACACAAGTTTCATTCATTTGCGAGATTTTAATTAGAATCCATAAATTCTTTGAAAATAAAATATTTTTGAAATTTAAATATCTCCCTTTTTAAATACTAGTAATGCATATGTTATAATTAATTTCATAAAATTCGGATATAACTACCTCTTTGTATTTAATTTTAGTTGTTTAAATGTGTAAAATCTATCAACATATACATATATGCGTATACCTACAATTATCTTCCCTGATTTCTTTTCTTTCTGTTCAATGATTAGTACCAAATAACCTCTTGAATTTTGTAATGTTGTTAATATGTTTCAATTAGTACAATTAGAATACAACTATTTTTTACCTTTCAGAAATTAAAATTTATTTTAGAATTTAATGTTGAAATTAATGTTTTTAAATTAATTGGAATTCTATAGTTTAAATAGAACTAGAAATAAATGCAATCAACGATTTTAAAGAAATAAAAAGAGAAAACATATTATATGTTTAGTACGAAGTCTATTAAATAATAGTAAAGCGGAAAAATTTCCTGCTACCTCCTTGATTCTTTCTCCTTAATTCCCTCAATTATCTCTATTCTCCTTACTTCCCTCAAGATATTTGTATTAAATCAAAATATTACACAATTTATACTACACTATAGTTACCCAATTCAAAATAAATAGATCTGAGATATTCCATGTCATACAAGAATTGAATCATCGATTTTTCTTTTAATTCCTTCGCGCTCCTCACCCTTGTTCTAACCCTAATTTCATCCAGCATTCCAAATTCAAATTAAACTGGAAAATCGATCGTCGCCTTCTCTAATGTCTTCCACCAATTTGTAGTGGTGGCTCTATTTCCCTTTCTCATATCTACTTGAGGTGTCATACTGCATAGTTTGTTCCTTCGTATTTTTTTCTTAGCTAACAATCATACTCCAAGTAAAAATCCTTTTTTTGCTAGTTTTGCTGATTAGATTTGTTATGCATAACTAAACTTGGTTCTTCCTGGATTTTCTTAGTTTATTTCAACAATAAGGGCGGTGGATCTGGTATAGTTATCCAATCGGGGTCATTTGCAACAAAGATTTGTTGTTAACAAGTTAAACTCAACTCCGCACTACTGCGATTTCAAAAAAAATGATGGTGGTGGATCTGGCACAGTAATACAAACAATGTAACAGTTTAAGACCTTCTTTGATTTTGCTGGTAAGTTCAATTTTTTTTGTTATCTTGGGTTTCTCTAAACATTTAAAGCATACAAAATGCAGTTTTTGTTTTTCAGTTAAGAAGAACCGCTCATCCAAATATTGATAAATTAAATTATTCCTCAATATAGTACATGGATTAGTTTTATTTTTTTAGATTGCATGTCTGTATTTCAGAATTAATACTCTGGATCTATTTTAGTCTTTCAGATAATATTGATAGCAAATGTCATTTTTAGTGTACCCATTTTCAATCAACGTGATGCCCACTATTGGTTATTTGTAAACTGTGATGAATGCAAGCAGTTAAAGAATTAAAACATAAATATTGTTTTGCACTTTTTATTGACTTTTTTTTGTATACTATTAACTTGGGAATGATTAGGAAAACTCAAGAATACTTTTTTTGTTGAACATGTTGTTGTCAGCAGTGTGTAACATATTTACGTTTGTTTGAATATACTACCTGTTTTACTTTATTGGTTAAATTTTTTAATATATCTACTAATCATCCAATGTAAAATATATTTCCTGTTTAATGTGTTGCATAATTATATTGCTAGACTGGCTTTTTTTCCATATATACTATATATCATTCTCAGTTGCATATGTATACTTATTTCTATTATTTTTCATTACTACAGTTCTTATTACCTTCATTTCTATTTCTCTTCGGTCATCAGTTCTTAAATCACTACTTTTAAAAAAACTGCTTACAGTTGATGTCAAACAATCGGTCACGACAAAACTAAGAAGAAATTAAAAGATAATAACTATTAGAAATCTATATTTTTCCATCTATAATTAATAGAAATCTATATTTTAATCATGCTTTATTACTGTTTACTGACAGTATTTATTGCTTCTACAAGGAAGGTAGTGCTGTTTGAATATTTAAATTGATCTTAATTCTTTCTTATATGTAGATTGCATTATATGGTTAACATACATCTTATGTTGTGTGTCTGAACACTTTATTAGAAACATAAACACTATAAAATGCTGCCACAACATTTTCTGAATTTAGTGCAAACATACTATTTATGTTTATTGAATTTAATATAATTTATGATAGTTTTACTTGAAATAAATTTACATTGCTTCCAAATACACTTGTTACATTTTCTTAATTTAGTGCAAACATTCTAATTATGTTTATTGAATTTAATATAATTTACAATAATTTTTACATGAAATAAATTTACACTGCTTCCAAATACACCTGTTTGATAAACAACCAAAAATGCATCAAGGAATTGTTAATTCCATTATTGACATGAATTGATTATGAGTCATATTTGTTGGCTCATGTAATGCTCAGGCTTTTAATGGTATGCTATGACATTTTCCCTTCTTTGACAATTATTCCCACATTACACTTGATTTACTTGAATTCCTAACTTATACAGTTGCAATTAATTTCAGTTGTTATTTATATATACTTTTTCCATATATTCACATATGTTCCGTTTCTTTATTTTTTTTTTATATTATGTACCACACTGACATAACATTAATACCTTTACACATTTGACTAAAATAGGTACCAATTATTTGTATATAATTTTACAATGATATCTTAACATATGTAAGTAATATCTTAACATATAACATTTTTCCATATATTCTCATATGTTTCGTTGCTTTATTTCTTTTTATATTATGTATCATAGTGATATAACATTAATACCTTTACTCATTTGACTAAAATAGATACCAATTATTTGTATATAATTTTACACTGATATCTTAACATATATAAGTAATATCTTACCATATAACATTAATCTAACAATATGGACCATCATGTTTAACCAGTTAAAAAGATTGTACGTAGCACAATATAAATCACTTTTGTCCCTACTTCTCCATATTGTCACACCCTCCTCATCTCTAAGCCTCTCTGTTTTCTTAGGTTAGTACTACTAAAAACTGTCAATATCGCACATAGATATGTAACATATCTTTTATTTTTTTTCATCCATATATCATTGATTATCAAAACTTAACTAATTTTTCTTTTTTTTTCATAAGAATTCATATCAACGGCATATATGGGAAGATTTGATAGCTTAAGCTCTCTAAAACCTATTGATAATAAGTATGACTGGAAAATCAGAGTTCGAGTTCTTAGAATCTGGGAAAGTTACAGCAGTAAAGGTGACAAGGTATATCTAGGAAGAAATCTCCTATTGTTAGATGATAAGGTAAATAATTATATTTAAGCAGTTTATTCTTTATATATATATATTGCTGTCTCATAATTATTCATTTTTTTCAAGTGTTTTTTATTTCATAACATAGCATACCCGAATTCATGCTTTTATATAGGAAAATCATGATGAATACTTGAAGGACAAGTTGGAAGAAGGACAAATATACATTCTCAGCAATTTGTGTGTCAAATCCTACAATCCAGGATCTATAAAACCTATCTGCAATGATCTACAGATTTGATTAACAAGACGCACCAGGCTAACAAAATTATTGAATTATGAGATGATGATACGGGAAAATGAATTTGATTTCTTTGATATTGTTGATGTGAAAGAGTTATCACTAGAGAAAGACCAAGCTCAATTGTTAGGTATGATCTAAGATGCTTTAGACATACAAACACATATGTTTTACAAAAAGTAGCAAGTTACATTTATTTTTTATTATTATTTATCAGATTTTATTGGAGTGCTCAAGTATAAGGATTGTGATATTTCAAAAGATGGTTTAAATGAGTTTGTGAATGCAAATGGCAAGGAGCAATGCAATTTTATATTTGAACTTACAGATGGGAGGTATGTATATATAACACTTTAAATATTATGGAATTTAAATCTTTATTTTGTTATATGCATAAACAATATTTTGCTTCCTATTTTTATGTTTTGACAGTTCTACTGTGAAATTTTGTTTTTGGGATGATTTTGCCAAATTGTTTGCCACTGCTTTAAAAGAAGCTACTGAGAAAACAGTTATCATCATTGTGGAAAGTTATAGGTTGAATTCATTTAAAGGTACAATTTTAGTATGACTTTTATGTTATTTATAATTGAGAAAATTAATTAAAATATGTTTTGGTAGGATTTACCCCTTTTTCCGTCATTCTAGCTCAAGCCCCTCATCCATCGGTCTAATTATGCTACCAATTATCAATTACTTTAATATGTGAAAATTTAATAACATGATATTTCTTATATTGTAGAGCAACCTAATATGACCAATGTTGGTGCAACACGGTTTTTCATCAACTACAATCATCACAGTGTTGTTAAAATGAGAAAGAGGTAAATTTGAGTTTTATTGAAATGTAATATAATATACTTTTTAAATATAATATACATCAAAAATTAAACATATAAAATATGTAGGTTGGATATTATTGATTTCAATGAAGGAAAAGTTGATGTTAATGATATGATTACCGAAGATTATCAAATACTGAGTATTGGTGAGATGAGGAACCTGAAATTTGAATATATTGAGGTATGCTTCCTAGACTTTAATATTTTTTATTTTTTATTTGTCGTTCCTATTCAAGTTTCTGAAGTTACTATATTTTATAAATTTTAGGAAGAAGTTATTTGTCAAGTAACCGTTAGGAATGTAAAAGAGGAACAAACTTGGTATTATGATGCTTGCTTAGCATGTAGTGATCAAGAAGTTGAGGAGAAAATGGGAAGTATAAGTGTCCTAATTGTAAAAGAAGCATACCATGTCCAGACATGAGGTAATTTTCTGTAATGCTAGAGAAAAATTTACTTACTTTCCTACTAATAGTTTTTATATAGATGTGTGTGTTTGTGTGTGTATGTGTGTGTGTGTGTGTGTTTGTGTGTGTGTGTGTGCGTGTGTGTGTGTTTGTGTGCAGATTTAGATTATATGTTATTTTTGAAGATAATAGTGGTAGTGCTGCAATAATTTTGCAAGACCGTGAGGTTTACAGAGTAGTTAAGAAAAATGTTAATGACATAATGGGAAATCAAGAAAAGGTATGTATAGCTCCAAATATACTAAAAGAAAATTTTAATACTTTATTTTTTGACAAAATTAAATAAATTATAATATTCTTTCTAGCAAGGAAAGAAAAATGAATTTTCAACAATTTTGAAGTGTTTGGAGGGAAGGCAGTATACAATTACTATATGTATTGGCGAGAATAATGTACAAAGAGGTTCAAGCATGTACACGGCCACAGACATATATGAAGGTTTTGAGTTGATTCTATGATAGAAAGTGAAGACGGTGCAGTTGCGTTACAAGGTTCACAGGTATTTTGTTGTCACACATACATACATATACATATCCATATATATATATATATATATATATATAGTTATTCATGTTCATTGCAATAATTTATTTTATTTCGTTTACGTGCAGATGTCCATACCAAGTTTCAGCACTGAATCTAAAACTAAAATCAATATGCAAAGCCCCGGTACTGAGAAATCTACAAACACTAATAGTTTGAAGAGGAAAAGCAAAGGGATTGATAAAGATATCAAGCTGCCATGTATTTTTGATGATTTAAGGATAAAAAAGATGATGAAAATGAATTTATTTCAAAACTGAAAGCAATTAAAAAAGAAAAAGTAAGTTATATATATTTGATGGTTATTTTATATACGGTGTACATATTATTTATTTTTTTGGTAAGGAATGACTAATTAATTGTTCATCTATTCAAATGTTTGTTGCACTACAGGAATGAAAACTATTCAAAAAAGTGGAAATCATGAAGTTATGCTGGGAACAAGATTGGACTTGAACATAATTTTCATGTTTATTTTGTTTGGAATAGAAACTACTCATGATCTTATATTTATTTTTCTCTGATTTTCATATTTATTTTGTTTGGAAAGAAAACTACTCATGATCTTATATTTATTTTTCTTTGAAAACTGCTATTGATTAATGTATTTTTCTGTTACGGATATTTATTTTTATGTTGTAATTTGAAATTTTAGTTAGAATGCCTATTATACATATAAAAATATATTTAAAACTTAACAACAATGCATACATTGCATCATTATATATATATATATATAATGACATCATTACACTTTTTTGCTTCATTGAAAAAGTTATCATATTGTAGTTTGTACATAATTTATATAATATTACTTGAATTGTATCACTTATATAATTTTAATGAATCACAAAATAAGTTTAAATTGTAATGAATTAAGAACATGTTTTCAGAATAAAATCACAAATAATCAATTTTTTTATATCTATGCCAAAAAGTAACCATTCATAACAAAAAAATTAGATGGATAACAGAAAAATTAACCAAATAATCATCCACGACAAAATTATTGTTGAATGAACAACATGATAATTAATTATTGTTACTGCATAAATTAATTAGATGGATAACCGAACAATTAATCAAAATAATCATCCATAGTAAAATTATTTTTGGATGAACAATAGTACAATTTATTATTGTTGCCGCAAAAATTAAAATATTTAAAAATATATATGTAACTATTTAATATTAATTACGTTACTTTAGTTTTCTTTTATTTTTGATATTTAATCATTACAATGTTTTTTTTTAATAAAATAAAATTTAATGCCCAGCAAATCTGGCAAAAAATACTAGTATTTATTATTCTTCCATCTAGCCCAAAGACTTCACCAATTCTTTGGAGACCCAACCAACCTTCATTTCTATTTTTACACACTTCATCCCATTACAATTTATATGATTTTCATTTCCAAATGAAATTAGCTTAGATAGAGTTAATTTTGGAGATCACATTATTTGGTATTTGATTGAATTGAATCCAAAATTGAATCATAGGGAAACTAACAGTTTTTATAACTTCGCATCTTCCACAAATATTTAATTGTTTACTACTCCAATGGTCGAGCTTCTTACTGATTTTGTTGATAAGCTGGCCATAATCTCTGATTTTGAGATTAATGTGTGATAAAGGTATGCCCAAATATGTGACTATTAGGTGACAATGTTTAACTTTGAAAATATCAATCAAATCTTGTTTATCTCGAACTCCTTTGCAGAAAAAATGGAACACCTATTTTCATTCATCATTAGACCAATATGTTATCTGAGTTCACGAAGAACAGTACATATAGACTTAGCAGACATAGAATTAGCATTAGGCATGATCAATACATCATCAACATAAAGAAGGTGGATGATGATGGCATTACACTGGTAGATTGGTGTCATCTTGTCATTCAGCCATTTAACTTCAAGTAAAATAGAGGGATATTCCATGGCTATAAAAATAAAGAGGGAGAGATTATCCCATTGTCTCAATCCCCTACTGCTTTCGATCATACCATATGGAGACCCACTAATCAGTATTGAAAAGGATGGGGCAGAGATACATTAGAAAATTAGATTAGCAAAGTTGATAGGAAAACCTGTATGCCATTAATTCCCTATCAATATTGCCATAAGCTAATATAAGATTTCCGTCAACATCTAATATAAATTTGTTTCTTTTATTATGTTTGGGTATTTCCATATTTTTGTGAAAAAAATTGGTTGTCTTATCACCTTGACTCAGCCATTTTAGTTTCACTCATTTTTATAATTAGTGGCATATGATCTCATAAAATTAGATAAAATTTGAACTACGTTTACATATTTCTTGATAATGTTTTCATTCTGAGGATCTTTCACCATATTATTATAAATATCATTGGCCTTTTTGCGGAGTTGGTCACATCTCTCTTGCATATTACAATGAGATTTATGCCACCTTTTGAGAGAAATATCAGTAGCTTTTATTTTTTCTATAAGTATGGATAAAAGATTACAATGCAAATTGGTATTGAGAGATTTCTCTACTATATTGCGATAGTCAACGTTAAAATACCAAGAGTCATGTTAGAATTTAGATCCAGGGAGGAGAGAGAGATACAACAATAAACAATTATAAGACTACATCTTTATTGCTTTACTGATTGATATTACAAAAGATGCTTATTACAATGCCAAACATTGGCTCTACTTATAGATAAGAAAGGAATAATCTAAAATAGAATATTCTAGAGCATATTTGAGTCTATACCAAATATAGACCAAATTAATACAATCCTAATATAACTCATAATTAATGCAATCCAAATAAAAGGAAACATATTTTATTATTATCTCTAACATCCCCCCTCAAACTCATGATGCAGAGAATTGTGAGTTTGCCAAATAGAAGCTGCGAAGAAACTACCAAATAGAAGTTTGCCAAATAGAAGCTGCCAAATAGAAGTTTGCCAAAATAGAGGTTCACCAAATAAGAGCTGCGAAGAAACTGCCAAATAGAAGTTTGCCAAATAGAAGCTGCGGAGAAACTGCCAAATAGAAGTTTGCCAAATAGAAGCTGCCAAATAGAAGTTTTCCAAGTAGAAGCTGCGAAGTAGAAGTTTGCCAAATAGAAGAGACGAAGTAGAAGTTTGCCAAAATAGAGGTTTGCCAAATAGAAGCTGTGAAGAAACTGCCAAATAGAAGTTTGCCAAATAGAAGTTGCGAAGAAACTGCCAAATAGAAGTTTGCCAAATAGTAGAGAAAAACTACAAGTACTGCAGTTGCAGAAGAAATTGCAAGAAGAGGAGACAAAGGAGAAATTGCAAGGGGAAGAAGCCCTTATAGAATCAAGGGAGGAAGAAGCATTATTAAAGGAATTGCAGGAGGAAGAAACCCAGAAGATTAACAAGAAAAAGAAATCAACAAGAAAATCCAAGAAGAAGAAGAACTACAATTCAGCACATCTTAACACAATCCACACACAATTCAACACTATCCATTTCCATCTCCGTAACCAAACAAACTCCATCATCATCACATACAACAATACATAACGCAATTCAACACAGTTTTTTCTTTCTTTCTTGCTTTCAATTTTTTTTTTTTACCAAAACAAATTAAAGATCTCAAAATTACCAACAATGCTTGTCCACCACAACAAATAACAGATCTTAAAACTAACAAAGAAGAAATGATAGAAGTAAGAAGAAAAAGAAAATCACAGATCCGCGACAGCAGACAGCAACTCGCTCTGATACCATATTAGAATTTAGATCCAGAGAGAAGAAAGTGATACAACAATAAACATTTAGAAGACTACATCTTTATCACTTTACTGATTGATATTACAAAAGATGCTTATTACAATGCTAAACATTGGCTCTACTTATAGATAAGAAAGGAATAATCTAGAATAGAATATTCTAGAGCATATTTGAGTCTATACCAAATATAGACCAAATTAATACAATCCTAATATAACTCATAATTAATGCAATCTAAATAAAAGGAAACATATTTTATTATTATCTCTAACAAGTTGTTATGTCTAAAAAGGCACTCTTACTATGGAAGACGGGTTGGTGTTAATTTTCACATGAATTTGGGTACGATCACTTAAAGAGTGGTTGCCAAAGTGCACCCCAAAGACCAAAAATTTAGTCTGTTAGAGTTTTTTTAATAAAAAGTCTATCAATTTGGTTATGGACTGAAAATTTGAGACCTCCTTTGCACATACAAAATTAACTAAAAAATCAGGTTCAATAAGTTTCGCTATGGAGATACAACTCATAAAATCGTCATCATTTAAAGATGTCGGCCTACCATTGTTGAGTCTATCAGTGCTATAAAGAATTGCATTGAAATCTCCACAAAGTATCCACGGAAAATTTGTGTGAGATAATTGATCTTTAATGTATTGCCATAAACTCAATCTGTACTCCCGAGAATTATAAGCATGTACTACAGTACAAACCATACCAAGCCCATTCATTTTGTGAAGTATACAGGTGATGAATTAATTGATAAAATGTAGAGCAATCATAAACCAACACAGTGTGTACCAAGTTATTAAAATTCTAATTTTATCTTCATTCACAACATTATGAGAATAATTCCATCTATTATCTAATGACAGTATGAAGTGTTTGACACAGATTACCCCGTATAGCCATATAGATCAACATGTAATAATGGGCCTTGACCCAATATGCCCGTTTAGTTTACAAGGCTTCAGCGGTTTAATTTCCATTATGTATAAATAAACCTTCCATGTAATATTTCTTTCATTTAATTCAAGACAAAATTATGGTGTTACAAAATTATCAATCTCCAAATTAATTTAAACATGGTACCAGAGCAATTGTGCTAACAACCTCAAATCCTGATTCCGGCCTCTATTGTGATCTATCAAATTGTCCTCATAACTTGGACACCTCTCATCAAATATTCTTTCATCTCTTTATTTGAGAGCTAAGGATTTGATTTGAAAACTGTGCCTCATAATCAGTTTGTGGTTGCATCAATTTTCAAACCAGTAGGCTTGGCGGTAAAAACTTCTTTAAATCATTGTTTACCGATCAAGAAATCATAAAAAAAAACTTACATTTGAGGAATTGAGCCATCCAAGAAATAAAATTAGTAAATCAGATCAAGAAATCAAACTGAAATAATCATTAACCATCTGGTTGCTTCAAACCTCAACTAAAAATAAAGGTTTCTTGTATGAAATCCCAATTCAAGGCACAAAAATTCCAGAAAGCTTACCTGATTTTTTGATTCAGTATCATCCTGACATATGCAATCATGGTTGAAGGAGTAGTCTCCAACTTCCCAAAACCGTCAGTAAGATCCAATCAGTCCAGTGATAATGACTCCTAAGATTTGATAAAAGGCAATCATAAGGCCTCAAAGCCAACTCATCTTAATACAATTGGATGAGTCCAATTATCGGCTATGAAAGCTGCAAGTAAAAATAACAACAAAAGGATATGGATTAGAAGGTTATCTTTATGGAACAAAAACAGTTCCTGCTAAATGCATCAGAGACAGCGGAAATAGTTTAATTCCAAATCAAAAATTCACAACACATCAAAAACAAGACAACTTGGTCAGTGCAAGGTCAATGTTATCAGTGGGTGCATCTCTAATGCCACGATTAATTGGCTGCAAAACATCACATGAGGTATGGCAACACTCAAAGGATCATTTACATGTCAATCTGCTGCTAGGGTTCCGCATTACAGGAAGCAACTATAGACCATAAAGAAATACAACTCGAGCATGAATGAGTATCTTATGAAGGTTAAAAATCTGTGTGATCAATAGCATGTGCTAGACACAAGATTGAAGAAAACGTATAAGTGTTGTACATTATAGGGGACTTGAAAATGAATATGAAGTTGTAATAGCCTTGATCACATCCATTGAACCCACACCATCTATTCAAAGTGTGTATTCTATGCTTCTTGGACATGAAGGAAGATTATTACAAAAGAAAGAACAAAGCACAGGTTACTCTGTTAACTACACAACGAGTAACAAGCCAAAAAAGCAAGCAAATAATACAAGAAATAAAAACACTTACCAGAGAGGTGGCATGTCCAATAGAGGGAGAGGGAGAGGAAGAGGAAGAGTAAGGAGACGGAACCTCAATGACAGACCAAAATGCCAAATATTTGAAAAGATTAGGCATATATCTAATAGATGTTACTTCTGATTCGACAACAACTTCAATATGAACAAACAAGCTAACAACAACAGAAATAGGAATCCCAATGCAAACATGGTCGTCAGTTAAAGTGATAACAAGAATTATCAAGAAATTACCTCAAATTCTGCCACTCTTGAAGATATTCAAGATGAGGCATGGAACCCAGATTCTAAAGCTACCCATCATGGTACCAACAATCTAAATAATCTTAACCTTGGGAACAGACAATACAAAGGTAAGCAAACTCTACTCATGGGCAATGGTAACTCAATTTTTATCTCTTACACTAGACAAGCTAATACCAAGGGCGCCAAACAAATTTATTTAAACAATCTATTATGTGCACCACACATAACAAAAAAACATAATAAGTATGTCACACTTTGCAAAAGGCAACCATGCAACTTTTGAATTTTACCCAAAGCACTATCTAGTTCGGGACATGATGACTAAGGAAATTTTATTGGAGGGTAAAGAACTTATTGTGCTATACAAGTTTGACACTGGGAATAAAAAAACTTAATTAAAGGAAAATTTCTTTAATGTGACAGAATTAAAAGTAGATAAAGACTGTGTGACCTTTGATACGTAGCATTGTAAACTTGGACACCCAAGTATTAGAATTGTAAAAGAAGTCTTAAACATTGATGGCATAATGATTGATATTCCAAATAATTATATATCTACATACTATCAAATGGGAAAGAGCCATAAATTACCATTCTCAAATTTTGGAACTAAATACTCAAACTCATTAAAATGGTTGTTGTCGACCTATGGGGTCCATCACCAATTGATACTAACTATGGGTTTAAGTATTATATTTCATTCATTGATGCTTACTCTAGACATGTTTGGATATATTTCTTGAAGCAATAATTTGACACTTACATTGAAGTTATGTAGTTCATAGAAAGTACAGAGAATCAACCAAATCATCCAGTAAAGATATTACAGAGTGGTGGGGGTAAAGAATTTCTACTACTAAAAAACATTTTTATAAGAAGGGTATCTAACATAGACTAACTTAACTATACACTTCTAAATAAAATGGTCTCACAGAGAGGAAAATAGTACAGAATGGATTAACACTGCTTGCACAGGAGTCGTTGCCACTAAAATTTTGGCCTGATACCTTTATCACAGCAGTGCATCTTATAATAGATACCAACTAAGGTATTAGCCTTCAAATGTACTATAGAAGTCATAACCGAAAGTAAACATGAATAAAATAGTCTAAAGATATGTGGTTGTCTGTGTTTTCCTCACATCAGACCATATAACAAACACAAACTTGATTATAGATCCACACCATGCACTTTTCTTAGGCATATTACAAATTTCAAAGGTTATAAGTGTCTTGGCAGCAGTGGAAGAATTTACATGGCTAGATATGTGATATTCAATAGTTTTTTTTTTCATTCCGCAATTCCTCATACAAGTCCACAAAGAAAATTTAAAATCCAAGATATTTTATATCATCTATTCATGAAAAAGTTATTGATATTATGTATGTGCCACATTATAGTGATAATATAACACACACAAGTAACACAAACTATCAGCACACCTCAGCACGAAGTATCCAGCAATGGATAGGGTCAAGAGTGTGGGGACACTACTACTAGCAATGATACAGGCTCACAACACCAATGTACAAGCAACAATGAAAGCAACAATTCTGAAAGCACTCACGGAGATGAAAGCAACAACAACAATAAAATGCAAAATCAACATCATATCATAACTAGAGAAAAAAGTGGTATACTCAAGCCAAAAACTTACTACATGGAATTCAATAATTCTGATCCATCCACTTATCATCAAGAATTACTTAATGATAAGTGGAGGTTAGCCATGAAGGAAGAGCTGAATTCTTTAAATAGAAAGCAAAATTGATGCTTAGTTCCACCACCCAAAATAAAAACATTATAAGATGCAAGTGGACATATAGAATAAAAAGACATGCTGATGGTACCATATCTAAATACAATGCTAGGTTAATAGCCAAAGGGTATTCACAACAGTATGGAGTTAACTTCAATGAGACATTCTTACCTATTGTGAAACCAACCTCTATTAGAATTAGACTAACCATAGCCTTGCATAAGTACTGGACCATCAAACAACTTGATGTAAATAATGCCTTCTTAAACGGTGATTTATAGGAAGAAATTTACATGGAACCTCCCCCCGGGATTGAGGATACAACAAACAAGGAACCGGTGTGCAAGATAAATAAAGCAATATATAAGCTCAAGCAAGGGTGTGGTTTGACAAGCTAAAAGCAACACTATCAAAGCTTGGCTACAACCACACAAAATCTGAAAACTCACTACTTACAAAATTCACTGCAAATACTGTTACCTATGTACTAATTTATGTTGTTGAATTTATAAGTACAGGCAACAGTGAAAGTGAAATCAAGTGCATCACTAGTCACTTTAACAATGAGTTCCCTATCAAAGACTTAGGGGAACTATCATGCTTTCTTGGAACTGAAGTTCACATATCAAAAGACAATGAACTACAACTAATCTAGGGAAAGTACATCGCAGGAATCTTAGCCAAACCATAGAAGGACAAGGCAAACACACTACCTACTCTAATGATAACTATTTGCACTTATGTAAAGAAAAAGGAGAACCAATATGCAATAAGAAATAGTACAAAAGAATCATTGGAGCACTTCAATATGTAACCATAGCCAGGCGAGACATATCTTACAGTGTGAACAAGGCAAGTCAATTTATGCAAAAACCATTAAGTGAACACTGGAAAGCTGTCAAGAGAATAATAAGATATCTTAAGGGTACAATCAATCAAGGACTGGTCATGAAGCCATGCAACAATCTAAATATTAATGCATACTCAAATGCAGACTAGGCAAATGATTATGATGATAGGAAATCCACAAGTGGTTACTGCATATTTCAAAGAAAAAATCCTATATCTTAGTGTGCAAAGAAACAAAACATACTTTCCAGATCAAGTACATAAGCAGAGTATCATAGCATTGCTAGCACAAATACTGAGATAATGTGGATTCAGTCACTTCTAAGTGAATTGAAAATTAACATCGTCAACAAAGCAACAGTGTAGTGTGATAATCTAAGTGCAAAAGCCTTAATGACCAATCCAATAACTCATTCTAGAACCAAACATTTAGAGTTGGACATCTATTTCGTAAGATAACTAGTGCAAAAAAGAAGGCTAGAAGTAAACCATGTACCTTCTACTTACCATGCTGCAGATTTTTTAACCATGCCTCTGTTAAAGCATAGATTTGAAGCTTTAGGAGAAAAGCTTTGCATTGCTGAACTGAACAATTTACGGCAGAAAAAAGCTCAAATCTTTCGACCATGGCAGCTATAGGGGACTCTGAGGTTAAAATTCATAAATCGGTCAGCAAACCTAACAGATCCATCACTAAAAGCCATGGATCTGCCACGAATACCCAAATTCTCAGCAAATCCGTAAGAATTCAACTTCCAGCCAACAGATCCACAACTAATAGCTATGGACTGGAGGAAGAAAGCATGAATAAGAAGATTCTCATTAGATCTGAGAAAGTTTAGCAAAGATGGATGATGAAGAAACCTAATTTTGAAAATTTCGACTGCAGCCATTTTCGATTCTCCAAACCCTAGTTCAAAGAATCATAATTTATGATTTACTTGGAAAAATCAAGCTAATTATAATAGATGCTTACGATTTACTTGGAAAATCAAATTTTATAGGAAGATACAAGGCTGAAAGCTATCACATTGAAACTTTTGAGAGGGATTCAAATAGAATAGCTCAGCAGGAGGCTAATCTAGACAGAAGAGTCGTTATTTATTCTGATCAGAGATAATAGGATTATTATACCATTATTTTCGCAAGATACTCATGTGATTTTTTTCATTCAATCACAACGTTTTTACATTACAATGAATTTCGGAAAATATGAGTCGGTGCTTTCACTAAAAGCTTGAAAATGATATTAAAAACAATTAAGTACATTTGATAATTTTCTTTTACTAAGAAACAAGATGGAGTATGTGTTATTAAATGAAAGAGAAATAAGGTTATAGTTAACGAAAGTCATTGGAAACAAAAATGATGTAACATGAATGAGATTAATTCAAATGAGGACAAAGTAATTATTATGGACTTTGTACAACTTACATTTGACATAGTAATTTGATAAATAAAGGAAATATGAATTCACGCTTGATATTAGTTCAAAGAGGCAATACAAAAGATAATAATTCCAATTTTCCAAAAGATATATCAAATTGATGTTTCTCCATTATATGCTATTATCAAATAGAGAAAAATATTATAGAAAATAGTTAATTTATTCCAAAGATTTTGATAAGGTACTTTGTTTTTGTTGCAAGTTATTTAAAAACAATAAATTGATGCTTCAATTGGCCAATAATTGAGTGGATAATTCGAAAAGTAGTAGTGCAAAACTTTAAGCACATAAAGTTAATGTTGATCATACCAGTAGCATAGAGAAGTGTATTGAATTAGAAATAAGGTTTCAAAAGAATTAAACAATTAACAAAAGCGCACAAGAAAAAATTAGTAAGGAAAAGAGCATTGTGTACAAGTGCTTCTAAGAATAATAACGATTGTCACAATCCTTGCTTCAAATAATTAGGAATTTCGTGGAGGTAATAAGAAATTTTATCAAGAACAATGAAACATTTTTAATCAATGTATAAACTGGTACGTTTAGCATGTGCATTGGCCATGTGCAAAAAGAGAATAAACTGATGTATTTCGGAAGAATGATCATATACATAAATGTTAATTGGCATGGATAAGTATGCAAGTTAATTTCTTTTATCACAGAATACTACGAACAAATAAACGCAAAACTTCAAGTTATATTTTCGGTCCTTAATTTGATTTCTTTTTGGATATTGGATGAGAACAACATACTATGTTGATTGCACTCTAAAAGCATGAACAAAAGTTGTTTGATTAGTTGAAATGTATTGATATTTGTAGAACTACGTAAAGCTACCTGATACGAATTATTAGAATCATTCTTTTACTTACTTTAAGTGGATGTAAATATGTAGTGACATTTTCTTTTGGAAGAATTGGTGATCAACTATGATTAGAGGTGAGCACACTTGTATTTTTTTGTAATATATTATGACATTCAATAACGATGTTGTAACCAAAATAATATCGGATTTGAAAGTGACGTAGATTAAGGTTTTTACGACTATACTAACACTATGAGGGGAGTAAATAGTGTTTTATTAAATTAATGAATTACTTTAGAAATATTTTTGATTATGCTTATGAGTATGCATATAATGATCACATAATAAATCTAAGAAAAATAGGCAAGTAAAATAAATGCAGTAAAGCAAAAGAGAAGAACACATCAGATTTTATACTAGTTTGAAGTTACCCTACATTTAATTCCATACTTCGTACGTACTTTAGTCACTGTCAATTCAATTACACTTCGTCATTTCAAGTCTACCAGACAACACCCTCTAGAATCTCGGCCTCTGAATACAGCCAACTTGATTGTCTAGCAAACAAGTCACTCCGTCCAATTACTTTTTACCAGCATAGTCAAACCCATCTAGATTCAGACTCACCTAGTCACTCCCATGACAAATTTTGGTTTGTTGTTAAAAAGAATGCAAGCTTGGATCTTTCGATCTTGATTACAATTTCTTCTATAACTCAGATTTGCACTTCTATTTTAATAGAATGGAGAGAGTTTGATTGTAACAACCCGAAAATCCGAGCCAGTTTAAAAATTTTTATTTTGGCAATTTTAGCGAATTTTGAATATTTAAAATAGATTATTTTAAATAATATTGTCGAGAAAATTTATTTTGAATATAATTAGAACGTATATATTATATACGCCGTCGTTAGAATATAAATAATTATAAATAGAATTGAAAATGGTGCGGTAGTTCGATAATTCGATTTCAAACTTCAATTGAATGTACCGGGTGCACAACAATCCGGATTTTAGTGAAACCAAAAATAATAGGATCTAATTGATGATATCTTTCCAACGAATCCGAAAAATCAAAATTTCATAGCGGGAATCAAAAGATATGTCCAGTTGAAAATTCTGAATAGTCGCTATGGAATTCAGGCCCTTAAAAATGGAAATTTTGCAAACGACCTCGGATTTCGACGAAACCACTTTTGTTCGGTCCGTGATGTCAAATTATTGCTAGTTTTAAATTTCATAATTTTTTGAATCAATATGTGAGCGTGGCAAAGGAAAACGCGTTTGACCAGTTTCACTTGATTTTAATCGACTGGAAATTGGCCATTTTTCAAACGGTCTCAGAATTCGACGAAACGAGTTTTGTTAGGACCGTATCGTCAATACGAAGCTAGAAAATATTTTTCTGGAATTTTTCTAGTTAGTATGTGACCCCGGTAATTTGAAATGTACGTTTAAAATTCAATATAGTGATTTAAATGTAAATTCAACGGAAACTGATCGAAACGATCGAATCAGCTTACGATACATATCCCATTGTGTTCGGAATGGGGGTGAAACGCTATGGACGACAGGAGGTGGGCCTCGTTTCGAGGTCGTGTGTGGAAGTCAACTTTTTGCCAAATTAAATAATTAAATAATAAAAAAAATATCCTCCTCTTTATTATCTTCTGCCCCCCCTCATTCTCGATTCATAACAGAAAAAGAAAAAAAAACAAAAAAAAAAAACGAATTGAACCAGTCGCCGCCGTCCAGGCGAGGGCCTCGCCTCCCCATCGCCACCTCCGAACCACCGCACCCCCCTGTTGCTCCCCCACCTCCGTCGCCCTACCACTCGCCCCTCGATTGACCGCCGACCTCCACGCGATACCCCCCTCCTCGCCAGAAGCGACGCGATACCCTTCCCCCCCCCCCCCCCCCAGACCTCGGCGGCGCTGAAACCCCCCCCCCCCCCATCCGAAGTTCAACAGTGGAAAACCCCCCCTCTTCCTCCTTTGATTTACTGTAAGTGATTTATTAATTTTTTTTATATTTAAATCAGTTTTTTTTCTTTTTCTATTTTCTTTTATATTTTATCAAAATAGAAAATGTTGTTTTGTGTAATTAGCATGGAAAGAAAAAACTGAATATATATAGCTTAGATTTAAAAATGGGGGTTTAAAAATAAAATAGCCTGATATGCTTTGCTATTTGAAAATAAAAATATAAAACGTGATTTTTATATTTTTAAAGAATTAAAAATATGATTTTTATATTTTTAAAGTAATAAAAATATGGTTTTTATATTTTTAAAGTAATAAAAATATAATCTTTACTATATAGAAGATGTAAAAATATGATTTTTATATTTTTAAAGAATTAAAAATATAATTTTTACATGTTAGGAATATTAAAAATATCATCTTTATATAGGTAGCAAAATAAAATGTGATTTCTATAGGGATGAAATTGAAAAGGTAAAATCTTTAAAAATAAAAAGACGATATTTTAAAAATAGAAAAGGCGAAAACTTTATTCTTATAAAGGCGAAAACTTTATTCTTATAAAGGCGAAAACTTTATTCTTATAAAGGCGAAAACTTCATATTTGAAAAGGCGAAATCTTTATGTAAAGTGTAGCGAAGTAAAAATTCGATTTTTATATATTGAATAGCATAGTAAAAATTCGATTTTTATATATTGAACAACATAGTAAAAATTCGATTTTTATATATTGAATAGCATAGTAAAAATTCGATTTTTATATATTGAATAGCATAGAAAAATTCGATTTTTATATATTGAATAGCATAGTAAAAATTCGATTTTTATATATTGAATAGCACAGTAAAAATTCGATTTTTATATATTGAATAGCACAGTAAAAATTCGATTTTTATATATTGAATAGCATAGTAAAAATTCGATTTTTATATATTGAATAGCATAGTAAAAATTCGATTTTTATATATTGAATAGCACAGTAAAAATTCGATTTTTATATATTGAATAACATAGTGAAAATTCGATTTTTATATATTGAATAGCGAAGTAAAAATTCGATTTTTACATATGTAGTGGCTACAGCAACGAAGATGACCAAAAAAAAAAAAAAAATGAAAACGACGAAGACATCTACCAAGAAAGAGTCAAGATGATTGGATAGCTATATGTGAGAACTTCTCACTCTTCAATTTCTTTTCTAGTTATATATATATATATATACTAGGATGCAGACGGTGCTTAGTAGCACCCGACACAATCGTCCACAGACCATGGACTTGTTTGTTTGATTGCAAAAATTAGTTAGATGATTTGATTTGAATTTGGTTGTTTGGTGATTTTGATTGATGTGTGAATGGCGTGGGCCTTCACTAGACCGGGGATAAGGCTAGACCTCGTCCCGTTTCTAGTATCGTGCCGTTATGCCGCCGAAATTTTCTAAAATAAGTTAGAAAAATAAAAATATCATTTTATTTAAAGAATGAACTGAATAAAAATTCATGTGTTGAAATAAAATATTTTATCGTTAAAAATATAATTTTTAGCGTGAATGTGAATAAATAAATATTTATAAACAAATCGACCGATTTGTTTATATACACTGATTTGACTGATATTGATTGGGTCGATAAATTTTACACATCGCCCAACTGCACAAATAAAATCTGTGTTTGATTGTTTGAAACCCCACACGGGTGTTGGGATGAAATTTTAAGTTCACTCATCCTGATTGATTAAATATGTCGATCGATTGATTGACAGGCTGTTATAAGCGTTAGATATCTATATTTGATGCTTATACAGTGTAGTGCACTTTGGTTGATGGTTGATTATTTTTCAATGCTATCTTATACGTGTGATGTATGAAAATCCATATAATTAAAATTATATGGTGATTGATTGGGCCTCATTCCAATTTAGAAAATAAAGAATAATATAAAATAAAGGTTCATGTGTTGATTGTAATCATCCGTTGAGATTAGTCATGTGTTGAACGAAATATTTTAACAATAAAATTTATATCTTTACCTCTATAAAATAAAGGTTCATGTGTTGACTGTACTCATCCGTTGAGATTAGTCATGTGTTGAACGAAATATTTTAACAATAAATTTTTTATCTTTACCTCTATAAAATAAAGGTTCATGTGTTGACTGTACTCATCCGTTGAGATTAGTCATGTGTTGAACGAAATAATTTAACAAAAATAGTCACACGTGGACAGTACTCATTCGTTGAGATTAGTCGTGTGTTGACAAAAATAAATGTTCATTTGTTGAATAGAATGAAGGAATATATGAAGCCGTGTTGATTAGATTGACGCCATTTTCACGTGAACGATATTTATATCGATTTTATTCATTTTAAAATGAATATTGAAAAATGATTTCGAAATCGAATATTTTGAAATGAAATTTGAATCGAATTGAAAAGAAAACGAATTTGATTCGAATTGAATATATAACGAATTTGATTCGAATTGAATATATAACGAATTTGATTTCAATTGAATATATAACGAATTTGATTTGATTAGAAAATGAATTGAATTTGATTTGATTAGAAAACAATTTGAATTGAATCGAATAGAAAACGACTTTGAAACCAATTTGAATTGAATCGAATAGAAAACGACTTTGAAACCAATTTGAATTGAATCGAATAGAAAACGACTTTGAAACCAATTTGAATTGAATCGAATAGAAAACGACTTTGAAACCAATTTGAATTGAATCGAATAGAAAACGACTTTGAAACCAACTTGAATTGAATCGAATAGAAAACGACCTTGAAACCAATTTGAATTTGAATTGAATAGGAAAACGAATTCGAAATCGAATTGAATTGAAAACGAATTCAAATTGAATTGAAAGCGAATTGAAATGAATTCAAATTGAATTGAAACTTGAATTGAATAGAAATGAATTTTAAAACGAATTTATAAAGAAGAATTCAATCTTGATTTGAATTGAAATGGAAGTTGAAATTGTTTTTGAAACGAATTTAAAACGATTTATAAAATTCGTTTTAAATAGAAATCAACGAAATATATATTATATATATAATATAATGGCCTGAATAGAACGCGCCGCGCCGCGGCAGTTCGAAAATTTCGACCATTTATTTCAAACGGAGATTACGGGAGATCCGACCGTCGGATTCTCCTAAAACTGGAACCGTTGGGTTCGTATCGAAAAGAGCTTTCTAACGAATATTTGGAATTCAAAATCTTATGGTTGGATTTGGAGATACGTCCAAATCAAATTTGAAAAAGGTCGCTGTAAGTGCAGTTCGATGGCCGTTAATGGAAATCGGCTGTACGGGCCTTGATAAAATTACTAAAAATAGTAATAATTTGTGTAAAATCATAAGAAATGATTTGGGAAAATTTGGGATGAAAAACTCCATATTTGAAAAGATAAAAATAGATTTTTATCGAAATGAACTAGTTTTCAACTAAATTTAAAACCCAATTATTTTTAAATAAATAAATTAGATTTAAAAAGGGGTTTTAAATAATCGGAATTTCTAATATATTTGATTGGGTTTGAAATGGGTTTATCGTGAACGGTGTTTTAAATAACACTAGTTCTTTAACCCGATAACAAATAGAATGTGATTTGGGTTTGTCGTGAACTGTGTTTTAAATAACACCTAGTTCTTTAACCCAGTAAAAGGAGTTCTAACGAATCTGCAATTAGATTGAAATGTGAATCTATAATCTAAATTATCAAATTAAGAAATGAGCGAGAATGGAGTATCGCCAGTTTTGCTCCAAAGCGATAGTTAAATCTTTAATTAGATTTGAGCGTGAAATGGTAATTAATTTTACCGATAACACCATGGTGTTAGATATGGAGTATCACCAGTTTTGCTTCATGGGATGAATAGGTTGGGATTGGGAAATAAAATACATAATTACTTCGGTGTGGTTCGCTAATCTCGACTAGTTCAGAAAACCATACTTTGGTTTGAAACGACATCCAAAGGAAGATTAGAGGATAAATTTTAAAGAATTTATCTTGGATAAAATTAATGGGAACCTTTCCCAAAAGATGTGAATATTTAAATAACGGAATATTCAGAATTGGAATGAGGCGTATGTTGAGTTTGAGTAACATTTGTTTTAATATACGCGGGTTGTTCGGAAAGGCCGGGTTTATAACCATTCTGAATAACCGATTCGACGATAAGTCAAAGATGAAGACGGTGGTCGAAGACCGGAAGTCTTCACATCGTTTGGGCAATTTCTGACGATCCTGATTGGGCTGTACACCCAAGAGGATGGAAATTGTTGGTGGTCGTCCAGACGTACTTTGAGACGGATGGATATGCGAGGAAAGTGCCTCCGGTTTTGTTCAGACCCAGAACGAACTTGTAAATGGATTGTGTGTCTGACATTGGATTTTATTATGTGTTGATTGATTTCTGTTAAATATATATCTGTTTGGCGGTGGAGAATTTATTCTCTTGCTTAACGCCCTTCTCTGAGATGTACGAGCTTAGAGGTTATATATCGATAGATATCAATCGCACGGCATGAATTGCCTGTGTGGCGTGCTGAGTTGCATGGATCAAGGCTTCTGTTGAAAAGCAAAGTCTTGTGGTTGATGATCAGAGCACAGCCTACGTGGCAGCTTTGTGTATAACGTGAATTCGCGAGCCTCACACCTCGGTATGAGTTAAAAACGGGATACGGACTGCAGGGAGAGCACGACGTTTCTTTCTAGCTTTGGTGGTGTCAGTGACTTACCAGCCCTGACATTTATATACTTTTCACCTATGTGGTTGTTGGAATGCGAGGCGCCTCGATTATAGGTCTGTAAGGACCGGGAAACGTGTGTTCAGGCATAACTAATCCTCTAACGTAAGTGAGGACCGGCCCTGAAGATCCAAGGATTGCCCAGAGTGCGTAGTCCTGAGGCATTTGCTAGAGTGTCTCGAGCGCGGAGAGGAGCTTTCCCCTTGCCTCGACTCATGACGAAAATCCAATTTCCAATACGTTTATTGCGGTTTTAATTGTAGAACTAGTATGGTGACATGATATATGGTACCCATGTCGTCTATGATTTATATTTATGATTGAAACTGTTTTGACACTATACACTTATTATAGTATCAAATGATTTGTTTAAAACGTACCAAGCATGTTTGGCTATTATAAGGGAAAACCCTATCCTCCGGCTTGCGTTGCATTGTGTGATGGGACCTGAGTCTTATAATAGCTTCATTTTTCGAAAAAGCATTGCGTTGTTTAATGATATGCACTGGTATTCTTGGGAGGAAACCCGTTCCATGTTATACGGCGTGGTCCCTTGAATTACTCTCTTTTAAATTAAAGTTTAAATAACTGTTTTAGTTCTCACACCAGTCACATGACTGACCTGGAGTTTATTGTTTTAAGCTAAACTCTGGGTGCCCCTATTTTCCGCATGGGCAGCTAGTAGTTTTGGTTTTGCAGATTTATATTCACAGGATCCTGGTTTACAGCTGGAATGATATCCGGAAAGCTCTGTATCCGTATATCACCTTCAGTTGTGCTTTGTATTATTTTCCGCTGCTATGCAATTTATTGTAATCTCTAATATTTATCGAATGTAATTTATTCATTTATACTCTGTATATTCTTGTATCTGATGGAATTGTTGTAATAGCAATGAAATGTTCTTCCGTCTGCGTTCTGATTTGTCCTGTTCTCAAACGATCAGGGGTTTCGAACGGTCTAGATCGGTTTAACGACTGATTCGGATAGAGCGAAATTCCCGGCCCTCACATTGATGTAAAATGAAATCAAAGATGAACTGACTTGATTCGGTTTGAAAATTAGCCAAGTATAAGGTCACATTCGAAAGAAATTTAGAGAGGAGAGAAAAGAGTGAGATGAATAAGAGAAGAAGTTACAAATTTGTTTCTAGAAGATGAATATATGTATATATATATATTATGAATATACACATATATATATATATATATATATATATATTAGGGTGAAGAGAAACAATAATTTTTGGTGGATACAAAGGATAAACACTTCCATTCAGATTTGAATTTTGAAAATAGTGGTCACTATGTCACAAACATAACATGCCTATATTGACATGCCCTTAGTGTATTTGAAAATTAGTTTGATCAAAAATTGTTTTGGAAATATATATCTATATATAGAGTTAAAAATTTGTGAAACTATTAAAACATAGTTAATATATTTTTTAAACATAGTGAAGCTTAAGAAAATATATAAAAATAATTTTAATTTTTTTAAACTAAAGCATAATATATATATATATATATATATATATATATATATATATATGAACACAATATATATGTAATAATTAAATCTTTTAAATATTAGTATCAAAACTATAATATCAAATCATAATTATTAAGGCTGATATCAATATCTAAAGTATACTTAAAATCAAAGAGTATCATTTAAAATCTAAGTAAAATGTAGAAACCAAAGTATAATCATAATCAATATATAAATATAATAGCTGAAGAATGAGTATAATCAAAATATGAAAACCAAGGTATAAGTATAGTAACAACCTAATCTTATGGGATTACCCGTTCTTTGCTATAATAATGAATTATAATGGGATTATTATTTGTTAATCAAGTGCTAAATATTAATTAGGAAGGATAATTTGAATAAAATAACCGAAGTATAAATAAATGTAAGGTTTGGAAATTTGTTTGGAAGGTAATTCAATAAAATGATTATAAATCATTTAATATGGGTAAAAATGGAAATTTATGGAAATTTTGTTAGGTTTAAATATGCTTACGGAAAATAGGCTTAATAATGTGTTTTGTTTCGACTTAGGAGAATTTGTGTATTTTGTGTTAAAATGGAGAATTGGGAATAAGTTGTGGTTCAGTACCAATGTTGTGAACTTAAAGTTGGGAAAATAGTGTATATATCTCTACTAATAAATAAAAATCTTTCATGGATGGTGAAGCTTTTTATGAGTTCCAATATTGTCCTTTCTCCTCCTTTTAATTGTATCATAGAAAAAACCCGGGGGAGGGTACTTTAGTGATTTCATGTCCCTTGCTTACACCGCCTGATCCCAAGTTCCAGCAAAACACGTTCCACATTATCCCCACTTTTTCTACCGTTTTCTTCTTCTTCTCAACCATTTTCTTCATCGTTCTCTGCCATTTTCTTCCTCTTTCCATGTTGAAAAAAACCAGCAAATCATCGTTGTTCCAACTATATACAGCTCTTCCAACTTCTCACCAAACTCTCTTTCCCATTTCCTTAACCCTATCAACGTCCAGATCTACAAAATTACTCGGCCATCTGTCTACCTGTTATCCCATGGTTGACTATCTTCGGTTAATAGCTATGAAAATGGCACCTTGGTTTTCACTTTTCGATTACTAGATTTTGACTAACGGGATAAAAGGTTGTCCCACCCGATTTGGCTATCAATTGAATTTCAGGCTATCAATAAGCGATGGATCTGGATCTGCAGTTTCCCAAAACCTCGGATCAAGTTTTAATTTGCAGTATTCTTCAATTTTTGCTTTTTGAAATAAACATTTGTTTATTGTTTGGATGCTCCTTTTATAGGTACTTCTCTCCTTTAGATCGTTCAGGCTGCTTCCTCTTTTTTTGTTGGTATAGTTATTTATCACTCTTTTATTTACATATTTTTGATGCCTACTCTTTTCCTTTTGCCATATTAGTTTCAGCATGGGGTAGTCTTTAGGTCTTTGTTGTTTACGCTGATTAGGTTTGTAATATGTTACAATCTGTTTATTGTCTGAAATACACACAATCATATTGTGGTTTATGTGATGGTTTCGATTTGCCCCATCCACTGCAACTGATTACATTTCTTCTTCACTTCTTTAAAATAAAAATAGAGAAAATGATCTGTGGTCACAATAATGTCTCCACTACTAACCGACGGCTGTATGTTAATCACTTTCAACATTATATACATAAATCCCTTTTCTTTTGTCATTTGCAGATTACTTTCATCTGATTAAATCTGAAAAATAATTCATTGTATTTGTTTTTTACTTAACATTTACATCTTAACATTATGTGACACTGAAGCATTTTATAGTGCTAAATTATTTGATTTCCACATGGTAGTACTATTCTGTAGTTGTGGCTGAAATAGTTGTTTGTTTAGTTGCACATATTCAGATGAGTGTATTTTTCCACTTTTAAACCTTTCACTACCTACTATAATGTAAAACCATGGCGTATGTATATCATATGTTCAGTTGAACAGTTTTTATTAAAACAATTGTCTTACCTTTTGTCCTTAATATGTCGTTTGTTTAAAATATTCAGCTGATTGACTTAAGTTTGCATGTAGGCATGCAGTCATAGGTACATTGTATTAACATTTTTCTTATACGTGTAATTTGTCTCTGTTTCCTAGCTATGAAAATGGTTTGGCAACAAATAGTTTATCTTGTGTATACAATAAGGTGGAATTTTCAATGAGAATAATTATTAAGGTGAATGATATGAACCTTTCTAGGTCATTATTGCATTCGTTCATATACTGCAAATAATATATCTGCAATGTTTAATTATTCTGTGAAAACCTAATGCATTACTTCCTTACCATCAGAAGGTCTATATGCAACATGAAGCTGAATGTTCTAAGATCAAGCGATTAAGAGCGTGGTTATATATGAAATTTTGGATGGGTCAACCATGCGACCATATCACACTACAATGGTAATTTCTAGCTTTCAATTTTTCAGTTATATGCATAATTTGGTTTTTTTTATACTTCATCTCAACATCAATATAGAAAACAAGTAATATTTCGGTTCTGGATGGTTTTAAGTGAAAATAAAATTTTGCAAACTCAAATGATTTTTTTGATTATGAAACAATATAGCTGTAAGCGAAGAGCTAGAAGTTATAGTGGACCACTTTCATATCTGCAATCTTTTATGGTTTCTTTCATACAGGCTTGATATTTTGTATTCAATAGAGCATCAGCTGAAATTTTGGAAAAAAAAACTTTCAAAATTATGATTGAGTTGGCTACACCCTGACGTGAACATTTGCTTGTCTCAGTATGGGCTTTCTTTTACATCTATTTTTTACACTACAAGCTGACACACGCAAATATAAATACACATATGTTACACATTAGTTTTAATCTTCTGCTCATTTCAGCATATAATATTTGTGACGGCCCGCCCGCACCAACCGACATTTACCCCAAAGGTGCGCTGTACACATGTCCAATTAGTACGGGACGGATCATCAGAAGGAAAGGGAAGAAGGAAATGAACTAACAAGGAACTTGTAGAATGTCTCACAGCGCATAGAACAAAATATAATAATAACATACTTGACATAAAATAGGTGAGACAGTGCATAAGCTGAAACAACTAACATAGCAGCGGAAAATCCAAGTACAGCTTATGATCCAAAGTTAACATTATTACAACTTTTCAAACTGTCTCAAAAAGCAAAAACAAGATAAGGGAGGTACACTACTAATGCCCAAGTAGCGACCACCAACGAAACAGGGAGAATATCTATATATCATACTTGGAAGCCTCCTGCTCGCCTCCGAATCAGCTACTCGCGCATCACCAGCTAACCTACTCTAGTCTGCTCGTGTGAGCTCCCAGAGTAATAAGAAGAGACATAAAACTCTGGGTCAGACATAAAGCCTGGTATGAGCGATAAGCATCTAAACAGAACAATAACAGGTAGACTAAAACATACCTGAACCTGCAACCAAAGAGTTAGCACTACATACTGCACAACACTCTAAGGTGCCATTTCAAATAGTGTAAAGATACTGCACAACACTCTAAGGTACCATCCTCACATCTCTTACTCAGTGCATAAAGCATATGATATTCACCACTTCGATCACCCAACACACTTTGCTATGATCACTTTGCCCCCATGAAGTCATAAAAGGCTTCACTGCACTGATACATAGCCACTAATCCTTCGCTATGTCCACTTTGCCCCATGGAGTCGCAATGACCCCACTGCACTGGCTCATAGCCTTACTAATCCTTTACTATGTCCACTCTGCCCCATGGAGTCACAATGACCCCACTGCACTGGCTCATAGTCATACTACGCATCACTTTGGCCCTCGACTCATAATGACTCTACTGCACTGATAACGTAGTCTTGCTACCATCACCTTTCCCCTCGAGTCATAGTGACTCTAATGCACTGATAAGTAGCCCATCATCCATTTTCAGTGGTGAATCGAAGTTATGAACATCAACAACTCCTTAGCACACGTCCCGAAGCAAAGTTCAACCATGAAGTGAACTCATTGGTTCCCAACTGGATCCTGAGCTCTAACTTCCCATTTGGACTACCTTTGCATCTCGGGTTATTGGTCATCACCGGATCAGTTTGGATCTTCCCCTAATCACTAGTTCGGTTCGGATCGGAATGATTCCCTACACTGGATCGGGTCGGATATCTCGAGCTCCCTCCCAATATGTTGGTTCGGATCGGAAGACGTCGCCTCTAGGGGATCGGGTTCTTCAATTCCATTCACCACGCGTCGGTTCGGTTCGGGGGTGACCATGCAGGTCGGATCGGATGATGTATGCCACGAGAAAGGCAAGTGGATAGAAGCTTCCCCGGTCCTTGTTGTCCTCCTCTGTTCGGATCGGGGTGTGGAGCATAAAAGCGGATCGGAGCTTCAGAATTCGAGTGGGGTTCGGATCGGGTCCTCCTAACCGATCTGATCCGGTTCGGATGTCTTCCTGCACTTTTTCCAGCAAGCAGTTTACGCCACTTGACGGAGTTTTCGACCATTCCAACTACTCTAATCAATCACAAAGCATACCATACAGTCATAGCAACATGTATAATCGACCACAAACATCAAAACAATAATCATAGCATGTAAAATGGATCAAACATACCCTAAACCCCATATTTTCCCCTAAGCATGTTTAGGTGAAACTAATGATATGATTAGCAAAACTTAACCAAATTAACCCAAACTCATATCAGAGGTCTAAAACATTATTTAAGAATTTATGAGTATTTTTCCAGATTTTTATCATGTTGAAATTCAATAATTAACACTAATTACCCTTAATTAGCCATAATTAGTGTGGAACTATGCAAATCACTCACCTTAGCCACAAATAAGACTTAGATCTGAAATAGATCTCTGATTAGGTGCGAATCCCAATGCTAAACAGCAGCTCTAATCTTGATTTGGTGTTGATCTCTCTTGATTTGATGTTGCTAAGCCCAATCTCCAAGTAGAAAGTGATTTAGAGGTTGGAGGCCATTTTTAGGGTTTCTTAGAGGTAAGTGGAGGCTAGAAAACTGAAACGGAATGAATCTCTAACTCTTTTCAGCCTCCCCATAACCCTAATCCCGAAATGGGTTATGGGCCCATTCACTAATCACCCTATTTGGCCCGGTTAAGCAGTTTTTCACCTTCCAAACCTTATTTCAGCCATATCTCCCAAACGGTGAGTCCGTTTGGCTATTATGACCACACTAGGGAAAGGTAATTCATCAAACGAATCTAATGGAAGTGGGTTCAGGTCAAAATTCCTTTCAAATCAAAAGTTATGGCCGAAACAAGATCAGCTAGGGGAAAAATGGTCATTTAAAAATCGACAAAAATCATGAACATAGGAAATGACTCTAATGGTTGTCTCCCAAAGTTACATGACCATACGACTTCATATGGGAAAGAAATAAATATTCTACGATCCTCCGATGCGTAGAATGCGGGTTGTTACATTCTCCCCCCCTTAAGAAATTTCGTCCCCGAAATTCCCTAACCAAAACACACACAAGGGTCCCGCATGCCTATCAACCATAAACAACAATCAAACATGCAAAACAAACAAAACAAGTCTATCCTAACATGCAGAATAATTAAATTGCAAAGTAAATCTTACCAGGCAAAGAGTTCTGGATACGTCTTTCTAATGCTCTCCTCTGTCTCCCAAGTACAGTCATTCTCGTTCTCGCCCCACTGAACCTTGACTAGCTTCACCGCCATTCTTCGAAGTTGCTTCGTATTATGCTCGACAATACGAATCGGCTTGCGGTTCCCAACCGCCTCGAGTTCTACTTCGAAGTCCTCCAACTAATCAGGTGAAATAGTCATATTTGAGTCGTGTTCGAACTTCCTTAACTAGGAAACAAGAAATACGTTGTGAACTCCCGCCATCTTCTCGGGTAAGTCAACTCTATATGCCAAATTTCCGACTAGTTTAAGAACTGGGAATGGGCCAACAAATCTTGGTGCCAACTTGCCTCTCCTGCCAAATCGTATCATGCTCTTCAACGGAGAAATATTGACAAACACTAAGTCACCAACGGAGAATTTTAAGTCTCTTCTCCTCTTATCAGCATAACTTTTCTGCCTATCTTGGGCAGCCTTCATTCGTTGTTGAATGGTCTTAATCTTATCCGAAGTTTCCCTCACCACATCTAGTCCAAGCATAAACTTCTCGCCAGTCTCTATCCAACATGATGGTGAGTTGCACGGTCTTCCGTACAAAGCTTCATATGGAGCCATACCGATACTGGATTGGTAGCTATTACTATATGCAAACTCTACTAGATGCAAATGGTCATCCTATGATCCATCAAAATCCAATATACATGCTCTCAAGAGATCTTCCAATATACGATTCACCCTCTCCGTTTGACCGTCGGTCTGAGGATGATATGCGGTACTGAGATGTAATTATGACCCTAGAGCCTCTTGTAAGCTCTTCCAAAACCCACTAGTAAACAATGGGTCTCGGTCACTCACAATGCTTTTAGGTACTCCATGAAATCTCACTACCCACTTCATATACAATTCTGCTAACTTAGCTGCCATTCTGGTCGATTTGACTGGTATAAATCTTGCACTCTTAGTCAATCGATCCACAATTACCCAAATGCTATCATATCCCGATCTAGACCTTGGTAAACCATCGATGAAATCCATCGAGACTTGCTCCCATTTCCATTCGGGAATTTCTACTGGTTGCAACAAACCACTAGGCTTCTTTTTCTCGGCTTTAACTAGCTGGCAATTCATGCATTTGGATATAAACTTCCCAACGTCTCTTTTCATCCCTTCCCAGTAGTAAGTCTGTCTCATGTCTCGATACATCTTATCACCACCGGGGTGTATAGTCAGTTTTGAGTGATGACATTCTCTAAGCACTTCATCTCTCAAACCATTCACGTTGGGTACAACGAGTCTTCCATTCTTTCCAATCCATTCATCCCGATCAAGCCCATACAAATTCATCTCCTCACCGTCGATATTCATCTCTAACTTGGAGATGATTTCCAATAGATTAGGATCGTTTCTGTGGCTGGAACTAATCCGCTCTATCAAAGTGGGTCTGATCGCCAAACTAGCTAGCGTTTCTGGATCCAATTCGCACTTTGGTCTGAAATCAAACCCCGCGATATACTCCAGTTGCTTCCATTCAAGAAACATAGCCCCTAAACTGGCATGTCTCCTACTCAAGGCATCCGCTACCGCATTACCTTTCCCAGGTGTGTATGCGATATCAAAACCATACGAAGCCAAGAACTCTAACCATCTCTGTTGACGGAGATTTAGATCCTTCTGGGAGAAGAGATACTTTAACGATTTATGATCGGTAAACAACTCAAATCTTTCTCACAAGAGATAGTGTCTCCACATCGATCATTGCCAATTCCAAATCATGGGTAGGATACTTCTTCTCATGCGGCTTTAGCTGCCGACTAGCATAAGCTACAACCCTACCTCCTTGCATCAATACAACACCTAGTCCGGTACCACAAGCATCCGTGTATACCGTCATCTCTTCATTCCCTTTAGGAATGACTAACACTGGCGCATGCGTCAACCTTTCTTTTAGACTCTTGAATGCATTCTCACACACTCCATCCTAGACGAAGGACTGATTCTTCTTAGTCAACTGAGTCAACGGTGCTGCTATCTTGGAGAAGTCCTGGATAAACTTATGATAATATCCAGCTAACCCCAAGAAACTTCTTACATCTGTTGCATTCTTGGGCGTAGGCCAATTCTGTATCGTAGCCACCTTCGCAAGGTCCACGGCAATACCATTCTCTGAAACAACATGTCCCAAGAATCTCATTTCCCTCCTCCAGAAGTGACACTTAGAGAATTTCTCTTTCAATTGGTGTTTCCTCAACACCTCCATCACTATCCTCAAGTGTCCCTTGTGTTCCTCCTCTGTCCTCGAGTAAACAAGGATGTCGTCTACGAACACAAGAACAACTGATTCAACTGATCTCTGAACACTCGATTCATAAGATCCATAAAGTAGGCTGGTGCATTGGTCAACCCATATGGCATGACCAACCACTCATAGAATTCAGACGGCGTCCTAAATGCCATTTTTGGAACACTCTCATCCGCTACTCGGAGCTGATGAAATCTTGTCGCGAGGTCCAATTGGGAGAACACTCTTGCTCCTTCCAGTTGATCAAACAAATCATCTATCCGTGGTAGAGGATACTTATTCTTCCTCGTTATCTTATTTAACTCGCGATAGTCCACACACAAACGAAGGGAACCATCTTCCTTAGTGGCAAACACAACTGGAGCTCCCCACTCGGAGACACTTCTTCTAATAAATCCCTTCTTCAAAAGATTGCTGACTTGCACCCCGAGCTCTCGCTGCTCCCTTGGTACCATATGACGAAGTGGCATCACTATAGGTCTAGCAACTTTCACTAAATCGATACGGAACCCTATCTCTCGGTGTGGTGGAAGCCCGGTCACCTTCTCGAAGACGTCCTGATACTGGCCAACCACGGGCACGTCTGACAACTCATCATGCGGGATGTCGAGGGAATTTATAAAACTAGCCATTAACCCATCACTAGGTAGACTACCAAACACTACCCTCTGCCCATCATCCGCCCTAACTGTCACCAAAAAGCCCACACAGTCTACCACCACCCCGTATCTTTGGAGCCAATCGACCCCCAGTATAATGCCATACCCAGTAAAGCCCAAAACAAAGCAATCACAAACAAACATACATCCATGACTCGATAAGACCAAATTTCGGCAAATCATACTAAGGTTAGTTGAACCACCAATCGGGTTCGTCACAATCAATGGTCTATCGACTATCTCGGGTTCCAGTCCCAACCTATCTACAAGGTCACTAGATATGAAGGAACGGGAAGCCCCAGTATCAAACAAAACTTGAACTGGTACATCATAAATAGAAAGCATACCTTGAATGACGACATTCTTTCCTTTCTCCACCATAGTTAGGGCATTCGACGAAGAAGAAACAACATCGATAACATATGCTTTCACAATCTGCTTCTCCTTAAGAGGTTGTGGACACTTATCCTTATGATGTCCCACATGGCCACAGTTGTAGCACTTCCTATCCGCTGGCTTGGCCCGACATTCTTTAGCATAATGGCCCTTCTTAGCACAGCTGAAGCACTCAACATCTTTCTTGTTCTTTTTTCTGGCCATCCTTAGATTGGTTCTGTTTCCTCTCATTCTGAGAGTTATTCTTGCCTCCACCGCCTACTTGCGGCTTCAGCCCTTCTACAGATGCAACCTCAGTCTTTGGCTTAGGGTAAAGACTCTCTGATCTCAAAGCTTTCCCCACAATCGATTCAAAAGTCTCATCGATGTGGTTGATAAGCCTTTCCCCCAATTATCCATCCAAACCAGTAATGAACTTCTCATTCTTCTTCTCAGGAGTATCGATAAGAGATAGTCCTACTTCGACAAAGTGTCGAACTCAGCAATATAGTCCGAGACCGCCCTACCATTCTGCTTGAGTTCCAAGAATCTTTTAAACAATACTGGCTTCTGGGTAGCTGGAATGAACTTCTCGCTAAAGCGAGCCTTGAACTGATCCCAAGTAACCTGATCTTCTAGAGTACCTGTTCTAATGGCATTCCACCAATTCATCGCTCGCCCTTGCAGCTGACGAGACGCTAGCCTTCTCTTCATCGCATCCTCGATACCCAAGTCGTCGAAGATACGATCACAGCTATCCAACCAATCCTGAACATCTGTGGCCGACTCCGTTCCGTGGAACGGCTTCCCACCAAGGTTAGTGTAATCTTTGCACAACTTGGCGAAATCGACCCTAGGCGCCTGCACTATTGGACCACCACCATTTCCGAGATTGGGAACTGCCCCTTGAACATCCCTAAGCATCTCCCTCATGAAGTTAGTGAACATTGTCCTCATGTCAGGAGCATTCCCATTATTGGTCCCCCTACCAGCACCTCTAGCATATCGGCTCATCGTTCAATTTGTAAAGAGGAAACGATTAACGACCCCATAGTGCTGCTAGTGTAGTACGACTTCATTCTTATACTACTAATAGTATATATATATAGCTTTTGAAAACCAAAGTAGTCACAAATACGCGCTCTCATATACGTACTATCTCTCCCTAGTATCTTTCCCTAGGTTAACTACGCAACCTGGCTCTGATACCAAATGTGACGGCCCGCCCGCACCAACCGACATTTACCCCAAAGGTGCGTTGTACACATGTCCAGTTAGTACGGGATGGATCGTCAGAAGGAAACGGAAGAAGGAAATGAACTAACAAGGAACCTGTAGAATGTCTCACAGCGCATAGAAAAAAATATAATAATAACATACTTGACATAAAACAGGTGAGACAGTGCATAAGCTGAAACAACTAACATAGCAGCGGAAAATCCAAGTACAGCTTATGATCCAAAGTTAAAATTATTACAACTTTTCAAACTGTCTCAAAAAGAAAAAGCAAGATAAGGGAGGTACACTACTAATGCCCAAGTAGCGACCACATACGACACAGGGAGAAATATCTATATATCATACATGGAAGCCTCCTGCTCGCCTCTGAATCAGCTACTTGCGCATCACCAGCTAACCTGTCTCTAGT
This sequence comes from Allium sativum, assembly GCA_030737875.1. NCBI lineage: Eukaryota > Viridiplantae > Streptophyta > Magnoliopsida > Asparagales > Amaryllidaceae > Allium > Allium sativum. Next base: position 79,863,486 of record CM060918.1, read on the forward strand.
CTGCTCGTGTGAGCACCCAGAGTAATAAGAAGAGACATAAAACTCTGGGTCAGACATAAAGCCTGGTATGAGTGATAAGAATCTAAACAGAACAATAACAAGTAGACTAAAACATACCTGAACCTGCAACCAAAGAGTTAGCACTACATACTGCACAACACTCTAAGGTTCAATTTCAAATAGTGTAAAGATAACGGGGGTGGGGGGTGTGCATGTCATAGTGATTGCAAACAATCAAGCATAGCAACCATCCTCACATCTCTCACTTAGTGCATAAAGCATACGATATTCACCACTTCGATCACCTAACACACTTTGCTATGATCACTTTGCCCCATGAAGTCATAAATGGCTTCACTGCACTGATACATAGCCACTAATCCTTCGCTATGTCCACTTTGCCCCATGGAGTCGCAATGACCCCACTGCACTGGCTCATAGCCTTACTAATCCTTTACTATGTCCACTCTACCCCATGGAGTCACAATGACCCCACTGCACTGGCTCATAGTCTTATTACACATCGCTTTGTCCCTCGAGTCATAATGACTCTACTGCACTGATAACGTAGTCTTGCTACCATCACCTTGCCCCTCGAGTCATAGTGACTCTACTGCACTGATAAGTAGCCCATCATCCATTTTCAGTGGTGAATCGAAGTTATGAACGTCGACAACTCCTTAGCACACAACCCGCAGCAAAGTCCAACCATGAAGTGAACTCATTGGTTCCCAACTGGATCCTGGGCTCTAACTTCCCATTTGGACTACCTTTGCATCTCGGGTTATTGGTCATCACCGGATCGGTTCGGATCTTCCCCTAATCACTAGTTCGGTTCGGATCGGAATGCTTCCCTTCACTGGATCAGGTCGGATATCTCGAGCTCCCTCCCAATATGTCGGTTTGGATCGGAAGACGTCGCCTCTAGGGGATCGGGTCGGGTTCTTCAATTCCATTCACCACGCGTCGGTTCGGTTCAGGGGTGACCATGCGGGTCAGATCAGATGATGTATGCCACGAGAAATGCAAGTGGATATAAGCTTCCCCAGTCCTTGTTGTCCTCCTCTGTTCGGATCGGGGTATGGAGCGTAACGGCGGATCGGAGCTTCTGAATTCGAGGGGGGTTCGGATCGGGTCCTCCTAACCGATCCGATCCGGTTCGGATGTCTTCCTGCACTTTTTCCAGCAAGCAGTTTACGCCACTCGACGGTGTTTTCGGCCATTCTAATTATTCTAATCAATCACAAAGCATACCATACAGTCATAGCAACATGTATAATCGACCAAAAACATCAAAACAATAATCATAGCATGTAAAATGGATCAAACATACCCAAAACCCCATATTTTCCCCTAAGCATGTTTAGGTGAAACTTATGATATGATTAGCAAAACTTAACCAAATTAACCCAAACTCATATCAGAGGTCTAAAACATTATTTAAGAATTTATGAGTATTTTTCCAGATTTTTATCATGTTTAAATTCGCTAATTAACACTAATTACCCTTAATTAGCCATAATTAGTGAGGAACTATGCAAATCACTCACCTTAGCCACAAATAAGACTTAGATCCGAAATAGATCTCTGATTAGGTGCGAATCCCAATGCTAAACAATAGCTCTAATCTTGATTTGGTGTTGATCTCTCTTGATTTGATGTTGCTAAGCCCAATCTCCAAGTAGAAAGTGATTTAGAGGTTGGAGGCCATTTTTAGGGTTTCTTAGAGGTAAGTGGAGGCTAGAAAACTAAAATAGAATGAATCTCTTACTCTTTTCAGTCTCCCCATAACCCTAATCCCGAAATGGGTTATGGGCCCATTCACTAATCACCCTATTTGGCCCTGTTAAGCAGTTTTTCACCATCCAAACCTTATTTCAGCCATATCTCCCAAACGGTGAGTCCGTTGGCTATTATGACCACTCTACGGAAAGGTAAACCATCAAACGAATCTAATGGAAGTGGTTTCAGGTCAAAATTCCTTTCAAATCAAAAGTTATGGCCGAAACAAGATCATCAAAGGGCAAAATGGTCATTTAAAAATCGATAAAAATCATGAACATAGGAAATGACTCTAATGGTTGTCTCCCAAAGTTACATGACCGTAAGACTTCATATGGGAAAGAAATAAATATTCTACGATCCTCTGATGCGTAGAATGCAGGTTGTTACAATATTTGTCATGTTATCTTGCAAAATCTGATAATTTTTTCGATTCCAACCAACAAATGTTATCCATATCAGAGGGTGTAGTAGTTCAACTATGTCCTTCTATGTTTTAGCTTTCTGTAAAATCTATTTCTTATTTTAAAAGTTGACACAAAAACAGACGAACCTACGTATAAATTACCTATATTATTTGCACTAATTTTATTTTTTCATTCATTTTCAACTTATCATATTTATCATAATATCCTAAAGTTGGACATTTTTATTTTGAGATGCAAAATAACCTTCAACACGCATTTAGCTCCAAAATTAATTATGCTGTGTAGCATACCTTCCAATCAAAATACATACCATGATAGAAGTCTTCTAAGTTGGTACATGAATATTTCTACCAGACATTGTTTATAAATCTTGAAAGTTGCATTTGCAATTTAATGATGCTTTTTAACAATGTGTCTTTTTTTTTTCTTTCTTTTTTGACAAATTCGGTCTACATATAAATAAAAAGAGTAACTTAAAGTCATAATATGCACATATCATAATAATTGTCTGACATGTTTTTGATACTTTTGGATACATAGATCTGCACTTTGTATAAATAAGAAGGTATACGGATTGGAAATTGCCCCCTACATAAATTTTGCTTCTACGAATCCACAAGTTGTTATATCTTGATTGGTGACTTATATATGCAACTTATATTTTCTAAGCTTGTATATGTAGGTAAATATATGTTTGTTGATGGCATGATTGTAGGTAAATTTATCTTTTTAGTGTTTTTGCTACAGCTTGATGTGGATATTAATGCAAAAAAAAAAAAAATATTGGATTCTAAATCTATAGAGAAGAACTGAACATAACAAGACGATGAAAAAATGTACGTTTATTGATTTGTTGCATCAGTTTTTTTGTTGTGCCATGCAGCATTTGGTCTCATTACATGTTGAAAACAATTTGAACTATTCATATTTGATGCTACGATAATTATAGTACAACCCAATCTGATGACATTTAACATGAAATTGATATGTAATAGTTAACATGAAATTGATATGTAATAAAAGCGTTCACTTTCTCTCAGGCAAGTTTTAAAAGTTTTCCTTTACCTTATTCATGGTTAACCCTCAAGTGTAGGAATTTTGTTCCAACATCTTGAAAACTACCAATTGTTATTTTAATGCTACGCATGTTTCAGTCCAGAATTTACCCATGTTCTATACTGTTTTTTATATCTTACCTTGCGTTTTTTCTCTGAAACATTCCTTCAATGTCAACGAAAATATTCGTTCGCTTATTGAACATACTACTTATTGTTACATCATTTTACTTTCACTTCTATTTCACTTTACGCCATGCTTGCTAATTTTTTTTTTTTTTTTTGAAGATAGTCTATGTTCACTAATTAGCCCGTGTGCGAAATAATACTTATTGTTGCATTTAACTGTATTTCCGTTTACATGATAAAATTTAATTCATTTCATTTCATGTGGTTGCATTTAAAATCCAGTGAACAACACAACTAATTGATCTTCATTTCAGGTTTCCAAAATATCCTACGACTGGATGATATAAATTTTAGTATATTTGCTAAAATTTCACTTCTTTGCTTTCTGTTGGCAGGTTAAAAATTGGACTCCATGCTCCTCTTAGTTGCCGCTTACAAACTACAATGCAAGACTGTATTTCTCTCAGTATATGTTCATGGTATTAAAATGGAAATCAGTCAAGTTACTGATTGCTAATACACACTGTTAAATGTTGGGAATCAAAGGTTAAATCATTTTATCATTTCTTCGGTCCTACATATTCATTTATTGCTATTGTTTTTGTTTTTGTTTTTGCTGTTGTATGTTTACGTCTGGCACTCCTCTTCATCTCTGGCCGTGGATGAACCGTTTTTCGGCCCCGATGACGACATCATAGGTAAAATCAATTATAATTCCTTCATTCCTACAAATTTATTTATTCTAACTCACTGTTACTAAATCAAAGGTTAACAACAAGATGTCTTTCCTGGAAGTTCACCTTTGTCTTCACTTGATTTAACATGTTGTTATTATTGTAAAATAAGATTCTATATCTGCAAAATAATATGGATAAAATACCTTCATTGTTGTTATATTTTTGTAGCATATTTATGTTTTATTTTATTTCTAAGCATGGATAAATATCTCACAGAAGCAAAGTAATAAAAATTTTGGGCTTGCACCGGTTTTTTCCTGTAATATAATTTACTTCATCACAACTATTGCCGACTGTTGTCTAACTTTAAATTTACCGTACTGTAGAAATTGGAATCATGGAAAGTAGATAGCTCGGAGATAACTTGGAGATTGCTTCTATATGGGTTTTGCCGTTTTGGTGTGGGTTCATTATGTTGAGATAAACATACCTCGATCAATGTTTAAGTCTTTTTGTTCAGTAATGTCTGTATTGGAAAATAATAGATAACTATTTTATTTAATATGTACTTAAAATGAACATGCCTTCCATTGTTTCCTGTGTACCCATTAATTTTTTGAATATTTTTTTCTTTTCCTATGTCCATTGCTTATACATTCCACCATCCTGAATCTATCCAGTTTTTTATTACGTTTGGGTTCCTGTGCATGCCTTCGACCAGCATTAAAGTGTGCACAGTTGCAGTTTTCCTGTACTTAGTTTTACAATCTTTATGTTGTTACTACCCGTTTTGGTGATCTACGTTACTGCTTTCCCACCAGTCTATGCACATAACCAATCTTTGCTTTGGTTGTTTATGCATACGTCCATCGGACGTGCCTTCGTACTGGTGTGTGTATATATATATATATATATATGTATATATATATATTATAAACTGTAGAAAAGAACATTAAGTAGGAATTTATATATTTCCTCAGAGTTCATTGCTTTAAATTGCAATAAACAAATAAAAGGGGATTTTTTTTTTGAGAAAAGCATGTAATCTGAATTAAGTTTAAGCAGAAACATATGTCAAAAGCACATAAAAATATTTATATATGTGTGGTAAAAGAAATATTTTGTGTTCGAAAATTTACTTGTGTCATAGTCTGTTTTGAACATTTAAAACTTTAAAAATGTTCATTTTGTTCGAAATGAATCTAAATGTTCAATTTTGAATAAAATATAAACTTTAAGTTAAAGTAAATTAGTAATAAATCAATAACTTTAAAATTATGCTAAAGCATACTTTATATTTTTAGTAAAATGGTTTTGCAAAATTTTGTAAGTTTCAAGTTGAAAATGTGCAATTAGAAGAAAAAACCACTTAAACTTGTACTTATATAGTCTAAAAATCCTTTTGTTACCTCCTTAGGCTCAAATCCTCTCTTAATCACCCAACTAAGGCTTAATTAGCTCATTAATTAATAATTGATTAGAGAATTTTGGAAAAGTACGTAGCTTTCCTTCTACAAACAAAATTTCATCATCTCCATTTCACGATGAAAGAAAATCTATGGCCTCGTCATACTAAATTAAAATCCTAGCCTCCTAAACCAGAATTAGGTAATGATTGAAGCTTAAACTAGTGTCTAAATAGGTAATCCACGCAGTGGCCATGTAAGTTTGTAAAATTTGTTGCATGTCTTTGTAATTGGTTCTACAGGTGTTGAAGTTGATAGAGAAGCTTAAAAACACCATCTTCGCTCTAATTCCAACCTTTTTTCTACAAAACAAGGGTGAGGTGCCCCTCACAGATTCTAACTTTAATCTTGTGATAATATTGAGTTTAATTCTGTTGAAATTTGCTTACTGTAAACTCAGATTTTTGTTTCTGTGTGAATTTTTTAAGTTGAAATTCCTGGCATTCTTACTTGGAGAAAGAAGAACTTTCTCGATTCGTATCCTTCTTTCATGATTTTCATTTTATTATGTTATATGAGTGTTGATTTTGAAATCATGAAAAATTTCATCCCGAATCAATGAATTTTGATCGACCAAAAGTGAAACGACCCGATCAATTCCCGATTCTGATCACCAACATAAACACCATGTCGACTAATCAAGCATCGTAAATTTACAGGATCACTAAAAGAAAGAAGTAATAGGGTGAGAAAAGAGAAAAAAAAATTAGAATAGAAGAAAACGTAGAACACAAATCTCACAAAATCAGAGTAAACACAAATCTCACAATGGAACGAATAAAATATATTATATAACAGCTTTTTAAATACAAATCTATATTGTTATACATATCATCATCAGAGTACACCAAAATACATCATAGCAAAAATAAACTATAGTTATCTAATGTTGAAGCCTCCTGCTCCAAGCTTCTCTAAGTGTATCTGTAAAATCCTGACTACTTGACTGTCCGTACAAATTTAGGCACCCAAGAGTTTAGGATAAAATAAAACAAAATAAACTCAGGGTCAGTCATGGGACTGATGTGAGTAAACTCCAATCACTTAGTTTAACTTTTAAAAGTCCTTTTAAAAAGATAATCGTACGATCAATCCACACATAAACACAGATGGTTTTTACTTTATTATAACCTAAAATATTCTTTGTATCAACACTATTCTTGTATTATAAATGAGTCTAATCAAATCAATAGCAAACTAGTGGAACACTTGCATCTCAAGCTCCAAATATATAATATACAATCAGCTCTCCAAAGCCTACAACGATGGAGGCGAACCACACATGGATTTCATGTCTAGGAGGCTAACTGCCCTCATGGCCAATTCGACTACCTAGTCGATCTAGGCCAGAGAGGGGGTCGACCCTTGGACCTAAATCCAGGCCGGGAGGTTGAGTCCCCCATTTGGGTTGTTGGTTGAGTACATGTTGAAGCTTCTTTTGCTTCATCTTTTGTTTAGTTTTTTGAGCCTAATTTGCAGCTTGTAGCAAAATCATACCTAGGCTATCTATTTTTTTGGGCAAGGCAATGTCGGTTTTTAAGTGGTCGTACCATTGTATTAAAAGAGGGAGAAGAAAAGGAGTTCTACGCAGGCACAAAACTCCATTTCTAGTTTGAAATGCCAGAACACTATTCATTACAAAATAGGAGAGTAGCATGACACTACCACTACTACTAAAATAAATCATAATTATTCTCCAACAGTGGACCAACTAGAGTTATTACTAGATTCTATAACATTGACATACTCCGTAAAGAGTACAACAAGGTTGGGAACATAATAAGGGTTAGGACTACGAAAATCACGCTCCCAATCCAATAAAGAATCATAAAACAAAGATGTGTTCAGCTCACCCCACTACAAGAAAATATGGTTTTAGTTACAGATTGTACGCACAGAAGAGCAACTCTTAGGGTGCGCTCTTAACGAACGTGAACAGGGTATTCGAGCGTGGCATTTGAGCGTGGTACTGTAGCCAAGGGGAAATGCGTTTTTAGCTATGAACGGGGTAATTGAGCGTGTTATTTAATTGTTAAATTAATGGTTTTGATTTAATTAAATTCTAATTGCATCAAACTAAACGACAACATATTTCATAACACGACGGTACTGGAATTAAAACAAATACATGAAAATCTATAATAAACGATGATGAGGTAATAAGCTCAACTCCGCTGAAATAAACCCACATATGCCCTTATCGGTAAGCTCCTGAACAATATCCACATTCCACTCATCATTGCGGAAAATCGTCAGAATCTCCCAAAGGACCACACGTGTACCCGATCTCCGAACAAGCTCCAAACAACGAGCAGCAAGCTGACTCGTATGGTCGGTCACCCACGAGCTGGCACGCTCTGCCTGTCTGCGCCTAGAGGGCTGACCAGAAGGGGGATCGTCCGAAGCCATCCAACTAGTATAGAAACCCGCGTCGGCAGGGGAGAAAGAACCAGCTGCTGCAGGCGCTGGTGGAGGTGCTGGTGCAGTAGGAGGCGCAACCTGAGGAATCGGATACACACAAGTATATTTGCGCAAACAATCCTCGAACATAATGTCTTGGTCTCGGAATATCAACAGCGAGTTCTTCCTGAATTTTCTGAATGGTCTGCCACCGCCGGTACTCCAAAAATCATCAGGACCGTCCAGATAATCGAACTCTGCATTTCATACACCGCCAGGTGTTCTTAGTAGAGCGTCCCGCGAAAAATGCGCTTCACGTTGTCCCATTTATTTTTTATCTGGTTTTCTGTGAACTCCAGATTAAAACAGTCGTTCATTGCTGCTGCGACTGTTGCGTAGAACCCATTGACGCTTGTATCGCGAGCGGCTATGAACTCAACGCAAATATCTATGAAAGCGGACTCCCGGTCGTCCATCCGATTCGCAAAAGGCTGCGAGGTAGCAGTGGTGGAAGAGGAAGCCATCTATGTATCCAAAAAAAATAAAATTCCAGAAAAATCCTTAAAAAATATATGTTGTAGAAAATTGAAAAAGAAACACAACTGTATAAAAAACTACCCTTTTTGCCGCTCGAAATTGCACCAAAAAATCGAAATTCGTGTGTAAAGAGGGGAGGATTCGGGTTGAGATGGGGAGGAATGAGGGGGAGGGCGCAGTTTTATAAATGCTGAAAGGGTACGTTGGAAAATCAACCGTTGGCGTCCGACGCGTCGGACACCAACGGTTGATTTTCCAACGTTCAAGAATCGCGCTATCTGGAAGGGGGAAAAGGTACTTACGTCCGACGCGAAAAAAAAAATGAGCGTGCCTACATTTGACTGTGAACGCACCCTTATTGTTCCACCTCATATTTACAACCCTCCCAAATATTACCCATCATCCCGCCTGTACATTTTCATTTTTGCCAAAAGTTACCGCCAACCTTTTTTACTTGTTACGTTGTTTCATTTTAGTTTCTATGCCTTCGTTTTTCTTCACTTCCGGAAATTTACATGTCTGATTTCCTCGTCTCATCCACTTCATATTTCCTTCGTCTTGTCATCATCGCGTTTCTCCCCTACGATGCTCCACTTCAAAGTCGATCGAATCCTCTCTGACGTGCTACTGCTCTCCAAAGTCAACCGACATGCCAACCCTCTCCATTGATCGAAGATTTCATCATGCTACTTGTTGTCGGTATGGATTTATTCACCTCTGCTTTAATTTATATGGTTCGATGCTGATTTTATACAACCCTAATTGTGCATGAACTAAATTTGTCTTCGTCATTTTTCCTAACCTAACCGTAATTGTGCATAAACCCAAATATGGAATAATTTGTGTTGTTGTTACTATTTCTTGCAATATATGCTTTTAATATTTTCCATTTCATCCAATAAATGTCTTGATTTGTTTTATCAGTTGTTCATATTGTATTACCGTAATAACTTGTACTAAATGTAATTTGTTCGAACTACAAGTTGAGAAACATTATATTGATTGATTGGTGATCTTTAAGAAGTTGACTATTTATCCATTTGGATTTGGCAACCGTGCATTTGTCTGCCTGCTTCTTTGGGTCTGGAAATTGTGGCTATCATGAAACTTCAGGTGAGAAAAGGGTAATGCACGTATTAGGCTAGGCTAAGTATTAAAATAAGGGGCATGTGGGTGTTACAAATTCGTCTGAGTATAGGGAAATAAGGAAAAAAAATTGGAAATTTATTTGATGCTAAAGTGGGTTGGGAATAATAGATCAGAGAACTTTAATTGGTCAATGGGTTTTGACATATGTACTTCAAATTAAATTCAGCTGGGGTAATATTGGGTAATGTATTAATTATTAACAAATTTGGTGCTGGATTTAAGGCCAAGCTAAGGATTTGGTTACATATTCTATAAGTCTACAGGGTTAAGAAAATTACCAATTCTTGCATTTATAAAAAAAGTCACATAATGCTTATTAAGTAAGTGCATTTGAAGCCTAATGGTTGCTTATGCTTTCGGCGACCTAGAAAGCAGGGGTGTGGCTTATGAGTGACGTAATGCGTATCGGGTGCGGCTGGGGTGTGGGGGTGCGGCAAGGAGTGCATATGGGGTGCGCCATGTGGCGTGTCCCCCGTATTTTGGCTGGGGGGTGCGGGATGGGTGCGGATTTGGGGTGTGTCGGTGGCATGAAATGTAAATTCAGTTTGGAATGGTCTTACCTATGCTTATGATGAATACAGGATAATATGATTATCATATTTTCATCCAAAAACTTAAGACAAATTATGCTATTAATTAAGACAAATATATAATAGTATATATATTTTAGCATGTGAAACAATTTTAAGACAAATATATATATACTATTATGCTATAAGCATATGAAATCTTAAGACAAATATATATACTATTAAGTGATACATGACAAAAAAGTGATAAAAATGATGTAACAGCATAATAGCATAATTTGTATAATAGCATAATTCAGGATGACATATGCTTATCATATTTTCATAGGTAAGAGCATAAGCATAATACAAGATGACATATAATAGCATAATAGCAAAATTTTCGTAATAGATTTTATCATATATATATATATATATATATATATACACACATTTCGTATCCCTCCACATCCGAATCCTCGTATTTTCATATTTGTCGAATCTATGTTTCCCCGTACTACGCACCCGCACCCCCGCAGCCGTATCCTTGCTTCCTAGTTGGTGACCGACAACACATATTTGGCTAGGTTCCTCTCATAATTTATTAGCTGGCATTTGAATCATATGAGCAATATCTATATATTGCTTAGAGTATCCTTTAATTGTAATTCAAATTATCATACATAGTGACATTTATATTAGATTCACGAGTCCTGTTGCATTAGAGCATTTGGTTTATAGACATACATAAACTTACACAGATGTACACACTCGCAGGTGCATACGTAAACTAGTATTTTATAAATAAATTAAAAATTAACTTCACACTTGAGGTTTCAACGTTGCATTTCAATTTTTTTAAGAAAATAAAGGTACATAGATGATTTATTTGTTCCTTGTTTTGCTTTTTATTTCTGCCTAAACTATCCTTCTCTTAAGTTCTTTCTTTCTGAGTACTTTTAGATGGGTTGATTTTACTAACCTGGAGGAAACTTAACTTAGTTTTTGAATGATATACTAATTTTAGCATTGTAATATCCACCTAGTTTTTAGAGAAACCTTTAATTAAAATTTAAGTTATCATACATAAAACATTTATGTTAGATTTGCAAGTCCTTTTGTGTTAGGACATTGGGTTTATAGACACACACACACTTACATATAAACATTACATATATGTACACACATGCATGTGCATAAATAAATTAGTTCCTTTGTTTACAAAAAAATTTTCATACTTAAGGTTTCAACATTTCACTTTAAATCTTTTATGAAGATGAAGCTACATATATAGTTGGTTTATTTGTTCGTTGTTTTTCTTTTTTATTTCTGACTTCATATTCATGTTAAATGGAATTTTCATTTATTTAGTTCTGTTAGAGCTGAATTTTCAGTGCGACTGTACTTGTCATTAGAATATAGATTTTCTGATCTTATTGTATCAACAATCTAATTATTGAACTTAAAGCTTGGAAGTTGAGCAGAAAATAGTTGGTAAATTTAGACAGAGTTTATAAAGATATAGGGATGTGGCTTTTAAGGTAGTAACTACTTTTTAATAAGGTATTCATTGCTACAACAGACCTCTTAGTCAAGAAAATTACTAAATGCATGGCTGATAGGTGTAGCCTGGAAGGCTTGCCGGTTACTGCTTGAGCTAGTGGTAATCACTTCTGCCAACTTATGCAGAGCAAAAACTATTTATGAAATTTTGATATATGCTATACGTGTTTTCTTGTGTATTTATGATAAGTTTTTTCTTGAAATTGGTTATTTCTTTCTAATTGAACTTCTTTTACAAGAAGAAAATCAGATATTTGCTTGCATGTCAATAATAAAGATCTGCTCAGTTGTGACTTAACTGATATATGAACGTAGGTGGATAGAACTATTATTGCACTGGATGGACCTCAATCTTGGTTAAATGTAAGTAAAAAGAGGTAATGGCCCATGACTTATGGAGTAAATGGCATACTTTTGAATAGCAAAGGCCTTGATGGTAAAGGTGAAGAATGGTGTAAATTGCTCTACAAGCCTCATAAGGTAATGTTTCCTTTGTTGAATTATAGCGCAAATATTAAATGTTGACTATGATTCTATGGTTCATTTTTTCTTTTTTGTTCTTCTTCTTCTTTTCTTTTTTTTCTTCTTTTTTTTTTTCTTTTTTTGGGGACTTGAAATTTCTAAATGGCCAACTTCAATATGTTAGCAAAATTTGGTATAACACATTCTCTTTTGTAAATCCTACAACACCAACAAAAAAATAAGTTCGAATGTTTTTAATCATCATATTAATCTATTTACAAAATTGCAGGAATTGAAAATCCAATAGCAAAAGGCTGATGCACATCTTTTCGGGTATACCTTCCGACTACTCCGTTTCACATATTTTATTCGATGGACAGGTTTTGCACAACACCTAATGCTGAATGCAATGTCGACGAGAAGTGGGAGGCAATTATCTGAGTAGCAAACTACTGAACCTGTTTCTTGGCATCCTTGCGGCATTTTGTGAAGCCAACAATGTTTGCAATGCTAAGGGTTAACCAAACTCCAACAACTAGAAGATAATCAGCCTGAAATCTTATAAGTGAAAATATACCAAGGAAAATCCATGCAACATCCACTTTGTAGATTCAAAACTCCCATCAGTTCTACATCTTCGTATTTCGAACTTTCTTCAGATTTACGTACCGTAAGATACATCATTCACCAAAAAAGTTAAGAGTCTTTCTTGTTCATCTAAGCTAATGATTCTATGGTGTATCTTACTTATGAATCAAAATAGGGGATAAATGGTACAACTCGGCTTGGACCTTGTGATGGCCTAGTGTAGAGTTATTTCGCGGTCACAGGCACTTCTATAAGTATTTGTTAATTCCTGCAAGTAGCGAGATTTTTCATGAGCTCGAACATAACAGCCCATGGGCTTAGAATAAAAAAAGTTCTCAATTTCACTTTCGCTTCCATAATTCACAGCATCACTGTAGGTAGCATTTCAATCAGCTTTTTAGTTCTAAATCCAAACATGGATGGATTCCTATTGACGAAAGTAATGTGCAGAATAGAGGTAGTCCAGGGACAAAAGTGGATGGAGATGATTCAGTTCGTGGTCAAAGTGAGGCCATGGAAGTTGTTATGATTGAGGATCATGGGAAAGTGCTAAAGGAGACCGAAATGCTCATTGCGAAGAAATAAGAAATTCCCTTGTAATTTTACCCAGTCCAGTTACATTTTGAGGTGGCTACATTGAACCTAAACACACTGGGTTCAAGATATAATGAATGTGGGTCAACATTGAGTTGGTTAAGCTGGATAATTGTAGTGCAACTGCGCTTGTCTCATAGGCGAAGAAGGGAGATATTGGCTTATGGTCTAGAGGCTCCTAGTGGTTGCATTGCAAGATGAAGCTGCATTGAGTACAAGATAGGTTTGATGAAGGCCAAACAGGCACAGTTGTTGTGGGTGTAGATATCTCGTTCAGTTGGGTTTAACGGCCATGACAACATGGTTGTATACTGCTCAAAGTGATAACAAGGGAGGTTTAAAGTTAGCATCGAATAAATACGCTGATGTATTCAATTCCTCTGTTCTCAATTTATGCATCTCTGTGTGTCAAGCTGATCAGGGCCATCGGTTTGTTATGAAAAAAGTTGATAATGTGGACCACAATCAAAATGAGTGGTTGGATTTCATAAAGAAAAACTGATGCATGGATTTTAAGGATAGATAAATTGATCTTACACACCAAACGAACGAGAAAATGGATGGAAAAGTAAGGGAAATTCTGTATTAATTCCTAGAGTTTTGAAATTTGCAGGTAGATATGGTTGAAAAGTAAGTGTTGTTCCCTTTTGGTTATTTAATGGTATACAAAAGGCTGGACATAACTCATAAACATGACCATTTCTGAAGTAGCCTAAAAGTTGGTTTGATAAAGCCATTTTCTAAGTGTTTTTATAAGCGAAATGATGGGCATTGAGGTTTTATCTTTATTTGGTCTTAGTTATTTGCATTTGTCTTTCTACTTCGTTTTTCAGTTATTTTTACTATATTTGTTTGTGTATACAATATACTCATGTTTATATGTTTACTGTGATATTAGATTCACAAGATTGTGATGTGCATGCTTGTGCCTCCATATAGGCGAAGGGTCTTGGTTCATGAAGCAGGGCATCTTCTTGTCGGTAACTTATATTCAAACAATTTTTATTTTTATTTTACCATCTTTACTGTAAAAAAGTATGTGCTTATTAGGCTTGTTTCAGAAGACATTCCCACAGCTCATTTTATTACATTCATGTTGGCCATAAGATATGCCATACATCCATGTTAAACTTGGCCTATGTCAACAACTACATCTTCTCTACAATAGAGTTTAAACTCAATTTTTAGAGTATAGGACGGGTATAAAATTACATTGGACTTGATGCTAAATAGTTTAATTACTTGTTCATTGATAAGATATTTATGATCAAAGCTCAATCTAGTATTATGCCTAATATAACTCCAAAGACAAGCTAACCACCACCAGATCAATATCGTATCAGTCTCTTACTTTCTAAGAACCGACATTGCCTTGAAACATTCCATTTTAGAAAAGGTCAAAACTGCTAGATCAACTGGTCATATTAATCCCCCGCCTTTTAAGATATGGCATTGTTCAAAGGCTGACATGGTAGGGAGGCTTTAACCATCAGGTGAACAGCCAATCGGTCAAAACTCCTCTATAATTGGTGGAACTACGTCTTGATGAACTTCATTTCCTTTGGAGCCGATGGAACCATATTTCTGTGCTGCTTGGTCAATGGTTAAATTGATCAAACCACTTCTAAGGATGATAGAACTACATCTCAATGAACACCTTTTCTTCGAAGCCGATTCTGAAACCACACGATCAACACTTAAGGATTATCTTCTGCCTTTGCCGATAGTTTGCATGAAAACATGGTTTAGATTATCTTCTGCCTTTGCCGATAGTTTTCAAACCACGTTAGGGTAAATTGATTAGTTTTGGTATCGTGGTAGAGATAGTTCCAAAAAAAATCTTGTTTTTACACTAGACATAATTTTCTAGTAGTACATAATTGTAGAAATTTGTTAGGTAGGAGGAACAATATTTTACAATTTTTCCTTTCTTTGAGTTTTGTCTAGGTGTTTTTTGGCAACATGTATATTATATCTGTTTACTTGTCCTTCGTAGTTGGACATACAGTATACATATATTTTTATATATGTGTGCATGAGCATAATTATATGTTGTGCTTGTCTTGTTGTTGAATACTGTGCGTGTACGCTTTGTGCATGTGTGCAAGGGTATGACCACTTTCCTTATATGGATCGACGACATCTCAATTCTCCCTAATTTCAACTGGGTTTTCTAAATTAAAAAATATTGCTTTCTCTTTTCTCCCTTCGTTGTAGTATTTAATTTGGAGCATGAGGTTGAAACCAGAAGGGAATTGAAGCATAACAAGAATGAGTGGGATGTGCATGTATGTATGTTCAATATCACCATTTATTCAGTATTGTTTGTTAATTTTTGGTATCAGTCATTAGCTAATATTTAAATATTTGGTCTACTTAAATGAAAAAAGTTCACCAGTAAAAAAATGTTGGATGAACTTCTGATAGACTTCATCACTTGATATTTGGTTTTTGTTCATACACCATTTTTGTTGTTTAGAAAATGAGTTCATGAATGTCCATTCAATATCTTACCCGTTAACGTGGGACAATTTTGTGACTATTATATTATTGTTAGAACGCAGATTCTTATTTCATCCTTGATAAACTTGATCTATAGAACTGCCTCCTTCGTAATGGGTAACCAATTTTACAATATCCTCATAATTTTCTTTCCATCGACATTTTAAAACAATTGAAATATTAAATTCGGATCAAAGTAAATTATTAAAACCATATATTGCAATAGGGTCTAACCTTTTAAGCTAAAGATGAACCATCGATGGAAACATTAGCTTAAAGGTTCAGATAAAAAAAAACAAAAGAAAATTGACCATAAGCCATTAAACAAAAAGATTGCATTATTTCCTGTGGTTTTTAGCCGATAAGTAAATAAAAAGGCGGGAAGCATTATTATATGTTGATAATCAACTAGAACGCAGAGGCTGACTGTGTTGACTAATGACAGCCTGCTACACAGATGAGACTTACAGTCTGTGTATTCACTAACACTTTGCTTTACGAATATTGTAATAACCCGAAATTCTGAGCCAGTTTAAAATTTTTATTTTGGAAATTTTGATGAATTTTGATTATTTAAAATAAATTATTTTAAATAATCTCGACGAGAAATTTATTTTGAATAGATTAGAACGTATATATTTATATTCGTCGTCGTTAGAATATAAATATTTATTTTATATATACAAAAGGAATTGAAAATGGCGCAGTAGTTCGATAATTCAATTTCAAAATTCAAATGAATGTACAGGATTCAAAATAAACCGGATTTTAGTGAAACCAAAAATATTAGAATCTAATTGAGAATATCTTCCCAATGAATCTGAAAAATCAAAATTTCATAGCGGGGATAAAAAGATATGTCCAGTTGAAATTTCAGAATAGTCGCTATGGAATTCAGGCCCTTAAAAATGGAAATTTTACAAACAACCTCGGATTTCGACGAAACTACTTTTGTTGGATCCGCGATGTCAAATTATTGCTAGGTTTCAAAATTCGTAATTTTTCGAGTCAATATGTGAGCGTGGCAAAGGAAAACGCGTTTGACCATTTTCAGTTGATTTTAATCGACTGGAAATTGGACATTTTCCAAACGGTCTCAGAATTTGACGAAACTGGTTTTATTAGGACCATATCATCAATACGAAGCAAGAAAATATTTTTCGGGAATTTTTCGTGCAAGTATGTGGCCCCGCTAAATTGAAATGCGCGTTCAAATTCAATATATAGAGTTATATGTTGATTTTGACGAAAACTGATCGAAACAATCGAATCAGCCTACGATACATATCCCATTGTGTTCCGAATGGGGGTGATTAGTTTTGGGGTCAGGCGGTGGATCTTATTTCGAGGTCGAAATAAAAAGTCAACTTTTTGAAATTAAAATAATTAAAAATAAATATAAATTCTCTCTCCCTTCCTTTTAACTACTCAGGCCCCCGTTCATTTTAGAAATCGAAAAAAAAACCCTGATCCCCAAATTTTTCCCGCTTCCCTTCCCTCCGCCGTTGACCTCACGCACCACCCATCACTACCCCACCGCCGTTCCCACCGCGCCACCACATCCCCGAGTCCCCTCCTCCTATCGCACCTCTCTCTCCTCCAGTCCCTCCTTCTCTCTCCACCGCGTGCTCCCCTAGCCCCAGAGTAAACCCGTCGCCTCCCTTCTCTACAGGCCGTCCCCCCCCTCGCCTGAAGATCGACGCGCAGCCCACGAAGACCCTGCACCCGCCGACCCCTCGCCTCCGCGAAGACCAGTACAACCCCCCTTTCACCTCTATTCGCAGTAAACCCCCTATGAAAACTCGGTATGTTTTTTTCTTTTTATTTTATTTGTTTATTTGCTTTTTATAGAACAAGTTTTAAAAATCAGTTTCTACTTTATTTTATATATTAACGTTGTAAAGAAAAAAATCAGAAATTTTTATATATACTTAGCATTAATTTTAAAATTAAATTTTAGTAGAAAAGGGCATTCTTTTTACAATGTATGATAAACAAAGATTTCATTTTTATAAACATGATTAGCAAACAAAGATTTCGTTTTTTATAGATATGTAGAGTAATTAAAGATGAGATTTTTATTCGCTAAAAGATTAGATTTTTATAAATAAAAAGTGATGATTTTTATAAAGAAAAGATTGGATTTTTATATACGAAACACTATGATTTTTGTTTAGAGAAAGATGTGACCTTTATTAGAGAAAGGTTAAAAATATAATTTTTCTATTATAGAAAGGTTAAAAATATAATTTTTATATATATGGAGATATAAAAAGATAATTTTTATATGTGTAGCGAAATAAAAATCTGATTTTTATTATATATATAGTGAAGTAAGAATGTGATGTTTATAGCGTTGAAACAAGAATGATTTTTATTGTGAACAACGTGAAATGGTTGAGATGGAATGATCAAGCGAATCCGAACCGTTCAGAAGTGAGATGGCGGAGTGGAACCCTCTGTGAGAACTTCTCACCTTTAATTTAATTTTTCTAGTTAAAAATATATACTAGGATGCAGACGGTGTTTAGTAGCATCCGACACCCGTCGTCCATAGACCATGGACGGCTTGTATGCTGGTTTGTATGATTTTGACGTGTTGTTGATTGTGTGTTGTGATGTGAAATGAAAATAAAATATTTTATAGTTGAGAATAGAATTTTTAACGTGTATGTAAAATGAAATAAAAATAAACAGATCGGACGATTTGTTTATATACCCACATTTGACTGATATTGATTGGGACGATAAATTTTACACATCGCCCAACTGCACAAATAAAATCTGTGTTTGATTGTTTGAAAACCCCACATGGGTATTGGGGTGATATATGATATACACTAATCCCAATAATTAGTTGTATGTCGATCGATTGATTGACAGACTGTTATAAGCGTTGAATATTTATATTTGATGCTTATACAGTGTAGAATGCACTTTGGATGATGGTTGATTATTCATCTTCGTGATTGTATACATGTGTTGTAGAAAATCCATATAATTAACATTATATGGTAATTGATTGGGCCTCATTCCAGTTTTGCAAAAGAAATATTTGAAAAAGAAATATTTGAAATAGAATATTTGAAAATAGAAATATATGAAGCCGTGTTGATTAGATCGACGACATTTTGACGTGAACGATATATATATCGATTTTATTCATTTTATAATGAACATCGAAAGTGATTTCAAAATCTGATATTTTGAATATAAATGAATTCGAATTGAAATTGAATAGAATTGAAATTGAATAGAAATGAATTCGAATTGAAATTGAATAGAATTGAAATTGAATAGAATTGAAATTGAATAGAAATGAATTCGAATTGAAATTGAATTGAATTGAAAATGAACTGAAATTGAATTCAAAATCGATTTGAATTGTAATCAATTTGAAATGAATTTAAAACGAATTTGTAAGGGAAAATTCAATTTTGATTTGAATTAGAAAAAGAAGTTGAAATCGTTTTGAAAACGAATTTAAAACGATTTATAAAATACGTTTTAAAAGGAAATCGACGAAGTATTATTATATATATTATATATATAATATAATGGCCTGAATAGAACGCGCCGCACCGCAGTAGTTCGCGAATTTCGACCATTGACTTCGAACGGATATTACGGGAGATCCGACCGTCGGATTCTCCTAAAACCAGAACCGTTGGGTTCGTATCGAAAAGAGCTTTCTAACGAATATTAGAAATTAGAAATCTAACGGCTGGATTTGGAATTATGTCCAAATCAAATTTAGAAAAGGTCGCTGTAAGTGCAGTTCGATGGCCGTTGATGGAAATCGACTGTACGGGCCTTGATAAAATTATTAAAAATAGTAATAATTTGTGTAAAATCATAAGGAATGATTTGTGAAGAATTGGGATGAAAAACTCCATATTTGAAAAGATAAAAATAGATTTTTATCGAAATGAACTACTTTTGAACTAGAATTATAATTCTATTTATTTTTAAATAAATAAAATGGATTTGAAAAGGGTTTTAAAAGTAACCAAAATTTCCAATAATTGAATTGGAATGGCTTTCAATAGAAATTGTCTTTGGAATATTTCGATGTTGAATTTCGTGATTATACAGATTTTGTTACGGGAATTTGAAAGATACATTAATATCGTTATTTCCAATACAATATCTGTTAGTCATAGAATCTAATATTGAATATAAGGCAGTATATTTCCTATTCAGAGCCTTGTATTTAATATCAAATGTGATTTGGGTTTGTCGTGAATGGTGTCTTTATTAACACTGTTCTTGAACCCAGTTGAGAAAAGATTAAATCTTTTTATTTAGATTAAATGAAGTGTACCAATTAAATAACATTTAATTGGAATTGAATTGGTATTGATTTTTTGGTTTATCGTGAACAGTGTTTTAAATAACACTAGTTCTTTAACTCGATAATTAATGGAACATGATTTTGGGTTGTCGTAAACGGTATCTTCAATAATACTGTTCTTAGACTTAAAGGAGTTAAGAAAATCAGAAACTAACTGGGGATTAGTTAAGTTGAATGGTTTCAGAGGTATTGATCTGATGCTGGTTTCGGCCTTTAGGGTTAATACTTAGGGAATTGCTCACTTGCTATTTTACGGTTAGGGACTGATTGAAATGTGATGTGATTTTGGGTTTATCATGAACTGTGTTTTAAATGACACTGATTCTTTAACCCAGTTAAAGATTAAAACTAAGTGGAGTTTTAATGAATCTTTAATTAGATTGAAAAGATCGAGAATGGAGTATCACCAGTTTTGCTCCAGGCAATAGTTAAATATTTAATTAGATTTGAACGTGAAATGGTAATTGAATTTACCGATAACACCGTGGTGTTAGATATGAAGTATGACCAGTTTTACTTCATGGGATGAATAGGTTGGGGTTGGGAAATTAAAACAAATGATTACTTCGGTATGGTTCTCTAACCCCGACTAGTTTGAATTGATATTCAAAGGAAGATTAAAGAATAAATTTAAACGAATTTATCTTTGATAAAATTAATGGGAACCTTTCCCTATGAATGTGAAATTTAGAAACTAACTTTAGGTTGGCTAAGATTAATGGTTTCCTGGGTATTGATCTGATGTTGGTTTCGGCCTTCGGGGTTAATATTTGGGGAATTATTCTCTTGTTAATTTACTGTTAGTGACTGATGAATTGGAATGAGGCGTATGTTGTGTTTGTGTAACACTTATTTATTATATACGCGAGTTATTCGGAAAGACCGGGTTTATCCCGTTCTGAATAACTGATACGATGATAAGTCGAAGATGAAGACGATGGTAGAAGACCGGAGGTCTTCACGTCGTTTGGATAATTACCGATGATCTTGATTGGGCCGTACACCCAAGAAGATGGAAACAGTTGGTGATCGTCCAGACGTACTTGGAGATCGATAGATATGCGGGGTACTAGGTGCCTCCGATTTCGTTCAGACCCAGAACGAACTTGTAAATGGACTGTGTGTCTGACATTGGATTTTAGTCTGTTTGATTGATTTCTATTAAATATATATCTGTTTGGCGGCGGAGAATTTATTCTCTTGCTTAACGCCCTTCTCTGAGACGTACGAGCTCAGGGGTTATATATCGATGGATATCAAACGCATGGAGTGAATTGCCTGTGTGGCATGCCTATGTGGCAATATGAACAAGGCTTCTATTGAAAAGCAGAGTCTTGTGGTGGATGATCAAAGCACGACCTTTGTGGCATAGCTTTGTGTAACGTTTATTCGCGCGCCTCACACCCCGGTGTGAACCAAAAACGGGAGACGGACCTCAGGGAGGGCATGCCTTTCCTTCTAGTTAGAAGTGGCGTCAGTGGTTTTACACGCCCTGACGAGTTTGACTTATGTGGTTTTTGCTGTTGCGAGGCGCCTTGGATATATCGGTCGTTCTCGAACCGATGGAGTCATTTGTTGGCTCATTGACACCCCAAAGGGTGGGGAAACACAGTGTTCAGGCATTTTAATCCACATCGGTGGACCGACCCTGACGATCCAAAGGCCACTCGAGCTCTGACCTGAGACACGTACTAGAGTGTCTCGAATCGGTTGAGGACTATCTTTTGCCTCGGTTCACAGATGGAAATCCAATTTCCAAATACGTGACTTTGCGGTTTTGATTGTAGAACTAGTATGGCGACATGATATATGGTACCCATGCCGTCTATGATTGATACTTATAATTTGAAATTGTTTTATACACTATGCACTTGTAATAGTATCAAACGATTTGTTTTAAACGTTCTAAGCATGTTTGGCTATTATAAGGGAAAACCCTATCCCCCGGCTTGCGTTGCATTGTGTGATAGGACCTGGGTCTTATAGTAGCTTCATTTTTTTCAAAAAGCATTGCGCTGTTTTGTTTTATGCACTGGTATTCTTGGGAGGAAACCCATTCCGTGCTATACGGCGTGGTCCCTTGATTTACCGAACTTTAAAATAAAGTTTTAAATAACTGTTTTAGTTCTCACACCAGTCCCATGACTGACCTAGAGTTTATTGTTTTAACCTAAACTCTGGGTGCCCTTATTTTGACACGGGCAGCTAGTACTTTTGGTTTTGCAGATTTATATACACAGGATCCTATTTTACAACTGGAATGATATCCAGAAAGCTTTGTATCCGTATATCTCTTCTAGTTGTGCATTGTATTATTTTCCGCTGCTATGTAATGTATTGTAATATCTGATATTTATAATCTGTGTAATATTTATTTATACTCTGTATATTCTTGTATTCTGATGGAATTGTTGTAATATACAATGAAATGTTCTTCCGTCTGCGCTCTTCTGTGGCCTGTTCTCGTTGTAATTTACAATGAAATGTTCTTCCGTCTGCGCTCTTCTATGGCCTGTTCTCGACCCAATCCGGTCTTTCCTTCACGGGGAAGTTCGGGTCGTTTCATCGTGGTATCAGAGCTTTGGTTTACAAAGCTCAGAGAACAGGACACATTAGAACCATACGAAAGAATTCATCAAATATTGGATTAGTAATATCCAATTAGAATGACTCGTTAGAAATAGGATCAGTAGTATCCTAGAACGAGTGTGAAGAGTATGTTTTTTCAAATGAAAACAAATTTTGTTTTGAAATTTAAATCACTTATTCGTATTTGATTATTTATTTTATATTGAATTAGGACAATCCAATATATAGAGATTTTGCATATATGTCTTGCAAACGTGTATTCGAAGTTTTAATGTATTGGATAGTTATAGAATCGCACTCTAGTGCCCGGGGATAATTCTGGTGATGGGGCACCATCGCCAGTATTTATTTTCGAGTTTCAAAGGTGTGATATCTATATATTTCCAATCGACTGGCGCGAGAACCGAAACTAGATAGGGCCTATTGTTGTGATTTGGCATCAAAAATCTGATTTTTTGACTATGTATCAAAGTTATGAATTTGAAAAGCTAATCAACTAATTGATTGATGGTTGTGTTGTTTGATTATTGTTTGTTAATTGAAATTTTGAACCATATAGCCAAATTGTATCAAATAATGAATTGTATTGAAAATTAGTCGCATTTGCATGCATATACATGTACTTACAATGAACAGGTCATAGCAAGGGGACTAGAGCAGAAGAATAAAATTGTTTGCCCGACAAATAGGTACATGTTTAACATAACTTACTGTTTTGTTTGGGTGATGATGATTTTATGAGCCGATTGGCTTTTTCTTTTTCTTTTTGAGATCAGAGGGCCTATATGGCAATTTCGGGATTTTCCCGGTGCTTCCGATACAGGGGAGGTTATGGCGAAATTTTTCGAAAATTTAGGGTGTTAGCCAAATTTTTGAGAAATTTGAAAAGTTCTTAGAAACTGAAAAGTTGAAGAACTTAAGCCGTAATGAAAAGAATGAAAGTTGAGTTGATTAGTTAAACAACTTTCGGCTTCGTTCCTTTTCGGGGACGAAAAGTTTTAAGTGGGGGAGATTGTAATAACCCGAAATTCTGAGCCAGTTTAAAATTTTTATTTTGGAAATTTTGATGAATTTTGATTATTTAAAATGAATTATTTTAAATAATATCGATGAGAAATTTATTTTGAATAGATTAGAACGTATATATTTATATTCATCGTCGTTAGAATATAATATTTATTTTATATGTATAAAAGGAATTGAAAATGGCGCGGTAGTTCGATAATTCGATTTCAAAATTCAAATGAATGTACAGGATTCAAAATAAATCGAATTTTAGTGAAACCAAAAATATTAGAATCTAATTGAGAATATCTTCCCAACGAATCCGAAAAATCAAAATTTCATAGCGGGGATAAAAAGATATGTCCAGTTGAAATTTCAGAATAATCGCTATGGAATTCAGGCCCTTAAAAATGGAAATTTTACAAACGACCTCGGATTTCGACGAAACTACTTTTGTTGGATCCGCGATATCAAATTATTGCTAGGTTTCAAAATTCGTAATTTTTCGAGTCAATATGTGAGCGTTGCAAAGGAAAACGCGTTTGACCATTTTAAGTTGATTTTAATCGACTGGAAATTGGTCATTTTTCAAACGGTCTCAGAATTCGACGAAACTGGTTTTGTTAGACTGTATCGTCAATACGAAGCAAGAAAATATTTTTCGGGAATTTTTCGAGCTAGTATGTGGCCCCGGTAAATTGAAATGTGTGTTTAAATTCAATATATAGAGTTATATGTTGATTTTGACGAAAACTGATCGAAACAATCGAATCAGCCTATGATACATATCCCATTGTGTTCGGAATGGGGGTAATTAGTTATGGACGTCAGGCGGTGGGTCTCGTTTCGAGGTCGAAATAAAAAGTCAACTTTTTGAAATTAAAATAATTAAAAATAAATATAAATTCTCTCTCCCTTCCTTTTAACTACTCAGGCCCCCGTTCATTTTAGAAATCGAAATAAAAAAAAACCCCGATCCCCAAATTTTTCCCGCTTCCTTTCCCTCCGCCGTTGACCTCGCGCGCCACCCATCACCACCCCACCGTCGTGCCTACCGCGCCACCACATCCCCGAGTCCCCTCCTCCTATCGCACCTCTCTCTCCTCCAGTCCCTCCTTCTCTCTCCACCGCATGCTCCTCTAGCCGCAGAGTAAACCCGTCGCCCTACCTTCTCTACAGGTCGTCGCCCGCCTCCCCCTCCCCCCCCCACCTGAAGAACGACGCGTAGCCCACGAAGACCCTGCACCCGCCGACCCCTCGCCTCCGCGAAGACCAGTACAACCCCCCTTTCACCTCTATTCGCAGTAAACCCCCTCTGAAAACCCAGTATGTTTTTTTCTTTTTATTTTATTTTTTTATTTTATTTGCTTTCTATAGAACTAGTTTTAAAAATCAGTTTCTACTTTATTTTATATATTAACATTGTAAAGGAAAAAAATCAGAAATTTTTATATATACTTAGCATTAATTTTAAAATCAAATTTTAGTAGAAAAGGGCATTCTTTTTACAATGTATGATAAACAAAGATTTCATTTTTTTAAACATGATTAGCAAACAAAGATTTCGTTTTTTTATAGATATGTAGAGTAATTAAAGATGAGATTTTTATTCGCTAAAAGATTAGATTTTTATAAATAAAAAGGGATGATTTTTATAAAGAAAAGATTGGATTTTTATATATGAAACACTATGATTTTTGTTTAGAGAAAGATGTGACCTTTATTAGAGAAAGGCTAAAAATGTAATTTTTATATTATAGAAAGGTTAAAAATATAATTTTTATATATGTGGAGATATAAAAAGATAATTTTATATGTGTAGCGAAATAAAAATCTGATTTTTATTACATATATAGTGAAGTAATAATGTGATGTTTATTGCGTTGAAATAAGAATGATTTTTATTATGAACAGCGTGAAACGGTTGAGTTGGAATGATCAAGCGAATCCGAACCGTTCAGAAGTGAGATGGCGGAGTGGAACCCTTTGTGAGAACTTATCACCTTTAATTTAATTTTTCTAGTTAAAAATATATACTAGGATGCAGACGGTGTTTAGTAGCACCCGACACCCGTCGTCCACAGACCATGGACGGCTTGTATGCTTGTTTATATGATTTTGATGTGTTGTTGATTGTGTATTGTGATGTGAAATGAAAATAAAATATTTTATAGTTGAGAATAGAATTTTTAACGTGTATGTAAAATGAAATAAAAATAAACAGATCGGATGATTTGTTTATACACACACATTTGACTGATATTGATTGGGACGATAAATTTTACACGTCGCCCAACTGCACAAATAAAATCTGTGTTTGATTGTTTGAAAACCCCACACGGGTATTGGGGTGATATATGATATACACTAATCCCAATAATTAGTTGTATGTCGATCGATTGATTGACAGACTGTTATAAGCATTGAATATTTATATTTGATGCTTATACAGTGTAGAATGCACTTTGGATGATGGTTGATTATTCATCTTTGTTATTGTATACATGTGTTGTAGAAAATCTATATAATTAACATTATATGGTAATTGATTGGGCCTCATTCCAGTTTTGCAAAAGAAATATTTGAAAAAGAAATATTTGAAATAGAATATTTGAAAATAGAAATATATGAAGCCGTGTTGATTAGATTGACGCCATTTTGACGTGAATGATATTTATATCGATTTTATTCATTTTATAATGAACATCAAAAGTGATTTCAAAATCTGATATTTTGAATAGAAATGAATTCGAATTGAAATTGAATAGAATTGAAATTGAATAGAAATGAATTCGAATTGAAATTGAATAGAATTGAAATTGAATAGAAATGAATTCGAATTGAAATTGAATTGAATTGAAAATGAACTGAAATTGAATTCAAAATCGATTTGAATTGAAATCAATTTGAAATGAATTTAAAACGAATTTGCAAGGGAAAATTCAATTTTGATTTGAATTTGAAAAAGAAGTTGAAATCGTTTTGAAAATGAATTTAAAACAATTTATAAAATACGTTTTAAAAGGAAATTGACAAAGTATATATTATATATATAATATAATGGCCTGAATGGAACGTGCCGCGCCGCAGCAGTTCGCGAATTTCGACCGTTGACTTCGAACAGATATTACGGGAGATCCGACCGTCGGATTCTCCTAGAACCGGAACCGTTGGGTTCGTATCGAAGAGAGCTTTCTAACGAATATTAGAAATTAGAAATCTAATGGTTGGATTTGGAATTATGTCCAAATCAAATTTGGAAAAGGTTGTTGTAAGTGCAGTTCGATGGCCGTTGATGGAAATCGACTGTACGGGCCTTGATAAAATTATTAAAAATAGTAATAATTTGTGTAAAATCATAAGAAATGATTTGTGAAGAATTGGGATGAAAAACTCCATATTTGAAAAGATAAAAATAGTTTTTTATCGAAATGAACTAGTTTCGAACTAGAATTATAATTCTATTTATTTTTAAATAAATAAATTGGATTTTAAAAGGGTTTTAAAAGTAACCAAAATTTCCAGTAATTGAATTGGAATGGATTTGAATTGAAATTGTCTTTGGAATATTTCGATGTTGAATTTCGTGATTATGCAGATATTGTTATGGGAATTTGAAAGATATATTAATATCGTTATTTCCAATACGATATCTGTTAGTCATAGAATTTGATATTGAATATAAGCCGGTATATTTTCTATTCAGAGCCTTGTATTTATTATCAAATGTGATTTGGGTTTGTCATGAATGGTGTCTTTATTAACACTGTTCTTGAACCCTGTTGAGAAAAGATTAAATCTTTTTATTTAGATTAAATGAAGTGTACCAATTAAATAACATTTAATTGGAATTGAATTGGTATTGATTTTTAGGTTTATCGTGAATAGTGTTTTAAATAACACTCGTTCTTTAACCCGATAATTAATGGAACGTGATTTTGGATTGTCGTGAACGGTATCTTCAATAATACTATTCTTAGACTTAAAGGAGTTAAGAAAATCAGAAACTAACTGGGGATTAGTTAAGTTGAATGGTTTCATAGGTATTGATCTGATGTTGGTTTCGGCCTTCAGGGTTAATACTTAGGGAATTGCTCACTTGCTATTTTACGGTTAGGGACTGATTGAAATGTGATGTGATTTTGGGTTTATCGTGAACTGTGTTTTAAATGACACTGATTCTTTAACCCAGTTAAAGATTAAAACTATGTGGAGTTTTAATGAATCTTTAATTAGATTGAAAAGATCGAGAATGGAGTATCACCAGTTTTGCTCTAGGCGATAGTTAAATCTTTATTTAGATTTAAACGTGAAATGGTAATTGAATTTACCGATAACACCGTGGTGTTAGTTATGAAGTATGACCAGTTTTACTTCATGGGATGAATAGGTTGGGGTTGGGAAATTAAAACAAATGATTACTTCGGTATGGTTCGCTAATCCCGACTAGTTTGAATTGATATTCAAAGGAAGATTAAAGAATAAATTTAAAAGAATTTATCTTTGATAAAATTAGTGGGAACCCTTCCCTATGAATGTGAAATTTAGAAACTAACTGTAGGTTGGCTAAGATGAATGGTTTCCTGGGTATTGATCTGATGTTGGTTTCGGCCTTCGGGGTTAATATTTGGGGAATTATTCTCTTGTTAATTTACGGTTAGTGACTGATGAATTGGAATGAGGCGTATGTTGTGTTTGTGTAACTCTTATTTATTATATACGCGAGTTATTCGGGAAGACCGGGTTAATCCCATTCTGAATAACTGATACGACGATAAGTCGAAGACGAAGACGATGGTAGAAGACCGGAGGTCTCCACGTCGTTTGGATAATTACTGATTATCTTGATTGGGCCGTACACCCAAGAAGATGGAAACAGTTGGTGATCGTCCAGACGTACTTGGAGATCGATGGATATGCAGGGTACTAGGTGCCTCCAGTTTCGTTCAGACCCAGAACGAACTTGTAAATGGACTGTGTGTCTGACATTGGATTTTAGTCCGTGTGATTGATTTCTATTAAATATATATCTGTTTGGCGGCAGAGAATTTATTCTCTTGCTTAACGCCCTTCTCTGAGACGTACGAGCTTAGGGGTTATATATCGATAGATATCAAACGCATGGAGTGAATTGCCTGTGTAGCATGCCTAAGTGGTAATATGATCAAGGCTTCTGTTGAAAAGCAGAGTCTTGTGGTGGATGATCAAAGCACGGCCTTTGTGGCATAGCTTTGTGTAATGTTGATTCGCGAGCCTCACACCCCGGTGTGAACCAAAAACGGGAGATGGACCTCAGGGAGGGCATGCGTTTCCTTCTAGTTAGAAGTGGCGTCAGTGATTTTACATACCCTGACGAGTTTTGTAACACCCCGCCTCCGCTAGGGTCACTCGCAAAGGAATGCACTAGCTTTAGAGGGGCATTATTGGTAAACATGCACAGAAATATCACAAGACAGAACATATAACATAGCGGAAGTAAAATCAAACTTTCATAAACATTAATAATTAAGGTCTAAAGCCTTTTACATCAGAGTACATCAAAACCTGTCTTGCAATAATAAAGAAGCATAAAGACTTTTTCATAAATTATTCCCCAAGTAAAAACAGTAAAGTAGCCATAGCCAAGGAAAGTCCAAGCCATCCATGATGACCTTCAAGCAGAAGAAGTCCGAACTAAACAGCAGTATTTCCTCCCTGTAACCTGGGGGGGGGGGGGAAACGGAAGAAAAGAGGCGAAACAAAACGGGTCAGTCAAAAAGACTGAGTAAGCCCTATCTACTATTAGTATAAAAACTAGTAAAGTTAACTGACATGAGAAACTGAGATGAACATAAGCATGATAACAAGATAGATAAGCTAAATCAAAATAACAGGATGAACTACTGAACTCAGATAAACTAAGATGTCATGATAAATTACGATGTCAAGACAAAACAAGGTATCACATCGTCAGGTTCCTATCAAGTATAATATCCCAAGATATCTATCACGTATAACGTCCCATGGTATCTATCCTGTATATCTGCTCTGCACCTACCGTACTAGTATCCCAACTGTATTTACTCAAAAGTCGTGTAATGGTCCCTGTCAACCTAATATGCCGCATATATAGGTTACTCAACTCATATGTTTCTTTCCATGTATAAGTTCAGTTCTTTGCCGTAGGCTATACGGGCTTTCCCATGTAAACGGTTTATCCTTGAAGTTGTTTTGGACTGCAACCCTTGATCTAGTTGTGTTTCCTTACCATGAACTATCGCGCGTCCACTTAGGATTTATGCCACCTAGGACCGCTAGGGATTATGCTACCTAATGAACGTTTCCGTGTCTCGGTTTGGGTTTTGGCCACCTAGGACCACTAGGGATTACGCCACCCGTCAACCGCGCCCTTGATCCCACGTATGTATCGTGAATCGTTTTCCATGTCTAGATGCACATGTTCCCCAATGTGTCATCCGAGTTCCGTGCCAGGGCAAATCAAGAAATACGGAAATCGGTCGGGAGCTTTAAATCGTCTGCCGATGCAGATATCAAGGTCTGTTTTTGTACCCGTGGCTATGGTCCCACGTGACCCCTCCCTCAACTACTGAAAGGCAATCCAAGAAAAATCATGTATAAGAACCACTCCACGGCCCCACTATAGCCCACTTTCCTACGGGCCAACCTCACCCATGACTCGATAGCAAGCACATGGTCTGTTGGGGGTTCCCTGCCTTTCCGCACGTACACGATTGACTAAAGATGGTAGGTAGTCGGCGATGCGCTATCCAGGGCAAAAACGAGAATCGTCGACTCCACGCTAATCCATCCCAGTCTTTAGGTTGCTCGCATAGCAACCAAGGCATACTCTTGGTCCTTCTAACGCAGACCTTAACCTCTCATGGGCCTAGTATAATTACCTGGCAGCCCACAGAGGGATCCCAAGAATATCCTCACGTCCCCCGAAGCTTCCACTTCGGCACCCAGTGCGCTGGAGCTTTTATCCAAGTCAGATAACTTGCTCCCCCTCGTATACTAAGCGATGACCTACCGTATCAGGTTACTCATCGTTTTGAGAATTAGTCCTGTGTCCTTAGCTAAGAATTATTACTTAGTTACCCTTAACTAAGGTTTACCACTTAGCTTCCTTTCCCGTTATCCTTGATTAACCACGGTTTTATACCTAGTTCTTCTAGCTAGGGTTTGTCTATTGGGTTAAGTGTTATCATTCAAGTCCATGACTTAACCCGCCCACGAATCACGTCAAAGATTGGCTAAGTATTTAAGTTCAAGACTTAGTCCCACAAGTTGGTTAAGTGTACCCAGAGGCTCATGACTTAACCCTATCAAGTCAAATTGGTCAAGTACTAGCTTACCTTAATCCTATCGGATTATCTTGCTAGATCGATTAAGCATAGATCATCAAATTATCGAGTCGGATTGGTTAAGTATAGGTTGGCTTAACCCCATCCTCTAATCGTACTACAATGGTTAAGTATATTCTAAAAAGGTCTTGTGACTTAACCTTATCAGGTCCGCGTATTAGATTGGTTAAGTGTAAGTTACTTAACCCCATCAAATCATCATGTATAATTGGTTAAGTATAAGTTGCTTAACCCCATTAAATTATCACGTTAAGTTGGTTAAGTATTGGTTACTTAACCTCATTGAATTACCAAGTTTAAATCGGTTAAGTGTTTAACTTAACCCCATCGAATTACCGTGTTTAGATTAGTTAAGTGTGGATTACTTAACCCCATCTAATTACCGTGTCGGATTAGTTAAGCATAAATTACTTAACTCCATCCCCTAATCATCTTGTATGGTTAAGTGTCATTAAGAAAACTTACTTAACCTTGCCAAATTATCATGTTGGATTGATTAAGTGTTGGTTAACTTAATCCCCGTCCACTAGTCGTATAAAAATGGTTAAGCGTCATTAGGCAAATCAAATCACTTAACCTACCCAACCTTGTCATGTTTTGTTAAGTATCATTAGCCTAACCAATTTACTTAACCCATTTACCCACGTCATATTTGGTTAAGAGTCATTAATCAAATTAACTTAACCCTATCATGTGGCATTAATTACTTAATGCACCCCAACCTCTCACATTAGACTTTGTTGTGGTTACTAGTTAAGCCGGTCGGTTCCGGGTAGCTTTACACCACAACTTGGTCTAACCTCGGGTTCAAGCACAACATGACCAACTTCTCACATTGGGTCTTATTGTTTGCAACTACTAGTTAGGCCGGTCGGTTCCGGGTAGTTTTACGTTGCAAACTCAACCCAACCTCGAGTTGGCCACTTTCATGTTTAGTCTAGTGTCATGTTCATAGTCAAGTTTTCAAGCAATTGGGTAGACCTAACTTAATAGGTAAATTCCCAATAGGTAGACCTAACTTAATAGGTAAATTCCCAAGCTTATGTTTTTATGCATACTTACATGTCAACTTCCATGTTATATTTCAAGTCATGTTTCCAAGTATAAACACATGTCATATTTAACGTTACATGTTGTCATGTTTATACCCATTTACCCAAGTCATATTCATGTCATTATGTTTCCCCATAATGTGACCCCAACGCTTTTCAAACTAGCATATACGTTCGCAACAACGTGATGGGTTAAAAGAAGAGACTTGGCAAAGGAATGACAAAAATGGGTATTAAGCCACAAGTTAATCATGGTGGCAAATGAGGCACAAATGTGTTCATTAGCTTGCATGTTACATTCTTAAGCCTCAAAAACATGCATCAACCCAAACTTGGTACATAAGCGAATCATGGTGACAAAAGACATGGAATGATGGCTAGAAACTCGCATATATCATCATATAAGGATTATGACTTCATATGCAAGTTGACATAATGATTATGAAGGTTCTCATGTTGCATAAAGGTTGTAGCTTTTAGCTCATATGATCAAGATAATGACTTCATAAACTTGCATAACATGATAGCATGCATCATTCTCAATGACCAAACCCAAACTTGCAACATGAACATTTAACTTCATAGTTAATATCTAAGAGTAGGGAAATGGCTTACATTGCTATGAAGGCACAAATCGATTAGATGAAAGATTGAGACAAAGCCTATGCATGTCATCATCCTAAAACCCAAAAATGAAAGCTCCAAATCAATCAAAACCCCATCTTTATGAACAAAGATCAAAGCTTTAGCCTTGAAATCAACTTGAGAGGCTCTCATACTAACATAGAAACTCTCTAACACTCTCATGATCATGAAACCTCTCATAGAAATGAAGTGGAGGCTAGGATTTTGAGTGGAGGCCATGAGAGGAGCAATTTTGCCATAGTTTAGTTGCATGAATGAATAATGAGGATTTAGGATAGGTTAGGGTCTTATTTATAGATTAGGCAAGTGTTTTAGGCCATAGGATTAAACCTAGATTCAATCCAAGCCATCAAAGCATGTCTTGGGGAAGAAGTCAAGTGTAGGAACCATCTAGGGCCTTTAGATTAAAGATGAACCATGAGAACCATCCAAATGCAAAATCTGCATTTGAGCGAATCGGCCCACGGGTTGACAGCCAAACACCCTGGATTAACCCCTAGTCGACCCAGCGGGCTCGGGTCGACCTCAAAAATCGGCCGGTTCAGTTATTCCCCTCTCCCAATTCGCTGTTTTGAACATTTTTGCATATTTATTTATTTAATTTTCAATTATATATATATATTTCTCTGCGCAACCCATTTCACTTAATTAAGTATACTTTAATTTGGGAATTTTTCGTGAAACTTCGCGAGGCCATATCTTGGTCATACGGACTCCGATTTTCGAAAACTCGGACTCTAATTCGCGTATTTTTCCGAGACGAACGCAATGGCATAGCCTATTTCCCTTGATTCAGATTTTACAGTTGAATTCTGCCTCCATTTATGTTATAACAGGTTATTGAAAATACGGGTTGTTACAAGTTTGATTTATGTGGTCGTTGCTGTTGCGAGGCGCCTTGGATATATCGGTCGTTCTCTAACCGATGGAGTCATTTGTTGGCTCATTGACACCCCAAAGGGTGGGGAAACGCAGTGTTCAGGCATTTTAATGCACATCGGTGGACCGGCCCTAACGATCCAAAGGTCACTCGAGCTCTGACCTGAGACACGGACTAGAGCGTCTCGAATCGGTTGAGGACTATCTTTTTCCTCGGTTCACAGATGGAAATCCAATTTCCAAATACGTGACTTTGCGGTTTTGATTGTAGAACTAGTATGGCGACATGATATATTGTACCCATGGCGTTTATGATTGATACTTATGATTTGAAATTGTTTTATACACTATGCACTTGTAATAGTATCAAACGATTTGTTTTAAACGTACTAAGCATTTTTGGCTATTATAAGGGAAAACCTTATCCCCCGGCGTGCGTTGCATTGTGTGATAGGACCTGGGTCTTATAATAGCTTCATTTTTTTCCAAAAAGAATTGCGCTGTTTTGTTATATGCACTGGTATTAATCGGAGGAAACTCGTTCCGTGTTATACGGCGTGGTCCCTTGATTTACCGAACTTTAAAATAAAGTTTTAAATAACTGTTTTAGTTCTTACACCAGTCTCATGACTGACCTGGAGTTTATTGTTTTAACCTAAACTCTGGGTGCCCTTATTTTGACACGGGCCGCTAGTAGTTTTGGTTTTGCAGATTTATATTCACAGGATCCTGGTTTACAGCTGGAATGATATCCAGAAAGCTTTGTATCCGTATATCTCTTCTAGTTGTGCATTGTATTATTTTCCGCTGCTATGTAGTGTATTGTAATATCTGCTATTTATAATCTGTGTAATATTTATTTATACTCTATATATTCTTGTATTCTGATGGAATTGTTGTAATATACAATGAAATGTTCTTTCGTCTGTGCTCTTTTGTGGCTTGTTCTCGACTCAATCTGGTCTTTCCTTCATGGGGAAGTTCGGGTCGTTTCAAATATTGAGGAGTGTATTTGAAATACCAATGGCTGTTAGGGCAAAAAAGAAATGAGCCAATGTGCTTTATTTTTTCTTTTGGTCCAATAGTCTTCCTAATTAAAATATCCATTTAGAAAGGAAAAAAAATCAAGGGCTGCAGTAAAAATTAGTTTTACCAGTAATCACTATGTTATCAGTTTATGGTTTCGTGTCTTAGTACCCTTGAAGACCTATAACTAAGATAGACTTTTTTCAGTGCACAAAATCTCAATTGGGTATAAATATGTAAATTTATAGGTCAGCGATTACCTCGTGTACGACTCTTGCTTTAAGGTTTGTAGGAAAATAGCAATCGTTAAAGAAAATAAAACAAATTTATCTAGAAAAATAAGCAATAGATGCCGGAATAGCTCAGTTGGAGTATATAAGTCTTGCAAAAATACTTGTGTTCCCAAAAAAAAATATGTACATGACTTTCAAGAATGAAACAAATCTGAATATAGAGTTCCGGTTAAATAACTATATATGTGAGACTCCTGACATATATAATTTCGAGTAAGTAGAGTTATATTTACCAAAGCTTTCGAGGAGTAAAGCTTCAAATATGTACCTGTGTGACAGGTTTCCAAAGAGTTTATTAAATAATAACAACAAAAAATTTCATAAATTGAGATTCCTTTCTTTTCAAAACAATTTATGTAAAGGGATTCCTTTCTTTTCCTGATTTGTTCAACAATTTCTGTTGCCATTATGTACCTGTGACAGGTTTCTAAAGAATTTATAAACAAATTTTGAAAAGGGATCCATGCGATTTATTTAAAAAAATTGGTGCATATGGACTCAAAAGAAAGTAATTTCAAATGAGAATTTGTTGCTATTTCATGCATATGCAGATGACAGGTTTTGCTAATATTGAATTTTATATGAGCAACTTCTGTTAATAAAAAAAATAGCAGGAGAAGCAGCCTGCTAGCGACTGCCCACACAAGCCTTGTTCTGCTGTTGGTCCCAACAACACATGCTGCTGAATTTCATTAAAGAGAATAGAGATAAACTTACAAGAGTATCTATATGTCTTCTTATGTAGTGGGATGCATTTATAAGTGAAAATATCATCATGTGGTACATGAAGTTAGTATTCAAAAGATGTCAATGTGGCTAATGCTGAATCAACAAAATATAGTGTTGATTCTGATGTAACCGAAGGTAACTGTTTTACTTGTTGTTTACAGATTCTGAATAGTGATTCAAAGTTCTATTTATCTTTAGAAACATACACCCGTAATGTGTTTCTTACCTTCGACATATCCACTGTGAAACTCTTTTGCGCTCTTTTTTTTTTTTGTTTTTTTTGTTTTTGTGTTTTTTGTTTTTTTAATATCCAAAGTAATATGTAATCTATGAATTTTGGAATCGATTATCTGATTTTAGTTATCCCACAAGTTTTGCTGCTAGAAACATTCACATGTAAATCAAAATGAAATTATTTGAATCATATGTTCAAATAGTTAACTATTGCATGCAGAGGAACTAGTCAAAGCTCATTCTACATCATGTGTGAAAAAGTGGATATTAGCTTCGACACTCGCAGTTTGCAAAAATTTGCTGTATAGTGTTAGCTAGGTTAGAATGTTATTTTCTTA
The DNA here is from genome assembly GCA_030737875.1 of Allium sativum. Taxonomy (NCBI): domain Eukaryota; kingdom Viridiplantae; phylum Streptophyta; class Magnoliopsida; order Asparagales; family Amaryllidaceae; genus Allium; species Allium sativum. The sequence continues at coordinate 79,899,835 of CM060918.1, forward strand.
AAGTTTTATTCGGATGTTATATTTGTTCTAGTAAGGTAGATGATCTTTCTATAAGCTAACTTGGGTTAACTGGGATTAGGCTAACAAAAGTATTTTTTTCCTCTATTTTTCTTTGCATATAAATCAAAGTATATTTTCACTAAAATAAACATATAGTTGTCAATTGATTTTTCAGGCACTTCAATTTCTTGAGTATCTAGTTGCACAAGGATCTAAAGGTGTAATCGATGATATCTTGGAGCATGATTACCAGATACCGATAAGAGGTTCTTTATTTCCTTTACGCTTTGCTCTCTCAGTAAATTAAGATATTGTGTCTTATTGCTATGAACATTAATTTGCTGTCATATTAACCTCGGCTAAATATATGTTTAATTTTGCAATCTCTAGCAGAATTTTAGTACATCGATTCCAATAGAAACTGAGCTCATTTGTGAACTTAGTAAATAACAAGTAAAAAATTTGACCAACACCACTAGCCAACAGTTAAATGCGAGGTCACAAATTCAGAACTTTTCATATATTGACATGCAAAATGTTACATACTTAATAAAACTTATAGTATATACTACCATCGTAGTTACTCATTCTGAACCAATACCATAAAGTATAGTCAGGGATGCAAAGCAGTTTTGTTTTACTTTCATTATTGCGGACTACATATCAAATTAACATGACAATGATTGTATTTGACTTGCTTGAAGTTTAAACACAGATAAGGTTGAGAAGGTCAACAGTAATTTTGAAAAAAGTAACTAATATAATTGTGGTTACTCATTTCGAACCGATATCTTACTGTTCTTTTGTGACGAAAGAGGACCGCTAAGTTGCAACAAACACAATAATGTTGGGTGTATATTAAGTTGTCACCACTTTAGCTTAAAACTGCATGTCTCATCGAATAATATTCATCGTTCAGTACTTCTGCATGTCTTGTTATGATATGGTGTCTGATTGTATGTATGCTTTAATGTTCCTTAAAGTGTACCTTGCCTTCTTATGCAAACATATATAAAAATAATCAATATCAAGTGTGGTTTGTAGGTACATAAACACATGCATTCGGATGTATAGTACGATGAGTTTGCTAACTATTCACATTATAATCATAACGTTCTTTCCATCTTGTATGATAGGTTGCAAACTTCGAGTATATATATGAAATTAAAGCTGAAGCAGCAGCTGCAAAAGAAGAGATAGCAAGGAAACGGTCTATTAAAGAAAAGGCCACTGCCTCGGATAAGGCAATATATTGGGAAGATTTACTCAAGGACAGATACGAGGTTCATCAAGTTGAAGAGTTTACCGCTATAGGCAAGGGAAAGAGAAGTCGCAGACAAGTAATGCCATCTCTCTCCATTGACTTTTGTTTAACCATGCTCACTATATCCACCATTTTGAATGGTTTTGCCTTCTATATCCATTTTGTTTTTCTTTTGTTTTGGTGCCTTACATTACTTTCCTTAAGTCAATGAAGTTTTCACTATTCATTTTGGTTGTAGAGTCACCATGAAAATGATTTTAATTTCAATTCACAATCACAATCACATTGGAGAATATGCAAGTAAAATATTCCGGTGTCTTGCCACTAAATATATTTATTAAAAAGATAGACAGTGGGATTATATATGTGTGTGTATACATCTTTATATGCCATACGTATTGTTGTAGCGGCATATCACCATGTCTGAATTATTTTGTGATATCATTGAGATTTGTAGCCTGATCTTTTTCTGTAAAGTCTTTGGATAAATGGTTAATAATATATTGATACACTTACCTACAAGTGTCTTTTATATACTGAGCTCAAGACCATGCTAATCATTAAAAAAATGGATCATTATTTATGAATGATGTTGTGATCTGATGCTTTCAGGAACTAAGGGCTGCAGCTATTTTGCTTGCGGATAAGATGGTTGAATCTCTTAAAATATCAAACAACCCAGGTAAATATCACTAAACACAGATCCCTGCTTCTAATTAATATTTCTTTCTTAATTGAGCACAATGTAATTCATGTTTTCTACAGAAAAACAGAAAGTGCAGGTATGCTTATATGAAGGAAACAAACCTGTTTAAATTCTGATGCATTTTCCAGAGCCTGAGCGTGTATAAGGTTGTTTTCTTTGCATGTCTTAAATTATATAAACTTCTCCATGGAATACATGAAGAAATATAGGATTTGCAAAAATATTCAGGGTGGTTAAAGTACTGGATACAAGAATTATATTTCTGAGAATGAGTTAAATGATGAGACCTATAAAGAAGATGGCAGTGCACTTTTTCAAATCCAAGGATCTGGATCGGATCACATGCAAGCAATTCAACTTGTCGAGGTAGGTTTTGCAATACTAAACGGCTCTGATAAAAAAGAAATAAATATTTTTAAGATATACTTTATTCAAATTTTTCCCTCCTTAGGTGGCATCCTTAATTCCTCATTGAACTCATCGTATTATTTTATATTGCATAGTGGCAATACTGTTTTTAACTGGACAGGTAGCTATACCACCTTTGAGAACCAAAATACTGTTGAGAGGTAGTTAAATGTTATAAAAGTATGTTTCACTTATAAAGCAATCCAACTCTATCACATAATATTTAAAAAAATGCATAAATTAAATCCTAGCTTGAACTTGAACAATATCTGCGTTATGACTTATGACATCATTTTTTTCCTGAAGTCGAAAATCATAATTTATATACAAACAAATATTATTTTTGATATATTGTAATGCAATTACAAGTAGCAAGAAATAATTTTAAGAAGTCCTTTAATACCAGTTGAATAAAGCTACTATATCATTAACAAATTCTAATCTTTGAGTTTCTACAGTTTGAAGTACACAGTCTAGACCATAAAAAAGAGGGGCAGAATATGTAGAATTTTGGGAAGAAGTGCGGTCTAGCCCATGAAAAGGAGGGGCAGAATATGTAGAATTTTGGGAAATACAAGGAGGTAAACAAAACTATTCTGGTAAAGAAATTAAGAGGGTACCCGAACAGGATGCTCGACTATTGTCTTGCAATTTCTCAAATGGTACGAACATAACCGAACCTTCGTTTATGTATTACTATACACTATATAGTTTGTGCTAATTCGTCTTTTATGTTCTATGTTATGCAGGGAAATTAAAGGTGTGCGCTGCGGCATTCTAACATGATGTGTAAGACATATAATGGTTATGACATATAATGTGCAGTTTACATTTAAAGGTTAAAAAACTCACATATAATGATCAAGACATATAATGTGCCATTTACATCTAAACAGCGTTTTTTCAACTTGTACAATATTTCAGCCAGATATACAAGTTTTTAAGTTGATTTTGCAAAGCAACTTAAGTTTAGTTTGTTTAATAATAGCAGATGATTATTCTAACTATTGATCGTTATATTTATTTAAAGGTAATTAGCATTTCCGAAGTGATGAACTACCACATCAAAGAACTATTGGTAATCAAGCCATGAACAACATTCTAACTATTATGTATTATAATATTTTCTTAGTACTAGTTGTGTACACTTGTTTGTGAATGGTTGTAGCATGTGGATTTGCTTATTTTGTTGGAATACTATTATTGAAATGATTATGGATATTATACTTGGTTATGCTATTAATGCGTTCTTTTAGTTATTTGAATATGGTGATTATCAACGTTACCATGAAAATGATAGTTATGCGATTGATTATTTGTTATAATATGACTATTACATATGATTTATTATTGAAAATGATACAAACTGTTAACAGTAAATAGCGCGATTAAGATGTTTGGTACATCAATTTATAAGTTTTAGTAGCGTTTTAAAAGTGCTACAGGAAATTAAAAAAAGAGGGGTGAGGTAGCACTTTAGTTGCACTTTTTGAACGCTGCCAAAAAATCTTTTGTAGGGTTTTAGAAACGCTACAATATGCACATTTTTGGTAGCGTTTACTATAGCGCAACTAAAACTTTCAGACTTTTAGTTGCATGTCGTGTTGCAACGTTTACTAAAACACTACTACAATGTTTAGCAGTGTTTTTTCAACGCTACGAAAGGCCTTTTCTGGTGTAATGGCCTGATCACCATTCTCAATAAGCTCAAATCCATCTCCTATAACTTTATAAAATAGTCTTCTATCATCATCTTCTATATCTAACATAGATATCATACGAGTTTTCCCAGGGATCATATCTCATTCCAGAATTGTAATGAAGCCACGAGCGGTCTCCAGATTGCCAATAGATTCCATCATCCTCTTCAGATGAACTATCACTATCATCCAAATGATCTTCCTCACATGGAGTAATCACTGCCTATACTGGGTTCTGTATATCAATCGTTGCATCTTTTTCCAGTTAATCATTATTACAAGGGGTTGTCATTTATAGAGTTGGTTCCTGTATTACATTCTTAGGGATGACAACTTTCTGGACCCACTTCACAACATGAGGTTGAGGCAGTGGGACACGCTCAGAAGGGGGACATGAGATGGGATAGAGGGAGTGGGTACCCAAGAACAGAAATCATGTAAATGACCAAAGGAATGACACTTAGCGCATATGTCAGGCATCCAACCATAGCGCACTCTCATCTCTGCTACACAGTCATCCGCTATTCCAACTTTAATTGTATCTGAAAGTGACTTTTCAGGGGTTATTTCAATTAGTGCTTTGGCATAGAACAATTTATCTCTAGTTGCTATACTAGAATCAAAACATGTAAGCTTGCCAATATAGTTTGATAACCAATTCAAACCTATCAATGATTGCAAGACAGAAGGAATATGAGAGAAATAGGTCCATACACAGATGGAAAGGATTTATTCTCTAGCTTGATCAACAGTTGGAGTTCACGGGGTAATAGTGAAGGGCTTCCCCCTTATAATTATAGGCTCTGAGCTTAGGACACGAAGGTGATCTACCGACAGAGAAAATTTGTGAGACCACCCATAACTCATGCACTAAACAAGAGGAATAATGCACTAAAAGGTGTGCCAGGAAGCTATGGACGATCACTGAGGTAAGATAACACAATGCGACACCTATCGTATAACTCACAACGCAAGGATAAAATATAATAGAATATATACATCAGGCTATAATAGTGAAGCATTTATGAGCAGAAACTTAAACTTTCATAACAACTAGAAAGAATATCCATACACCCTTGGATTACAACATAAGTGTATGTACAAATTTGCCTCACTAAAACCCTCAGAGAAAACACCAGTCATAACAGTGGAAACAACAAGTACTAAATAGAAGAAAAACTGATACGCAAGACTCCTGCTCGTCATCGCTCTGCATCCTCGCCTCACAAAGTTTTGCTACTTGTAACCTACTACTCAGTCTGCCCATCCAAAACTGGATGAACAACCCAACGTAATAAGAGGGAACATAAAATCTTGAGTCAGACAACAGTCTTAATGAGAGATAAAACAACTATCTAATCATTAATAAAGTATATGAGAATAGACATATTAATCAACTGATCTACCAAAACTCCGGAGAAAAACCCACACCGTTTTCTCCACATCTGACAGTGATAACCTTTATAATAAGCATTTGAAAACAATGATGTATCCATGGCAATCAAAAGCAAGCAGATAGTAGAAATTATAGCAACTAGTTATATCTCATGTAAACATCCTAATCGAGATCAACATCTCTCTAGAATAACCCCCGAAGGCCTAAACCAACATCAGGCAAGCACCCAAGAAACATCTCCCTCAATGTTAGACAACTTACATGAGACGGTACAAGCAAAACAACCAACATAAATGACCATGTCTATCACTGGCTATCCTGCTTCATAACCATCGTTAATCATATGAAGGCCAAACTTGCCATACGTCAAGAGCTAATGGTAACCCCGGTTCTAGCAGAAAATCCAAACGCCTTTCATCAACACATAGCCTTTCAACGATAGGGTACTCGACCATTCAACGGATCTTTTAGACGTCCCCATTGTACCCCTGCTTTGAGCCCGCTGACCAATGACAACGATAATCTCTCAGCCTTCAATATCTTTAGTCGTCCTCCCTAAGGGTTATTCAAAGCTCAAGCAACCTTCTCGAGCAACCATTATCCATGAACTCAAAATCCTTGAGTCGTCTTCACATTCGTTGCATTACGACGATCAACGAACACTTCATGATGCTAAAGACATTCCTCCTTGAAATCGTGCCGAAGCTATAACCAACATTGACTCAAAAATAAGCTTTGTTTGGTCGACATTCTTTAGGTCTTTAACTCCTCAGGTCTTACTCCTTAGGTCTTGCTCCTTAGGTCGTGCTTCTTAAGTCTTAAAGCGACCTAAGACCTAACACACTAGGTCTTAAAATGACCTAAGACATAACATATTAGGTCTTAAAATGACCTAAGCCCTAACACACTAGGTCTAAAAAACGACCTAAGACCTAACGCACTAGGTCCTAAAAATGACCTAAGACCTAACACACTAGGTCCTAAAAACGACTTAAGACCTAACACACTAGGTCCTAAAAATGACCTAAGACATAACACACTAGGTATTTAAAATTACGTAAGACCTAACACATTAGGTCTTAAAAACGACTTTAGACCTAACATACTTGGTCTTAAAAATGACCTAAGAACAAACACACTAGGTCTTAAAAACGACCAAAGGCCTCACACACTAGCAACCTAAAACCAACGACCCGACCTTCATCCCTTTCTTGAGCAACAAGCCACACGATCCAAACTCCATGCCACATCATCAATGACTTAATAAAAACGACCTGACTTCATATCTGACCAAAATAACTCCAATCTTGACCAGATCATCACCAAACACCAGCATTGATGCAAACCACATCATTAAAATGACAATTATTCATCAATTATCATATAAGATTCACTAAATCATGAAAAATGAATGAATAAACTAAAATAATGGATCTAACTTGCATAAACATATAAATTAACATAAGAATTATCAATTTTAAGTTGCTAGATTAGTTCCTATGGTGATTCAAATGAAAATATACTTATCATGATGTAGATCTAGGTGGAAACAGCTTAAAATGATGAAGATATGAACAAACAACCCATATACTTGATCGAAACCGTGTGCAAGATCTTATCACTCATCAATTCTTCGAATTAACTCGAAATCGATAAATTCTCAATCCTAAAAGCAAAGAATATGCTTCAAATATCTTGATTTGATGTGATCTCTCTTCACTTGACGTAGATCTTGCTTCAAATGTTGTAGATCTTCGATTCCCTTATGTAGATCTAGAATTTTAATGGTGGAAAAGTGTATTTGATTGAGCAAGGAAGATCACGAGCTCAACCAAATGAGAGAATGAAGAACAGTAACCCTCACTTCATGCCTCTAACCCTCTATTTATAGCCTCCCACCAGCCTACTAATGGGCCTCCTCAAATCAGCCCATCAATGGCTTACAAAACCTGAACAGAAATTGTGAAACACTAAAACAGCGATTCCTCCCAACCCTCTGAACCGAAACTTTAATGTGACTACTCTATGGAATTGGCAACACCATTTCCTTTCCAAAATAAATCAATCTCAGCACCTGATTCGATCCCAGTCAAAAGTTATGCCTTGTACAAAACCGGTAGGGGGAAAATGGTCATAAATAAAGTTGGTAAAAATTATGGACATGTCACACATCCCCATAACCAACATATCAAAATATGTGAATGATCCAATACTTAGGAAATTAAATAAAAATATTTTACGATCCTCTAATATGTAAAATGTAGACTGTTATGTCCCCCCTTTAGGAATTTCGCCCTCGAAATCCCAAGCAAACACAAGTAACCAAAACAATTCTGCATGCCTATCATCCATGAGCAGCTAATTTACCATTCGAACTAGCATCCATCAAGACATGCATCCACAGCCTTAACCTAGCATGACGAATCCTAACAACAGCGACAACAGTGTACAAGTTACAATGGAGTAAGAATGACACGATACTTATGGGTCATACCGACGAAGTGTTTTGGATGGGTTGCCTTCACTTTCTCTTCCGTTTCCTACGTAAAATAGTCATCATCCTAACTCCATTGTACCTTGACTAGCTTAACGGTCTTCCTCCTAAGCTGTTTCGTGTCATTCCCCACAATGCGAAGTGGCTTACGAGGTCTCGTAACTACAGACTCGACTTCTAGGCCTTCTTACTGCTCTAGAATACCACCACATTCGAATCATGCACACACTTCTGAAGAAACAACACATGAAAAACATTATGCACACTTGACATCTTCTTAGGTAACTCCAACCTATATGCAAGCTTTCCAATTCGCTTGATTATTGAGAACGGTTCAACAAACCTTGGAGCTAACTTTCCTTTGCTTCTGAACCGAATAACGTACTTCAACAATGAATTCTTCACGAATACCATATCGCCAATGTTGAATTCGAAATCTTTCCGATGCTTATCGGAGTAACTCTTCTGACGATCTTGGGCTACCTTCATTCCTTATCGAATGATCTCGATACAATCTGATGTCTCTTTGATCATCTCTGCCCCAAGTATCAATTTATCTCCAGTTTCCAACCAACATGTTGGAGAATTACACAGTCTACCATACAATGCCTTATATGGTGTCATCCCAATGCTCGACTAGTAGCTGTTGTTATATGCAAACTCGACTAGATGTAGTTAGTCCTCCCATGATCCTCTAAAGTCTAATACACAAGCTATTAGGAGATCTTCCAAAACTCGGTTAACCCTCTTGGTTTGACCATCAGTTTGCACTACAACAAAATGACCCTATTACAACGGTGGAACGCCGTTGTAATATACATTTTACAACGGTGGGCTTACCGTCGTGTATTAAGAAGTTGTAATAGACTAAAATCTTTTACAACTTTTTTGCACCGTTGCAACACCATTGTAAAATGTATATTTTACAACTTTTTTCCACCGTTGTGATAAACTTTATTACAACAGTTGTGCACCTTTGTAATAATATCTACTACAACTGTTATGCACCGTTGTAATTGACAGTTGTATTTTAAGAAAAATAGACATCCTTTGCAACTAAAATTAACAATACACTAAATATAGCAATACTCCATAAGTAAAACAAACATTATAGTTATTTGCAAACTAATTTATTAAAATACTCAAATTTTCAATATTACAAACAATAAGTTTTACGAAAGATTTCGCGGACTATTACATACTTGACTGTTACAAAGCAACTTAGTACAAGAAGGTTTAACCTTCTTTTTCTTTATGTCAGTGAGAAATACCTTCAGCCTCTACAAGAGTACTAGAGACGACAATACTGCAACGCTATTTATTGGTAAAGTCACACCTTTCATCTGGCCGTCCTCTACAGAATGCAATAACCCCTCCCGTTGATATTTCCAGGCTCGTTATAATGTGGTGCGTTCACACAAAATAAACAAAACAAGTTTTAGAGATATTTTTCAACACATCTGGGTTACTTATAAGATGATTGCAAAAGATCATAATTTCCAAGCATAATTTTAATTTAGCACACTGATAAATTTAAAAGAAAACATAATTTTCTTACCTCAATACCAACACAAAAACTTCACCATGCTCAAATGATGATATAGCTCCAAGATCGGTATTTTTAAATGCGAATCTGCCCACACAAATTATTGATCAATACATAATTCATATATAACTGTTCTTTTCTTTTCTTTCTAGTTAAATAAAGATCAGTACATTATTATTATCATAAAAATGACAACATAATTTAATTATTACTAAAATAACTAGTAAAATGTTGTTTACCACAATTTCACATGCATAATCTTGCTGATGCTAAAAGAATTATTTTACACAATAGAACTTAAGATGGATAATATACATGCAAATAGGGTGGAACCGCTTAGCACCGCTTTATATCTAATGATATTTTTTTCCACATGTGTTATATCACCGCTAAGCACAAGTTTTAGAGATTAGCTAAAGTGTTATCCTTGTTTTGCAACTCGAACAAAACCCTTCTGATGAAACTTTAAGATGCCACTAAAAATATTAAAGCTTAATGCTCTTTCAAGTGGGAATTTAAAGGACGGAATAGACACAAAAACATCCAAATAGATTCAAAGACTTGGATATGCAGTATTTTATCCTATGCAAAATCAGGCAAACTTTTCAGGAACAAACATGTACAACTGTATTAACAAGCAAAATTAACATTCAATTGAAGAATAAAACATAGATATGGATAGTAAAATCTAGAAAAACATGCTGTGTGGAATGTACAAACCTTTGTCTGGGAGGAAGGGTCAAATCTGATCGACAAATTGGACAAGTGACAAGTTGTGCGAGCCAATGATCAATGCAGTACCGATGAAATGCATGACAACAAATTGTCAGCAGCCTAACATCATCTCCACGTTCATACTCTAATAGACATATCGAACATTCAGGCTCCACCTGCACTTTTTCATCTTTGTTGTACAAAATTATGGGAAATGATTCCATGATCGCTGAATCCAAGCCTTGATTGCACTTTTTGGATACTTCAGCTCTTTTTTTTTTGGTGTGCATGCAAGCTATAAATAGGATACATTTAGTGGCATGCTGCATAAGTGTCTCAATCCATATATAAAATGGCATAATGCATGCATACATTTAGTGCCATAAGTTCTAAAGTGGCATGCTGCATTACAATTAGTGTCTTAATCCATATACAAAAGTGGCATACTGTATGTATACATTTAATGCCATAAGATCCAAAGTGGCGTGCTGCATTACAATTATGGGAAGACTTATATATTTGATGGTGCCAATTAGTACAAAACATTCAGCAAGCACTATTGGGTAAACCATGGACTAGCAGAAGAGGTGGAGTAGGCAAACTTTTCTTAATTTATACAAGGCAGTATGACCATAAAATTTGCCAAATATTCATGATTTGAACTAAATTTTTTTCTGTACACAGTCAACTAAAACAATGTATGATCACAGACGCAATACATGCTTTCAGGGCTAACAATTTGGAAATGAAGACAATATGGGGTCATGCAATAAAAAAAAACAATAGAACCAAATATTTGAAGGGCAAAATAGAGTAAAACCTACTGCAGCTCGGATTGGACTAGGAACCTTACATCTTTCAAACTTAAACTTGCAACCAACTTCACTAAACTTAAGACCAACAGTGATGAATTGGGCCTTCAGAATCAAGCAAACAAAGAAGTGGCAAGGCAGTTCAACAATTTAAGCATGTATGGTTGGGATACAAAAAAACAGCGTGTAGAAAAATGAAGACAGCAGGTAAAGCAAAGGCAAAGCCACAACAGCCCGAGGTCATGGTTTACGTAAAACACAAACACTCAATCCGACTATTTTAATTAAGTTTCCTATTGCAATTAAATTTGATGAATTAAGCAAATCGTAAGTCGAAACTTACTTGCAGCGAAGAACAGAAACAGCGAATAAGGGCGCAAGCGACGACCGTGGGTTGCTCGAGACTCGGATTGCAGGTAGTTGGAGCAAGCTTGGTGGTGGCGGACGGTGAGCGGTGCGATGGCTCAGGGGAAGGCTACGGTCGGTGGCGCCGGTTGAAGGATGGAGTAGTGACAGTGGACAACGACGAGATGGATGCGGGTTTTTAGGGGAAGAGGCGGAGAGCGATGCAACTCGACTGAAGGAGAATAGAGGCGACATCGGTGAAGAAGGCAGAGGCCGATTCAATTTGGGAGGCTGCCATGGATAATCGGATTTCGGTGGCCAGGATTTCAATTTAGGGATTTTGGAATTTTTGGGATAAAATGGGAATTAGCCGAGACAAAAAGAAGAGGAACGGTAAATAAAAGATCAAAGAAATGGAAGGGACGCGTTGAACAAAACTAGGAAACCGTGAATCCTGAGAACAAATTTTAACGCGTGTGAATAAATTTCAGAAAACTCCAACAAGTGGCAAGGATAAATAAATAATTTATTTTAAAGAGTGTATACCAATTTATTATACAAATTATATACACAACACTAGTATTTTTTTATAATATTACCAAATACATATGTAAAATTAAATTGAAAAAAAAATCAACTAAACAAATCTATGAAATTTAAATACTCAAGTTGAATAAATAAATAAAAGAAGAAAATCAAACTAAAAATCTTTCAATGATATAATTCAATAAATGTTAAATACAGCTAACATTTTTTAAATTGACAACTCTTAAATCAAGTATACAAAATTTAAATTTCCACTTACAGAATATGTTTAAACCAAAATAAACTAGATTAAATTTCAATTTATAAACAAAATAAATTTTAACTGCCAAATCCAAATAAATTTCAAAAATTAAAACGCTGAAAAAAAAATCTGGTTCGTTACAATTAAAAATTATAATTCAGATTTAATAAGTAAAATTTTATATTAAATATAAATATAATATGAATTTCATGAGAATTGATTTTTACTAAAATATTAAATATTACTGATTAATATAATAGTTATTATTAATTATTACCTATTTCTTCAAAGTTATAATTGAATTCCTACTATTAAAAGTTAATTATTATGTAAATGTTGTTGATCATATACTATTACATATTTAATAGTAATTTTTAAAAAGTATCTATTATTTATTAGTCATCAATTAAGCGGTTATTATCTAATCTAATAGTAATTAATAGTAATTGGTACTAATTTGTAAATTTATTATTGAATATGAATTATTCTTAAATGTTAATATTACTAATTATTAAATATAAGTTGTTATTAATATTTAATAGGTCTATAATACTAGAAATAGAAAAAAGAGTTACTAAAAATAAGTTTAAACAACTTACTAATTTAACTATTAATTATCAGAAATTAATTAGTATATATTAGTTATTACAACAGACAAAAAAGAAAAGTTGTGATATATATGTTTATTACAACAGTTATTTTTTCACAGTTGTAAAAAACATTTATTACAACAGTGCGTTTTGCACAGTTGTAAAAAAGCATTTATTACAACTGTGCTTTTCGCACAGTTGTAAAATTAAAGTTGTAATATGGTGTTTTTGTTGTAGTGTTGCGGATGATAAGCCGCACTCAAACACAACTCGGTTCCCAAAGTCTCTTGCAAACTCTTCTGAAATCCACTTGTGAACAATGGATCTCGATTACTCATTATGCCCTTCGGGATACCATGGAATCGAACTATCCATTTTATATAAAGCTCAGCTAACTTCGATGCTTTCCTAGTCCTAATCGATTTAATAGGAATAAACCTTGCACTTTTGGTCAAGCGATCCACGATGATCCAAATTCCTTCTTTTCCTGCCCTGGTTCTAGATAGTCCATCGATAAAATCTATCGATATCTGCTCCCACTTCCACATAGGAACTTCCAATGGCTGAAGAAATCCACTCAGCTTCTTCTGTTCAGCTTTCACCAACTGATAATTCATGCACTTGGAAATAAACTTTCCAATTTTCCTTTTCATCCTTTCCTATTAGTAAGATCTCTTCATGTCCTCATACATCTTATTACCACTAGGATGAATCATCAACTTCGAGTGATGACATTCCATCAGAACCTCATTCCTCAATCCGTCGATATCAGGAACAACCAATCGTCCTTGCTTTTGAAGCCAACCTTCTCGACCGACCTCGAACTCTTTATCCTCTAGTTCTAACTTCTAGATAAACTCGACAAGCTTTGCATCTCGCTTATGGCTCTCGCCAAACCTTTAGATGAGAGTAGGTCTTATCGATAAGCTTGCCAACATTTCAGGTTCCAACTCACATCGTGGTATGAAATCAAATCCCGCTAGGTACTTGAGGTGCTTCCATTCTGAAAATATCGCCCCCAAACTTGTGTGTCTTCGACTCAACGCATCCACCACTGCATTTCTTTTACCAGGAGTATAGGCTATACCAAAATCATACGATGGTAACAACTAGAATCGAACTTCCAACAAGTAACGTCTCCACATCTTCAGAGCAAATACGATCACTGCCAACTCTAAATTATGAGTTAGACAATTCCTTTTATGCAACTTCACCCGTCGACTCGCGTAGGCCACAAGCTTATGCTTCTGCATCAGCATTGCTCCAAGTCCAGTACCACATGTGTAACAACCCGGAATTTCTGAACCAATTTAAAATTTTAATTTTAGCTATTTTAATGGGTTTTGAATATTTAAAATGATTTATTTTAAATAATAACTACTAAAAATTTATTTAATTCGAAGTTAGAGTGTATAAATTTATTTTAATTATAAAATAAGCTTGAAATGGTGCGGTAGTTTGAAAATTCAATTTTTAATTTTAGTTGAATATACAGAATTCAATATAATACAGAATTGGATAAAACAAGAAACATTGAAGTATTTTGAACTATAGTTTTCTAATGAACGTAAGAAACCGAGATTTCACTTTATAAATTGTAAGTTATGGCCAGTTTAAAATTTAGAATAGTCGCTCTAGAATTTATATATTTTTTAATAATATATATAGCCCTTAAAAATAGCCATTTTGCAAACAACCTCCGTTTTCGATGAAACCACTTTTGTTGGATCTGGAATGTCAAATTATAGTCAGGTTTAAAATTGCATCATTTTTAGAGTTAGTTTGTGGCCCCGGTAAATTAAAATGTATGTTCAAAATCAATATTGACCATTATATTAATTTATATTTTAATTTTAACAAAAACTAATTAAAAAAGCCAAACTGGCTTATGGGACATATCCCATTGTGTCCGGAATGGGGGCATTTGGTTAGGAACAACAGTCGTTGGGTTCGATTTGGAGTTCGTGACATTTAACACGCTATTATCGAATAAAATAATAATAATAAAATATATATAAATTTTATAAACCCTAAACCTAACTTCCTCTTCACAATTCAGAGCGCTACCCTCAATAGGAAATAAATGAATAAAATTATTCGAAAATAATTCCCTAATCTCCTCCAATCCAAGAATTAATCCTCGAAATTCATAAAAGGAAAAATGAAGAATAGGATGAGATCTACAAACTCAGTGGTAAAGATGTGAATTCATTGCGTAAATTTCTCGAAATCGTCGCTCAAACCTAGTTCGTTCGAGCAGGTTTCCTGGGTTCATGGGCCCGCGAGACGGCAAGCTTGGCCAGCGCAGGGAGGCGATGGAGCGACGGAGGTGGTGGCGTAGCCAAATGGCCGACCGAACGTCTTCCTGGAGGAGCGGCGTCGGGATTTAAAAATCGACATTGGGTTTCGGTGATGTCCAGAAAATAGACGACGGGGATGATAAAGGTAAAAGGGGGAAATTTAAATTAATTATATTTTAATTAGTTAACAATGTAACTAACATGTTAAATATCATATCTTTTTCATACGAGCTCGGAAAATTCCAAACCCAGTTCCGTTGCGATCGTGGCGACGGACACTACAACATGGAACTGACC
Organism: Allium sativum; assembly: GCA_030737875.1. Lineage (NCBI taxonomy): Eukaryota > Viridiplantae > Streptophyta > Magnoliopsida > Asparagales > Amaryllidaceae > Allium > Allium sativum. Next base: position 79,915,194 of record CM060918.1, read on the forward strand.
ATAACGGAAATGAAGCAAGTTGAATTTTGAGCTAAATTAAATAGTCATTTAATTTAATTCAAAAATAGAAATTCAGAAATAAAGACTGATGCATTGGAAACCAAAGTGAGAATTCTCTCACTAAAATATTTGTACCATTTATTTATTTCATTGAAATAAATAAATTGTCATTTTTGATTTTTATATGTTATTTACTTGGGAGTTCAGATCACGAACTCACATAAATCATTTGAATTGGAAGCGATGCATGGATATTAGCGTTACTCGCATTTCATACTCCATGGATGGCCACTTGTGGCGCTGTTAATGGCAATGGGTAGTTGAGTGTTTATTTATGAAACACCCCGCCTCCATTAAGGTCACTCACTGAGGGAATGCCTTAACTTCGGTGGAGAGTTACAGGTAAAAGATGCAGATAAATCACAAGGCAGACAATTAAAGCAGTGACAAATAAAAAAAAACTTTATTTCATTGATAAATAGCTTGTGCAAAGATTATTTTACAATACCAAAGTATACTGTCTTGTATAACAAAAATAAAGGAGCATAAAATGATTTCCCCAAATAAAGCATGAGCCAGCCATAGTAGTAGAAGAGAGAGTCCAAGGCAACACGTCAAAGAGTCTTCAAGCTTGGAAAGAGTAACGGTACAAACAAACCTGAGCTATTCCCTCCCTAACTACTTGGGGGGAAGGGAGAGGAACGGAAGAAAAGAAGACGAGAGAAAACGGGTCAGACAATAAGTCTGGTAAGTTCAGTGATTACTAGCATTTAAACAAGGAAAAGGGATCATGACAGGAGTAACAGAACATAGGACAATACCCTAATATAAGACAAGATAGGTTGAATAAGTGAACACACCCATTACTATAACCTCTGTACCACCTAACTAGTGTCTTAACCTGTAATATGTATAATACGATCCGAATCCCCGCAGTTGTGGTAGCCTTCAGGTGTACATCGATATTTGAGGATTCCACCTCAATCAGCCCAATTGCCATGAATATGTTAGATGTACCCTTACTACCCTATCGATCGACTCCCTACCTAAGTTGACTTGCCATGTGTACATGTCAATCAGCCCTTTCTTGCGTGTAGCTACCCTGTGCTGGTCCCACCATAAGGTGTATCAGTCCTAATGATAGCGACCCCGACACGATTCAAGAATGCACAGTGTAAAACTACAAGTACCCAGTGCCTGCTTTTTCCCACTTCGGAGTACGTGCACGCCCGTAAACCATCGGAACCTACACTGACGTACCCCTTGCCGTTGTTTCGACCGCTTATAATCAGGCCAGTAATCATGCCCTACCCAGCCTAGTTTCAGGGTACCATGATACATCTATGTGGGTTACTGCTGAAATGGGTCCCCGTTACTAGGGTTTCCTGCTGGTTAAGTTTGTGGGCCTATATATACAAATATTGTAACACCCTACCTTCATCAAGGTCACTTACAAAGGGAATGCCTTAACTTCGGTGGAGGTTTATAAGTAAAAGTCATAGATAAACACAAGACAGATATATAAACACATATATATAAGCAGCGGAAAACAAACGGACTTTTATTTCATAAAATATGCGTTCATACAAAACATTTCCATAGTTGTCTCATAATAACTTCCAAAGCATTACATCATCATTTCTATCTTGGTTATTAAATAAAGAAGCATAAAACATAAATAAAACTGCATAAATTCCCATAGAATGTGTCCAACAGCCATGGCCAAGGAAAGAGAGTCCAAACCGTACATCTACTATCTTGAAGCTTGCAAAGAGTCTGACTAAGCTGGGTGTTTCCTCCCTGTGGACCTGGGGGGGGGGGGGACGGAAGAAAAGAAGACGAAGGAAAATAGGGTCAGACATAGAGCCTGTTAAGTCTAGTGACTCTTCAGTATGAGAAAAAAAAGGCATGGTAGGTATAAACTGGAAATAGGAAAGTATCATAAACTAAGGTAAAGCAGTTGTGAATCGAATATACTATCGCACTCCACACTATATCTCTGCACCTACTTGCATTGCCTCAATTGGCACCCCATGATCGGGGTGAAGTGATCCCCTTTCTAAAGATTGGCTCCTACTTGCATAATCATATGTGTCATACGGCCCCCAAAGATTGTAGATACCTATGCTGGTCCCACCATGGGATATATCAAGTCCCATGGTGGCGGCCAAACACAATCCTTAGAATGCATAGGGTATACTACTGGTGCCCCCAGTGCCCTGTTTGTCTGCTCCGAAGTGTGCGCGCGCCCGCACTCCGTTAGAACCCACACTGTTGCACCCACCGCCGTCGCTTTTGACCGCTTACAATCAGCCCAGTAATCGTGCCTTACCCTACCTAGTTTCAGGGTACCATGATATCTAATTGGGTTACTACTGAAATAGGTCCCCGTTACTAGGGTTTTCTAGTCAGACATGTTAAGTGGTTAAGTGTCTGTATTTACCTAACCCCACCCATCAGTTTAATTAACATGTTGAATTGGTTTAAGTGTTTTAATTAACTTAACCCTACCATCCTGACTTGTCTGTCCTTAACTTTAATTAGTTAAAGCACCGACCACTCACATTAGATAGATATTGCAACGGTTACTGGATGTGCCGGTCGGTTCCGGGCAGATTTACACCGTAACTCAGTCTAACCTCGGGTCCTTATTGGGCTCAATGCTTAACCACCCACATTGGAGAGGTATTGTTGTGACTACTGGACAGCCGGGCGGGTCCGGGCAGGTTTACATCACAACTCAATCCAACCTCGTGTTAAGCATACTCGTATTTTCTAAATTAACATATTTGTCTTTATCACTTGTTATAAGTAAATTTGCTAATAATTAAATGTTATGGCCCACTTTCCAAGTTTAACATTTTTGGTCTAAGAAATTATACCATTCAAGTGCCACCAATTTTGGCATGTGACAAACATGCCAATTTCATATATTTTCACCAATTTATGTCAAGTTTCCTATAATTACCAATTTAACCCAACGTTACCCCGTCTAAATATTAGACTAACAATCTTAGCCTAATTTTCGTTCGCATGGTTTTTTACATATAATATTAGGCTAATAACTTTGCCTAATTTAGCGTACGCAAAAATGACATTCATTAACATAAACATGACATAGGTGTAAACTTGGCATTATCGACATAGTCAATATGAACATCATAGGTGTGAACTTGAAAAATAGTCAACATGCATATATGTGAATTTGCAACAATTACTGAATCATGGGTTTCAACTTGTCATGTGAACTTGCATTAAAAAAAGGTAATCTAACTAAACAGGTGTCACATGAATTAGCATATGATTTAGACAACATAAGCCTAAACATGTTTAGATCTAGGCATAACATCGAACATCACTAACATATGACAAGAATAGGACATGTTCATAAAGTATGTATAATTTTATCTCATGTGTGAACTAGATCCAATCATATGTCCAACTACGACATGAAACATGTATTAAAGTGGATCTTGGCATGGATCCAATAAGGAACTTGCAACTTTTGTATAAACATAGGAGCATGTATATGAGCTTAATCATTTAGGCATAGAGATTTTAGCATAAAGTATATACATGAGATCTTAACTTGGACATATCACATACAACTTATATAATCATATAAACATATAAGTGTAGATTATAACATGAACTATACAACTTGCATTTGATGTTGTTTTCATTTGAATGGATCCAGCACCATGTAAATTTAACCACAAACATTCCAACCATTTACAATAAAATCATTTCAATACATTGATATGAATTAACATCATCGATATACAATAGCACAATTCCACTTCCAGTTTACCTCGAATCAAGTCTTAATTTTTATTCACATCGGAAAATCACTATACTTACAACAAATGACGGTCTTGTTTTCTGATTTCTGAGTTATGAATTTGCAATGCTTTCCTTTGGGTAGACAAACGTTGATTGATTCTTATTTTACTTTAGTTTTGGCTTGTCTCTAAGCTTTTCCACAAGTGGAGGCTCCTCTCAGTTTTCTCCCAACGGCATGGCGGCTCCGTCTCTAATTTTTATGTGAATTTAGGTTGGAGACTTAAGTTGTTTATATAGAATTTCAGATTGATTTGAGCCGTCAGATGATCATAGATGAATCTAGACCATTAACTTCGAGAGGAGCCAACCAGAATGTGACAAATCAGCTCTAGTGACACAGCCAATCTCAGAAATTCAACCAGAAACCGACCAGGCCAGCCAGGGCCAAACCAGGTCGACTGGGCAGGTCAACTTGGTTACCCACGTCGACCCCCTGGTCGACCCTATGGTCGACCTGGTGCCTGGCGGGAATTTTCCCACCCAGCCCAGTTTGGGTATGTTTTTCAAATTTCGAACTGAATTTGAACCATTTGAATTTTAAATTGAATTCTGAAACTTCCGGAGGTCATAACTCCTTCATACGGAGTCCGATTCACGCAAACTCGGACTCTATCTCAGAAAGAATTCCGAGACGAGCGCAATGGCATAACCCGTTTCCCTTAATTCTTTCATTTAGAATTAGTTATACCTTAATTTGTCAATTTACAGTTAACAGAAAATTTTGGGGTGTTACATTCTCCCCTCCTTAAAGGATTTCGTCCTCGAAATCTTCAAGTCTGAAAGAACATAAGTCCTAACATCTAATCGTCCATCTACTTAACCATCAAACACAGGCGTCCATTGTCCTAAAAAGACTTCTAATGCTTCATGATCATATGCATAGTGTGTGTATATGTCCTTATCTAATGCAAAAATTAGGCGGTCTACTGATTCAGTTGACCTCCTTAATGCGAATCATGTAAGTGCCATGAATCTATTATGTATGCAAATTTTTCCCTACTCATAATTCTACATTAGTGCGCAACCATTCATGCAAATGCGACATCCACATGACAACATATCAAGTTTCAACCCCATACAAATATGAATACATATATGCATATGCAATATGAAGTGACTGAGCCGATCTAAAACCTAGGTTTTGTGTGTATATGCATCCACGAGAAACCACTAGCAACCACTTGCAGCCATCAACCATAACATGTTTCAAATACATGTTTACATCCAGAAGGGGTTTCTACCTAAGGATAAAGGATAATATCGAGGAGATATACCTAAAAAGATAGATACTAGCACAACTTAAGGAAAAAGAGAGATCAAAGATGTACCCTCAAAAGGAAAAGGTTAGGCCGCGCGTATTCTTTCCTCAGTTTCCCAAGTCGCGTCTTCCTCGGCGTCGCTCCACTGAACTTTAACGAGCTTGACTTCGCGGTTGTGTAGCTTTTTGATTTCAGTTCCTACGATTCGAGTTGAAACTCTCCTCACAGTTGCTTCGCGTTTCACTTCGGCTTCTTCTAGAATGATTGGCTCCACCACTTCCGCAGATTCATGTAGACATTTACGGAGATGAGAAACGTGAAAGACGTTGTCAATTCCAGCCAACCTTTCGGGCTGCTCTACTCTATAAGCCATCTTCCCAATATTCTCGATGATAGGGAACGGTCCTACAAATCTTGGTGCTAGATTTCCTGCGGATCCAAAGCGAACGACGTTCCTTAAAGGGGTTACCTTAATGAAAACCCTGTCCCCAACCTCAAACTCAAGGTCGGTTCTTCTTTTGTCTGCGTAGGATTTCTGTCTATCTTGGGCAGTCTTCATTCTCCTTCGTATCAAGTCCACTTTTTCTGAAGTCTCTCTAACCATGTCTGGCCCAAGTATAAGCTTGTGAGTAGACTCCCACCAACAAGTCGGTGATCGGCATGGTCTTCCATATAGAGCTTCGAAGGGCGCCATGCCGATGGTGGCTTGGTAGCTGTTGTTGTAGGCGAATTCCACTAAAGGAAGACGATCCTCCCATGTCCCTCCGAAGTCAAGAACGCATAGTCTCAAAAGATCTTCTAATACTCTATTCACCCTTTCTTTCTGACCATCAGTTTGGGGGTGATAGGCCGTGCTCAAGCATAACTGTGTGCCAACAGCTTCTTACAGACTCCGCCAAAATTCGCTCGTAAAGATGGGATCTCTGTCACTCACTATGCTGGAGGGTATTCCATGGAGTCGAAATATTTCCTTGAGATAAAGAGAAGCTAGAGATGAGTCAGTCCTTCTACTCTTGATAGGTATAAAGTGGGCGCTTTTAGTAAGCCTGTCCACTATTACCCAAATGCTAGTATTGCCTCTTCTTGACCTAGGAAACCAATCAATTAAGTCCATTGAAATGCTATCCCACTTCCATTGCGGGACTTCTAGAGGATGAAGCAGTACTCCAGGCTTCTTTTGTTCCGCCTTAACCTGTTGGCATGTCACACACTTAGAAACGAAATCTGCCACGTCCTTCTTCATGCCGCTCCAATTGAAAACTCTCTTTACGTCCTTGTACATCTTGTCCCTACCTGGGTGTATTGTCATCTTGGAATGATGTGCTTCCTCAAGAACCATCTTTACTAAATCCCTTGCTTGTGGGACACATAGTCTTCCATCTCGTTTCAGCCAACCCTTATCATCGATGGACTACCTATTGAGGTGACTGGAAGTTTCACCCCTAATTAGTTTATCAATCACATCCACAAGCTGAGGGTCTTCGCGTTGTGCGGCCCCTATTGAGTCAAAAAGAGTGGGCCGTACTTCTAGGGATACCAATAAACCAGGTATAAAATCATAGGAGGGCCTAAAGTCAAAACTGGCTATATACTCCAAGCTTTGCCTTTCTACAAAGAGAGGGCTTAGGGTCAGCTTCTTTCTGCTCAACGCGTCTGCTGCTACGTTGCCATTGCCAGGAGTATAGGAAATCTAAAAATCATATGAGGCAAGGAACTCCATCCACCTTTGCTGCCTCAAATTAAGATCCTTCTGCAAGAAAATACACTTCAACGATTTATGGTCAGTATATAATTCAAACTTCTCACCTAGGAGATAATGGCGCCAAGACTTAAGCGCAAATACGATGGCGGCTAACTCAAGATCGTGGGTTGGGTAGTTATTTTCATGAACTTTCAATTATCTTCCACCATAAGCTACTACCCTCCCTTCTTGCATCAGAACAGCGCCTAACCCCATACCACAAGCATCCGTATATACCATGAACATCTTGCTTCCATCCGGTAAAGTCAGAACTGGGACTATTGTAAGAGCCATTTTTAGGCGTTGGAAAGCAATATCACAGTCCAAATCCCATGCGAATGCTAGATTCTTCTTTGTTAGCCTTGTGAGTGGAGCTGAGATTTTCACAAATACCTAATGAATTTTCGGTAAAAACTGGCTAGTCCAAGAAAGCTTCGGACTTCGGTTGCATTTCTTGGTGTCTTCCAATCTTGCGCTGCCACCACTTTCGCGGGGTCCACAGCTAACCCCTCTTTGGACACTATATGTCCAAGAAATCTTACTTCTTCTCTCCAAAAGTGGCACTTGGAGAATTTGGCTTTTAGGTGACGAACTTGAAGTGTTTCCATGATCTCCTTCAGATGCTGAGCATGTTCTTCCTCATTCTTTGAGAAGATCAAAATATCGTCTACGAAGACCACCACGAACTTACTGAGGAATTCTCTGAACACCCTGCTCATTAGGTCCATGAAATAAGCGGGTGTGTTTGTCAAACTGAAAGGCATGACTAGCCACTCATAGAAACCTTTTGGGGTTCTGAATGCCGTTTTATCAGTGCTATCTTCAACTACCCTTAGCTGATGGAACCCAGTAGCCAGATCAAGTTGGGAGAAGACCGACGCACCTATAAGCTGATCAAACAAATCGTCTATTCTAGGAAGTGGGTGTCTATTCTTTTTAGTCAGCTTTTTTAGCTCCCTATAGTCTACACAAAGACGTAGTGAACCATCTGCTTTGGTGGCGAACACCACTAGATCACCCCATTCCGAGATACTCCTCCTTATAAACCCCTTCTCGAGAAGCTCCTTAACTTGCTTACTGAGCTCCTTTCTATCCTTTGGGGCCACATGTCTAATATGCAGAGCTACGGGCTTTGCATTATCAACAAGATATATGCGGAAATCTATTTCCCGCTTCGGAGGTAAGCCTTTCACCTCTTCAAAGACATCCGAATATTCCCGGACCACTCTAACCGACTGCAAATTCTCAACAGAAGCGTCAAGCGACTCTAGATAACTAAGCATAACAGCATTCAAGGGATTACAAGAAATTTATAGAGTGTTACCGAGTCGAGTCAAGAGCCTAACCACTCTTTTCTCACAATCAAGAATGGCACCATTACTGGATAACCAATCCATGCCTAAGATCAGTCCATATCCTGAGAAGCCCAAAACAAAGGCACTACATCTAAACTCAACACTTAGAATACAGATTTTCAAATCCAAGAAAACCATCGACAAATAAGCCGAGACCCCAATTGGATTTGAAACAACCAAGGGATCTTCTACCATACTAGTGTCTAGGTGCAGAGATTCTACTAAAGCAGATGAAATAAAGGAGTGTGATGCACCCGAATCAAAGTGAGTGCGAACTAGATGATCATAGAGACAAAATAAGCTTTTTACAGAAATATTTCTACCTATGGTTCTCAAGATATGATTGAGAAGATAAGCAAGATAAAACAAAGCATCTAGGAGAAGAAGTTAAAGTGGTACCCCCAGAAGGTCCTGCTTGCGGGCCTTGCCATTGCTTTTTACGGCAGTTCTTGCTAATATGTCCAGTATTACCACACTGAAAGCATGCTCCCATCTTCATCTTCTTCTTTCTACAATCCTGGACTATATGCCCAACAATGCCACAGAAATAACATTTCCTTTTCTCACATGCCTTGTTATTATTGTTGTGGTCTTTTCCCCCTTAACTATTATCCGTCATCTTGTTCTGCAATTCTTACTCTTGCTGTTTCACGTAGAGGAAGAGGAGTAAAAGCGCCTGTAGCTGGGGAGTAAGGTCCCCAGACATGTTGAAACGAAAAGGAAAGATTCATGACAAAAGGATAGAGAGATAGTGCATATGGCTTTGGGGGACTATGCCTTTTAAAAACAACGCTTTTTCTTGAAAGCAATGCCTTTTTTAAACTTCTTTTGAAAATAGTTTCAAAAACCTTTATCTAATCTGGTAAATCTGTGCTCTGTTACCAAGTGAAACACCCCACCTCCATCAAGGTCACTCACAAAGGGAATGCCTTAACTTTGGTGGAGGTTTATAAGTAAAAGTCATAGATAAACACAAGACAAATATATAAACACATATATATAAGCAACGGAAAACAAACGGACTTTTAATTCATAAAATATGCATTCATACAAAACATTTCCATAGTTGTCTCATAATAAATTCCAAAACATTACATCATCATTTCTGTCTTGGTTGTTAAATAATGAAGCATAAAACATAATTAAAACTGCATAAATCCCCATAGAATGTGTCCAACAGCCATAGCCAAGGAAAGAGAATCCAAACCGTACATCTACTATCTTGAAGCTTGCAAAGATTATGACTAAGCTGGGTTGTTTCCTCCCTATGGACCGGGGGGGGGGGGGACGAAAGAAAAGAAGACGAAGGAAAATAGGGTCAGACATAAAGCCTGGTAAGTCTAGTGACTCTTCAGTATGAGAAAAAAAGGCATTATAGGTATAAACTGGAAATAGGAAAGTATCATAAACTAAGGTAAAGCAGTTGTGAATCGAATATACTATCGCACCCCACACTATATCTCTGCACCTACTTGCATTGCCTCAACTAGCACCCCATGATCGGGGTGAAGTGACCCCTTTCTAAAGATTGGCTCCTACTCGCATAGTCATATATGTCATATGGCCCCCAAAGATTGTAGATACCTATGCTGGTCCCGCCTTGGGGTGTATCAAATCCCATGGTGGCCGCCTGACACAATCCTTAGAATGCATAGGGTATACTACTGGTGCCCCCAGTGCCCTATTTGTCTGCTTCGAAGTGTGTGCATGCCCGCACTCCATTAGAACCTACACTGTTGCACCCACCGCCATCGCTTTTGACCACTTACAATCAGCCCAGTAATCGTGCCCTACCTTGCCTAATTTCAGGGTACCATGATACCTAATTGGGTTACTATTGAAATGGGTCCCCGTTACTAGGGTTTTCTAGTCAAACATGTTAAGTGGTTAAGTGTCTGTATTTACCTAACCCCACCCATCAGTTTAATTAACATGTTGAATTGGTTAAGTGTTTTAATTAACTTAACCCTACCATCCTGACTTGACTGTCCTTAACTTTAATTAGTTAAAGCACCGACCACTCACATTAGACATATATTGCTACGGTTACTGGATGTGCCGGCCGGTTCCGGGCAGATTTACACCGTAACTCAGTCTAACCTCGGGTCCTTATTGGGCTTAATGCTTAACCACCCACATTGGATAGGTATTGTTGTGACTACTGGACAGCCGGGCGGGTCCGGGCAGGTATACATCACAACTCAATCCAATATCGTGTTAAGCATACTCGTATTTTCTAAATTTACATATTTGCCTTTATTACTTGTTATAAGTAAATTTGCTAACAATTAAATGTTATGGCCCACTTTCCAAGTTTAACATTTTTGTTATAAGAAATTATACCATTCAAGTGCCACCAATTTTGGCATGTGACAAACATGCCAATTTCATATATTTTCACCAATTTATGTCAAGTTTTCTATAATTACCAATTTATCCCAACGTTACCCCATCTAAATATTAGGCTAACAATCTTAGCCTAATTTTCATTCGTATGGTTTTTAACATATAATATTAGGCTAAAAACTTTGCCTAATTTAGCGTACACAAGATTGGCATTCATTAACATAAACATGACATACGTGTAAAATTGGCATTATCGACATAGTCAATATGAACATCATATGTGTGAACTTGTAAAATAGTCAACATGCATATATGTGAATTTGCAACATACACTGAATCATGGGTTTCAACTTGTCATGTGAACTTGCATTAAAAAAAAGGGAATTTAACTAAACAGGTGTAACATGAATCAACATATGATTTAGACAACATAAGCCTAAACATGTTTAGATCTAGGCATAACATCGAACATCACTAGCATATGACAAGAATAGGACATGTTCATAAAGTATGTATAATTTTATCTCATGTGTGAACTAGATCCAATCATATGTCCAACTACGACATGAAACATGTATTAAAGTGGATCTTGGCATGGATCCAATTAGGAACTTGCAACTTTTGTATAAACATAGGAGCATGTATATGAACTTAATCATTTAGGCATAGAGATTTTAGCATAAAGTGTATACATGAGATCTTAACTTGGACATATCATATACAACTTATATAATCACATAAACATATAGGTGTAGATTATAACATGAACTATACAACTTGCATTTGATGTTGTTTTCATTTGAATGGATCCAACACCAAGTAAATTTAACCACAAACACTCCAACCATTCACAATACAATCATTTCAATAAATAGATATGAATTAACATCATCGATATACAATAGCACAATTCCACTTCCAATTTACATCGAATCAAGTCTTAATTTTTATTCACATCGGAAAAATCACTACAGTTACAACAAACGACGGTCTTGTTTTCTAATTTCTGAGTTTTGAATTTGCAATGCTTTCCTTTGGGTAGACAAACGTTGATTGATTCTTATTTTACTTTAGTTTTGGCTCGTCTCTAAGCTTTTCTACAAGTGGAGGCTCCTCTCAGTTTTCTCCCGACGGCATGGCGGCTCCGTCTCTAATTTTTATGTGAATTTAGGTTGAAGACTTAAGTTGGTTATATAGAATTTCAGATTGATTTGAGCCGTCAGATGATCATAGATGAATCCAGACCATTCACTTCGAGAGGAGCCATCCAGAATGTGACAAATCATTTCTAGTGACACAGTCAAGCTCAAAAATTCGACCAGAAACCGACCAGGCCAGCCAGGTCCAAACCAGGTCGACTGGGCAGGTCGACCCCCAGGTCGACCCTATGGTCGACCTGGTGCCTAGGTGGGAATTTTCCCACCCAGCCCAGTTTGGGTCTGTTTTTCAAATTTCGAACTGAATTTGAACCATTTGAATTTTAAATTGAATTCTAAAACTTCCGGAGGTCATAACTCCTCCATACGGAGTCCGATTCACTCAAACTCTATCTTAGGTAGAATTCCGAGACGAGCGCAATGGCATAACCTGTTTCCCTTAATTTTTTCATTTATAATTAGTAATACCTTAATTTGTCAATTTACAGTTAATAGAAAATTTCGGGGTGTTACAAATATTACCCACCTACACAAGATGTACTTAACCCTCCTACCGATTCTAGCATGTTTTCTTAATAGTTAAGTTTGTGGGCCTATATGTACTAATATTACCCACCTACACGAGATGTACTTAACCCTCCCATCGATTCAAGCATGTTTATTTCACGGTTAAGTTTTGTGGGCCTATATTTACTAATATTACCCACCAACCCGACATGTACTTAACCTTTCCACGGATTCAAGCATGTTTATTTAATGGTTAAGTTCTGTGGGCCTATATTTACTAATATTACCCACCAACCCGATATGTACTTAACCCTCCTACTCGTCATGTCATATTGGTTAAGTGGTTCTTATTAACTTAACCTTTCTCACTTGTCATGTTGGATTGGTTAAGTGTGACTTATTAACTTAACCATGTTCATTCATCAGGTTATATTGGTTAAGTATTCCCTATTTAATGCAACCCCATTCGCTCATCAAGTTATATTGGTCAAGTGTCATTAATCAATTCAAGTTAACTCAACCCATCCACCCATCACGTCATGTTGGTTAAGTGTTTCCTTCTAGTGTTGACTTGACCCTACCTCAAATCATATTATATTGGTTAAGTGTTGTTCTCGTGTTAACTTAACCCTTCCCATACATCATGTTATATAATTGGTTAAGTGTTTTCCTCTTGTATTACTTAACCCCACCACATGTCATTATATATTTTGGTTAAGAGTTACGTTAGTTAACTTAACCCTATCATCTGCTTAATTAACATGTCACAACGGTTAAGTGTTCTAAATTTACTTAACCTCACCCATTGTCTAATTAACATGTTGTAACGGTTAAGTGTTCTAAATTTACTTAACCTCACCCACTTGCCTAGTTAACGTGTTATTACGGTTAAGTGTTCAAGTTTACCTAACCCCACCCATCAATTTAGATAACATGTTGAATCGGTTAAGTGTTTCCCTAATTGACTTAACCCTACCAATCCTGACTTAGCTTTAATTTATTCATTAAAGCACCAACCACTCACATTAGACAGGTCTTGTTGTGGTCACTAGATGTGCCAGTCGGTTTCGGGCAGTTTTACACCACAACCCAGTCTAACCGCGGGTCCTTTTTGGGCTTGATGCACTAACAACTCACATTAGACAGGTCTTGTTGTGGTCATTGGATATGCCGGTCAGTTCCGGGCAGTTTTACACCACAACTCAGTCTAACCTCGGGTTAGGCATATTCATCTTTTCTACAATTTACATATTTCTTATTTATAACAAATTCCATATGTAAATTATTCCCAATTTAATTATGCCATAATTATCCTTTTAATTATGCTCATAATTGATGGTATACTAAATATACCATTTCATGAACCAATCTATACCATGTAATTTTCATGTTTATCCTTCATATTTATATGTAAATTATAAATCAATTATTGTCATGGCCCACTTTCCCCCTAAATCATGTTCAAAATCTTTAGTATATAAAAATTATACCATTTAAATGCCACTAATCATTGGCATGTTCCAAACATGCCAATTACTTATAATTTCATGTTTACCCCAACAATATCCCCCGTTTGTGCGTTCGCAAAATTACAAGGAATGTTAGGCTCGATATTTTATCCTAACTTATAACCACAAAAGGGAAAAGCGAAGAACATGAAATATTCTAACAATATAAAAATATGTGACATATAGATTTGGCATAGGATAATGAACTTGCAAATTTAGATCCGATTAACATGAATCATAGCATATGAATTTACATAGAACTACACAAATTAAACTTGTCATGTAAAGGTGAACTTGTGACTAAGTTGGATCTAATTATCATGTCAACTTGATATAGGTCTAGCATGGAGGTTTTACATATAAACACAATTTTAAACCACAATTTAGCATATTAACTTATGTATGTCAAAACATAAGAAATGTACTATAAACTTATTCAAATCACAACTTAGAATGATAACTTATGTGTGTTAAACATAAGAGAGCCATTGTAAACCTATTCAAATCACAACTTAGCATGATAACTATTGTGTTTTAAACATAAGAGAGCCATTATGAACATATTCGAATCACAACTTAGCATGATAACTATTGTGAGTTAAACATAAGAGAGACATTATAAACATATTTGAATCACAAATTAGCATGATAACTTATGTGTTAAGAGAGCTACAAATCCAATTTTACAACATAAATAGATTCAACTTAACATAGTTCTAAATATACATGAATGTTGATCTAACATGTAAGCATGTGATTTAGATCACAAACTTGCAAGTAACCACTAAATTATAACATGACATGTTTCACCATTCAGTTGGCATAATAAATCCATTACCCAATCATAATAGATTCCAATAACATACAATATGTTCATCACCACAAGCATATAGACATGATCAACTGCAACGGTACTTTAAGATAAATGAGAATCAAACTTTATTTATCTTATACATAAGCATCATTCTATATTCGAATTACAACATGTCATGATTCATTTGAAAGAACGTTTAAATCTGCGTTATAACCAACTTACAAACTAAAAAGGAATTCTTGATTTCTGAAATCTGAATTTTGAAATTGGTAAGCTCGCCTTTGATGTTGATCATTGAACTTGATTATTTTTAATTTGATTTTGATTCAGATTTTTATCTTGTCTTTGAATTGGTGACAGCTACTCCAAGTTCTCTATTGACGGCATGATAGTTCCAGGATTATTTTTGTGTGATTTTTAGGTTTGAGCATTGGGTTGTTTATATAGAATTTCAATTTAATTATAGCCGTCGGATGAACCTAGAGTTAACCACAACCATTCAATCAGGATAAGGTGACACCTCAGCCCTAATGACTCAGCAAGGAGTCAGAAAGGACTCAGCAATGAGTCATAGTATGGATCAGAACACACAAGAAAGCTATGCAGGCTTTTAGCCCAACCTGGGCGCACTTGGCAGGTGCGCCAGTGCAATTTTTGTTCTGGCGCACTTCCCAAGTGCGCCAGTGCTTTTTTCTTCTTCTGGTTTTCTTTGTTCGTCCATATCTCCTTCATACGGTGTCCAGTTTATGCAAACTCGGACTCTATCTCAAGCAGAATTCCGAGACGAATGCAATGGCGTAACCCTTTCCCTTGATTCTCGCATTTTAAATTAATTATTCTTTGATTTGTTACTATAACATTAACAGAAAATACGGGGTCTTACAATTTATATGGATGATACTGTTGAATTGTTGTGTTATGATTGTGACTGTGATTTTGAAATGTTTAATACGATAGAAAAATAATTACAAAATTATTGTGATAGATAAAATGGAAAAAATATATTTATTTATAATTTAAATAGTGAAAATTGGTTAAGTAGAAAAATAATTCAAACCGAATTAGAATTGGTTAAATTTGTTAACCAATGATTTATTTCAAATAGGTTGTTGTTGTTTGAAAACCCCACATGGGATATTGGGATGCTGTTTGACATACACTACTCCCAACATTTAGTTGTATGTCGATCGATGGATTGACAGACTGTTGTAATCGTTATTTATTTATTTTAATGCTTATACAGATGTAGAATGCACTCTAGATGATGTTTGAATGTTGAATGATTATTTATCATTAATGTTGAATACATGCGATGTATGAAATCTATATAACTGAAATAATATGGTAATTGATTGAGTCGCATTCCGATTCAGAATATGAATGAATATTTTAAAATAATATTCAATGAAGAGTTAAATTATATAGCGAATATTTTAAAATAATATTCAATGAAGGATAAAATTATGATTTTGATGTCCAATTTTGGATGGACACGAAAACATTGGAATATATTAAGCCGGGTTAAGTAGTTAAACCCCTTTTTAACTCAAACTGGTTTATCGATCGATTTTATTCATTTTATAATGAATATGAAAAGAAAATGGATTTCAAAATCAAATAATTCAAAAATATTATCAATTTAATATTATAATGATATGGAATATTCAATTTTGATTTAAAATTGAAATGGAAGTGGGAATTGTTTTTAAAACAAATTTATAAAATACGTTTTAAATGGAAATCAATGATATAATATATATATTTAATGGCTTGAATATAATGCACCGCGCAACGACTGTTCGCGAATTTCAACCATTAAGTTCAAATGGAAGTAACGGGAGATTCAGCCGTCGGATTCTCCTAAAACTAGAACCGTTGGGTTCGTATCGAAAAGATCTTTCCAATGATTATAAGAGATTAAAATTTGAATGGCTGGTTTTCATATTATGTCCAAATCAATTTTAGAAAAGGTCGCTATGGATGCCGTTCGGTGGCCGTTATGGGAAACCGACTGTAAGAGGCTTAATAAAATTATTAAAAATATGGAAAAATCATGTATAATCATAATGAATGATTTGGAAGATTTTGGATGAAAAATTCCAAGTTTGGATAGATAAAAATATATTTTTATCGAAATGAACTAGTTATTAACTAGAATGATAATCCAATATTTTTAAATAAATAAATTGGATTAGTAAATGATTTTACTATAACCAGAATTTTCCAACGTATGGATTGGAATGGATTTAGGTGGAAATAATCTTCAAAATATTTTGATATTGGATTCCATGATTATACGGATATTGTTTAGGAATTTGGAAGTACAGATATCGTTATTCCCAATACGATAACCGTTGGTTGCAGAATTTGATAGTGAATATAAGCCGACATTAATTTCTGTTTAGAGCCTTGTATTTAATATCAAATTAGATTTTGGGGTTTGTCGTGAATGGCATCTTTAATAACACATTTCTTAAACCCCGTTGAGAAAAGAATAAATCTTTTAATTAGGATAAATGAAGTTTTCCAATTTATAATTATAAATAAGAATTAAATGGAGGATGATTTTGGGTTCATTGTGAACAATGTTTTAAATAACATTTGTTCTTAAAGCCCAATTAACAGTGAAGATATGATTTGGAATTTATAAATCTTTTTATAATGATTAATGGAAAATTTCAGGTAAAGTTTTCCAGTTTAATACATTAAATTGGAATTAAATGCAATTCGATTTGGTAATAATCGAGATGAGCTTCTGTAAAGGAAGACAGTTACTATACATGGAATTTAAAAAAGCTTTGTTGTTATTCCATTTATGTTATTAGTCTGATACAGAAATTTATATCAATTATATATTGATCTGTTTTTCGCTAAGATTCCATATATAACGGAAGTCGATTTGGGTTTATTGTGAACCGTGTTTTTAATAACGTTGGTTCTCTAACCCAATTAAAGAAAAGATTAATTTCTTAAAGTTGAATAATCATAAAGTAATGATTTATGATAATTAAACCAAGTTGGAGTTTTAATGAATCTTTAATTAGATTGGATTGAGAATAGGATAATGAAAATTATCTAATTCAAAAGATGGTCGACAATGGAGTACCGTCAGTTTTACTCCATGCGACAACTAAAGCTTTAATTATATTTGAGCATGAAATGGTAATTAAATTTACTGATAACACCATGGGAGTTAGATATGGGGTAGTACTAGTTTTGCTCCATCGGATAAATAAGTTGGGATTTGGATTAATCAATAAATGGTTACTTCAGTAAGGCTCGATAATCCTGATTAGATTTATAAACCTTAATTTGATTTAGAACTGTAAAAGGATAAAATAAAATCTTATCCAAAGGAAGATTAAAGAATAAGTTTAAAAGAATTTATCTTTGATAAAATTAATGGGAACCTTTCCCTAAAAATGTGAATATTTGAATAAAAGAATATTCTAAAATGGAATAAGGCGTATGATGTATTTTTATGGCACTTGATTATTGATTATAAAATACGCGAGTTATTCGGAAAGGCCAGGTTTAACCCATTTTGAATAACTAATATGACGATTAGATGTCGATGATGAAGACGATGGTTGACGACCGGAGATCTTCACATCGTTTGGATGATTACTGAGGTCTTGATTAGGCTGTACACCCAAGACAAGGTAATAAGTGGTGATCGTCCAAATGTACTTGGAGATCGACCGGATACGCGAGGACCTCTCTCCTGTATTGAACATATGGGACGAGGAATAAGGTGCCTCCTGTAACAACCATGAATTTTGGAACCAATTTAAAATTTTTATTTTAGAAATTTTAATGGATTTAGCATAATTAAAATGATTTATTTTAAATAATAACGACCAAAAATTTACTTAAATCGAAGTTAGAACAAATATATTTTATTTTAATTATAAAAGGAGTTTAAAATAGCACGGTAGTTTGAAATTTTGAATTTGAATTTTGACTGACTGTGCAGGATTCAAAATAAATCGGATTTCAGTAAAACCAAAAATATTAGAATCTATTTAAAAATATCTTTCTAACGAATCCAAAAAATTGAAATTTCACAGCGGGAATCAAAAGTTATGTCCAATTTAAAATTCAGAATAGTCACTATAGAATTTATATATATATATATATATATATATATTAATATTAAATATAGGAATTTTTCAAACGACTTCCGTTTTCGACGAAACCACTTTTGTTGGAACCGGAATGTCAAATTATTGCTAGATTTGAAATTTCATAATTTTTCGACTTAATATGTGAGCGTAGCAAAAGAAAACGTGTTTTGTCAGTTTCAGTCAAATCAAATTGACTAGAAAATGGCCATTTTTCAGACGGTCTTCGAATTCAACGAAATTAGTTTCGTTAGGACCGTATCGTCATAACAAAGAAAAAAAATATTTTTTTTCTGGAATTTTCTAAGTTCGTATGTGGCCCCGGTGAATTTAAATGTATGATCAAATTAATTAATTAAATGATTTAAATATTAAATTAAAGAAAATAGGCTATAGACACTCATTTGGGCTGACATGACCTAGCCATTGAATCCGGAACAGGGGCTATTGGGTAGGATCAACTCTGGCTGGAGTGAAATCGGAGTTGTTTAGAACGTATGGGTTTATTTGCAAAATTAACTTTAAAATATTATAAATAATAGAAAAGAATTCAAAACCCTAATACTATCTATACAGCGCCGCCACCCCCTAGAATTCATGGCCGATGTTGCCCCTTCTTCCCCCATTAAATCCTGTCGATCCGTACATCAAAATCCACTCCTCCTTCAGACTTTATCGAAGCTCTCTTCACCACCTCTCCATCCATAAGGCGATCACCTCCTGACATCGAGCAACCAGAAAGTTACAGACCACCAAACCCTCGACCTTGCCGCTGCTGTACACCCCCATACCCGCCGCCGAGTTGGCCGACTCCCCCCAAGACCGACGCGCCTCCCCGAGCCCGTTAACCCCAGACAATTGGATCATCATCATCCCTCACCAATTGGAAGAAAAGACCAAACCTAGCTTTGAACAAATTCTGAAACCCACAGCCGATATCTGTGTTGAAGGAGAAAGGGTATAATCTTGTAATTAATTATTTAATTGATTAATTTAAATTACTATATATATAAATTAAATCATATCTAATCCATACGATCTCGAAACTGGACGATTTCAGATCCGACAAGATTGCAAGACAGAGATCTACGCTTCAGAACTGACTAGAACAGATTCTGAACTTCTTATATCCAGAATGATATCCGGTTTATATTCACAGGAACCTGGTTTACAGCTGGAATGATATCCGGAAAGCTCTATATCCGTATATCTCTCTCAGTTGTGTTTTGTATTATTTTTCCGCTGCGATGTATTTAAATGTAATTTAAATCTCCGATATTTGTGGTGTATATTGTTTATTCATACTCTGTATATTCTTGTATTCTGATGGAATTGTTGTAATATACAATGAAAAGTTCTTCTATTTGCATTCAGATTTGTCGTGTTCTCAAAACAATCAGGGGTTTCGAATGGTCTAGGTCGGCTTAGCGATCGATTCGGATTGAGCGAAATTCCTTTATGTTACACATTGGGTAACTCCTAGTAAAGGGCTAATAGTGATAGTTTGTCCGGACGTACTTTTCGATTGTCCGGATATGCGAGTGCCGCTCCTTCGTATTGGACATACGGGGAGGAATAAGGTAACTCCAGTTTCGTTCAGACCCAGAAGGACTTGTAAATGGATGCGTGTCTAACATTGGATTTCATTCCATGTAATTAAATTTATTTCTATTAATGTATATCTGTTTGGTGGCGGATAATTTATTCTCTTGCTTAACACCTTCAGAGGTATATATTGGTAGTTATTGATCACATGGCGTGAATTGTCAACGTGGCACGCCATGATGCAAATGATCAAGGCTTTTGTTGAAAAGTAGGGCCTTGTGGTTGATGATCAAAGCGTAGCCTGTTTAGGCGTAGCTTTGTGTATAATGTGACTTCACGAGCCTCACACCCCGGTATGAGTCAAAAACGGGATCAGGACTACAGGGAGTGCACACGTTTCTTTCTAGCTAAGAAGTGGTGTCAGTGACTTACCAGCCCTGACATTTTTACTTATGTGGATGATGGATTATGAGGTTCCTCGGGTTTTATAGGTTGTTAGTGGCCATATTAGAGGTTCAAAAGAACCGGGAAGCGTGTGTTCAGGAATTTCCATTCCACTAGCGTTTATGTGTGGACCGGCCCTGAAGATCCAAGGGTTTACTGCGGGGAATCCTGATATATTTGCTAGAGTATCTCGAATCAGAGAGGACGATCCCTAGCCTCGACTCATGATGGAAACCCAATTTCCAATACGACACATTGCGGTTTTGATTGTAGAACTAGTATGGCGACATAGTAGGATGGGGTACTATGCCGTCTATGATTGATACATTATGATTGAAATTGTTTTTGAAACATATATACACTAATAATAATATAAAAATCCGTTTTTATCGTATCATGTATTTTTGACCATTATAAGGTAAAACTCTATCCTTCGGTTTGCGTTGCATTGTGTGATGAGACTTGAGTCTTATAATGGTTTCATTTTTATAAAAAGCATTGCGTTGTTTAACGATTTACTTTATTTATGCACGGGAAATCCAATGGAGTAAACTCATTCCGCATTAGCGGCGTGGTCCTGTGATTAGCCTTATTATTAGATTAGTTGAGTTAGATTTCTCATACTTGTCCCATGACTGACCTGTAGTTTGTTTCACTGGCAAACTTGGGTGCCCATATTTTCCACATGGGCAGTCGAGTAGCTTGTTTTGCAGATATTTATCTCTTGAGCAGGATTCTGGACTGAAGCTTAAAGCTGTGTCCAAAGCATTTATAGTCTTCCGCTGCAATGTATTAAATTTATTGTAGTTTATCTTCTGTTGTATTATTATTTATCAATGTACTCTGGTATTCTGTACTCTGATGTAGCATTATTATAATGTTTTATAAAAGTCTGCTGATGTTGTTCTGATGTGTTGTATTCTCAAAGTTAATGTATGCGGGATTTGAATGGTCTTGGTTGATTTTGCGATCGATTAGGTCCGGGCAAAATCCGTATCGTTACAGTTGGTATCAGAGCTATGGTTAGCTCAAATCTTTGGGGTACTACTCGTTAGAACTGAACAAAAGACTCATCAGAGATTGGATTAGTAATATCCAATAAGAATACTCATTAGAGATAGGATCAGTAGTATCCTAGGATGAGAAAACTCATTAGAGATGGGGTTAGCAATGCCCTAGAATGAGTTGAGAGTAACTAGTTTATAATTAGCGTATTTGGGATTATATATATAATCCGATTTTTGAAAATATGATTTTTAATATATAAAAGTTATATATATTTGACAAGTTAATCAACTAATAAAAAAATTATTAAAAAATGAAAGTTGAGTTGATTAATTAAACAACTTTTAGCTTCGTTCCTTTTCGAGGACGAAAAGATTTTAAGTGGGGGAGATTGTAAGAACTCGGAATTTTGGAACTAATTTAAAATTTTTATTTTAGAAATTTTAATGGATTTAGTATATTTAAAATGATTTATTTTAAATAATAATGACAAAAAATTTATTTAAATCGAAGTTAGAACAAATATATTTTATTTTAATTACAAAAGAAGTTTAAAATAGCATGGCAGTTTGGAAATTTGAATTTGCACTTTGACTGACTGTATAGGATTCAAAATAAATCGGATTTTAGTAAAACAAAAAATATTAGAATCTATTAAAAAATATCTTTCTAAGAATCCGAAAAATTGAAATTTCATAGCAGGAATCAAAAGTTATGTCCAGTTTAAAATCCAGAATAGTCGCTATAATATATATATATATATTAATAGTAAAAATAGCCATTTTCCAAATGACTTCTGTTTTCGACGAAACCACTTTTGTTGGAACCAGAATGTCAAATTATTGCTAGGTTTCAATTTTCATAATTTTTCGAATTAATATGTGAGCATGGCAAAAGAAAACATGTTTTGTCAGTTTCAGTCAAATCGGATCGACCAGAAAATGGCCATTTTTCAAACGATCTTCAAATTTGACGAAATTAGTTTTGTTAGGACCGTATCATTGTAACAAAGCCAGAAATATTTTTTTGGAATTTTCTGAGTTCGTATCTGGCCCCGATGAATTTAAATGTATGATCAAATTAATTTAATAAATGATTTTAATATTAAATTAAAGAAAACAGGCTATAGACAGTCGTTTGGGCTGACGGGACCTAGACTATTGGATCCGGAACAAGGGCTATTGGGTGGGGTCAACTCTGGTTGGATCGAAATCGAAGTTGTTTAGAACGTCTGGGTTTATTCGCAAAATTAACTTTAAAATATTATAAATAATTGAAAAGAATTCAAAACCTTAATACTATCTATACAGCGCCGCCACCCCCTAGAATTCATGGCCGACGTTACCCACTTCTTCCCTCGTTAAATCCCGTCGATCCGTACATCAAAACCCACTCCTCCTTCAGAATTTATCGAAGCTCTCGTCCCCACGTCTCCATCCATACAACGATCATCTCCTGACATCGAGCAACCAGAAAGTTACAGACCCCCAAACCCTCGACCTTGCCACCAACGTACAACCCCATACCCGCCGTCGAGTTGGCCGACTCCCCCTAGACCGACACGCCTCCCCGAGCCCGTTAACCCCAGACAATCTGATCGTCATCACCCCTCACTAATTGGAAGAAAAGACCAACCCTAGCTTTGAACAAATTCTGAAACCCACGGCCGATATCTGTGTTGAAGGAGAAAGGGTATAATTTTCTAATTAATTATTTAATTGATTAATTTAAATTACTATCTATCTAAATTAAATCATATCTAATCCATACGATCTCGAAACTGGACGATTTCAGATCCGACAGGATCGCGAGACAGAGATCTACGCTTCAGAACTGACTAGAACAGATTCTGAACTTGTTAAGATTTTAGATCCGCTTCAAACTAAGGTGAGAATTCTGATTTATTTAATAATTAAAATTTTATTATTTTTATTGTTATTTAAATCCTTGTCTTTACAATTATAATTCAGATCCGCGTTGCTTGTTATCTAGTATTTGGTGATTTGTTGTGCTGGCATATTTATTTATCATGATTTGCTTAGGATCTACGATGTAATTTCGTTTGTTCAATTTCTGTGTTGCGATTAAATTTAGATCTGAAATCATATTATATTTCAGATCTATAGATGTTGGTTAAAATACTTCTATTTAGATCCATACATTAATATTAATGTGATTTGTTCATGAGAATATAATTTTTATCGAATAACATAAACTTGGGATTGAAATTTAGGATATAGAATTCATCTTTATTTTGGATTATGAATATAGAATAAAAATTACATTTTTATTTGGTATGAGTAGAATTTGCAAAATTGTCATAGTAGAAAATGGTAACATGTTACAAAGTTACATTTTTGTGCAAAAAGAATTTGCAAAGATAATCATTATTGAAAAAAATATGATAGAATTAGAAAAGTACATTTTTTATTTGTATTTTACATACAATTAAAAACATGAATTAGGAAAGTACATTTTTATTTGTATTTTACATACAAGTAAAAACATGAATTATAAAATTACATTTTTATTTGCATTTCACATGTAAATAAAACATGATTTAGAAAAAGTACATTTTTATTTGCATTTTGCATGTAAATAGAAACATAGATTTAGAAAATAAATTTTTATTTGAATTTCACTTGTAAATAATAACATGAATTAGTAAAGTTACATTTTTATTTACATTTTAGATGTAAATAAAAACATAGAAATAAAAGTTACATTTTTATTTACATATTAGATGTAAATAAAAATATAGAAATAACAGGTACATTTATATTTACATTCTAAATGTAAATGAAAGTATAGATCAAAAGTTACATCATTATTTACATTTTAGATGCAAATAAAAAGAATGGATTTAAAGTTACATTTTTTTACACTTCAGATGTAAATAAAAGATTAGATAAAAAGGGACATTTTTGTTGATATTTAGTTATCATTTTTTTTAGGTTAAAAGATCACATTTGGTTATCATTTCTTTTCTTTTAGTTAAAAAGAACATATGTAGTTATCATTTTCTTTTAGTTAAAAAGAACATATGTAGTTATCACAGTTGGTATACATAGAAAATGTTTACAAATAAAATATTGTTGTAAATAATATACAATAAGCCATTAGAGGAGGGGAAAGAGGACATTTTTTATTCATTCATCAATCGGTACACTATTTACAATACATGAGCTCCTTATATAAAGGCTTGGAAGCTCGGAGTAAAATTTATCCTATAATGTGGGACTAAACAGAATATGACAAAAGCATATTCACTCATATATATTACAACACTCCCCCTTGAGTATGCGTCTTCAAAATCTTGAATGCTCGGCTAACTTGAAGTTGTCCCTTTTAAAACATATATAATGATTGCTTCCCCTTATAATTATCCGTTCAGTCGATACAACTATTGTTTGTTGCCTTCAAAACTCTATCAAGAAAACCCGATGGGAGAAACCTTGAACGAGAAAAAGAATACAGCATCTGACATTATGAATATCATATTAAAATGATATTCCTTAAAAGAGTTTGATTCTTCAGGATCAAAACAATACCTCATTAAAAACTTTTTATGAAAAACCCTATGGGAAAAATCATAAACAAGGAAAATAGTGCAAATTCATTTCATCTTTAGGTAACATGTTTTACAATTTTACAGTAAGGGTTGATACTTCAGGATCAAGATAATGCCTCATTAAAAACCTTACTAACAAAAACCAGTGGGAAAAATATTAAAGAAGGAAAAGAGTACTTTATAGCATATTTTTATATGCTCCCCCTTATTTATAACTCATTATTCAATTAGTCTATTGATGTAGTCGACGCATGCCAATTTTGTACATCATCTTCTCGAATGTTGATTTGGAAATTGCCTTTGAGAATAGATCTACCTGCTTTTCTTGAACTGAATTTGTTTCTCCTCATTCTTGTTATCCTTTCATTCATGTGTGAAGAGAATTTTAGAAGAAATTTGCTCCATCCTATCAGCCTTGATATAATTCACTTGAATCTGAGTCATGCAAACTTTCTTGTCTTCTTCATAAATAATAGTTTACTTCATCAAAAGATGTTTGATACATCTAGATCAAAATGTGCCTTGTCAAAACCTTACTAAGAAAAACCCAATGGGAAAAATCTTAGTGAAGGAAAAAGAGTACAATATACAATGTCATATTTACTACGACAAAAGTATGATACTTCTGGATCAATGTTATGCCTCGTTAAAACCTTAATAAGAAAAACCCAGTGGGAAAAATCTTAAATAAGGAAAAAGAGTACATTATAACTTGTTTTTGTATGTTACTTTTGGGTTAATACTTCTGGATCATGACCTATGCCTCATTAAAACCTTACTAAGAAAACCCAGTGGGGAAAAACTAAGTTAAGGAAAAGGAGTGCAATATATCATACTTATGGATGCTCCCCCTGATTTCATAATTTCCTCTGAATTCGTATTCTTCTTTCAGTAACTCAAATTGCTTACAAATACTTCTTAATAAAGTTTTTCTTCTTCTTTTAAAACTTCATGTGCATTTTCATGCTTCAAACATGCTTTCTTATTTAAAACGCCACCCTTTTGTGATTTGTATAATACTAATATTCATTTATGAATACATTCAGGTGCTTATAATTTTCTATTTCAATCAGACTTGCATGTTGCAATACATATTTGATGAATAAGACAACTTTCATTATTAAGCAGGAAGTAATCTCTCATCTTGAAGTATATCAAGATTTTCATTACAACAATACTTAGAAGAATGTTGCAATCTATCATCCATGTTCTTGGTATTCTTTACAATAACAAATGTTATTTATGTTCAGGAACTTTTATATTATAATAAGTTTTGCATATCACAACTACCACTTCAATGGATATTAAGAGTTTTGTTACAACAATTCTTAAAAGCAGGAAGTGATGTACTCACCATGAATTATTTCAAGATTCTCATCACAACAATACTTAAAAGAATGTTGTAATCTATATTTCTTGCTCTTTATCACTACCAAAGTTATTTAAATTCTTCTGGAATTTGTATACTTTCATCGTTTATACCTTCAAAGGTATTGTATGTGTTTTAAACACTTTCACCACTTTAATCATTCAATTATCTATGAGAAATACAATGCTCATGGCACTTGACACTCTATGGTGCTTCAGTAACTTCCATGTGTGTAATAACCCGGAAATCTGTGCCAGTTTAAAATTTTTATTTTGGCAATTTTAGTGATTTTTGATTATTTAAAATGAATTATTTTAAATAAAAACGACGAGAAATTTATTTTGAATGTAATTCGAACGTATATATTTATATTTATCGTCATTAGAATATAAATATTTATTTTAATATAAAAGGAATAGAAAATGGCGCGGTAGTTCGATAATTCGATTTCAAACTTCAAATGAATGTACAGGTGTAATAACCCGGAAATCTGGGCCAGTTTAAAATTTTTATTTTTGCAATTTTAGCGAATTTTGATTATCTAAAATGAATTATTTCAAATAAAAACGACGAGAAATTTACTTTGAATAAAATTCAATCGTATATAGTTATATAGATCAACGATAGAATATAAATAATTATATATAATTATAAAAGGAATTGAAAATGGCGCGGTAGTTCGATAATTCGACTTCAAACTTCAATTGAATGTACCGGGTGCAAAACAATCCGAATTTTAGTGAAACCAAAAAACATTAGGATCTAATTGATGATATCTTTCCAACGAATCCGAAAAATCAAAATTTCATAATGGGAATCAAAAGATATGTCCAGTTGAAAATTCTGAATAGTCGCTATGGGATTCAGGCCCTTAAAAATGGAAATTTTGCAAACGACCTCGGATTTCGAGGAAACCACTTTTGTTGGATCACTTGATGTCAAATTATTGCTAGGTTTCAAATTTCATAATTTTTCGAATCAATATGTGAGCGTGGCAAAGGAAAACGCGTTTGACCAGTTTTAGTTGATTTTAATCGACTGGAAAATGGCCATTTTTCAAACGGTCGCAGAATTCGACGAAACTAGTTTTGTTAGGACCGTATCGTCAATACGAAGCTAGAAAATATTTTTCGGGAATTTTTCTAGTTAGTATGTGGCTTCGGTAAATTGAAATGTGCTTTCAAAATCAATATATAGAGTTATATTTTGATCTTGACGAAAACTGATCGAAACGGCCAAACTGGCTTACGAAACATATCCCATTGTGTTCGTAATGGGGGCAATCAGCTCGGGACGGCAGGCGGTGGGCCTCGTTTAGAGGTCAAATGAAAAAGTCAACTTTTTGAAAATAATAATAATAATAAAAATATATACTCTCTCCTCTCCTTACCTTTCCTCTGCGCCCCCCCCCCAATTTCAGTTTTTCAACAGAGAAAAAAAAGAAAAATTATAAAAATCGCGCCTCCCTCGATCTCACTCCCGCCGCCGCCCTCCTCTCAGCGCGCCGCCACTGGCGCGGCAGCCCTCCCCCAAGTCGCGCTCCGGCGCTAGCTCCTCCCCCTCTTCTAAAACAACCGCGCCCTCCCCCATATTTCCCTCCAAACCGCCGACGCCCGAGCCCACAAAACCCACCGTCGACCGACGCTCCAGAGCCCGACCACCTCCAGCGCCTCCCTGACCCTCCGACGCCGCTGGTTAGCCCCCCTCCTCGTGAACGCTGTGAGTTTGGTATTCAGGTATTATTCATTATTTTTGTTTGTTTATTTAAGTTAGTTGATTTTAAAGGTAAGAAAAATCCGTTTCAGTTTTAAAAATATGATTTTTATAGGGTGTTCATGAAGAAAATATAATCTTTTTATATGAAATGGTTTAGAAGTAAAAATTCGATTTTTATATATTGAATAGCGAAGTAAAAATTCGATTTTTATATATTGAATAGCGAAGTAAAAAATTCGAATTTTATATATTGAATAGCGAAGTAAAAATTCGATTTTTATATATTGAATAACTGAGTAAAAATTCGATTTTTATATATTTAATAACGGAGTAAAAATTCGATTTTTATATATTGAATAGCGAAGTAAAAATTCGATTTTTATATATTGAATAGCGAAGTAAAAATTCGATTTTTATATATTGAATAGCGAAGTAAAAATTCGATTTTTATATATTGAATAGCGAAGTAAAAATTCGATTTTTATATATTGAATAACGAAGTAAAAATTCGA
Organism: Allium sativum; assembly: GCA_030737875.1. NCBI lineage: Eukaryota > Viridiplantae > Streptophyta > Magnoliopsida > Asparagales > Amaryllidaceae > Allium > Allium sativum. The sequence continues at coordinate 79,944,010 of CM060918.1, forward strand.
TTTTTATATATTGAATAACGAAGTAAAAATTCGATTTTTATATATTGAATAGCGAAGTAAAAATTCGATTTTTATATATTGAATAGCGAAGTAAAAATTCGATTTTTATATATTGAATAACGAAGTAAAAATTCGATTTTTATATATTGAATAACGAAGTAAAAATTCGATTTTTATATATTGAATAACGAAGTAAAAATTCGATTTTTATATATTGAATAGCAAGGTACAAATTCGATTTTTAGATATTGAATAGCAAAGTAAAAATGTGATTTTTATATATGTAGTGAAAGCGGACAACGAAAGTGACAAAAGGAAGAACGATGAAGATATCCTACATTTGAAGAGTCGCGGCGTTGGATTAGCTATTCTGTGAGAACTTCTCACTCTATTTTTATTTTTCTAGTTAGAATATATACTAGGATGCTTGACGGTATTTAGTAGCACCTGACACCCGTCGTCCACAAACCATGGATGACTTGTTTGCTTGGTTGATTTGGTTGTTGGGTTGATTGTGATATTGGTTTGAATTGAATTTGTGGTGTGAAAAATGAATCGATATAATTGGTCAGGATTAGACGTGCGCCGTTATAAGGCGAGGGAGTAAGGCTAGGTTAGACCTTACCCCAATTTTGGTATAGCGCCGTTGTGCTGCCGAAATTTTCTAAAAAGGGTTAGAAAAAAATTAGCTAGTTAGAAATAATTACCCATATACAAACCAGACGGTTTGTATATGTACACCTATTTGACTGATAATGTTGGGACGATAAATTTTACAAATCGCCCAACTGCACAAATAAAATCTGTGTTTGATTGTTTGAAACCCCACACAGGTATTGGGTTGATATATAACATACACTGATCCCAATAATTAGTTGTATGTCGATCGATTGATTGACAGACTGTTATGAGCGTTAAATATTTATATTTGATGCTTATACAGTGTAGAATGCACTTTGGATGATGGTTGATTATTCATCGTTGTTACTGTGTACATATGGTGTAGAAAATCTATATAATTAACATTATATGGTGATTGATTAGGCTTCATTCCAGTTTTAAATAGAAATATTTGAAAAAGAAATATTTGAATAGAAATATTTGAAATAGAAATATTTGAAATAGAAATATTTGAAATAGAAATATTTGAAAAAGAAATATTTGAATAGAAATATTTGAAAAGGAAATATTTGAATAGAAATATTTGAAAAAGAAATATTTGAAATAGAACATTTGAAAATAGAAATATATGAAGCCGGGTTGATTAGATTTACGCCATTTTGACGTGAACGATATTTATATCGATTTTATTCATTTTATAACGAATATCGAAAGTGATTTCAAAATCTGAAATTTTGAAAAGAATTGAAATTCAAATTAAATTGAATAGAAATGAATTCAAATTGAAATTGAATAGAAGTGAATTCAAATTGAAATTGAATTGAATTGAAAACGAATGGAAGTTGAATTAGAAATCAATTTGAATTGAAATCAATTTGAAATGAATTTAAAATCGAATTTATAAGGAAAAATTCAATTTTGATTTGAATTTAAAAAGAAGTTGAAATCATTTTGAAAACGAATTTTAAAACGATTTATAAAGCACGTTTTGAATTGAAATCGACGAAGTATATATTATATATATAATATAATGGCCTGAATAGAACGCGCCGCGCCGCGGCAGTTTGCGAATTTCGACCATTGACTTCGAACGGATATTACGGGAGATCTGACCGTCAGATTCTCCTAAAACCGGAACCGTTGGGTTCGTATCGAAAAGAGCTTTCTAACGAATATTAGAAATTCAAAATCTAACGGTTGGATTTGGAGATACGTCCAAATCAAATTCGAAAAAGGTCGCTGTAAGTGCAGTTCGATGGCCGTTGATGGAAATCGACTGTACGGGCCTTGATAAAATTATTAAAAATAGTAATAATTTGTGTAAAATCATAAGAAATGATTTAGAAAGAATTGGGATGAAAAACCCCATATTTAAAAAGATAAAAATAGATTTTTATCGAAGTAAACTAGTTTTGAACTAGAATTATAATTCTATTTATTTTTAAGTAAATAAATTGAATTTTAAAAGGGTTTTAAAAATAACCAGAATTTCCAATGATTGCATTGGAGTGGATTTGAATCGAAATTGTCTTCGGAATATTTCGATGTTGGATTTCGTGATGATACAGATATTGTTATGAGAATTTGAAAGATATATTTATATCGTTATTTCCAATACGATATTTGTTCGTCGTAGAATTTGATATTGAATATAAGCCGGTATATTTTCTATTCAGAGCCTTGTATTTAATATCAAATGTGATTTGGGTTTGTCGTGAATGGTGTCTTCATTAACACTGTTCTTGAACCCAGTTGAGAAAAGATTAAATCTTTTTATTTAGATTTAATGAAGTGTACCAATTAAATGATATTTAATTGGAATTGAATTGATATTGATTTTTGGGTTTATCGTGAACAGTATTTTAAATAACACTTGTTCTTTAACCCGATAATTAATAGAATGTGATTTTGGGTTGTCGTGAACGGTATCTTCAATAATACTGCTCTTAGACCCAAAGAAGTTAAGAAAATCAGAAACTAACTGGAGATTAGTTTAGTTGAATGGTTTCTGGGGTATTGATCTGATGTTGGTTTCGGCCTTCGGGGTTAATACTTAGGGAACTGCTGACTTGCTAATTTACGGTTAGGGACTGATTGAAATGTGAGGTGATTTTGGGTTTATCGTGAACCGTGTTTTAAATGACACTGATTCTTTAACCCAGTCACAGATTAAAACTAAGTGGATTTTTAATGAATCTTTAATTAGATTGAAAAGATCGAGAATGGAGTATCACCAGTTTTACTCCAGGCGATAGTTAAATCTTTAATTAGATTTGAACGTGAAATGGTAATTGAATTTACCGATAACACCGTGGTGTTAGATATGAAGTATAACTAGTTTTACTTCATGGGATGAATAGGTTGGGATTGGGAAATTAAAACAAATGATTACTTCGGTAAGGTTCGTTAATCCCGACTAGTTGAATCAAAATTCAAAAGAAGATTAGAGAATAAATTCAAGGAATTTATCTTGGATAAAATTAATGGGAACCTTTCCCTATGAATGTGAAATTTAGAAACTAACTGTCGGTTAGCCAAGCAGAATGGTTTTCTGGATATTGATCTGATGTTGGTTTCGGCCTTCGGGGGTTAATATTTAGGAAATTATTCTCTTGATTAATTTACGGTTAGTGACTGATGAATTGGAATGAGGCGTATGTTGTGTTTGTGTAACATTTATTTAAAATATACGCGAGTTATTCGGAAAGACCGGGTTTATCCCATTCTGAATAACTGATACGACGATAAGTCGAAGATGAAGACGGTGGTTGAAGACCGGAAGTCTTCACATCGTTTGGGTGATTACTGATGATCTTGATTGGGCTGTACACCCAAGATGAGGGAATCAATCAGTGGTCGTCCAGATGTGCTTGGAGATCGATGGATATGCGAGGAAAGTGCCTCCGGTTTCGTTCAGACCCAGAACGGACTTGTAAATGGAGTGTGTGTCTGACATTGGATTTCATTCTGTGTGACTGATATCTGCTGCATAGAGTGGTTTGCTTGTGTGGCATGCAAAGATGCAATTGATCGAGGCTTCTATTGAAAAGCAAAGTCTTGTGGTGATGATCAAAGCACAGCCTGTGTGGCACAGCTTTGTGTAATGTAAATTCGCGAGCCTCACACCCCGGTTGTGAACCAAAAACGGGAGAGGCCATCAGGGAGGGCATGTGTTTATTTCTAGCTAGGGTGGTGTCAGTGACCTACCAGCCCTGACATTTATATACTTTTCACCTGTGTGGTTGTTGCTGTTGCGAGGCGCCTCGGTTTGATCGGACGATCCGGGTCCGATGGAGTCATTCGTTGGCTCATTTACGCCCCAAAGGGCGGGGAAACGTAGTGTTCAGGCATAATAATCCACATCGGTGGACCGGCCCTGACGATCCAAGGGGCAGCTGCGGCTGTTCCTGAGGGGCGGGTTAGAGCGTCTCGAATCAGTAGAGGACGATCCCTAGCCTCGGTTCATAGATGGAAATCCAATTTCCAAATACGTGACATTTGCGGTTTTATTTGTAAACCTATATATGGCGACATAGTGGCATGGGACGCTCATGTCGCCTATGGTTGATATTTATGATTGAAATTGTTTTAAACACTGTACACTTATTATAGTACCAAATGATTTGTTTTAAATCGTATCAAGCATTCTTTGGCTGTTATAAGGGAAAACCCTATCCCCCGGCTTGCGTTGCATTGTGTGATAGGACCTGGGTCTTATAATAGCTTCATTTTTCTTTATTTAGCAATGCGCTGTTTGTTTTATGCACTGGTATTCTTGGGAGGAAACCCGTTCTGCTTTAGCGGCGTGGTCCCTTGATTTACCTAACTTTAAAATAAAGATTAATAACTGTTTTAGTTCTTACACCAGTCACATGACTGACCTGGAGTTTATTGTTTTAACCTAAACTCTGGGTGCCCTTATTTTGACACGGGCAGCTAATAGTTTTGGTTTTGCAGATTTATATTCACAGGATCCTGGTTTACAGCTGGAATGATATCCGGAAAGCTTTTTATCCGTATATCTCCTTCTAGTTGTGTTTTGTATTATTTCCGCTGCTATGTATTTAAATGTAATTTAAATCTCTGATATTTCTGTGTAATATTCATTTATACTCTGTATATTCTTGTATTTTGATGCATTATTGTAATATACAATGAAATGTTCTTCCGTCTGCGTTCCTTTTTGTCGTGTTCTCAAAACAATCAGGCGTTTCGAACGGTTTGGATCGGTTTAGCGACTGATTCGGATCGAGCGAGATTCCCGATTGTCACAACAGGATTCAAAATAAACCGAATTTTAGAGAAACCAAAAATAATAGGATCTATTTGAGAATATCTTTCCAACGAATCCGAAAAAATCAAGATTTCATTGCGGGAATCAAAGGATATGTCCAAATGAAAATTATGAATAGTCGCTATGAAATTCAAGCCCCCCCTATATTTTCCTATAACCGGTCAACCCCCCCTCATTCGATCAAAATAGAAAAAAAAACCTACAGCTAGAATCGGGACCCACCCCCCTTCGACCAGTCGCCCCTCCCCTACGATGTCCGCATCTTCGTCTAACCTAGCACCTGCCACCGCGTGCCTCCAGTTCGGCCAGCACCGTGAGCTTCGGCGTGGACGCCTCCATTTTTCACCTTCGTGAATCAGCGAGATCTGTCAGGTTCGCTCGATGAGTTCCAGCAGCTTCCGCATCCTTAGACAACTGTTTTGAAGTGAGTTGTTTTTCATGTAATCATTTTTATATATATGAATAACGATAAAAAATTGATCTTTATTTTATAAACATCGTTGTGAAGATATGATTTTGAAATGCAAAAAGATTTGATTTTTAATTCTGAGAAGATTTGATTTTTTAATTCTGAAAAGATTTGATTTTTAATTCTGAAAAGATTTGATTTTTAATTATATATATAAAAAAAATACGATTTTCATGTATGAAGCGACGAAGTAAAAATTCGATTTTTATATATTGAATAGAAAAGTAAAAATTCGATTTTTATATATTGAATAGCGAAGTAAAAATTCGATTTTTATATATTGAATAGCAAAGTAAAAATTCGATTTTTATATATTGAATAGCGAAGTAAAAATTCGATTTTTATATATTGAATAGAAAAGTAAAAATTTGATTTTTATTTATTGAATAGCGAAGTAAAAATTCGATTTTTATATATTGAATATCAAAGTAAAAATTCGATTTTTTATATATCGAATAGCGAAGTAAAAATGTGATTTTTACATATGTAGGGAATACGGGCAAAGTAGGTGACAAAAGAAGAGTCGTGGCATTGGATTAGCTATTCTGTGAGAACTTCTCACCTTTTAATTTTATTTTCTAGTTAAATAATATACTAGGATGTAGACGATGTTTAGTAGCACCCGACATCCGTCGTCCACAGACCATGGACGGCTTGTATGCTTGTTTGTTTGATTTTGATGTGTAGTTGATTATGAGATGTGATGTGAAATGAAATAAAATATTTATACAGTTAAAAATATTTTATAGTTAAAAATAGAATTTTAACGTGTATATGAAATGAAATAAAAATAAACAAATCGGACGATTTGTTTATATACACACATTTGACTGATATTGATTGGGACGATAAATTTTGCACATCGCCCAACTGCACAAATAAAATCTGTGTTTGATTGTTTGAAACCCCACACGGGTATTGGGATGATATTTGACGTACACTAATCTCGATTGTTTAGTTGTATGTCGATCGATTGATTGACAGACCGTTATAAGCGTTGAATATTTATATTCGATGCTTATACAGTGTAGAATGCACTTTGGATGATGGTTGATTATTCATCGTTGTTATTGTGTACATGTGTTGTAGAAAATCCGTATAATTAACATTATATGGTAATTGATTGGGCCTCATTCCATATTTGAAAAAGAAATAGTTGAAATAGAAATATTTGCATAGAAATATTTGAAAAAGAAATATTTGAAATAGAAATATTTGAAATAGAAATATTTGAAATAGAATATTTGAAAATAAAAATATATGAAGCCGTGCTGATTAGATTTACGCCATTTTGACGTGAACGATATTTATATTGATTTCATTCATTTTATAAAGAATATCGAAAGTGATTTCAAAATCTGATATTTTGAATAGAATTGAAATTCGAATTAAATTGAATAGAAATGAATTCGAATTAAATTGAATAGAAATGAATTTGAATTGAAATTGAATAGAAATGAATTCGAATTGAAATTGAATAGAAATGAATTCGAATTGAAATTAAATTGAATTGAATTAGAACTGAAATTGAATTAGAAATCAATTTGAATTGAAATCGATTTGAAATGAATTTAAAACGAATTTATATTGGAAAATTTCAATTTTGATTTGAATTTGAAAATGAAGTTGAAATCATTTCGAAAACGAATTTAAAACGATTTATAAAATACGTTTTAAAAGGAAATCGACGAAGTATATATTATATATAATATAATGGTCTGAATAGAACGCGCCGCGCCGCGGTAGTTCGCGAATTTCGACCATTGACTTCGAACGGATATTACGGGAGATCCGACCGTCGGATTCTCCTAAAACCAGAACCGTTGGGTTCGTATCGAAAAGAGCTTTCTAACGAATATTAGAAATTTGAAATCTAATGGTTGGATTTAGAATTATGTCCAAATCAAATTTGAAAAAGGTCGCTGTAAGTGCAATTCGATGGCCATTGATGGAAATCAACTGTACGAGCCTTGATAAAATTATTAAAAATAGTAATAATTTGTGTAAAATCATAAGAAATGATTTGGGGAGGATTGGGATGAAAAACTCCATATTTGAAAAGATAAAACTAGTTTTTTGTATCGAAATGAACTAGTTTTGAACTAGAATAGTAATTTATTCATTTTTAAAATAAATAAATTGGATTTGAAATGGTTTTGAAAATAACCAGAATTTCCAGTAATTGCATTGGAATGGATTTGAATCGAAATTGTCTTCGGAATATTTCGATGTTGGATTTCGTGATGATACAGATATGGTTATGGGAATTTGAAAGATATATATATCGTTATTTCCAATACGATATTTGTTGGTCGTAGAATTTGATATTGAAAATAAGCCGGTATATTTTCTATTCAGAGCCTTGTATTTAATATCAAATGTGATTTGGGGTTGTCGTGAATGGTGTCTTGACTAACACTGTTCTTGAACCCAGTTGAGAAAAGATTAAATCTTTTTATTTAGATTTAATAAGTTGTACCAATTAAATAATATTTAATTGGAATTGAATTGATATTGATTTTTGGGTTTATCGTGAACAGTGTTTTAAATAACACTTGTTCTTTAACCCGATAATTAATGAATGTGATTTTGGGTTTATTGTGGGCCGTGTTTTAAATGACATTGGTTCTTTAACCCAGTTAAAGACAGGATTTTGATTTCTGTGAAGATTAAAACTAAGTGGAGTTTTAATGAATCTTTAATTAGATTGAAATGATCGAGAATGGAGTATCACCAGTTTTGCTCCAGGCAATAGTTAAATCTTTAATTAGATTTGAACGTGAAATGGTAATTGAATTTACTGATAACACCGTGGTGTTAGATATGAAGTATTACCAGTTTTACTTCATGAGATGAATAGGTTGGGATCGAGGAATAAAATAAATGATTACTTCGGTGTGGTTCGCCAATCCCGACTAGTTTGAATTGATATTCAAAAAGGAGATTAAAGAATAAATTTAATGAATTTATCTTTGATAAAATTAATGGGAATCTTTCCCAAAATATATGAATATTTGAATAAAGGAATATTCTGATTTGGAATGAGGCGTATGTTGTGTTTGTGTAACACTTATTTAAAATATACGCGAGTTATTCGAGAAGACATGGTTTATCCCATTCTGAATAACTAATTCGACGTGGGGTCGAAGATGAAGACGGTGGTTGAAGACCGGAGGTCTTCACGTCGTTTGGATAATTACTGGTGATCTTGATTGGGCTGTACACCCAAGAAGATGGAAACAGTTGGTGATCGTCCAAACGTACTTGGAGATCGATGGATATGCGGGGTACTAGGTGCCTCCGGTTTCGTTCAGACCCAGAACGGACTTGTAAATGGACTGTGTGTCTGACATTGGATTTTAGTCTGTGTGATTGATTTCTATTAAATATATATCTGTTTGGCGGCGGAGAATTTATTCTCTTGCTTAACGCCCTTCTCTGAGACGTACGAGCTCAGGGGTTATATATTGATGGATATCAAACGCATGGAGTGAATTGCCTGTGTGGCATGCCTAAGTGGCAATTGATCAAGGCTTCTGTTAAAAAGCAAGGTCTTGTGGTGATGATCAAAGCACGGCCTGTGTGGCATAGCTTTTTGTAACGTTGATTCGCGAGCCTCACACCCCGGTGTGAACCAAAACGGGAGACGGACGTCAGGGGGACATGCGTTTTCTTTCTAGCTAGAAGTGGCGTCAGTGGTTTTACACGCCCCGACGAGTTTGACTTATGTGGTTGTTGCTGTTGCGAGGCGCCTCGGTTTGATCGGATGATCCGGGTCCGATGGAGTCATTTGTTGGCTCATTTACGCCCCATAGGGCGGAGAAACGTAGTGTTCAGGCATTATAATCCACATCGGTGGACCGGCCCTGAGGATCCAAGGTACGGTTGCGGCTGTGCCTGAAGCTCAGGCTAAAGAGTCTCGAATCGGTAGAGGACTATCTTTTGCCTCGGTTCATAGACGGAAATCCAATTTCCAAATACGTGACTTTGCAGTTTTATTTGTAGAGCCTAGTATGGCGACACAGTGGGATGGGGCGCTTATGCCGTCTATGATTGATACTTATGATTTGAAGTTGTTTTATACACTATGCACTTATAATAGTATCAAATGATTTGTTTTAAACGTATCAAGCATTCTTGGCTATTATAAGGTAAAAACCCTATCCTCCGGCTTGCGTTGCATTGTGTGATGGGAACTAGGTCTTATAATAGCTTCATTTTTCTTTATTTTGCATTGCGCTGTTTGTTTTATGCACTGGTATTCTTGGGAGGAAACCCGTTCCGCGTTAGCCGCGTGGTCCCTTGTTTTACCTGACTTTAAAATAAAGATTTATAACCGTTTTAGTTCTCACACCAGTCCCATGACTGACCTGGAGTTTATTGTTTTAACCTAAACTCTGGGTGCCCTTATTTTGACACGGGCAGCTAGTAGTTTGGTTTTGCAGATTTATATTCATAGCATCCTGGTTTACAGCTGGAACGATATCCGGGAAGCTTTGTATCTGTATATCTCCTTCTAGTTGTGTTTTGTATTATTTCCGCTGCGATGTGTTTAAATGTAATTTAAATCTCTATTATTTCTGTGTAATATTTATTTATACTCTGTATATTCTTGTATTCTGATGGAATTGTTGTAATATACAATGAAATGTTCTCCCGTGTGCATTCTGTTATGGCTTGTTCTCGAACTATCCGCTCTTTCCTTTACGGGGAAGTTACGGGTTTTCACAATGTGCTTTTGTCATTATCTATATTTTTATTTTATCTTATGAACTACAGGTTCATATCTTATGGACTGCAGGTTCATATCTTATGGACTACAGATGCATATATCTTATTTAGGAGAATTTCATGATGGCCAATCATGTTTCTCTCTAATATGAGTTTTTAATCCATTTATAAATATAAGCGCTTTATTATCTATTAATTTATCATCGATGATTATTTTCTGTCAGCTCTATACATGATTTATTGAGATCTCAAAAATTATCATGCTTTAGGTACCTAAACCACTTCTGGGGTTATTTTGACAATCATGTCATGGGTTTCCTTCAAAATTCCCTTAAGTGTTTCTCCAGGAACACTCACCTCCTTTGTTTTGCCTATTTATGACTTACTCCAAAGATATTTTGAATTGACTTTAATACCATATTTTCAACTGTGATTTACACCTTTTGATCCTTCGGGGATTCAAATGTATATTGGAGAAAGTCTATTAGGGACATAATTGATAATTTATGCAAGTTACTTAATACTTTGCATAACTTTTTGTGTTAGCAAATATTTAACGTTGATGATTCCTTTATCCTACCCCTCAATATTGACAAACATTGTTAATTTAAATAATAAACCTGCTTTGGATTCATTTTTAATCCATTATAGCATCATAGCTAGCAAATACATTAGATATATTTCAATTGTAGGAGGATAATGCTCTTATTAGTTGATAAGATGAATTCATATTGTATTGCTTATTCCCTTTCAATGATCTAGTGACTTGGAGGAATTTTATATCATTTGAATATGCACATGATGTGACGAGCAGGAATTTCGCTCGGTCCGAACCAGTCGCTAAACCGACCCAGGCCGTTCGAAACGCCCTATCGTTTGAGAACAGGACAAAACAGAACACATACCAAAGAACGTTTCACTGTATATTACAACAATGCATCAGATTACAAGAATATACAGAGTATAAATGAATATTACACAGAAATATCAGAGATTTAAATTACATTTAAATACATAGCAGCGGAAAATAATACAATACACAACTAGAAGGAGATATACGGATACAAAGCTTTCCGGATATCGTTCCAGCTGTAAACCAGGATCCTGTGAATATAAATCTGCAAAACCAAAACTACTAGCTGCCCGTGTCAAAATAAGGGCACCCAGAGTTTAGGTTTAAAACAATAAACTCCAGGTCAGTCATGTGACTGGTGTGAGAACTAAAACAGTTATTAATCTTTATTTTAAATCATTAGGTAAATCAAGGGACCACGCCGTATAACACGGAACGGGTTTCCTCCCAAGAATACCAGTGCATAAAACAACAGCGCAATGCTAAATAAAGAAAAATGAAACTGTTATAAGACCCAGGTCCTATCACACAATGCAACGCAAGCCGGGGGATAGGGTTTTCCCTTATAACAGCCAAAGAATGCTTGATACGTTTAAAACAAATCGTTTGATACTATTATAAGTGCTTACTGTATAAAACAACTTCAAATCATAAGTATCAATCATAGGCGGCATGAATGCCCCATAACACTATGTCGCCATATATAAGTTTACAATCAAAACCGCAAGACGTCGTATTGGAAGTTGGGTTATCATTTATGGTATGAACCGAGGCTAGGGGCAAGATCCTCAACCGATTCGAGACTGTCTAGTCCGAGCCTCAGGGTCAGAGCGCATCGACCCTTGGATCGTCAGGGCCGGTCCACCGATGTGGATTAAAATTCCTGAACACTGCGTTTCCCCGCCCTTTGGGGCGTAAGCCTGGCCCGTCAGCCGACCAGAAGCATCGGCCGAAACCGATATCACGAGGCGCCTCGCTTTTCAGCAAGTAATAATAAGTAACATCCACATGAGTCAAACTCGTCAGCCAGTTCAAGCACTGACGCCACTCATAACTAGAAAGAAACGCATGCCCTCCCTGAGGTCCGTCTCCCGTTTTTGATTCATACCGGGTGTGATACTCGCGAATCAACGTTACACAAAGCTACGCCACAAAGGCCGTGCTTCGATCATCAACCACAAGACTTTGCTTTTCAACAGAAGCCTTGATCATTTGCATCTTAGCATGCCACACAGGCAATTCACTCCATGCGATTGATATCCATCAATATATAACCCCTGAGCTCGTACGTCTCAGAGAAGGGCGTTAAGCAAAAGAATAAATTCTCCGCCGCCAAACAGATATATATTTAATAGAGATCAATCACACGGACTAAAATCCCATGTCAGACACACAGTCCATTTACAAGTCCGTTCTGGGTCTGAACGAAACCGGAGGCACCTAGTACCCCGCATATCCATCGATCTCCAAGTACGTCAGGACGATCACTAACTGTTTCCATCTTCTTGGGTGTACAGCCCAATCAAGATCATCAGTTATCTCCCAAACGACGTGAAGACTTCCGGTCTTCGACCATCGTCTTCATCTTCGACTTATCGTCGTATCAGTTATTCAGAATGGGATAAACCCGGGCTTTCCGAATAACTCGCGTATATTTTAAATAAGTGTTACACAAACACAACATACGCCTCATTCCAATTCATCAGTCACTAACCGTAAATTAATCAAGAGAATAATTCCCCAAATATTAACCCCGAAGGCCGAAACCAACATCAGATCAATATCCAGAAAACCATTCTGCTTAGCTAACCGACAGTTAGTTTCTAAATTTCACATTCATAGGGAAAGGTTCCCATTAATTTTATCAAAGATAAATTTCTTGAATTTATTCTTTAATCTATTTTTGAATATCAATTCAAAACTAGTCGGGATTAACGAACCTTACCGAAGTAATCATTTGTTTTAATTTCCCAATCCCAACCTATTCATCCCATGAAGTAAAACTGGTAATACTTCATATCTAACACCACAGTGTTATCGGTAAATTCAATTACCATTTCTCGTTCAAATCTAATTAAAGATTTAACTATCGCCTGGAGAAAAACTGATGATACTCCATTTTCGATCATTTCAATCTAATTAAAGATTCATTAAAACTCCTCTTAGTTTTAATCGTTAACTGGGTTAAAGAATCAGTGTCATTTAAAACACGGTTCACGATAAACCCAAAATCACATTCCATTAATTATCGGATTAAAGAACAAGTGTTATTTAAAACACTGTCCACGATAAACCCAAAAATCAATATCAATTCAATTCCAATTAAATATTATTTAATTGGTACACTTCATTAAATCTAAATAAAAAGATTTAATCTTTTCTCAACTGGGTTCAAGAACAGTGTTAGTGAAGACACCATTCACGACAAACCCAAATCACATTCGATATTCAATACAAGGCTCTGAATAGAAAATATATCGGCTTATATTCAATATCGAATTCTACGACTAACAAATGTCGTATTGGAAATAACGATACAAATATATATCTTTCAAATTTCCATAACAACACCTGTAATATCACGAATTCCAACATCGAAATATTCCGAAGACAATTTCGATTCAAATCCACTCCAATGCAATCATTGGAAATTTTGGTTATTTTCAAAACCATTTCAAATTCAATTTATTTATTTAAAAATAAATAGAATTATAATTCTAGTTCAAAACTAGTTCATTTCGATAAAAATCTATTTTTATCTTTTCAAATATGGAGTTTTTCATCCCAAACTTTCACAAATCATTTCTTATGATTTTACACAAATTATTACTATTTTTAATAATTTTATCAAGGCCCGTACAGTCGATTTCCATTAACGGCCATCGAACTGCACTTACAGCGACCTTTTTCGAATTTGATTTGGACGTATCTCCAAATCCAACCGGTAGATTTCAAATTTCTAACATTCATTAGAAAGCTCTTTTCGATACGAACCTAAGGTTCCGGTTTTAGGAGAATCCGACGGTCGGATCTCCCGCAATGTCCGTTTGAAATAAAGGGTCGAAATTCACGAACTTCCGCGGCGCGGCGCGTTCTATTCAGGCCATTATATTATATATATAATATATATAATATATACTTCGTCGATTTCTATTTAAAACGAATTATATAAATAGTTTTAAATTCGTTTCAAAAGCAATTTCAACTTCCTTTTCAATTCAAATCAAAATTGAATTCTTCTTTATAAATTCGTTTCAAAATTCATTTCTATTCAATTCAAATTTCAATTCAATTTGAATTCATTTCAATTCGTTTTCAATTCAATTCATTTTGAAATCGTTTTCAATTCAATTCGAATTCGTTTTCAATTCAATTTGAATTCGTTTTCAATTCATTTCATTTCGAAATCGTTTTCAATTCAATTTGAATTCGTTTTCAATTCATTTCGAAATCGTTTTCAATTCAATTCATTTCGAAATCGTTTTCAATTCAATTTGAATTCGTTTTCAATTCATTTCATTTCGAAATCGTTTTCAATTCAATTCATTTCATTTCGAAATCGTTTTCAATTCAATTCATTTCATTTCGAAATCGTTTTAAATTCAATTCATTCGTTTTCAATTCAATTTGAATTCGTTTTCAATTCATTTCGAAATCGTTTTCAATTCAATTCATCTCGAAATCGTTTTCAATTCAATTTGAATTCGTTTTCAATTCATTTCATTTCGAAATCGTTTTCAATTCAATTCATTTCATTTCGAAATCGTTTTCAATTCAATTCATTTCGAAATCGTTTTCAATTCAATTCAAAATATTCGATTTCGAAATCACTTTTCAATATTCATTTTTAAGATGAATAAAATCGATATAAATATCGTTCACGTCAAAATGGCGTCAATCTAATCAACACGGCTTCATAAATTTCTATTTTCAAATATTCTATTTCAAATATTTCTTTTTCAAAATAGTTGTTATTATCAAAATATTTCGTTCAACACATGACCAATCTCAATGAATGAGTACTGTCAACACATGAACTTTTATTTTATATCGATAAAGATGTAAATTCTATTACTAAAATATTTCGTTCAACACATGACCAATCTCAATGAATGAGTACTGTCAACACATGAACTTTTATTTTATAATATTCTTTATTTTTCAAATTGGAATGAGGCCCAATCAATTACCATATAAAGTTAATTATATGGATTTTCATACAACACATGTATATAATTACATTGAAAAATAATCAACCATCAACCAAAGTGCACTACACTGTACAAGCATCAAATATAGATATTCAATGCTTATAACAGCCTGTCAATCAATCGATCGACACATTTAATCAATCAGGATGAGTGAACTTCAAATTTCATCCCAACACCCGTGTGGGGTTTCAAACAATCAAACACCGAATTTATTTGTGCTGTTGGGCGATGTGTAAAATTTATCGTCCCAATCAATGTCATTCAAATAGGTGTACATAAACAAACCGTCCGGCTTATAAATGAATATTTTATTTTATTCACTTCACGTTAAAAATTTATATTTTTAACGATAAAACATTTTATTTCAACCTATGAATTTCTATTCAATTCATTTACAAAATAAAATGATATTTTTATTTTTCTAACATATTTTAGAAAATTTCGGCGGCATAACGGCACAATACTAGAAACGGGACAAGGCCTAGCCTTATCCCCGGTCTAGTGAAGGCCCACGCCATTCACACATCAATCAAATCAATTTATTTCACCCAACAATTCAATTTCAAATCACATCATATAACTAAGCTATGCAACCAAACAAACAAGTCCATGGTTTGTGGACGGTTGTGTCGGGTGCTACTAAGCACCGTCTGCATCCTAGTATATATATATATAACTAGAAAAATTAAATTGAAAGGTGAGAAATTCTCACTTATAGCTATCCAATTTCTTGACTCTTCTTTGATAGAAATCTTCATCGTCATCGCATCTTCGTCATCTTCGTTTCCCATAGTCACTATATATATAAAAATCACATTTTTATATTCTCTATTATATAAAGATCATATTTTTATCGCTAACTTCATATTGTGAAAATAGATTTTTCATCGCTATTTCATATTTGAAAAAAAAATAGAATTTTCACTTCGTTATACTTTATATAAAAATTGAATCTTTACTATGTTATTCAATATATAAAAATCGAATTTTTACTACGGTGCTCAATATATAAAAATCGAATTTTTACTACGGTGTTCAATATATAAAAATCGAATTTTTACTTCGCTATTCAATATATAAAAATCATATTTTCAGCGATCTAAAAGTATTTTCTTATATACGACAAAAATCCTATTTTTATTTTCATAAAAATATTCCTAACATACGATAAAAATTCTATTTTTATCTTTTCAAAATCAAATTCTATTTTATATTTCATATTTTTAAACAAAGTATATTTATACTTTTAAAACAAAGTATGTTCATATTTTTATAACAAAGTATGTTCATATTTTTATAACAAAGTATGTTCATATTTTTATAACAAAGTATGTTCATATTTTTATAACAAAGTATGTTCATATTTTTATATCAAAGTATGTTCATATTTTTATATCAAAGTATGTTCATATATAAAACTGAAATAAAAATAAAACGCTATTAAAAACTCACTGTATCATGCTTATACCTCATCTTCTGGTTTTGCCCTAGAAAAATCGAACCAGGCTAGTAAACTAGGGTCGCTTATCGCGGTCGCTACTGTAACGAACCGGGATTTTCGACTCCGAAAATCAACATCAAACTACCGTGTTGACCATTCAGACATCGAACATTCCAGATCATTAATAGAAAGAAGTTAGAGGGTGAGAAGAGATAAGATAGAAATATTAAAATAGAAGAAGAAGAAGAAGAACACCACAACACAGAGTCTCACATCGCAGCGGAACAAACTATAATACAGAAATAATCTTTATTGAAAGCTTTAAAATACTTACAGTATCAGAGTACACATCCGGACAGTGATAAAAATCTGTCCTCATATAACACACAGCGGAATAGTAATATCATACGTCTGGACTCTTCCAGCTCGTCTCTTCATAGCAGTCGATAACCTGAACCTGTACAACCCGGCCTAACCCGAGCATTTACAAAACACCGGGTCAGTCTGGTGAACCAGAGTGAGATAAACTCGCACAGTAATAAGGGTAAATCATCCAATCATGATTTTAGAGTTCAAAATCCTTTTAAAAGAAAAGGATAATCGTAAGACCAAATCCACACATAAACACGGACGGTTTTTACCTTACGATAACCCAAAACAGTTTTGAAACCAATATCCTGTCTGATATTATGATAATGTCTAAATACAAGTAAATAGCAATCTAGTGGAACGCTTGCATCTCACGCTCCACATATATAGTATACAAACACAACCGCAGGCGCTTATTGGAGACTGGATTTCAACTTGACAAGGTATGGGTCCACCTTCCGATGGTGTATCTCTAGAGACGAATACACTGGGTTCAACAAGAACTTCTTGCAACCCGGCCCTCACATGACCGACCACTCATTTCGCTTGAGTGTATCGAATGTATATCACCAACGGTTGGGATCAGCAACCGTCTGCCCGAAAGGGACAGCATCGAAACATAGATTTAAGAAGCAAATAGGATTTCCTCTAGATAGGTGATCATACACCCTAATGGGAGCGACCCACATAGCCATGCTGCCTGCCCGATTTTTGTCCTTTCCCGGTTGATGAGGCTTGAGGCCAGAATTTACTCTTGAACATCTGGTCGTCATTCACTTTGAATGCCACATCGTCAAATCCATCAGATATCACTAATTGATGTCCACAAAAATACTCTAGCAGTTAAGCTAAGAGAACGGCGATTCCCCGCCAACAACTATCGTACGTTTGAAGAAATCAACGTACGTGATCCTTTGGAAATACTCTGTCAGACATCCGTCTATATACGTCATCCAGGAACAGGATGAACCGAAGGCACTCTCCTACCGCATCCATATAGGAATCACCCCATGGACCAGTAGCGAGAAGTCCTTGCAACTCGTAGATTCCAACTACGACAGAATCACAGCTTATCTCTGCTTGCCAGGCAGAGGATATTGGTGGTTCTTCCGTTTATGAAAACCCACGGTCTTCAATGCTCCATCTCGATCATCTTCTGAGATCTTCACGTATTTGTTGGACGGAATGGTTTTCGAATATAAATTCGATCCCGGTCTTTCCGTACCAACAATCGTATTGGTCAGATTTGATAGTCGGTGTTTTAACTATCAAAATATACAGTGTTTCAATCATGACACTCCAATGAGTTCACTGGTTCAGTATTCAACATCACATGGCCTTTTAATTAAACAAATTAATTCACTTTTGTTTTACTTTTGTTAAATTAAAACTTCTAATTCTTGTAATATTCAAAAATACGATATTTGAATACCTCTAATTCGATTTAACTTTAATCGATTAACTATCATTAGACTTAACTCCATTCGCTTGACTCTAGATCACAGCGATCACAATGGTTACGCCTGATTCCCTCAGGAAACATCCGACCGCCTTAGGCTATCTGCAGCCCTGCGAATTACGCTAGCAGTCGTACGAAATGACAACTTAGCCGAATAATTATGTTTGGCTAATTCTATCTCGAATAACTATATTCAATTTCCCACTTAATTCTTTCGTCAAATCATCTTTTAGATTCGGAAATCCATTAGTTTTAACAAAGAAATTTATAGCATATATGTTATAACAATAGCGTTATAATTACTATTTAGATTTACAAAACAACAGCGCTATAATCGCTGTTTAGGTTTACAATCCATTTACTATAGCAAAAGTGCTACAATCGCTATATTAGATTTACAAAAACATATACTATAACAACAGCGCTAAAATCGCTGTTTAGATTTTCAAAAACATATCCACTAACGTCACTTACGATTACCAACTAATACTATCTTAAGATAATCCTGATGTTGTTCAAGTTGGGGTATTTTAATTACCTCTCAGACCTTGACCAAACAACGTTCTTATCCTCTGATGAATATCAGCTGTAATCACAAAATCAATACTCCCATTTTCATCTCGAAATACATTCCATTATAACTGAGGTTTAGTTATACAACCTTATAACTCACTTCTTTAACTATATTCATTTATTTCCAATCTTCTTTCAAATCTGTTCGACCATTTCCCACTTTTGAAATCTCATTTCAAATTTCCCTCTTGATCTCATTTTCGAATAACGTTAATTCGATATTAACGATTTACACTTTGAAACTCATTTATAAATCCTGGTTTATCTTAAACCCCTTTCCAAAACCATATCTACATTTACGATATTTAATCCAAAAACACATTACTTCGATAATCAATTCAACTTCAAAATGGTCGATTAATTCACTCAACTTGATTATCTCGTTAGCCCATTCCAAATAAATTCTCACTTTAAATTAATTAATTATATAATTAATTTAAATAAATCCCATTAATGGTTTTCTTAACAAAACGATTATCCAATTCTAACCATGCGATCTTATTTCCTATCTCGTACTTATCAATCTGATTTACATCGGAACTTGCTTTATAAAATCAATTAAAAATAATCTAAAGTCTTACATAAATAAAATATTTATTTGTTTCTCTTGAATAACTTTTATTAAAAATAATATGTTCAAAAATCTATCTCCTGTTATAAAATGCATTTTATAACTTCACCTCTATTGACTCACCTGACGGTGAATCGATATCTATAAAACGATTGATTTTATTGGCCATACGCTGCCAAATACCCAACCAATATCATCCATTGGTTCTAAACTAACAGATGTTGAATATTCAATAATCAACCATCAAATCAATCACACAAACAGATCAGTTCATATATGAGAATGTGAAAATAAAAATACATTTGAGGGATCCGGTTGGGTCCCTCCAACCTGTTCTTCCCTGTATTCAAATGGTTATCTCAAATCAGACCATTCAGTTTTGTTTAACTGATAAATTAAATAACGACCATTTAACATCAACCATAAGCAATTCAAACAATGCAACCATTTAAACACGTTTATAAATAAACGTGACCAACCAAGGTGAGTTACCTTTATTGGAACCAATCGTTAAAAATAACGATTTGGAATTCACTGAAATTAAACACGGTTTAATTTCATTGGTTAAATTAACAGTTAAATAGATAAATAGCAAAACAGTCAACCATTGGCAAGCAGAGCACACAAAATAAAAACACCCAATTTATATAAAATATAAAAAGGGTAACTGAGTGAGTTTAACTCACCTTAATTCCATTCGACGTTGGAAACGGTTTGTTTTACCAGCTTCGAGCTGTGTTCAGTTTTGTTTGTCCAAAATGATACGTTTGTCAGTACGGTTTCCATAGTCGCTCGCTTCATTCCATTCTGATACACAATCATACGTTATAATTTTAACCGTTATTTACCTATTTAGAGTGGTATAAATAAAACGTTAATAAAATGTTTATCAACTCAATATCTTATTTCGGTTCAAACAAAAACCATATTAGACCGTTTGATTAGGCGTATATAACCCTATAAACTGACCGCAACTTATTCACGTTGGTTTCGTTATTAGACAAATTAAGTATCATTAGGCATATTATAATATAATATTCGGAAATTTTCACTGTTCACCTTCTTTATGTAAACACAGTAGCTCGTCCTGCTACTCCTTTGTTTTGAAATCCGACATGCCTCCTGCTGGTTCAGGAACCGCTACCCCCAACTCCATCGTCACTTCACACTGTGTGCACCCTTCACGCCCCGACACCAGGGTCCACCGAAGTCCACCACTTTTCCTCTCCTCAAACTCCTTCAACAGCTCTCGCATGCCATGTACACCACGCCGAGCTTCCGGGGTCCCATTTTTTTCCTACTGCATGCATTTCTCAACGTCCGAACCACCCACCAGGACACACCGCTCCACTCCTCTCTTCATCTTCTTTCCCAAAGCTTCACTTGCCGAAGCCGCACCGCCAATTCATCCCATCTTTTTTTTTCGTTTTCATTGTGCTGCTGTCACTCCCCTTAACAGCTCAAGCCTCTCAGCGCTACACCCCCTACACTCTGGTCTTCCCGTCCCCACTCCACGCCATGTCACTCACGCCACCGCTGTCTCATCATCTGCTTCGTTCTGACCAAGCTTCCGTTTACATGGGTTTTGTTCTTAAATCATGAGGCGCGCGTTTAATAATGGGGTGAAAGTTTTATGTTTTTGTTTCCCCGAGAATGAAACAGGCATAGGGTATATATATAGGAGAAGGATGTGTGGGTAGCACGCTACTGGGGTGTCGCTTTCACTGGGGAAACTTTGTCGCCACGGTTCTTGTTTCCTAGGTGAAAAGAAAATACGCTGAGACTGAAAAGAAAAGACGTGGGGCGGTTCAAATGACTGCTGAGGTGAAATACAACAGCGGTAATACTTGGGGAGGTTTATACACATGTACAGGTTGGCCGTATATTGAATTTACTTGGTTGGCTTTATATAGTGTGGAAAATAAATAAAAATATTACTTACGAAACTTTGTCGCCAAGTAATACGTCGAAACCACCACCGATTTGACTTCTGTTTTCTGATTAAAAAGCTAATCTTGGCGTAAAAATGTATTTCGGATCTAATGGGACAAGTTTCGTCGAAATCCGAGGTCATATGGAAAAAATTCCCTTATGAAACCAGAAATGAACACACATTTAATTTTCCCACGGTCACCAGATAAATCAAATCAACTTGAAACTGCGAACATCGATAATAACTTTTCGATATGAACCCAACGGCACTAATTTCGTCGCATTCTGAGACTGTTGCCCCGGTAGGCTATTTTTACCCTGAACCGCCCTACCCTTTTTAATGCCAAATTTCTCGATCTCTAAAAATAACAAACTATATACATATCCTGACTCTAATCGGCGATACGAATTCAACGGAACTGGTTTCGTGGCCTAATTCGATCATCTGCTCAAGTTACACTCAAATATCCTTTTATTTATTTATTTAAATACGCGCTATAGAAATTATACGGGCGTTTATGGCTACCGTGGTCACATATGACATCGGTTTTCCACGCCACTCACCACCGTACAATATTTTAACGATACGGTTCTAATGAAACTGGTTTCGTCGAAATCTGAGTCCGTTTGCAAAACGGCCATTTTAAAGGCTTATAATTAAATAACGATTTTCCATAGCGACTATTTCAAAATTTAATTTGGCCATAACTATCAAACTATAACACGAAATCTAGATTTTTCTCTTTCATATGAAAACTATCGTCAATATGGTCCCAACGTGTCTTGTTTCACAGAAATCCGACTTATATCGAATCCTATATTCTCAGTTGAAGTTCAAAACTTCAATTTACGAACTGCACGCCATTTTCAAGCTCGAAAATATATAATGTTTTAACTTCGTTTTTAATAACGAACTCAATATTAAATTCCATTAATATTCCTAATATAATATTTAAAACTAATTTAAATATTCATATTCAAATGGTCGAAAAACACGGGTCGTTACATTCTTCCCCCCTTAAAATAATTTCGTCCTCGAAATTGCTAAAGTAAGAAAGAACGTTATAAACTCATTAACTTCAAATCTAATTTTATATTAAATTAGAAACCAATTCAATACTGTAAATAGATATTTTCAAAAATATCGAAAATTTTCTAACACTTTTAAATTTTCGAAAAATTTCGCCAGCACCTCCTCTGTACGGTCCAATCGGTACAACTCCAACTCGCCTCTCTGGGCCTTCTCCAATCCAAAAGAAAATAAACAGCCAAGCGGCTTGTCAAATAGGTCCATAAATCACCAAACCCATATAAAAATAAACATGTACCTTTTTGTCGGGCATATCATTATATCCTTTCCATCTGCTGCCCTGTCAGCTTATACAAATGCATTCCCAAACGAAATTCCTCTTTTATCCTCTGGACCAAATCCTTTACGTGTTCAATCCAAATCTCACTCTTAACTCAATTTCCATCCGTTATCCATTCCAACTCTTAACTTGCCAGTCCAACACCATTTCCGATTCCGGTCTCCAAATCCCAAATCTGATTCTACTTGATATATATATCTCGATTCAATTTCCAGTTAATTTGTCTCAATTCAATTCATATTTGCTTGCACAAATTTCTATCAAATTTTGTTTTTGTTCAACAATTTTTTCCTGGGAGTTTTAAACAGTTCAGCTCTTTCCAAAGTCAAATATTCCTTTCAGGCTCTAAAACAACTTGTTTTTCTCAAAGCAATTCAAAACAAAATCTTTGGTAGTAATCTGTCACTTACCACTCGAAAATGAATACCGATGATGTCCGGATCATCATCAGAATCTATTTTCCAGTTGTCGAAGTGAGTTCAATACTATATCATTTCAAAACTCCAATTTTAACCACTTTCAATTTGAAATCCATTTCAAAATACCCACCTCAAAGTTTGTAAAACAAACTTAAAATCTCCCAGGATCTTAAATTTCTCATATATTCAATCCAAGTTCATTTGCAGTCACCTTTCCCACTTTTGGGAATTTTAATCCCAATTCTGATTTAGATTTCAGATTTAATTCGTCTGTTTTCATATTTATACGAATTCTAATTGGTTATTTATATAACCTTTTCAATTATAATCTTATTCGATTATAATAACAAACAACACATCACATATATTATGATATTTCAAATGTTAATCATTCCTTTATATTAAAATACCATTTGGGTAAAATTATTTCATTTACCCTCTTTCAAAAACATACTGTGTCGAATTATTCTGTTCAAGAGTTTAGAAACACTTATCGACACAGTTTGCATTACTGTATCGACCAGAATTCATAAACTACTCGACAAACCAATCAACACAATATAAACAGTTTTTATAACAATTTACAAATACGCGCTCATATATATACACTCAAACTCAATCTAGGGTATTGCTAACCCCATCTCTACTGAGTCACGCCACAGAGCCAAGGTAATTACTTAACCAATAGCTCTGATACCACTGTAACGGGTCTAGGCTTTGCAACCATCAACCACTGGGCTAACCTCCCAGCGTGGCACTACAGAGATACCTCAGAACTGCTTTTACGGCTAGCCTCTCGACTCGACCAACCCACATTGTCGGGAGATGTAGGGGTAAGAGTCTCCCGTTCGCCACCAAACGCGAAGCGAGAACCCCCTATCATCCGTACCAATTAAGCAACCAGCTCTGATACCACTGTAACGAACCGGGATTTTCGACTCCGAAAATCAACATCAAACTACCGTGTTGACCATTCAGACATCGAACATTCCAGATCATTAATAGAAAGAAGTTAGAGGGTGAGAAGAGATAAGATAGAAATATTAAAATAGAAGAAGAAGAAGAAGAACACCACAACACAGAGTCTCACATCGCAGCGGAACAAACTATAATACAGAAATAATCTTTATTGAAAGCTTTAAAATACTTACAGTATCAGAGTACACATCCGGACAGTGATAAAAATCTGTCCTCATATAACACACAGCGGAATAGTAATATCATACGTCTGGACTCTTCCAGCTCGTCTCTTCATAGCAGTCGATAACCTGAACCTGTACAACCCGGCCTAACCCGAGCATTTACAAAACACCGGGTCAGTCTGGTGAACCAGAGTGAGATAAACTCGCACAGTAATAAGGGTAAATCATCCAATCATGATTTTAGAGTTCAAAATCCTTTTAAAAGAAAAGGATAATCGTAAGACCAAATCCACACATAAACACGGACGGTTTTTACCTTACGATAACCCAAAACAGTTTTGAAACCAATATCCTGTCTGATATTATGATAATGTCTAAATACAAGTAAATAGCAATCTAGTGGAACGCTTGCATCTCACGCTCCACATATATAGTATACAAACTGTAGTGACCCGCAAATCCGTAACATCAGAGTTGACTATATAAATCATACGTCCAACCCAAATATCACGAAAATACGAGACAATTTTTTCTTTAGAAGAAAGAGGTAGAAGAAGAACAGAAATAACAACACAGAATCTCACATCGCAGCGGAACAAAATATAATATATCACATCTTTGAAATACAAAATCTTAACTGTATAACATACACTTATCAGAGTACAACACTTACAACATAGCGGAACAAACTATAACTAGATAACGCTGAAGCCTCCTGCTCCAAGCTCCTTTAGATATATCTGAAAAATCCTGAACTACTTGACTGCCCGTACAAATTTAGGCACCCAAGAGTTTAGGTAGAACAAAACAAATAAACTCCGGGTCAGTCATGGGACTGGTATGAGTAAACAGTTTAAAACAGTTTCAGAAACTAAATGATATCTCATAAGACCACGCCGTATAACACGGAACGGGTTTTTTCCCTTATGAGAATCCAAACACTTGACTTATCTTTATATCAAAACTCTTTTGATATTATAATAATGTCTAAATCAAGTAAATAACAATCTAGTGGAACGTTTGCATCTCACGTTCCACATATGTAATATACAATCAAAACCGCAAGCACGTATTGGGTAATGGATTTCCAACTATGACAAGGTATGGAATCACCTTCCGCTGGTATATCTCTAGAGGAGAATACACCGAGTTCAACAAGAACATCTTGCAACTCAGCCACACATGACCGACCACTCATTTCGCTTGAGTGTATCGAATGTATATCACCAACGATTGGGATCAGCAACCGTTTCCCGAATGGGACAGCATCGACAATAGATTTTTAGAAGTAAATGAAACTCTAGATCAGGTGATTATACACCCTAATAGGTGCGACCTACATAGCCATGTTGCCTGCCCGATTTCTGTCATTTACCGGTTGATGAGGCTAGAAGCTACGCTTTATCATCACACCAAATTCACTTCGAATGCCACAATGTCAAATCCATCGAAAATCACTAATTTACGTCTACAACAGTACATTACGTGTCAGCTAAAAGAAGTTTCCTCCTCCGCTTCCACTCTTGGTACAGTTGAAGAAATCAATGTACGTGACCTTTCTGGAAATACTCTGTCAGACATTCATCCATACACGTCACCCAGGAACAGGATGAACCGAAGGTACTATTTCTATTAATAGAAAAAGTCCTTGTACTCTACTCCGTCTTCGATTATCTTTATATAATCTGATTCGCACGCTACTGCCGATATGGAGTGGTTCTTCGGATAATAATCCAACCGGTCTCTCCACATTGACAACGATGGTCAAAACTTCGATAGTCTGTGATTTAACTATCGAATAAAAACAAGTGTTTCGATAGTCGATGATTTAACTATCGAATAAAACAAGTGTTCAACCAAACATCCAACAATCACTGAGCCTTTAATTAATATTCCATTAATTAAATCACTTCTCTATTTCTTTATCAATATTTGTTAACCAAATATTTTCAATAACCATATTGGCCTTATCCGTTATTTGGAAAACATTTCCATATATCGCCTTCTTTTATTTTCTAAACTTTAGAAAATATTCATTATTCTATTTCCAAGCTTTGCACATATTTGGGTTAAAACAGATGTTGTGTAAAACATCGTTACGACAACCCAAATACAGTATTTAACAAATTCTTATTCCACATTGATCTTCGAGCCTGAATCTTGCTACTTATCGGTATATCATGAAATCAACCAAGTTGGGGTATAATTACCTCTCAGACCTTGACTGAATAACATTTAACGTCAAAACAGACAAGACTACTTACTCGAATAATCAACACCATACAACTGATTATTCACCTTTAAACACATATACATTTTCTCTTTCTATTCCTACTAGATTTTATTCCTAGTCTTCCTTTTTTTATTATACTATTCTATTTCTAAGTTCGTTTTCCTATCGACTTCTATCTATTTTGATATGTTAATTTCTAACTATCAAATTATCTTAAAAATATTCTATCTCCTTAAATTCCCGGAAAAATTCGCCATAACCTCCTTTGTACCGGGAGCATCGGGAAATTTCAAATAGCTTTCCCGGTCCTTCTTATCTTAAAAAGAAAAAGAAAAAGCCAAGCGGCTAGCCGATACGGCGCATAAAATCTCATATGGAAATTAAATACGTACCTTTTTGTCGGGCATTCTATTTATTTCACTTCTATACTTTATTCCAAACCTGTCTCCTGTATATTTATACCTGTTCAATCTATTTAACTATACCAAATCGTTTTAACTCAATTTGTTAATTAAATCTGTTAATTAACTTCTTAGTCTAATCCACTTCTATTTATCCAAATCTTTTTATTTAAAATCCCATTTGAATTTCTATATTCAAATTCCATTTGAAATACTATGTTCAAATTCTATAGTTAAACTCCATTTGAATTTCTATATTCAAAGTCTATTTGAATTCTATATTCAAAGTCTATTTGAATTCTATATTCAAAGTCTATTTGAATTCTATATTCAAATTCTATCGTTTAAAGTCCATTTGAATTTCTATATTCAAAGTCTATTTTTTTTAGTCCATTTGAATTTCTATATTCAAATCTATTTTTTAAGATGCATTTGAATTTCTATATTCAAATCTATTGTTTAAAGTCCATTTGAATTTCTATATTCAAATCTATTGTTTAAGATGCATTTGAATTTCTATATTCAAATCTATTGTTTAAAGTCCATTTGAATTTCTATATTCAAATCTATTGTTTAAGATGCATTTGAATTTCTATATTATTTATAAACAACGTTTATAACTTCAATTCAAATCCCACCTTTCTATTTATAAACAAAGTTTATAAATTCGATTCACTTGTTTTATATACTTTCAAAACAAGTTAAATATTTTCTATAGTTCCTTTAAAATTCAAATTCTATTTATAAAAATAGAATTTCATTTTAAAATATCAAATACCCTTTTGATGTTTTTATGAGTCAATATCTCAAGCCCCCAGTGATATTTACACAATCAAATCAACCATTTTAAATCATTTGATTTGTAACACATCATATATGAACATATACGAAATCAAACAACAACAATAGATAATATATATTTTTGAGGAATCCAGTTGGATCCCTCCAACCTGTTTCCCTGCATCCACAGACGTTAGCACATAAATAATACCCATCCTGCTTCGAGGCAGGATATCGCGGTATAGAAGGTCATCCACTAATCATAGCGTGGGGCGTATAGGGTAATCATCCGCTATGAAACTGCGGGCATCCGCTAATGAAACTGCGGGAATCCAACCAATCAATCAACCCAATATATATATATATATATAATAGTCCTAAATAACTAATATATATTTTAAATCAACCAAACAATATTCAAACAAGCATAGCAATTATTTTTAACAACTAGAAATAATTCTAATTAAATGGTGAGTGAGATTTACTCACCGAGAATTTATTTGCATTCTGAGTAAATCGAACCACGTTCGATTAAATTTAAACTCTCGCTAGCTCGAACAAATTTCAAACCACTTCTAACTTGAATAGCTCGCGACCATGGACTGATCCGTCTTGATTTCAATATTTTAGAACCTTGTATAAATAAATTACACATTGTCTTTAAATCAAAATTTCAAATGACAAAATATTAAATTCTAACCATTTTCTAAATTAATTTCTAACCCTTTTATAAATTAAATTCTAACCCTTTTATAAATTAAATTCTAACCCTTTTATAAATTAAATTCGAACCATTTAATTAATAAAATCCATCGTCATTACTAATTAAAAATCTTAACCATTTACTAATAAAATTCTAACTATTTATTTATTTCTTTCTAATTAAATTAATGACAACTATAAAATAAATTACCTAAATCTCACTCGGACATTTCGTAGAGCAACTCAACAGCAGCTTCAACTTCCCCAACTTGTTGACCTCGACCCTCCTTCTCAGACAGTACCACCAACTAAGCACCACCCTCTTGAATCAGGTCTACAGTGCTCCATCTCCACAGGTGATCTGTACCTTCACAAGCTCCAATACAGTAGCGATTTCCAACAAATCCCATCGTACTCAAGCTTTTTCCCAACAAATCGAACTCCAGGTCGCTATGTACAAATTCGCTCGATTCCACAGTCGAACGCCGCAACCAGAAATCCCATCGCTACCTTGAAATCCCCAATCGACTTCACCGCGTATTCCTTTCCCTCTGACAACAGCTACGGTACTTCGATACCTACCCTAAATCGAACCATTTGTTTGCTCGCGATGACTCTCGAGGTCGAGCCTGACACTCGCGTCGCAAAGCCATCCTTTCACCACACGAAATCGTAAGTCTGTGCTGCCACTCGAAGTCGAATTCCGTGCGAATTGATTTTGATTTTAATGGAAAGAGAGGAGTGGGATATTAATTTGTTTAAACACAAATGATTTTTTTACAGAAGAGATAAGAGAGGAGACGCGATTTTATAGGTAAGGGGTGCGGTATCCTTTTGAACAGCAAGGCTATTTGAAGTGGGAGACGTGGTTCCTTTTGATCAGCAGGAAAGGAGTGGTGAAATGAAAGAGGGAGGTGTCTAATTCTTTACCTTTAATTTTATTAAAATTTTTATTTTTATTTTAATTAAAACGGGTATCTTTTAATTAAAAATACACACTGATTCTGAACTTCTTTCAAAACCCAACAACTGTCATTTTTAGGGTAAAATCGCTATTCAGAATCCACTGGGATAAGTCACGAAGTCCGGTTCGATCGCCTTTGGAAGATATTTATTTAAATTGATATAAATCAAACTTTAAAATAATAAATTCTATGATAATAAATTGATATTATCATTCGAATTCAAACAGAAGTCTGAATTGTATTAAATTCAGTTATAAATCTCGAACGGAATTATATTATCAAATAAACAAATTTATCGTTATAAATTCAAATTGAATTATTTCAGGTTCTCGTTTTACGGTAATTTAATATATACGATATTAAATTGACAACTTAATATAGAATTCCATATATATTATCACCTCAATATTTAAATCCATATTAAATATTTAAAATTAATAGACTGGAAAACCCGGGTCATTACAATCTTCCCTACTTAAAATAATTTCGTCCTCGAAATTGCTAAGGTAGGAAAAGTGATACTAGCCCATTTTCTTTTCCAAAATCTTATTTATGTTGACACTCCACATTTCAAACTTCCTTACGTAACCCACTTTTGAATAAATCCCTATTCGATAACTCCTCCCTTCGAATAACTATATTCGATAATCTCTCTATCAAATAACTAGATTCGAAACCCTTTCTTTGAATCAACTATATTCGATTTACCCTATTCAATTTACTCTTAACAATTAACTCTATTGGATTTAACTCTTTTCGATTAACTCCATCGAATAACTAAATTCGATAACTCCTTCGAATAACCAATATTCTATAACTCACTTCGATTAAACTAATCGATAACTCCTTTCAATTAAACTATAATCGATAACTCATTTCGATTAACAAATAATCGATAACTCCTTTGATTAACTAATAATCGATAACTCCTTCCGAATAACCAAATTCGATAATTCCTTTCGAATAAACTATATTCGATAACTCCTTTAATTCTATCTGAATAACCAATATTCAATTAAATTCCATTCGCTTGACTCTAGATCGCAGCGATCACAATGATTACGCCTGATTCCCTCAGGGAACATCCGACCGCCTAGGCTATCTGCAGTCCTGCGAATTACGCTAGCAGTCGTACGAAATGGCAATGTATCCTGAGTAACTATGTTTGACTAATTCTATCTCAATAACAATATTCGATTAACTTTAATTGGATAACCAACATTCAATTAAATCCTAATTCGATAAACTAGGTTCAATTAACTCTATCTGGTTAACTCTTAATTTGAATAATTAATATTCGATAAATTCTAATTGAATAACTAATATTCAATTAACCCTACAGATTAACCCAAATTGATTAACTCTAACTGGTTAATACTTACTCTAATCGATTTATCCTAACTCTAATCGACTTCTCCTATTCGAATAACTCCTATTGGATAACGTTTATTCATTTATAAAGATTTACTTTTAGTAACGGTTCTTCACTTTATAAATGTTCTCTTTAATAACGTTACTTCACTTATACAAGTGTTGTGTACCCCTTCTATTTAAAACTATCGGTGTTAAAAACTAATATCTCTTCTCCATATAAGCTCAGACTTATATATTCCATTTATCGAATGATAAATACTTGATTTAATTTATAAACTGTTATTTATAAATAAATCTTTTCTATTTATCTGTTAAAAACAGATTTCCATTTTCTATTCATCCTCTGAATATTCCTTTGATTAAATTCTATTTATTTAACAAATAAATATCTCATCTATAACATTGTATTCATTTTCTATAAATAAATATTTCCATTTAATCTATTTGTAAATGTTTTACAAATATTCCCTTCTATTTGTTTGCACATAACTTCCTTTGTTTTTGTGTTACAAATATATTTCCTCTTGAACTCTTTTGGTTTTTCCTTTATTCAAACCCAATTCATATTTCATTCACATTGACTTTACTCAATTTATTCAATTCGATCAATTTAACTTACTTAAGTTAAATTTAGTTTCAATCATTCAAATTCCCATTAACTAGTTGCTAATTAATCGCTTTGCCTATTTCACCCTTTTTACTTGAATATAACTTGTTCAAATATATGTCAACTAAATTATAAACTAATCTAATTATATTTCAACTTGAGTTATATATTCGATTTCGAATATAAATTCTCAATCCTTTCCACTTATTCAAAAACCCAATTTTGATTCAACTTTGATTAACTAATTTCTCTTTTACTTAGTTAATTCTATTTAACCATTTAAAATATGATTTTTTTCTTAAAAATCATTTCACTTACTTCACTGAAGTTCATATTTATTTTATAACTCAAGTCTATATTTTCCTCATGGCCATTCGGATTTTATTTACTTTAAAAATCCTTTTACTTATATATATAAACCATTGTGGTTTTTAATGGTTTCTGGCGCTGTTTTTCTAAAAATTTGATTTTGACATAACTCAAAATCTATACGACGAAATCTAGATTTTTCTCTTTCATTTGAAAACTATTGTTCAACCGGTCCCGACGGTTCTTGTTTCACAGAATTCCGACTTCAATTGAGTTCTGTATACTAAATTGAAGTTCGAATCGCCAATTTACGAACTGCCGCGCTACGACGAGCTCGTTTTAATTATATTTATAAATATAAACGTTTTAACTTTGTTTATAATATATTCAACTCCAATCTGATATATTTTTAATATATATCCAATCCATTTCACATAATATTCCCGATCTATTTCTCTTCAAATATTCAAGTCCTCTACATCTACAATATTCAAATTCCATTTGAATTTTCTTTATTCAAACTCTATATTTGAATTTCCTTCTATTCACTTTCAAATTCAACTTCTTATCTTCAAATTCTATTTGAATTTCTTATCTTCAATTTCTATTTGAAATCCTTCATTCAAAACCTATTTCAAATCCCTTATTCAAATCCCATTTGAAATCCTTTATTCAATTTTTATTTAAATTCCTTATTCAAATTCCTATTTGAAATCCTTTGAATTTAAATTCTATTTTAACTCCTTTTGTTTTCTTTGAATTCTATTTAACCATTCTCCATTTGGATTCTAATATTCAAATCTCCATTTGACTTTTCTTTATTCAAATCCATTTGAATTTCTTTGAATTCAAATTCAACAACAACAACAACAAAGCCATATATTTCTATCTGAATTCCTTTGAATTCCTTTTGAATTCAAATTCCATTTCAATCTTTCTTATACAATTTCTATTTGAATTTTTCCTTTATTCAAACTCATTTGAATTCCTTTGAATTCAAATTCTATTTCACTTCTATTTGAATTATATATATATTCAAATTCCTTTATTTTACTTCTATTTGAAATCTATATTCCCATTTCACATTTCAAAATTCCTTTGAAGTCATATAAATATATACATATATTTATACCTATCCCAAATTCAAAACATTTGAATTTTCAAACAACTTGTTTCTTTTCAAACAAATTTCCATCAAAACTTTTTCTAAGGCAGCATTTTATCACTTAGAAACTCGAAAATGAACACTGGTGATGTTGCGACCATCATCAGAATTATTTCCCAGCTACTGAATGAGTCCAGTGCTATATTTCTTTCAAAATCCATTCAGAAAAAATAATTTCCAAACTCCCAGGATTTTAAAATTCTAAATTCTGGTTGGAATTCAATTTCATTTTATCACATTTGTATATTTGATTTCATATACAAATTCCATTGGTTATATATAACTATTTCATTTTTATAATCTAATTTGATTATAATCCTAACAATCAACTTAACCATTTAAAAACAATATCGTGTCCAATCTTCTGTTCAAGTGTTTATAAACTCCTATCGACATCGTGGCGTCCCACGATTCGACCAAAATTTATAATCCACTCAACAGACTAGTCAACACAATATAAAACAGTTTTTATATCAAATAACAAATACGCTCTCTCGTATATATATACACTCAACTCATTCTAGGATACTACTGATCCTATCTCTAATGAGCACATTCCAACAAGCCTAGGTATTCGCTCAACCTAAGCTCTGATACCAACTGTAGTGACCCGCAAATCCGTAACATCAGAGTTGACTATATAAATCATACGTCCAACCCAAATATCACGAAAATACGAGACAATTTTTTTCTTTAGAAGAAAGAGGTAGAAGAAGAACAGAAATAACAACACAGAATCTCACATCGCAGCGGAACAAAATATAATATATCACATCTTTGAAATACAAAATCTTAACTGTATAACATACACTTACAAGAGTACAACACTTACAACATAGCGGAACAAACTATAACTAGATAACGCTGAAGCCTCCTGCTCCAAGCTCCTTTAGATATATCTGAAAAATCCTGAACTACTTGACTGCCCGTACAAATTTAGGCACCCAAGAGTTTAGGTAGAACAAAACAAATAAACTCCGGGTCAGTCATGGGACTGGTATGAGTAAACAGTTTAAAACAGTTTCAGAAACTAAATGATATCTCATAAGACCACGCCGTATAACACGGAACGGGTTTTTTCCCTTATGAGAATCCAAACACTTGACTTATCTTTATATCAAAACTCTTTTGATATTATAATAATGTCTAAATCAAGTAAATAACAATCTAGTGGAACGTTTGCATCTCACGTTCCACATATGTAATATACAATCAAACCCGCAAGCACGTATTGGGTAATGGATTTCCAACTATGACAAGGTATGGAATCACCTTCCGCTGGTATATCTCTAGAGGAGAATACACCGAGTTCAACAAGAACATCTTGCAACTCAGCCACACATGACCGACCACTCATTTTGCTTGAGTGTATCGAATGTATATCACCAACGATTGGGATCAGCAACCGTTTCCCGAATGGGACAGCATCGACAATAGATTTTTAGAAGTAAATGAAACTCTAGATCAGGTGATTATACACCCTAATAGGTGCGACCTACATAGCCATGTTGCCTGCCCGATTTCTGTCATTTACCGGTTGATGTGGCTAGAAGCTACGCTTTATCATCACACCAAATTCACTTCGAATGCCACAATGTCAAATCCATCGAAAATCACTAATTTACGTCTACAACAGTACATTACGTGTCAGCTAAAAGAAGTTTCCTCCTCCGCTTCCACTCTTGGTACAGTTGAAGAAATCAATGTACGTGACCTTTCTGGAAATACTCTGTCAGACATTCATCCATACACGTCACCCAGGAACAGGATGAACCGAAGGTACTATTTCTATTAATAGAAAAAGTCCTTGTACTCTACTCCGTCTTCGATTATCTTTATATAATCTGATTCGCACGCTACTGCCGATATGGAGTGGTTCTTCGGATAATAATCCAACCGGTCTCTCCACATTGACAACGATGGTCAAAACTTCGATAGTC
This sequence comes from Allium sativum, assembly GCA_030737875.1. Taxonomy (NCBI): domain Eukaryota; kingdom Viridiplantae; phylum Streptophyta; class Magnoliopsida; order Asparagales; family Amaryllidaceae; genus Allium; species Allium sativum. The sequence goes on from CM060918.1 coordinate 79,978,941, forward strand.
TGTGATTTAACTATCGAATAAAAACAAGTGTTTCGATAGTCGATGATTTAACTATCGAATAAAACAAGTGTTCAACCAAACATCCAACAATCACTGAGCCTTTAATTAATATTCCATTAATTAAATCACTTCTCTATTTCTTTATCAATATTTGTTAACCAAATATTTTCAATAACCATATTGGCCTTATCCGTTATTTGGAAAACATTTCCATATATCGCCTTCTTTTATTTTCTAAACTTTAGAAAATATTCATTATTCTATTTCCAAGCTTTGCACATATTTGGGTTAAAACAGATGTTGTGTAAAACATCGTTACGACAACCCAAATACAGTATTTAACAAATTCTTATTCCACATTGATCTTCGAGCCTGAATCTTGCTACTTATCGGTATATCATGAAATCAACCAAGTTGGGGTATAATTACCTCTCAGACCTTGACTGAATAACATTTAACGTCAAAACAGACAAGACTACTTACTCGAATAATCAACACCATACAACTGATTATTCACCTTTAAACACATATACATTTTCTCTTTCTATTCCTACTAGATTTTATTCCTAGTCTTCCTTTTTTTATTATACTATTCTATTTCTAAGTTCGTTTTCCTATCGACTTCTATCTATTTTGATATGTTAATTTCTAACTATCAAATTATCTTAAAAATATTCTATCTCCTTAAATTCCCGGAAAAATTCGCCATAACCTCCTTTGTACCGGGAGCATCGGGAAATTTCAAATAGCTTTCCCGGTCCTTCTTATCTTAAAAAGAAAAAGAAAAAGCCAAGCGGCTAGCCGATACGGCGCATAAAATCTCATATGGAAATTAAATACGTACCTTTTTGTCGGGCATTCTATTTATTTCACTTCTATACTTTATTCCAAACCTGTCTCCTGTATATTTATACCTGTTCAATCTATTTAACTATACCAAATCGTTTTAACTCAATTTGTTAATTAAATCTGTTAATTAACTTCTTAGTCTAATCCACTTCTATTTATCCAAATCTTTTTATTTAAAATCCCATTTGAATTTCTATATTCAAATTCCATTTGAAATACTATGTTCAAATTCTATAGTTAAACTCCATTTGAATTTCTATATTCAAAGTCTATTTGAATTCTATATTCAAAGTCTATTTGAATTCTATATTCAAAGTCTATTTGAATTCTATATTCAAATTCTATCGTTTAAAGTCCATTTGAATTTCTATATTCAAAGTCTATTTTTTTTAGTCCATTTGAATTTCTATATTCAAATCTATTTTTTAAGATGCATTTGAATTTCTATATTCAAATCTATTGTTTAAAGTCCATTTGAATTTCTATATTCAAATCTATTGTTTAAGATGCATTTGAATTTCTATATTCAAATCTATTGTTTAAAGTCCATTTGAATTTCTATATTCAAATCTATTGTTTAAGATGCATTTGAATTTCTATATTATTTATAAACAACGTTTATAACTTCAATTCAAATCCCACCTTTCTATTTATAAACAAAGTTTATAAATTCGATTCACTTGTTTTATATACTTTCAAAACAAGTTAAATATTTTCTATAGTTCCTTTAAAATTCAAATTCTATTTATAAAAATAGAATTTCATTTTAAAATATCAAATACCCTTTTGATGTTTTTATGAGTCAATATCTCAAGCCCCCAGTGATATTTACACAATCAAATCAACCATTTTAAATCATTTGATTTGTAACACATCATATATGAACATATACGAAATCAAACAACAACAATAGATAATATATATTTTTGAGGAATCCAGTTGGATCCCTCCAACCTGTTTCCCTGCATCCACAGACGTTAGCACATAAATAATACCCATCCTGCTTCGAGGCAGGATATCGCGGTATAGAAGGTCATCCACTAATCATAGCGTGGGGCGTATAGGGTAATCATCCGCTATGAAACTGCGGGCATCCGCTAATGAAACTGCGGGAATCCAACCAATCAATCAACCCAATATATATATATATATATAATAGTCCTAAATAACTAATATATATTTTAAATCAACCAAACAATATTCAAACAAGCATAGCAATTATTTTTAACAACTAGAAATAATTCTAATTAAATGGTGAGTGAGATTTACTCACCGAGAATTTATTTGCATTCTGAGTAAATCGAACCACGTTCGATTAAATTTAAACTCTCGCTAGCTCGAACAAATTTCAAACCACTTCTAACTTGAATAGCTCGCGACCATGGACTGATCCGTCTTGATTTCAATATTTTAGAACCTTGTATAAATAAATTACACATTGTCTTTAAATCAAAATTTCAAATGACAAAATATTAAATTCTAACCATTTTCTAAATTAATTTCTAACCCTTTTATAAATTAAATTCTAACCCTTTTATAAATTAAATTCTAACCCTTTTATAAATTAAATTCGAACCATTTAATTAATAAAATCCATCGTCATTACTAATTAAAAATCTTAACCATTTACTAATAAAATTCTAACTATTTATTTATTTCTTTCTAATTAAATTAATGACAACTATAAAATAAATTACCTAAATCTCACTCGGACATTTCGTAGAGCAACTCAACAGCAGCTTCAACTTCCCCAACTTGTTGACCTCGACCCTCCTTCTCAGACAGTACCACCAACTAAGCACCACCCTCTTGAATCAGGTCTACAGTGCTCCATCTCCACAGGTGATCTGTACCTTCACAAGCTCCAATACAGTAGCGATTTCCAACAAATCCCATCGTACTCAAGCTTTTTCCCAACAAATCGAACTCCAGGTCGCTATGTACAAATTCGCTCGATTCCACAGTCGAACGCCGCAACCAGAAATCCCATCGCTACCTTGAAATCCCCAATCGACTTCACCGCGTATTCCTTTCCCTCTGACAACAGCTACGGTACTTCGATACCTACCCTAAATCGAACCATTTGTTTGCTCGCGATGACTCTCGAGGTCGAGCCTGACACTCGCGTCGCAAAGCCATCCTTTCACCACACGAAATCGTAAGTCTGTGCTGCCACTCGAAGTCGAATTCCGTGCGAATTGATTTTGATTTTAATGGAAAGAGAGGAGTGGGATATTAATTTGTTTAAACACAAATGATTTTTTTACAGAAGAGATAAGAGAGGAGACGCGATTTTATAGGTAAGGGGTGCGGTATCCTTTTGAACAGCAAGGCTATTTGAAGTGGGAGACGTGGTTCCTTTTGATCAGCAGGAAAGGAGTGGTGAAATGAAAGAGGGAGGTGTCTAATTCTTTACCTTTAATTTTATTAAAATTTTTATTTTTATTTTAATTAAAACGGGTATCTTTTAATTAAAAATACACACTGATTCTGAACTTCTTTCAAAACCCAACAACTGTCATTTTTAGGGTAAAATCGCTATTCAGAATCCACTGGGATAAGTCACGAAGTCCGGTTCGATCGCCTTTGGAAGATATTTATTTAAATTGATATAAATCAAACTTTAAAATAATAAATTCTATGATAATAAATTGATATTATCATTCAAATTCAAACAGAAGTCTGAATTGTATTAAATTCAGTTATAAATCTCGAACGGAATTATATTATCAAATAAACAAATTTATCGTTATAAATTCAAATTGAATTATTTCAGGTTCTCGTTTTACGGTAATTTAATATATACGATATTAAATTGACAACTTAATATAGAATTCCATATATATTATCACCTCAATATTTAAATCCATATTAAATATTTAAAATTAATAGACTGGAAAACCCGGGTCATTACACAAACACAACCGCAGGCGCTTATTGGAGACTGGATTCCAACTTGACAAGGTATGGGTCCACCTTCCGATGGTGTATCTCTAGAGACGAATACACTGGGTTCAACAAGAACTTCTTGCAACCCGGCCCTCACATGACCGACCACTCATTTCGCTTGAGTGTATCGAATGTATATCACCGACGGTTGGGATCAGCAACCGTCTGCCCGAAAGGGACAGCATCGAAACATAGATTTAAGAAGCAAATAGGATTTCCTCTAGATAGGTGATCATACACCCTAATGGGAGCGACCCACATAGCCATGCTGCCTGCCCGATTTTTGTCCTTTCCCGGTTGATGAGGCTTGAGGCCAGAATTTACTCTTGAACATCTGGTCGTCATTCACTTTGAATGCCACATCGTCAAATCCATCAGATATCACTAATTGATGTCCACAAAAATACTCTAGCAGTTAAGCTAAGAGAACGGCGATTCCCCGCCAACAACTATCGTACGTTTGAAGAAATCAACGTACGTGATCCTTTGGAAATACTCTGTCAGACATCCGTCTATATACGTCATCCAGGAACAGGATGAACCGAAGGCACTCTCCTACCGCATCCATATAGGAATCACCCCATGGACCAGTAGCGAGAAGTCCTTGCAACTCGTAGATTCCAACTACGACAGAATCACAGCTTATCTCTGCTTGCCAGGCAGAGGATATTGGTGGTTCTTCCGTTTATGAAAACCCACGGTCTTCAATGCTCCATCTCGATCATCTTCTGAGATCTTCACGTATTTGTTGGACGGAATGGTTTTCGAATATAAATTCGATCCCAGTCTTTCCGTACCAACAATCGTATTGGTCAGATTTGATAGTCGGTGTTTTAACTATCAAAATATACAGTGTTTCAATCATGACACTCCAATGAGTTCACTGGTTCAGTATTCAACATCACATGGCCTTTTAATTAAACAAATTAATTCACTTCTGTTTTACTTTTGTTAAATTAAAACTTCTAATTCTTGTAATATTCAAAAATACGATATTTGAATACCTCTAATTCGATTTAACTTTAATCGATTAACTATCATTAGACTTAACTCCATTCGCTTGACTCTAGATCACAGCGATCACAATGGTTACGCCTGATTCCCTCAGGAAACATCCGACCGCCGTAGGCTATCTGCAGCCCTGCGAATTACGCTAGCAGTCGTACGAAATGGCAACTTAGCCGAATAATTATGTTTGGCTAATTCTATCTCGAATAACTATATTCAATTTCCCACTTAATTCTTTCGTCAAATCATCTTTTAGATTCGGAAATCCATTAGTTTTAACAAAGAAATTTATAGCATATATGTTATAACAATAGCGTTATAATTACTATTTAGATTTACAAAACAACAACGCTATAATCGCTGTTTAGGTTTACAATCCATTTACTATAGCAAAAGTGCTACAATCGCTATATTAGATTTACAAAAACATATACTATAACAACAGCGCTAAAATCGCTGTTTAGATTTTCAAAAACATATCCACTAACGTCACTTACGATTACCAACTAATACTATCTTCAGATAATCCTGATGTTGTTCAAGTTGGGGTATTTTAATTACCTCTCAGACCTTGACCAAACAACGTTCTTATCCTCTGATGAATATCAGCTGTAATCACAAAATCAATACTCCCATTTTCATCTCGAAATACATTCCATTATAACTGAGGTTTAGTTATACAACCTTATAACTCACTTCTTTAACTATATTCATTTATTTCCAATCTTCTTTCAAATCTGTTCGACCATTTCCCACTTTTGAAATCTCATTTCAAATTTCCCTCTTGATCTCATTTTCAAATAACGTTAATTCGATATTAACGATTTACACTTTGAAACTCATTTATAAATCCTGGTTTATCTTAAACCCCTTTCCAAAACCATATCTACATTTACGATATTTAATCCAAAAACACATTACTTCGATAATCAATTCAACTTCAAAATGGTCGATTAATTCACTCAACTTGATTATCTCGTTAGCCCATTCCAAATAAATTCTCACTTTAAATTAATTAATTATATAATTAATTTAAATAAATCCCATTAATGGTTTTCTTAACAAAACGATTATCCAATTCTAACCATGCGATCTTATTTCCTATCTCGTACTTATCAATCTGATTTACATCGGAACTTGCTTTATAAAATCAATTAAAAATAATCTAAAGTCTTACATAAATAAAATATTTATTTGTTTCTCTTGAATAACTTTTATTAAAAATAATATGTTCAAAAATCTATCTCCTGTTATAAAATGCATTTTATAACTTCACCTCTATTGACTCACCTGACGGTGAATCGATATCTATAAAACGATTGATTTTATTGGCCATACGCTGCCAAATACCCAACCAATATCATCCATTGGTTCTAAACTAACAGATGTTGAATATTCAATAATCAACCATCAAATCAATCACACAAACAGATCAGTTCATATATGAGAATGTGAAAATAAAAATACATTTGAGGGATCCGGTTGGGTCCCTCCAACCTGTTCTTCCCTGTATTCAAATGGTTATCTCAAATCAGACCATTCAGTTTTGTTTAACTGATAAATTAAATAACGACCATTTAACATCAACCATAAGCAATTCAAACAATGCAACCATTTAAACACGTTTATAAATAAACGTGACCAACCAAGGTGAGTTACCTTTATTGGAACCAATCGTTAAAAATAACGATTTGGAATTCACTGAAATTAAACACGGTTTAATTTCATTGGTTAAATTAACAGTTAAATAGATAAATAGCAAAACAGTCAACCATTGGCAAGCAGAGCACACAAAATAAAAACACCCAATTTATATAAAATATAAAAAGGGTAACTGAGTGAGTTTAACTCACCTTAATTCCATTCGACGTTGGAAACGGTTTGTTTTACCAGCTTCGAGCTGTGTTCAGTTTTGTTTGTCCAAAATGATACGTTTGTCAGTACGGTTTCCATAGTCGCTCGCTTCATTCCATTCTGATACACAATCATACGTTATAATTTTAACCGTTATTTACCTATTTAGAGTGGTATAAATAAAACGTTAATAAAATGTTTATCAACTCAATATCTTATTTCGGTTCAAACAAAAACCATATTAGACCGTTTGATTAGGCGTATATAACCCTATAAACTGACCGCAACTTATTCACTTTGGTTTCGTAATTAGACAAATTAAGTATCATTAGGCATATTATAATATAATATTCGGAAATTTTCACTGTTCACCTTCTTTATGTAAACACAGTAGCTCGTCCTGCTACTCCTTTGTTTTGAAATCCGACATGCCTCCTGCTGGTTCAGGAACCGCTACCCCCAACTCCATCGTCACTTCACACTGTGTGCACCCTTCACGCCCCGACACCAGGGTCCACCGAAGTCCACCACTTTTCCTCTCCTCAAACTCCTTCAACAGCTCTCGCATGCCATGTACACCACGCCGAGCTTCCGGGGTCCCATTTTTTTTCCTACTGCATGCATTTCTCAATGTCCGAACCACCCACCAGGACACACCGCTCCACTCCTCTCTTCATCTTCTTTCCCAAAGCTTCACTTGCTGAAGCCGCACCGCCAATTCATCCCATCTTTTTTTTTCGTTTTCATTGTGCTGCTGTCACTCCCCTTAACAGCTCAAGCCTCTCAGCGCTACACCCCCTACACTCTGGTCTTCCCGTCCCCACTCCACGCCATGTCACTCACGCCACCGCTGTCTCATCATCTGCTTCGTTCTGACCAAGCTTCCGTTTACATGGGTTTTGTTCTTAAATCATGAGGCGCGCGTTTAATAATGGGGTGAAAGTTTTATGTTTTTGTTTCCCCGAGAATGAAACAGGCATAGGGTATATATATAGGAGAAGGATGTGTGGGTAGCACGCTACTGGGGTGTCGCTTTCACTGGGGAAACTTTGTCGCCAAGGTTCTTGTTTCCTAGGTGAAAAGAAAATACGCTGAGACTGAAAAGAAAAGACGTGGGGCGGTTCAAATGACTGCTGAGGTGAAATACAACAGCGGTAATACTTGGGGAGGTTTATACACATGTACAGGTTGGCCGTATATTGAATTTACTTGGTTGGCTTTATATAGTGTGGAAAATAAATAAAAATATTACTTACGAAACTTTGTCGCCAAGTAATACGTCGAAACCACCACCGATTTGACTTCTGTTTTCTGATTAAAAAGCTAATCTTGGCGTAAAAATGTATTTCGGATCTAATGGGACAAGTTTCGTCGAAATCCGAGGTCATATGGAAAAAATTCCCTTATGAAACCAGAAATGAACACACATTTAATTTTCCCACGGTCACCAGATAAATCAAATCAACTTGAAACTGCGAACATCGATAATAACTTTTCGATATGAACCCAACGGCACTAATTTCGTCGCATTCTGAGACTGTTGCCCCGGTAGGCTATTTTTACCCTGAACCGCCCTACCCTTTTTAATGCCAAATTTCTCGATCTCTAAAAATAACAAACTATATACATATCCTGACTCTAATCGGCGATACGAATTCAACGGAACTGGTTTCGTGGCCTAATTCGATCATCTGCTCAAGTTACACTCAAATATCCTTTTATTTATTTATTTAAATACGCGCTATAGAAATTATACGGGCGTTTATGGCTACCGTGGTCACATACGACATCGGTTTTCCACGCCACTCACCACCGTACAATATTTTAACGATACGGTTCTAATGAAACTGGTTTCGTCGAAATCTGAGTCCGTTTGCAAAACGGCCATTTTAAAGGCTTATAATTAAATAACGATTTTCCATAGCGACTATTTCAAAATTTAATTTGGCCATAACTATCAAACTATAACACGAAATCTAGATTTTTCTCTTTCATATGAAAACTATCGTCAATATGGTCCCAACGTGTCTTGTTTCACAGAAATCCGACTTATATCGAATCCTATATTCTCAGTTGAAGTTCAAAACTTCAATTTACGAACTGCACGCCATTTTCAAGCTCGAAAATATATAATGGTTTAACTTCGTTTTTAATAACGAACTCAATATTAAATTCCATTAATATTCCTAATATAATATTTAAAACTAATTTAAATATTCATATTCAAATGGTCGAAAAACACGGGTCGTTACAGCTACCCTGCCCCAGAAGTTGATCGGAGGACGCCGGAAGAAGGGGGTGGCATCGCCTCCCTGTGGCCGCCATCAGGAGCAGCTCGCACCACCAGGTGCGTCGGATTCTTAGCGCGAACGAGCGGGCTTCAGGTTGAGATTTCCGCCACCACGAAGATCGAAAACCGATCATATGCGTATCATTTCAAAGAACGAGAAGGGGCTATAGATTTTGTTTGGAATTCATCTTCTAATTTGGAACGGTTTGTGAGAGATTGATGGAAGAAGGGTGGGTGGTTCCGTCGTCCGTTGAAGAAAGACGGGAGCGCAGGTCAAAGAACAAGTTGACCAAGAAACGATGAGTCCTAGGGTTTAATGAAAGTGGGAGTTTATTTATATAATTATATTAATATTTTAATTCATTTACTCTTTAAATCTTGAATTTTAACGTTTGAACTCCATCCTAAATCCAACGACTACCGCCCCTAGCTAATTACCCTCATCCCGGACACAATGAGATATGTTTCACAAGCCGGTTCGGTCGTTTAAATCAGTTTCCTTTGAATTTACATTTAAATCATTATATTGAATTTTAAACGTACATTTCAAATTACCGGGGTCACATACTAACTCTATAAATTACAGAAAAATATTTTCTAGCTTCGTATTGACGATACGGTGCTAACAAAACTAGTTTCGTCGAATTCTGAGACCGTTGGAAAAATGGCCAATTTCCAGTCGATTAAAATCAACTGAAACCGGTCAAACGCGTTTTCCTTTGCCACGCTCACATATTGATTCGAAAAATTATGAAATTTGAAACCTAGCAATAATTTAACATCCTGGACCCAACAAAAGTGGTTTCGTCGAAATCCGAGGTTGTTTGCAAAATGTCCATTTTTAAGGGCCTGAATTCCATAGCGACTATTCAGAATTTTCAACTGGACATATCTTATCATTCCCGCTACGAAATTTCAACTTGTCGGATTCGTTGGAAAGATATTCACTATTAGATTCCATTATTTTTGGTTTCACTAAAATCCGGATTGTTTTGCACCCGGTACATTCAATTGAAGTTTGAAATCGAATTATCGAACTACCGCGCCATTTTCAATTCTATTTATAATTATATATAAATATTTATATTCTAACGACGACGCGTATAATATATACGTTCGAATTATATTCGAAATAAATTTCTCGTCGATATTATTTAAAATAATTCAATTTAAATATTCAAATTCAGCTAAAATTGCCAAAATAAAAATTTCAAACTGGCTCGCATTTTACGGGTTGTTACAATCTCCCCCACTTAAAACTTTTCGTCCCCGAAAAGGAACAAAGTCGAAAGCGGTTTGATTATTCAACTCTACGTTCGATCTGGCTTGCATTCTCCAACTTTTCAGTTTCTGAGAATTTTCAAAATTTCAAAAATTTGGCTAACACCCTAAATTTTCAAAAAATTTCGCCATAACCTCCCCTGCAATGGGAGCATCGGGGAATTTCAAATAGCTTCCCCGGTCCTTCAGATCTCAAAAAGAAAAAGAAAAAGCCAAGCGGCTAGCCAATAGGCTCACAAAATCATCATCACCCAAACAAAACAGGAAATTATGTAGTAAACATGTACCTATTTGTCGGGCAAACAAATTTTATTCTCTGGCTCTAGCCTCCTTGCTATGACCTGTTCAATGTAAGTATATGTATATGCAAGCAAATGCAACCAATTTTCAATATAATTCAATATGTGATTCAATTAGGCTAAATGGCTAAAAATTAGCAAACAAATAAACAAACAACACAAACATCAATCAATTAGTGAATTAGAGTTTTCAAATTGATAACTTTGATACATATACAAAAATCAGATTTTTGATGCCAAATCACAACAATAGGCCCTATCTAATTTTGGTTCTCACACCAGTCAATAGGAAATATATAGATATCTCACTTTCATCACTCGAACATAAATTCTAATGATGGAGCTCCATCATCAAAATCATCTCCGGGCGATTAGAGTGTAATTCTATATCTATCCAGTATATTAAAACTTCAAATACACGTTTGCAAGGTGTATATGCAAAATCTTTATATACTGGACTGTCCAAATCAATATAAATAAATAATCAAATACGAATAATTGATTTAAATTTTCAAAACAAAATTTGTTTTCATTTGAAAAATATACTCTTCACACTCGTTCTAGGATACTACTAATCCTATCTCTAACGAGTCATCCCATTGGATATTACTAATCCAATATCTGATGAATTCTTTCGTATGGTTCTAATGTGTCCTGTTCTCTAGCTTTGTAAACCAAAGCTCTGATACCACGTGTGACGAGCAGGAATTTCGCTCGGTCCGAACCAGTCGTTAAACCGACCCAGGCCGTTCGAAACGCCCTATCGTTTGAGAACAGGACAAAACAGAACACATACCAAAGAACGTTTCACTGTATATTACAACAATGCATCAGATTACAAGAATATACAGAGTATAAATGAATATTACACAGAAATATCAGAGATTTAAATTACATTTAAATACATAGCAGCGGAAAATAATACAATACACAACTAGAAGGAGATATACGGATACAAAGCTTTCCGGATATCGTTCCAGCTGTAAACCAGGATCCTGTGAATATAAATCTGCAAAACCAAAACTACTAGCCGCCCGTGTCAAAATAAGGGCACCCAGAGTTTAGGTTTAAAACAATAAACTCCAGGTCAGTCATGTGACTGGTGTGAGAACTAAAACAGTTATTAATCTTTATTTTAAATCATTAGGTAAATCAAGGGACCACGCCGTATAACACGGAACGGGTTTCCTCCCAAGAATACCAGTGCATAAAACAACAGCGCAATGCTAAATAAAGAAAAATGAAGCTGTTATAAGACCCAGGGCCTATCACACAATGCAACGCAAGCCGGGGGATAGGGTTTTCCCTAATAACAGCCAAAGAATGCTTGATACGTTTAAAACAAATCGTTTGATACTATTATAAGTGCTTACTGTATAAAACAACTTAAAATCATAAGTATCAATCATAGGCGGCATGAATGCCCCATAACACTATGTCGCCATATATAAGTTTACAATCAAAACCGCAAGACGTCGTATTGGAAGTTGGGTTATCATTTATGGTATGAACCGAGGCTAGGGGCAAGATCCTCAACCGATTCGAGACTGTCTAGTCCGAGCCTCAGGGCCAGAGCGCATCGACCCTTGGATCGTCAGGGCCGGTCCACCGATGTGGATTAAAATTACTGAACACTGCGTTTCCCCGCCCTTTGGGGCGTAAGCCTGGCCCGTCAGCCGACCAGAAGCATCGGCCGAAACCGATATCACGAGGCGCCTCGCTTTTCAGCAAGTAATAATAAGTAACATCCACATGAGTCAAACTCGTCAGCCAGTTCAAGCACTGACGCCACTCATAACTAGAAAGAAACGCATGCCCTCCCTGAGGTCCGTCTCCCGTTTTTGATTCATACCGGGTGTGATACTCGCGAATCAACGTTACACAAAGCTACGCCACAAAGGCCGTGCTTCGATCATCAACCACAAGACTTTGCTTTTCAACAGAAGCCTTGATCATTTGCATCTTAGCATGCCACACAGGCAATTCACTCCATGCGATTGATATCCATCAATATATAACCCCTGAGCTCGTACGTCTCAGAGAAGGGCGTTAAGCAAAAGAATAAATTCTCCGCCGCCAAACAGATATATATTTAATAGAGATCAATCACACGGACTAAAATCCAATGTCAGACACACAGTCCATTTACAAGTCCGTTCTGGGTCTGAACGAAACCGGAGGCACCTAGTACCCCGCATATCCATCGATCTCCAAGTACGTCTGGACGATCACTAACTGTTTCCATCTTCTTGGGTGTACAGCCCAATCAAGATCATCAGTTATCTCCCAAACGACGTGAAGACTTCCGGTCTTCGACCATCGTCTTCATCTTCGACTTATCGTCGTATCAGTTATTCAGAATGGGATAAACCCGGGCTTTCCGAATAACTCGCGTATATTTTAAATAAGTGTTACACAAACACAACATACGCCTCATTCCAATTCATCAGTCACTAACCGTAAATTAATCAAGAGAATAATTCCCCAAATATTAACCCCGAAGGCCGAAACCAACATCAGATCAATATCCAGAAAACCATTCTGCTTAGCTAACCGACAGTTAGTTTCTAAATTTCACATTCATAGGGAAAGGTTCCCATTAATTTTATCAAAGATAAATTGCTTGAATTTATTCTTTAATCTATTTTTGAATATCAATTCAAAACTAGTCGGGATTAACGAACCTTACCGAAGTAATCATTTGTTTTAATTTCCCAATCCCAACCTATTCATCCCATGAAGTAAAACTGGTAATACTTCATATCTAACACCACAGTGTTATCGGTAAATTCAATTACCATTTCTCGTTCAAATCTAATTAAAGATTTAACTATCGCCTGGAGCAAAACTGATGATACTCCATTTTCGATCATTTCAATCTAATTAAAGATTCATTAAAACTCCACTTAGTTTTAATCGTTAACTGGGTTAAAGAATCAGTGTCATTTAAAACACGGTTCACGATAAACCCAAAATCACATTCCATTAATTATCGGATTAAAGAACAAGTGTTATTTAAAACACTGTCCACGATAAACCCAAAAATCAATATCAATTCAATTCCAATTAAATATTATTTAATTGGTACACTTCATTAAATCTAAATAAAAAGATTTAATCTTTTCTCAACTGGGTTCAAGAACAGTGTTAGTGAAGACACCATTCACGACAAACCCAAATCACATTCGATATTCAATACAAGGCTCTGAATAGAAAATATATCGGCTTATATTCAATATCGAATTCTACGACTAACAGATGTCGTATTGGAAATAACGATACAAATATATATCTTTCAAATTTCCATAACAACACCTGTAATATCACGAATTCCAACATCGAAATATTCCGAAGACAATTTCGATTCAAATCCACTCCAATGCAATCATTGGAAATTTTGGTTATTTTCAAAACCATTTCAAATTCAATTTATTTATTTAAAAATAAATAGAATTATAATTCTAGTTCAAAACTAGTTCATTTCGATAAAAATCTATTTTTATCTTTTCAAATATGGAGTTTTTCATCCCAAACTTTCACAAATCATTTCTTATGATTTTACACAAATTATTACTATTTTTAATAATTTTATCAAGGCCCGTACAGTCGATTTCCATTAACGACCATCGAACTGCACTTACAGCGACCTTTTTCGAATTTGATTTGGACGTATCTCCAAATCCAACCGGTAGATTTCAAATTTCTAACATTCATTAGAAAGCTCTTTTCGATACGAACCCAACGGTTCCGGTTTTAGGAGAATCCGACGGTCGGATCTCCCGCAATGTCCGTTTGAAATAAAGGGTCGAAATTCACGAACTGCAGCGACGCGGCGCGTTCTATTCAGGCCATTATATTATATATATAATATATATAATATATACTTCGTCGATTTCTATTTAAAACGAATTATATAAATAGTTTTAAATTCGTTTCAAAAGCAATTTCAACTTCCTTTTCAATTCAAATCAAAATTGAATTCTTCTTTATAAATTCGTTTCAAAATTCATTTCTATTCAATTCAAATTTCAATTCAATTTGAATTCATTTCAATTCGTTTTCAATTCAATTCATTTTGAAATCGTTTTCAATTCAATTCGAATTCGTTTTCAATTCAATTTGAATTCGTTTTCAATTCATTTCATTTCGAAATCGTTTTCAATTCAATTTGAATTCGTTTTCAATTCATTTCGAAATCGTTTTCAATTCAATTCATTTCGAAATCGTTTTCAATTCAATTTGAATTCGTTTTCAATTCATTTCATTTCGAAATCGTTTTCAATTCAATTCATTTCATTTCGAAATCGTTTTCAATTCAATTCATTTCATTTCGAAATCGTTTTAAATTCAATTCATTCGTTTTCAATTCAATTTGAATTCGTTTTCAATTCATTTCGAAATCGTTTTCAATTCAATTCATCTCGAAATCGTTTTCAATTCAATTTGAATTCGTTTTCAATTCATTTCATTTCGAAATCGTTTTCAATTCAATTCATTTCATTTCGAAATCGTTTTCAATTCAATTCATTTCGAAATCGTTTTCAATTCAATTCAAAATATTCGATTTCGAAATCACTTTTCAATATTCATTTTTAAGATGAATAAAATCGATATAAATATCGTTCACGTCAAAATGGCGTCAATCTAATCAACACGGCTTCATAAATTTCTATTTTCAAATATTCTATTTCAAATATTTCTTTTTCAAAATAGTTGTTATTATCAAAATATTTCGTTCAACACATGACCAATCTCAATGAATGAGTACTGTCAACACATGAACTTTTATTTTATATCGATAAAGATGTAAATTCTATTACTAAAATATTTCGTTCAACACATGACCAATCTCAATGAATGAGTACTGTCAACACATGAACTTTTATTTTATAATATTTTTTATTTTTCAAATTGGAATGAGGCCCAATCAATTACCATATAAAGTTAATTATATGGATTTTCATACAACACATGTATATAATTACATTGAAAAATAATCAACCATCAACCAAAGTGCACTACACTGTATAAGCATCAAATATAGATATTCAACGCTTATAACAGCCTGTCAATCAATCGATCGACACATTTAATCAATCAGGATGAGTGAACTTCAAATTTCATCCCAACACCCGTGTGGGGTTTCAAACAATCAAACACCGAATTTATTTGTGCTGTTGGGCGATGTGTAAAATTTATCGTCCCAATCAATGTCATTCAAATAGGTGTACATAAACAAACCGTCTGGCTTATAAATGAATATTTTATTTTATTCACTTCACGTTAAAAATTTATATTTTTAACGATAAAACATTTTATTTCAACCTATGAATTTCTATTCAATTCATTTACAAAATAAAATGATATTTTTATTTTTCTAACATATTTTAGAAAATTTCGGCGGCATAACGGCACGATACTAGAAACGGGACAAGGCCTAGCCTTATCCCCGGTCTAGTGAAGGCCCACGCCATTCACACATCAATCAAATCAATTTATTTCACCCAACAATTCAATTTCAAATCACATCATATAACTAAGCTATGCAACCAAACAAACAAGTCCATGGTTTGTGGACGGTTGTGTCGGGTGCTACTAAGCACCGTCTGCATCCTAGTATATATATATAACTAGAAAAATTAAATTGAAAGGTGAGAAATTCTCACTTATAGCTATCCAATTTCTTGACTCTTCTTTGATAGAAATCTTCATCGTCATCGCATCTTCGTCATCTTCGTTGCCCGTAGTCACTATATATATAAAAATCACATTTTTATATTCTCTATTATATAAAGATCATATTTTTATCGCTAACTTCATATTGTGAAAATAGATTTTTCATCGCTATTTCATATTTGAAAAAAAATAGAATTTTCACTTCGTTATACTTTATATAAAAATTGAATCTTTACTATGTTATTCAATATATAAAAATTGAATTTTTACTACGGTGCTCAATATATAAAAATCGAATTTTTACTACGGTGTTCAATATATAAAAATCGAATTTTTACTTCGCTATTCAATATATAAAAATCATATTTTCAGCGATCTAAAAGTATTTTCTTATATACGACAAAAATCCTATTTTTATTTTCATAAAAATATTCCTAACATACGATAAAAATTCTATTTTTATCTTTTCAAAATCAAATTCTATTTTATATTTCATATTTTTAAACAAAGTATATTTATACTTTTAAAACAAAGTATGTTCATATTTTTATAACAAAGTATGTTCATATTTTTATAACAAAGTATGTTCATATTTTTATAACAAAGTATGTTCATATTTTTATATCAAAGTATGTTCATATTTTTATATCAAAGTATGTTCATATATAAAACTGAAATAAAAATAAAACGCTATTAAAAACTCACTGTATCATGCTTATACCTCATCTTCTGGTTTTGCCCTAGAAAAATCGAACCAGGTTTGTAAACTAGGGTCCCTTATCGCGGTCGCTACCCTGCCCCAGAAGTTGATCGGAGGACGCCGGAAGAAGGGGGTGGCATCGCCTCCCTGTGGCCGCCATCAGGAGCAGCTCGCACCACCAGGTGCGTCGGATTATTAGCGCGAACGAGCGGGCTTCAGGTTGAGATTTCCGCCACCACGAAGATCGAAAACCGATCATATGCGTATCATTTCAAAGAACGAGAAGGGGCTATAGATTTTGTTTGGAATTCATCTTCTAATTTGGAACGGTTTGTGAGAGATTGATGGAAGAAGGGTGGGTGGTTCCGTCGTCCGTTGAAGAAAGACGGGAGCGCAGGTCAAAGAACAAGTTGACCAAGAAACGATGAGTCCTAGGGTTTAATGAAAGTGGGAGTTTATTTATATAATTATATTAATATTTTAATTCATTTACTCTTTAAATCTTGAATTTTAACGTTTGAACTCCATCCTAAATCCAACGACTACCGCCCCTAGCTAATTACCCTCATCCCGGACACAATGAGATATGTTTCACAAGCCGGTTCGGTCGTTTAAATCAGTTTCCTTTGAATTTACATTTAAATCATTATATTGAATTTTAAACGTACATTTCAAATTACCGGGGTCACATACTAACTCTATAAATTACAGAAAAATATTTTCTAGCTTCGTATTGACGATACGGTGCTAACAAAACTAGTTTCGTCGAATTCTGAGACCGTTGGAAAAATGGCCAATTTCCAGTCGATTAAAATCAACTGAAACCGGTCAAACGCGTTTTCCTTTGCCACGCTCACATATTGATTCGAAAAATTATGAAATTTGAAACCTAGCAATAATTTAACATCCCGGACCCAACAAAAGTGGTTTCGTCGAAATCCGAGGTCGTTTGCAAAATGTCCATTTTTAAGGGCCTGAATTCCATAGCGACTATTCAGAATTTTCAACTGGACATATCTTATCATTCCCGCTACGAAATTTCAACTTGTCGGATTCGTTGGAAAGATATTCACTATTAGATTCCATTATTTTTGGTTTCACTAAAATCCGGATTGTTTTGCACCCGGTACTTTCAATTGAAGTTTGAAATCGAATTATCGAACTACCGCGCCATTTTCAATTCTATTTATAATTATATATAAATATTTATATTCTAACGACGACGCGTATAATATATACGTTCGAATTATATTCGAAATAAATTTCTCGTCGATATTATTTAAAATAATTCAATTTAAATATTCAAATTCAGCTAAAATTGCCAAAATAAAAATTTCAAACTGGCTCGCATTTTACGGGTTGTTACACATGACTTCAGGTCATTCGATATTGATGTCAATCGACTGCATAAATTATAATATGAGTTCATAACAACTTCAGGTTGCTAATTAAATATCTCATATATGTGTATATACGTGCATCCACGTATTACATATGTAATTGATTTGCATATTCTTTCTCATTCAAGTTATTAATTTTAGAACAATTTGTTTATAATGTTCCAATCATTAATGTTTGCTTATCAAGCAATGTCAACGTGAATCTTAAAGATCATTTCATAATATTCATAATATCTGATTTGAAACTGTATTGAACTTATGGTTCAAATGAAATATATGAACAACTTCGAGTTTTTAATCCATATTGAACTTCTGGTTCAAATAATATACAAACGATTTCAAGTTTGTTAAACTGTATTGAACTTCTGGTTCAACTGTATTGAACTTCTGGTTCCACTGTATTGAACTTATGATTCCACTGTATTGAACTTCTGGTTCCACTGTATTGAACTTCTGGTTCCGCTGTGTTGAACTTCTGGTTCAAATAAAATATATAACAACTTCGAGTTGTTAAAATTTATTCTTTAATACAATATGTAAATATAAATATATAAACAAGATATAGCTCATTTTGAAGATTGTGCAATCTTTGGATGCATTATCATTGTCGCCTATGATTAACTTTTTTAAGAAGTGTGGTGTTATTATTTCATACGGTTTCAATAAAGCTTCAGGCTTTTAAATTATGAAGTATTTCAAATTCATTGATTGAGGAACTTCGAGTTCCTATGCATATATATATATACACATACATAATTATATCAATTTTATATATTTATGATGAACTTCTGGTTCTCAATCCTTTAACATACTTTTAATTTAGAGGCTTTTACATTCTTGCTAATTGTCAAGATTTCAGACTGTAAACTTCATCAAAAAATTCTTTTTTCATAATCCAAGACTTCAGGTCTTAGATCTGAGTTATACAATTTTTTTCATTACATTAGATATTAGTTGCTAAATACATTGACTAATAATACATATGTCTATTCTTATTCCAAACACAGTCATACATCATTTAATTTACAATAGCCAATGCTTTTAATACATTTATAATAACATGGTAATACAATATATATTACCATAACGATGCATATAATGCATTTATTATAAAAATAACGGAATAACCATTGTACGGTCTAAATATATGAATCAAATAAATAAATTTTAATTAAATCAACATAATAAAATTTTGATCTAGCTACAGAATTGGTCATTGACAAAACTGAAATAAAAAACTTATAGTTGTACTGCATTCCCAATAATCATATTTTATAAATACCATATACATGCATAATATCTGATCCAGAATTGAGTAGAAATGCATAATTATAGAACCGAGATTTACATTCTTTAATATGAATGATTCGAAAAACTTACAGATCGATACATAAAATTCACAAAAAAAATAAAAAAAATTACATGTTTCAAATTATACTATCCATATATTGATTTTTCTTTTTATATCAAAATTACTTCTTACCATCATAGAAACTGCAGGTTCTAAGTTTTCCATTTTTTTAACATAAATTACTTTTGCATTCACTTCCGGTATGCAAAATTAAGATCAATATTTAGATCTTAACTTAATATGATCTTCAAGATGCATATTTTCTTTAGTCATTAAATTTGTGTCATCATCTTTGATATTTGAAAATATTTCGGTGAAAATTCTTTTATAGACATATCAAAATATACTTTCACTTTTGGGATATTCCATAAATACCATTTATGGAGTTTTAATACATATTTTTTTCTACAAATATTTACCACCTTTAATTGTAGAAATCTCTTCTGGAGATATTTTACTATTTTCAAATAAACAGATCTCTTCTGGAGATATTTTACCATTACCAAATATACAAATATCCTCTAAAGATATTTTGTTATCACCACTTCTGGGTCCAGAGATAAATATATACAAACTATTGAAATGTCATATCAATATACAAAAATACATTCAAACCTTAAATGCATTAACACAATTAGGTGCATTAAATAAAAATAAGATTCAAGAGAGAAAAGAAATCACCTACTTCTGGAGTGTCTGATATTCCTTCAAGGAACATATCTTTTACTTATGTAATTGCAATGCAACAAAAAAATTTCTAACATCTCTTATAGGATATTGGATTTGCTATATAAAATTAAATCTCTAAAACATCCCTTCAAGAGATTAATATGTATACTATATCTTCAGGATATTCAGTAAATATAAACTGTACATGAAAGATGTCAGTTAAATGAAATATGTTTAGAGATTTTCTATTGAATCTAATGTTTTTCTCACATATCATAATGTATGTGTCTCTTTTAACTTCTTTTGGAAGTACAATCTTTTTATGTCACAACTTTTAAGAAAGCTTCGGGCTTTTGTTTCATCTTTCTCATTTGCATTTGAACTTCAGGTTCTTTATTTGCATATGAACTTCAGGATCCTCATTTGCATATGAACTTCAGGTTCCTTATTTGCATTTGAACTTCAGGTTCCTTATTTGCATATTTTGTTTACATCATGAGTTTTCAATTTCACTTCTAGTGATAAATCAATATTGCTATTGAGTTTAAATGCTACATCATCATATTTTATACCCATAATTCTGTTGGGTGTACATAAAAAAAATCATACATATTTTATCTTCAGTCTATCCGAATGAATCACATACGAAAAGTAATAGTAGATCGGAAATGATAAAACTAGATCTACCTCTACATCATCAATAATGTAAATAATACATATACACTCGAATCTCCATCAAATTGGATTTGGAAAATTCAAAATTAGATTCGCAAAGAAATGAAGGAATACATCTACACATATTTAGGATCAACAAAAAAAATTAGATCTAAAAAGTTAGATCCATTAGAATATAATCTAGGTCTACAAAAAAAAAATAGGACAAGAGATCTAGAAGTTTAAGTCGGATCTAAAAGAATCAAAGATATGACAAGTTCATAGATCCATTAATCTAATATTCTCAAACAGAAAATAACTGTATGACAAATATATAAATTCAGGAATTGATATCTTCAAATAAAAATTACTTACATGATAGATCCATAGATATAGATCTAGAATATTTCAAACAATAGCTCTAATAGAGCTTCGTGCTGATAATGTGTTGTAAATAATATAAAATAAGAAAGCCATTAGAGGAGGAGAAAGAGGATACTTTTTTATTCATTCATCAATTGGTACACTATTTACAATACATGAGCTCCTTATATAAAGGCTTAGAAGCTTGGAGTAAAATTTATCCCACGATGTGGGACTAAACAGAATATGACAAAAGCATATTCATTCATATATATTACAACAAATATTCTTTTATTTGTCAATAGAGTACATAGGAAAAAGGTATCGAAATAAATCATATCATTTATGTTGACATAAGAATTGCCATATTAAAATGATCATTTATGTTGAAGTAAGAATTGTCATATAAGAACATCGTTTTTATGTTGAATAAAAATTGCCATATGGAAACATCATGTGTGTTGAATAAGAATTGACAAAATAAGAATATGTCATTTTTTGTGTTAGAAAACATATGTAAATAAAAATATGTCATGTTATGTTAAAGTATATAAAATGGTCATTTTGTTAAATTAGAATCATGTTAAGTTAATATATATAAAATTGTCATTTATTCAGAAATATTATGTAATATAAAATGCCATTTGATTTAGAAATGTCATGTCAAATAAAAATATACTTTCATTTGTTTTGTTGGATTAGATTTGTCAATAAAATAAAAGGATTCATTGTTTTGAAAATGTATTTACATAAAAATTCAATTTTTAATGAATCATTAAATATGATTCATTGAAATGAAAATATGTTAACATAAAAATGATCATTATACTAAATGAAATTATCATTTGTTTATTAGATTGTTGAAATTAACATTTATGTTAATCATTAAAAAGGATTAAACAAAAATATACATTTTTGTTCCTTAATAAGAAAGATTACATTTTTTATCATTAAAGAGAATTGAACCAAAAATAAACATTTTTGTTCATTTAAAAGGGATGAAACAAGAATATACATTTTTGTCAATTAAAAAGGATTAAATAAAAATAAACTAGAATTTATATGTAAGCATAAAATATCACTTTTATTGTAAATGCATATATTAGAATTTATATGTAAAGATAAAATGTTTGAAACATTAAAAATTACATTTTTAATGTAAAGGTAAAATATATGTAAATATTCATTGTATAGATAAAATGTTTGAAACATGAAAATTAACATTTTTAATGAAAAGAAGGAATTATGTAGAGTATTTATAGTTTGGATAATAATTTGGAAGCATTGAAATTTACATTGTTAATGTAAAGCATGATTCATATAAAATGATTACTGGTTGAAATAGAAAAGTTCAACAATAAAATTTACATTTTTATTGTATATAGATATGATGAAGAATATGCATAGTTGAAATAAATTAGTTAATCAATAAAAATTACATTTTTATTGAATGTATGATCCGCTAAAAATATGCATAGTTGAAATAAATTAGTTAATCAATAAAAATTACATTTTTATTGAATGTATGATCCGCTAAAAATATGCATAGTTGAAATAAATTGGTTAATCAATAAAAATTACATTTTGATTGAATGGATGATTCGCTAGAACAATGTATAGTGGGAATAAATTAATTGATCAACTAATGGTTTTGAAGTCGTTGAGCGAATTATAGATATATATATATATATATATATATTATATAAATATGAAACTAAAATTTAACGAATCGTGCGTGGTAGTTCGCATTTCAAAATCGTAAATTTAAATGATTATTCCAAAAGATCCGATAGTCGGATTTCCCCAAAACTGGAACTGTTAGGACCGCTTTGGGAAGATCTTTCCAACGATATAAATTTTGTCAAAATCCAACGGTTAGATTTCAAGATACGTGTAAATCAAATTTGGTTGAAAACAGCGCCAGGGCAACCCATTGACCCGAAGCGTCATTTAATTTGTTTAGCTATTTTTATGTAAATAAAAATAGCGATAAATCGTTATTAAATACTATTAACGATATGAAATGGTTTTAAACTATATATATGCGAGAATCATTTGAAAAGACCGAGTCCAATCTCATTTTAAATGATTATACGATGATTTAAGTCAAAGATATTGAAGACGGTGACTGAAGATCGGCGATCTTCACATCGAAAGGACGACTATTGATGCCCGACATTGGGTATCTACTAGTAAAGGGTTAATAATGGTAGTTTGTCTGGACGTACTTGTCGATTGTCCGGATATGCGAGCACCTCTCCTTCGTATTGGACATATGGGGAGGAACAAGGTGACTCCGTTTTCGTTCAGACCCAGAACGGACTTGTAAATGGATGCGTGTCTGTAACATCCCTGAATTTTGGGTCCAATTTAAAATTTATTTTTAATGAATTTTACATGGATTCGTAGTCGAATTTAAAAATTCGATAACTTAAAAACGATTACCTCATTAACTACGAATTTAAATATAATAAAATATTGGTTTTGAAATTTGATAAGATTTTTTTGAGGCATATTATTAATTTAATTTATAGAATTTTTCTATGATTTTTATTTTGTAAAATAAACAACTTTTTGTTTGAAGTATGTTGCGTCCTATATCAGCGTTTTCAATATTTCACAGAACAAGTTGATTTGTCTATTTTGTTATATTTTTGGAATTGTGGCGGATTGCTCGACACGATGGCATTTTTATTTTTGTCCGTAGCGGCTCGTATATGAATGAAGTTTTCTGTAGCATGGTGCGCAAAACTTTTTCATTTAAAAATATATGCGCACGTTGCTTCTGGTTACTGATCATTCATTTAATACATTTGCCTTACTCATGAAGTATTAACATATGCACACACCACACTATCATTTAGTACACGTCCCTTCCCTCATCAATGCAAGCATACCCGTGTACGTTTCTTTTTCTATTACTAAGCAAATAAGACATAGCAGCAAACCCACGATTGGCAACTGTTACCCCACTCCTTTCTTCGTAATGTTTCCATATTCTTCCACAATATAAAAATGGGCACATTTACTTCATTTTAAAACCATGCGTTCATTTCACAAGCCATGCACGTAACATTCCAAGGAAACTATTTATTTCATTTTAAGGTTACGCCTTTGTTCATTCATTTCCAAGCACGTCCTAGCCTGCAACCTTCATTTCCAAAATGCATGCGTTTGTTCCACTTTATAAATTCCTAACTATTTAATGTATGCGTACATTATTTCTTTTTCAATCTAACTTTGTCCATTTCCCTTTTCGCATTGTTACGTTAAAGGGGTCCATAACGTGTTTTTGAATGGAGCATCCAGACACTGCAAATTATACGCCGTTGTGTCCGTCTCGTCGCGCTAATTACCGAAATATATTCATTTGTCAGTTCCGATGTTCGGTTCGCGCTGAAATTGTGAAAATGCTTACATAGTTCATTTTTAAAACAGAGCCATTTGAGTTCGATGTGTCCCTTTTACGATTTTACATATCTTTCTATATATTTTGGGTCTACAAAAGATGTATTTTTATTTTACTAAACTATCTAAATATTTTTTTGTTTTCAAAATGGACAGTTCATTCTTTTAAATTTCCATTCCTTACATGCATAGGCATGGAACATTTTCCATTTCAAAAAGCTATGCACGTTACATATTTAAGCATTTGTTTCCTTTAATATCATACCATGTTCATTCTTATCCCATTTATTGTTGAAGCGACCCGAACTTCCCCGGTCTCCGAAGAGATGAGAAAGAACGAATTACTGTGAGGACAAGACAAATCAGAACGCAGACGAAAGAACATTTCATTGCTATTACAACAATTCCATCAGATATAAGAATATACAGAGTATAATTGAATAAATTACATTCGATAAATATCAGAGATTACAATAAATTACATAGCAGCGGAAAATAATACAAAGCACAACTGAAGGTGATATACGGATACAGAGCTTTCCAGATATCATTCCAGCTGTAAACCAGGATCCTGTGAATATAAATCTGCAAAACCAAAACTACTAGCTGCCCGTGTCGAAAATAAGGGCACCCAGAGTTTAGGTTAAAACATTAAACTCGAAGTCAATCATGTGACTGGTGTGAGAACTAAAACAGTTATTTAAAACTTTACTTTAAAAGAGAGTAATTCAAGGGACCACGCCGTATATCACAGAACGGGTTTCCTCCCAAGAATACCAGTGCATAGAATAAACAATGCAATGCTTTTTCGAAAAATGAAGCTATTATAAGACCCAGGTCCCATCACACAATGCAACGCAAGCCGGAGGATAGGGTTTTCCCTTATAATAGCCAAACAAGCTTGGTACGTTTAAAACAAATCATTTGATACTATAATAAGTGTATAGTGTCAAAACATTTTCAATCATAAATATCAATCCTAGGCGGCAGAGGTACCATCTATCATGTCGCCATACTAGGCTCTACAAAATAAAACCGAAATACACGTATTGGAAATTGGATTTCCGTCATGAGTCGAGGCAAGGGGCAAGCTCCTCTCCGCTTTTGAGACACTCTAGCAAATGTCTCAGGACTACACACTCTGGGCAATCCCGGATCTTCAGGGCCGGTCCTCACTTACGTTAGAGGATTATTTATTCCTGAACACACGTTTCCCGGTCCTTACAGACCTAAAATCGAGGCGCCTCATCCAACAACCACAAAGGTGAAAAGTATATAAATGTCAGGGATGGTAAGTCACTAACACCACCAAAGCTAGAAAGAAACGTCGTGCTCTCCCTACAGTCCGTATCCCGTTTTTGACTCATACCAAGGTGTGAGGCTCGCGAATTCACGTTATACACAAAGCTGCCACGTAGGCCGTGCTTTGATCATCAACCACAAGACTCTTCTTTTCAACAAAAGCCTTGATCATTGCATCTTAGCGTGCCACACAGGCAATTCATGCCATACGACTGATGTCCATCGATATACAACCTCTGAGCTCGTACTTCTCAGAGAAGGGCGCTAAGCAAGAGAATAAATTCTCCGCCGCCAAACAGATATATATTTAACAGAAATCAATCAACATAAAATAAAATCCAATGTAAGACACACAATCCATTTACAAGTTCGTTCTGGGTCTGAACGAAACCGGAGGCACTTTCCTCGCATATCCATCGATCTCCAAGTACGTCTGGACGACCACCAACTATTTCCATCCTCTTGGGTGTACAGCCCAATCAGGATCATTAGTAATTACCCAAACGATGTGAAGACTTCCGGTCTTCAACCACTGTCTTCATCTTCGACATATCGTCGAATCGATTATTCAGAATGGGTGTAAACCCGGCCTTTCCGATCAATCCGCGTATATTAAAACGAATGTTACACAAACACAACATACGCCTCATTCCAATTCATATTCTCAGGGAAAGGTTCCCGTTAATTTTATCCAAGATAAACTCTTTAAAATTTATTCTTTAATCTTCCTTTGGATGTCATTTCAAACCAAATTATGGTTTTTCCAACTAGTCGAGATTAGCGAACCACACCGAAGTAATTATTTATTTTATTTTCCAATCCCAACCTATTCATCCCATGAAGCAAAACTGGTAATACTCCATATTTAACACCATAGTGTTGTCGGTAAAATTAATTACCATTCCACGTTCAAATCTAATTAAAGATTTAACTATCGCTTTGGAGCAAAACTAGTGATACTCCATTCTCGCTCAATTTCTAAATTTGATAATTTAAATTATCAATTTACATTTCAATCTAATTGCAGATTCATTAAAACTCCCTTTTCTGGGTTAAAGAACCAATGTCATTTAAAACACAGTACACGATAAACCCAAATCACATTCTATTTATTAGCGGGTTAAAGAACGAATGTTATTTAAAACACTGTTCACGATAAACCCATAGATCAATTCTATTTAAAACCCCTTTCAAATCCAATTTATTTATTTAAAAATAAATGGGTTTTAATTTTAGTTTAAAACTAGTTTATTTTGATAAAAATTTATTTTTATCTTTTCAAATGTGGAGTTTTTCATCCCAATTTTTCCCAAATCATTTCTTATGATTTTACACTAATTATTACTATTTTTAATAATTTTATCAAGGCCCGTACAGTCGATTTCCATCAACGGCCATCGAACTGCACTTACAACGACCTTTTCCAAATTTGATTTGGACGTATCTCCAAATCCAACCGTTAGATTTCAAATTTCCAATATTCTTTAGAAAGCTCTTTTCGATACGAACCCAACGGTTCCAGTTTTAGGAGAATCCGACGGTCAGATCTCCCGTAATGTCCGTTCGAAGTCAATGGTTGAAATTCGCGAACTGCCACGGCGCGGCGCGTTCTATTCAGGCCACTATATTATATATATATAATATATATAATATACTTTGTCGATTTCTATTTAAAACGAATTATATAAATCGTTTTAAATTCGTTTCAAAAACAATTTCAACATTCATTTCAAATTCAAATCGATTTTATATTCAATTCCATTCGAATTCGTTTCCTATTCAATTCAATTCGAATTCGTTTTCAATTCAAATCAAATTCGTTTTCTTTTCAATTCAATTCGAATTCATTTTCTATTCAATTCAATTCGAAATCGTTATATACTCAATTCAATTCGAAATCATTATATATTCAATTCAATTCTAAATTGGTTTTCTATTCAATTCAATTCGAATTCGTTTTCAATTCAATTCGAATTCATTTTCTGTTCAATTCAATTCGAAATCGTTATATATTCAATTCAATTCTAAATTGGTTTTCTATTCAATTCAATTCGAATTCGTTTTCAGTTCAAATCAAATTCGTTTTCTTTTCAATTCAATTCGAATTCGTTTTTTATTCAATTCAATTCGAAATCGTTATATATTCAATTCAATTCGAAATCATTATATATTCAATTCAATTCTAAATTGGTTTTCTATACAATTCAATTCGAAATCGTTATATATTCAATTCAATTCGAAATCGTTATATATTCAATTCAATTCTAAATTGGTTTTCTATTCAATTCAATTCTATAAAAACGAATATAATCGATATAAATATCGTTCGCGTCAAAATAGCGCATCTCTAATCAACACGGCTTTATATATTTCAATAATTCCGTTATTCTATTCAACAAATGAATATTTATTCTTGTCAACACATGACTAATCTCAACGAATGAGTACTGTCCACGTGTGACTATTTTCGTTATTTAATATATTTTATGAAAATTAAGGTATCTATCGCTTGATATCAAATCAAACTCCAACCGTAAATTAGTAAGAGAACGATTCCCTAAATATTAACCCCGAAGGCCGAAATCAACATCAGATCAATATCCAGGAGACCGCTCATCTTATCTATTTTCCAGTTAATTTCTAATTTCATATATGATAAAGATGTAAATTTTATTGTCAAAATATTTCGTTCAACACATAACTAATCTCAACGGATGAGTACGGTCAACACATGAACCTTTACTTTATAGTGATAAAGATATAAATTTTATTGTTAAAATATTTCGTTCAACACATGACTAATCTCAATGGATGAGTACGGTCAACACATGAACCTTTACTTTATAATGATCTTTATTTTCCCGATTGGAATGAGGCCCAATCAATTACCATATAAAGTTAATTATATGGATTCCATTCAACACATGTATATAATAGCAATGATAAATAATCAACCATCATCCAGAGTGCACTACACTGTATAAGCATCAAATATAGATATCTAACGCTTATAACAGCCTGTCGATCCATTGATCGACATTCAACTAATTATTGGGATTAGTGTATATCATCAATTATCCCAATACCCGTGTGGGGTTTAAAATCAACAAACACAGATTTTATTTGTGCAGTTGGGCGATGTGTAAAATTTATCGACCCAATCAATATCAGTCAAATCGGTGTATATAAACAAATCGACCGATTTGTTTATAGATATTTATTTATTCGCTTTCACGTTAAAATTTATATTTTTAACGATAAAATATTTTATTTTAACACATGAATTTTTATTCAGTTCATTTACAAAATAAAAATGATATTTTTATTTTTCTAACATATTTTTAGAAAATTTCGGCGGCATAACGGCACGATACTAGAAACGGGACAAGGCCTAGCCTTATCCCCGGTCTAGTGAAGGCCCACGCCATTCACACATCAATCAAATCAATTTCATTTCACCAAACAATTCAATTCAACCCAAACAATCTAACCAACTACACAGCCAAACAAACAAGTCCATGGTCTGTGGACGATTGTGTCGGGTGCTACTAAACACCGTATGCATCCTAGTATATATATATAACTAGAAAAAGAAATTGAAGAGTGAGAAGTTCTCACCAAAGCTATTCCAATCATCTCGACACTTCATTTAGAGAAATCATCGCCATTCTCGCCTTTTGTCGCTTTCGTTGCCCGTAGCCACTACATATATAAAAATCACATTTTTATATAGTGATGTCTTTAAAATAAAAATCACATTTTTATTTGTTCACTTTCAATTTAAAAATCATATTTTTATAATCACTTCATATATTTAAAAATCGAATTTTTACATCGCTATTCAATATATAAAAATCGAATTTTTACTTCGTTATTCAATATATAAAAATCGAATTTTTACTTCGCTATTCAATATATAAAAATCGAATTTTTACTTCGTTATTCAATATATAAAAATCGAATTTTTACTTCGCTATTCAATATACAAAAATCGAATTTTTACTTCGCTATTCAATATATAAAAATCAAATTTTTACATTATAAAGATTTCGCCTTTTCTATTTTAAAAATCTAATCTTTTCTATTTTAAAAATCTAATCTTTTCTATTTTAAAAATCTAATCTTTTCTATTTTAAATATTTCAAACTTTCTTCTATACAAAAATCCCCTTTTTTCTATAAAGATCAAATTTTTATTTAAGAATAATATAGAACCCCTATTTTTTCTAATAAACCAACTACTTTGAAATAAAAATAAACAACTGAAAAGATTAAAAATAAAAATAATTAAAAATAAAGCTTACAGGAATCGGAGAGGAGGGGCATTGGTGCTCAGGCGGAGGCGGAGATAGGGCGTCGGGTGGTTGCTGCGGTGGTAGGCGGTTTGGGGCTAGGGAGGGTGGCTGTCGCATGAGGAGAGAGAGAATAGAAGGAGGAGGCGCGGTAAGGGGGAATAGCGGTGGCAGGCGGAAGTCGGAGGGGGCTAGCGATTGCGAACCTCGGTGGAAGTGGGTGAGTTTTCGTGGATGGCGGCATGGGTCTCGATCAGAGGAGGGAGGAGAAGGATCGGCAGAGGAGAAGGGTCGCGAGGGGAGGAAGAAGGAGGGGGGTGCAGCTCCGCCACCTACGGCGGCGCGGTGGTCATCGGGGAGGGGCGACGATCGTCGCTCCCCCTTTCTTTTTTTTCCTCTTTTGAAATGAATTTCAATGAGGGGGGGGGGGGGCTGAGAGATAAGGGAGAGGAGAGTTTTTTATTTATTTATTTATTATTATTTTTGTAATGACCCCCATTGGCAGGGGTATTATGATTAATTTATTTAATTATATAAATGGTGGTTTAGAGAATTTAATGGTCGTGGAATTAAATAATGGTAAATATTTAATTAAAATAATAAATTAAATGATGTATTTAATTCTGAAATAAACAGAATTGGCCGAAATGACAATATGGTGTGAACCGGATCATCTGTGATATTTAATTCAGCTTGGGATCGAATTTGAATAACGAATATATTCAATCGTCGACAGTTGAATGTATAGTTTATAATATAATTATAAACGAGCTTGAAATGGCGCTGCACTTCGCTATTTGGCGATTTGAACTTCAATTGGATATACAGGGTTCATTTTAAATCGGATTTCTGTGAAACAAGAAACGTGTGGAGCTGGTGGAGTATATCTTTCTAGTGGAAGAGAAAAATCGGGATTTCATCGTGTAGATTTTGATTTACGTCCAAATCAAATTTCAGAAAAGTTGTTGTGGAATTCCTTTATAATTTATAAAGGAATTATTTATATTTTAAAGAGGATTTTCAATATAAATTGAATACCGGGTTGACCCAGATTTGAAATATCGAGTTATAAATCCCAGTGGAGCTGTATGATATTCTGTGGTGAATATAGACAATAATATTTATTTTTAAATATTAAATTTAATTATATTTAAATATATTTATATATTTAAATAGGTCATCCAGAGCTTTAAAAATAGTCAGTTTTGCAAACGAAGTCGGAATTCGACGAAACTAGTTTTGTTGGATCCGCAATGTCAAATTATTGTTAGATGTCAAGTTTCGTGATTTTTAGAGTCAGTGTGTGACCGTAGGGATTTTTAGAGTGCAAAACAGTCAGTATTTCGACAGGTAAAAATACGCTGTGTGAGCATACGAAGTCGGAATTCGACGAAACCCGTTTCGTTGGGACCGTAATGTCAAACTCTAGCTGCATGTCCAGTTTGGTGATTTTTGGGTATCATAGATGGTCACAGAAATTTTTAGAAGATTGAAACAAGAATAAAATTAAATATAAAAAAATATCCTACCTAATTTCTAAGGTCAAAACAAAGGCCACACGCCAATTCTTTTCAACCACAACTCTCAACAACCCTCTCCTATAAAATCAAAAGTAAGCCGCCGCTCAGATTTTGGTTAACACAGTAAACATTTCATCTTCTAAAATCAAAGACAAATGAAATAAAAACATACAAATCATTCTATATATATATATGTGCATTCCTGGATGGATTTGCTTTGGTCTGGTACTAGTTTGAGGGAGTTCGACGCTTTCATCGTTCACGGTTATTTCAAGCAGCGGTCCTAGGGTTGCGGAAATCTCGGGTTAGGGGAAATCGGGTTGATTTCTGGCGTTGGATTGGGTTTAAGGAGATCAAGTAGCATCGGTTGGCAAGGAATCAAGAGTTTTCGTGTTAAGAGGGTTCGGAGGTTGCCTGTAGCTGACGGGAAAGGAGGGACGTCGGATTCTGATGGAAGGGTTCGAGTGTCACTTTAGGGGTATGGACTGACGAGAATTCGAAGAGGATCTTGGTGATGTTATTGGGTTTTGATTTCGTGGGTTATAGGAGGGATGGTCGGAGGGTAACGAGGCGCAAATGTCCATGGGAAGGAGGATGTCGCATTTTAGTTGCCTGGAGGGAGACGTCACTGTTCATATGGGTGCGGGTTTGGGCTATAAGTAATAGTAAGGCCCAATGGTTAATTTAAAGTTTTAATTTATTTAAATTCAAATAAGTGTATGAACTTATAACGGGTATATCTTTTCCATACGGTACCAGAATTCCGCGAAACAAGATCCGTTGGGATCGTATGGACGGTGGCTACGTCATGGAACTGACTGGAAGTGAATCCGGGCTCGTTACAATTTATGGCGAAATAAATTGTCCAACTAAGTCAAATAACGCAAACCGATTATTTAACGGTTAACGCGTCAATGTGAGTAAATCTCACTAACTCTGAACAGTTTATAATTTCATGTTGTTTTTTAGAACTGTTAGAAATTGTCTGATTGACTGTGTGTTGACTGTTTGATTGAACTGCTAGTCAGTTAGCTAAATTTCTATATTGATTCTGTTTAACAGAATATATCATATGGAACTGAAAGTGATGTTATCTATTTAACATCTGTAATGCAGGGAAACAGGTTGGAGGAATCCAACTGGATTCCTCAACATTTATTTTACTGTTTTTCA
Source organism: Allium sativum (assembly GCA_030737875.1). NCBI lineage: Eukaryota > Viridiplantae > Streptophyta > Magnoliopsida > Asparagales > Amaryllidaceae > Allium > Allium sativum. The sequence goes on from CM060918.1 coordinate 80,011,978, forward strand.
TATATTGTGATATATATAATCTGTTGTCAATTATATGTGTTTGGACGATACTGATCATCGTGATTGGATGTGTTGAATACCATAACATACCGAATATTGATAAAGGAATATTTTCAAAGTGTATTTTGAAAATGAATTATTTATATAAAATCGATGGATTTTATATAGAAAAGGAAAAGGATTTTTATAAAAGAAATATTTATAAAATCAAAGGATAAGTTAGAATAAAAGGAAATCATTTGTAAAGTGAAGAACCGTTACTAAAAGTAAATCTTTATAAATGAATAGTTTATTCGAAAAGAAGTTAATCGATGTTAGTTAATCGATTAGAGAATAAAGTAAAAGGAGTAAATCGATGTTAGTTAATCGATTAGAGTCAAAGTAAAAGGAGCTAATCGATGTTAGTTTAATCGATTAGAGTCAAAGCAAATGAGTTAATCGAATATAGTTTATTCGAATAGAGAGTAAAACGAGTTAATCGAATATAGTTTATTCGAATAGAAAGCAAAGGAGTTAATCGATGTTAGTTTAATCGATTAGTGTTAAAGTAAAAGGAGTTATTCGATGTTAGTTAATCGATTAGTGTTAAAGTAAAAGGAGTTAATCGATGTTAGTTAATCGATTAGTGTTAAAGTAAAAGGAGTTAATCGATGTTAGTTAATCGATTAGTGTTAAAGTAAAAGGAGTTAATCGATGTTAGTTAATCGATTAGTGTTAAAGTTAAAAGGAGTTAATCGATGTTAGTTAATCGATTAGTGTTAAAGTAAAAGGAGTTAATAGAATATAGTTTATTCGAATAAAGTTAGTAAATCGAATATAGCTTATTCGAAAGGGGTTAAGTGAATAGAGTAAATCAAATAGAGATTTATTCGAACGAGAGTTAAGTAAGGAAGTTAGTTAAAGGAATATAAAGTGAACTTTGCCTATTTCAAAGTTAGAAATGTTGTTCAGTTAAGGTCTGAGAGGTAGTTCTACCCCAACTTGATTGGCTTCGTTTTAACTAAGGAATAGTTAAGGCTCGGCAGTAAAGGAAATGGTTTGAGTTGGCATAGCGATGTTTGTTTAAACATCTGTCTAAGTCCAATGAAGAAGCTTTGGAAATGTTTTCCAAATAAGAAACCAGAAATGTTTTCTAATAAAGAAAAACAAGAAATGGAAATGTTTTCCATTTGTTAATAAAGTATATTTTCCAAATCTAGAAAATAAGAAGTATCGAATATAGGGAAACATGAGATAAGTAAATTAATGAAATAAAGACATAAATGTTGAATGATGTTTGATCGATATAATTTCCATTTGGAAATAATATCGTTGTTTGCACACTTGTTTTTATTCGATAGTTAAATCACAGACTATCGAAGTTTTGACCATTTTAACGTTGTTAATATGGAGAGACCGGTTGGATTATTATCCAAAGAACCACTCTGTATTGGCATAAGCGTTGCGAATCATATATGCCAAAGGAAATTGAAGACGGAGTTATGCAAGGGCTATCCTGTTTACAGAATAGTGCCTTCGGTTCATCCTGTTCCTGGATGACTTGTATGGACGGATGTCTGACAGTGTATGTCCAGACGATCACGTATATTGATTTCTCCAACCGTACCAAGAGTGGAAGCGGAGAAGGAAACTTCTTTTAGCTAACACATAATGTATGGTTGAGGACATCAATCGGTGATTTGATGGATTTGACAATGTGGCATTCAAAGTGAATCTGATGTGATGTTAAAGCGTAGCTTCTAACCTCATCATCAGGTAAATGACAGAAATCGGGCAGGCAGCACGGCTAAGTCGGTCGCACCGAAGTAGGGTGTATAATCACCTGATCTAGAGTTTCATTTACTTCTAAAAATCTATTGTTGATGCTGTCCCATTCGAGAAACGATTGCTGATCCCAACCGTTGGTGATATACATTCGATACGCTCAAGCGAAATGAGTGGTCGGTCATGTGTGGCCGGGTTGCAAGATGTTCTTGTTGAACCCAGTGTATTCCTCTCTAGAGGTACACGAGCGAAAGGTGGTTCCATACCTTGTCATTGTTGGAAATCCATTACCCAATACGTGCTTGCGGTTTTGATTGTATACTATATATGTAGAACGTGAGATGAAAGCGTTACTACTAGATGATTATTATAGTTGTGGTTGATAGACATTATTATAATATCAAAAGGTTTTTGATATAAAGATATTTGGATTCTCATAAGGGAAAACCCCGTTCCGTTATGAGGCGTGGTCTTATGAGATATCGTTTACTTGTTCAACTGTTTTAAACTGTTTTACTCACACCAGTCCCATGACTGACCCGGAGTTTACTTTGTTGTTTTCCCAAAACTCTTGGGTGCCTAAATTTGTATAGGCAGTCAAGTAGTCAGGAATTTGCAGATATAGTTGAAGGGCTGGAACAGGAGGCTTCAGGATCATATAGCTATAGTTATTTCCGCTGTGTTGTAAGTGCTGTACTTTGATAATGATATGTATATTCAAGTACTAATTTTGTATTTCAAAGTTATGTTATGAAATATATTTATTCGTTCCGCTGTGAGATTCGTGTTACTCTGATATTGTGTTCTTCTTCTTCTTCTATTCTAAGTTTCTATCTTATCTTTCCTCACCCTCTAATTTCTTTCACTAATTACCAGGATTTTTCGGTGTTTTGGTTATCGACATCGAGCTTATGTCGATAACCAAAGTCTCTAAAAATCCGGGTCGTTACAGTTGGTATCAGAGTTTTAGTTAAGTGAATTACCTTGGCTCTGTGGCGTGACTCGGTAGAGATAGGGTTAGTAATACCCTAGATTGAGTTTGAGTGTATATATACGAGAGAACGTATTTGTTATTGATATAAAATCGTTTTATATTGTGGAAATTCATTGGTTGAGTTGTTTATGAGTTCTGGTCGATCAATTTGATCCACTGTATCGGTAGGAGTTACTAAACACTCGAATACGATGGGTCGGCACGATATGTTTTGAAAGAGGGTAAATTAAAATAATTTTACCCAAAGTATACTTTGATACATATTGGATATATTGGTTGTTATTATAATCGAGTAAGATTATAAATTAAATGGTTATGTAAATAACCAATCAGAATTCATATAAGTGAAATAAGTGAAATCAGATGAGTTAAATCTGAAATTTAAACCAGAAATGGAGTTAAAACTCTGGAGAATTGGATAAGTGTTTGTAAATGTATTTGGATTAAAAATAAGGAAAATTTAAGATCCTAGGAGATTTTAAATTGTTTTACAAACAGTGTGAATTATATTTTGAAATGAATTTCAAGGTGGAAATGTTTAGAAATGGTTTTATAATATTGAACTCACTTCGATCGCTGGAAATTAGATTCTGATGATGACAGCTGCATCATCAGTATTCATTTTCGAGTTGTAAGTGACGAATTACTACCAGAGATACTGTTTTGAATTTGTTTTGCGAAAGTCAAGTTGTGTTGAATTTCAAAATGGGATTTAAAATATAGAATTTGAATTTTTAAATAGATTTGGAATATTAACTTGTTTTAAAAGAAATAAAAAGAGAAGTTCCTTTATAAACGAAGTTTGTAAATAGTTATTTTATGAACGAAGTTTATAAATGAAGCGAAGAGAATTATCATTGGATAATTCAGAAATAAATATACAAGTGTGAAATTGAAAGGGAATTCTATTTTCCAAAGGTAGAAATATCGATTTCAAAAGGAATTGAAATCGAGACTTATGTAAAGAATAAATAAAGAAAGTTGAAAGGGAATTTGAATAAAGAAAATTCAAACATAGAATGTAAATAAGAAAATTCAAAGGAAAATTGAATATAGAAATTCAAAGGGAGTTTGAATATATGAAATTCAATGGAATGAAATAGAAATTGAATATAGAAATTCAAAGGGAGTTTGAATATATGGAATTCAATAAAGTGAAAATGAAATTTGAATAAGGAATATTCAAATAGAATTGAAAATGCAATTTGAATAAAGAAGATTCAAATAGAATTGAATTTGAAATTTGAATATAGAAGAATCAAATAGAATCGAAATGAAATTCAAATATAGAATTTGAATAAGGAAATTGAAACAAAATTCAAATATAAAATTTGAATAAGAGATTTGATAAGAAATTCAAATATAGAATTTGAATAAGAGAATTGAAATGGAATTTGAATATAGGAAATTCAAATAGAACTGAAATGGAATTCAATTAGTTGATAAACAAGTTAAACTTATATTTGAAAATGTAAATTCAAATAAAAAGGTGAAATAGGTAAACCAGTTAATTAGCCATTAGTAAATGGATCTTGAATTGAAGTTGAACTTTAGATAAGTAAAGGGGACTGATAAATTTATATTTGAAATCGAATATGAAACCTGAGTTTGAAAAAATAGAATTTGAGTAGTTAATAAGCGAGTTAAAATATATTTGAACATGTCATGTTCAAATATGAAAGCGAAATAGACTAAGGAGTTAATTAACAAATTAATTAACGAATTGAGTTAAAACGATCGGGTATAGTTAAAATAAATTGGGCAGGTATAAACATACATGAGATAGGTATGGATAAGGTATGAAGGTATATAAATAGAATGCTCGATGATAAGGTATGTATTTAATTTCCATATGAGATTTTATGCGCCGTATCGGCTAGCCGCTTGGCTTTTTCTTTTGGATTGGTAAGGGCCATGGGAGGCTATTTGAAATATCCTGATGCTTCTGGAACAAAGGAGGTTATGGCGAATTTTTCCGGGAATTTAAGGAGTTAGAATATTTTTAAGATAATTTGATAGTTAGAAATCAACGTATCGATATATATATATAGAAGTCGATAAGGAAGTGAACTTAAAAATAGAATAGTATAATCAAAAAAAGAAGACTAAGAATAAAATCCAGTAAGAATAAAAAGAGAAGGTGTATATGTGTTTAGAAGTTAATCAGTAGTTGTATGGTATTGATTATTCGAGTAAGTGGTCATATCTGTTTTGACGTTATAAATGTTATTCAGTTAAGGTCTGAGAGGTAGTTATACCCCAACTTGATTGATTTCATTATTAACAAATAAATAGTAAGATTTCAGGCTCGAAGATCAATGTTGAATAAGAGTTAGTTGAATATAGTATTTGGGTTGTCGTAACGATGTTTTACACAACATCTGTTTTAACCAAATAAGTGTAAGCTGGAAAATAGAATAAAGAATATTTCCTAAGTATAGAAATAAACGAGATGGGAAAAGAGATAAGTAATTGAAATATTTTGCAATTATAAATAGCATATATTTTCTAAAGTTTAGAAAATAAAGGAAGGCGATATTCGGAAATGTTTTCCAAATAACATAAAAGGGCAATATGGTTATTGAAAATATTTGGTCAACAAATATTGATAAAGAAATAGAGAAGTGATTTAACTAATGGAATATTGATTATGGGCTCAGTTGAATTTCAAAAAGGAAAATTTGATTTTTGAAAAGAGTAAACTGTTTAAAAATTCCCAGGGAAAGACTGTTTAAATTAAAAACAAATTTAACAGAAATTTGTGAAAGCAGATTTGAATTAAAGTAAATTCAGTTAAGTGGTAACTGAAGTTGAATTGAAATCGAATAAGATTGGATTTGTGAAATTAGAATCTGAAATGGTATTGGATTGAGGAGTTAAGGAATTGAAAATCAAGAGTTGAACTTGAGTTAAAATAGGATTTGGCTTGGATATAAGCGAATGGTTGTGTTGGAGATAAAAACTGATTTGGAGTTTGATTGGCATGACATTGATATATGCTGAATTAATAGCAGATGTGAGGGATATAATGATATGCCGATAAAAGGGTACCAGTTTATATTATATATTGGGTTTGAGATTTTGATGAGCCGAATTGGCAAGCCGCTTGGCTGTTTGATTTTCTTTTGGGTTGGAGATGGCCCAGAGAGGCGAGTGGGAGTTTGACCGATTGACCAGTACAAAGGAGGTGCTGGCGAAATTTTTTGAAAAGTTAAGGTGTTAGAGAATTTTCAGGATTTTTGGAAATCTTCGTTGATAAGAATCAATAAATAATTTAATTGAAATTAAATTGGTTCAGTTGAAACTGAAGTGAAGAAGTGAACAAATATGTTCTAACCAGTCGATAGGGTCGTCCTCTACTTTTTAGCAATTTCGAGGACGAAATTATTTTAAGTGGGAAAGATTGTAATGACCCACATTGGCAGGGGTATTATGATTAATTTATTTAATTATATAAATGGTGGTTTAGAGAATTTAATGGTCGTGGAATTAAATAATGGTAAATATTTAATTAAAATAATAAATTAAATGATGTATTTAATTCTGAAATAAACAGAATTGGCCGAAATGACGATATGGTGTGAACCGGATCATCTGTGATATTTAATTCAGCTTGGGATCGAATTTGAATAACGAATATATTCAATCATCGACAGTTGAACGTATAGTTTATAATATAATTATAAACGAGCTTGAAATGGCGTTGCAGTTCGCTATTTGGCGATTTGAACTTCAACTGGATATACAGGGTTCATTTTAAATCGGATTTCTGTGAAACAAGAAACGTGTGGAGCTGGTGGAGTATATCTTTCTAGTGGAAGAGAAAAATCGGGATTTCATCGTGTAGATTTTGATTTACGTCCAAATCAAATTTCAGAAAAGTCGCTGTGGAATTCCTTTATAATTTATAAAGGAATTATTTATATTTTAAAAAGGATTTTCAATATAAATCGAATACCGGGTTGACCCGGATTTGAAATATCGAGTTATAAATCCCAGTGGAGCTGTATGATATTCTGTGGTGAATATAGACAATAATATTTATTTTTAAATATTAAATTTAATTATATTTAAATATATTTATATATTTAAATAGGTCATCCAGAGCTTTAAAAATAGCCGGTTTTGCAAACGAAGTCGGAATTCGACGAAAACAGTTTTGTTGGATCCGCAATGTCAAATTATTGTTAGATGTCAAGTTTCGTGATTTTTAGAGTCAGTGTGTGACCGTAGGGATTTTTAGAGTACAAAACAGTCAGTATTTCGACAGTTAAAAATACGCTGTGTGAGCATACGAAGTCGGAATTCGACGAAACCAGTTTCGTTGGGACCGTAATGTCAAACTCTAGCTGCATGTCCAGTTTGGTGATTTTTGGGTATCATAGATGGTCGTAGAAATTTTTAGAAGATTGAAACAAGAATAAAATTAAATATAAAAAAATATCCTACCTAATTTCTAAGGTCAAAACAAAGGCCACACGCCAATTCTTTTCAACCACAACCCTCTCCTATAAAATCAAAAGTAAGCCGCCGCTCAGATTTTGGTTAACACAGTAAACATTTCATCTTCTAAAATAAAAGAAAAATGAAATAAAAACATACAAATCATTCTATATATATATATATATATATATGCATTCCTGGATGGATTTGCTTTGGTCTGGTACTAGTTTGAGGGAGTTCGACGCTTTCATCGTTCACGGTTATTTCAAGCAGCGGTCCTAGGGTTGCGGAAATCTCGGGTTAGGGGAAATCGAGTTGATTTCTGGCGTTGGATTGGGTTTAAGGAGATCAAGTAGCATCGGTTGGAAAGGAATCAAGAGTTTTCGTGTTAAGAGGGTTCAGAGGTTGCCTGTAGCTGACGGGAAAGGAGGGACGTCGGATTCTGATGGAAGGGTTCGAGTGTCACTTTAGGGGTATGGGACTGACAAGAATTTGAAGAGGATCTTGGTGAAGTTATTGGGTTTTGATTTCGTGGGTTATAGGAGGGATGGTCGGAGGGTAACGAGGCGCAAATGTCCATGGGAAGGAGGATGTCGCATTTCGGTTGCCTGGAGGGAGACGTCACTGTTCATATGGGTGCGGGTTTGGGCTATAAGTAATAGTAAGGCCCAATGGTTAATTTAAAGTTTTAGTTTATTTAAATTCAAATAAGTGTATGAACTTATAATGGGTATATCTTTTCCGTACGGTACCAGAATTACGCGAAACAAGATCCGTTGGGATCGTATGGACGGTGGCTACGTCATGGAACTGACTGGAAGTGAATCCGAGCTCGTTACAATTTATGGCGAAATAAATTGTCCAACTGAGTCAAATAACGCAAACCGATTATTTAACGGTTAACGCGTCAATGTGAGTAAATCTCACTAACTCTGAACAGTTTATAATTTCATGTTGTATTTTTAGAACTGTTAGAAATTGTCTGATTGACTGTGTGTTGACTGTTTGATTGAACTGCTAGCCAGTTAGCTAAATTTCTATATTGATTCTATTTAACAGAATATATCATATGGAACTGAAAGTGATGTTATCTATATTGTTTAACATCTGTAATGCAGGGAAACAGGTTGGAGGAATCCAACTGGATTCCTCAACATTTATTTTACTGTTTTTCATATATTGTGATATATGATGTGATATATATAATCTGTTGTCAATTATATGTGTTGGGACGATACTGATCATCGTGATTGGATATGTTGAATACCATAACATACCGAATACTGATAAAGGAATATTTTCAAAGTGTATTTTGAAAATGAATTATTTATATAAAATCGATGGATTTTATATAGAAAAGGAAAAGGATTTTTATAAAAGAAATATTTATAAAATCAAAGGATAAGTTAGAATAAAAGGAAATCATTTGTAAAGTGAAGAACCGTTACTAAAAGTAAATCTTTATAAATGAATAGTTTATTCGAAAAGAAGTTAATCGATGTTAGTTAATCGATTAGAGAATAAAGTAAAAGGAGTAAATCGATGTTAGTTAATCGATTAGAGTCAAAGTAAAAGGAGCTAATCGATGTTAGTTTAATCGATTAGAGTCAAAGCAAATGAGTTAATCGAATATAGTTTATTCGAATAGAAAGTAAAATGAGTTAATCGAATATAGTTTATTCGAATAGAAAGCAAAGGAGTTAATCGATGTTAGTTTAATCGATTAGTGTTAAAGTAAAAGGAGTTAATCGATGTTAGTTAATTGATTAGTGTTAAAGTAAAAGGAGTTAATCGATGTTAGTTAATCGATTAGTGTTAAAGTAAAAGGAGTTAATCGATGTTAGTTAATCGATTAGTGTTAAAGTAAAAGGAGTTAATCGATGTTAGTTAATCGATTAGTGTTAAAGTAAAAGGAGTTAATCGATGTTAGTTAATCGATTAGTGTTAAAGTAAAAGGAGTTAATCGATGTTAGTTAATCGATTAGTGTTAAAGTTAAAAGGAGTTAATCGATGTTAGTTAATCGATTAGTGTTAAAGTAAAAGGAGTTAATAGAATATAGTTTATTCGAATAAAGTTAGTAAATCGAATATAGCTTATTCGAAAGTGGTTAAGTGAATAGAGTAAATCAAATAGAGATTTATTCAAACGAGAGTTAAGTAATGAAGTTAGTTAAAGGAATATAAAGTGAACTTTGCCTATTTCAAAGTTAGAAATGTTGTTCAGTTAAGGTCTGAGAGGTAGTTCTACCCCAACTTGATTGGCTTCGTTTTAACTAAGGAATAGTTAAGGCTCGGCAGTAAAGGAAATGGTTTGAGTTGGCATAGCGATGTTTGTTTAAACATCTGTCTAAGTCCAATGAAGAAGCTTTGGAAATGTTTTCCAAATAAGAAACCAGAAATGTTTTCTAATAAAGAATAACAAGAAATGGAAATGTTTTCCATTTGTTAATAAAGTATATTTTCCAAATCTAGAAAATAAGAAATATTGAATATAGGGAAACAGGAGATAAGTAAATTAATGAAATAAAGAGATAAATGTTGAATGATGTTTGATCGATATAATTTCCATTTGGAAATAATATCGTTGTTTGCACACTTGTTTTTATTCGATAGTTAAATCACAGACTATCGAAGTTTTGACCATTTTAACGTTGTTAATATGGAGAGACCGGTTGGGTTATTATCCAAAGAACCACTCTGTATTGGCATAAGCATTGCGAATCATATATGCCAAAGGAAATTGAAGACGGAGTTATGCAAGGGCTATCCTGTTTACAGAATAGTGCCTTCGGTTCATCCTGTTCCTGGATGACTTGTATGGACAGATGTCTGACAGAGTATGTCCAGACGATCACGTATATTGATTTCTCCAACCATACCAAGAGTGGAAGCGGAGAAGGAAACTTCTTTTAGCTAACACATAATGTATGGTTGAGGACGTCAATCGGTGATTTGATGGATTTGACAATGTGGCATTCAAAGTGAATCTGATTTGATGTTAAAGCGTAGCTTCTAGCCTCATCATCCGGTAAATGACAGAAATCGGGCAGGCAGCACGGCTAAGTCGGTCGCACCGAAGTAGGGTGTATAATCACCTGATCTAGAGTTTCATTTACTTCTAAAATTCTGTTGTTGATGCTGTTCCATTCGGGAAACGGTTGCTGATCCCAACCGTTGGTGATATACATTCGATACGCTCAAGTGAAATGAGTGGTCGGTCATGTGTGGGCGGGTTGCAAGATGTTCTTGTTGAACCCAATGTATTCCGCTCTAGAGGTACACGAGCGAAAGGTGGTTCCATACCTTGTCATTGTTGGAAATCCATTACCCAATACGTGCTTGCGGTTTTGATTGTATACTATATATATAGAACGTGAGATGAAAGCGTTACTACTAGATGATTATTATAGTTGTGGTTGATAGACATTATTATAATATCAAAAGGTTTTTGATATAAAGATATTTGGATTCTCATAAGGGAAAAACCCGTTCCGTTATACGGCGTGGTCTTATGAGATATCGTTTACTTGTTCAACTGTTTTAAACTGTTTTACTCACACCAGTCCCATGACTGACCCGGAGTTTACTTTGTTGTTTTCCGTAAACTCTTGGGTGCCTAAATTTGTATGGGCAGTCAAGTAGTCAGGAATTTGCAGATATAGTTGAAGAGCTGGAGCAGGAGGCTTCAGGATCATATAGCTATAGTTATTTCCGCTGTGTTGTAAGTGTTGTACTTTGATAATGATATGTATATTCAAGTACCAATTTTGTATTTCAAAGTTATGTTATGAAATATATTTATTCGTTCCGCTGTGAGATTCGTGTTACTTTGATATTGTGTTCTTCTTCTTCTTCTATTCTAAGTTTCTATCTTATCTTTCCTCACCCTCTAATTTCTTTCACTAATTGCCAGGATTTTTCGATGTTTTGGTTATCGACATCGAGCTTATGTCGATAACCAAAGTCTCTAAAAATCCGGGTCGTTACAATTTTATTTAATTATCTCAAAAAAGCAACTTTTATTTTCGACCTCTAAACGAGGCCCACCGCCTGTCGTCCATAGCGTATTACCCCCATTCCGAACACAATGGGATATGTATCGCAAGCTGATTCGATCGTTACAATCAGTTTCCGTTGAAATCAACATATAACTCTATATATTGAATTTGAACGTGCATTTCAATTTACTGGGGTCACATACTAACTCGAAAAATTCCCGAAAAATATTTTCTAGCTTCGCATTGACGATACGGTCCTAACAAAACTAATTTCGTCGAACTCTGAGACCATTGGAAAAATGGCCATTTTCCAATCGATTAAAATCAACTGAAACTGGTCAAATGCGTTTTCCTTTGCCACGCTCACATATTGATTCAAAAAATTATGAAATTTGAAACCCAGCAATAACTTTACATCACGGACCCAACAAAAGTGGATTCATCGAAATCCGAGGTCGTTTGCAAAATTCCCATTTTTAAGGGCCTGAATTCCATAGCGACTATTCATAATTTTCAACTAGACATATCTTTTGATTCCAGCTATGATATTTCGATTTTCCGGATTCTTTGGAAAGATATTCTAAAATAGATCCTAATGTTTTTGGTTTCACTAAAATCCGGATTGTTTTGCACCCGGTACATCAAATTGAAGTTTGAAATCGAATTATCGAACTACCGTGCCATTTTCAATTCCGATTTATAATTATATATATATATATATAATTATTTATATTCTAACGACGACGCGTATAAATATATACGTTCGAATTATATTCAAAATAAATTTCTCGTCGATATTATTTAAAATAATCTATTTTAAATATTCAAAATTCACTAAAATAGCCAAAATAAAAATTTTAAACTGGCTCAGAATTTCCAGGTTATTACAATCTCCCCCACTTAAAACTTTTCGTCCCCGAAAAGGAACAAAGTCGAAAGTGATTTGATTAATCAGCCCTACGTTCGATCTGGCTTCCATTCTCCAACTTTTCAGTTTCTGAGAATTTTCAAATTTTCAAAAATTTGGCTAACACCCTAAATTTTTGAAAAATTTCGCCATAACCTCCCCTGCACCGGGAGCCACGGGAAAATCCCGAAATTGCTATATAGGCCTTCTGATCTCAAAAAGAAAAAGGAAAAGCCAAGCAGCTAGCCAATCGGCTCATAAAATCATCATCACCCAAACAAAATCAGTAAATTATAGTAAATATGTACCTATTTGTCGGGCAAACAAATTTTATTCTCTGCTCTAGCCTCCTTGCCATGACCTGTTCAATGTAAGTACTTGTATATGCAAGCAAATGCGACCAATTTTCAATACAGTTCAATATTTGATTCTACTAGGCATAATGGTTCAAAATTATCAAACAAATAAACATACAACACAAACATCAACTAATTAGTGAATTAGAGTTTCAAATTCATAAATTTTGATATATATACAAAAAATCATGTTTTTGATGCCAAATCACAACAAATAATTCTATCTATATAAGTTTTGGTTCTCACACCAGTCTAATGGAAATATATAGATATCACACCTTCGTCACTCGAAAATAAATGCTGATGATGTTTCGAACCACCATCAGAACATCTTCGGGCTACTAGAGTGCGGTTCTATATCTATCCGGTATATTAAAACTTCGAATATACGTTCATGACGCGTATATGCAAAATCTTTCTATAGTGGATTGTCCAAATTCAATATAAATAAATATTCAAATACGTATAAAATGGTTTAAATTTTCAAAACAAAATTGTTTTCATTTGAAAAATCTACTCTTTACACTCGTTCTAGGATACTACTGATCCTATCTCTAACGAGTCATTCTAATTGGATAATACTAATCCAATATCTGATGAATTCTTTCGTATGGTTCTAATGTGTCTTGTTCTCGAGCTCTGTAAACCAAAGCTCTGATACCAAATGAAGCGACCCGAACTTCCCCGGTCTCTGAAGAGATGAGAAAGAACGAATTACTGTGAGGACAAGACAAATCAGAACGCAGACGGAAGAACATTTCATTGTTATTACAACAATTCCATCAAATACAAGAATATACAGAGTATAATTGAATAAATTACATTCGATAAATATCAGAGATTACAATAAATTACATAGCAGCGAAAATAATACAAAGTACAACTGAAGGTGATATACGAATACAGAGCTTTCCGGATATCATTCCAGCTGTAAACCAGGATCCTGTGAATATAAATCTGCAAAACCAAAACTACTGGCTGCCCGTGTCGAAAATAAGGGCATCCAGAGTTTAGGTTAAAACAGTAAACTCCAAGTCAGTAATGTGACTGGTGTGAGAACTAAAACAGTTATTTAAAACTTTACTTTAAAAGAGAGTAATTCAAGGGACCACGCCGTATATCATGGAACAGGTTTCCTCCCAAGAATACCAGTGCATAGAATAAACAACGCAATGCTTTTTCGAAAAATGAAGCTATTATAAGACCTAGGTCCCATCACACAATGCAACGCAAGCCGGAGGATAGGGTTTTCCCTTATAATAGCCAAACATGCTTGGTACGTTTAAAACAAATCATTTGATACTATAATAAGTGTATAGTGTCAAAACATTTTCAATCATAAATATCAATCCTAGGCGGCATGGGTACCATCTATCATGTCGCCATACTAGGCTCTACAAAATAAAACCGAAATACATGTATTGGAAATTGGATTTCCGTCATGAGTCGAGGCAAGGGGCAAACTCCTCTCCGCTTTCGAGACACTCTAGCAAATGTCTCAGGACTACACACTCTGGGCAATCCCAGATCTTCAGGGCCGGTCCTCACTTACGTTAGAGGATTATTTATTCCTGAACACACGTTTCCCGGTCCTTACAGACCTAAAATCGAGGAGCCTCATCCAACAACCACAAAGGTGAAAAGTATATAAATGTTAGGGCTGGTAAGTCACTGACACCACCAAAGCTAGAAAGAAACATCATGCTCTCCCTACAGTCCGTATCCCGTTTTTGACTCATACCGAGGTGTGAGGCTCGCGAATTCACATTATACACAAAGCTGCCACGTAGGCCGTGCTTTGATCATCAACCACAAGACTCTGCTTTTCAACAAAAGCCTTGATCATTGCATCTTAGTGTGCCACACAGGCAATTCATGCCATGCGACTGATGTCCATCGACATACAACCTCTGAGCTCGTACTTCTCAGAGAAGGACGTTAAGCAAGAGAATAAATTCTCCGCCGCCAAACAGATATATATTTAACATAAATCAATCAACACAGAATAAAATCCAATGTCTGACACACAATCCATTTACAAGTTCATTCTGGGTCTGAACGAAACCGGTGGCACTTTCCTCGCATATCCATCGATCTCCAAGTACGTCTGGACGACCACCAACTATTTCCATCCTCTTGGGTGTACAGCCCGATCAGGATCGTTAGTAATTACCCAAACGATGTAAAGACTTCCGGTCTTCAACCACCGTCTTCATGTTCGACATATCGTCGAATCGGTTATTCAGAATGGGTGTAAACCCGGCCTTTCCGAACAATCCGCGTATATTAAAACGAATGATACACAAACACAACATACGCCTCATTCCAATCCATATTCTCAGGGAAAGGTTCCCATTAATTTTATCCAAGATAAATTCTTTAAAATTTATTCTTTAATCTTCCTTTGGAATTCATTTCAAACCAAATTATGGTTTTTCCAACTAGTCGAGATTAGCGAACCACACCGAAGTAATTATTTATTTTATTTCCCAATCCCAACCTATTCATCCCATGAAGCAAAACTAGTAATACTCCATATTTAACACCATAGTGTTGTCGGTAAAATTAATTACCATTCCACGTTCAAATCTAGTTAAAGATTTAACTATCGCTTTGGAGCAAAACTGGTGATACTCCATTCTCGCTCAATTTCTAAATTTGATAATTTAAATTATCAATTTACATTTCAATCTAATTGCAGATTCATTAAAACTCCCTTTTCTGGGTTAAAGAACCAATGTCATTTAAAACACAGTTCACGATAAACCCAAATCACATTCTATTTATTAGCGCGTTAAAGAACGAATGTTATTTAAAACACTGTTCACGATAAACCCACAGATCAATTCTATTTAAAACCCCTTTCAAATCCAATTTATTTATTTAAAAATAAATGGGTTTTAATTTTAGTTCAAAACTAGTTTATTTTGATAAAAATCTATTTTTATCTTTTCAAATGTGGAGTTTTTCATCCCAATTTTTCCCAAATGATTTCATATGATTTTACAATAATTATTACTATTTTTAATAATTTTATCAAGGCCCGTACAGTCGATTTCCATCAACGGCCATCGAACTGCACTTACAGCGACCTTTTCCAAATTTGATTTGGACGTATCTCCAAATCCAACCGTTAGATTTCAAATTTCCAATAGTCTAGAAAGATCTTTTCGATACGAACCCAATGGTTTCGGGTTTAGGAGAATCCGACGGTCGGATCTCCCGTAATGTCCGTTCGAAGTCAATGGTCGAAACTCGCGAACTGCCACGGCGCGGCGCGTTCTATTCAGGCCATTATATTATATATATATATAATATACTTTGTCGATTTCTATTTAAAACGAATTATATAAATCGTTTTAAATTCGTTTCAAAAACAATTTCAACATTCATTTCAAATTCAAATCGATTTTATATTCAATTCCATTCGAATTCGTTTCCTATTCAATTCAATTCGAATTCGTTTTCAATTCAAATCAAATTCGTTTTCTTTTCAATTCAATTCGAATTCGTTTTCAATTCAATTCAATTCGAAATCGTTATATATTCAATTCAATTCTAAATCGTTATATATTCAATTCAATTCTAAATTGGTTTTCTATTCTATTCAATTCGAACTCGTTTTCAATTCAATTCAATTCGAATTCGTTTTCTATTCAATTCAAATCGAAATCGTTATATATTCAATTCAATTCTAAATTGGTTTTCTATTCAATTCAATTCGAATTCGTTTTCAATTCAAATCAAATTCGTTTTCTTTTCAATTCAATTCGAATTCGTTTTCTATTCAATTCAATTCGAAATCGTTATATATTCAATTCAATTCGAAATCGTTATATATTCAATTCAATTCTAAATTGGTTTTCTATTCAATTAAATTCGAAATCGTTATATATTCAATTCAATTCGAAATCGTTATATATTCAATTCAATTCGAAATCGTTATATATTCAATTCAATTCGAAATTGGTTTTCTATTCAATTCAATTCTATAAAAACGAATATAATCGATATAAATATCGTTCGCGTCAAAATAGCGCATCTCTAATCAACACGGCTTTATATATTTCAATAATTCCGTTATTCTATTCAACAAATGAATATTTATTCTTGTCAACACATGACTAATCTCAACGAATGAGTACTGTCCACGTGTGACTATTTTTGTTATTTAATAAATTTTATGAAAATTAAGGCATCTATTGTTTGATATCAAATCAGACTCCCACCGTAAATTAGTAAGAGAACGATTCCCTAAATATTAACCCCGAAGGCCGAAACCAACATCAGATCAATATCCAGGAGACCGCCCATCTTATCTGTTTTCCAGTTAATTTCTAATTTCATATATGATAAAGATGTAAATTTTATTGATAAAATATTTCTTTCAACACATGACTAATCTCAACGGATGAGTACGGTCAACACATGAACCTTTACTTTATAGTGATAAAGATAAAAATTTTATTGTTAAAATATTTCGTTCAACACATGACTAATCTCAACGGATGAGTACGATCAACACATGAACCTTTACTTTATAATGATCTTTATTTTCCCGATTGGAATGAGGCCCAATCAATTACCATATAAAGTTAATTATATGGATTCCATTCAACACATGTATATAATAGCAATGATAAATAATCAACCATCATCCAGAGTGCACTACACTGTATAAGCATCAAATATAGATATCTAACGCTTATAACAGCCTGTCGATCCATCGATCGACATTCAACTAATTATTGGGATAACCATCTATTATCCCAATACCCGTATGGGGTTTCAAATCAACAAACACAGATTTTATTTGTGCAGTTGGGCGATGTGTAAAATTTATCGACCCAATCAATATCAGTCAAATCAGTGTATATAAATAAATCGGCCGATTTGTTTATAGATATTTATTTATTCGCTTTCACGTTAAAATTTATATTTTTAACGATAAAATATTTTATTTTAACACATGAATTTTTATTCAGTTCATTTACAAAATAAAAATGATATTTTTATTTTTCTAACATATTTTTAGAAAATTTCGGCGGCATAACGACACAATACTAGAAACGGGACAAGGCCTAGCCTTATCCCCGATCTAGTGAAGGCCCACGCCATTCACACATCAATCAAATCAATTTCATTTCACCAAACAATTCAATTCAATCCAAACAATCTAACCAACTACACAGCCAAACAAACAAGTCCATGGTCTGTGGACGATTGTGTCCGGTGCTACTAAACACCGTCTGCATCCTAGTATATATATAACTAGAAAAAGAAATTGAAGAGTGAGAAGTTCTCACCAAAGCTATTCCAATCATCTCGACACTTCATTTAGAGAAATCATCGCCATTCTCGCCTTTTGTCGCTTTCGTTGCCCGTAGCCACTACATATATAAAAATCACATTTTTATATACTGATGTCTTTAAAATAAAAATCACATTTTTATTTGTTCACTTTCAATTTAAAAATCATATTTTTATAATCACTTCATATAATTAAAAATCGAATTTTTACATCGCTATTCAATATATAAAAATCGAATTTTTACTTCGTTATTCAATATATAAAAATCGAATTTTTACTTCGCTATTCAATATATAAAAATTGAATTTTTACTTCGTTATTCAATATAAAAAAATCGAATTTTTACTTCGCTATTCAATATATAAAAATCGAATTTTTACTTCGCTATTCAATATATAAAAATCGAATTTTTACATTATAAAGATTTCTCCTTTTCTATTTTAAAAATCTAATCTTTTCTATTTTAAAAATTTAATCTTTTCTATTTTAAAAATCTAATCTTTTCTATTTTAAATATTTCAAACTTTCTTCTATACAAAAATCCCCCTTTTTCTATAAAGATCAAATTTTTATTTAAGAATAATATAGAACCCCTATTTTTTCGAATAAACCAACTACTTTGAAATAAAAATAAACAACTGAAAAGATTAAAAATAAAAATAATTAAAAATAAAGCTTACAGGAATCGGAGAGGAGGGGTGTTGGTGCTCACGCGGAAGCGGAGGTAGAGCGTCGGGTGGTTGCTGCGGTGGTGGTAGGCGGTTTGGGGCTAGGGAGGGTGGCTGTCGCACGAGGAGAGAGAGAATAGAAGGAGGAGGCGCGACAGGGGGGAATAGCGGTGGCATGCGGAAGTCGGAGGGGGCTAGCGACTGCGAACCTCGGTGGAAGTGGGTAAGTTTTCATGGATGGCGGCATGGGTCTCGATCAGAGGAGGGAGGAGAAGGATCAGTGGAGGAGAAGGGTCGCGAGGGGAGGAAGAAGGGGGGGGGGGGGTGCAGCTCCGCCACCTGCGGCGGCACGGTGGTCATCGGGGAGGGGCGACGATCGTCGCTCCCCCTTTCTTTTTATTTTTTTTATTTTCTCTTTTGAAATGAATTTCAACGGGGGGGGGGGGGGGGGGCTGAGAGATAAGGGAGAGGAGAGTTATTTATTTATTATTATTTTATTTAATTATCTCCCAAAAAGCAACTTTTATTTTCGACCTCTAAACGAGGCCCACCGCCTGTCGTCCATAGCGTATTACCCCCATTCCGAACACAATGGGATATGTATTGCAAGCTGATTCGATCGTTATAATCAGTTTCCGTTGAAATCAACATATAACTCTATATATTGAATTTGAACGCGCATTTCAATTTACTGGGGTCACATACTAACTCGAAAAATTCCCGAAAAATATTTTCTAGCTTCGCATTGACGATACGGTCCTAACAAAACTAATTTCATCGAATTCTGAGATCATTGGAAAAATGGCCATTTTCCAGTCGATTAAAATCAACTGAAACTGGTCAAATGCGTTTTCCTTTGCCACGCTCACATATTGATTCGGAAAATTATAAAATTTGAAACCTAGCAATATCTTTACATCACGGACCCAACAAAAGTGGTTTCGTCGAAATCCGAGGTCGTTTGCAAAATTCCCATTTTTAAGGGCCTGAATTCCATAACGACTATTCAGAATTTTCAACTGGGCATATCTTTTGATTCCCGCTATGAAATTTCGATTTTCCGGATTCGTTGGAAAGATATTCTAAAATAGATCCTAATGTTTTTGGTTTCACTAAAATCCGGATTGTTTTGCACCCGGTACATCAAATTGAAGTTTGAAATCGAATTATCGAACTACCGCTCCATTTTCAATTCCTATTTATAATTATATATATATAATTGTTTATATTCTAACGACGACGCGTATAAATATATATGTTCGAATTATATTCAAAATAAATTTCTCGTTGATATTATTTAAAATAATCTATTTTAAATATTCAAAATTCGCTAAAATAGCCAAAATAAAATTTTTAAACTGGCTCAGAATTTCCGGGTTATTACAATTGCGCTGCTAAATCATTCTTGCATTAAATGATGGCACATTCATTTCTGTAGAAAGTGGAGCAATAAAGTTGCTACAATGTTACATTACACACACGCAGTGACGCATGGATCATGGAAGGGAGAATAAATTATTATTTATTTTGGCATTTAATTCAATTAAAATTAAGGGGGGATGGGTACGCAACAGGGAGCAACATACCTTTTTAGCTTTCACTGTATGTATAATTGATGTTGGACATGCAACTAGAGAGGGATGCTTCTTCTCCACTACTTCATTTTTATTTTGCTGGTCCTTCTATCTAAAAAGGCCATGACAAGAAAAAAAAGGAGCAACAGAGAAATGAATGGAGAGACGCAACAAGCCACAATGGATCCATCTCCTCTTCTCTCTTTTTTATTCTCTGACATTCTTCACAACGCCCTGCCCCCCATCTTTTCCACTTCCCATTCTCTCTTCTCTTCACTTTAAAAACTCCATAAGAAGAGGAGACATTTGTTCATTTTTTTCCTAAGATGGCTGTAAAAGAAGACCAAATCATTTTTTTTCAAGCGCACAAAACAATGCTCCAAATTTTTTCATTTTCCTTCGGGTTCGAAAATTTGCTCTTTCCTTCCCCAGGACTGTCACGCCTGGCACAAATTTAAGTGGACTTCTTCACTTTCAAAATGAACACATGGATGAGAGGAAAAAAAAAGAAAAAAAAATAAAAAGTTAGAAGAAGTGGACGTGAGGAGCATGCATGTTTTTGGGGAAGTAGCAGGCGCATGGTGTAGGGGAGAACTTTTTTTAGGCCTTGTTGGGCTTTGGGTTCCAGCGCCATGGATTGGTAAGGTTTTAATTTGTTACTTACTTTAATTAGTTCAACTCAAATGATTTGAACATAAAAGAAGTATATTTGCAAAGAAGAGGGTGCAGGTTGGCTTTAGACTTTGCTACATTGTTTGGTTAGGAATGGCATAGACGTAGTTAAGATAGATTTGCATATATATATATATATATATATATATATATATATATATATGTATGTATATGTGTAAACTTACTTGTTTGGAATATATATAAGTATGTTTTTTTAAAAAAATCTTTTGTACTGTATAAGCTTTGAATTGTTGAAACCATATTTTAGTTATGCTTGCTGGAACCCATGAACTATGTATTTATAACTAAAATTTGTTTTGAAAGCTTTAGTAGGTTGTTCAAATTTTTATGTCATTACAAAATTTTATATACTTATATTTTAATATACGTGTAAGTAAGAAGCTATTGTATAAAGCAACATGTATCTTTATGTAAAAGAGGGAAGTGCTTAGTTCGTGCTTAGTTCTTTGTGTGCTGTGCGTACATGATAACATTTATGAAATGGGAACTTTGTACCATAAAAAAAAGTTTTGCATGTGAATACCCGTAGCTTGCATGGCGGAAAACAACTAATTTGTCCCTTCTAACCTTTTATTCCATACGTTTTGCAAATTGCATTCTAATGCATGTAAGATTTTTTTCCACTTTGCTGCATAGCTTCGAGTCCTTAAAAAAAATTAAAAAAAAAATAAATAAAATAGAATTAACTTTTATTTTGGAAATCAAACTTCGCTCGGTTTATACATGTCTTAGCCGTAATTTCTTTGTTCAGTTCGCTGAAGTTTCGGTGTTGTTTCGGTTTCACGCCTATCTGTTATCGTCTGTAGTTCTGTGCCACGAAAGGTGAATTTTCTCACACCTACAAAAATATTCACATTTTGTGAAATTGAAATCATTAATTGATTTGATTATTTGTTTGTTGGTTGCTATTTTAAATGGACATCTAATTTAAACTGTTAGAAGTTAAATTGACAGTTAGTTTATTTTTGAATTAAATTGCTAGTTAAACCCCAACACATATAATTAGTTAATTATTGCAAATTGAACTGTTTTGGATGATGGTTGTGATGGATGTCTATTTATAGATATATTGAACTGTACAGATGTTTGTCTATATTTTTATATCATTGTTATCACCTTGGATGTTACAGGCATCATCAAAAACTATCATTTCGAATAAATCAAGAAATAGGTTGAAATGATATATACCTAAGACATTTGACCATTGGATTTAAATGATATATATCCATTCCCTGAAATAAGAAATTATTGAAATATGGAAATCAATTTGGTTTGTTTTGAGATTTGAACCTAGGTTCAGATTTACTGGAAAAGGAAAAAAAATTGCTGATTTGAAATTATTTCTGTATAAACTATTTTATATACAAACTATTTTCTGAATTTTATCCTGTTGATATATGGAGTATTTTATATAAATTGTTTCCAAAGCCTATTCTTTCTGTATATATATTAAGTAGTTTATTTTATAAAATATTTTAATATAAATATCCATTTTCAATACTCAAGCTGTTTTGATTTCCAAACTATTCCATATCTCCCAACTACTTACAATTATTCAGAAAATTTATTTAAACCCCAAAACTATTTCAAACTTATAAACTGTTCTAGAAGTGGAATTGTTTACATTTAAATCTCCGATTTAAAAGTAAATATGATTATTTTGATGTTAAAATCATAAGTGAATTCAAAACTATTTTTGAAGTAAATTGAATGATTCGAAGGAAATGTGGTTAATTGAAGTTATAACCAACTATTGAATTTGAAATTTATCTCAAAATGAATATGAATTTTGAAAATAAATATTATTGTGATTAAAATAATATGATATTTTAAAGTAAAATTGGTTTAGTTGAATATGATATTTTGATATCATAACGATTCACTTTTGTAATATAAAAGTACTGGTGTGTAACATGATGTTTTGTTGTTAAAGAGACCAGGGCCTCTTATTGACATACTCTATATCAATGTTGGAACCACTTTAACAATTGTGTACGCGTTGGAGTTCCAGAAATGAAGTAGGATGAATTTGGAGGCGATTACTGGATTTGAAGAAAGTGAACGATAATGGATGACCCCGACACTTGTGTCGATTTGAAATGACTAAAACAGGAGCCGTGCCAGACCAAATGAAGCTTGACTACCTCTTAGTGGACATCTTCTCTTCGATTTTCTTTTGCCTCGGGTCCATACTATTACTATTCAGTTGTTGTTGTTTTGTTGATGCAAACCCTTGATGGGATGGATTTCCCTTTGATTCGATATGGGGTGGATGTGTACGGTGGGCCGTTAGGGGTAACCACCAGTCTGGATCAGACAAACTGGTAGCATACTACCTTGGGTATTGCCTCATGTGCCTTGTCATATGTTTATCCTTATGTGAGACAACTACAATTTTGATATTGGCATAGGTCTATAGGGGACTCACTAGCTACCGACGTTCTACTGGTTATGTTACAGGACCTACATAGACCATGTGCTTGTAAACGGTGTAAGGGTAATCAATGTAATCCCGCTTACACTATTTTTATATTTACTTTACTAATAGACACTATTATAATAGCGAAATTATATTATATAGTATCTAGTTTGACGGATCCTTAGGAGATGGAAATTCCCGTAACATCTCTTGAGTTATGTTTGTGCATGTCCATATGATGTCGATTTGACTTAGATGAGAATATTTTTGCTTGATCCGAGCTTGTTTTATTTTCATGCTACTACGCTCGGGTCAGACTTGATCATTCCAGTTTCAAAGGTTATCTTCCGAAGGATGAAGACGAAGACGGTATACTATTATTACTATTGTATTCCACTGCATTACTATGTATTATCAGTTATGTATATAAATGGATAACTCTGATAAATGTTATAAATGATCAAATATTTATTTTAAACAGCTTCATGAACTGTTATTTGATTATTATATCTTGTTCATTCCTTTGCGAGATTCCGTGCTTGTTTTCTTATTTCTTTCCAATTCTAAATTAATCCCATTGATTATCTATATTTTTGACTATAACGGTTAAAGATATGGATCGTCATTTAACAATCTGTAAATACGTATAGTTTTGAGTTAGACATGTGTGGATTATTGTCGATTCAAAAGGTACAGATTTCCAGGTCGTTATAGTGTCTGACATTAGATTTCATTCCATGTAATTAAATTGATTTGTATTAATATATATCCGTTTGGTGCGGAGAAATTATTCTCTTGCTTAACATCCTCAGAGGGTATATATTGGTAGTTATTGATCGCATGGCGTGAATTGTCAATGTGGCATGCCAAGATGCAAATGATCAAGGCTTTTGTTGAAAAGCAGGGCCTTGTGGTTGATGATCAAAGCATAGCCTGTTTAGGCGTAGCTTTGTGTATAACATGACTTCATGAGCCACACACCCCGGTATGAGACAAAAACGGGATCAGGACTACAGGGAATGCACACATTTCTTTTTAGCTAAGAAGTGGTGTCAGTGACTTACCAGCTCTGACATTTTTACTTATGTGGATGACGGATTATGAGGTACCTCGGGTTTTATCGGTTGTTAGTGGCCATATTAGAGGTTCAAAAGAACTGGGAAGCGTGTGTTCAGGAATTGCCAATCCACTAGCGTTTATGTGTGTACCGGCCCTGAAGATCCAAGGGTTCACTGCGGGGAATCCTGAGTCATTTGCTAGAGTGTCTCGAATCGGAGAGGACGATCCCTAGCCTCGACTCATGATGGAAACCCAATTTCCAATACGACACATTGCTGTTTTGATTATCGAACTAGTATGGCGACATAGTAGGATGGGGTACTATGCCGTCTATGATTGATACATTATGATTGAAATTGTTTTTAAAACATATATACACTAGTAATAATATCAAAATCCGTTTTTTATCGTATCAAACATTTTTGACCATTATAAGGTAAAACTCTATCCCCCGGTTTGCGTTGCATTGTGTGATGGGACTTGAGTCTTATAATGGTTTCATTTTTCTAAAAAGCATTGCGTTGTTTAACGATTTACTTTATTTATGCATGGGCAATCCAATGGAGTAAACCCATTTCGCGTTAGCGGCGTGGTCTTGTGATTAGCCTTATTATTAGATTAATTGAGTTAGATTTCTCATACCAGTCCCATGACTGACCTACAGTTTTTTTCACTGGCAAACTCGGGTGCCCATATTTTCCACACGAGCTGTCGAGTAGCTTGTTTTGCAGATATTTATCTCTTGAGCAGGATTCTGGATTGAAGCTTAAAGCTGTGTCCAGAGCATTTATAGTCTTCCGTTGCAATGTATTAAATTTATTGTAATTTATCTTTAGCTGTATTATTATTTATCAATGTACTCTGATATTCTGTACTCTGATGTAACATTATTATAATGTTTTATAAAAGTCTGATGCTTTTGTTCTGATGTGTTGTATTCTCAAAGTTAACGTATGCGGGATTTGAACGGTCTTGGTCGATTTTGCGATGGATTAGGTCCGGGCAAAATCCGTATCGTTACACCTCCGGTTTCGTTCAGACCCAGAATGGACTTGTAAATGGATGTGTGTCTGACATTGGATTTCATTCTATGTTGATTGATTTCTAATAAATATATATCTGTTTGGTGGCGGAGAATTTATTCTCTTGCTTAACACCCTTGTCTGAGACGTACGAGCTTAGAGGTTATATATTGATAGACATCAGTTGCATGCGTGAATTGTCAGTGTGGCATGCTGAGATGCAAATGATCAAGGCTTTTATTGAAAAGTAGAGTCTTGTGGTTGATGATCAAAGCATGACTTTAAACAGCATAGCTTTGTGTATAGCGTTAATTCACGAGCCTCACACCCCAGTATGAGTTGAAATCGGGATCAGGGACACAGGGAGTGCATACGTTTCTTTCTAGCTAGAAGTGGTGTCATGGTATGGAGCCTAGACATTTTTACTTATGCGGATGATGGATGCGAGGTGCCTCGGGTATGATTGGTCGACGTATTTTCCATTTTGGAGGTCCAATAGGATCGGGAAACATATTGTTCAAGAATAACTAATCCACTAAAGTAAGTGTGGACTGACCCTATAGGAACCAAGGGTTGCCCAAAGTGTGTAATCCTGAGGCATTTGCTAGAGTGTCTTGAATCGGAAAGGAACCATCCCTTGCCTCGACTCATAGATGGAATCCAATTTCTAATACGCGACTTTTTGGTTTTAGTTGTAAACCTATGTATGGTAGCATAATATATGATACCTATGTCGTCTATGATTGATACATTTATATTTGAAGTTGATTTTAAAACTATGCACATAAAGTAATATCAAGATGATCTGTTTTAAAACGTACCAAGCATGTTTGGCTATTAGAAGGGAAAACACTATCCTCCAGCTTGCGTTGCATTGTGTGATGGAACCTGAGTCTTATAATAGCTTCATTTTCCAAAAAGCATTGCTTATTCTATTTTAAACTGAGATGCATATGGAGTAAGCTCGTTCCATGTTATACGGTGTGGTCCCATGATTCCCCAACTTTTAAACTAAATATTTAATATGTAATACCCCGGAAAGCTGAGCCATTTTTTTTTGGCAATTTTGATTAATTTTGAATATTTTAAATGAATTATTTTAAATAATAATGACAAGAAATTTATTTTGAATAAAATTAGAACGTATATATTTATTTGAATCGACATTAGAATATAAATGTTTATTTTTATTTATAAAAGGAATTGAAAATGGCGCGGTAGTTCGAAATTTCGATTTCAAATTTCAAATGAATGTACAGGATTCAAAATAAACCGGATTTTGGCGAAACCAAAAAAATTAGAATCTATTTGAAAAAATCTTTCCAAGAATCTGAAAAATTGAAATTTCATAGTGGGGATAAAATGTTATGCTCAGTTGAAAACTCAGAATAGTCGCTATGGAATTCTGGCCCTTAAAAATGGAAATTTTGCAAATGACCTTCATTTTTGACGAAACCACTTTTGTTGGATCCGAGATGTCAAGTTATTGCTAGATTACAAAATTCATAATTTTCTGAATCAATATGTGAGCGTGGCAAAAGAAAATGTGTTTTGACAGTTTCAGTCAATTTCGATCGACCAGAAAATGGCCACTTTTTTAACAGTCACAGAATTTGATGAAATTAGTTCTGTTAGAACCGTATCGTCAATACAAAGTTAGAATATATTTTTTAGGAATTTTTAGAGTTCGTATGTGGCCCCGGTAAATTGAAATGTGCATTCAAATTCAATATATAGATTTATATTTTAATTTTGACGGAAACTGATCAAAATGATCGAACCAACTTACGATACATATCCCATTGTGTTCGGAATGGGGGTAATTAGTTATGGACGACAGGCGGTGGGTCTCGTTTGGAGATCGAAATTTAAAGTAACTTTTTGAAATAAAAAATTAAATTAAACATAAAAGAAAGTCAACCCCCCCATATACCTCATCCTCTCCTCACCTTTCCAAAACAAATATATATATATATATATATATATAAAATCCGGATCTAAACCCGTCGCTTCCTCCCCCATTCACCAACGCGCCGTCGTGCGTTTGCCGCCGCCCTCCCCCAAGTCCGCACCCCCTCCTTCCTCCTCCTTCTTCTTCGTCGTTCCTCCCTTTTCCCCTCCACCCAGTTCGAAACCCCCAAACAACCCCCTCTTAAGTCCAATCCGACGCAACACCAACGACGGCCCCCCAAGCTCCGACGCCCCTCAGCACCACCTCCAACTCCAGCGCGCAAGCCCCCTCCGGCGTGAATCAACGGTGAGTTTTATTTATTTTATTTAATGTAAATTAGTTTAATTAATTCGCAAATTAGGCAGTAATTAATTTATACATGCCATTGTTTATATATATGATGATATGAACAAAATGTGATTTTTCATGTATGGTTTAAAAAAATGAGATTTGTTTTCATATATGGTTTTAAAATGAGAATAACATGATGTTTTTTTTTTAAATGGGAATAACATGATGAGAATAAAATGAGAATAACATGATGTTTTCATGTATGGTTTAACATGATGTTTTCATATATGGTTTTTCATATATGGTTTTCATATATGGTTTTCATATATGGTTTTAAAATGAGAATAACATGATGAGAACAGCGTGAAAAGGGTTGCGTAAGAATTTCGGGCAAATCCAAGCTGTTCAGAAATTCAGAAATAAAACCGGTGGAGTGGAAACCAAAGGTGAGAACTCCTCACTTTTATTTTAATTTCGTAACACCCATATTTTCTGGTAATTATTTAATTTATTTTATTATTTAAAATATTGGTTTGAATTTAGATAATTGAATTTAATGATTTTCTTTTGAATATATTATTTAAATAAATAATAAAATAATACTTTAATTTTCCAAACAGTCGGAAATTATTGTATTGGCAATATAGAGTGAACAGACAGTTTAAAATGATTCGATATTGGTTATATTGAAGTTATATTGACGATTTCGTTTACTTAACGACGATTGAATATATATATTATAATTTAATTTTAAAACGAGCTGCAGCGGCGCGGTAGCTCGTAATTTGTTGTTTTGAACTTCAAATGGCTGTACAGGGCCCAAAATAAGTCGGATTTTCTCGAAACAAGAAATGCTGGAATCTGTTTGACGATATCTTTCCTATGGAAGAGAAAAATCGAGTTTTCGTGTTGTAGATTTTATTTTATGTCCAAATCAAATTTTGAAAAGGTCGCTATGGAATTTCCTTATATATTATATTTATTTGTTTTATAAATAAAAGGGTTTTTAAATATTTTAAATATCGAACTAAATTGGTTTTCAACCCGAGATATTTTATCTTGAATCTATATCAAATTCTGGTCGTGTATGGCCAATTGCAATATTTTATTTTTATTATAAGTATTTTAAAATTGATTTACTTTAATGTAAACTGGACCGTTTAAAAGGGACTTTACTCAAACGAGCTCTGTTTTCGACGAAACAAATTTTATTGGGACCGAAATGGAAAATAATTGCTAGATTTTCAAGTTGCACGCAAATCGGGGTTATTCTGTGAGCGTGGAAAATTTAGTGCAAATAAAACAGACCATTTGGAGTTAAACGAGCGCAGTTTGAGCAAACGGACACGGAATTCGACAAAACAAGTTTCATTAGGACCGTAACGTCAAATAATACTATGACGTCAATTTCCATTGCGAACGGGGTTTGTATGTGAGCGCAGGAGCGAATAAACGGCGTTTGAAATTGCGAAAGACACGAAAAAAATATCGTTAGTCATCATCACACGTCACGTCAACATAAAATATTATTGTTTCTAACTATAAATAGACCCAAAGGCTCAGCCCATTTCAGTTGTTCATCAAATTCTTCATCAAATTTGCAAATAAGTCCCCGGTTACAAAATAATTTATATCTCAAAATCTGGCAAGAATTTGTAGATGGAACCCAAAGCAATGTTGTAGATCCAGTCGAGGTCTACCTCCACACAAAATTCCAGCACCAAAGGTCACCGGAGTTGGCCGGAAATCATCAATTTCCGTCAAAATTGATTTTGGTTTTTAGGGGTTTTTTGGCAATTTGGATGGGCGATTGACGTTGGGGTCAAAAGGATGTTGTAGAGGACGAAGAGGGGGTTGTTTTCACCTTTGGGTCGACGGTCTGAACCTGACTGTGGCGGTCGGAATCATGAGATAAACGGAGGAGTTCTTTTGCGGCTGAAAGTTGGGTTCGAATTAGATTTCTACAAAATACGACGACGCTGTTTGTCGAGAGGTGTCGAGGGTGAAGGCCGATGAAGCGGGGGTGGACTGCGGTTAGATTGGTGGCGGTCTCGACCCTCCAGGTGATCGGAGGCGTACGAATTCCGGTGGTGAAGCAAACTCAGTCGAACTCGGTTTCTGGATGATCGGAGCAGCTGGGTGGCCGGGGCCCTTGGGCATAGGGGGCTAGCTGATGGGCGGAGGTGGTGAGATAGTCGCGACGGTCCCAGGTTTAACGTCGGCAGCGGAAACGAGGGAGGAAGGTGACAAGGTCTGGTGAAAAGGAAGAGATCGTGGAAGGAATCAGGCACGGAGTAAGCTTCCAGGAGAAAACGCGTGAGTGGGAAACGTGATTGCTAACGTGGTCGACATTATTTAGGTAATTACTTGATTTATTTAATTAACTAAATAATAAATAGTTAGTTAATTATCAGTTATTCTATTTAAACTTGGGACGACAATAACTTTTGGATACATTAACGGATTTCAGCGAAACTGGATCCGTTGGGTTCGTGGCGACGAGCACTACGCATACACGCTGGTTGGGTTGCAAACAGAGACAGTTGAAATTTCACGTAATTTTAAATGTCCATTCAACATCACGTGAAACAAATGCATCAACCGTCTACCATATTGACTGGTGAGTTAATTCTCACACTTTTCTGGACTACTATGATGTGATAAATCCATTTAAAAATACATACTGGTTGATTGGCTGCATTGGTTGCTTATGGTTAATTAACTGGTTGCTATTTGTTATATGGATGTCGTTAATTATTTATTTAAATTATAATGTTATAACCATCTGTGATGCAGAGAAGGATAGGTTGGAGGGATCCGACCGGATTCCTCAAATTAACTTTATGTTGTTTATTTTTATACTGGTTGCACTTGAACTGTTTTAACCCCAAATGACATCAAAACCAATTTGAATATTGATGGTTGAATTGATGTGACCGTTGGTGTGATTTTTAATAAATCGACAGTGATTGGCAGTGGGGGTCCAAATTTTATTGTTTTCAAGACATTGGTTTGCCGTCAGGCGAATTGACTCAGTTATTAAGTTATAAAATTTATTTTATAACTGAGTTAAATTTCTTAGTTTATTTTATTTATAACAATAAATAAGAATTTTATAAATATATTTATACATTTATTATTATGCTTTTAATAGAAAATTTTAAAGTATTCTATAATAAGAATTTAATGTCATGGATGAGAAGCATGAACTTCAGTCAAAACTAACCTACGAGTTAGTAAAGTGGAATAACTATTTTTACAAAATAATTAACTGATAACTTGAATTAATTAAGTTATTTATTTAATTGGAGGAGAGAATGATGACGGAAATCAGTTAACGATTAATTGATGTGTACAGTTGGCAGAAATCAACTATTTTAATTCGAATTTGACAACTGGATTAATCTGATATAAATTGATACAATCAAAACTTTTAAATATTCGTTAAATTAAACAAATGGTGTTAAATGCCAGTTAATCTTCGATTAACTATAATTTAAAGAAATTATTGAACTGGTTTGAGGTATCAAAGTTAATTATTGTTGAATAAGTTTTTAAAAGGATAATTATTATATTGTTACTGTTATATCAAAGTTAACTAATTTTAGTTAGTTAATATTAGAGTTATTTGTTATTTTAATTATTAAAGCAACGGTTTTTAATTGGAATTCAACTAAGAGGTGATTAATTAGCACCAAATTTTAATATAAGTATAACAAGAGTTTTATAAAAGGGATTAAAATCCGAGTTACAGATGGAGTTTGAAAAAGGGTTTTATAAGTAAAAATAGGGACTTCGACAAAGTTTTGTTAAGTATAAATGGAGGCGATATAAATGAGTGATTAAATGGATTGGTGGAAAAGCATATTGGATAGTGACTAACGTAAGTAAAGAGATTCGAAAGTAATTACCAATGTGATATATGGTTTATGAAAATCATATCGAATTCAAAGGGTGAATAAGACTGGAAAGTTTACTCGATGGGGAAAAAGGAATTAACTGGTATAGTGGGTTTTGAAATAAAAAATGAGGTATCAAACCAAAATAAATGGAAATGAAAATGGTGTATCAGAATTGGATATTGCAAACTTGTATTATCTTGAGATAAGAACGGTGTCGATCAAGGTCTGAGAGGTAATTAGAATACCCCAACTTGAACGGCTTCGCTATTATCGAGAGATAATATTAGTTTGTAATGGATAAGGAGGTGATTATCGAGTTATTCGCAAAATTTATCTTTTATTTAAAATAATCTTTTAAAATGGATTTAACTATGCTAGGTACAATTGAGTGGAGATATAATTACTTTTGAATTAATTAGAACTAAAGCGAGTATTTTCCAACTGGAATTCTTTTCTATAACGAGATAAAAGCTAGGATTGAATTAGTCTGGAAAAGATTTGGAGTTTAATTCAAATCATATAAACAAGTTGTGAAAAAGTGTTTTAACCAAACCGATGACTTCCAAAATAAGAGTTCACCTGAGGGCTGAATTAAGTAAATGGTTTATCCGTAATAAAGGAAATATTTTGGGTAATAAATCATATGCAGTTGGATTTAAATGGAAATATAACGATATGGCCTAGTGGTAAAGGAAAAGGGAAAATGGAATTATAGAACTATAACCATGGTTTCAAACCAAAGAAGAATTAAAAAGGGGTTTGGGACAATTATATGATGTTCAATGACAAAAAAAATAAAGATGATTTATAAAATAGGATCATATTTCCAAACAAAGGAAATAAAAGAGAAGCTGATAAAACAGTGTTGAGTAATATTTTCAAAGTAACGAAACCAAAGTAGTTGTGATAAGATTAAATTTATGGAAACAATTATAAGAAATCGATGAAATGGTTTAATGAAATATTTGTATAAAGGACCTGAACTGCCAATTCACATACATACACTATTATGATTTGATAGTTAAACAACCGACTATCAAAACCTGCTTTTATCGATTGTTGGTACAGAAAGATAGGGATCGAGCCTATATTCGAAAACCATTCCGTCCAGCAAATACGTAACATGGAAATCAGAAGATGGTCGAGATGAAGCATAGAAGACCGTTGATCTTCATAAGCGGAAGAACTACTCGTTAAATTCCTCTGGCTAGCTACCAGAGTTATGATGACTTGTGATTCTGTCGTGATTGAAATCTTCGGATTTGCAAGGACTTCTCGCTACTGATCCTTGGGGTGACTCCTATATCGGATGCGGTAGGAGAGTGCCTTCGGTTCATCCTGTTCTTTGATGACTTGTATGGAACAATGTCTGACAGAGTATTTCCAAAGAGGTCACGTACCTTGATTTTTTCAACCGTACCAAGAGTGGAAGCGGAGAAGGAAACTTCTTTTAGCTAACACATAATGTATTGTTGTGTACGTCAATTAGTGATTTAGATGGATCTGACAATGTGGCATTCGAAGTGAATCTGATGTGAGGATAAAGCGAAGCCTCAAGCCTCATCAATCGGTAAATGACAAAAATCAGGCAGGCAGCATGGCTATGTGGGTCGCTCCCATTAGGATGTATAATCACCTATCTAGAGAAATTCCTTTTGCCTCTTTAATCTATCGATGCTGTCCCTTTTCGGGAAACGGTAGTTTGAGCCCAACCGTTGGTGATATACATTCGATACACTCAAGCGAAATGAGTGGTCGGTCATGTGTGGGTCGGGTTGCAAGATGTTCTTGTTGAACCCAGTGTATTTGCCTCTAGAGATACACTATCGGCAGGTGGTCCCATACCTTGTCATAGTTGGAATCCAATCTCCAATAAGTGCCTGCGATTTTGTTTGTATACTATATATGTAGAGCGTGAGATGCAAGCGTTCTGCTAGATTATTATTTATTTGTGGATTGATAGACATTATTATAATATCAGAAAAGATATTGATTTCAAAAATGGTTTGGGTTATAGTAAGCTAAAAAACCGTCCGTGTTTATGTGTGGGCTGGTCTTACTATTATCCTTTTATTTCAAAAAGGATTTTTCAAATTTAAACAAGTTGTGTGTTCTGTGAATTTATCACTGAAAGTATTCCAGACTGACCCGGTGAATTTTGTTTTAAATCAAATGTGCTTGGGTCAGACTGAGTATATTTACAAGTTTTGTTTTCGCTTGGAGTTCCAGGAGCTGGAAGCAGGAGGCTTCACCGTTAGTTATACAAAGTCTATTCCGCTGTGATTAATGCATGTGTACTCTGATAAATGGTATGTATATATACAGTTTCTTTTATAAAGAGATTTGTTATATTATATTTCTTCGTTCCACTGTGAGATTCTGATGTGTTCTTCTTTTTCTTTTATTCTATTACTTCTTTCTTTCTACTTCTCATCCTCTAACTTCTTTCTATTAACAGTCCGGGGTTCGATACTTGGATTTTTGACAGGGAATACAGGTTTATGTATTATTGTTGAAAATTCGAGCGTCGATACTTTCCCGGCCGTTACAATTGGTATCAGAGCTATTGCTTTAGTGATAACCTTGGTTCTGTGGTGTAACTCAATAGAGATGGGGTTAGTAAAGCCCTAGATTGAGTTTGAGTGTATATATGAGAGTACGTATTTGTAATTTATTATAAACTTATTTCCATATAGTTTTGCCTGGATTATATATATATATTTCTCAAATGATTATAATATGGAATTGTTTGAATGATTTGAATAAGAATTCAAATTGACATATTGAACTGGAATAGATTAATATATATATATATAAAAAGATTTCACTTGTGAGATCGAGTAAATGGCAATTGGATGGAAATTAATCCAATATAACTCAATTGATGTGAAACCAAAGTAAAAGTGAACGAGAAAGTACTTATGTGAATCAAAATGGTTTAGTGGGATTGGTATGCCTTGGTTTTTTTATGTTGGATGATTTTTATAGAATTCGCCAACAGTTGATTGAATACCCGTCTAGAATAAATGAATAGAAACTATTGAGATGAATCAAAGATAATGTGGAAATCAAGGAATTGTGTGGATGAAATGAATGATATGGATATTTGGATTTGACTGACATTGTTTTAAATACTAATGAAGTTCATTGAAGTTGAGAACAGGTATAGAGTTAATCCAAAGAGAATCCTGGAGTAATTTGAATCCAGTTGGCATGTTAATTAACCAAGCATGAATATATATCCCTTATCGAATAATAGCACTCGCAAAAAGGTACGCCTATGAAGAATATAAAATTTTGGTTTTATTTGAGTTTTGACTTTGGATTTTGGGATTTTTTTGACCATAAGAGTCGATGTATAGATATTTCTTGAACCTGCGATATTGCAGATGTTCCTTCGTACAGGGGAGACTCTGCAGAAATTTTTCCAAAATTTATGGTGTTAGAATATTTTTGGAAATTTTGGAAAATTTTGTTATTTGGTAAAAATTGGGTTTAAAACCAGTTGGGTTAGTTTGAAATAAAATTGAGTTTTGATTAAATATTTTTGTAATGATAAGGAGTTTGCAGCATTTTTCCTCCCCTAGCATTTTCGAGGACGAAATTATTTTAAGGGGGAAGGAATGTAACGACCCGTATTTTCTAGTAATTATTTAATTTATTTTATTATTTAAAATATTGGTTTGAATTTAAATAATTGAATTTAATGTTTTTCTTTTGAATATATTATTTAAATAAATAATAAAATAATATTTTAATTTTCCAAACAGCCGGAAATTGTTGCGTTGCCAATATAGAGTGAACAGACAGTTTAAAATGATTCGATATTGGTTATATTGAAGTTATATTGACGAATTCATTTACTTAACGACGATTGAATATGTATATTATAATTTAGTTTTAAAACGAGCTGCAGCGGCGCGGTAGTTCGTAATTTGGCGTTTTGAACTTCAAATGGCTGTACAGGGCCCAAAATAAGTCGGATTTTCTCGAAACAAGAAACGCTGGAATTTGTTTGATGATATCTTTCCAATGGAAGAGAAAATTCGAGTTTTCGTATTGTAGATTTTATTTTATGTCCAAATCAAATTTTGAAAAGGTCACTATGGAATTTCCTTATATATTATATTTATTTATTTTATAAATAAAAGGGTTTTTAAATATTTTAAATATCGAACTGACTTGGTTTTCAACCCAAGATATTTTATCTTGAATCTATATCAAATTCTGGTCGTGTATGGCCAATTGCAATTTTTTTTATTATATTGAAGTATTTTAAAATTGATTTATTTTAATGTAAACTGGACCGTTTAAAAGGGACTTTATTCAAACGAGCTCTGTTTTCGACGAAACAAATTTTGTTGGGACCGCAATTGAAAATTATTGCTAAATTTTCAAGTTGCACGCAAATCGAGGTTATTCTGTCAGCGTGGCAAAATTAAATGCAAATAAACAAACCATTTGGAGTTAAACGAGCGCAGTTTGAGCAAACGGATACGGAATTCGACGAACCAAGTTTCATTAGGACCGTAACGTCAAATAATACTATGACGTCATTTTCCATTGCGAACGGGGTTTGTATGTGAGCGCAGGAGCGAATAAACGGTGTTTGAAATTGTGATAGACACGAAATAAATATTGTTAGTCATCTTCACACGTCACGTCAACATAAAATATTATAGTTTATAAATAGACTCAAAGGCTCAGCCCATTTCAGCCGTTCATCAAATTCTTCATCAAATTTGCAAATAAGTCCCCGGTTACAAAATAATTTATATCCCAAAATCCGGCAAGAATTTGTAGATGGAAGCCAAAGCAATGTTGTAGATCCAGTCGAGGTCTACCTTAACACAAAATTCGAGCACCAAAGGTCGCCGGAGTTGGCTGGAAATCATCAATTTCCATCAAAATTGATTTTTGTTTTTAGGGGTTTTTTGGCAATTTGGATTGGCGATTGACGTTGGAGTCAAAGGGATGTTGTAGAGGACAAAGAGGGGGTGTTTTCACCTTTGGGTCGACGGTCTGAACCTGACTGTGGCGGTCGGAATCAGGAGATGAACGGAGGTGTTCTTTTAAGGCTGAAAGTTGGGTTCGAATCGGATTTCAACAAAATCCGGCGATGCTGTTTGTCGAGAGGTGTCGAGGGTGAAGGCCAATGAAGCAGGGGTGGACTGCGGTCAGATTGGTGGCGGTCTCGACCCTCCAGGTGGTCGGAGGCGTACGAATTTCGATGGTGAAGCAAACTCAGTCGAACTCGGTTTCTGGATGATCGGAGCAGCTGGGTGGCCGGGGCCCTTGGGCGTAGGGGGCTGGCTGATGGGCGGAAGTGGTGAGATGGTCGCGACAGTCCCAGGTTTAATGTCAGTGGTGGAAACGAGGGAGGAAGGTGATGAGGTCGGGTGAAAAAGGGGAGATCGTGGAAGGAATCGGGCACGGAGTAGGCTTCCAGGAGAAAACGTGTGAGTGGGAAACGTGATTGTTGACGTGGCCGACATTAGTTAGGTAATTACTTGATTTATTTAATTAATTAAATAATAAGTAGTTAGTTTATTATCGGCTATTCTATTTAAACTTGTAACGACCATAACGTTTGCATACATTAACGGATTTCAGCGAAATTGGATCCGTTGGGATTGTGGCGACGAGCACTACGCATACACGCTGGTTGGGTTGCAAACAGAGACAGTTGAAATTTCACGTAATTTTAAACGTCCGTTCAACATCATGTGAAACAAATGCATCAACCGTCAACCGTATTGACTGGTGAGTTATTTCTCACACTTTTCTGGACTACTATGATGTGATAAATCCATTTAAAAATACATACTGGTTGATTGGCTGCATTGGTTGCTTATGGTTGATTAACTGGTTGCTATTTGTTATATGGATGTCGTTAAATTATTTATTTAAATTATAATGTTATAACCATCTGTGATGCAGAGAAGGACAGGTTGGAGGGATCCGACCGGATTCCTCAAATTAACTTGTGTGTTGTTTATTTTTATACTTTTTGCACTTGAACTGTTTTAACCCCAAATGACATCAAATCCAGTTTGAATATAGATGGTTGAATTGATGTGACTGTTGGTGTGATTTTTAATAAATCGACAGTGATTGGCAGTGAGGGTCCAAATTCTATTGTTTTTAAGACATTGGTTTGCCGTCAGGCGAATTGACTCAGTTATTAAGTTATAAAATTTATTTTATAACTGAATTGAATTTCTGAATTTATTTTATTTATAACAATAAATAAGAATTTTATAAATATATTTATACATTTATAATTATGCTTTTAGTAGAAAATTTTAAAATATTCTATAATAAGAATTTAATGTCATGGATGAGAAGCATGAACTTCAGTCAAAACTAACCTATGTGTTAATAAAGTGGAATAATTGCTTTTACAAAACAATTAAATGATAACTTGAATTAATTAAGTTATTTATTTAATTGGAGGAGAGAATGATGACGGAAATCAGTTAACGGTTAACTAATGTGTACGGTTGGCAGAAATCAACTGTTTTAATTCGAATTTGACAATTGGATTAATTTGATTTAAATTGATACAATCAAAACTTTTAAATATTCGTTAAATTAAACAAATGGTGTTAAATGCCAGTTAATCTTCGATTAACTGTAATTTAAAGAAATTATTGAAATGGTTTGAGTTATCAAAGTTAATTATTATTGAATAAGTTTTTAAAAGGATAATTATTATATTGTTACTGTTATATCAAAGTTAACTAATTTTAGTTAGTTAATATTAGAGTTATTTGTTATTTTAATTATTAAAGCGATGGTTGTTAATTGTAATTCAACTAAGAGGTGATTAATTAGCACCAAATTTTTATATAAGTATAATAGGAGTTTTATAAAAGGGATTAAAATTCGAGTTACAGATGGAGTTTGAAAAAGGGTTTTATAAGTAAAAATATGGACTTTGACAAAGTTTTATTAAGTATAAATGGAGGCAATATAAATGAGTGATTAAATGGATTGGTGGAAAAGCATATTGGATAGTGAATAACGTAAGTAACGAGATTTGAAATTAATTACCAATGTGAGATATGGTTTATGAAAATCATATCGAATTCAAATGGTGAATAAGACTGGAAAGTTTACTCGATGGGGAAAAAGGAATTAACTGGTATAGTGGGTTTTGAAATAAAAGAAAATGAGGTATCAAACCAAAATAAATGGAAATGAGAATGGTGTATTAGAATCGGATACTGCAAACTTGTATTATCTTGAGATAAGAACGGTGTCGATCAAGGTTTGAGAGGTAATTAGAATACCCCAACTTGAACGGCTTCGCTATTATCGAGAGATAATATTAGTTTGTAATGGATAGGGAGGTGATTATCGAGTTATTCGCAAAATTTATCTTTTATTTAAAATAATCTTTTAAAATGGATTTAACTATGCTAGGTACAGTTGAGTGGAGATATAATTACTTTTGAATTAATTAGAACTAAAGCGAGTATTTTCCAATTGGAATTCTTTTCTAAAACGAGATAAAAGCTAGGATTGAATTAGTCTGGAAAAGATTTGGAGTTTAATTCAAATCATATAAAAAAGTTGTGAAAAAGGGTTTTAACCAAACCGATGACTTCAAAAATAAGAGTTCACCCGAGGGCTGAATTAAGTAAATCGTTTAACAATAATAAAGGAAAGATTTTTTGTAATGTCCCGCATTTTTATCGGTTTATATTCGAATATTTAAATCAATTTAAATATTGAATTAGTAATATAAGTGGATTTATATATTAATTTAAAATGAAGTTGAACGTATAAAAATTTATATTAAATATAATTGAGCTCATAATGATGCTGCAGTTCGTAATTCAACGTTTTAAACTTCAACAGAGTGTACAGGGTTCGTTATAAACCGGATTTCTGCAAAACAAGAAATATTGGAATCTGTTGAACTGTATCTTTCTGAAAGAAGTGAAATATTGAGATTTCGTCATATAGATTGCAAGATATGTCAAAATCAAATATTCAGAAAGTCGCTATGAAATCGTATATCGACCATAACGGTTTATTTGAAATAACTTCTTATCGGTTTCGAATTTAGACAAGGTTCTTTTGAGACGTCGTGATAATTTAATTTTTAGAATTTTACTGTAATTTTTAATTAATTAAATATGCAACTATTTGTTTGGAGTATTTTGCACCCTATATCAATATTTTGGGGTTTCAAAATATGAGTTAATCTACCGGTATTATTATATCTTTGGGATCATGGTACATCGCTCGTCACGATAATATTTTTATTTCTGTCTGTAAGCACCGTAAATGTACGGAATTTTACGTAATGGAGCACACAAACGATTTTTGTCTCAAAATGAAATAGAACCTCTATACGGCCATGAAGGAAAATAAATAAAACTAGTGCCAAAGGAGCCAACCTATATATTAGCCTACCATGTACTGCTGTCTCCTTTAGCCTAAATATTGAAAACAGCAAAAAAACAAGAATGACAAGAAATGGACAAGAAATGAAGCATCATCCTATTCTATAGCTATGATATGAAAACTCTACAACGCGGATGTACCCTGAGTCAATTCAGGGAAAACAGTAAAACACCCATCACGCAGACCTTAGCTTAGCTACATGAATAATCAAATCGAAAGATTTGATATCTGAAAATTTGTAAACATGTATATATACTATAAGATAGCAAAGAACTAGCCTTATTTAATATATACACCGTACACTGAAATGACGATGTGAAAACTCATCTCCATCAAAAGAAATCAACTTGTAAACCCATACCACACCCCTAAAACTATCACCTACCCTATATCGTCTACTACTTAATGTCTAAGTAAACTTCATTCATAAGGACAACGTCACTTACATCTAAGCTACCAAGCTAATATATAGCAAGTCTAATATATACAGTACCACACGCTCATACAAAGGCATAATCACTTTAATGCAGACCTCACCGCCATCTTATATCTTGAAACTCAAATCTAATGTACGAAATGAAAACTCAGAATAACCTACCCTAAGACTTATACATACCCTATTACTTCGCTGCAAGGTTTTCCCGTTTATTTATAGCACCCAACACCTTCATTCTTAGAGGAGCATGTCCATGGCCGTGAGCATGTCCATGGCAAAAAAAAAAAAAAAATCAAATCAAAATACTGAAACAAGATCCGTTGCTTGTCCCTAGTCGAGAGCTTTGAGTGTGATATTAGGTGCGTTCATGGTGTCAGGTTGATGGACGTTGGCTTTGTGAAGAACGCAGGGTTAGAGGGGAGTTCACGTTTAAAGTAAATGATTTGGGAAAGTTTTTGGCGAAGCAAAGTTTCACGGTGGAGTGTGATTTGGTGAGGGAACAGTAAAAGAAATGTACAAGGGCGTAGGACTGGTGTTGTGTGTTCAAAAGGGGGCACGTACTTTAGTACAGTAAGAATATGGAAGGGGGCGAGCAAATGTTTGGGCAAAGAGGAACGTGGGATCTCCACAGATGCTACACACATGAAATTGGGAGAATGGCAGTGGTGAGATGGGGAGTAAAAGATGGCGCATGCATGTGAAGTGGGCAAACTTGGAGATCGTTAGCTGTAGTGAATATTATGGTGATTCTTTGAGTTACACGTGTGAAGCAGCAAGGAGCTGAAGGGGTGCATGGAGAAAAGAAGTGCTTGGGGATCTTGGAGCAAGTGTTTTACTAATGAAATACTGATGGTTTGTTTTGAGCGGGCTCGATGGAGCTGAAAATGTTTGGGTGGTGAGTTCTTTTTGATATGCAAACAATGACCGACTGTTTTAGTATTTTGCTATTCCATGGAGATGGTCGGAAAGAACGACGGGGTGGTATGATAATCAAGGGTGGTATTGTAGCGGCGTGCCGCCTGAGAAATGTGCTTGTTCAAAACACAAATGGGCGTACTTTAAGGGTGACAAGTTGGTCATGATGTACAAGGTGCAGGAAAGAATTGCCGGTGGTGTATATCCGGTGAGTGGACTCGTGATAAGGGAAAGCATTAGCAGTAGTAAGATAATACATGCGAGAAGTTCACCGGTGTCGGGCGTTCTGCGAACAGATGAAAGAAAAAGGGCGAAGTAATGGAGTCGTGCGGATCAAAGAATATTTTCTGGTAGTGGAAGAAGAAGCAGTGGTTAAGGGATCAGTCATGCTGGAACTGATTCAAAGAAATTTAGAAGTT
This sequence comes from Allium sativum, assembly GCA_030737875.1. Lineage (NCBI taxonomy): Eukaryota > Viridiplantae > Streptophyta > Magnoliopsida > Asparagales > Amaryllidaceae > Allium > Allium sativum. Next base: position 80,053,518 of record CM060918.1, read on the forward strand.
AATAACGCCTGATACAAATCAGCTGACGCAAATCGTTATTTAACGGTTAACGCGCAAAGGTGAGTAAATTCACTAACTCTGTTCTATTTTAAAATATTATAATTATATTTTAAATATTGGTTGAATGTTGTGTGATGGTCGCTTCGGTAGATTACAATCAAATTGGTTGAATTATATATCGTTGCATATATATACACATCATTGGTTGGACTGATTCCATCGGTTATAATATTTCCTAGTATGGAATCAGTGTTAATTGTTCACTAACATTAGTGGATGCAGGAAAACCGGTTGGTGGAATCCAACTGGATTCCTCAATATTTATATGTACTGTTTGTTTTATATAGATGCACTGTTTGAACCCAAATGACATTTGAAGCCTTGTGTTTATATTAGCATTGAATGGAAATTCAAACGTTATTTTGATTTAACCAGTAGACGGTATCAATTAAGAAAGTGGCAACAACCAACCGTAAATGTATCATTTGTTTTAACCGCTATTGTTTTACCAAAATCCCACCATGTGCGAAGCACGTGTTTCATCATACTTACTAAATGATTTGGTAAAGTGGATTCTTATATTAATACGATTAATAAGTAAGTAGGCGGAGATTAACTTGATGATTAGTAACAAGAATATATTGTTTTAAGAACAATTAAATGAGATATTTACAAATAGATTATGGTTGATTTCATATTTAGTAAGATTAGTTAGAATCGATTATTGTTTATTTAATAGTAAATAAGATTATTTAGAAACAAATTATTATTTTTATAGTAAGCGATACTAGTGAAATTATTGGGATTAATAAATGTTATTTAAAATGAAAGATTTGTTAGAATTGATTAGTGGGTTAATCATGGCTAAATATTTACCAAGCAAACCGTTTTGATCAATAATTGGTTATTTAATTAAATTAGATTGGGTTGATTAATATAATGTAATAAATTAACGAATAGTTGATTTAGTTTAAATAAGATATTAAAGTATAAGGGATTTGTCTAAAGAAGACAAAGCGAAGAGGAATGTTTAATAAGAGATGTCAATATTTTTGTAACGGAAAGAAATGTTAAGATTTTTGTAACAGAAAGAGATGTCAAGAATTTGTAACATAAAGAGATGTCAAGACTTTTGTAACGAAAAGAGATATCGAGATTTTTTTGTAACGGTAAGAGATGTCAAGATCAGTAGAAGGTGGAATATAGCAGCGTATTTCAAGTATTTGAACTATAACGATAAAACAACGCTGTTGACTAGGCTTAAGCGTGACTGTTATGTCGAGATTTGTTATAAAAGGGGAATATCACGGCGTATGACGAGTTTTGAACTATAACGTTAAATTAACGCTGTTGGCTAAGCTTAAGCATGATTTTTATATAGCATTACTCCCGAGGGAATGTAAACAGTTTGTTTTGAAATCCACTTATTCTAAAGTAATAAGTAACGATGATTGTCTAAAGAAATATAAGAACGAGTTGTGGAGAATCGTTTCAGAAAACAATGACATCATTTCGATGTTTGAAATATGATTAGAGTTAAATAACACTATTAGAAATGGGAACTATAATTCGACGATGATGAATGTTAAATAAAAGTGCCCATGGTTGTGTGATGATAGTTATACATTTGATTGGATGTTTGTTTTTACTTCGATAGTTAAATAACCGACTATCGATGTGTTTGACCATCGTTGTCAATTCGGAGAGACCAGTTGGATATATTATCCGAAACCACTCCGTATAGGCATAAGCGCTGCGAATTAGATTATGCTGAAGAAAATTGAAGACGGAGTGAAATGCAATGGCCGTTCTGTTCTAGAATGGTGCTTTATGTTTGTCCAGTCCCAGGACAACTTGTATGGACGAATGTCTGACAGAGTATTCCTAACGGTCACATAAGACGATATTTTCAAAGTATTACGTCTGGTGGCGGAGGAATTCGTTTCTCTTAGCTTTTATACCCGTAATATTTTTGGGAAGATCAACTAGTGATTTGAAGGGTTTGATGATGTGGCATTCAAAGTGTATGGTGGCCAGATGTTTTAAAAGATAGACGTAGCCTCAAGCTTCACAACCGGGAAATGACAAAAATCGGGCAGGCAGCATGGCTATGTGGGTCGCTCCCATTAGGGTGTATAATCACCTATCTAGAGAAATTCCTTTTGTTTCTTAATCTATCGATTCTGCCCATTCGGGAATGGTGGTTTGAGTCCAACCGTTGGTGAAATACATTCGATACACTCAAGCGAAATGAGTGGTCGGTCATGTGTGGGCCGGGTTGCAAGACGTTCTTGTTGAACCCAGGTGTATTCGCCTCTAGAGATACATCATCGGAAGGTGGTCCCATACCTTGTCATAGTTGGAATCCAATCTCCAATAAGCGCCCTGCGGGTTTTGATTTTATACTATGTATGTAGAGCGTGAGATGCAAGCGTTCTACTATTTGGCTATTTATTTGATTAGACATTATTATAATATCACTGGATTTTGATATCAATAATGATTTGGGTTATAGTAAGGTAAAAGCCGTCCGTGTTTATGTGTGGACCGGTCTTACTATTATCTTTTCTTTCAAAGGATTTTTGAAGTTAAACCATACGGTTGGAGGTTACTCACACCAGTCCCATGACTGACCCAGAGTTTATTTTGTTTTGTTTTTCCTAAACTCTTGGGTGCCCAAATTTGTACGGGCAGTCAAGTGTTTCAGGCTTTTACAGATACCCTTAAAGGAGCTGGAAGCAGGAGGCTTCACCACTAGTTATTTTAGAGTTATTTCCGCTGTATCAAATGTTATGTTGTACTCTGATATGGTATGTATATACAAAACAGATTTGTATATCAAAGTTATGTTATATAATACATTTTATTCGTTCCGCTGTGAGATTCGTGTTTACTCTGATTCTGCTCAGTTGTGTTTTTCTTCTTCTTCTATTCTATTAGTTCTATCTTTCTATCTCACCTTCTAATTTCTTTCTATTAATGATCCGGTATTTTCGATGTCCGAACAGTCGACGTTGGGTTTTGTGTCGATTTTCGGGTCGAAAATCTCGTGGTCGTTACAGTGGTATCAGAGCTGAAGGTTAAGTGATTACCTTGGCTCTGTGGCGTGACTCAATAGAGATGGAGTTAGTAATACTCGAGATTGAGTTTGAGTGTATATATATGAGCGCGTATTTGTAGATTTGATACAAAACTGTTTTATATTGTGTTGATTGATCTGATGAGTGGTATATAAATTCCAGATCGACGCGTTTAGCTGACGAGGTCGATAGGATTTATAAACGCTTGGATAGAGAATTTCGACATAATATTGTTTTGAAAAGGGTAAATGAAATTATTTTACCCGAAATTTATTTTGATATAAAAAGAAGTATATGACTTGATATTATTATAATATATTGGATATGTGATCATAATTATGATCGAATAAGATTTATAATTGAATTGGTTATATAAATAACCAATCGAAATATTTTATAAATATAATATGTAAAATCAGATGAACTGAATCTGAAATTTAAACCAGAATTGGAATAAAAAAATTATGAAGCATGAAAATGTTTGTAAATGAAATTTGAATTAAATATATGGAATTTTAAGATCTTGGGGAAATTTTGAAATATTATCCAAGTTTCGAAAAGATATTTTTGAAGTAATTTCAAATAAAAGTATTTGAATATGAGTTTTGAAAGTGATATAGTATTGAACTCACTTTGATCGCTGGGAAATGAATTCCGATGATGAAGTCGACCATTATCTGTATTCATTTTCGAGTTTCTAAGTGACGGATTACTACCAAAGATTTTGTTTTGAAATAAGTTGTTCAGAAATTCAAATGTTTTGAATTGCTATGTTATGAATATATATGATTTCAAACTGATTTGAAATGAAAACCCTAGGGAATTGAATTCTGAAATTTAAAATTTACTTATGAAGTAAATAAACAGAGAATTTAAATAAGTCAAATAAAAGTGGAGTTGAATCAAAGCCAAGTAAGGGGAAAACGTACTAGAATAAGGATTTGACTTGGCAAAATAGTTGAGTTGTGAATTGAGATTAGGAATGGAACCGAACTTGGTTTGGAAATTTGATTATTTGGAATTGGAATTGAACTGGAGTTTGAAAAAGGAATTTGAGTTGGGATGTAAGAGAATTATTGATTGAGAATAAACTGACTGGAGATCAGTTGGAGATGCATTTGGGTATGCTGAATGGATTGCAAATGGAAACGAGAAAGTTGGATGCCCGATAAAGGGAGAAGGCCAGAGTGGCGTGTGGTAATAGTACCGAATGAACCATGCAGCAGAGAGGCTGACGAAATTCTCCGAAAATTAAAGTGTTAGAAAATTTTCCGAATTTTGAAAAATTTCGTTACAAAGAAGAGAATTAATATTTTGACCAGTTCAGTTGGAACTGAAATTATGAAGTAAACCAAAAGAATTTTTAACATGTTTACAACAGAAATTGTAGCATTTTTCCTACCTTAGCAATTTCGAGGACGAAATTATTTTAAGGGGGAAGGAATGTAATGTCCCGCATTTTTATCGGTTTATATTCGAATATTTAAATCAATTTAAATATTGAATTAGTAATATAAGTGGATTTATATATTAATTTAAAACGAAGTTGAACGTATAAAAATTTATATTAAATATAATTGAGCTCATAATGATGCTGCAGTTCGTAATTCAACGTTTTAAACTTCAACGGAGTGTACAGGGTACGTTATAAACCGGATTTCTGCAAAACAAGAAATATTGGAATCTGTTGAACTGTATCTTTCTGACAGAAGTGAAATATTGAGATTTCGTCGTATAGATTGCAAGATATGTCAAAATCAAATATTCAGAAAGTCGCTATGAAATCGTATATCGACCATAACGGTTTATTTGAAATAACTTCTTATCGGTTTCGAATTTAGACAAGGTTCTTTTGAGACGTCGTGATAATTTAATTTTTAGAATTTTACTGTAATTTTTAATTAATTAAATATGCAACTATTTGTTTGGAGTATTTTGCACCCTATATCAATATTTTGGGGTTTCAAAATATGAGTTAATCTACCGGTATTATTATATTTTTGGGATCATGGTACATCGCTCGTCACGATCATATTTTTATTTCTGTCTGTAAGCACCGTAAATGTACGGAATTTTACGTAATGGAGCACACAAACGATTTTTGTCTCAAAATGAAATAGAACCTCTATACGGCCATGAAGGAAAATAAATAAAACTAGTGCCAAAGGAGCCAACCTATATATTAGCCTACCATGTACTGCTGTCTCCTTTAGCCTAAATATTGAAAACAGCAAAAAAACAAGAATGACAAGAAATGGACAAGAAATGAAGCATCATCCTATTCTATAGCTATGATATGAAAACTCTACAACGCGGATGTACCCTGAGTCAATTCAGGGAAAACAGTAAAACACCCATCACGCAGACTGAAAATTTGTAAACATGTATATATACTATAAGATAGCAAAGAACTAGCCTTATTTAATATATACACCGTACACTGAAATGACGATGTGAAAACTCATCTCCATCAAAAGAAATCAACTTGTAAACCCATACCACACCCCTAAAACTATCACCTACCCTATATCGTCTACTACTTAACGTCTAAGTAAACTTCATTCATAAGGACAACGTCACTTACATCTAAGCTACCAAGCTAATATATAGCAAGTCTAATATATACAGTACCACACGCCCATATAAAGGCATAATCACTTTAATGCAGACCTCACCGCCATCTTATATCTTGAAACTCAAATCTAATGTACGAAATGAAAACTCAGAATAACCTACCCTAAGACTTATACATAACCTATTACTTCGCTGCAAAGTTTTCCCGTTTATTTATAGCACCCAACACCTTCATTCTTAGAGGAGCATGTCCATGGCCGTGAGCATGTCCATGGCAAAATTAAAAAAAAAATCAAATCAAAATACTGAAACAAGATCCGTTGCTTGTCCCTAGTCGAGAGCTTTGAGTGTGATGTTAGGTGCGTTCATGGTGTCAGGTTGATGGACGTTGGCTTTGTGAAGAATGCAGGGTTAGAGGGGAGTTCACGTTTAAAGTAAATGATTTGGGAAAGTTTTTGGCGAAGCAAAGTTTCACGGTGGAGTGTGATTTGGTGAGGGAACAGTAAAAGAAATGTACAAGGGCGTAGGACTGGTGTTGTGTGTTTAAAAGGGGGCACGTACTTTAGTACAGTAAGAATATGGAAGGGGGCGAGCAAATGTTTGGGCAAAGAGGAACGTGGGATCTCCACAGATGCTACACGCATGAAATTGGGAGAATGGCAGTGGTGAGATGGGGAGTAAAAGATGGCGCATGCATGTGAAGTGGGCAAACTTGGAGATCGTTAGCTGTAGTGAATATTGTGGTGATTCTTTGAGTTACACGTGTGAAGCAGCAAGGAGCTGAAGGGGTGCATGGAGAAAAGAAGTGCTTGGGGATCTTGGAGCAAGTGTTTTACTAATGAAATACTGATGGTTTGTTTTGAGAGGGCTCGATGGAGCTGAAAATGTTTGGGTGGTGAGTTCTTTTTGATATGCAAACAATGACCGACTGTTTTAGTATTTTGCTATTCCATGGAGATGGTCGGAAAGAACGACGGGGTGGTATGATAATCAAGGGTGGTATTGTAGCAGCGTGCCGCCTGAGAAATGTGCTTGTTCAAAACACAAATGGGCGTACTTTAAGGGTGACAAGTTGGTCATGATGTACAAGGTGCAGGAAAGAATTGCCGGTGGTGTATATCCGGTGAGTGGACTCGTGATAAGGGAAAGCATTAGCAGTAGTAAGATAATACATGCGAGAAGTTCACCGGTGTCGGGCGTTCTGCGAACAGATGAAAGAAAAAGGGCGAAGTAATGGAGTCGTGCGGATCAAAGAATATTTTCTGGTAGTGGAAGAAGAAGCAGTGGTTAAGGGATCAGTCATGCTGGAACTGATTCAAAGAAATTTAGAAGTTAATAACGCCTGATACAAATCAGCTGACGCAAATCGTTATTTAACGGTTAACGCGCAAAGGTGAGTAAATTCACTAACTCTGTTCTATTTTAAAATATTATAATTATATTTTAAATATTGGTTGAATGTTGTGTGATGGTCGCTTCGGTAGATTACAATCAAATTGGTTGAATTATATATCGTTGCATATATATACACATCATTGGTTGGACTGATTCCATCGGTTATAATATTTCCTAGTATGGAATCAGTGTTAATTGTTCACTAACATCAGTGGATGCAGGAAAACCGGTTGGTGGAATCCAACCGGATTCCTCAATATTTATATGTACTGTTTGTTTTATATAGATGCACTGTTTGAACCCAAATGACATTTGAAGCCTTGTGTTTATATTAGCGTTGAATGGAAATTCAAACGTTATTTTGATTTAACCAGTAGACGGTATCAATTAAGAAAGTGGCAACAACCAACCGTAAATGTATCATTTGTGTTAACCGCTATTGTTTTACCAAAATCCCACCGTGTGCGAAGCACGTGTTTCATCATACTTACTAAATGATTTGGTAAAGTGGATTCTTATATTAATACGATTAATAAGTAAGTAGGCGGAGATTAACTTGATGATTAATAACAAGAATGTATTGTTATAAGAACACCTAAATGAGATATTTACAAATAGATTATGGTTGATTTCATATTTAGTAAGATTAGTTAGAATCGATTATTGTTTATTTAATAGTAAATGAGATTATTTAGAAACAAATTATTATTTTTATAGTAAGCGATACTAGTGAAATTATTGGGATTAATAAATGTTATTTAAAATGAAAGATTTGTTAGAATTGATTAGTGGGTTAATCATGGCTAAATATTCACCAAGCAAACCGTTTTGATCAATAATTGGTTATTTAATTAAATTAGATTGGGTTGATTAATCTAATGTAATAAATTAACGAATAGTTGATTTAGTTTAAATAAGATATTAAAGTATAAGGGATTTGTCTAAAGAAGACAAAGCGAAGAGGAATGTTTAATAAGAGATGTCAATATTTTTGTAACGGAAAGAGATGTTAAGATTTTTGTAACAGAAAGAGATGTCAAGAATTTGTAACATAAAGAGATGTCAAGACTTTTGTAACGAAAAGAGATATCGAGATTTTTTTGTAACGGTAAGAGATGTCAAGATCAGTAGAAGGTGGAATATAGCAGCGTATTTCAAGTATTTGAACTATAGCGATAAAACAACGTTGTTGACTAGGCTTAAGCGTGACTGTTATGTCGAGATTTGTTATAAAAGGGGAATATCACGACGTATGACGAGTTTTGAACTATAACGTTAAATTAACGCTGTTGGCTAAGCTTAAGCATGATTTTTATATAGCATTACTCCCGAGGGAATGTAAAGAGTTTGTTTTGAAATCCACTTATTCTAAAGTAATAAGTAACGATGATTGTCTAAAGAAATATAAGAACGAGTTGTGGAGAATCGTTTCAGAAAACGATGACATCATTTCGATGTTTGAAATATGATTAGAGTTAAATAACACTATTAGAAATGGGAACTATAATTCGACGATGATGAATGTTAAATAAAAGTGCCCATGGTTGTGTGATGATAGTTATACATTTGATTGGATGTTTGTTTTTACTTCGATAGTTAAATAACCGACTATCGAAGTGTTTGACCATCGTTGTCAATTCGGAGAGACCGGTTGGATATATTATCCGAAACCACTCCGTATAGGCATAAGCGCTGCGAATTAGATTATGCTGAAGAAAATTGAAGACAGAGTGAAATGCAATGGCCGTTCTGTTCTAGAATGGTGCTTTATGTTTGTCCAGTCCCAGGACAACTTGTATGGACGAATGTCTGAAAGAGTATTCCTAACGGTCACATAAGACGATCTTTTCAAAGTATTACGTCTGGTGGCGGAGGAATTCGTTTCTCTTAGCTTTTATACCCGTAATATTTTTGGGCAGATCAACTAGTGATTTGAAGGGTTTGATGATGTGGCATTCAAAGTGTATGGTGGCCAGATGTTTTAAAAGATAGACGTAGCCTCAAGCTTCACAACCGGGAAATGACAAAAATCGGGCAGGCAGCATGGCTATGTGGGTCGCTCCCATTAGGGTGTATAATCACCTATCTAGAGAAATTCCTTTTGTTTCTTAATCTATCGATTCTGCCCATTCGGGAACGGTGGTTTGAGTCCAACCGTTGGTGATATACATTCGATACACTCAAGCGAAATGAGTGGTCGGTCATGTGTGGGCCGGGTTGCAAGACGTTCTTGTTGAACCCAGGTGTATTCGCCTCTAGAGATACATCATCGGAAGGTGGTCCCATACCTTGTCATAGTTGGAATCCAATCTCCAATAATCGCCCTGCGGGTTTTGATTTTATACTATGTATGTAGAGCGTGAGATGCAAGCGTTCTACTATTTGGCTATTTATTTGATTAGACATTATTATAATATCACTGGATTTTGATATCAATAATGATTTGGGTTATAGTAAGGTAAAAGCCGTCCGTGTTTATGTGTGGACCGGTCTTACTATTATCTTTTCTTTCAAAGGATTTTTGAAGTTAAACCATACGGTTGGAGGTTACTCACACCAGTCCCATGACTGACCCAGAGTTTATTTTGTTTTGTTTTTCCTAAACTCTTGGGTGCCCAAATTTGTACGGGCAGTCAAGTGTTTCAGGCTTTTATAGATACCCTTAAAGGAGCTGGAAGCAGGAGGCTTCACCACTAGTTATGTTAGAGTTATTTCCGCTGTATCAAATGTTATGTTGTACTCTGATATGGTATGTATATACAAAACAGATTTGTATATCAAAGTTATGTTATATAATACATTTTATTCGTTCCGCTGTGAGATTCGTGTTTACTCTGATTCTGCTCAGTTGTGTTTTTCTTCTTCTTCTATTCTATTAGTTCTATCTTTCTATCTCACCTTCTAATTTCTTTCTATTAATGATCCGGTATATTCGATGTCCGAACAGTCGACGTTGGGTTTTGTGTCGATTTTCGGGTCGAAAATCTCGTGGTCGTTACATTTTTGGGTAATAAATCATATGCAATTGGATTTAAATGGAAATATAGCGATATAGCCTAGTGGTAAAGGAAAAGAAAAAATGGAATTATAGAACTATAACCATGGTTTCAAACCAAAGAAGAATTAAAAAGGGGTTTGGGATAATTATATGATGTTCAACGACAAAAGAAAATAAAGATGATTTATAAAATAGAATCATATTTCCAAACAAAGGAAATAAAAGAGAAGTTGATAAAACAGTGTTGAGTAATATTTTCAAAGTAACGAAACCAAAGTAGTTGTGGTAAGATTAAATTTATGGAAATGATTATGATCAATCGTTGAAATGGTTTAATGAAATATTTGTATAAAGGACCTGAGCTGCCAATGCACATAAATACACTTTTATGATTTGATAGTTAAACAACCGACTATCAAAACCTGCTTTTATCGATTGTTGGTAGGAAAGACCGGGATTGAGTCTATACTCGAAAACCATTCCGTCTAGCAAATACGTAACGTGGAAATCAGAAGATGGTCGAGATGGAGCATAGAAGACCGTTGATCTTCATGAGCGGAAGAACTACTCGTTAAATTCCTCTGGCTAGCTACCAGAGTTATGATGACTTGTGATTCTGTCGTGATTGAAATCTTAGGATTTGCAAGGACTTCTCGCTACTGATCCTTGGGGTGACTCCTATATAGGATGCGGTAGGAGAGTGCCTTCGGTTCATCCTGTTCCTGTATGATTTGTATGGATGAATGTCTGACAGAGTATTTCCAAAGAGGTCACGTACCTTGATTACTTCAACTGTACCAAGAGTGGAAGTGGAGAAGGAAACTTCTTTTAGCTAACACGTAATGTATTGTTGTGGACGTCAATTAGTGATTTTGATGGATTTGACAATGTGGCATTCAAAGTGAATCTGATGTGAGGATAAAGCGTAGACTCAAGCCTCATCAACCGGTAAATGACAAAAATCGAGCAGGCAACATTGCTATGTGGGTCACTCCCATTAGGATGTATAATCACCTATCTAGAGAAATTCTTTTTGCCTCTTTAATATATCGATGCTATCCCTTTTCGGGAAACGGTTGTTTGAGCCCAACCGTTGGTGATATACATTCGATACACTCAAGCGAAATGAGTGGTCGGTCATGTGTGGGTCGGGTTGCAAGATGTTCTTGTTGAACACAGTGTATTTGCCACTAGAGATACACTAACGGCAGGTGGTCCCATACCTTGTCATAGTTGGAATCCAATCTCCAATAAGTGCCTGCGATTTTGTTTGCATACTATATATGTAGAGCGTGAGATGCAAGCGTTCTGCTAGACTATTATTTATTTGTGGATTGATATACATTATTATAATATCAGAAAAGATATTGATTTCAAAAATGGTTTGGGTTATAGTAAGGTAAAAAACAGTCCGTGTTTATGTGTGGGCTGGTCTTACTATTATCCTTTTATTTCAAAAAGGATTTTTCAAAGTTAAACAAGTTGTGTGTTCTATGAATTTATCACTGAAAGTATTCCAGACTGACCAAGTGAATTTTGTTTTAAATCAAATGTGCTTGGGTCAGACTGGGTATATTTACAGGTTTTGTTTTCGCTTGGAGTTCCAGGAGCTGGAAGCAGGAGGCTTCACCGTTAGTTATACAAAGTATATTCCGATGTGATTGATGTATGTGTACTCTGATAAATGGTATGTATACATGCAGTTTCTTTTATAAAGAGATTTGTTATATTATATTTCTTCATTCCGCTATGAGATTCTGATGTGTTCTTCTTTTTCTTCCATTCTAATACTTCTTTCTTTCAACTTCTCATCCTCTAACTTCTTTCTATTAACAGTCTGGGGTTCGATACTTGGATTTTTGACAAGGAATACGGGTTTATGTATTATTGTTGAAAATTCGAGCGTCGATACTTTCCCGGGCCGTTACAAATTTCTAGTTTGAAATATATACTAGGATGTAGACGGTGCTTATCAGCACCCGACACCCGTTGTCCACAAACCATGGATGACTTGTTTGTTTAATTGATGTGTTGTGAAAGTTAATTGTGTGAAGTGGAATGAATAAAATATTTTATTGTTAAAAATATAATTTTTAATGTGTATATAAAATAAATATTTACAAACAAATCAGACGATTTGTTTATGTACACCCATTTGAAGGATATTGTTTTGGACGATAAATTTTACACATCGCCCAACTGCACAAATAAAATCTGTGTTCGTTGATTTGAAACCCCACACGGGTGTTGGGATGATATTTGGCGTACACTAATCCTAAATAATTAGCTGTATGTCGATCGATTGATTGACAAGCTGTTATAAGCATTAAACATTTATATTTGATGCTCATGCAGTGTAGAATGCACTCTGGATGATGGTTGATTATTTAACGTTGCTATTATGTACATGTGTTGTATGGAATCCATATAATTAACATTATATGGTAATTGATTGGGCCTCATTCCAATTTGGAAAATAAAGAATATTCATGTGTTGAATAAAATAAAATTCATGTGTTGAATAAAATATATATTCATGTGTTGAATAAAAGAAAATTCATGTGTTGAAGAAAATATTCATTTGTTGAATAGAATAACGAAGTTATTGAAAGATATAAAGTTGTGTTGATTAGATTTGCGCCATTTTGACGCGAACGATATTTATATCGATTATATTCATTTTTATAATGAATATAGAAAAGGAAGTAATTTCAAAATATAACATTTTTGAAAATACTATCACTTATATATATATCGATGATATGGAATATTCAATTTTGATTAGAAACTGAATAGGAAGTTGAAATCGTTTTGAAAACGAATTTAAAACGATTTATAAAATACGTTTTAAAAGGAAATCGACGATATATATATATATATATATATATATATATATATATATATATATATATAATGGCCTGAATAGAACGCGCTGCGGCAGTTCGCGAATTTCGACCATTGACTTCTAATGGACATTATGGGAGATCCGACTGTCGGATTCTCCTAAAACCGGAACCGTTGGGTTCGTATCGAAAATATCTTTCTAACAAATATTAGAGATTAGAAATCTAACGGATGGATTTGGAATTATCTCCAATTCAAATTTGGAAAAGGTCGCTGTAAGTGCAGTTCGATGGCCGTTGATGGAAATCGACTGTACGGGCCTTGATAAAATTATTAAAAATAGTAATGACTTGTGTAAAATCATAAGAAATGATTTGGAAAGAATTGGGATGAAAAATTCCATATTTGAAAAGATAAAATAGATTTTTATCGAAATGAACTAGTTTTGAACTAGAATTATAATCCATTTATTTTTGAAATAAATAAATTGGATTTGAAAAGGTTTTAAAAGTAACCAGAATTTCCAATAATTGTATTGGAATGGATTGGAACTGAAATTGTCTTTGGAATATTTCGATGTTGGATTTCGTGATTATATAGATATTGTTATGGAAATTTGAAAGATATATTTATATCGTTATTTCCAATACGATATTTGTTGGTCGTAGAATTTGATATTGAATATAAGCCGATATATTTTCTATTCAGAGCCTTGTATTTAATATCAAATGGAATTTGGGTTTATTGTGAACGGTGTTTTAAATAATACTTGTTCTTTAACCCGATTAACAGTGAAATGTGATTTGGAATTTATAAATCTTTTGTTAAGATTTAAAGGAGATTTTCCAAAGTAAAGTTTTCCAATTTAATAAAATAAATTGGAATGGAATGGAATTCGATTTGGTAATAATCGAAGTGAATTTCTGTGGAGGAAGACAACTAATATATCTGGAATTTAAAAGGCTTTGCCGTTATTCCATTTATATTATTAGTCGGATATGGAAGTTTATATCGATTATATATATATCGATTTGTTTTCCATGAGAATTCCATTGTAAATGGAATGTGATTTTGGGTTGTCGTGAATGGTATCTTTAATAATACTGTACTTAGACCCATCGGAGTTAAGAAAATCGGAAACTAACTGGAGATTAGTTAAGTTGAATGATTTCCTGGGTATTGATCTGATGTTGGTTTCGCCCTTTGGGGTTATTACTTAGGGAATTGTTCACTTGCTAATTTATGGTTAAAGGCTGATGGAATGGAATATGATTTTGGGTTTATTGTTAACCGTGTTTTAAATGACATTAGTTCTTTAACCCAGTTAAAGACAGGATATGATTTCCCAAGTTAAACAATCATTGATATTGATTTTTGGGAAGATTAAAACTAAGCGGAGTTTTAATGAATCTTTAATTAGGTTGAAATGATCGAGAATGGAGTATCACCAGTTCTTGTTGCAGTCATGATGGGGGGTTCTCGCTTCGCGGTTTGGTGGAGAACGGGAGACTCTTACCCCCACATGTCCCTTGCGTGGGTTGGTTAGGAAGTGGCCGGGAGGCTCGAGAGGGTCGCCGTAAAACAAGCGTACTGGGGGACCACTTGGAAGCCACGGTGGGTTTTACCTGCTATAATGGAGGATGAAGGGATGGTTGCAAAGCCTACTAGATTTCGCGTTATCGTCTCATTTGGTATCAGAGCTTTGGTTTACAGAGCTCGAGAACAAGACACGTTAGAACCAAAGGAAAGAATTCATCAAAGATTGGATTAGTAATATCCAATGAAAATGACTCGTTAGAAATGGGATCAGTAGTATCCTAGAATGAGTGTGAAGAGTATATTTTTAAAATAAATGAAAATGAATTTTGTTTTGAAAATTTAATCTTTATTCAACGTATTTGAATATTTATTTGTATTGAATTTGGGCAATCCAATATATAAAGATTTTGCATATACATCTGATCCACGGGTATTCGAAGTTTTAATATATTGGGTAGATATAGAGTCACACTGTAGTCGCCCGGAGACGATCCTGATGATTACTATAGTATCATCAGTATTAGTATTTGAGTTTCGAAAGTGGGATGTTTATATATTTCCATAGACTGGTGTGAGAACCAAAACTAAATAGGGCTATTGTTGTGATTTGGCATCAAAAATGTGATTTTTTGAATATGTATCAAAATTCTGAATTTGACACGATAATCAACTAATTGATTGATGGTGGTGTTGTTCGATTATTGTTTGATTAATTAAATGTTAAACCTTTAGCCAAATTGAATCAAATATTGAATTGTATTGAAAATTGTTTGAAAATGCATGCATGTACATATGTATGTGTGAACAGGTCATAGCAAGGAGGCTATAGCAGAAGAATAAAATTGTTTGCCCGACAAATAGGTACATGTTTATTGTATTTCTTGGGTTTTTGATGATTTTATGAGCCGATTGGCTAGCCGCTTGGCTGTTTCTTTTTCTTTTTGGATTGGTGAGGGCTATGGGAGGCTATCTGAAATATCCTAAAGCTCCCAGTGTAGGGGAGGTTATGGCGAAATTTTAGGGTGTTAGCCAAAATTTTGAAAATTTTGAAAAGTTCTTAGAAACTGAAAAGTTGAAGAACTTAAGCCATAATGAAAATAGTGAAAGTTGGGTTGGTTTGTAAAACAACTTTCGGCTTCGTTCCTTTTCGGGACGAAAAGTTTTAAGTGGGGGAGATTGTAATAACCCGGAAATCTAAGCCAATTTAAAAATTTTATTTTGGCAATTTTGATGAATTTTGAATATTTAAAATGAATTATTTTAAATAATAACAACAAGAAATTTATTTTGAATAGAATTAGAACGTATATATTTATTTGAATCGACGTTAGAATATAAATATTTATTTTTATTTATAAAAGGAATTGAAAATGGCGCGATGGTTCGAAATTCCGATTTCAAATTTCAAATGAATGTACAGCATTCAAAATAAACCAGATTTTGGCAAAACCAAAAATATTAGAATCTATTTGAAAATATCTTTCCAACGAATCCGAAAAATTGAAATTTCATAGCGGGGATAAAATGTTATGCCCAGTGGAAAATTTAGAATAGTCACTATGGAATTCTGGCCCTTAAAAAGGGAAATTGTGCAAACGACCTTCGTTTTCGATGAAACCACTTTTGTTGGATCCAGGATGTCAAGTTATTACTTGATTCCAAAATTCATAATTTTATGAATCAATATGTGAGCATGGCAAAAGAAAATGTGTTTTGACAGTTGTCAATCAATTTTGATCGACCAGAAAATGGCCATTTTTCTAACGGTCTAAGAATTTGACGAAATTAGTTTTGTTAGAACCGTATCGTCAATACAAAGTTAGAAAATATTTTTCGGGAATTTTTAGAGTTCATATGTGGCCCCGGTAAATTGAAATGTGCGTTCAAATTCAATATATAGATTTATATTTTGATTTTGACGGAAACTGATCGAAATGATCGAACCAGCTTACGATACATATCCCATTGTGTTCGGAATCGAGGTAATTAGTTATGGAAGACAGGCAGTGGGTCTCATTTGGAGATCGAAATTTAAACTTTTTGAAATTAAAAATTAAATTAAACATAAAAGAAAGTCAACCCCCCATATACCTCATCCTCTCCTCACCGTTCCAAAACAAAAAAAATAAGATAAAAAAAAAAAAAACCGAATCTAAACCCATCGCTTCCTACCCTATTCACCATCGCGCCGTCGTGCGTTTGCCACCGCCCTCCCCCAAGTCCGCACATCCTCCTTCCTCCTTCTTCTCCGCCGTTCCTCCCTTTTCCCCTCCACCCAGTTCGAAACCCCCAAACACCCCCCTTAAGCCCAATCCGACGCAACACCAACGACAATCCCCCAAGCTCCGACGCCCCTCAGCACCACCTCCAACTCCAGCGCGCAAGCCCCCTCCGGCGTGAATCAACGGTTAGTTTTTATTTATTTTATTTAATGTAAATTAGTTTAATTAATTTGCAAATTACGCAGTAATTAATTTATAAATACCATTGTCTATATATATGATGATACGAAAAAAATGTGATTTTTCATGTATGGTTTTAAAAAAATGAGATTTGTTTTCATATATGGTTTTAAAATGAGTATAACATGTTGTTTTTTTCAAATTAAGATAGAAGCGATTTTTAAAAATATAAAGAAGTGATTTTTATTTTAGAAGTAGCAGTTTAAAAATATGATTTTTATTATGAGGTTAGCAAATAAAAATGTGATTTTTATTTATATGAACAACATATAAAAATGTGATTTTTATTTATATGAACAGCATATAAAAATGAGATTTTTACTATGAACAGCATGAAAAGGGTTGCGTAAGAATTTTGGGCAAATCCAAGCTGTTCAAAAATTCAGAAATAAAACCGACGGAGTGGAAACCAAAGGTGAGAACTCCTCACTTTTATTTTAATTTCTAGTTTGAAATATATACTAGGATGTAGACGGTGCTTAGCAGCACCCGACACCGTTGTCCACAAACCATGGATGACTTATTTAATTGATGTGTTGTGAAAGTTGATTGTGTGAAGTGGAATGAATAAAATATTTTATAGTTAAAAATATAATTTTTAACGTGTATATAAAATAAATATTTATAAACAAATCGGACGATTTGTTTATGTATACCCATTTGAAGTATATTGATTTGGACGATAAATTTTACGCATCGCCCAACTGCACAAATAAAATTTGTGCTTGTTGATTTGAAACCCCACACGGGTGATGGGATAATATTTGGCATACACTAATCCCAAATAATTAGCTGTATGTCGATCAATTGATTGACAGGTTGTTATAAGCGTTAAATATTTATATTTGATGCTCATGCAGTGTAGAATGCACTCTGGATGATGGTTGATTATTTATCGTTGCTATTATATACATGTGTTGTATGGAATCCATATAATTAACATTATATGGTAATTGATTGGGCCTCATTCCAATTTGGAAAATAAAGAATATTCATGTGTTGAATAAAAGAAAATTCATGTGTTGAATAAAATATATATTCATGTGTTGAATAAAAGAAAATTCATGTGTTGAAGAAAATATTCATTTGTTGAATAGAATAACGAAGTTATTGAAAGATATAAAGCCGTGTTGATTAGATTTGCGCCATTTTGATGCGAACAATATTTATATCGATTATATTCGTTTTTATAATGAATATAGAAAAGGAAGTAATTTCAAAATATAACATTTTGAAAATATTATCATTTATGTATATATCGATGATATGGAATGTTCAATTTTGATTAGAAATTGAATAGGAAGTTGATATCGTTTTGAAAACGAATTTAAAACGATTTATAAAATACGTTTTAAAAGGAAATCGATGAAATATATATAATGGCCTGAATAGAACGCGCCACGCTGCGGCAGTTCGCGAATTTCGACCATTGACTTCGAATGGACATTACGGGAGATCCGACCGTCGGATTCTCCTAAAACCGAAACCATTGGGTTCGTATCGAAAAGAGATTTCTAACGAATATTAGAGATTTGAAATCTAATGGTTGGATTTGGAATTATGTCTAATTCAAATTTGGAAAAGGTCGTTGTAAGTGCAGTTCGATGGCCGCTGATGGAAATCGACTATACGGGCCATGATAAAATTATTAAAAATAGTAATGATTTGTGTAAAATCATAAGAAATGATTTGGAAAGAATTGGGATGAAAAATTTCATATTTGAAAAGATAAAAATAGATTTTTTTTCGAAGTGAACTAGTTTTGAACTAGAATTATAATCCATTTATTTTTGAAATAAATAAATTGGATTTGAAAAGGTTTTAAAAGTAACCAGAATTTTTAATAATTGAATTGGAGTGGATTTGAATCGAAATTGTCTTTGGAATATTTCGATGTTGGATTTCGTGATTATACAGATATTGTTATGGAAAATTGAAAGATATATTTATATCGTTATTTCCAATACGATATTTGTTGGTCGTAGAATTTGATATTGAATATAAGCTGATATATTTTCTATTCAGAGCCTTGTATTTAATATCAAATGGAATTTGGGTTTATCGTGAATAGTGTTTTAAATAACACTTGTTCTTTAATCCGATTAACAATGAAATGTGATTTGGAATTTATAAATCTTTTGTTAAGATTTAAAGGAGATTTTCCAAAGTAAAGTGTTCTAATTTAATAAAATAAATTGGAATGGAATTCGATTTGGTAATAATCGAAGTGAATTTCTGTGGAGGAAGACACCTAATATATCTGGAATTTAAAAGGCTTTGCTGTAACGACCCGTATCCTACACATCATAGGATTGTAGAATATTTATTTCTTTCCCGTGTGAAGTTGTATGTTCATGTAACTTTGGGAAACATCTATTAGAGTCATTTCCCATGCTTATGATTTTTGTCAATTTTTAAATGACCATTTTGCCCCTAGTTGGTACTGTTTTGGGCATAACTTTTGATTGAAAAGGAATTTTGACCTGAAACCACTTCCATTTGATTCGTTTGATGGTTTCTCTTTCCGTAGAGTGGTCATAATAGCCAAACGGACTTACCGTTTGGGAGATATGGCTGAAACAAGGTTTGGAGGGTGAAAAACTGCTTAACCGGGCCAAATCGGGTGATTAGTGAGTAGGCCCATAACCCATTTCGGGATTAGGGTTATGGGAGGGCTGAAATGAGATGGAGAATCATTCCATTTCAGTTTTCTAGCCTCCACTTATCACCAAGGATCCCTAAAAATGGCCTCCAACCTCTAAATCACCTCCAAATCACCTTTAGATTAAGGATTTGGCTTAGCAACCCCTAATCAAGAAGGATCTTCACCAAATCAACAAAGGAGCTGCTGTTTGGCGTTGAAATTCGCATCAAATCAGAGAATTATTTCAGATCATAGTTTATTTTGTGGCTAAGGTGAGTGATTTGCATAGTTTTGCACTAATGATGGCTAATTAGGGGTGATTAGTGTTAATTAGCGAATTTAAACATGATAAAATTCTGGAAAAATGTTTATAAAATTCGGAATGATGTTTTAGACATCTGATATGAATTTGGGTTAATTTGGTTAAGATTTGCTAATCCTATCATTAGTCTCACTTAAACATGCTTAAGGGGAAACATGGGATTTTGGGTAAGTTTGATCCATTTTTCATGCTATGATTGTTGTTTTGGTGTTTGAGGTCATTTCTACTTGCTGCTATGAATGTATGGTATGTTTTGTGATTGATTAGAATAGCTAGAATGGTTGAAAACGCCGTCGAATGGCGTAAACTGTTCGCTGGAAGGACTGCAGGAAATTGCAAGCGGGATCGGATCAGACCCCTTTTACCCGACCCGAACCGATCGTGGGCATATGCCACGATCCGATCCGAAGATAGCGATCCGCATGTCCATCCCCGATCGCGAATCCTCTCCACGATCCGATCCAGATTTATGAGGCGCAACGATCCGAAGGGAGGAGCACGAACCGATCCATTTCAGAAGATCACGAGCTGACTATCTGGGAAGTTGCACCCGACCCGACCCGACCAGCGAGGAAAGCACGAACCGACTTGAAGGAGGAACCCCGACCTGATCCGAATGGGTGACCACGATCCGACCCGAAATGGTGACGTCGATCCAAGCCAGGAGAAGGAGCCACGCGCTGGAGGAACACGACTCGATCCGCAGGGGGTGTTGGCGATCCGAACTAAGCCGATCTGGTCCGATGAAGAACGGGAAGGCTGACCCGATCCGATCCGATGGTGATGACCAATAACCCGAGATGCAAAGGTAGTCCAAATGGAAGTTAGAGCTCAGGATCCCGGAACTAGTTGGGAACCAATGAGTTCACTTCATGGTTGGACTTTGCTGCGGGACGTGTGCTAAGGAGTTGTCGACGTTCATAACTTCGATTCACCACTAAAAAGGAATGATGGGCTACTTATCAGTGTAGTAGGGTCATTACGACCTGAGGGGCAAGGTGATGGTAGCAAGACTACGTTATCAGTGCAGTAGGGTCATTATGACCCGAGGGGCAAGGTGATGCGTAGTAAGACTATGAGCCAGCGCAGATGGGGTGAATAACTCCATGGGGCAAGTGGACATAGTAAGGATTAGTAAGGCTATGAGCCAGCGCAGATGGGGTGAATAACTCCATGGGGCAAGTGGACATAGCGAGGAATTAGTGGCTACGTTATCAGTGCAGTGAAGCCATTTATGGCTTCATGGGGCAAAGTGATCGTAGCAAGGAATGTTGGGTGATCGAAGTGGTGAATATCGTATGCTTTACGCACTGAGTGAGAGATGTGAGGATGGATGCTATGTTTGATTGTTTGCCATCATTATGACATGCACACCTCCCCCACCTCCGTATCTTTACACTGTTTGATATGATACCTTACAGTGTCGTACAGTATGTAGTGCTAACTCTTTGGTTGCAGGTTCAGGTATGTTTTAGTCTACCTGTTATTGTTCACTTTATATGCTTATCGCTCATACCAGGCTTTATGTCTGACCCAGAGTTTTATGTCTCCTCTTATTACTCTGGGTGCTCACACGAGCAGACTAGAGACAGGTTAGCTGGTGATGTGCGAGTAGCTGATTCGGAGGCGGGCAGGAGGCTTCCACGTATGATATATATACACATTCTCCCTGTGTCGTTGGTGGTCACTACTTGGGCATTAGTAGTGTACCTCATTTACCTTACTTTTGATTTGAGACAGTTTGAAAGTTGTAATAAGCTGTATTTTGAATTTTCGCTGCTATGATGTTTAGTTCTGATTTTCAGCTTATGCACTGTCTCTCCTGTTTTATGTCAAGTATGTTATTATTATATTTTGTTCTATGCGCGGTGAGACATTCTACAGGTTCTTTGTATGTTCATTTCCTTCTTCCCTTTCCTTCTCACGACCCGTTCCGTGCTAACTGGACATGTGTACAGTGCACTTATGGAGTAAATGTCGGTTGGTGCGGGGCGGGCCGTCACACTTGGTATCAGAGCGCTAGGTTGCGTAGTTAACCTAGGGAAAGACACTAGGGTGAGTTAGTACGTATATGAGAGCGCGTATTTGTGATTACTTTGGTTTTAAAAGCTATGTATATATATACTATTAGTAGTATAAGAATGAAGTTGCACTGCACTAGTACCACTATGGGGTCGTTGATCGTTTTCCTTTTTCAGATTGACGATGAGCCGACATGTTAGAGGTACCCGTAGAGGGGCCAATAATGGGAATTCCGCTGACATGAGGGCGATGTTTACCAACCTCATGAGAGACATGCTTAGAGAAGTGCAAGGGGTAGTTCCCAATCCCGGAGCTGGTGTTGGCCCAGTAGTGCAGGCGCCCAGGGTCGATTTCGCCAAGTTATGCAAAGATTACACTAACCTTGGTGGGAAGCCGTTCCATGGAACGGAGTCGGCCACGGATGTTCAGGACTGGATGGATAGCTGTGACCGTATCTTTGATGACTTGGGTCTTGAGGATGCGATGAAGAGAAGGCTAGCGTCTCGTCAGCTGCAAGGGCGGGCGATGAATTGGTGGAATGCTATTAGAACAGCTACTCCAGAGGACCAGGTTACTTGGGTTCAGTTCAAGACTCGCTTTAGCGAGAAGTTTATCCCAGCTGCCCAGAAATCGGTGTTGTTTAAGAGGTTCTTAGAACTCAAGCAGAATGGGAGGGCAGTTTCTGATTATATTGCCGAGTTCGACACTTTGTCGAAGTATGGACTGTCTCTTATCGATACTCCTGAGAAGAAGAATGAGAAGTTCATTACTGGTTTGGATGGGTACTTGGGGGAAAGGCTTATCAACCACATCGATGAGACTTTTGAATCGATCATGGGGAAAGCTTTGAGATCAGAGAGTCTTTACCCTAAGTCAAAGACTGAGGCTGCATCTGCAGAAGGGCCAAAGTCGCTAGCAGGCGGTGGAGGCAAGAATAACTCTCAGAATAAGAGGAAGCAGGACCAATCAAAAGGTGGACAGAAAAAGAGCAAGAAGGATGTTGAGTGCTTCAGCTGTGGAAAGAAAGGCCATTACGCTAAAGAATGTCGGGCCAAGCCAGCGGAAAGGAAGTGCTACAACTGTGGTCAAGTGGGACATCAGGAGGATAAGTGTCCGCAACCTCTTAAGGAGAAGCAGATTGTGAAAGCATATGCTCTTGATGCTGTTCCTTCTTCGTCGAATGCCCCAACTGCGGCGGAGAAAGGAAAGAATGTTGTTATTCAAGGTATGCTTTCTATTTATGATATACCAGTTCGAGTTTTGTTTGATACTGGGGCTTCCCGTTCCTTCATATCTAGTGACCTGGTAGATAGGTTGGGACTGGAACCCGAGATAGTCGATAGACCATTGATTGTGACGAACCCGATTGGTGGTTCGACTAGCCTTAGTATGATTTGCAGGAATTTGGTCTTATCGAGTCATGGATGTATGTTTGTATGTGATTGCTTTGTTTTGGGCTTTACTGGGTACGGCATTATATTGGGAGTCGATTGGCTCCAAAGATACGGGGTGGTGGTAGACTGTGAGGGCTTTTTGGTGACAGTGAGGGCGGATGATGGGCGGAGGGTAGTGTTTGGTAGTCTACCTAGTGATGGGGTTATGGCTAGTTTTGTAAATTCCCTCGACATCCCGCAGGATGAGTTGTCAGATGTGCCCGTGGTTGGCCAGTATCCGGACGTCTTCGAGGAGGTGACCGGGCTTCCACCACACCGAGAGATTGAGTTCCGTATTGATTTAGTGAAAGATGCCAGACCTATAGTGAAGCCACTTCGTCGTATGGCACCAAAGGAGCAGCGAGAGCTCGGGGTGCAAGTCAGCAATCTTTTGAAGAAGGGATTGATTAGAAGGAGTGTCTCCGAGTGGGGAGCACCGGTTGTGTTTGCCACTAAGGCAGATGGTTCCCTTCGTTTGTGTGTGGACTATCGCGAGTTGAATAAGGTAACGAGGAAGAATAAGTATCCTCTACCGCGGATAGATGATTTGTTTGATCAGCTGGAAGGAGCAAGTGTGTTCTCCCAGTTGGACCTCGCGACAGGATTTCATCAGCTTCGAGTAGCAGATGAGAGTGTTCCGAAAACGGCATTTAGGACGCCATCTGGATTTTATGAGTGGTTGGTCATGCCATTTGGGTTGACCAATGCACCAGCCTATTTTGTGGATCTTATGAATCGAGTATTCAGAGATCAGTTGAATAAGTTTGTTCTTGTGTTCGTGGATGATATCCTTGTTTATTCAAGGACAAAAGAGGAACACAAGGGACACTTGAGGATAGTGATGGAGGTGTTGAGGAAACACCAATTGAAAGCGAAATTCTCTAAGTGTCATTTTTGGAGAAGGGAAGTAAGATTCTTGGGTCATGTTGTTTCAGAGTGTGGTATTTCCGTGGACCCTGCGAAGGTGGCTACGGTACAGGATTGGCCTACGCCCAAGAATGCAACAGATGTAAGAAGTTTCTTGGGATTAGCGTGATATTATCGTAAGTTTATCCAGGACTTCTCCAAGATAGCAGCACCGTTGACTCAGTTGACTAAGAAGAATCAGTCCTTCGTCTGGGACGGAGTGTGTGAAGATGCCTTCAAAAGTCTAAAGGAGAGGTTGACGCGTGCGCCAGTGCTAGTCATTCCTAAGGGAAATGAAGAGATGATGGTATACACGGATGCTTGTGGTACCGGACTGGGTGCAGTATTGATGCAAGAAGGTAGGGTTGTAGCTTATGCTAGTTGACAGCTAAAGCCGCATGAGAAGAAGTATCCTACCCATGATTTGGAATTGGCAGCGATTGTATTTGCGCTAAAGATGTGGAGACACTATCTCTTGGGAGAAAGATTTGAGTTGTTTACCGATCATAAATCGTTAAAGTATCGTTTCTCTCAGAAGGATCTGAATCTCCGACAGCAGAGATGGTTAGAGTTCTTGGCTTCGTATGATTTTG
Organism: Allium sativum; assembly: GCA_030737875.1. Lineage (NCBI taxonomy): Eukaryota > Viridiplantae > Streptophyta > Magnoliopsida > Asparagales > Amaryllidaceae > Allium > Allium sativum. Next base: position 80,078,330 of record CM060918.1, read on the forward strand.
ATATCGCATACACACCTGGGAAGGGTAATGCGGTAGCCGATGCCTTGAGTAGGAGACATGCCAGCTTAGGGGCAATGTTTCTTGAATGGAAGCAACTGGAATATATCGCGGGGTTTGATTTCAGACCAAAGTGCGAGTTGGATCCAGTTATGCTAGCTAGTTTGACGATCAGACCTACTTTGATAGAGCGGATTGGTTCCAGCCAGAGGGACGATCCTAATCTATTGGAAATCATCTCCAAGTTAGAGATGAGTATCGATGAGGAGATGAATGTGTATGGGCTTGATCGAGATGGATGGCTTCGAAAGAATGGAAGATTAGTTGTGCCCAACGTGAATGGTTTGAGAGATGAAGTGCTTAGAGAATGTCATCACTCAAAACTGACTATACATCCCGGTGGTAATAAGATGTATCAAGACATGAGACAGACTTACTACTGGGAAGGGATGAAAAGAGACGTTGGGAAGTTTATATCCAAATGCATGAATTGCCAGCTAGTTAAAGCCGAGCAAAAGAAGCCTAGTGGGTTGCTGCAACCATTAGAAATTCCCAAATGGAAATGGGAACAAGTTTCGATGGATTTCATCGATGGTTTACCAAGGACTAGATCGGGATATGATAGCATTTGGGTAATTGTGGATCGATTGACTAAGAGCGCAAGATTTATACCAGTCAGATCGACCAGAACGGCAACCAAGTTGGCAGAATTGTATATGAAGTGGGTAGTGAGATTTCATGGAGTACCCAAAAGCATTGTGAGTGACCGAGACCCGTTGTTCACTAGTGGGTTTTGGAAGAGCTTACAAGAGGCTCTAGGGTCAGGATTACATCTCAGTACCGCATATCATCCTCAGACCGATGGTCAGACGGAGAGGGTGAATCGTATATTGGAAGATCTCTTGAGAGCGTGTATATTGGATTTTGGTGGATCATGGGATGACCATTTTCATCTAGTAGAGTTTGCATATAATAATAGCTACCAATCCAGTATCGGTATGGCTCCATATGAAGCTTTGTACGGAAGACCGTGTAACTCACCATCATGTTGGATAGAGACTGGCGAGAAGTTTGTGCTTGGACCAGACGTGGTGAGAGAAACTTCAGATAAGATTAAGATCATTCAGCAACGAATGAAAGCTGCCCAAGATAGGCAGAAGAGTTATGCTGATAAGAGGAGAAGAGAATTGAAATTCTCCGTAGGTGACTTGGTGTTTGTCAAGATCTCTCCGTTGAAGAGCGTGATACGATTTGGCAGGAGAGGCAAGTTGGCACCAAGATTTGTTGGCCCGTTCCCTGTTCTTGAATTAGTCGGGAATTTGGCGTATAGAGTTGGCTTACCAGAGAAAATGGCGGGAGTTCACAATGTGTTTCATGTTTCCCAACTAAGGAAGTTCGTTCACGACTCAGATATGGCTATTCCACCTGATCAGTTAGAGGACTTCGAAGTAGAACCTGAGGCGGTTGGGAACCGCAAGCCGATTCGTATTGTGGGGTATGATACGAAGCAACTTCGAAGGAAGTCGGTGAAGCTAGTCAAGGTTCAGTGGGGCGAGGACGAGAATGATTGTACTTGGGAGACAGAGGAGAGCATTAGGAAGGCACACCCAGAACTCTTTGCCTGGTAAGATTTACTTTGCGATTTAGTTATTCCGCATGCTAGGATAGACTTGTTTTGCTTGTTTTGCATGTTTGATGGTTGTTTTATGATTGATAGGCATGCGGGACCCTTGTGTGTTTGGATTAGGGAATTTCGGGGGCGAAATTTCTTAAGGGGGGAAGAGTGTAACGACCCGTATCCTACACATCATAGGATTGTAGAATATTTATTTCTTTCCCGTGTGAAGTTGTATGGTCATGTAACTTTGGGAAACATCTATTAGAGTCATTTCCCATGCTTATGATTTTTGTCAATTTTTAAATGACCATTTTGCCCCTAGTTGATACTGTTTTGGCCATAACTTTTGATTGAAAAGGAATTTTGACCTGAAACCACGTCCATTTGATTCGTTTGATGGTTTCTTTTTCCGTAGAGTGGTTATAATAGCCAAACGGACTTACCGTTTGGGAGATATGGCTGAAACAAGGTTTGGAGGGTGAAAAACTGCTTAACCGGGCCAAATCGGTTGATTAGTGAGTAGGCCCATAACCCATTTCGGGATTAGGGTTATGGGAGGGCTGAAATGAGATGGAGAATCATTCCATTTCAGTTTTCTAGCCTCCACTTATCACCAAGGATCCCTAAAAATGGCCTCCAACCTCTAAATCACCTCCAAATCACCTTTAGATTAAGGATTTGGCTTAGCAACCCCTAATCAAGAAGGATCTTCACCAAATCAACAAAGGAGCTGCTGTTTGGCGTTGAAATTCGCATCAAATCAGAGAATTATTTCATATCTTAGTTTATTTTGTGGCTAAGGTGAGTGATTTGCATAGTTTTGCACTAATGATGGCTAATTAGGGGTGATTAGTGTTAATTAGCGAATTTAAACATGATAAAATTCTGGAAAAATGTTTATAAAATTCGGAATGATGTTTTAGACCTCTGATATGAATTTGGGTTAATTTGGTTAAGATTTGCTAATCCTATCATTAGTCTCACTTAAACATGCTTAAGGGGAAACATGGGATTTTGGGTAAGTTTGATCCATTTTTCATGCTATGATTGTTATTTTGGTGTTTGATGTCATTTCTACTTGCTGCTATGACTGTATGGTATGTTTTGTGATTGATTAGAATAGCTAGAATGGTTGAAAACGCCGTCGAATGGCGTAAACTGTTCGCTGGAAGGACTGCAGGAAATTGCAAGCGGGATCGGATCGGACCCCTTTTACCCGACCCGAACCGATCGTGGGCATATGCCACGATCCGATCCGAAGATAGCGATCCGCATTTCCATCCCCAATCGCGAATCCTCTCCACGATCCGATCCAGATTTATGAGGCGCAACGATGCGAAGGGAGGAGCACGAACCGATCCATTTCAAAAGCTCACGAGCTGACTATCTGGGAAGTTGCACCCGACCCGACCCGACCAGCGGGGAAAGCACGAACCGACTTGAAGGAGGAACCCCGACCCGATCCGAATGCGTGACCACGATCCGACCCGAAATGGTGACGCCGATCTGAGCCAGGAGAAGGAGCCACGCGCTGGAGGAACACGACTCGATCCGCAGGGGGTGTTGGCGATCCGAACTAAGCCGATCCGGTCCGATGAAGAATGGGAAGGCTGACCCGATCCGATCCGATGGTGATGACCAATAACCCGAGATGCAAAGGTAGTCCAAATGGAAGTTAGAGCTCAGGATCCCGGAACTAGTTGGGAACCAATGAGTTCACTTCATGGTTGGACTTTGCTGCGGGACGTGTGCTAAGGAGTTGTCGACGTTCATAACTTCGATTCACCACTAAAAAGGAATGATGGGCTACTTATCAGTGCATTAGGGTCATTACGACCTGAGGGGCAAGGTGATGGTAGCAAGACTACGTTATCAGTGCAGTAGGGTCATTATGACCTGAGGGGCAAGGTGATGCGTAGTAAGACTATGAGCCAGCGCATATGGGGTGAATAACTCCATGGGGCAAGTGGACATAGTAAGGATTAGTAAGGCTATGAGCCAGCGCAGATGGGGTGAATAACTCCATGGGGCAAGTGGACATAGCGAGGAATTAGTGGCTACGTTATCAGTGCAGTGAAGCCATTTATGGCTTCATGGGGCAAAGTGATCGTAGCAAGGAATGTTGGGTGATCGAAGTGGTGAATATCGTATGCTTTACGCAATGAGTGAGAGATGTGACGATGGATGCTATGTTTGATTGTTTGCCATCATTATGACATGCACACCTCCCCCACCTCCGTATCTTTACACTGTTTGATATGATACCTTAGAGTGTTGTACAGTATGTAGTGCTAACTCTTTGGTTGCAGGTCCAGGTTCAGGTATGTTTTAGTCTACCTGTTATTGTTCACTTTAGATGCTTATCGCTCATACCAGGCTTTATGTCTGACCCAGAGTTTTATGTCTCCTCTTATTACTCTGGGTGCTCACACGAGCAGACTAGAGACAGGTTAGCTGGTGATGTGCGAGTAGCTGATTCGGAGGCGGGTAGGAGGCTTCCACGTATGATATATATACACATTCTCCCTGTGTCGTTGGTGGTCACTACTTGGGCATTAGTAGTGTACCTCATTTACCTTACTTTTGATTTGAGACAGTTTGAAAGTTGTAATAAGCTGTATTTTGGATTTCCGCTGCTATGATGTTTAGTTCTGATTTTCAGCTTATGCACTGTCTCTCCTGTTTTATGTCAAGTATGTTATTATTATATTTTGTTCTATGCGCGGTGAGACATTCTACAGGTTCTTTGTATGTTCATTTCCTTCTTCCCTTTCCTTCTCACGACCCGTTCCGTGCTAACTGGACATGTGTACAGTGCACTTATGGAGTAAATGTCGGTTGGTGCGGGGCGGGCCGTCACATTTGCCGTTATTCCATTTATATTATTAGTCGGATACAGGAGTTTATATCGATTATATATATCGATTTGTTTTCCATGAGAATTCCATTGTAAGTGGAATGTGATTTTGGGTTATCGTGAATGGTATCTTTAATAATACTGTTCTTAGACCCATCGAAGTTAAGAAAATCAGAAACTAACTGGAGGTTAGTTAAGTTGATTGGTTTCTTGGGTATTGATCTTATGTTGGTTTCAGCCTTCGGGGTTATTACTTAGGGAATTGTTCACTTGCTAATTTACGGTTAAAGTCTGATGGAATGGATTGTGATTTTGGGTTTATAGTGAACCGTGTTTTAATTTACATTGGTTCTTTAACCCAGTTAAAGACAGGATATGATTTCCCAAGTTAAACAATCATCGATATTGATTTTTAGGAAGATTAAAACCAAGCGAAGTTTTAATGAATCTTTAATTAGATTGAAATGATCGAGAATGGAGTATCACCAGTTTTGTTCCAGGTGATAGTTAAATCTTTAATTTGATTTGAACGTGAAATGGTAATTGAATTTACCGATAACACCGTGGTGTTAGATATGAAGTACTACCAGTTTTACTTCATGGGATGAATAGGTTGGGGTTGGGAAATTTAACAAGTGATTACTTCGGTAAGGTTCGTTAATCCCAACTAGTTTGGATAAACCATAATTTGGTTTGAATTGATAATCAAAGGAAGATTAAAGAATAAACTTAAGGAATTTATCTTTGATAAAATTAATGGGAACCTTTCCCAAAGTATAAGAATATTTAAATAAAAGAACATTATGAATTGGAATGAGGCATATGTTGTGTTTGTGTAACACTTGTTTATTATATACGTGAGTTATTCAGAAAGACCGCGTTTACCCCATTCGGAATAACTGATTCGACGATTTGTCGAGGATGTAGACGGTGGTCGAAGACCGGAGGTCTTCACATCGTTTGGATAATTACTGATGATCTTGATTGGGCTGTACACCCAAGAGGATGGAATCAGTTGGTGATCGTCCAGACGTACTTGGAGATCGATGGATATGCGAGGTATAAGGTGCCTCCGGTTTCGTTCAGACCCAGAATGGACATGTGATTGGACTGTGTGTTTAACATTGGATATCATTCTGTGTGATTGATGGATATCGATTGCATGGAGTGGTTTGCCTGTGTGGCATTATAAGATGCAAATGATCAAGGCTTCTGTTGAAAAGCAGAGTCTTATGGTAGATGATCAAAGCACGACCTGTGTGGCATAGCTTTGTGTAGTGTTGATTCACGAGCCTCACACCCCGATTGTGAACCAGAAATGGGAGAGGACCTCAGGGAAGGCATACGTTTCTTTCTAGATAGGGTGGTGCCGGTGACCTACCAGCCCTGACATTTATATTATATTCACCTGTGTGGTTGTTGGATTGCGAGGCGCCTCAGATATATTGGTGACTATGAGGAGCCGATGGAGTCATTTGGCTCATTTACGCCCCGAAGGGCGGGGAAACGCAGTGTTCAGGCATTTTAATCCACATTGTTGGAACGACCCCGACGATCCAAGGGCCCACCTGATTATGGGTCCTGAGACATGGTAGGCTAGATTGGCTCGAAGCAGTAAGGACGATCCCTGGCCTTGGTTCACATATGGAAATCCGACTTCCAATACGTGACTTTGCGGTTTTGATTGTAGAACCTATATATGGCGACATAGTGGCATGGGGCACTTAAGCCGTCTATGATGATACTTGTGATTGAAATTGTTTTGACACTATACACTTATAGTAATAATAAAACATGAAATTTCACGTACCAAGCATTCTTGGCTATTATTATAAGGTAAAACCCCATCCTCCGGCTTGTGTTGCATTGTGTGATGGGACCTGGGTCTTATAATAGCTTCATTGTTCTTTATTTAGCATTGTGCTATTGTTTTATGCACTGTTATCCTTAGGAGGAAACCCGTTCCGTGTTATACGACATGGTCCCTTGATTTACCTAACTTTAAAATAAAGATTAATAACTGTTTTAGTTCTCACACCAGTCACATGACTGACCTGGAGTTTATTGTTTTAACCTAAACTCTAGGTGCCCCTATTTTCCGCACGGGCAGCTAGTAGTTTTGGTTTTGTAGGTTTAAATTCACAGGATCCTGGTTTTCAGCTGGAATGATATTCGGAAAGCTCTGTATCCGTATATTCTTTTCAGTTGTGTTTTGTATTATTTTCCGCTGCTATGTAATGTAATTTAAATCTCTATTATTTTATGATGTGTAATATTTATTCATACTCCGTACATTCTTGTATTCTGATGGAATTGTTGTAATAAACAATGAAATGTTCTTCTGTTTGCGTTCCGATTCATCTTGTACTCAACTTAATCTATGTTTTCCTTCACGGGGAAGTTCGGGTCATCTCAAAATAACTGTTTTAGTTCTAACACCAGTCCCATGAGTGAAACAGAGTTTATTGTTTCTACCTAAACTCTGGGTTCCTGTATTTTCCACACGGGCAACTAGTAGTTTTGTTTTTTCACAGATATTTTTTTTCTAGCATCCTGAATTACAGTTGGAGCTATATTCGGAAAGCTTTGTATCCATGTATCTCTTTCAGTTGTGGTAGCTGATGTATTTCCGCTGTACATTATGCTTATGTATTTAAATGTAATCCAAATCTCTGATATTTATTTTCCGCTGTATATTAATTATTGAACTCTAATATCTTGTACTCTGATGTAAATTGTTGTAATATCATTGAAATGCTCTATAGTTTGCGTTCTGATGCATCGTGTTCTCAAAGCAATCCGGACTCCTCCGTCTCCTCGGGGATCGGGGAAGTTTGGGTCGTTTTAGTTTGGTATTAGAGCTTTGGTTTACGAAGCTAGAGAACAAGACACATTAGAACCAAATGAAAGAATTCATCGGATATAGGATTATTAATATCCTATAAGAATAACTTGTTAGGGATAGGGTTATAAATACCCTAGAATGAGTTTGAAGTGTATTATTTACTAAAAAAATTAGTTTTGAAAATTATATCTTATTATACATATTTGAGTATTTTATTTTATATTAATTTGGACTATCGGGTATAAGTAGATTTTGCATATACGCCTTGCAAATGTATATTCGAAGCCTCAAATATACTAGGTAATATAGAATCACACTCTAGTCGCCCGGGGATGATTGAGATCTCATCATCAGTGTTTATGTTCGAGTTTCGAAAGTGGTATATCTATATATTTCTAACTGACTGGTGTGAGAAACAAAATTTAGTTAGAGTTTGTTGCCCATGATTTGGCATTGAAAATATGATTTTTTAGTATATATAAAAGCTATATATTTGAAAACTAATCAACTAATTGATTGCTGGTTGTGATGTGTGATTATTAGTCCAACTAATAAAAATACTAGAATGACAAAACCAATAAATGAATGGATGATAAATTTAGCCAAATCGAATTTAATATTGAACTAAATTGAAAATTGATTGAAATTGGCATACATAAACATGTGTATATATATATTGAGCAGGTTAATGGCATCGCATTGTGTAACAACCCGGAATTTTGGCACCAACTTAAAATTTTTATTTTATAAATTTTAGTGAATTTTAAATGTTTAAAATAATTTATTTTAAATAATAATGACTAAAAATTTATTTTAATCAAATTTAGAACAAATATATTTATTTTAATTTTTAAAAATGTTAGAAATAACACGGTAGTTTGAAAATTTGAATTTGAACTTTGACTGATTGTACAAGATTCAAAATAAACTGGATTTTAGAGAAATTAGAAATATTTGAATCTGTTTAAGAATATCTTTCCGACGCATCTTAAAAATTGAAATTTCATAGCGGGAGTCAAAAGTTATGGTCAGTTGAATATTTAGAATAGTCGCTGTAGAATTTAATATAATATATAGCCCGTATAAATAGCCATTTTGCAAATGATCTCCGTTTTCGACGAAACCACTTTTATTAGATTCGGAATGAAAAATTATTGTAGGATTCCAATTTTCATAATTTTTGGAATTAATATGTGAGCATGGCAAAAGAAAATGTGTTTTGTCAATTTTAGTCAAATTGGATCTACCAGAAAATGAATATTTTTCAAATGGTCTCCAAATTCTATGAAATTAATTTTGTTAGGACCGTATCGTCAAAACATAATTAGAAATAATTTTTCTGTAATTTTTAGAGTTTTTTTGTGGCCCCGATGAATTTAAAATGTACGATCAAATTAAATAATTAAAGGATTTATATTTTAAATTAAAGGAAAGTGGGCAGAGACGATCAAACGGGCTGACGGGACCTAGTCCATTGTGTCTGGAATGGGGGTATTTGGCTAGAGGAAACTCTCATTGGGCTGAATTTGGAGCTGAAAAGGATTAACGGGCTTTTTATTTGAATTTAATAATTAAATATTATAAATTATACTGTATAAATATGGTCATATGCCTAAAACCCTAAACATATGAGAAGCCGCCGCTCTCTTCGTTCAATGGCCAGGAAACCATGATGCTCTCCCTCCAATTCACCAAAATCCTCTTAACATCTTTAGGAAAATAAAATTGGGAAATCGTTCTAGACTTCGAGCTTGCCAAGATGGATGGATATGATCTGAAGTCTTATCGTGGTTTGGTCGGAATTCCTTCATAAAACCGCCATCGCCTTTAAATTCCGAAGCGAATACAGGTGCGAGCTGCACCATTTTCGGAGTGGAGGAAGGTGGCGCGAGTGCCTTCGATGTGAGCTATTTTGATAGAGGTCTGATGTGATGATATGCGTGCAAAATGGAGCCCTAACTTTCGATGCATGGGATCAAAGAACATCCAGAAAAGAACCACGATGAAGAAGGGGTTTAACTAATCCTAACAGCGTAATTAACTTAATTAATTTAAATTAAAAATATTATTAAGTAAAGGAATGTTTACATTATTGTATCTCTCTCAAATAAAAAAAAATCGAACGATTTCAGGTTCGTTGGAATCGTCCTCGCAAGATCTACACGATGGAACTAACTAGAGCTGAAACGGAGCATGTTGAAAATTCAGACAAAAAGCAATGTGAGATTTGAAATACCCCACCTCCGTTAAGGTCACTCACAAAGGGAATGCCTTAATTTCTGTAACACCCCGAATTTTTGAATGATCAAATTAACTAAATTTAAGAATACTTAATTTCAAATGTGGAAATTAAGGGAAACGGGTTACGCCATTGCGTTCGTCTCGGAATTCTAGTTGAGATAGAGTCTGAGTTTGCGTAAAACATATACTATATGAAGAAGATATGGACGAACGAAGTTAGGCGGAAAAACCAGAAGAAGAAAAAATGCACTGGCGCACTTGGGAAGTGCGCCAGTAAAAAAATACACTGGCACACTTACCAAGTGCGCCCAGGCCGAGCAGAAAGCCTGCACAACTTTCTGGTGTGATCTGATCCACACTGTGACTCATTTCTGAGTCCTTTCTGACTCCTTGCTGAGTCGTTAGGGCTGAGGTATCACCCTATCCTGACTGAATGGTTTTGATTAACCCTAAGAGCATCCGACGGCTCAAATTAAATTGAAATTCTATATAAACACATGTAGACTCAAACCCTAAAACCAAATAAAAATTAGATCAATGGCCGTCATACTATCTCTCCAAAACCTAGAGTAGCGGCCACCAACTAGAAGCAAAGTAAAGCAACTCAATTCTATTCAAATCAAAGTCTAATCTCAACAACGAAATTGTCTACAACAAGGGAATGCTAATCAATTATAGAATTCAGATCCCAGAACTCAAGACCCTCTTTTTTTTGTGAGTTCTAGTCACTTTCAGGTTTAAATAGATAAAAGTGAATGGTGGTAGACTATTATTTTGGTATATGTTGTTTGTAGTTATGCAAGTTTATTGTTGTTGTGGATCATGAAATTATACAAGTTTATTGTTGTGGTGAATCATGAAATTATTCAAGTTTATTGTTGTTGTGGATCATGAAATTATACAAGTTTATTGTTGTGGTGAATCATGAAATTATGCAAGTGAAATTCATAAACCTATGCAAGTTATTAGGTTACGAATTCATGAATCTATGCAAGTTGTTAGGATGAACCTATGCAAGTTGTTATGAGATCATGCAAGTTACCTATGCAAGTTATTATGTGATGAATTCATGAACCTCGGCAAGTTGTTATGTTGTGAATCATGAACCTATGCAAGTTGTTATGTTGTGAATCATGAATCTATGCAAGTTGTTAATTATGTGGTGAATCATAATCACACGCGAAGTTATCATGTCATTTTCCCTAATTGTCATGTTTATGCCAAAAATTGTACTGAAAACGATCACCTTGTCATTCCCTTTATTTTATTGTTATGGCGAGGCTACCTTGTAGCCTCGATGACGCCAAAAACGCAAACGGTTATGCTTATTAAGAAACGGGGAAAATGGGAATTTGTAATAGGAATAATTTACATAGTGTTTATGTAAATTGGGCACATGATTCTAGTAGGGAAACATATAAAAAAATTACCTATTATGACATAGGTAAAGTTGAGTAAAAATGGTATAATTTGAAAATGACCATTTATGGATAGGAAATTGTAACAACCCGGAAAATCTGAACCAATTTAAAAATTTTAAATTGGCTATTTTAGTGGATTTTAGATATTTAAAATAAATATTTTAAATAATAACGACGAAAATTGTGCTTGAATCGACATTTGGAAATAAATATAATTACTTTGAATTATAAACAAGGCCTGAAGTGGCGCGACAGTTTCAAAAATTGAATTCAAACTTTAACTGACTATACCGGGTGCAAAATGAAACAGATTTTAGTGAAACCAAAAATATTTAAATCCGTTAGGGAATATCTTTCTAATGAATCTGAAAAATCGAAGTGTCGTAGCGGGAAGCAAAAGTTATGGCCAAATGAATTTTCAGAAAGGTCGCTATAGAGTTTATATAGCCTGTGAAAATGGCCATTTTGCAAACGACCTCAGAATTCAACGAAACCACTTTTGTTGGATCTGGGATATCAAATTATAGCTAGGTTTCAAATTTCATAATTTTTGAAGCAAGTATGTGAGCGTGGCAAAGAAAAATGTGTTTGGTCGATTTCTGTTAAATTGGATCGACCAGAAAAGGGCCATTTTTCAAACGGTCTCAGAATTCGATGAAACTAGTTTTGTTGGGACCATATCATCAAAACATAGCTAGATTTATTTTTATGGAATTTTTGGGATCAGTATGTGGCCCCGGCAAATTGAAATGTACGTTCAAATTAAATATTAAATGTTTTATATTTTAATTTGAAGGAAAACTAACTGAAACAGTCGAATGGGCCTACGAAACATATCCCATTGTGTTCGGAATGGGGGTATTTAGCTAGGGACGATAGTCGTTGGGTTTGGATTTGAGTTCGCATGAGATAAGGGGTATTTTAGAATTTTAAAAATATATAAATAAATAAAAAATCTGATAGGCCAATCACTTTTCTCTCTCCCCGTCAAACCTTCAGATCGAAGGCGGAAAGCAACTCAATCCTTCCCATCCATTTTCTGGCCAAATCACTTCGATTCAGACCTCGACCCAGTTGAGGATTTTGAAGAGCTCAGCGAGAGCTTCAAATCCATACCCACCACCATTAGTTTCGTTGCCATTTGGAGGAGAATCACCTCCGGGAAGGTGCGGCCTTTCAACCGCCGTCGCCGACGCTAGGGACCACCGAGTGGGCCCACTCCACCGTGCGCAGGTGCGCCCTCCGCCCCCCTTCGACACAGCGTATCCCGATCGCCCAACCCCTTAACGGATTTCACAAAAAATAAATACCTAGTTTTGAACCAGTTCTGAGAGGTAACGATTTAAATTATATTAAACTATTTAATAGCACTTTAAAGCGCTATGGTTTATGATTTCACTGTAAAAATCATATCTTTTTCGTTTCTTGACAAAATTCAGTGAAACAAGGGACAATGGACTCGTGAGGACGCCTTCTACATTCTAGAAGAGACCAGATATTTTTCTGAGCCTTCTGCTATTTTTGGTAGAGTGGAACCCAGTGTGAGATTTCTGAATTATAAACGATATGCAAATGACGATGTATAAATTATATAGTCGAAGTATGAGTTATATAAGCGTTGTACACCTCATGTATAAGCGTTGTATAAGTTGTATGTTCGATGTATAAGTTATATGCGTTGTCAAAATTATATATGTGTTGAAATGGAAGTGAAATATACTTATATATATATATATGCCCTTCATCCACAAACCATGAACGATATTTATTGGTTGTGATTGGTGTGAAAATTGGTTGATAGCGAATGGTTGGTTAGAATTGTTTGTGGTTGAAATTGATTGTTTGTGGTTGAAAAATATCCATTTGCGGTTGAGAATTATTTGGTTGAAACCATATAGGATTAGTTTGTGGAAAAGAAAAAAAATAAACATGCCGCCTGTGTGCGAACTAGATGCATGAAATCCCCATTGTCAAAAGCTGCGAGGCTTTAAGGTAGAGCGAGGAGCCGTACTTGGGACGGTCCCGGTTTTAACTACCCTGCCGTTATGCTGCCGAAATTTTCAATAATATTCATGTGTTAGAATTATTTTCATGTGTTGAAACTATATTCGTGTGTTGAATAGAAATTCATGTGTTGAATAAAAATTCATGTGTTGAACGACATTCATGTTTTGAAATAAATTGTTTTATAATAAAAATCATATTTTTATCATCTATATGAACTATATAAAATAGTCGTGCTTTGAAATAAATTGTTTTATAATAAATATCATATTTTTATCATCTATATGAACTATATAAAATTGTCGTATTTTGAAATCAATGGCTTTACAATAAAAATCACATTTTTATTATATACATGAATTATTAAAAATAGTGAAGTGTTGAAATAATGTCTGTTGGATAAAAATATCATTTTTATCAAATGTATGAAAAGAATATGGTTTTGAAATCGAAGAATAGATTATATTTATATATATATAAATATAATAAAAATAAATTGAATAACGAAGCTACAGCTCGTGTTTTGAAACCGTGATTTCAAACGATTAGTGCGGGAGATCCGACCATCTGATTTTCCCGAAACCGAAACCATTGGGTTCGCTTTGGAAATATCTTTCCAACGACACCAACTTTGTGAAGATCCAACGGTTGGATTGTATGGAATGTTTAATTCAAATCTGAAGAAAAATAGCGCCAGAATCAATTATATATATATATAATTAAATTAAATCGAATAACGACGCTGCAGTTCGTATTTGGAAATCGAAACTTCAAACGATTGTACCGGGAGATCCGACCATCGGATTTTCCCAAAACTGAAACCATTGGATTCGTTTTGAAAAGATCTTTCTAATGATATAAAATTTGTGAAGATCCAACGGTTAGATTTTCAGATATGTGTAAATCAAATCTAAAGAAAAACAGCGCCACGGCCGCGTTATGGTTTGAAGCGTCGTTTGAATGAAATGACTATTTTTAAAATAAATAAAAATAGCGATAAATCATGATAAAAATATTATAAAACGATATGGAAATAAACTGAATTTGCTGGTTTATGTGATATTTGATGGTTGAATGTGTTTGGTGTGAATTGTTGTCGAATAATTTAACCATTGAAATGAATTGATTTTAATTCTAAATATATGTGAATTATTTGAAAAGGCCGAGTTAAATCTCATTTCAAATAATTGATCGGCGATAAGAAGTCGATGATAAAGACGGTGGTTGAAGACCGGAGATCTTCACCTCGGTTGGATGATAACTGATGTCTTGATTGGGAGACATCCCGAAATATAGATAATAAGTGGTGATCGTCCAGACGTACGTGGAGATCGATGGGTATGGGAGGTATATAGTGCCTCCGGTTTCGTTCAGACCCAGAATTAACTTGTAAATGAACTGTGTGTCTGACATTGGATTTCATTCTATGTGATTGATAGACGTCAGTTACATGGCGTGAATTGCCTGTGTGGCATGCTAAGATGCAGTAATCAAGGCTTCTGTTGAAAAGCAAAGTCTTGTGGTTGATGATCAAAGCACGGCCTATGTGGCATAGGTTTGTGTATAACGTGAATTCGCGAGCCTCACACCCCGGTATGAGCCAGAAACGGGAGAGGACCTTAGGGAGGACACGCGTTTCTTTCTAGCTAGAGGTGGTGTCAGTGCTTAAACTGGCTGACATTTATATTATTTTCACCTATGTGGTTGTTGCTGTTGCGAGGCGCCTCGGATATATCAGTGACTATGTGAAGCCGATGGAGTCATTCGTTGGCTCATTTACGCCCCAAAGGGTAGGGAAACGCATTGTTTAGGCATTTTAATCCACATCGGTGGACCGGCCCAGACGATCTAAAGGCTTGACTGAGTACTTGCCTGAGACATGGGCTTGATTGTCTCGAAGTCGGTAAGGACTATCTTTTGCCTTGGTCCATGATGAAAATCCAATTTCCAAATACGACATCATGCGGTTTTGATTGTAAGCCTATATTTGGAAACATAGTGGCATGGGACGCTCATGTCGTCTATGATTGATATTTATGATTGTATATAAAATTAGAAACTAACTGGAAAGAAACTAACTGGAAACGAGCTAAGATGGGTGGTTTCCTGGGTATTGGTCTGATGTAGGTTTCGACCTTCGGGGTTAATACTTAGGGAATCGTTCTCTTACTAATTTACGGTTGGAGTCTGATTAAGAATTAAGCGATAAAATTTACATTTTTAAGCGATTTTACTTTACACATATTAAGCATATCTTGGTCGATATAAGGTAAAACTCTATCCTCCGGTTTGCGTTGCATTATGTGATGGGACTTGAGTCTTATATCGGCTTCATTTTTGTAAAAAGCATTGCGATGTTTAAAAGAATTACTTGTTTTAAAGTACTGGAAATCCAATGGAGTAAACCCGTTCCACGAAAGTGGCGTGGTCCTGTGATTAGCCATATTATAAAATGTGTTAAGTAGATTTCTCATACCAGTCTCATGACTGACTCGTAGTTTGTTTCACTTGCAAACTCAGGTGCCCCTCTTTCTGCACGGGCAGCCTTGTATTCAGGTTTTAGCAGGCTCTTTCTGGATAGCTGGAGCTGAAGATGAATTCTATCATTTATCTCTTTTTATGTTGTTCATCTCCTATTGTACATTTTATGTTTGTTTTCCACTATAGACATTTATGTATAGCTGAACTGTATTTGTACTAAGTATGATCATGTATACTGTGTAACTCTGATGACTATGTTTATCCAGTGTATTATTTGTACATTATCTGGTGTATTTATTTAATTCTATTCTGCTATTATCTGTTTTTGTGTTATATTCCAAAGATTACCCTTGCCACCGTCGTACGGGGTTTTGGGGTCGTCACAATGTGGTATCAGAGCTTTGGTTAAGCTTAGTTCTGGAATATAACATATTAACGAACTCATCAGAAATAGAACCGGAAGAGTTCTAGGATGGGTAACTCATTACAGATAGGGTCAGTAATATCCTAGTATGAGTATAACAGATTGAAATACGCCCGACAGACACATTTACATTCAAGTATATGTCTGTATGCTTTAAAATATTTTTTCTGTTGACCTGACACTTGATCTGCTATTTGCAGAAGTACTAGAAAATGAGTGTCAGAAACAGAAGTAATGGAGAACCAGATATTGAGGCTCTATTAATTAAGTATCGAAATATGGGAGGAATACCATTCTTTGGCGAAGAATCTATTATTAAAACACAAGCTTGGATTCATTCTGCTGAGAAAATCTTTGACGGTTTAAAGCTGAGAGATGACCAGAAAAGATTACTAGCATCTTGGGCACTTGAAGACGAAGCCTTGTTATGGTGGGATTCAGTTATTGAGGATAATCCAGAAGGTAATATTACCTGGGATAGATTTAAAGTGATTTTCCTAGAAAGATTTACTCCTCCTGAAGCAACTGAGCGGTTATGTGATGAATTCTCTTATCTGATACAAGGAGATATGACCATTCTAGAATATCATAAGAAATTCAAAGAACTTTCTCATTTTGATCCTCATCTAATTCAAAACAAAAGAGGAAGAATCTGAGATTTATTAACGGGCGTCAAAGAAAGTACCAAAGTAAAGTAATGGGGCATGTGAAGCTTCCTTTCTCTAAAATAGCGTACATGGCTTACCAGTGTGAGGACCTCGACAAGAAGGGTATGTTGCGCTACGAAGAGGAAGCCTGTTCTAGAAACAAAGAGGAGTCTGAGACTGATAGTCGTGAGGTTAGCAAGAAGCCCAAACCCAAGAGGAAAAGGGTTAAATCTGAGAAAGAACCAATAACGATTGCCGTATGCAATAACTGCAATAAGCAGGGATCGACAAATTGCAGAGCTTTAAAGAAACAAAAGAAATCTCATAGTGGGATGAGATGCCATAAGTGTCACCAAGCAGGTCATATTGCATAGGAGTGCCAACTCTCAAAGAAATCTGAAGCAGTACATATAAATGAAGTAGCAGAAACTTCTAAGTCCTCAGCTAGTTAGGGAAGGTCTGATGTTTTAGAAGGCACGCTTACTGTCAAAAACATTCCAGTTAAAGTATTGTTTGATACAGGCACGTCGCGAAGCTTTATTGCAAAGAATGCAGTTAAGAAGTTAGATTTGAAATTGAAAAAGCTCAAAGAACCCATCACTGTCCATAATCCAGTTGGGGTTCTCTCGATCTTAGCTGGATTTATGGGGGTGCCTGTCTCTTTTTCCAGATATCGGTTTCCAACCATCTCGATCGTTATGAATTTACCGAATTCGATCTTATGTTGGGGTTGGATTGGTTAACCAAATATGAAGCAGAGGTTAAATGTGCCGAGAGAGTGGTTAGGGCAAAGATTAAATCGGGGGATTATATCACCATACCGTGTGAAGGCCCAAATTCAGATAGAAAAGACTTTTGGTCAGCTCTAGATGTTTCTCCTGCTCCAATAGAAAATATCCCTATAGTCACAGAGAATATTCCCGACCTCATAAAAGATATTCCTATCGTCCAGAATTATGCGGCTGTGTTCGAAGAAGTTGTTAGCTTACCTCCGCAGAAAGAAATTGATTTCAAGATCGCTTTAACTCTGAACGCAAGGCTAGTAGTGCACGCTATTCAGAGAATGACTCTAAAAGAGAAAGAAGAACTAGACAATCAAATTCGATAGCTTGTATGGAAGGGTCTGATCAGGCCTGGTTTCTCTAATTGGGGAGCAACAGTGGTGTTTGTCCCAAAGTCAGGCGATACTCTTCGACTATGTGTAGATTATCGTGACTTGAATAAACAGACATTAAAGAATAAATATCCATTGCCGCGAATCAATGATTTATTGGATTGTCTGAATGGAGCACAAGTATTTTCAAGGATGGACCTAGCTACAGGCTTCCATCAGCTTCGTATTGCCGAAGAGTGTGTTCCTATGATAGCATTCAGAGGTCTTGGTTTGTTCTATGAGTGGTTAGTAATGCCGTTCGGCTTATGTAACACTCCAGCTTACTTCGTCGATTTAATGAATCGAGTGTTCAGAGGAGTCTTGAATAAGTTTGTTCGGGTTTTTATTGATGATATTCTAATCTTCTCTAAGTCAAAGGCCGAACATGAAAGACATTTAGAGCAAGTTCTAGAAATTCTGAGCAAGAATGTATTGAAAGCTAAACTGTCCAAATGTATATTCTGGTAAGATGAAGTTAAGTTTCTTGGCCACGTTGTATCAAAAGAGAGAATTGCTGTGGATCCAGGTAAGATCACCACTATTCAAAATTGGAAGCAGCCGAGTACTCCGACAGTAGTTCGAAGTTTTCTTGGATTAGCTAGTTATTATCGGAAGTTCGTTAAAGATTTTTCGAAGATATCTAGTTCTTTGACAAAGCTTACAAAGAAGCACGCGAAATTCAAGTGGACTCCTGAATGTGAGGAGGCTTTTCAGAAGCTAAAAGTCAGATTAACAACGACTCCAGTGTTAACGATTATCGATGGCAATCAAGAATTGAAAGTCTGGACAGATGCCTCTAGAGAAGGCCTTGGTGCAGTATTAATGCAAAGATGCCAAGTTGTTGCTTACGCTAGTCGTTAGCTGAAGCCACATGAAAAGAATTACGTTACTCATGATCCTGAGTTGTTGGCTATCATATTTGCTTTGAAAATCTGGAGACATTATCTTTTGGGTGAGAAGTTCGAATTGTATACGGATCATCAGTCGCTAAAGTATCTATTCACCCAAAAAGACTTGAATCTGAGACAACAACGTTGGCTAGAATTTCTTGCAGCATACGATTTTGAGATTTTGTACACTCCAGGGAAAGCCAATGTTGGGGCTGATGCGCTAAGTAGAAAGAATGTGATCATCGCCAGTTTTATAGTTGTGACTTCTTCGATTGACAAGATATCCGCTCTCCAAAAAGATGACAAATTTATTAAAGGAATGAGCCAGCAGATTCCTGAAGGCAATGCTTCAGATTTCCAGCTTGATAGCGAAGGGATTCTGAGGTTACAAGGAAGAATTTTTATTCCAGAAGTTCCTGAACTCAGAAGAGAGGTACTTAATGAATTCCACAAATCTAAGCTCAGTATCCATCCGGGTGTGAGTAAAATGTATAATGATATCAAGCGAACATTCTGGTGGAAATCGTTGAAAAGAGACATCTCTATATATGCTAGAAGGTGCCCTACTTGCCAACTAGTCAAAAGCGACCAACAGAAACTGGCTGGATTGTTGCAACCGCTGGACATTTGGAAGTGGGAACATATTTCAATGGACTTCATAGATGGTTTGCCTAGAACCAGGGAAGGAAATGACAGTATTTGGGTGATCGTAGATTGCTTCACGAAGACCGCCCATTTCATACCTGTCAGATCGAACAGAACTGCTCAGAGTCTGGCCCAGATTTATTTCAAGGAAATTGTTAGGCTACATGGAGTGCCGATCAGTATAGTCAGTGATAGAGATCCAATATTTACTAGCAAATTCTGGGAGGCATTTCAAGTAGAACCGGGGACAAAGCTAAATCTAAGCACCGCCTATTATCCTCAGACAGATGGTCAGACTGAGAGGGTGAATTGTATTTTAGAAGATCTATTGCGGGCTTGTGTACTTGATTTTGGTGGATCATGGGAAGACCATTTACATTTAGCTGAGTTCTCATACAACAACAGCTACCAAGCGAGCCTGACAATGTCACCATTCGAAGCATTGTATGGTAAACCGTGCCGATCTCCTGCTTGTTGGGTAGAACCTGGTAATAAACTTGTATTGGGACCTGATATGATCCGTGAAGCTGCAGACAAAGTCGATTTTGTTAAGAAACGATTACTCGCCGCTCAAAGCCGACAGAAGAGCTATGCTGATTCGAGAAGAAGATATTTGTCTTTTTCTGTTGGTGATTATGTGTATCTAAGGGTTTCTCCGATGAGAAGAGTGATTCGATTTGGCAAAACTGGGAAATTGGCGCCCAGATTTATTGGTCCATTCCCTATACTAGAACGAATTGGAACCCTCGCTTATAGAGTTCAATTACCTGATTGGTTGCCTGGAGTGCATGATGTATTTCACGTATCTCAACTTCGAAAGCATGTTCATGATCCAGACTTGGTTGTGGAAGAAGCCGCACAACAGGATTTAGAAATTACTCCATAATTGGCTGTGAGAAGAGAGCCGCTAAAGATAATTGGCAAAGAAACCAAAGAACTAAGGAACAAGAAGGTTCACTTAGTCAAAGTGCAACGGAGTGGAGATCCGCGAGATTGTACTTGGGAAACAGAGGAAAGCATTAAGAAAGCCTATCCTAAGGGCAGAGTGGATATCTCTGATTGACTCTGGCGCAAGGTACATTTGCCATATTTTGAAATTTCCATTATGTTCCCTACTTTGTTGTTATTTTCTTTTCATGGATGTAAATTTTTAATTCTATAGTCTGATTATTTTTAAGAGCGTGTATGAATCAAATAGTATATTTTTGAAAAGTTAAAAACAAATTGATAGTTGTTTGTGTTGTGTGATTGTAGATAGGATTAATTAAATTGTTAGAACGATAGTTAATTTAGTCAAGAAGAGAATGATGGTAAATTAATGAAATTAAATCAAGTGTTGAACTGATTTAAAAATAGATAGAAATATATACATGTGTATTATATATGTTTGAACAAGTAAATGGATTAGCTGTTGAGTAAAGAATTTATTTGGATGCCCGACAAATAGGTAAACCTTAATGAGTTGGATGCGCAATTTTACTATTATATCAACTCCTGTGAATGTCATTGGATGCAGAGTGCTGGTTGTTCTGTGTGTAATAATAAATGTCGCCATAGGATAGTAACAATTAATTTTGAACTACCCTACATGGCATACTTCTTGAAGATAGATATACTTCATCATATACCACATAAGCATTTGGGGCTTGTGTGACAAGGTTGAAGATTTACCATACGAGCGAGAGGTTTGTATGGCGATGACTATGTATTACAGGTTGAACTAATGACTAATATGGACGATATAAAATGTAACGGTAAATGGCCAGATTAATAAAAAAACCCACAAGGGTCTGGAGATGACAATAAATACGTCTCTCTGGTCATTAAGGCACAAAAACCATTTATAAGGTGAAGAGAATTTATTCTATGGAGTTATGATCTATACACACTCCCCTATGGACACCGGAATATATCACTATAAATATGTGCATGCTTATTAGGATTTATTGGGTACCTAATACGACCCAACAAATTTCCAAACCCCTCCCCGTACAAAGGAGGTTATGGAGAAATTTTTCAAAAATTCAGGGTGTTAGCTAAATTTTTTGAAGAATTTGAAAATTCTCAGAAACTGAAAAGTTGGAGAATGGAAGCCAGATTGAAAGTAGAGTTGGTTAATTAAACCACTTTCGACTTTGTTCCTTTTCGAGGACGAAAAGTTTTAAGTGGGGGAGATTGTAACTACCCGGAAAATCTAAACCAATTTAATTTTTTTAAATTGGCTATTTTAGTGGATTTTAGATATTTAAAATAAATATTTTAAATAATAACGACGAAAATTGTGCTTAATCGACGTTTGAAAATAAATATAATTACTTTGAATTATAAACAAGGCCTGAAGTGGCGTGGCAGTTTCAAAAATTGAATTCAAACTTAGACTGACTGTACCGGGTGCAAAATGAAACGGATTTTAGTGAAACCAAAAATATTTAAATCTGTTAGTGAATATCTTTCTAATGAATCTGAAAAATTGAAGTTTCGTAGCGGGAAGCAAAAATTATGGTCAAATGAATTTTCAGAAAGGTCCCTATAAAGTTTAAATAGCCCGTGAAAATGGTCATTTTGCAAACGACCTCAGAATTCGACGAAACCACTTTTGTTGGATCCGGGATGTCAAATTATTGCTAGGTTTCAAATTTCATAATTTTTGAAGCTAGTATGTGAGTGTGGCAAAGGAAAATGTGTCTGGTCGATTTTTGTTAAATTGGATCGACCAGAAAAGGGCCATTTTTCAAACGTTCTCAGAATTCGACGAAACTAGTTTTGTTGGGATAATATCGTCAAAACATAGCTAGATTTATTTTTCTGGAATTTTTGGGATCAGTATGTGGCCACGACAAATTGAAATGTACGTTCAAATTAAATACTGAATGTTTTATATTTTAATTTGAAGGAAAACTGACTGAAACAGTCGAATAGGCCTACGAAACATATCCCATTGTGTTCGAAATGAGGGTATTTAGCTAGGGACGACAGTCGTTGGGTTTGGATTGGAGTTCGCATGAGATAAAGGGTATTTTAGAATTTTAAAAATATATAATTAAATAAAAAATCTGATAGGCCAATCACTTTTCTCTCTCCCCGTCAAACCTTCAGATCGAAGGCGGAAAGCGGCTCAATCCTTCTCATCCATTTTCTGGCCAAACCACTTTGATTCTGACCTCGACCCTGTTGAGGATTTTGAAGAGCTCGGCGATAGCTTCAAATCCATACCCACCACCATCAGTTTCGTCGCCAGTTGGAGGAGAATCACCTCCGGGAAGGTGCGGCCTTTCAACCGCCGCCGCCGGTAGGGATCACCGAGTGGGCCCACTCCACCGCGCACAGGTTCGCCCTCCGCCTCCCTTCGACGCTACATAGCCCGATCGTCCAACCCCTTCACGGATTTCGTGAAAAATCAATACCTAGTTTCAAACCAGATCGGAGAGGTAACAGTTTAAATTATATTAAACTATTTAATAGCACTTTAAAGCGCTACGGTTTATGATTTCACTGTGAAAATCATATCTTTTTCGTTTCTTGATGAAATTCAGTGAAACAAGAGACAGTGGACTCTTGAGGACGCCTTGTACATTGTAGAAGAGACCGGATATTTTTCTAAGCCTTCTGCTATTTTTGGTGGAGTGGAACCCAATGTGAGATTTATGAACTATAAAAGATAAGGAAATGACGATGTTTAACTTATATAGTCGAAGTATGAGTTATAGAAGCGTTGTACACCACATGTATAAACGTTGTATAAGTTGTATGTTTTGTGTATAAGTTATATATGGATTGTAAAAATTATATATGTGTTGAAATGGAAGTGAAATATACTTATATATATATACGCCCCTTGTCCACAAACCATGGACGATATTTATTGGTTGTGATTGGTGTGAAAATTGGTTGATAGCGAATGGTTGATTAGAATTGTTTGTGGTTGAAATTGATTGATTATGGTTGAAAAATACCCGTTTGTGGTTGAGAATTATTTGGTTGAAACAACATAGGATTAGTTTGTGGAAAAGAAAAAAAAAACATGCTGCCTGCGTGCGAACTAGATGCATGAAATCCCCATTGTCAAAAGCTGCGAGGCTTTAAGGTAGAGCGAGGAGCCGTACTAGGGACGGTCCCAGTTTTAACTACCCTGCCGTTATGCTGTCGAAATTTTCAATAATATTCATGTGTTAGAATTATTTTCATGTGTTGAAACTATATTTGTGTGTTGAATAGAAATTCATGTGTTGAATAGAAATTCATGTGTTGAACGACATTCACGTTTTGAAATAAATTGTTATATAATAAAAATCATATTTTTATCATCTATATGAACTATATAAAATAGTCGTGTTTTGAAATAAATTGTTTTATAATAAAAATCATATTTTTATCATCTATATGAACTATATAAAATAGTCATGTTTTGAAATCAATGGCTTTACAATAAAAATCACATTTTTATTATATACATGAATTGTTAAAAATAGTGAAGTGTTGAAATAAATGTCTGTTGGATAAAAATATCATTTTTATCAAATGTATGAAAAGAATATGGTTTTGAAATCGAAGAATAGATTATATTTGTATATATATATATATATATATATATATAATTAAAATAAATTGAATAACGAAGCTGCAGTTCGTGTTTTGAAACCGTGATTTCAAACGATTTGTGCGAGAGATCCGACTATCGGATTTTTCCGAAACTAAAACCGTTGGGTTCGCTTTGGAAATATCTTTCCAACGACATCAACTTTGTGAAGATCTAATGGTTGGATTGTCTGGAATTTTTAATTCAAATCTAAAGAAAAACAGCGCCAGAATCGATTATATATATATATAAATATAATTAAATTAAATCGAATAACGACGCTACAGTTCGTATTTGGAAATCGAAACCTCAAACGATTGTACCGAGATATCCGACCATCGGATTTTCCCAAAACTTTAACCATTGGATTCATTTTGAAAAGATCTTTCTAATGATATAAAATTTGTGAAGATCCAACGGTTAGATTTTCAGACATGTGTAAATCAAATCTGAAGAAAAACAGCGCCACGACCGCGTTATGGCCTGAAGCGTTGTTTGAATGAAATGGCTATTTTTAAAATAAATAAAAATAGCGATAAATCGTGATAAAATATTATAAAATGATATGGAATGGAAATAAACTGAATTTTCTCGGTTTATGTGATATTTGATGGTTGAATGTGTTTGGCGTGAATTGTTGTCAAATAATTTAACCATTGAAATGAGTTGATTTAAATTCTAAATATACGTGAATTATTTGAAAAGGCCGAGTTAAATCTCATTTCAAATAATTGATCGGCGATAAGAAGTCGATGATGAAGGAGGTGGTTGAAGACAGGAGATCTTCACCTCGGTTGGATGATAACCGATGTCTTGATTGGGAGGCATCCCGAAATATAGATAATAAGTAGTGATCATCCAGACGTACGTGGAGATCGATGGGTATGCGAGGTATATAGTGCCTCCGGTTTCGTTCAGACCCAGAACAAACTTGTAAATGGACTGTGTGTCTGACATTGGATTCCATTCTATGTGATTGATAGACGTCAGTTACATGGCGTGAATGTTTGGCATGCTAAGATGCAATAATCAAGGCTTCTGTTGGAAAGCCAAGTCTTGTGGTTGATGATCAAAGCACGGCCTGTGTGGCATAGCCTTGTGTATAATGTGAATTCGCGAGCCTCACACCCTGGTATGAGCCAGAAACGGGAGAGGACCTCAGGGAGGACATGCGTTTCTTTCTAGCTAGAGGTGGTGTTAGTGCTTAAACTCTATCCCGGATATATCGGTGACTATGTGAAGCCGATGGAGTCATTCGTTGGCTCATTTACGCCCCAAAGGGTAGGGAAACGCAGTGTTCAAGCATTTTAATCCACATCGGTGGACCGGCCCTGACGATTCAAAGGCTTGACTGAGTACTTGCCTGAGACATGGGCTAGATTGTCTCGAAGTCGGTAAGGACTATCTTTTGCCTTGGTTCATGACGGAAATCCAATTTCCAAATACAACATTGTGCGGTTTTGATTGTAAACCTATATTTGGCAACATAGTGGCATGGGACGCTCATGTCGTCTATGATTGATATTTATGATTGTATATAAAATTAGAAACTTACTGGAAACGAGTTTAGATGGGTGGTTTCCTGGGTATTGGTCTGATGTTGGTTTCGGCCTTCGGGGTTAATACTTAGGGAATCGTTCTCTTACTAATTTACGGTTGGAGTCTGATTAAGAATTAAGCAATAAAATTTACATTTTTAAGTGATTTTACTTTACACATATTAAGCATATCTTGGTCAATATAAGATAAAACTCTATCCTCCGGTTTGCGTTGCATTGTGTGATGGGACTTGAGTCTTATATCGACTTCATTTTTGTAAAAAGCATTGCGATGTTTAAAAGAATTACTTGTTTTAAAGCACTGGCAATCCAATGGAATAAAACCGTTCCGCGAAAGTAGCGTGGTCCTGTGATTAGCCATATTATAAAATGTGTTAAGTAGATTTCTCATACCAGTCCCATGACTGACTCGTAGTTTGTTTCACTTGCAAACTCGGGTGCCCCTCTTTATACATGAGCAGCCTTGTATTTAGGTTTTAGCAGGCTCTTTCTGGATAGCTGGAGCTGAAGATGGATTCTATCATTTATCTCTTTTTATGTCGTTCAGCTCCTATTGTGCATTTTATGTTTGTTTTCTACTGTAGACATTTATGTATAGCTGAACTGTATTTGTACTAATTATGATCCTGTATACTGTGTAACTCTGATGATTATGTTTAACCAGTGTATTATTTGTACATTATCTGGTGTATTTATTTAATTCTGTTCTGCTATTATCTGTTTATGTGTTATATTCCAAAGATTACCCTTGCCACCTTCGTACGGGGTTTTGGGGTCGTCACAGAAATTCAAATTGTTAATAAAATAGGTATTGACACCTATAAAAAGGAAAAGATTAATTAATTAACTTAATTAATCAAAAGAGGAATGTTTAAGCAATTAAAGTCTGAAAATTTAATTAACACTTATGACACGAGGTTAGGTTACATTAGTGGCGGAAGTCTGCCAGGACCCGACCGACATATCCAGCAGCCACTAATGTTGAACCTAATGTGAGAGGTCTAAGTGTGTGAATATGACTCAGGCTAAGACACGAGGTTAGACCCAACTGTGGAATAAGACTGCCCGGACCCAACCGATATATCCAGCACCTACATGTTGTAGGCCTAATGTGGGAGCTCTAGCCCAATATAACCATAATTGAACATGGTAATAAGGAAATCTTACTTAACCTAACTTAATACATGTGGATTGTATGATGATACACATAAGTTAGGGTTAAGTAAAATGAGTTGGATAGTGGGTGGGTTAAGTACAACTGGTGGGTAGGTGGGTAATATTAATATATATAGGCCCACAAAAATAGGATTAAATCAGTGGGAGGGTTAAGTACAACTGATGGGTAGGTGGGTAATATTAATATATATAGGCCTACAAACTTTACCATTAAATAAATAGGATTAAATCAATGGGAAGGTTAAGTACAACTGATGGTAGGTGGGTAATATTAATATATATAGGCCCACAAACTTAACCATTAAATAAATAGGACTAAAACAGTGGGAGGATTAAGTACAACTGAAGGGTAGGTGGGTAATATTAATATATATAGGCCCACAAACTTAACCGGATAAAAAGGGTTATGTAATTAAAGACACCTAATGGTATACATAACCGGGGCAAAATAGTAAAGTTATTTATTAAAGACACCCTTAGGGGTACGCATAACTAATGGGAATAGATAGAGTTATGTATTAAAGACACTTATAGGTAAGCATAAACGATAGGTAGATTAAGGGTTATGTATTAAAGACACCTGTAGGTACGCATAACTGATTGAGGGCTATGTAATTAAAGGCACCTTAGGGTATACATAGTCAGTAGAAAACCTAGTAGGGATACAAGACAAAGGGGAGAGCTTGTATCATGTTGTGTGGGACCCATTTCGGTCAGTAACCCGGAGGGGTGTCAAAGTAAAGAACTCCGTACTAGGCGGGGAAGGGGCACGCTTACTGATTGATAGTAAGAGATCCAAAATGAGACGGATGGTGTGGGTGGCGCAAACCGACCGGGGACATGTGCGTGCATGGGCTCGGTAGAGGGGGAAGAGACGACTGTGACACCAGTACGTATAACTGTGCACACCTTGGGTTGCCACTTTAATGAAGTGATACCCCCTAGTTGTGGGACCAGCACAGGGTATCTACAGAGTAGGGAGCCGATCGATTAGCGTAGTGGTTAGGGTATACCCAGACGTATGTGCTAAGTCTACCAATTTATAGTAGGAGGGTAGTGGGTACGACTAGTTGAGATAGGAGCAGGCGGCCCCTATAACAGCAACAAGGAATACACGAAACTACCACCATCAATATCGTTATTATGGTTAACGGAAGGGATCATCCCATCTTGATTTTACTAGTAATAGTGTAGAGTAGTTTGTAGTGAAGCATGCATACATCTTACCTTATTTGTCCTGTCATACCTGCCATCTGTACTGTGAATCCTCTTATCCACTTTGTATGCCTGTCATGTTTACCTTTATTTATTTGCTGGCTAAAAGTTATTGGACTCACCAGACGTATGTCTGACCTAGTTTGTTTCACCTCTTTTCTTCCGTTCCCCCCAGGTTCTCAGGGAGGAAACACCCAGGTTTAGTCAGGATTTGGATATCATCTTCTAGGAGCTACTTCTGAAGTATGGCTCGAGTCTCTGTCTCTTATATGGCTTGCTTTTTAATATGGAGAATGATGTTTTTATTTTTAACACCTATTTAATCTGATAATATAAGACAGAAGTGTTTTGTTGTAAGGGTTTTATGACTCATGGTGTTACGTAACAAAGTATTTTGGTGATTTAATAAAGTTGTTTATTTTCCACTGCAAAATTTTTATATCTATGTTGTGATATTCTGTGTTTGTTTACCTAAAACGCTGCACTGAAGTTAAGGCATTCCCTTTGTGAGTGACCTTAATGGAGGTGGGGTGTTACACTTGGTATCAGAGCTGAAGGTTACCAGATTAGATAAATAAAATTTGAAAACTATTTTCATAAAGGTTTTAAAAGAAAGTATTTTCAAAAAGGAAAGTCTGTTTTGAAAAACATAGTCCCCAAAGCCATATATCTATCTTCTGATTTTCTGTTTAATCCTTGTTTTCCTTCTTTTCTGAGTCTCCGGGGCTCCTGGCTTTCTGGGAGGTAACCACATCGCGACATGGTTTCGTGGGCATGATGAGACTATGGCATCTGTCGAAGGGCAAAGAAGTGCCTAACTTCCATCTGTAGCCGCAGTTATTCCATCTATGGCTAATCCTCGTTCGGGCTTCGTAGGGTTTTCCGCGCGATGGGGGTAACTTTAGAGAAAGACTTGTTAACATATAAGAAGGTTGGTTGTTTTCAGTGCTATGAGACAGGACATCTGATCTAGGATTGCCCAAGAAGGCAAGGGCAAAAGGGTAGAATCTTCTAGAGGGTAGGTGGATGCTCTCGTGGCAGATGGATAGAGATAGGAAAAATTTATGTAAAAGGTTTAATTTCCTTATCTGATTATGAAGTTAAGACTCTTTTGGATTCTGGCACTGAGACTCTACACTTTAATACTAGTCTTGTTTCTGATCCCGTAGTTATTTCAAACCCCTTTGGTGGTTCGGCTCATTTATTGGTGATTTGTAAGGGGTTGAAATTATCTGTGTTAGGCGTCAAAAATTCGAATGTGACATTTGTGTGCTCAAGTTTATGGGCTATGGGTTGGTTCTAAATGGACCAGCTTTCTATGTAGAGGGTCGTTCTAGATTTTGAGAGGAGGGTCGTTAAGCTTCTAACTTGTCATGGGAAGACCCCCAAAGTTTCTTGTGACCTACAAGGGTCTATTATGCTTAGCTTTCTGAGAATCATTCTGTAATCTGATTTGTACCAGTAGTCTATAAGTATCTGAATATTTCTGAAGGATAGGGGTTTCTACTCGAAGCATGAAGTAGATTTCCTGTTTTGACATTGTTTAATGGGGGTAATTCTCTGAGTGACAGTCTGATGTTGATTTCGGTCTTCGGAGCTGAAACTTAGGGAATTATTCTCTTAACCGATGTCAATTGGGAACATAGCTTTTGTTTTAGTTATACCATTTGTTTGTATCCCATCAACCGAATCTTCGACCTTTAGATAGGAAATCCATGGATGTAAACATGTGTTTGAGTCATGTTATGTTTGATGGTTGCATGTGAATGCAAGTGTTTGCCAGTGCTTGCTCGTGGATGCATTTACACACACATTGGGCACTAGATCGGCTCAAATCACTTTCATATTGCATATAAAAATGTGTGCATATTTAGGGTAATGGATGCATAATGGTTGTGTTATCATATGGATGCTACATTTTGATGAATGGTTGTGCACACATAAAGAGATAATATGTATCAAATAGGAAAATTGCATACATGTTGGACTCATGGCACTGACATAATTCACATTAAGAAGGTCAACTGAATCAGTGGACCACTTATTCTTTGCATTAGATAAGGAACATATACACACACTTTTGCATATGTTCATACAACATTAGAAGTTTTCAAAGGACAATGGATGCTTGTGGATGATGGTTGAGTAGATGGGTGATTGGATGGTAGGACACATTCTTCTTAACTTGAAGATTTCGGGGACGAAATCCTTTAAGTAGGAGAGAATGTAACACCCCGAATTTTTGAATGATCAAATTAACTAAATTTAAGAATACTTAATTTCAAATGTGGGAATTAAGGGAAATAGGTTACGCCATTGCGTTCGTCTTGGAATTCTGGTTGAGATAGAGTCCGAGTTTGCGTAAAACGGATACAGTATGAAGAAGATATGGACGAACGAAGTTAGGCGGAAAAACCAGAAGAAGAAAAAAAATGCACTGGCGCACTTGGGAAGTGCACCAGTATAAAAATACACTGGCGCACTTCCCAAGTGCACCCAGGCCGAGCAGAAAGCCTGCACAGCTTTCCGGTGTGATCTGATCCACACTATGACTCATTGCTGAGTCCTTTCTGACTCCTTGGGGCTGAGGTGTCACCCTATCCTGACTGAATGGTTTTGATTAACCATAAGAGCATCTGACGGCTCAAATTAAATTGAAATTCTCTATAAACACATGTAGACTCAAACCCTAAAACCAAATAAAAATTAGATCAATGGCCATCATACTGTCTCTCCAAAACCTAGAGTAGCCGCCACCAACTAGAAGCAAAGTAAAGCAACTCAATTCTATTCAAATCAAAGTCTAATATCAACAAAGAAATTGTCTACAACAAGGGAACACTAATCAATTACAGAATTCAGATCCCAGAACTCAAGACCCTCTTTTTCTGTGAGTTCTAGTCACTTTTAGGTTTAAATAGATAAAAGAGAATTGTGGTAGACTATGATTTGGGTATATGTTGTTTGTAGTTATGCAAGTTTATTGTTGTTGTGGATCATGAAATTATACAAGTTTATTGTTGTAGTGAATCATGTAATTATACAAGTTTATTATTGTTGTGGATCATGAAATTATACAAGTTTATTGTTGTGGTGAATCATAAAATTATGCAAGTGAAATTAATAAACCTATGCAAGTTACCTATGCAAGTTATTATGTTGCGAATTCATGAATCTATGCAAGTTGTTATCATGAACCTACGCAAGTTGTTATAAGATCATGCAAGTTATTGTGTGATGAATTCATGAACCTAGGCAAGTTGTTATGTTGCGAAACATGAACCTATGCAAGTCACCTATGCAAGCTGTTATGTTGTGAATCATGAATCTATGCAAGTTGTTAATTATGTGGTGAATCATAATTACATGTGAAGTTATCATGTCATTTTCCCTAGTTGTCATGCTTGTGCCAAGAATTGTGCTGAAAACGATCACCTTGTCATTCCCTTTATTTTATTGTTATGGCGAGGCTACCTTAGCCTCGATGACGCTAAAAACGCAAACGGTTACGCTAGTTAAGAAAAGGGGAAAAGGGGAATTTGTAATAGGCATAATTTATGTAGTTTTTATGTAAATTGGGCACATGATTCTAGTAGGGAAACATATAAAAAAATTACCTATTATGACATAGGTAAAGTTAAGTAAAAATGGTATAATTTGAATATGACCATTTATGGATAGGAAATTCAAATTGTTAATAAAATAGGTATTGACACCTATAAAAAGGAAAGGATTAATTAATTAACTTAATTAATCAAAAGAGGAATGTTCAAGACATTAAAGTCTGAAAATTTAATTAACACTTATGACATGAGGTTAGGTTACATTAGTGGTGGAAGTCTGCCCGGACCCGACCGGCATATCCAGCAGCCACTTATGTTGAACCTAATGTGAGAGGCCAAGTGTGTGAATACGACTTGGGCTAAGACATGAGGTTAGACCCAACTATGGAATAAGACTGCCCGGACCCGACCGGCATATCCAGCATCCACATGTTGTTGGCCTAATGAGGGAGGTACAGCCCAATATAACCATAATTGGACATGGTAATAAGAAAAGACTACTTAACCTAACTTAATACATATGGACTGTATGATGATAGACATAAGTTAGGATTAAGTAAAATGAGTTGGATAGTGGGTGGGTTAAGTACAACTGATGGGTAGGTGGGTAATATTAATATATATAGGCCCACAAACTTAACCATTAAATAAATGGGATTAAATCAGTGGGAGGGTTAAGTACAACTGACGGGTAGGTGGGTAATATTAATATATATAGGCCCACAAACTTAACCATTAAATAAATAGGATTAAATCAGTGGGAGGGTTAAGTACAACTGATGGGTAGGTGGGTAATATTAATATATATAGGCCCACAAACTTAACCATTAAATAAGTAGGACTAAATCAGAGGGAGGGTTAAGTACAACTGATGGGTAGGTGAGTAATATTAATATATATGTAACAACCCGGGTTTCGACAGACCGAATTTTTCAAAATTCAATCCATCGGACCCCGAGTTGGGTGCTCTGATATCATGTAGAAAAGACAGAGAGAAAGAAACATGTCAGAGTTCGAAAAGTAGCTCACAGCGGAAGGAATAAAATAATAATTTATTCAAAATAGCATTACCTTAATAATAATACTGCCAAGCCAGTAGTTAAGCAATATTATCTCTGTCATGAACCTAACCTGCCCATGTTGTGTGCAAGGGGTCAAAACATAATTTATGTGTGACTGGACTATAATAAACTCTTGTGTAACTCTACATATACCGTTCAGTTATAATTTCTTGTTCATTAGGTTATTCACAATATTATCACCCAAGGCCAACCCCATGTCATTCTCGTCCAATTACTGGTAGACTTAACCTAATACATCGTATATGTAATTTTCCCCAACTCGTATAATCCTTTCCATGTATGCGTACAGTCCCTTGCCATATATCGTACGGGCTTTATCACGTAATTCTATACTACTTCAACGTAGTGCCACCATTTTTGAAATCGTTTGGACTGCCACCCTTGATCTGGCTAGGTTTCCTTATCATGAACTGTCGAGTGTTCAACTAGGATTTATGCCACCTAGGACCACTAGGGATTATGCTACCTATTGAACGTTTTCTAGATTCGATTAGGGTTTATGCCACCTAGGACTACTAGGGATTATGCTACCTGTTGAACATCGCCCTTTTCCCACGTATGTATCGCGAATCGTTTCCGATGTCTAGGTGCACATGTACACTATATGTGCGGCCCGAGTTCCGTGACAGGGCTAAATCAAGAAATACGGAACTCGGTCGGGAGCTTTAAGTTATCTGCCGATGTAGATACTAAGGTCTGTTTTTCTACCAGTGGTTATGGTCCCACGTGACCCCTCCCTCAACTAATGAAAGGCAATCTAAGAAAATCAAGCACGAGAACTGTACTCCTGCCACCTATGCCCCACTTTCCTATTGCCCAGCCTCACCCACAACTAGATAGCAAGTATATGGTCTGTTGGGAGTTCTCTGCCTTTCCGTATATGTACTACGATTGACTGAAGATGGTAGGTAGACGACGAGTGCAATCACAGGGCTAAACAAGATATCGCCGCCTCACGCTGGTCCATCCTAGTCTTTAGGTTGCCTTATATTTCAACCAAGGCATACTCTTTGTTCTCCTACCGCAGACCTTAACCTCTGTGAGCCCAGGCGGATCATCTGCAACCTCACAGAGGGATACCAAGAGTACCCTCACGTTCCCCGAAGCTACGTGCTTCGTAACCCAGTCCACTGGAGCCTTTCTCGAAATCAGATAAACGTTCGCTCCTCCTCGTGTGTTTGTTAAGCGATGATATACCGTATCGGGTTATTCATCTATTTATGGACTGGCTCAGTTTCCTTGACTAAGAATTATTACTTAGTTGTTCTTAACTAAGGTTTACCACTTAGTTTCCTTTCCCGTTAATCTTGTTAACTAAGTTTTACCACTAGTCCCCTTAACTAAGGATTGCAACTTAGTTCCCATTCTCGACCGTTTTCTTAACTAAGGTTTACTGCTTAGTTCCTATTAACTAAGGCTGGTTACTTAGTTATCATTCTCGTTGTTTTACTTAGTCAATTCTCGTTACCCTAGACATCAGACCACATATTCTCGCTTTATAATTCAACTTGTTGACTAAGGTTTCCCCATGAATTCAAGCATAACTTAAGTTCTCTTTTATTCGGTGATAGCGCATGGGTGTTTTCCCATAGTTCTTGCTTAGCTTACTCCATATTATAGGTTATCCTACCCTTCAGGTCTTACATTACATCTTAAGTCATAATCTTTCTCTGTCCCTAGGACAGGTTTACCCCCTAATTAACCCTTTGACTATTTCAACTTCGATTTATAATAAGTAGTTAATATTCCCTATTTCCGTTTTTGGTTAAGTTTTGTTCATATGTTCATGTCGACTGAACCCCATCTCCTTATAACGTTCATTCACAAATTTGGTTAAGTTTTGTCTTTGAATTCATGACTTAGCCCTACGAATCATGTGCCATTAATTATTAATACACCACAACCTCTCACATTAGACCTGGTGTTGTGGTCACTGGTTATGCCGGGCGGTTCCGGGCAAAATTACACCACAACTCAGTCTAACCTCGGGTTTCAAGTGTGATATGACTAACTTCTCACATTAGGACCTATTGTTTGCAACCATTGGTTAGGCCGGGCGGTTCCAGGCAGGATTACATCGCAAACTCATCCTAACCTCGAGTTAGCCATGTTTCATGTTTGGTTCATGTCTATTCTAATTGGCATATGTCAAGTTCATAATCATGTCAGAAATATTAAGTTCATGTTATGCCAATTACCCAACTTACAAGCATGTTCTTATAAATGTCAACTACCAATTTGTGCCATGTTCGTGCATATTTCAAGTTTCATAATTTTGTCCCTATTTACAATACATAAATTACTCAACCATATTCATGTTCAATGCATTTCAATAGTGCCAAAATTGGAGTATCAAGTTCAATCTAGATGTCAAGTGTCAATTCCCAAATCCAAGCTTTACCTAAAAACCCCCAATTTATATTCATGCTTGTAATCCCATTAACAGGTTACATCTATCATTAAATTCATAATTCATATTCATGTCAATTTCATGTTCAAGTTCTAGATGTAAACTTCATGTCAAATTCCAGAAGTCAATTCATATCAAGTTTGTGTTCTTATCCAAATTCAAGTTATAATACAGGTTTTATTCTAGAGACATGTGCCCATTAACAAATCCATAAGTCAATTTCATGCTTAAATCAATGATGTCAATTCTACGCCAAACCCCAAATCTTGTTCATGCGTATAATTCTAAATTTGGTTTACGCATTCAGGTTTTGTCAATGTTATATTACGCCCAACCCCCTTTGTAATTTATAACCACACCCTCCAGTTCATGTCATAGCCCAAAACCAAGCGTTCCCCTTTTTAGTTTGCAATAATCATTACGTCGTATTCATTTCATAATAAAGCTAGGCTCGTGATAGCCTTGTCATAAAAAGATAAAAGAGGGAGAATAAAAGAGGACATAATTGTAGGCATAATAATTAAAAGCGAACACATGACAATATTAAACATTACAGATCCAATTTCCACAATAATTTCATTTCGCGTTTACATAGGGAATGTTTGAACGATAAATCATAATTTTACACAAAAAGTGTATTATAACTCCACTCAAATTGTTTGTCATCTTCAAAATAGGAACGAGATTAATCTTCGAACTGATTTCCCCATTTTTGTTGCTTTTGATTCATCTTTGATTTATTTCATGTCCAATTCAATTTATCTTTGATTTCGTATGCGGCGTAGGTTGCAGATCTGAATTCCTTCTCTTTGCGCCGTGATTTAGATCTAAGCCTCTTTTCTTTTTATTCATGGTTGTAGTAATTCTAGATCTCATTCTTTTTAATTTTAAGAATAGATGTTGTAGAGAAAAGAGAGAAGAATAGATCTAAGACTTATTTAGATTAATAGCTTGAGGAGGAAGAATAAATCAAGTTAGAAGAGAGCCATGGCCTTGCCATGAATTGTTGTGGAGTTTACAATGAGCCTAGGATGTTTATATAGGTGTTAGACCAACGTACCAGGCCCAAAAACTCATCCAGGTGCTCAAAAATGAACCAGGACAGCTTCTGGGGCGAATTTCCCGCTTCTGGACCAAAATTCCCGCTCCAGGTCGCTATAGGTCGACCTCCCCAAGGGGCGGTCGACACTATGGTCGACCTAGGGGTCGACATGGTCATTTTTTTCTGTTCTGGGCTGGGCTGTTTTCTGATTTTTCGCTGAAACTTCGGGAGGTCATAACTCCTTCATACAGACTCCGATTTTCGAAAACTCAGACTCTATTTCATGTAAAATTTCGAGAGCAACGCAATGGTGATGTCCTTTTTACTTAATTCCTGATATTTAAATTAAAAATACTTATTTTACTATCTTCTCCGTTACACACACTACTATCGAATTAATTTTTCTTCTCTTCCATGTATTAATTAGTTCTCATTATACATCACCATTATTTACCTATATAAGCATATTTTCATAAGTTTTATTTCATTTTTAATTATATTAAAAATGCGGTGTGTTACATTCTCCCACCCTTAAAGAATTTCGTCCCCGAAATTCGATAAGAGTAAAATAGATAATCCCTCGCAACATCCAATTAGTGTTCATCCAATTGTTGCAACATTATGCACATGTGCAAAGTGAAGTACATTATAGTAAAGCATGTATGCCTAATTTGGATCCACGTATATGTATGCAAACTTTAAAAAAACTTTTCAAAACATGATGCTCACATCCTAAATATACTTGCAGTTCTATATGGATGCAATATTTTTGAAAAATCAAAACATTTTCCATTCAAAATTTCCCATACTCTTATAGAATAAGAGCATAGTTCATCCAATTTTCGCATCCAAAACCCTACCAATCATCTTTTAATTCGAGATTTAGAAAAATATTATTTTCCAAATTCGATTTCTTATGTTACGAAAAGGTATAAAACGAAAAAATTCACATCCTCCGTTTTTCTTTTCTAATTATACTTCGATTTTTATATAACTATTCTATTAAGATTTCCTATTTTCTTATCCAAGCATAACCACATAAGAAAATTTCTTTCTCGTATTTTCGACTTTATCTTGAAATAATTTCATATTTATTCATCTTTTTCTTGAGATTTTCATTTTCTTTCCCCCGTCTTGTTTTGTTGCTTTACTGAATTTATTGTTTTCTTCTTAGTTAGGCTATTCTTTAGCTTATTTGGCTTAGTACAGTTTCTCATGTTTGTATTATTTATTTATCTTTTCAAATAAGATTTTCCGTTTTCTAGTCAAACAGTATCCTACACAGCTACAACTATGGGCCAAGTATCTTAAGACTTTATTACCTCTGACAATCGCGAGTCCACCTAACAGGGTCTATATAATTGCTTGCCCTTCATCACCTAGTAGTCACTACTAGTCCATGCTGTGTATTACTAGCCTATCCTTTTCTTTTTCTCAAGCAACAATTCTAGGTCTCAATGCTTATGCATTCTACGGGAAATTTGTTTACCCATTTTTTTTTATAACAATAATCAAAATTTAATAGAATAGAGATTTCATAAACTCCTTTTACAAAATACAACATTTTCCTTTCAAGATTTTCATATATGAGAACTAGTGAGCTATATATATGCTCCTTTTCATGAGAGAATTCTTTCAAAACAAGAAATCATTGTTTTACATAATATACCCCACTTTATTTTAAAACCCAATATGCACTTTTCAAACATCAAGATACTTTTAAGATCAAAACTCAGAAAATACCACAACCTCTTTTACAAATTCAAGTTCTTAAAAGTTTATTATTGGGTCAGACTCAAAGCGGGTTTTCCACTCAACTAGGCTTTCCTAGGTACTTTCACAAATTCAATTTTCTCGACTATATATATTCCTAATCCATTTTCACACTTTAACCTTTTTTTCTAATTTCTAAGTTTTTACTTCTAGACCCACTACTCTGAGATACTAATATTTTTGTTTCCATTCCATAGGATACTAGCTCCAAGTCATATTGTACACTTTCCCAACCATCTAATGGTTTCCAAAATTTCTATGTCCATGCCTTTAGTGTACAAACCAATATCCCAACTCTTTACATGTCTAGTGGGCTACTATATGGATTTAGGTTTATATATATAATATATTTATATTTTAGAAAATACAAATATGTTCACTCATTATCGCCCTAAGATCACTAAACCGAAGCTCTGATCCCAGATGTAACAACCCGGGTTTCGACAGACCGAATTTTTCAAAATTCAATCCATCGGACCCCGAGTTGGGTGCTCTGGTATCCTGCAGAAAAGAAAGAGAGAAAGAAACATGTCAGAGTTCGAAAAGTAGCTCACAGCGGAAGGAATAAAATAATAATTTATTCAAAATAGCATTACCTTAATAATAATACTGCCAAGCCAGTAGTCAGGCCATACTATCTCTGTCATGAACCTAACCTGCGCATGTTGTGAGGAGGGGGTCAGAACATAAGTTCTGTGTGACTGGACTATAATAAACTCTTGTGTAACCCTACATATACCGTTCAGTTATAATTTCTTGTTTATTAGGTTATTCACAATATTAGCACCCAAGGCCAACCCCATGTCATTCTCGTCCAATTACTGGTAGACTTAACCTAATACACCGTATATGTAATTTTTCCCTAACTCGTATAATCCTTTCCATGTATACGTACAGTCCCTTGCCGTGTATCATACGGGCTTGATCACATAATTCTATACTACTTCAACGTAGTGCCACCGTTCTTGAAATCGTTTGGACTGCCACCCTTGATCTGGCTAGGTTTCCTTATCATGAACTATCGAGTGTTCAACTAGGATTTATGCCACCTAGGACCACCAGGGATTATGCTACCTATTGAACGTTTTCTAGATTCGATTAGGGTTTATGCCACATAGGACTACTAGGGATTATGATACCTGTCGAACAACACCCTTTTCCTACGTATGTATCGCGAATCATTTCCGATGTCTAGGTGCACATGTACACTATATGTGCGGCCCGAGTCCCGTGACAGGGCTAAATCGAGAAATACGGAACTCGGTCGGGAGCTTTAAGTTATCTGCCGATGTATATACTAAGGTCCGTTTTTCTACCAGTGGTTATGGTCCCACGTGACCCCTCCCTCAACTAGTGAAAGGCAATCCAAGAAAATCAAGCACGAGAACTGTACTCCTGCCACCTATGCCCCACTTTCCTATTGGCCAGCCTCACCCACAACTAGATAGCAAGTATATGGTCTGTTGGGAGTTCTCTGCCTTTCCTTATACGTACTACGATTGACTGAAGATGGCAGGTAGACAACGAGTGCTATCACAGGGCTAAACAAGATATCGCCGCCTCACGCTGGTCCATCCTAGTCTTTAGGTTGCCTTATATTGCAACCAAGGCATACTCGTGGTTCTCCTACCGCAGACCTTAGCCTCTGTAAGCCCAGCCAGATCATCTGCAACCTCACAGAGGAATACCAAGAGTACCACCACATTCACCGAAGCTACGTGCTTCGTAACCTAGTCCGCTGGAGCCTTTCTCGAAATCAGATAAACGTTCACTCCTCCTTGTGTGTTTGCTAAGCGATGATCTACCGAATCGGGTTATTCGTCTATTTACGGACTGGCTCAGTTTCCTTGACTAAGAATTATTACTTAGTTGTTCTTAACTAAGGTTTACCACTTAGTTTCCTTTCCCGTTAATCTTGTTAACTAAGGTTTACCACTTAGTCCCCTTAACTAAGGATTACAACTTAGTTCCCGTTCTCGATCGTTTTCTTAACTAAGGTTTACTGCTTAGTTCCTATTAACTAAGGCTGGTTACTTAGTTATCATTCTCGTTGTTTTACTTAGTCAATTCTCGTTACCTTAGACATCAGACCACATATTCTCGCTTTATAATTCAACTTGTTGACTACGGTTTTCCCATGAATTCAAGCATAACTTAAGTTCTCTTTTATTCAGTGATAGCGCATGGGTGTTTTCCCACAGTTCTTGCTTAGCTTACCCCATATTATAGGTTATCCCACCCTTCAGGTCTTACATTACATCTTAAGTCATAATCTTTCTCTGTCCCTAGGACAGGTTTACCCCCTAATTAACCCTTCGACTATTTAAACTTCGATTTATAATAGGTAGTTAACATTCCCTATTTCCATTTTTGGTTAAGTTTTGTTCATATGTTCGTGTCGACTTAACCCCATCTCCTTATAACGTTCATTCACAAATTTGGTTAAGTGTTGTCTTTGAATTCATGACTTAACCCTACGAATCATGTGCCATTAATTATTAATGCACCACAACCTCTCACATTAGATCTGTTGTTGTGGTCACTGGTTATGCCAGGCTGTTCCGGGCAGAATTACACCAAAACTCAGTCTAACCTCGGGTTTCAAGCGCGATATGACTATCTTCTCACATTAGGACCTATTGTTTGCAACCACTGGTTAGGCTGGGCGGTTCCGGGAAGGATTACATCGCAAACTCATCCTAACCTCGAGTTAGCCACGTTTCATGTTTGGTTCATGTCTATTCTAATTGGCATATGTCAAGTTCATAATCATGTCAGAAATATTAAGTTCATGTTATGCCAATTACCCAACTTAGAAGCATGTTCTTATAAATGTCAGCTACCAATTTATGCCATGTTCGTGTTCGTTTTAGATGTCAAGTTCATAAGCATATTCTAAATGTCATATTTCAAGTTTCATAATTTTGTCCCTATTTACATTACATAAATTACTCAATCATATTCATGTTCAATGCATTTCAATAGTGCCAAAATTGGATTATCAAGTTCAATCTAGATGTCAAGTGTCAATTCCCCAAATCCAAGATTTACCTAAAAATCCCCAATTTATGTTCATGCTTGTAATCCCATTAATAGGTTACGTCTATCATTAAATTCATAATTCATATTCATGTCAATTTCATGTTCAAGTTCAAAATGTAAACTTCATGTCAAATTCCAGAAGTCAATTCATATCAAGTTTGTGTTCTTGTCCAAATTCAAGTTATAATACAGGTTTTATTCTAGAGACATGTGCCCATTAAAAAATCCATAAGTCAATTTCATGCTTAAATCAATGATGTCAATTCTACGCCAAACCCCAAATCATGTTCATGCGTATAATTCTAAATTCGGTTTACGCATTCAGGTTTTCTCAATGTTATATTACGCCCAACCCCCTTTGTAATTTATAACCACACCCTCCAGTTCATGTCATAGCCCAAAACCAGGCATTCCCCTTTTTAGTTCGCAATAATCATTCTGTCGTATTCATTTCATAATAAAGCTAGGCTCGTGATAGCCTAGTCATAAAAAGATAAAAGAGGGAGAATAAAAGAGGACATAATCGTAGGCATAATTAAAAGCGAACACGTGACAATATTAAACATTACAAATCCAATTTCCACAATAATTTCATTTCGCGTTTACATAGGGAATGTTTGAACGATAAATCATAATTTTACACAAAAAGTGTATTATAACTCCACTCACAGTGTTTGTCATCTTCAAAATAGGAACGAGGTTAATCTTCGAACTGATTTCCCCCTTTTTGTTGCTTTTGATTCATCTTTGATTGATTTCATATCCAATTCAATTTATCTTTGATTTCATATGCGGTGTAGGTTGGAGATCTGAATTCCTTCTCTTTGCGCAGTGATTTAAATCTAAGCCTCTTTTCTTTTTATTCATGGTTGTAGTAATTCTAGATCTCATTATTTTTAATTTTAAGAATAGATGTTGTAGAGAAAAGGAGAAGAATAGATCTAAGATTTATTTAGATCAATAGCTTGAGGAGGAAGAAGAAATCAAGTTAGAAGAGAGCCATGGCCTTGCCATGAATTGTTGTGGAGTTTACAATGAGCCTAGGATGTTTATATAGGTGTTAGACCAACGTACCAGGCCCAAAAACTCATTCAGGTGCTCAAAAATGAACCTGGACCGCTTCTGGGGCGAATTTCCCGCTTCTGGACCAAAATTCCCGCTCCAGGTCGCTACAGGTCGACCTCCCCAAGGGGCGGTCGACACTATGGTCGACCTAGTCATTTTTTTTTCTGTTCTAGGCTGGGCTGTTTTCTGATTTTTCGCTGAAACTTCGGGAGGTCATAACTCCTTCATACGGACTCCGATTTTCGAAAACTCGGACTCTATTTCATGTAAAATTTCGAGAGGAACGCAATGGTGATGTCAATTTTACTTAATTCCTGATATTTAAATTAAGTATACTTATTTTACTATCTTCTCCGTTACACACACTATTATCGAATTAATTTTTCTTCTCTTCCATGTATTAATTAATTCTCATTATACATCACCATTATTTACCTATATAAGCATATTTTCATAAATTTTATTTCATTTTTAATTATATTAAAAATGCGGGGTGTTACATTCTTCCACCCTTAAAGAATTTCATCCCCGAAATTCGATAAGAGTAAAATAGATAATCCCTCGCAACATTCAATTAGTGTTCATCCAATTGTTGCAACATTTTGCACATGTGCAAAGTGAAGTACATTATAGTAAAGCATGTATGCCTAATTTAGATCCACCTATATGTATGCAAACTTTAGAAAAACTTTTCAAAACATGATGCTCACATCCTAAATATACTTGCAGTTCTATATGGATGCAATATTTTTGAAAAATCAAAACATTTTCCATTCAAATTTTCCCATACTCTTATAGATTAAGAGCATAGTTCATCCAATTTTCGCATCCAAAACCCTACCAATCATCTTTTAACTCGAGATTTAGAAAAATCTAATTTTCCAAATTCGATTTCTTATGTTACGAAAAGGTATAAAACGGAAAAATTCACATCCTCTATTTTTCTTTTCTATTTATACTTGGATTTTTATATAACTATTCTTTTAAGATTTCCTATTTTCTTATCCAAGCACAACCACATAAGAAAATTTCTTTCTCGTATTTTTGACTTTATCTTGAAATAATTTCATATTTATTCATCTTTTTCTTGAGATTTTCATTTTCTTTC
This sequence comes from Allium sativum, assembly GCA_030737875.1. Lineage (NCBI taxonomy): Eukaryota > Viridiplantae > Streptophyta > Magnoliopsida > Asparagales > Amaryllidaceae > Allium > Allium sativum. Next base: position 80,121,164 of record CM060918.1, read on the forward strand.
CCCCGTCTTGTTTTGTTCCTTTACTGAATTTATTGTTTTCTTCTTAGTTAGGCTATTCTTTAGCTTATTTGGCTTAGTACAGTTTTTCATGTTTATATTATTTATTTATCTTTTCAAATAAGCTTTTCCGTTTTCTAGTCAAATAGTATCCTATACAGCTACAACTATGGGCCAAGTATCTTAAGACTTTATTACCTCTGACAATCGTGAGTCCACCTAACAGGGTCTATATAATTGCTTGCCCTTCATCACCTAGTAGTCACTACTAGTCCATTGTAACACCCCACCTCCACTAGGATCACTCCTTAGAATGTACTAGCTTTGGAGGGGCGTTATTGTGAAGGTAAACATGCACAGAGATATCGCAAGACGGAATATATAAAAATAAATATAAGTAAAGCAGCGGTAGCAGATAAAAACCCATCATCATCATCTCAGAAAACCAACATAGTCAAGTACATAATATCAAAATGTCATGATCCAAAATACAACATAAGTCTAGATACGTGATAACAAAATACATGGTAAAACATCAGTACTAATCCCCAGAAATAAAAGATAAGCCATAGCTAGCTCAGATCCATACATGAGCTATCCAACAAGCAAGCCAAAGATCCACTAAGCAGATGTAGCCCCTCCCTGAGAACCTGTGGGGTGGGGGGGGGGGCGGGGAAACGGAAGAAAAGAAGCGAAAGAAAACAGGTCAGTCAAAAAGACTGGTAAGCCCTACTACGATCAATCTATAAACTAATAAAGTTAACAGCATGATGGAAACTGAGATGAACATACTGGCAATAGATAAAGGTGACATCACATAGATGAGATTTAACTTTGCACCACAGTGTACTAGCAAACCCACAAAACAAATCTTGATCCCTTAGCCCAAACTTTGGCCCAATAACTTGAAGTGACCTTAGTATAAGGTCCAGCCCAACGGTCTAGTCGATCGGCTCCCTATAAACCTAACACGTCCAGTGTTGGTGTCCATACGGCCCACATGGATGTAGTCAGACTGCGCTGGGTCCACCTTTGGGTGTATCAAGCCCTCGGGTGTCAACCCCAGACACCTAAGCAATAATGCACAGTCTAAACCTACTGGTACCCGTGCCTCGAGTTTGTCCAATATCGGACTATGTGCACGTCCGTAGCCCGCCGGACCCGCACCGCTGTACCACTCAGCCGTTGCTTTGGTCGCTTACATCAGTCCAGTAATCGTGCTCCGCCCTAGCCTAGCCTCTAGGGTTGTGAATGATACCAAACTGGGATTACTGCTGGAACAGACCACGTTGCTAGGGTTTCTAAGAGGGTTAAGTGTGGTTTTAACCCCTCACTAATCCTGGATTAAATTAGTTAAGTGTAACCACTTAACCCCATCTAATCCTCGCATCCCCATTATTGGTTAAGTACTAGTGGGCCATGACTTAACCCTAATTATGAGGCATTAATTAATTAACGCACCCAACCTCTCACATTAGACATCCGTGGTTACCTGGGAAGATTTACACCACGTCTAGGTCTAACCTCGGGTCTTATGGTGCAACATGACCAACTACCCACATTAGACTCCACGTTGTGGTTACCTGGGAAGATTTACACCACAACTAGGTCTAACCTCGAGTTGGCCATATCATGTTATCTAATGTCATGTCCACTTTAAAACATATTTACAAGTTAACATATACTTTGGTAGACCTAACTTAATAGGTAAATTCCCAAGGGGTAGACCTAACTTAATAGGTAAATTCCCAATCTTTTAGTTTCATGTATTTTTAAGTTTACCCAAACCCTCCCAACGTCATTATCTCGCTTACATATTCGTCATAACGCATAAGGGTATAAAAGGTAACTTGGCATAACATACATGATGAACTTCACATATCATAATAAACATGCATACATGTTAAACTTGCAAATCATGTCATAGTGAACTCGCATAAACATGCATAGCTTATTAAATATGCATAACATGGTAAGGTGAACTTGCATAAGCATGCATAATCCATTAAACTTGCATAACATGGTAAGGTGAACTTGCATGAACATGCATAACCCATAAAACATGTAGAACATGGCATAATAAACTCGCATAAGCATGCATAACTTGTGAAACATGTAAAACATGGCATAGTAATCTCGCATAAGCATGCATAACTTGTGAAACATGTAAAACATGACATAGTAATCTCGCATAAGCATGCATAACTTATGAAATATGTAAAACATGGCATAGTGAGTTCGCATAAGCATGCATAATCAAATAAACTCACATAAATCTCAACTTTCACCACATATTAACTTTAGAGTTTGTAAAGTGAAGGTAAGAGGGCTTACAAATATAAACAAGTCACAAATCCACCAAATAAGATGAAGAAGCCCTTTTAAAAACCCAAAACAAAGCTTCAAATATGAAAACCCTTTTGCAAAATCCCAAAAACACAAACTTAGCAAATCAAACTTGCAAGTTAATGAAGTATGCAAGTTATTAAGCATTCATACAACATAGAAAAGGTTGTATGATCATCATATCTTCATAGGATTAAACTTTGAGGAAGGTGGAGGCTAGGATTTTTAGGTGGAGGCCATTTGAGGATTCAAATTGACATAGTTTAGTTGCTAGATTGATTAATGAGGCTTTAGGGTAGGATTAGTGGTATATTTATAGAAGATTAGAGTGTTTTAAGCCCTAGGATTAACCCTAGGTTAGTTTTGGCCCGTCAGATCTCGGAATTCTCTAGAACCAAGCCACAAGACCAAGCCCAAATCAAAGTGGCGCACCAGGCAAAACTGCCTGCTTACCCCCTGTCGACAGGGCAGTCGACACCATAGGACCCCTGTCGACATGCCTGTCGACATGGGGGCCGTGGCGGGAATTTTCCAGCCTAACCCCGATTAGCCCTAATCCTGGTTTTTAATTTGAAATTTAAATCTGTTTTTAGCATAGAAATTTCTGAAAACTTCAATGGGCCTTAACCAGGTCATACTGACTCCGATTTTCGAAAACTCGGACTCTATTTCGCGTATTTTTCCGAGACGAACGCAATGGCATAGCCCATTTCCCCTGATTCTGATTTTTGAATTAAATTCTGCCTCGATTTATGTTATAACAGTTTATTGAACATACGGGTTGTTATATTCTCCCCTCCTTAAAGGATTTCGTCCCCGAAATCTTCAAGTTAGGAAGAACGTATCCTACCATCCAACATCCATCTACTCAAAACATCATCCACGAGCAACCATTGTCCTTAAAGGATTCTAAATGCCGTATGAACATATGCAGAAGTGTGTGTACATGCACCTATCTAATGCAAAGATCAATGCAAAATATGCTAGTGAAATGTATCCATATGTATGCGAATCCCTAACATAATGTACAATATTTACATGCGTGCTCAACCATACATCCATATGCAACATCCATGTGATTGCATACAAATTTTATTCAAGAATAAGCATAAACACTCATGCACATGCAATATGAGGGGTGTGTGAGCCGATCTAGTGCCTAATGTGTATCATGCATCCACGAGTAACCACTTGCAAACACTTGCAACCACTTGCAACCATCAAACATAACATGTTTCAAACACATGTTTCATCCCAAGGGTTTCTACCTAAGGTTCTCATGACAAGATTTGCACGATAACTAGATAAACATGGATAGCAAGGAGAAAGATATGCTAAACAAAGAAAAGAGATTGAGAGTGTACCCTCAAAAAGGAATGGATAAAGCCCACGCATCTTTTCCTCGGTTTCCCAAGTTGCGTCCTCTTCGGCTTCACCCCATTGAACTTTCACCAATCTGACCTCACGATTCCTTAGCTTCTTGGTCTCTGTCCCCAAGATACGAATCGGAGCTCTCCTTAAAGTTGCTTCTTTCTCTACTTCCACGTCTTCAAGAATGCTAGGTTCAACCACCTCAGCGGACTCATGCAGGCACTTTCGGAGATGCGAGACATGAAAGACATTATGCACTCCGGACAACTTTTCGGGCAATTGCACTCTATAAGCCATCTTCCCAATTCTCTCTATGATAGGGAAGGGTCCAACAAATCTCGGTGCTAGCTTCCCAACAGCTCCAAATCGGACCACATTCCGCAAAGGAGAAACCTTTACGAAAACCTTGTCCCCAACCTCAAACTCCAAATCGGATCTCCGCTTATCAGCATAGGATTTCTGCCGGTCTTGGGCCGCTTTCATCCGTCTTCTAATCAACTCGACCTTCTCGGATGTATCCCTAATCATGTCGGGTCCAAGTATAAGCTTATCCGTGGACTCCCACCAACATGTAGGTGACTTGCACGGCCTCCCATATAAAGCCTCAAATGGTGCCATCCCTATGCTCGCCTGATAACTGTTATTATATGCAAACTCAACAAGAGGAAGATGGTCTTCCCAAGCACCACCAAAATCCAGAATGCAAAGCCTCAACAAGTCCTCAAGTACCCTATTCACCCTTTCTGTTTGGCCGTCTGTTTGTGGGTGATATGCCGTACTCAGGTTCAACCTTGTGCCCATAGCCTCCTGCAAACTGTTCCAGAACTGACTAGTAAAGATGGGGTCTCGGTCACTGACTATGCTGGAAGGGACTCCATGTAGTCGCACTATCTCACGAAGATATACTGATGCTAGTCCAGACGCGGTCCTTTTGCTCTTCACTGGGATAAAATGAGCACTCTTCGTGAGCCTATCCACAATGACCCATATGCTCGTATTCCCCTTCCTGGACCTTGGAAGCCCATCAATAAAGTCTATAGAAATGCTCTCCCACTTCCATAGCGGGACCTCTAGCGGATGTAATAGCCCACCGGGCTTCTTCGACTCAGCTTTTACTCTCTGACAAATAACACATCTCGAGACAAACTCCGCCACATCCTTCTTCATTCCAGGCCAGAAGAAAACGCGCTTCATGTCCTTATACATCTTATCACCACCTGGATGTATAGTCATCTTGGAGCGATGTGCTTCCTCAAGAACTTTCCTCCCCAAGTCTTCTACCATCGGAACACAAAGCCTTCCGTCTCTTCTCAGACGACCCTTATCGTCTATAGAATATCGAGCAAGGTGACTAGATGTCTCCCCTCGAACCAGCTTGTCCATGATCTCAATTATCTGAGGGTCTTCCTTCTGTGAAGCCCCGACTTGATCCAGAAGGGTAGGCCTGAGCTCTAGAGACGCTAAAGAACCGGTCATCGTCTCAACCGTCAAAGAAAAATCAAAGGTTGCCAAGAACTCTAAATTCTTCATCTCAACAAATAGAGGACTTAGTGTCAACCTTTTCCTACTCAACGCATCCGCCACAACATTCCCCTTGCCAGGGGTATAGGATATCTCAAAATCATAGGAAGCCAAGAATTCCATCCATCTCTGCTGCCTTAAGTTCAGATCCTTCTGCGAAAAGAGATACTTCAAAGACTTATGATCAGTATATAGCTCAAATCTCTCTCCCAGAAGATAATGACGCCAAGCCTTGAGTGCATATACAATCGCTGCCAGCTCTAGATCATGAGTGGGATAATTCCTCTCATGCACCTTAAGTTGCCTCCCACCAAAACATATAACTCTGCCCTCTTGCATCAGAACGGCGCCCAATCCCGTGCCACAAGCATCAGTGTACACGGTAAATATCTTACCACCATCGGGTAAGGCTAGAACTGGTGCTGAGGTAAGGGCTCTCTTGAGTCTCTGAAAAGCAAGCTCACAATCCATATCCCAAGCAAAGACTAAGTTCTTCTTCGTCAACTTAGTAAGAGGAGCGGATATCTTCGCGAAGTCCTTGATGAACTTCCAGTAAAAACCCGCAAGACCCAGAAAGCTTCTTACCTCGGTTGCATTCCTTGGAGTCTTCCAATCCTGAACTGCAACCACCTTAGCGGGATCCACTGCTAAGCCTTGCTTGGATACGATATGCCCAAGAAATCTGACTTCCCTTCTCCAAAAATGGCACTTGGATAACTTGGCTTTTAACTGGTGCGCTCTGAGCGTATCCATCACTTCTACTAGGTGCCTCGCATGCTCTTCTTCATCCTTGGAGAAGACCAGAATATCATCCACAAAGACCACGACAAACTTATTCAAGAACTCCCGAAACACCCTACTCAACAAATCCACAAAGTACGCGGGTGCATTCGTCAAACCGAACGGCATAACAAGCCATTCAAAGAATCCGTCTGGAGTTCTGAATGCAGTCTTGTTTATACTATCTTCAGCCACTCTGAGCTGATGAAAACCCGTAGCAAGATCAAGCTGAGAGAAAACAGAAGCACCAACAAGCTGATCAAAGAGATCGTCGATCCTCGGTAACGGGTGTCTGTTCTTCTTAGTCAGCTTATTCAATTCTCTATAATCCACACGGAGCCGAAGAGAACCATCTGCCTTAGTTGCAAACACCACAGGCGCTCCCCATTCGGATATACTCCTTCTGATGAAGTTCTTCTCAAGCAATTCTTTCACTTGCTTGCTCAGCTCCCGTCTCTCACGCGGAGCCATATGCCGAACGGGCAAAGAAACAGGCTTAGCATTATCTACCAGATAGATGCGAAAGTCAATCTCTCGTTTCGGGGGCAACCCCTTAACTTCTTCAAAAACATCCGGATAATCTCGGACCACCCTTACAGACTGAAGGGCCTCCTCTGATGAGTCGAGAGATTCTAGATAGCATAACATGACGGGATTCTTCGGATTGCATGAAATCTCTAAGGTGTTGCCCAGGCGAGTCACAAGCCTTACAACCCTATGCTCACAATCCAGAATGGCTCCATATCTAGACAGCCAATCCATGCCCAAGATCAATCCGTATCCCCTGAAACCAAGAAAATACGCACTACACAAGAACTCTACGCTGAGTATAGAAATCCTCAGATCCTCACATATCATAGATAGATGAGCAGAACCCCCAATGGGATTCGAAACACAAACGGGATCATCCACTAAGCTAGTACTAAGGTGCAAGCTATCAACAAGATCAGATGAAATAAAGCTATGTGATGCACCAGAATCAAACAAGGTACGCACTGGAAGATCAGAGATATAAACAAGGTTCTCAACAGAAACACTACCTCGCTCGGGAACTGAAGCGGCATTGAGAGCATGAACTTGCCCTCCTGAAGGTCCAGCCTGTCCTTTCTTCTTTGGGCATTCTTTGCTGAAGTGCCCAGTCTCTCCACAAGAAAAGCATCCACCACTAAGCTTCCTTTTCTTCTTCCTGCAATCCTTAGCAAAGTGCCCAGCTATGCCACAGTAATTGCACTTTCCCTTGCCTTTGTTGTTGTTGTTGTTCCCCTTCTTGTTCTTGCCCTGATTCCCCTGGCTGCTTTGACCACCTTGATTGCCTTTGCCTTGAGAATAAGTCTTCTTTGCTTGAGTATCACTCGACTTGACTTCTTTCTTTCCATCTCCCTGAAGCAGAGCCATGTTGACCAAACTCTCAAAAGTAGCTCCATGCGGAATATGTGACATCGCCAAGCCTTGTAGCGGCTCATTCAACCCCCTAGCAAATCGAAGAGCCTTCTTCTCCGGGGTGTTTACCATATCCAAACCAAAACGGGCCAGCTGATTAAACTTGTTCACATACTCCTTGACAGACATATCACCTTGCTTTAATGCAATGAACTTCTCCATTTGTAAATTCGCCTCAGCTGAAGATAGAAACTTGGTCACAAATCTAGCCCTCAAATCGGCCCAAGTCTCAACGGGCCTCGTCCCATTGGTGACCTCCCACCAATAGGCCGCCTCATCCTTCAAAAGCCATACTGTCAACAAGATCTTCCTCTCGTCATCAATCCCAAAGATAGCAAACAAGTCCTCCGTGTCTTTCAGCCAATTCCTAGCTTCAACAAAGGATTCCGTGCCTAGGAAATTCTTGCCTCCCATTGCCTTGAAGTCTTTACAAACCTTTGTAAACTCAATCTGAGGGTGCTGAGGGGGAGGAGGAGGAAGAGGAGCCTCAGCAACGGGAGGGGGAGGAACATTAGCAACGGGAGGGGGAATATTAACTGCTGGAGGAGGGGGAGCAGGAACCACCGGAGGAGGGATATTAGGGATAGGATTCTCAACTACAGGAGGAGGAGTGGGAGTAGGGTTGGCGGGACCAGCTGCCGCCCTAGCCTCTAGAAGTCTTCTATACCAGAGTGGTACGTTCACTCCATCTGGGATGTCAAGATTCTCAGCCATACTGAAACGAAAGATAAGATAAGATCAGGTCAAGGGAACGAAGGATAACGCTAATGGCTTTTGGGGATTAGCCTTAAAATAATCTAGACTTTATTTTGGAAAATACTTAGTAGGTTTTTGAAAATAGTTTTTCAAAAAGGGTTTTTTTTTTCAAAAGTTTTGTTCAATCTTGTTAACCTTGTGCTCTGATACCAAATGTAACACCCCACCTCCACTAGGATCACTCCTTAGAATGTACTAGCTTTGGAGGGGCGTTATTGTGAAGGTAAACATGCACAGAGATATCGCAAGACAGAATATATAAAAATAAATATAAGTAAAGCAGCGGTAGCAGATAAAAACCCATCATCATCATCTCAGAAAACCAACATAGTCAAGTACATAATATCAAAATGTCATGATCCAAAATACAACATAAGTCTAGATACGTGATAACAAAATACATGGTAAAACATCAGTACTAATCCCCAGAAATAAAAGATAAGCCATAGCTAGCTCAGATCCATACATGAGCTATCCAACAAGCAAGCCAAAGATCCACTAAGCAGATGTAGCCCCTCCCTGAGAACCTGTGGGGTGGGGGGGGGGGGGAAACGTAAGAAAAGAAGCGAAAGAAAACAGGTCAGTCAAAAAGACTGGTAAGCCCTACTACGATCAATCTATAAACTAATAAAGTTAACAGCATGATGGAAACTGAGATGAACATACTGGCAATAGATAAAGGTGACATCACATAGATGAGATTTAACTTTGCACCACAGTGTACTAGCAAACCCACAAAACAGATCTTGATCCCTTAGCCCAAACTTTGGCCCAGTAACTTGAAGTGACCTTAGTATAAGGTCCAGCCCAACGGTCTAGTCGATCGGCTCCCTATAAACCTAACACGTCCAGTGTTGGTGTCCATACGGCCCACATGGATGTAGTCAGACTGCGCTGGGTCCACCTTTGGGTGTATCAAGCCCTCGGGTGTCAACCCCAGACACCTAAGCAATAATGCACAGTCTAAACCTACTGGTACCCGTGCCTCGAGTTTGTCCAATATCGGACTACGTGCACGTCCGTAGCCCGCCGGACCCGCACCGCTGTACCACTCAGCCGTCGCTTTGGTCGCTTACATCAGTCCAGTAATCGTGCCCCGCCCTAGCCTAGCCTCTAGGGTTGTGAATGATACCAAACTGGGATTACTGCTGGAATAGACCACGTTGCTAGGGTTTCTAAGAGGGTTAAGTGTGGTTTTAACCCCTCACTAATCCTGGATTAAATTAGTTAAGTGTAACCACTTAACCCCATCTAATCCTCGCATCCCCATTATTGGTTAAGTACTAGTGGGCCATGACTTAACCCTAATTATGAGGCATTAATTAATTAACGCACCCAACCTCTCACATTAGACATCCGTGGTTACCTGGGAAGATTTACACCACGTCTAGGTCTAACCTCGGGTCTTATGGTGCAACATGACCAACTACCCACATTAGACTCCACGTTGTGGTTACCTAGGAAGATTTACACCACAACTAGGTCTAACCTCGAGTTGGCCATATCATGTTATCTAATGTCATGTCCACTTTAAAACATATTTACAAGTTAACATATACTTGGGTAGACCTAACTTAATAGGTAAATTCCCAAGGGGTAGACCTAACTTAATAGGTAAATTCCCAATCTTTTAGTTTCATGTATTTTTAAGTTTACCCAAACCCCCCCAACGTCATTATCTCGCTTACATATTCGTCATAACGCATAAGGGTATAAAAGGTAACTTGGCATAACATACATGATGAACTTCACATATCATAATAAACATGCATACATGTTAAACTTGCAAATCATGTCATAGTGAACTCGCATAAACATGCATAGCTTATTAAATATGCATAACATGGTAAGGTGAACTTGCATAAGCATGCATAATCCATTAAACTTGCATAACATGGTAAGGTGAACTTGCATGAACATGCATAACCCATAAAACATGTAGAACATGGCATAATAAACTCGCATAAGCATGCATAACTTGTGAAACATGTAAAACATGGCATTGTAATCTCGCATAAGCATGCATAACTTGTGAAACATGTAAAACATGACATAGTAATCTCGCATAAGCATGCATAACTTATGAAATATGTAAAACATGGCATAGTGAGTTCGCATAAGCATGCATAATCAAATAAACTCACATAAATCTCAACTTTCACCACATATTAACTTTAGAGTTTGTAAAGTGAAGGTAAGAGGGCTTACAAATATAAACAAGTCACAAATCCACCAAATAAGATGAAGAAGCCCTTTTAAAAACCCAAAACAAAGCTTCAAATATGAAAACCCTTTTGCAAAATCCCAAAAACACAAACTTAGCAAATCAAACTTGCAACTTAATGAAGTATGCAAGTTATTAAGCATTCATACAACATAGAAAAGGTTGTATGATCATCATATCTTCATAGGATTAAACTTTGAGGAAGGTGGAGGCTAGGATTTTTAGGTGGAGGCCATTTGAGGATTCAAATTGACATAGTTTAGTTGCTAGATTGATTAATGAGGCTTTAGGGTAGGATTAGGGGTATATTTATAGAAGATTAGAGTGTTTTAAGCCCTAGGATTAACCCTAGGTTAGTTTTGGCCCGTCAGATCTCGGAATTCTCTAGAACCAAGCCACAAGACCAAGCCCAAATCAAAGTGGCGCACCAGGCAAAACTGCCTGCTTACCCCCTGTCGACAGGGCTGTCGACAGGGCAGTCGACACCATAGGACCCCTGTCGACATGCCTGTCGACATGCCTGTCGACATGCGGGCCCTGGCGGGAATTTTCCAGCCTAACCCCGATTAGCCCTAATCCTGGTTTTTAATTTGAAATTTAAATCTGTTTTTAGCATAGAAATTTCTGAAAACTTCAATGGGCCTTAACCGGGTCATACTGACTCCGATTTTCGAAAACTCGGACTCTATTTCGCGTATTTTTCCGAGACGAACGCAATGGCATAGCCCGTTTCCCCTGATTCTGATTTTTGAATTAAATTCTACCTCGATTTATGTTATAACAGTTTATTGAACATACGGGTTGTTATATCCATGCTGTGTATTGCTAGCCTATCCTTTTCTTTTTCTCAAGCAACAATTCTAGGTCTCAATGCTTATGCATTCTACGGGAAATTTGTTTACCCAAATTTTTTTTAACAATAATCAAAATTTAATAGAATAGAGATTTCAAAAACTCCTTTTACAAAATACAACATTTTCCTTTCAAGATTTTCATATATGATAACTAGTGAGCTATATATATGCTCCTTTTCATGAGAGAATTCTTTCAAAACAAGAAATCGTTGTTTTACATAATATACCCCACTTTATTTTAAAACCCAATATGAACTTTTCAAACATCAAGATACTTTTAAGATCAAAACTTAGAAAATACCACAAACTCTTTTACAAATTCAAGTTCTTAAAAGTTTATTATTGGGTCAGACTCAAAGCGGGTTTTCCACTCAACTAGGCTTTCCTAGATACTTTCACAAATTCAATTTTCTCGACTATATATATTCCTAATCCATTTTCACACTTTAACCTTTTTTTCTAATTTCTAAGTTCTTACTTCTAGACCCATTACTCTGAGATACTAATATTTCATTTTCCATTCCATGGGATACTTTCTAGCTCCAAGTCATATTGTACACTTTCCCAACCATCTAATGGTTTCCAAAATTTCTATGTCCATGCCTTTAGTGTACAAACCAATATCCCAACTCTTTACATGTCTAGTGAGCTACTATATGGATTTAGGTTTATATATAATATATTTATATTTTAGAAAATACAAATATGTTCACTCGTTATCGCCCTAAGATCACTAAACCGAAGCTCTGATACCAGATGTAACAACCCGGGTTTCGACAGACCGAATTTTTCAAAATTCAATCCATCGGACCCCGAGTTGGGTGCTCTGGTATCCTGTAGAAAAGAAAGAGAGAAAAAAACATGTCAGAGTTCGAAAAGTAGCTCATAGAGGAAGGAATAAAATAATAATTTATTCAAAATAGCATTACCTTAATAATAATACTACCAAGCCAGTAGTAAAGCAATACTATCTCTGTCATGAACCTAACCTGCGCATGTTGTGAGGAGGGGGTCAGAACATAAGTTCTGTGTGACTGGACTATAATAAACTCTTGTGTAACCCTACATATACGTTCAGTTATAAGTTCTAGTTTATTAGGTTATTCATAATATTAGCACCCAAGGCCAACCCCATGTCATTCTCGTCCAATTACTGGTAGACTTAACCTAATACATCGTATATGTAATTTTTCCCCAACTCGTATAATCCTTTCCATGTATACGTACAGTCCCTTGCCGTGTATCGTACGGGCTTTATCACATAATTCTATACTACTTCAACGTAGTGCCACCGTTCTTGAAATCGTTTGGACTGCCACCCTTGATCTGGCTAGGTTTCCTTATCCGGAACTATCGAGTGTTCAACTAGGATTTATGCCACCTAGGACCACTAGGGATTATGCTACCTATTGAACGTTTTCTAGATTCGATTAGGGTTTATGCCACCTAGGACTACTAGGGATTATGCTACCTGTCGAATAGCGCCCTTTTCCCACGTAGTATCGCGAATCGTTTCCGATGTCTAGGTGCACATGTACACTATATGTGCGGCTCGAGTCCCGTGACAGGGCTAAATCAAGAAATACGGAACTCGGTCGGGAGCTTTAAGTTATCTGCCGATGTAGATACTAAGGTTTGTTTTTCTACCAGTGGTTATGGTCCCACGTGACCCCTCCCTCAACTAACGAAAGGCAATCCAAGAAAATCAAGCACGAGAACTGTACTCCTGTCACCTATGCCCCACTTTCCTATTGGCCAGCCTCACCCACAACTAGATAGCAAGTATATGGTCTGTTGGGAGTTCTCTGTCTTTCCGTATACGTACTACGATTGACTGAAGATGGTAGGTAGACGGCGAGTGCTATCACAGGGCTAAACAAGATATCGCCGCCTCACGCTGGTCCATCCCAGTCTTTAGGTTGCCTTATATTGCAACCAAGGCATACTCGTGGCTCTCCTACCGCAGACCTTAGCCTCCGTGAGCCCAGGCGGATCATCTGCAACCTCACAGAGGGATACCAAGAGTACCACCACGTTCCCCGAAGCTACGTGGTTCGTAACCTAGTCCGCTGGAGCCTTTCTCGAAATCAGATAAACGTTCGCTCCTCGTTGTGTGTTTGCTAAGCGATGATCTACCGTATCTGGTTATTAATCTATTTATGGACTGGCTCAGTTTCCTTGACTAAGAATTATTACTTAGTTGTTCTTAACTAAGGTTTACCACTTAGTTTCCTTTCCCGTTAATCCTGTTAACTAAGGTTTACCACTTAGTCCCCTTAACTAAGGATTACAACTTAGTTCCCGTTCTCGACCGTTTTCTTAACTAAGGTTTACTGCTTAGTTCCTATTAACTAAGGCTGGTTACTTAGTTATCATTCTCGTTGTTTTACTTTGCCAATTCTCGTTACCTTAGACATCAGACCACATATTCTCGCTTTATAATTCAACTTGTTGACTAAGGTTTTCCCATGAATTCAAGCATAACTTAAGTTCTCTTTTATTCAGTGATAGCGCATGGGTGTTTTCCCACAGTTCTTGCTTAGCTTACCCCATATTATAGGTTATCCCACCCTTCAGGTCTTACATTACATCTTAAGTCATAATCTTTCTCTGTCCCTAGGATAGGTTTACCCCCTAATTAACCCTTCGACTATTTCAACTTCGATTTATAATAGGTAGTTAACATTCCCTATTTCCGTTTTTGGTTAAGTTTTGTTCATATGTTCGTGTCGACTTAACCCCATCTCCTTATAACGTTCATTCACAAATTTGGTTAAGTGTTGTCTTTGAATTCATGACTTAACCCTACGAATCATGTGCCATTAATTATTAATGCACCACAACCTCTCACATTAGACCTGTTGTTGTGGTCACTGGTTATGCCGGGCTGTTCCGGGCAGAATTACACCACAACTCAGTCTAACCTCGGGTTTCAAGCGCGATATGACTATCTTCTCACATTAGGACCTATTGTTTGCAACCACTGGTTAGGTCGGGCGGTTCCGGGTAGGATTACATCGCAAACTCATCCTAACCTCGAGTTATCCACGTTTCATGTTTGGTTCATGTCTATTCTAATTGGCATATGTCAAGTTCATAATCATGTCAGAAATATTAAGTTCATGTTATGCTAATTACCCAACTTACAAGCATGTTCTTATAAATGTCAGCTACCAATTTATGCCATGTTCGTGTTCGTTTTAGATGTCAAGTTCATAAGCATATTTTAAATGTCATATTTCAAGTTTCATAATTTTGTCCCTATTTACATTACATAAATTACTCAATCATATTCATGTTCAATGCATTTCAATAGTGCCAAAATTGGAGTATCAAGTTCAATCTAGATGTCAAGTGTCAATTCCCCAAATCCAAGATTTACCTAAAAACCCCCAATTTATGTTCATGCTTGTAATCCCATTAACAGGTTACGTCTATCATTAAATTCATAATTCGTATTCATGTCAATTTCATGTTCAAGTTCTAGATGTAAACTTCATGTCAAATTCCAGAAGTCAATTCATATCAAGTTTGTGTTCTTGTCCAAATTCAAGTTATAATGCAGGTTTTATTCTAGAGACATGTGCCCATTAACAAATCCATAAGTCAATTTCATGCTTAAATCAATGATGTCAATTCTACGCCAAACCCCAAATCATGTTCATGCATATAATTCTAAATTCGGTTTATGCATTCAGGTTTTGTCAATGTTATATTACGCCCAACCCCCTTTGTAATTTATAACCACACCCTCCAGTTCATGTCATAGCCCAAAACCAGGCATTCCCCTTTTTAGTTCGCAATAATCATTCCGTCGTATTCATTTCATAATAAAGCTAGGCTCGTGATAGCCTACTCACAAAAAGATAAAAGTGGGAGAATAAAAGAGGACATAATCGTAGGCATAATAATTAAAAGCGAACACAGGACAATATTAAACATTACAAATCCAATTTCCACAATGATTTCATTTTGCGTTTACATAGGGAATGTTTGAACGATAAATCATAATTCTACACAAAAAGTGTATTATAACTCCACTCACAGTGTTTGTCATCTTCAAAATAGGAACGATATTAATCTTCGAACTGATTTCCCCCTTTTTGTTGCTTTTGATTCATCTTTGATTGATTTCATATCCAATTCAATTTATCTTTGATTTCATATGCTGTGTAGGTTGGAGATCTGAATTCCTTCTCTTTGCGCAGTGATTTAAATCTAAGCCTCTTTTCTTTTTATTCATGGTTGTAGTAATTCTAGATCTCATTATTTTTTATTTTAAGAATATATGTTGTAGAGAAAAGGGAGAAGAATAGATCTAAGATTTATTTAGATCAATAGCTTGAGGAGGAAGAAGAAATCAAGTTAGAAGAGAGCCATGGCCTTGCCATGAATTGTTGTGGAGTTTACAATGAGCCTAGGATGTTTATATAGGTGTTAGACCAACGTACCAGGCCCAAAAACTCATTCAGGTGCTCAAAAATGAACCTGTATAGCCTCTGGGGCGAATTTCCCGCTTCTGGACCAAAATTCCCGCTCCAGGTCGCTACAGGTCGACCTCCCCAAGGGGCGGTCGACACTATGGTCGACCTGGGGGTCGACCTAGTCATTTTTTTTCTGTTCTGGGCTGGGCTGTTTTCTGATTTTTCGCTGAAACTTCGGGAGGTCATAACTCCTTCATACGGACTCCGATTTTCGAAAACTCGGACTCTATTTCATGTAAAATTTCGAGAGGAACGCAATGGTGATGTCAATTTTACTTAATTCCTGATATTTAAATTAAGTATACTTATTTTACTATCTTCTCCGTTACACACACTATTATCGAATTAATTTTTCTTCTCTTCCATGTATTAATTAATTCTCATTATACATCACCATTATTTACCTATATAAGCATATTTTCATAAATTTTATTTCATTTTTAATTATATTAAAAATGCGGGGTGTTACATTCTCCCACCCTTAAAGAATTTCGTCCCCGAAATTCGATAAGAGTAAAATAGATAATCCCTCGCAACATCCAATTAGTGTTCATCCAATTGTTGCAACATTGTGCACATGTGCAAAGTGAAGTACATTATAGTAAAGCATGTATGCCTAATTTAGATCCACCTATATGTATGCAAACTTTAGAAAAACTTTTCAAAACATGATGCTCACATCCTAAATATACTTGCAGTTCTATATGGATGCAATATTTTTGAAAAATCAAAACATTTTCCATTCAAATTTTCCCATACTCTACCCGACACTCCTAGCTCAGTTGGTCAGAGGTGGGCGAATTGGGATGAGACATAGGTCTCAGGTTCGAGGGCCACCTCTGCCAATTTCTAGGGGTGACTACCTAGGTAGTGTGAAGGCGTTGAAAAATCGGGGTATATCACTACCCGTGGGGTTTACTAAGACCGACAAGCAATGGCTTGAGTGAAGTCTTAGGTTCCACACGTAAATCAAAAAAAAAAAATTTTCCCATACTCTTATAGATTAAGAGCATAGTTCATCCAATTTTCGCATCCAAAACCCTACCAATCATCTTTTAATTCGAGATTTAGAAAAATCTAATTTTCCAAATTCGATTTCTTATGTTACGAAAAGGTATAAAACGGAAAAATTCACATCCTCTGTTTTTGTTTTCTAATTATACTTGGATTTTTATATAACTATTCTATTAAGATTTCCTATTTTCTTATCCAAGCACAACCACATAAGAAAATTTCTTTCTCGTATTTTGACTTTATCTTGAAATAATTTCATATTTATTCATCTTTTTCTTGAAATTTTCATTTTCTTTCCCCCGTCTTGTTTTGTTCCTTTATTGAATTTATTGTTTTCTTCTTAGTTAGCCTATTCTTTAGCTTATTTTTTTTTTTTGATGCAATTCTTTAGCTTATTTGGCTTAGTACAGTTTTTCATGTTTATATTATTTATTTATCTTTTCAAATAAGCTTTTCCGTTTTCTAGTCAAATAGTATCCTACACAGCTACAACTATGGGCCAAGTATCTTAAGACTTTATTACCTCTGACAATCGTGAGTCCACCTAACAGGGTCTATATAATTGCTTGCCCTTCATCACCTAGTAGTCACTACTAGTCCATGCTGTGTATTGCTAGCCTATCCTTTTCTTTTTCTCAAGCAACAATTCTAGGTCTCAATGCTTATGCATTCTACGGGAAATTTGTTTACCCAATTTTTTTTTAACAATAATCAAAATTTAATAGAATAGAGATTTCAAAAACTCCTTTTACAAAATACAACATTTTCCTTTCAAGATTTTCATATATGAGAACTAGTGAGCTATATATATGCTCCTTTTCATGAGAGAATTCTTTCAAAACAAGAAATCGTTGTTTTACATAATATACCCACCTTTATTTTAAAACCCAATATGCACTTTTCAAACATCAAGATACTTTTAAGATCAAAACTTAGAAAATACCACAAACTCTTTTACAAATTCATGTTCTTAAAAGTTTATTATTGGGTCAGACTCAAAGCGGGTTTTCCACTCAACTAGGCTTTCCTAGGTACTTTCACAAATTCAATTTTCTCGACTATATATATTCCTAATCCATTTTCACACTTTAACCTTTTTTTTCTAATTTCTAAGTTCTTACTTCTAGACCCATTACTCTGAGATACTAATATTTCAGTTTCCATTCCATGGGATACTTTCTAGCTCCAAGTCATATTGTACACTTTCCCAACCATCTAATGGTTTCCAAAATTTCTATGTCCATGCCTTTAGTGTACAAACCAATATCCCAACTCGTTACACGTCTAGTGAGCTACTATATGGATTTAGGTTTATATATATTATATTTATATTTTAGAAAATACAAATATGTTCACTCATTATCGCCTTAAGATCACTAAACCGAAGCTCTAATACCAGATGTAACAACCCGGGTTTCGACAGACCGAATTTTTCAAAATTCAATCCATCGGACCCCGAGTTGGGTGCTCTGGTATCCTGTAGAAAAGAAAGAGAGAAATAAACATGTCAGAGTTCGAAAATTAGCTCATAGCGGAAGGAAAAAAATAATAATTTATTCAAAATAGCATTACCTTAATAATAATACTGCCAAGCCAGTAGTCAAGCAATACTATCTCTGTCATGAACCTAACCTGCGCATGTTGTGGGGAGGGGGTCAGAACATAAGTTCTGTGTGACTGGACTATAATAAACTCTTGTGTAACCCTACATATACGTTCAGTTATAATTTCTTGTTTATTAGGTTATTCACAATATTAGCACCCAAGGCCAACCCCATGTCATTCTCGTCCAATTACTGGTAGACTTAACCTAATACATCGTATATGTAATTTTTCTCCAACTCGTATAATCCTTTCCATGTATACGTACAGTCCCTTTCCGTGTATCGTACGGGCTTTATCACATAATTCTATACTACTTCAACGTAGTGCCACCGTTCTTGAAATCGTTTGGACTTCCACCCTTGATCTGGCTAGGTTTCCTTATCCGGAACTATCGAGTGTTCAACTAGGATTTATGCCACCTAGGACCACTAGGGATTATGCTACCTATTGAACGTTTTCTAGATTCGATTAGGGTTTATGCCACCAAGGACTACTAGGGATTATGCTACCTGTCGAACAACGCCCTTTTATCACGTATGTATCGCGAATTGTTTCCGATGTCTAGGTGCACATGTACACTATATGTGCGGAACGAGTCCCGTGATAGGGCTAAATCAAGAAATACAGAACTCGGTTGGGAGCTTTAAGTTATCTGCTGATGTAGATACTAAGGTCTGTTTTTCTACCAGTGGTTATGGTCCCACGTGACCCCTCCCTCAACTAATGAAAGGCAATCCAAGAAAATCAAGCACGAGAACTGTACTCCTGCCACCTATGGCCCACTGTCCTATTAGCCAGCCTCACCCACAACTAGATAGCAAGTATATGGTATGTTGGGAGTTCTCTGCCTTTCCGTATACGTACTACGATTGACTGAAGATGGTTGGTATACGACGAGTGCTATCACAGGGCTAAACAAGATATCGCCGCCTCACGCTGGTCCATCCTAGTCTTTAGGTTGCCTTATATTGCAACCAAGGCATACTCGTGGTTCTCCTACCGCAGACCTTAGCCTCTGTGAGACCAAGCGGATCATTTGCAACCTCACAGAGGGATACCAAGAGTACCACCACGTTCCCCGAAGCTACGTGCTTCGTAACCTAGTCCGCTGGAGCCTTTCTCGAAATCAGATAGACGTTTGCTCCTCCTTGTGTGTTTGCTAAGCGATGATCTACTGTATCGGGTTATTCATCTATTTATGGACTGGCTCGGTTTCCTTGACTAAGAATTATTACTTAGTTTTTCTCAACTAAGGTTTACCACTTAGTTTCCTTTCCCGTTAATCTTGTTAACTAAGGTTTACCATTTAGTCCCCTTAACTAAGGATTACAACTTAGTTCCTGTTCTCGACCGTTTTCTTAACTAAGGTTTACTGCTTAGTTCCTATTAACTAAGGCTTATTACTTAGTTATCATTCTCGTTGTTTTACTTAGTCAATTCTCGTTACCTTAGACATCAGACCACATATTCTCGCTTTATAATTCAACTTGTTGACTAAGGTTTTCCCATGAATTCAAGCATAGCTTAGGTTCTCTTTTATTCGGTGATAGCGCATGGGTGTTTTCCCACAGTTCTTGCTTAGCTTACCCCATATTATAGGTTATCCCACCCTTCAGGTCTTACATTACATCTAAAGTCATAATCTTTCTCTGTCCCTAGGACGGGTTTACCCCCAAATTAACCCTTCGACTATTTCAACTTCGATTTATAATAGATAGTTAACATTCCCTATTTCCGTTTTTGGTTAAGTTTTGTTCATATGTTCGTGTCGACTTAACCCCATCTCCTTATAACGTTCATTCACAAATTTGGTTAAGTGTTGTCTTTGAATTCATGACTTAACCCTACGAATCATGTGCCATTAATTATTAATGCACCACAACCTCTCCCATTAGACCTGTTGTTGTGGTCACTGGTTATGCCGGGCGGTTCCGGGCAGAATTACACAACAACTCAGTCTAACCTCGGGTTTCAAGCGCGATATGAATATCTTCTCACATTAGGACCTATTGTTTGCAACCACTGGTTAGGCCGGGCGGTTCCGGGCAGGATTACATCGCAAACTCATCCTAATCTCGAGTTAGCCACGTTTCATGTTTGGTTCATGTCTATTCTAATTGGCATATGTCAAGTTCACAATCATGTCACAAATATTAAGTTCATGTTATGCCAATTACCCAACTTACAAGCATGTTCTTATAAATGTCAACTACCAATTTATGCCATGTTTGTGTTCGTTTTATATGTCAAGTTCATAAGCATATTCTAAATGTCATATTTCAAGTTTCATAATTTTGTCCCTATTTACATTACATAAATTACTCAACCATATTCATGTTCAATGCATTTCAATAGTGCCAAAATTGGAGTATCAAGTTCAATCTAGATGTCAAGTGTCAATTCCCCAAATCCAAGCTTTACCTAAAACCCCCAATTTATATTCATGCTTGTAATCCCATTAACAGGTTACGTCTATCATTAAATTCATGATCCATATTCATGTCAATTTCATGTTCAAGTTCTAGATGTAAACTTCATGTTAAATTCCAAGAGTCAATTCATATCAAGTTTGTGTTCTTATCCATATTCAAGTTATAATACAGGTTTTATTCTAGAGACATGTGCCCATTAACAAATCCATAAGTCAATTTAATGCTTAAATCAATGATGTCAATTCTACGCCAAACCCCAAATCATGTTCATGCGTATAATTCTAAATTCGGTTTACGCATTCAGGTTTTGTCAATGTTGTATTACGCCCAACCCCCTTTGTAATTTATAACCACACCCTCCAGTTCATGTCATAGCCCAAAACCAGGCGTTCCCCTTTTTAGTTCGCAATAATCATTCCGTCGTATTCATTTCATAATAAAGCTAGGCTTGTGATAGCCTAGTCATAAAATGATAAAAGAGGGAGAATAAAAGAGGACATAATCGTAGGCATAATAATTGAAAGCGAACACAAGACAATATTAAACATTACAGATCCAATTTCCACAATAATTTCATTTCGCGTTTACATAGGGGATGTTTGAATGATAAATCATAATTTTAAACAAAAGTGTATTATAACTCCACTCATAGTGTTTGTCATCTTCAAAATAGGAACGAGATTAATCTTCGAACTGATTTCCCACTTTTTGTTGCTTTTGATTCATCTTTGATTGATTTCATGTCCAATTCAATTTATCTTTGATTTCATATGCGGCGTAGGTTGCAGATCTGAATTCCTTCTCTTTGCGAAGTGATTTAGATCTAAGCCTCTTTTCTTTTTATTCATGGTTGTAGTAATTCTAGATCTCATTCTTTTTAATTTTAAGAATAGATGTTGTTGAGAAAAGAGAGAAGAATAGATCTAACATTTATTTAGATCAATAGCTTGAGGAGGAAGAAGAAATCAAGTTAGAAGAGAGCCATGGCCTTGCCATGAATTGTTGTGGAGTTTACAATGAGCCTAGGATGTTTATATAGGTGTTAGACCAATGTACCAGGCCCAAAAACTCATCCAGGTGCTCAAAAATGAACTTGGACAACTTCTGGGGCGAATTTCCCGCTTCTGGACCAAAATTCCCCCTCCAGGCCGCTACAGGTCGACCTCCCCAAGGGGGGGTCGACACTATGGTCGACCTGGGGGTCAACCTGGTAATTTTTTTTTCTGTTCTGGGCTGGGCTGTTTTCTGATTTTTCACTGAAACTTCGGGAGGTCATAGCTCCTTCATACGGACTCCGATTTTCGAAAACTCGGACTCTATTTCATGTAAAATTTCGAGAGGAATGCAATGGTGATGTCCATTTTACTTAATTCCTGATATTTAAATTAAATATCCTTATTTTACTATCTTCTCCGTTACACACACTATTATCGAATTAATTTTTCTTCTCTTCGATGTATTAATTAATTCTTATTATACATCACCATTATTTACCTATATAAGCATATTTTCATAAATTTTATTTCATTTTTAATTATATTAAAAATGCGGTGTGTTACAATATATAGGCCCACAAACTTAACCATTAAATAAATAGGACTAAATCAGTGGGAGAGTTAAGTACAACTGAAGGGAAGGTGGGTAATATTAATATATATAGGCCCACAAACTTAACCGGATAAAAAGGGTTATGTAATTAAAGACATCTGATGGTATACATAACTGGGGAAAAATAGTAAAGTTATGTATTAAAGACACCCTTAGGGGTACGCATAACTGATGGGAATAGATAGAGTTATGTATTAAAGACACCTATAGGTGAGGATAACCGATAGGTAGATTAAGGGTTATGTATTAAAGACACCTATAGGTATGCATAACTGATTGAGGGCTATGTAATTAAAGACACCTTAGGGTATACATAGTCAGTAGAAAACCTAGTGGGGATACAAGACATAGGAGAGAGCTTGTATCATGTTGTGTAGGACCCATTTCAGTCAGTAACCCAGAGGGGAATCAAAGTAAAGAACTCCGTACTAGGCGGGGAAGGGGCACGCTTACTGATTGATTGTAAGAGATCCAAAATGAGACGGATGGTGTGGGCGGCGCAAACCGACCGGGGACATGTGCATGCATGGGCCGAGCAGAGGGGGACAAGACGACCGTGACACCAATAGGTATAACTGTGCGCACCTTGGGTTGCCACTTTAGGGAAGTGATACTCCCTAGTTGTAGGACCAGCAAAGGGTATCTACAGAGTAGGGAGCCGATCGATTAGGGTAGTGGTTAGGGTATACCCGGACGTATGCCCTAAGTCTACCAATTTATAGCAGGAGGGTAGTAGGTATGACTAGTTGAGATAGGAGCAGGCAGCACCTATGACAGCATCTAGGAATACACGAAACTACCACCATCGTTATTGTTATTATGGCTAGCGGAAGGGATCATTCCATCTTGATTTTACTAGTAATAGTGCAAAGTAGTTTGTAGTGAAGCATGCATACATCTTACCTTATTTGCCCTGTCATACCTTCCATCTGTACCATGAATCCTCTTATCCACTTTGTACGCCTGTCATGTTTACCTTTTTTTATTTGCTGGCTAAAAGTTATTGGACTCACCAGACGTATGTCTGACCTAGTTTGTTTCGCCTCTTTTCTTCCGTTTCCCCCCAGGTTCTCAGGGAGGAAACACCCTGGTTTAGTCAGGATTTGGATATCATCTTCTAGGAGCTACTTCTGAACTATGGCTCGAGTCTCTGTCTCTTATATGGCTTGCTCTTTAATATAGGGCATGATGTTTTTCTTTTAAATACCTATGTACTCTTATAATATAAGACAGAAGTGTTTTGTTGTAAGGATTTTATGACTCATGGTATTATGTAACAAAGTATTTTTGTGATTTAATAAAGTTGTTTATTTTCCGCTGCATAATTTTTATATCTGTCTTGTGATATTCTGTGTCTGTTTACCTAAAACGCTCCACTGAAGTTAAGGCATTCCCTTTGTGAGTGACCTTAATGGAGGTGGGGTGTTACAATTTCGGTGGAGCATTATAGGTAAAAGATGCAGATAAATTACAAGACAGACAATTAAAGCAGCGGTAAATAAATAAAACTTTATTTCATTGATAAACAGCTTGTACAAAGATTGTTTTACAATACCAAAGTATCCTGTCTTGTTTACAAAAACAAAGAAGCATAAAATGATTTCCCCAAATAAAGCATGAGCCAGCCATAACAGTAGAAGAGAGAGTCCAAGGCAACACGTCAAAGAGTCTTCAAGCTTGGAGAGAGTAACGGTCCAAACAAACCTGACCTATTCCCTCTCTGACTACCCGGGGGGGGGGGGGGGAGAAATGAGGCGAAAGCATACTAGGTCAAACATAAAAGTCTAGTAAGTCCAGTGATTCTTAGTATTTAAACGAGGAAAAGGGTCATGACATGAGTAAACTAAATATAAGACTAAACCATAGTAACAAGATAATATGGGATAAGCATGGGATATGGAAAGATAGACTGAATGTACCGATAAACTGAATGTACTGATAAACTGAATGCGCTTCTACTCCTTCTCTGCTTCACAACTACCCTATTTATACTGATTTCTATATATCTGCACTACTTAACTGGTGTCCAAACTAGTAATCTATGATCATATGATAACGTGATCCTAATCCCCGTATTTGCGGTTGCCTTCAGGTGTGCATCTATTATGGGGATTCCGTTTATTACCTAGATCTAATCTAAGGTTTACTATCGAGTGCTTACTAGATTCAACAAGGCTTAACTCTACCCAGGGCCACTGGGGTTTTTGCTACCTATTGAACGCTTCTCGGATTCAGGGTTTACGCGACCTAGGTCCAACTAGGGATTATGCTACCTACTTGTATTAATTTTCCATGTGTCTGTGTCAGTCGGCCCTCTCTTGTGTGTAGATACTCTGTGCTGGCCCCACCATAAGGTGTATTAAGCCTTATGATAGCGACCCGACACGATTCAAGATGCACATTGTATAACTACTGGTACCCAGTGCCTGCTTTTTCCACTCCAGAGTACATGCATGCCCGTAAACCGTCGGAACCTACACTGACATACCCCTTGCCACTATTTTTGACCGCTTATAATCAGCCCAGTAATCGTGCTCCACCCTGCCTAGTTTCGGGGTACCATGATATATCTATGTGGGTTACTGCTGAAATGGGTCCCCATTATTAGGGTTTCCTGCTGGTTAAGCTTGTGGGCCTATATATACAAATATTACCCACCTATACGAGATGTACTTAACCCTCCCACTGATTCTAGCACGTTTTCTTAACGGTTAAGTTTATGGGCCTATATGTACTAATATTACCCACCTACACGAGATGTACTTAACCCTCCCATCGATCCAAGCATGTTTATATAATGGTTAAGTTTTGTGGGCCTATATTTACTAATATTACCCACCAACCCGACGTGCACTTAACCTTCCCACGGATTCAAGCATGTTTATTTAATGATTAAGTTTTGTAGGCCTATATATACTAATATTACCCACCTACCCGATGTGTACTTAACCTCCTACTCGTCAAGTCGTGTTGGTTAAGTGGTTCTTATTAACTTAACCTCTCTTGCTTATCATGTTGGATTGGTTAAGTGTGATTTATTAACTTAACCCTGTTCATTCATCAGGTTATATTGGTTAAGTATTTCCTATAAAACTTAACCCCATTCACTCATCAAGTTATATTGGTTAAGTGTCATTAATCAATTCAAGTTAACTTAACCCATACACCCGTCACGTCATGTTGGTTAAGTGTTTCCTTCTGGTGTTGACTTGACCCTACCTCAAATCATGTTATATTGGTTAAGTGTTGTCCTCGTGTTAACTTAACCCTTTCCATACATCATGTTATATAATTGGTTAAGTGTTTTCCTCTTGTATTACTTAACCCCACCACATGTCATTATATATATTTTGGTTAAGTGTTACCTTAGTTAACTTAACCCTATCATTTGCTTAATTAACATGTTACAACGGTTAAGTATTCTAAATTTACTTAACCTCACCCACTTGTCTAATTAACATGTTGTAACGGTTAAGTGTTCTAATTTTACTTAACCTCACCCACTTGCCTAGTTAACATGTTATTACGTTTAAGTGTTCTAAATTTACTTAACCTCACCCACTTGCCTTGTTATCATGTTATTACGGTTAAGTGTTTCCCTAATTACTTAACCTCACCATTTCTAGCTTGACTTATTCATGAGCCTTAATTAATTAATTAATTAAAGCACCAACCACTCACATTAGACAGATATTGTTGTGGCTACTTGATGTGCCGGTCGGTTCCGGGCAGGTTTACACCACAACTCACTCTAACCTCGGGTCTTTCTGGGCTTGATGCACTAACCACCCACATTAGACAGGTATTGTTGTGGTCACTGGATGTGCCGGTCGGTTCCGGGCAGTTTTACACCACAACTCAGTCTAACCTCGGGTTAGGCATATTCGTCTTTTACTAAATTTACATATTTACTATTTATGTAAATTTCCCGTAAATCAATTTAGCCTAGATCATATTCATTTGTCAAGCAAATTAGCATATTTATATTCTATGCCCAAAACTTGATTTACCTATCTATAAGCCCAACTTGCAGTTTATACCAATTTAGATTTACTATTCCCTTTTACAATTCATGCCCAATCTAGATTAATATTCCAATTTACGGTTCATGTCAAAATTAGATTTAATATTCTAGTTTACCGTTTATGTCCAAAACTTGGTTTACATGCCAATTACACACTTTGCGGCATATTAAATTTATCAGTGCCCAAGTCTAATATGCATGTAAATCATTCACTATTATAGCCAATTTAGACTATGCCAACATATTTATTATGCCAAACTAACTTAATTAAGCTATGCCCAATCCCCGCATCATAATAATACATTTAACATGATTTCACAAGTTTTCTATGTACTCATTAAATGATACTAACTGTATCAAAGCAAGGAATAGGGGATAAGCACGAGAATTGACATAAAAGAATAGCCATGCAAGAATGAACCAAATACGAAAATAATGGTTCCAATGGGTTTGACGTACATAACAGTGAATATGAATAAACTAGACAAGTTACACCCAAAAAAAAAATGAGATCCAACATAATTAAGGGAATAGGTATAGGCGATTTAGTCCAACATAATGCCAGTTCGAAGTACAACCTAATAGGTTAATGGGAATAGGCATAAGCCACTGACTACAATAGTTATAGGCAATTAACCACAATAGTCATGGGCGACTAATCACAATAGTTTCTTAATCAATGTCATAGGCAATAGTCTCATAGTCATGAATCTTGGTAATAGTCTCATAGTCATGAATCATATGCAATAGTCTCAAAATTATGAAACATAGTCATAGTCATTGGCAATAGTCTTATAGTCATGGTCATATGTAATAGTCTCTTTGTCATGAATCATAGTCATAGGCGATAGTTTCATGGGCAACAGTTTCATAGTGATAGTCTTAGGCAAAAGTCCCGTAATCATAGTCATTGGCAATTAGCCACAGTAAGTTCTAGGCCACAATCGAGAATCAGATCCAAAGGCATAGATAACATTAGATTTGACATAAGCATGAATCAAAGAAAATTAACTTGCAAATAGGCACAGTGTAACGACCCGTGTTTTTCGACCATTTGAATATGAATATTTAAATTAGTTTTAAATAGTATGTTGGGAATATTTATGGAATTTAATATTGAATTCGTTATTAAAACGAAGTTGAACGTTATAATTTATATATAATATAAAATCGAGCCTGAAATGGCGTGCAGTTCGTAAATTAGAGTTTTGAACTTCAACTGAGAATACAGGATTCGATATAAGTCGGATTTCTGTGAAACAAGACACGTTGGAACCGTATTGACGATAATTTTCATATGAAAGAGAAAAATCTAGATTTCGTGTTATAGTTTGATATTTATGGCCAAATCAAATTTTGAAATAGTCGCTATGGAAAATCGTTATTAAATTATAAGCCTTTAAAATGGCCGTTTTGCAAACGGACTCAGATTTCGACGAAACCAGTTTCATTAGAACCGTATCGTTAAATTATTGTCAGAAAATCAAACTGTGTGGAAAACCGATGTCGTATGTGACCACGGTAGCCGAAAACGCCCATATAATTTCTATAGCGCATATTTAAATAAATAAAGGGGTATTTGAGTGTAACTTGAGCAAACGATCAAATTAGGCTGCGGAACCAGTTCCGTTGAGTTCGTATCGTCGATTAGAGTCAGGATAGGTATATAATTTGTTATTTTAGAGACCGAGAAATTTGGCGTTAAAAAGGGTAGGGCGGTTCGCGGTAAAAACAGCCTACCGGGGCAACAGTCTCAGAATGCGACGAAATTAGTGCCATTGGGTTCGTATCGAAAAGTTATTATCGATGTTCGCAGTTTCAAGTGAATTTGATTTACCTGGTGACCGTGAAAAATTTAAACGCGTGTTCATTTCCGGTTTCATAAAGGAAAATTCTTCATACGACCTCGGATTTCGACGAAACTTGTCCCATTGGGTCCGGAATACCTTTTTACATTGAGATTAACTTTTTAATCAATAAACAGAAGTCGTTGGTGATTGGTTTCATCGCGTTACTTTACCGCGACGTTTTATTAACAATTATAACTTAAAAACTAAAACTAAATACCCTGTGCACTGCCTACCTCAGATGTAAAGTACCATGTCTTTACCAAAGCAACCCTCACATCATGCACGCTCTATACCTTTTGAAATGAATAAAACCGCACATGCCTATCTAATAATAGATCAAGAAAAACAAAGGCTACCCATTGTACAAACGCAGTGCCAAGTCCATCGAAATTAAAGATAGCACATGCAAAGTTCAAATCTAACAGGGGAGACAAAGACTGAAGTGAAATGGAAACACACACAGTCACCTAAGAATCTACTAGCACATGCCTACTTTCCATCTATTCAACTCAACGTTCTTATCACATATGCTATTGAAGTGAAAATGCATGCCAGCCCTAACCTATTCTAACTCACCATTAAAAAGCTACTGCCATAAGAACACATGCTACCTTACAGCTCAAACACAGCTAATGGAAAAGAGAGATCACTGCAGACCTATCCCGAGGCCATAACCTACCTTACCATCCACTACCTTGCGTCCCAAACTACCCAAACCTTGATGGCCAAGGAACCCCCGCTATAAATACACGCTTCGTCGCTCACCTTCATTTCCAACTAACAGAACCGAGTTCTTTTTTATGAAAAAAAAAAAAAAAAACAATAAACCGAAAGGGACGTAAGCAGCAGGGGGACAGGGTTCAAATGCTGGCGCTAGTGTTGGGATGAGGCTCGGGTAGTGCAGTAATCTTTGAAGGAGCGGTGATGTGTTTCATTAAGGGGTCACGGACGTGAGAACTGATGGGGGAAAAGTGATGTGGTGGGAATATTGGACAGCCGCATGAAGCATGGCCTGTGTTTGTTCAAAGTGTTGTACGTGTCAAATGGATGGGAGCCTTCTTTTTGTTGGAGGCGTGAAGGACAGTGGGCCTCGCGATGAAGCAACTTCCGAAGGGGCAAAGAAACGAGAGGGTAGATGTGTTTTCTTCTGGTGATGGGTAGGTTCCTATGTAGAACGAAGTGAAGGCCGAAAACTGGAGATGCGAGAGGGAAGAAGGTGTGTTGGAGGGGAATCATGGGATGAGTTAACGTGAATGGTGGCAGTCAGAGGACGTGGGGAGAAAGTGAAGGTTCGGGGCGTGTGTTTGGATTGTGGTGCGTTGATGTATGGGGTGGAGCGTGTGCGAGCGGTTCTGACATGGGGGAAGGGAAGCGTGACAGCTTCAAACAGAAGAAATTGAAGAGGGCATGACAAACAGCAGCAACGGTATTGGACAAAACAAGTGGCATCAGACCCGTATCAATGCGCACAACCGGATGGAACTGATCTGATCAGAGTTGGCAGCTACTGGAATTTTAATTAAATTAAACGTCAGTTAATTTAATTAAAGCGGACTGTTTCAGTGGCAAACGAGATCAAGGTGAGTTAAACTCACTCAGTTACCCTTTTTATATTTTATATAAATTGGGTGTTTTTATTTTGTGTGCAATGGTTGACTGCTTTGCTAGTTATCTATTTAACTGTGGATTTAAACGATGAAATTAAACTGTGTTTAATTTCAGTGAATACCAAACCATTATTTTTAACGTTGGTCCCAATAAAGGTAACTCACCTTGGTTGGTCACGTTTATTTATAAACGTGTTTAAAATGGTTGCATTGTTTGAATTGCTTGTGGTTAAGGTTAAATGGTCGTTATTTAATTTATCAGTTAAACAAAACTGAATGGTTTGATTTGAGATAACCATTTGAATACAGGGAAGAACAGGTTGGAGGGATCCAACCGGATTCCTCAAATGTATTATTTATTTTCATATTATCATATATGAACTGATCTGTTTGTGTGATTGATTGGATGGTTGATTATTGACTGAATATTCGACATCTGTCTGGTTTAAACCAATGGGCGATATTGGTTAAGTGTTTGGCAGAGTATGGCCTTTAAAAATCAATCGTGTTATAAATATTGATTCACCGTCAGGTAAATCAATAAAGATAAAGTTATAAAATTTACTTTATAACTAGAGTTGGATTTTTAATGTATTATTTTGAATAAAGTTTTATAAAAGAAAAGTGAATAAATATTCAAGACTTTGATTTGTTCTGATGTTAATCAGATCTACAAATATAAGAATAAGGGATGAATCGAAAGGGTTAAACTTTGATCATTGTTGTGTAAAGAGAACAATTAATGGGATTTATTTAAATTAATTATATTTTTAATTAATTTAAAGCAAGGATTGTTGAAATCGGTTAATGAGATAATCAAGTTTTTGTGTTAATTAAATCGACCGTTTGGAACTAGAATTGTTTATCAAGTTATTGTGTTTTGACTAAAATAGTTAAATGAATATTGTTTGAATTTAAATAAGGATTTAAAAGGGATTTAATATTTAATTTAGTTAATGAAGGGATTAACTCCTAAAGAAGTAAATGTTTGAAATAAGTTATTATTTTAATTAATGATAAAGTTAGGAATATATTTTTAAATGGGAATTCATTTAAAAGGTTACCGAATGTGAGATGCAAGCCAATTGAATGGTGAAAAGAAATAAACGTACTCAATTATATGAATTAAGTGAAAAGAGATTACGATAAAAAGGGTTTATTATAAACCAGAGGTTTTAAGTGAGATTAAAAGTGTTAAGACGTTAATTTTACATTAACGTTATTTGAAAACGAGATCTAGAAAAAGGAGAATTTTAAATGAGGTTTCAAAATGGGAAATTGAATATAGTTATTCGAAATAGAATTAGCCAAACATAATTATTGGGCTAAGTTGCCATTTCGTACGACTGCTAGCGTAATTCGCAGGGCTGCAGATAGCCTACGGCGGTCGGATGTTTCCTGAGGGAATCAGGCGTAACCATTGTAATCGCTGTGATCTAGAGTCAAGCGAATGGAGTTAAGATGAATGTTAATTAATCAATTAGAGTTATTCAAATATTGTATTTTTGAATATTAAAAGGATTAGAAGTTTCAATTTAACAAAAGTAAATCAGTTTAATTAAAGGCCAAGTGATGTTGAATACTGGACCAGTAAACTCATTGGAGTGTCATGTTTGAAAACACTGAGTATTTTGATAGTTAAAACACCGACTATCAAATCTGTCCAATACGAGTGTTGGTACGGAAAGACCGGGATCGAATTTATATTCGAAAACCATTCCGACCAACAAATACGTGAAGATATCAGAAGATGATCGAGATGGAGCATTGAAGACCGTGGATCTTCATAAACGGAAGGACCACTAATGTTCTCTGCCTGGCAAGCAGAGATAAGCTGTGATTCTGTCGTAGTTGGAATCTACGGATTGCAAGGACTTCTCGCTACTGATCCATGGGGTGATTCCTATATGGATGCGGTAGGAGAGTGCCTTCGGTTCATCCTGTTCCTGGATGACGTATATGGACGAATGTCTGACAGAGTATTTCCAAAAGGTCACGTACGCTGATTTCTTCAAACGTACGATAGTTGTTGGCGGAGAATCGCCATTCTCTAGTTTTCAGCTAGAGTATTTTTGTGGACGTCAATTAGTGATATCTGATGGATTTGACGATGTGGCATTCAAAGTAAATGGTGACCAGATGTTCAAGAGTTAATTCTGGCCTCAAGCCTCATCAACCGGGAAATGACAAAAATCGGGCAGGCAGCATGGCTATGTGGGTCGCTCCCATTAGGGTGTATGATCACCTATCTAGAGGAAATCTTATTTGCTTCTTAAATCTATGTTTCGATGCTGTCCCTTGTCGGGAGACGGTTGCTGATCCCAACCGTCGGTGATATACATTCGATACACTCAAGCGAAATGAGTGGTCGGTCATGTGAGGGCCGGGTTGCAAGAAGTTCTTGTTGAACCCAGTGTATTCGTCTCTAGAGATACACGATCGGAAGGTGGACCCATACCTTGTCAAGTTGGAATCCAATCTCCAGTAAGCGCCCGCGGTTTTTGTTTGTATACTATATATGTAGAGCGTGAGATGCAAGCGTTCTACTAGATTCTATTTACTTGTATTTAGACATTATTATAATATCAGACAAGATATTGGTTTCAAAACTGTTTTGGGTTATCGTAAGGTAAAAACCGTCCGTGTTTATGTGTGGATTTGGTCTTACGATTATCCTTTTCTTCGAAAAGGTTTTTGAACTCTAAAATCAAGTTGGATGATTCACCCATATTACTGTGCGAGTTTATCTCACTCTGGTTCACCAGACTGACCCGGTGTTTTGTAAATGCTCGGGTTAGCCCGGAGTGTACAGGTTCAGGTTGTCGACTGCTGTGAAGAGACGAGCTGGAAGAGTCCAGACGTATGATATTATTATTCCGCTGTGTGTTATATGAGGACAGATTAGTATCACTGTCCAGATGTGTACTCTGATATTGTAATTATTTCAAAAGCTTTCAATAAAGGTTATTTCTGTATTATATTTTGTTCCGCTGCGATGTGAGACTGTGTTGTGGTGTTTCTTCTTCTTCTTCTTCTATTCTAATATTTCTATCTTATCTATTCTCACCCTCTAACTTCTTTCTATTAATGATCTGGAATGTTCGATGTCTGAATGGTCAACATGGTAGTTTTGATGTTGATTTTCGGAGTCGAAAATCCCGGTTCGTTACAGTGGTATCAGAGCTATTGGTTAAGTAATTACCTTGGCTCTGTGGCGTGACTCAGTAGAGATGGGGTTAGTAATACCTTAGATTGAGTTTGAGTGTATATATATGAGCGCGTATTTGTAAATTGTTATAAAAACTGTTTATATTGTGTTGATTGGTTTGTCGAGTAGTTTATGAATTCTGGTCGATACAGTAATGCAAACTGTGTCGATAAGTGTTTCTAAACTCTTGAACAGAATAATTCGACACAATATGTTTTTGAAAGGGGGTAAATGAAATAATTTTACCCGAATTATATTTTGATATAAAGGAAATATATATATTGGAAATATTATATATATTGGATGTGTTGGTTGGTTATAATTGAAATGGTTATATAAATAACCAATTAGAATTCGAGAAATGTAAAAGCAGATTTATTAAATCTGAAATTAAAACCAGAATTTGAAATCAAAATTCCCAAAAGTGGGAAAGGTGACTGCAAATGAACTTGGATTGAATATATGAGAAATTTAAGATCCTGGGAGATTTTAAATTGTTTACAAGCATTGTGGATTTTATTTTGAAATAGATTTCAAAATGAAGGTGTTTAAAATTGGAGTTTTGAAATGATATAGTACTGAACTCACTTTGATAGCTGGGGAATAACTCTGAGGATGCTGGCCACATCATCAGTGTGCATTTCCGAGTTCTAAGTGACGGATTACTACCAAAATTTTGTTTTGAATTGCTTTGGGAAAGACAAGTTGTTTTGAACCCTGAAAAGGAATATTTGACTTTGGAAAGAGCTGAACTGTTTAAAAACTCCCAGGGAAATTGTTTGAACAAAAACAAAATTAAATAAAAGTTTGTGAAAGCAAATATGGATTGAATTGAAACCGATTAATTGGAAATTGAATTGGGAGATAATATATCGAGTAGAATCATATTTTGAAATTTGTGAGACAAGAATCTGAAATAGTGTTGGTTGGAATTGATGATGGATGATAATTAAGTCAAGAATGGAATTTGGCTTGGACGCATGAAGGATTTGGTTTTGGGGATAAAATTGGAATTTTGTTTGGGAATGCATTTGTATATGCTGACAAGATAGCAGATGGGAAGGATATAATGTTATGCCCAACAAAAAGGTACACGTTTATTTTTATATGGGTTTGGTGATTTATCAGCCTATTTGGCAAGCCGCTTGGCTGTTTTATTTTCTTTTGGATTGGAGAAGGCCCAGAGAGGCGAGTTGTGGTTGTACCGATTGAGCCGTACGGAGGAGGTGCTGGCGAAATTTTTCGGAAATTTAAAGTATTAGAAAATTTTCAATATTTTTGGAATTATCTATATATAGTATTGAAATTGGTTTCTAATTTAAAGTAAATTAGATATGAAATTAATTAGTTTATAACGTTTTTTCTTACCTTAGCAATTTCGAGGACGAAATTATTTTAAGGGGGGAAGAATGTAACGACCCGTGTTTTTCGACCATTTGAATATGAATATTTAAATTAGTTTTAAATAGTATGTTGGGAATATTTATGGAATTTAATATTGAATTCGTTATTAAAACGAAGTTGAACGTTATAATTTATATATAATATAAAATCGAGCCTGAAATGGCGTGCAGTTCGTAAATTAGAGTTTTGAACTTCAACTGAGAATACAGGATTCGATATAAGTCGGATTTCTGTGAAACAAGACACGTTGGAACCGTATTGACGATAATTTTCATATGAAAGAGAAAAATCTAGATTTCGTGTTATAGTTTGATATTTATGGCCAAATCAAATTTTGAAATAGTCGCTATGGAAAATCGTTATTAAATTATAAGCCTTTAAAATGGCCGTTTTGCAAACGGACTCAGATTTCGACGAAACCAGTTTCATTAGAACCGTATCGTTAAATTATTGTCAGAAAATCAAACTGTGTGGAAAACCGATGTCGTATGTGACCACGGTAGCCGAAAACGCCCATATAATTTCTATAGCGCATATTTAAATAAATAAAGGGGTATTTGAGTGTAACTTGAGCAAACGATCAAATTAGGCTGCGGAACCAGTTCCGTTGAGTTCGTATCGTCGATTAGAGTCAGGATAGGTATATAATTTGTTATTTTAGAGACCGAGAAATTTGGCGTTAAAAAGGGTAGGGCGGTTCGCGGTAAAAACAGCCTACCGGGGCAACAGTCTCAGAATGCGACGAAATTAGTGCCATTGGGTTCGTATCGAAAAGTTATTATCGATGTTCGCAGTTTCAAGTGAATTTGATTTACCTGGTGACCGTGAAAAATTTAAACGCGTGTTCATTTCCGGTTTCATAAAGGAAAATTCTTCATACGACCTCGGATTTCGACGAAACTTGTCCCATTGGGTCCGGAATACCTTTTTACATTGAGATTAACTTTTTAATCAATAAACAGAAGTCGTTGGTGATTGGTTTCATCGCGTTACTTTACCGCGACGTTTTATTAACAATTATAACTTAAAAACTAAAACTAAATACCCTGTGCACTGCCTACCTCAGATGTAAAGTACCATGTCTTTACCAAAGCAACCCTCACATCATGCACGCTCTATACCTTTTGAAATGAATAAAACCGCACATGCCTATCTAATAATAGATCAAGAAAAACAAAGGCTACCCATTGTACAAACGCAGTGCCAAGTCCATCGAAATTAAAGATAGCACATGCAAAGTTCAAATCTAACAGGGGAGACAAAGACTGAAGTGAAATGGAAACACACACAGTCACCTAAGAATCTACTAGCACATGCCTACTTTCCATCTATTCAACTCAACGTTCTTATCACATATGCTATTGAAGTGAAAATGCATGCCAGCCCTAACCTATTCTAACTCACCATTAAAAAGCTACTGCCATAAGAACACATGCTACCTTACAGCTCAAACACAGCTAATGGAAAAGAGAGATCACTGCAGACCTATCCCGAGGCCATAACCTACCTTACCATCCACTACCTTGCGTCCCAAACTACCCAAACCTTGATGGCCAAGGAACCCCCGCTATAAATACACGCTTCGTCGCTCACCTTCATTTCCAACTAACAGAACCGAGTTCTTTTTTATGAAAAAAAAAAAAAAACAATAAACCGAAAGGGACGTAAGCAGCAGGGGGACAGGGTTCAAATGCTGGCGCTAGTGTTGGGATGAGGCTCGGGTAGTGCAGTAATCTTTGAAGGAGCGGTGATGTGTTTCATTAAGGGGTCACGGACGTGAGAACTGATGGGGGAAAAGTGATGTGGTGGGAATATTGGACAGCCGCATGAAGCATGGCCTGTGTTTGTTCAAAGTGTTGTACGTGTCAAATGGATGGGAGCCTTCTTTTTGTTGGAGGCGTGAAGGACAGTGGGCCTCGCGATGAAGCAACTTCCGAAGGGGCAAAGAAACGAGAGGGTAGATGTGTTTTCTTCTGGTGATGGGTAGGTTCCTATGTAGAACGAAGTGAAGGCCGAAAACTGGAGATGCGAGAGGGAAGAAGGTGTGTTGGAGGGGAATCATGGGATGAGTTAACGTGAATGGTGGCAGTCAGAGGACGTGGGGAGAAAGTGCAGGTTCGGGGCGTGTGTTTGGATTGTGGTGCGTTGATGTATGGGGTGGAGCGTGTGCGAGCGGTTCTGACATGGTGGAAGGGAAGCGTGACAGCTTCAAACAGAAGAAATTGAAGAGGGCATGACAAACAGCAGCAACGGTATTGGACAAAACAAGTGGCATCAGACCCGTATCAATGCGCACAACCGGATGGAACTGATCTGATCAGAGTTGGCAGCTACTGGAATTTTAATTAAATTAAACGTCAGTTAATTTAATTAAAGCGGACTGTTTCAGTGGCAAACGAGATCAAGGTGAGTTAAACTCACTCAGTTACCCTTTTTATATTTTATATAAATTGGGTGTTTTTATTTTGTGTGCAATGGTTGACTGCTTTGCTAGTTATCTATTTAACTGTGGATTTAAACGATGAAATTAAACTGTGTTTAATTTCAGTGAATACCAAACCATTATTTTTAACGTTGGTCCCAATAAAGGTAACTCACCTTGGTTGGTCACGTTTATTTATAAACGTGTTTAAAATGGTTGCATTGTTTGAATTGCTTGTGGTTAAGGTTAAATGGTCGTTATTTAATTTATCAGTTAAACAAAACTGAATGGTTTGATTTGAGATAACCATTTGAATACAGGGAAGAACAGGTTGGAGGGATCCAACCGGATTCCTCAAATGTATTATTTATTTTCATATTATCATATATGAACTGATCTGTTTGTGTGATTGATTGGATGGTTGATTATTGACTGAATATTCGACATCTGTCTGGTTTAAACCAATGGGCGATATTGGTTAAGTGTTTGGCAGAGTATGGCCTTTAAAAATCAATCGTGTTATAAATATTGATTCACCGTCAGGTAAATCAATAAAGATAAAGTTATAAAATTTACTTTATAACTAGAGTTGGATTTTTAATGTATTATTTTGAATAAAGTTTTATAAAAGAAAAGTGAATAAATATTCAAGACTTTGATTTGTTCTGATGTTAATCAGATCTACAAATATAAGAATAAGGGATGAATCGAAAGGGTTAAACTTTGATCATTGTTGTGTAAAGAGAACAATTAATGGGATTTATTTAAATTAATTATATTTTTAATTAATTTAAAGCAAGGATTGTTGAAATCGGTTAATGAGATAATCAAGTTTTTGTGTTAATTAAATCGACCGTTTGGAACTAGAATTGTTTATCAAGTTATTGTGTTTTGACTAAAATAGTTAAATGAATATTGTTTGAATTTAAATAAGGATTTAAAAGGGATTTAATATTTAATTTAGTTAATGAAGGGATTAACTCCTAAAGAAGTAAATGTTTGAAATAAGTTATTATTTTAATTAATGATAAAGTTAGGAATATATTTTTAAATGGGAATTCATTTAAAAGGTTACCGAATGTGAGATGCAAGCCAATTGAATGGTGAAAAGAAATAAACGTACTCAATTATATGAATTAAGTGAAAAGAGATTACGATAAAAAGGGTTTATTATAAACCAGAGGTTTTAAGTGAGATTAAAAGTGTTAAGACGTTAATTTTACATTAACGTTATTTGAAAACGAGATCTAGAAAAAGGAGAATTTTAAATGAGGTTTCAAAATGGGAAATTGAATATAGTTATTCGAAATAGAATTAGCCAAACATAATTATTGGGCTAAGTTGCCATTTCGTACGACTGCTAGCGTAATTCGCAGGGCTGCAGATAGCCTACGGCGGTCGGATGTTTCCTGAGGGAATCAGGCGTAACCATTGTAATCGCTGTGATCTAGAGTCAAGCGAATGGAGTTAAGATGAATGTTAATTAATCAATTAGAGTTATTCAAATATTGTATTTTTGAATATTAAAAGGATTAGAAGTTTCAATTTAACAAAAGTAAATCAGTTTAATTAAAGGCCAAGTGATGTTGAATACTGGACCAGTAAACTCATTGGAGTGTCATGTTTGAAAACACTGAGTATTTTGATAGTTAAAACACCGACTATCAAATCTGTCCAATACGAGTGTTGGTACGGAAAGACCGGGATCGAATTTATATTCGAAAACCATTCCGACCAACAAATACGTGAAGATATCAGAAGATGATCGAGATGGAGCATTGAAGACCGTGGATCTTCATAAACGGAAGGACCACTAATGTTCTCTGCCTGGCAAGCAGAGATAAGCTGTGATTCTGTCGTAGTTGGAATCTACGGATTGCAAGGACTTCTCGCTACTGATCCATGGGGTGATTCCTATATGGATGCGGTAGGAGAGTGCCTTCGGTTCATCCTGTTCCTGGATGACGTATATGGACGAATGTCTGACAGAGTATTTCCAAAAGGTCACGTACGCTGATTTCTTCAAACGTACGATAGTTGTTGGCGGAGAATCGCCATTCTCTAGTTTTCAGCTAGAGTATTTTTGTGGACGTCAATTAGTGATATCTGATGGATTTGACGATGTGGCATTCAAAGTAAATGGTGACCAGATGTTCAAGAGTTAATTCTGGCCTCAAGCCTCATCAACCGGGAAATGACAAAAATCGGGCAGGCAGCATGGCTATGTGGGTCGCTCCCATTAGGGTGTATGATCACCTATCTAGAGGAAATCTTATTTGCTTCTTAAATCTATGTTTCGATGCTGTCCCTTGTCGGGAGACGGTTGCTGATCCCAACCGTCGGTGATATACATTCGATACACTCAAGCGAAATGAGTGGTCGGTCATGTGAGGGCCGGGTTGCAAGAAGTTCTTGTTGAACCCAGTGTATTCGTCTCTAGAGATACACGATCGGAAAGTGGACCCATACCTTGTCAAGTTGGAATCCAATCTCCAGTAAGCGCCCGCGGTTTTTGTTTGTATACTATATATGTAGAGCGTGAGATGCAAGCGTTCTACTAGATTCTATTTACTTGTATTTAGACATTATTATAATATCAGACAAGATATTGGTTTCAAAACTGTTTTGGGTTATCGTAAGGTAAAAACCGTCTGTGTTTATGTGTGGATTTGGTCTTACGATTATCCTTTTCTTCGAAAAGGTTTTTGAACTCTAAAATCAAGTTGGATGATTCACCCATATTACTGTGCGAGTTTATCTCACTCTGGTTTACCAGACTGACCCGGTGTTTTGTAAATGCTCGGGTTAGCCCGGAGTGTACAGGTTCAGGTTGTCGACTGCTGTGAAGAGACGAGCTGGAAGAGTCCAGACGTATGATATTATTATTCCGCTGTGTGTTATATGAGGACAGATTAGTATCACTGTCCAGATGTGTACTCTGATATTGTAAGTATTTCAAAAGCTTTCAATAAAGGTTATTTCTGTATTATATTTTGTTCCGCTGCGATATGAGACTGTGTTGTGGTGTTTCTTCTTCTTCTTCTTCTATTCTAATATTTCTATCTTATCTATTCTCACCCTCTAACTTCTTTCTATTAATGATCTGGAATGTTCGATGTCTGAATGGTCAACATGGTAGTTTTGATGTTGATTTTCGGAGTCGAAAATCCCGGTTCGTTACACACAGTTCTATATTTTAATTTATTACATTCACGAGTCCAATTACACGTTCAAATCTAAAGAATAACCGAACTTACAGTGATCGGTTTAGAAAAGGATAACAAGATAGCGATGTGGTGATTTGCTATGATTCGCGTGACATTGCTCGAAGCCGTTGAATTAGCATTTGATTCCCTTCTTGAACCTTTAACTTGATTTGAATCTCCAATTTGAAGAAGAACTATAACTTGTTTTAGTGGAGAATAAGATTTATTTTAATTAGGATTGAGGCAGAGTATAGGCGTAATGAAGTTGTGTGGAGAAAGTGAAATTTGGGGGCGTTTATATAGCGTAGAACTCATGAATTTGGTCTAGAAATCAGCCCGGATACATAAAAATGAATTCTGCCTCGGATCTGGAAAAACAGGGCAGGTCGACCCCCAGGTCGACCTAAAGGGGGGAGGTCGACCCCCTGGTTGACCTGGGTCCTGGGCGGGAAATTTCCCGCCCAGCCCGCTTCTGGGTTCTGTTTTGAATTTTGAATTCAGTTTCGAGCTGTTTTTAAATTTGAGCTGAAACTTCCGAAGGCCATAACTTCTTCATACAAAGTCCGATTCACGCAAACTCGGACTCTATCTCAAGTAAAATTCCGAGATGAACGCAATGGCATAACCTGTTTCCCTTAATTATTCTCTTAAAAATTAAGTATACTTTGATTTGTTACATTAACATTTACAGAAAATATGGGGTGTTACAAGATATCTTGATTTTAATTTTAAAATAAAATTACATATATATATAGAAATATATATATATATA
The DNA here is from genome assembly GCA_030737875.1 of Allium sativum. Classification (NCBI taxonomy): domain Eukaryota; kingdom Viridiplantae; phylum Streptophyta; class Magnoliopsida; order Asparagales; family Amaryllidaceae; genus Allium; species Allium sativum. The sequence continues at coordinate 80,162,089 of CM060918.1, forward strand.
TATGTATATATATTGATACTAATTGTGATTGTGTATTTAAATATATGCGTCATACAAAATTTAGATTGTTCGATTGAATGTTGATTGTTGATTGTGATGCTTATGTTGATTTTATCTGGTTCTATAATAGAAGTTCTTTATGTTATTTATAGTCTATTGGTTAGATCTCGATTTGAAATAAAAATTTTATTTTTATTTAGATCTATGAATATGGATTTGATTTTATAATACAAGTCTCATCTTTTATTTAGATGCATGAAACATAGTTTTGTTAAATTAAGATTAGCAACAGAAATCTCATTTCTATTGTTAACTTGAAATATCGTTTTGTTAAATTTAGATTAACAATAAAATCTCACCTTTATTGTTAACATAAAACACTGTTTTGTCAAATTTAGATTTACAATAAAATATTTATTTTTATTGTTAGCTTGAAACATTGTTTTGTCAAACTTAGATTTACAATAAAATATTCATCTTTATTGTTTACATGAAACACTGTTTGTTTAAATATAAATTTACATTAAAATATTCATTTTTATTGTTAATAGGAAATATGATTTTGTCAAATATAAATTCACAATAAAATATTCATTTTTATTATTAACAGGAAATATGATTTCGTCAAATATAGATTCACAATAAAATAATCTTTTTTATTATTAACAGGAAATGTGATTTTGTCAAATATAGTTTTACAATAAAATATTCATTTTTATTTTTAACATGGTTTTTGTTAAAAATTAGTTTTTCATTATACAAGATTATAATAAAAAGATTCCATTTTTTTATTGTCCCTTTTGTTTCATAGTATAGATTGAAACAAAACTATCACCCTTGATTAAAAGTTTAGTTGAAACAACATTAACCCTTTCGTTTCATAGTTTAGCTTTTGTTTCGTAATCTAGTTGAAACAACATGAAACGACCCGAACTTCCCAGTAAAGGAAAGTCTGGATTGCTTTGAGAACAACAAACAACAGAACACAAACTGAAGAACATTTTATTGTTGATTACAACAATTACATCAGAGCACAAGAATATAACAGAGTATGAAAACTTATTGCACAAAAGTAATACATTAATATCAGAGGTTTAAATTACACTTAAATGGCAGCGGAAAAATATTACAAATATACAACTGAAAGGAATACACGGATACAGAGCTTTCCGAATACCGCTTCAACTGTAAACCAAGATCCTATAAATATATCTGCAAAAAGCTACTCGTCTGCCCGTGTAGAAAATATGGGCACCCGAGTTTGCCAGTGAAACAAACTACAGGTCAATCATGGGACTGGTATGAGAAATCTTAACTTAACTATCTAATCAATAAGGCTAATCACAAGACCACGCCGCTAACGCGGAACGGGTTTACTCCATTGGATTGCCAGTGCATAAATTAAATTAAATTAAATCGTTAAACAACGCAATTCTTTTTAGAAAAATGAAACCATTATAAGACCCAAATCCCTTCACACAATGCAACGCAAACCGGAGGATAGGGTTTTACCTTATAATGGTCAAAAGATGCTTGATACGATAAAACGGATTTTGTATTAGTGTGTATGTCTATGGGTATATATATAATAAACATTTCAATCATAATGTATCAATCATAGACGGCATAGTACCCCATCCTACTATGTCGCCATACTAGTTCTACAATCAAAATCGCAAAGTCGTATTGGGAATTGGATTTCCATCATGAGTCGAGGCTAGGGGCAAGCACCTCTCCGATTCGAGACACTCTAACAAATGCCTCAGTATCACACCTATGGGCAACCCTTGGAGCGGTAGGGCCGGTCCCTGCCTATCGGCAGTGGATTGGTTATGCCTGAACACACGTTTCCCGGTTCCTTTGAACCTATAGTATGACCACTAACGGCTTATAAAAATCTGAGGCGCCTCAAAATCCATCATCCACATAAGTAAAATGCCAGCCAGTTTAAGCATTGACACTATCACTAGCTAGAAAGAAACGTGTGCACTCCCTACGGTCCATATCCCGTTTTTGACTCATACCGGGGTGTGAGGCTTGCGAAGTCACGATATACACAAAGCTATGCCGTAATAGGCTATGCTTTGATCATCCCACAAGGCCTTGCTTGTCAACAAAAGCCTTGATCAATTGCATCTTGGCGTGCCACATTGACAATTCACGCCATGCGATCAATCACTATTAATATACACCAGGGAGTTAAGTAGAGAATAAATTCTCCACCACCAAACAGACATACATTAATAGAAATCGATTTAATTCACATGGGACGAAATCTAATGTCAGACACGCATCCATTTACTAGCTTATGCTCTGGGTCTGAGCAAAAACCAAATCCGAACAATCAACAATAGTCCGGACAACCACCACTGAAGCCCCTTCAAGGTAGCTACTCCCATCATGGGTCTCAGTAGCAACACATCCATTCGATGTGAAGATCATCGATCTTCAACCACCGTCTTCATCTTCGACTCTTCATCGTCGTAGTAATTATTCGGAATGGGTTAAACCCGGTCTTTCCGAATCACTCTCGTATTTTTATAATTAAAAGTCGAGTACTATAAAAACACATCCAACGCCTCAGTCCAATTCAGAATATTCTTTTAAATAAAATATTCAAATTACTCTATCAAAAATACATTCTTTACATTTACTCTTAAATCTTTCTTTTAAAGATTTATTCAAAACACCATTTGGTTTTAAATCTCAAAAATCATTATTAAATGATTCTTTAGATTTAAGAGATAAATCTTATTCTTAAATGGGTTAAAGAACTAATGTCATTTAAAACATAGTTCACAGTAAACTCAATTCACAAATCATTTTATTCCAATTATTAAATATGATTTGAAATTCTAATAATCTTAATTTACAAGTTTTATTCTTTACAACTGGGTTTAAGAACGGGGTTATTTAAGACACCATTCACGACAACCCAAATCCAATTTATTTATTTTAAAAACATTGGATTCTTATTCTAGTTAAAAACTAGTTCATTTGATAAAAATATAATTTTACCTTTTCAAAAAAAATGGATTTTTTCACCTATGATCTTTCTAAATCATTTATTCTGATTTTACATAATTTTTGCATATTTTTAATAATTTTATTTTCGCTCGTACAGTCGGTTTCCAATAACGGCCACCGAACTGCACTTACATCGACCTTTTCTAAAATTGATTTGGACATAATTCCAAATCCAATCGTTAGATTTTAAAGTTCTTATATCCGTTGGAAAGATCATTTCGATACAAACCCAACGGTTCCGGTTTTAGGAGGATCCAATTGTCGGATCTCCCGTTACGCCCATTTAAAATTAATGGTCGAAATTCGCGAACGGTCGCTGCGCGGCGCGTTCTATTCAGGCCATTAAATATATATATATATATATATATATATATATATATATATTATATCGTCGATTTCCATTTAAAACATACTTTATAAAATGTTTATAAATTCGCTTTAAAACGGTTTTAACTTCAATTCGAATTTAAAGTCAAAATTGTATATTCTATTTTCTTATCATATTAAAAATATTAATATTAAATTTTTAAATCACTTTTTTTATATTCATTTATATTTTATACTGGGCCAGACCCCCCACATTAAGCCTGCGACTTATGGATGCTGGATATGCCGGTTGGTTCCGGGCAGACTTATCCCATAAGTTGGGCTTAACCTCGTGTCATGGCCCGTTTCATATTTTAACTCAACCCTTTTTGTTGCTACTACTTAACAAATAAAATAAAATCTCTTGAATTCAAAACATCAAAGCCACTATTTGATTTCTTTAACTGAATATTATATTAAAATATTCTTTTAATTTAAAATTGGAATGAGGCCCAAACAATTACCATATAATTTAGTTATAAGGATTTCCACCACAAGAATACTATACTAATGATAAATATTATAAAACCATCCACAACATCCAAAGTGCATCATATATTGTATAAGCGTTGAATAAATAACGCTTATAACTAATCACAAGGGAGATGTGTGAATATCATCCCAAGACCCGTGTGGGGTTTTCAACCAACACATAACCATAACAAATAATTGAATAAATTATTATGCACATGGGCGATGTGTGAAAATTATCGTCCCAATCACATAAACAATTCAGGAAACTTGTAAATGGAAGTGTATTACACAATATATAATACGACGATAAAAATGTCTCTTCTATTTCTATTCTTTTTATCGCATATAAAATGACGATAAACTCAATTCACAAATCATTTTATTCCGGTTATTAAATATGATTTGAAATTCTAATAATCTTAATTTACAAGTTTTATTCTTTACAACTGGGTTTAAGAACGGGGTTATTTAAGACACCATTCACGACAACCCAAATCCAATTTATTTATTTTAAAAACATTGGATTATTATTCTAGTTAAAAACTAGTTCATTTGATAAAAATATATTTTTATCTTTTTAATAAAAAAAGGAATTTTTTACCTACGATCTTTCTAAATCATTTATTATGATTTTACATAATTTTTTCATATTTTTAATAATTTTATTTTCGCTCGTACAGTCGGTTTCCAATAACGGCCACCGAACTGCACTTACAGCGACCTTGTCTAAAATTGATTTGGACATAATTCCAAATCCAACCATTAGATTTTAAAGTTCTTATATCCGTTGGAAAGATCGTTTCGATACGAACCCATTGGGTCCGGTTTTAGGAGGATCCGATTGTCGGATCTCCCGTTACGCCCATTTAAAGTTAATGGTCGAAATTCGCGAACGGTCGCTACGCGGCGCGTTCTATTCAGGCCATTAAATATATATATATATATATATATATATTATATCGTCGATTTCCATTTAAAACATACTTTATAAAATATTTATAAATTCGCTTTAAAACGGGTTTAACTTCATTTCTAATTTAAAGTCAAAATTGAATATTCTATTTTCTTATCATATTAGAAATATTAATATTAAATTTTTAAATCATTTTTTTTATATTCATTTATATTTTATACTGGGCCAGACCTCCCACGTTAAGCCTACGACTTATGGATGCTGGATATGCCGGTTGGTTCCGGGCAGACTTATCCCATAAGTTGAGCTTAACCTCGTGTCATGGTCCGTTTCATATTTTAACTCAACCCTTTTTGTTGCGACTACTTAACAAATAAAATAAAATCTCTTGAATTCAAAACATCAAAGCCACTATTTGATTTCTTTAACTGAATATTATATTAAAATATTCTTTTAATTTAAAATTGGAATGAGGCCCAAACAATTACCATATAATTTAATTATATGGATTTCCACCACAAGAATACTATACTAATGATAAATATTATAAAAACCATCCACAACATCCAAAGTGCATCATATATTGTATAAGGGTCGAATAAATAACGCTTATAACTAATCACAAGGGAGATGTGTGAATATCATCCGAAGACCCGTGTGGGGTTTTCAACCAACACATAACCATAACAAATAATTAAATAAATTATTGTGCCCATGGGCGATGACTGAAAATTATCGTCCCAATCACATAAACAAGTCAGGAAACTTGTAAATGGATGTGTATTACACAATATATAACACGACGATAAAAATGTCTCTTCTATTTCTATTCTTTTTATCGTAGATAAAATGACGATAAAAAAATATAATCTTTATTTCTATACTTTTTATTCTAATTTACATTTTCTAACAAAAATTTCCCTTTATTCTAATTTACATTGTATGAAATGTTAATTCCTTTACAGTGTATAAAATGTTAATTCCTTTACATTGTATGAAATGTTAATTCCTTTACATTGTATTAAATGTAATCCTCTTTATATTATATAAAAAATATAATCTCTTTTTATATTGCATAGAAAATGTACTCTTTCCTATATTAACCAGGAAATGTATTCTTTTTAGCATTACAAATAACTATGTATCTTTTCTATATTGGATAGAAAATGTATTCCTTTATCATTACATAGAAACATGTATTTTCTTTATTCATTTCTTAGATTACATTGAAAAATGTAATTTCTTTGCATTGTATAAAAATGAAATCTTTTGATGTGACATAAAAATGTAACCTTCTTACATTACAAATAAAATGTAATTCTTTTTATTTGCAAAGAAAATGTAAATCAATTTTTCATTATAAAGAAAATGTAATCTTTTTACTTAACATAAAAATAATTTTTTTTTTCATTCTTTGATTAAATTTAAAATGTAATTTTTCATTTCAATATATGATTACATAGAAAAATGTTAATTTTCATTGCCATATATGATTACATAGAAAAATGTAATTTTTCATTGCAATATATGATTACATAGAAAAATGTAATCTTTTTAATTCATTTCTAATTACAGTGAAAAATGTAATCTTTTTATTTTCCTTTCTTACATTATAAAAATGTAACTTTTCCTATCTTTATATTACATTATAAAAATGTAACTTTTCTACTTTTTAACTACATCAAATAAAAATGTAATTTTTCTACTTTTTGATTACATTAAATAAAAATGTAATTTTTTTCTATTCTTCCTATATTTACATGAAAAATGTAGTATTTTTCTTTCATTCTTTAATTACATCATAAATGTAATATTCCTCTTTCATTCTTTATTTACATTGAAAATGTAATCTTTTTATTTCATCTTTAATTACATTAAAGAAAAAAAATGTATTCTCTTTATTTCATTTCTAATTACATTGAAAAATGTAACTTTTATGTCAACACATTTGATAACCAATGCACCTTCTCCTAAGATTCATTTACATTGAAAATGTAAATCTTAATGTTTTCTCATATACAATAAAATATGGATTTTTATTGTTACTACATTTTCATTTCAAACCAATGTGTATTTTTAATGATTCATACTATATATATATATATATGTAAATTTCAGTGTAACACATTTTTATTTAACTAATGATCACTTTTAAAATTTCATCTACATTAAAAATGCAAATTTCAAAGAAAATATATTTTATATACAATGAACAGTTTGATGTTTCATTTACGATAAAATAATAAATTTTAAAGTAAAGACATTTTTATATCATAATATCTTTAATATTGCATTTACATTGAAAATGTAAAATCAAATGTATAAACATTTCTATATGACATGGTTCACTTTTAATGTTCATTTATATTAACAAATGTAAATTCAAAGTATAAACATTTTTATATAACGAGGTTCACTCTTAATGTTTATTTACATTAACAAATGTAAATTCATTGTAGGACAATTTTCGTTCTAAATAATGATCATATTTTTATATATATACAATAAAAATCTAATTTTTATTGTTCACACAATTCTATATTATAACATGAATATTTCATAACACATAAATATTTTAGAAAGATTCAATCACCAAAATCAACCAATTTCACATCACAAATCACAACACATAGCAATTAATAGTGGAGGGATAATATCACAATCATAATTACTTTATTTTAATTATTTAAAAGGAAACAGAATTCTCACATTAATTTTATTCTGAATTTTCAACGTGCTCTGTTTCAGATCTGGTCTGTTCCATCACGAAGATCTTATCAACACGAATCCAATGCATTTTGTTTTGCTGAATTCTGACTAAGTAGTAAAAAGATATGGCATTTTTACATTTGATTTCATAAATTATTTAACTAATTATAATTAACAATTATAATTACATGATTAAGGGTTGATAATGCTTTCCCCTTCGCCGCTAATTGTTGAACCGTAGGAACCCAACATTGTGCCTTCCAATCCCAAAACGCACAACACCCGAGGCCTCCAGTTGACGATCAACAACCACCAATCCAACCGCCTACGTGAGCGCGCCCATCGCCTACAACAGCTCGAGATCCTCACCCCCCTGCGCTCCCAGAATCCAGTTCGAATTCAGCATGTTTGTGTGCAAAAATTAAGAAATCCAAGCCTTTGAATTCGATCATAACCGTTGATAATAATGAGCTTGTTGTCCTCTTCGATTTCGTGTTTGTTTAGATTTGAATTTTGTTGTTTGAATTCAACGAAAAAGAGGGAGGAACGAGAGAAGTTTCTGGCCATTGGTGTTGTCGAAAGTGGCGGCTACATATATTAGATTAGGGTTACGTAAATGGTAGGTATATATATACTAATACTATTTTATCCTTTTATTCCAAAAGACCCATTTAATTATAATTAAATTCCTATTGAATTGTTATACTTTGATTTGACCACACCATAGTTACCATATGACCAATTAGTATTTATTTACACATTTTACATTCATAATTCGCAGTCATCATCTTAACCATAATAGTCTATTTCAGAATGCTGCATTCTATATATATATATATATATATATATATATATATATATATATATCGTTTTGATTACTTAAATAATTTACGCTATTTTTAAAACAAATTCACATACCAAAATTCAAGTTAGTTATTACACTGATTTACAATGTTTGGTTTCAATTGTAATTAAATTTCATTAAGTGTATATATATATATATATATAATTTCACTAAATTTGGTTTGATTTAATTATGTCAACGAGTTACAAGATTTAAAAAAAAAATAGCAATCCAAATATGGTTACATGTTTATTGTATATGGACAAAAACAAATGATTGCATATGTTAATCAATCTTCTACCATTACCTTATTAATTCACTCTAATGGACTTTAATTGCAATTATTTGTAGCTTATTTCCAATATTAAATTCCATCCTTCATTGTTTACCCATATAAACAAAACCACCCATTCAATATGGTTACACGTGTGTAATTTATATTTCGCTTATATAATTTATACACGAGATTTTCCATTCAAATTCACTTAATTTAGATTTCTCACATTGGTTTTTTGGAGTGCTAAAAATCGTAGATGACTCAGAAAAATCCGCGGTCTCTTCTATGTGGTAGAGAGCCTCCTTGCGGCCCCGATGTTTCCTGTTTCATCGAATTTCGTCAACACACCATAAAGATATAATTTTTCAAAGTTCAAACATCAAAAAGGACTCACCTTTCACGATGGTTCAAAACTAGGGTTGTAGTTTTCGCGAGAACCGAGGCACGATAGGATGATCGGAAGGTACATCGTGGAAGAGGGAGGTGAGGGGAGTCGATCGGTGGTGGTCGGAGGTGGTTCGGTGGTCTCTGACGATCGGGGCAGCGCTGGGAAATTGTCGGCTTTGGGTCGACGATTCTCGTCGATGCGGCGGCGATAGGGGTCGAGGCAGGGTCGGATTTGAAGAGGGGAGGGAGGCGCATCGATTACTAGTGGTGGCAGTGGCTGCAGTCGCCTGTGGTTGCGGCGATTTGCCTGGGAAGGATTGAAAACGTGGATTGTCGGTCGAGAGAGAGAAAACGAGGGTTTTTTTATTTTTTTAAAATAATGAAAGAAAATTCTGATTGGCCAAGGACTTTATTAAATTTTTAAACAGTGTTTCCCCACACGGACACCAATTCAAACTCAACGACTGTCGTCCCTAGCTAATTACCCCCATCCCGGACACAATGGGATATGTTTCGTTGGCCAATTCGACTGTTATAGTCAGTTATTCTTCAAATTAAAATATAAAACATTTAATTTTAACTTTGAACGTACATTTCAATTTTCCAGGGCCACAAACTGATTCGAAAAATTCCAGAAAAATAAATCTAGCTATGTTTTGATGCTACGGTCCCAACAAAACTGGTTTCATCGAATTCTGAGATCGTTTGAAAAATGGCCATTTTCTGGTTGATCCAATTTAACAGAAATTGACCAAACACATTTTCTTTTGCCCCGCTCACATACTAGCTTCAAAAATTATGAAATTTGAAACCTAGCAATAGTTTGACATCTCGGACCCAACAAAAGTGGTTTCGTCGAATTCCGAGGTCGTTTGCAAAATATCTATTTTCCGTGGCTTTATATTCTATTTAACGACCTTTTTGAAAATTCATTCAGCCATAACTTTTGATTCCCGCTATGAAACTTCGATTTTTCAGATTCGTTAGAAAGGTATTGATAAACAAATTCAAATATTTTCGGTTTCACTAAAATCCGTTATATTTTCCACCCTGCACAGTTAGTCAAAGTTTGAATTCAAATTTTCAAACTGACTCACTATTTCTAATTCACTATTTTATTGAAATATTTTATTTCAATTGTTCAAATTCCTTTGAAATAACCAATTTAAATTTTTTTTAAATTGGCTCGTATTTTCTGGGTTGTTACACATTTAAAGCTGATTTGTGAATTTCTTGACTCAATTAGATTCCAAAGATTCAATAATTTCAATACAAACCAATTTATAACTATATTTACAATCAATGCATATAGTCATTTTACAAACAATGGATTATATCTTATTACTGTATTCAATACATTAACGAATTCCATATACATGGAATTTCAAAATTATTTAATCCATTATATATTGTTAATTCAGTATTAACTTCTTACTTCAACATAATTATATTATCAAACAAGTCAAGTTCATAAATAGTTATTGAAATACATTATTTAACAAGACAAGTCAAATTCCATACTCTTTTAAATTTACAACATAAACCATTAATTATAATATTTAAACCAACATTGTTTTAAATAAAATAGTTTGTAAAAACTAATTTTAAAGTTATTCTTACATTTTTATTTTATAAAAAAAATTAACCCATTTATACTCCATATTCCCCAAAATAGCTTAAATTAAAAATTTTAAATTTGGTTCTGAAATTCCGGGTTGTTACACAACATTATCACCTTTGTTTCATATTTTAGTTAAAAACAAAATTATCACTTTTGTTTAATGGAAACAAAAATGAAAAGGGATATTATTATCATTTTGTTGAATTAGAATTTTCAACAAAAAAATGGAACATCAAATTTTGTCATTTTGTTGAAAGTATTCAACAAAAATAAAATATACAGTTATGCCATTTTGTTGAATTAAAATTTTCAACAAAAGGAAATATATATTTTTGTCCTTTTGTTGAATTAGAATATTTCAACAAAAATGAAAAGAACCATTTTGATCATTTTATCGAATTAAAATAGAGAAATAGAAAAGTGTTATGTTTTAGGATAAAAACATGATAACATTAAAAATTTACATTTTAATGTAATGGTATAAAAATAGAAAAGTGCTCATGTTTTACGATAAAAACATGATTACATTGAAATTGACATTTTTAATGTAATAGTTGAAACTAAATTTGTCACTTTTGTCAATGAGACGACCCGAATTCCCGTTCTTACGGAAACAGGGTTATCTTTGGAATATAACACAGAAACAGATAATAGCAGAACATAATTAAATAAAAACACCAGATAATGAACAATAGAATATACTGGATAAAAGTAATCATCAGAGTTACACAGTATACAGGATCTTACTTAGTACAAATACAGTTCAGCTATACATAAATGTCTACAGCGGAAATAAACAAAATATGTACAATAGGAGCTGAACAGCATAAAAAGAAATAAATGATAGAATCCATCTTCAGCTCCAGCTATCCAGAAAAAGAACCAGCTAAACCTGAATACAAGGCTGCCCGTGTAGAAAAAGGGGCACCCGAGTTTGAAAGTGAAACAAACTACGAGTCAGTCATGGGACTGGTATGGGAAATCCACTCAACGCATATATAATTGGCTAATCACAGGACCACGCCACTTTCGTGGAACGGGTTTACTCCATTGGATGGCCAGTGCTTTAAAACAAACCTTTATTTTAAACATCGCTATGCTTTTTATAAGAATGAAGCCATTATAAGACTCAGTTCCCATCACACAATGCAACGCAAACTGGAGGATAGAGTTTTACCTTATAATGGCCAAAATATGATTGATACGAATAAAACAAAGGCATTTGATATTATTGCTAGCGTTTATGTGTTTTGAAAACAATTTCAAATCATAACTATCAATCATAGACGGCATGGGTACCATATATCATGTCGCCATATATATATATATATATACAATCAAAACCGCACGATGTCGTATTGGAAATTGGATTTCCGTCATGAACCAAGGCAAAAGATAGTCCTTACCGAATTCGTGACTCTTTAGCCCGAGCCACCGGAACAGCCGCAACTGCCCCTTGGATCGTCAGGGCCGGTCCACACGGAGTGGATTATAGTGCCTGAGCAATACGTTTCCCCACCCTTTGGGGCGTAAATGAGCCAACGAATGACTCCATCGGACCCGGATCGTCCGATCAAACCGAGGCGCCTCGCAACAGCAACAACCACATAGGTGAAAAGTATATAAATGTCAGGGCTGGTAGGTCACTGACACCACCCTAGCTAGAAAGAAACGCATGCCCTCCCTGAGGTCCTTCTCCCGTTTCTGGTTCATACCGGGATGTGAGGCTCGCGAATTCACGTTATACACAAAGCTACGCCACACAGGCGGTGCTTTGATCATCACCACAAGACTTTGCTTTTCAACAGAAGCCCTGATCACTGCATCTTAGCATGCCACACAGGCAATTCATGCCATGCGACTGATATCCATCGATATACAACCTCTGAGCTCGTGCGTCTCAGAGAAGGGCGTTAAGCAAAAGAATAAATTCTCCGCCGCCAAACAAATGTATATTTAACAGAAATCAATCAACACAGAATAAAATCCAATGTCAGACACACAGTCCATTTACAAGTCCGTTCTGGGTCTGAACGAAACCGAAGGCACTAAATACCTCGCAAACCCTTCGATCCCCACGTACGTCTGGACGATCACCACTCATTATCCGTATTTCGGGATGCCTCCCAATCAGGACCTCGGTTACCATCCAAACGAGGTGAAGATCTCCGGTCTTCGACCGTCGTCTTCATCTTCGAATTTCAATCGTCGGTCAATTATTTGAAATGAGAATTAACTCGGCCTTTTCAAATAATTCACGTATATTTAGAATTTCAAATCAATTTATTTCAATGGTTAAATTATTCGACAACACCAATTGTGTTCTTTAATGTAATTTTCACACCAAACACATTCAACCATCAAAAGCCACATAAATCGAGCAAATTCAGTTTATTTCCATTCCATATCGCTTATGATATTTTATAACTATTTATCGCTATTTTTATTTAATTTAAAAGAGCTAATTTATTCAAAACGACGCTTCGGGCCATAACGCGGTCGTGGCGCTGTTTTTCTTCAGATTTGATTTACACATATCTGAAAATCTAACCGTTGGATCTTCACAAAATTTACATCATTAGAAAGGTCTTTTCAAAACGAATCCAACAGTTCCAGTTTCGGGAAATTCCGACGGTCGGATCTCCCGGTACAATCGTTTGAAGTTTCGATTTCAAAATACGAACTACAGCGTCGTTATTCGATTAAATATATAATTATATTTATATATATATAAATATAATCGCTTCTGGCGCTGTTTTTCTTCATATTTGAATTAAACATTCCAGACAATCCAACCGTTGGATTTTTACAAAGTTGGTGCCGTTGGGAAGATATTTCCAAGGCGAACCCGACGGTTGAGGTTTCGGGAAAATCGAATGGTCGGATTTCCCGCACTAGTCGTTTGAAATCACGGTTTCAAAATACGAACTGCACGGCTTCGTTTCGTTTAAATTTTATTTATATTTATATATTTATATAAATATAGTTCATTCAATGATTTCCATATCGTTTTCACTTCAAATATTTTTCTAACACCTTAAAATTTTGGAAAATTTCGCCATAACCTCCCCTGCACCGGGAGCATCGGGAAATCGCAAATAGCTTTCCCGGTCCTTCTAATCTCAAAAAGAAAAAGAAAAGGCCAAGCGGCTAGCCAATAGGCTCATAAAATCATCACCCAAACAAAACAGTAAATGTGTACCTATTTGTCGGGCACAAAATTTTATTCCTCTTCCCTAGCCCCTTTGCTATAACCTGTTCAATGAATATGCATGTACATATATATACAGTTCTTATCATTTATCATTTTCTATTCAACTTCATATTTGATTTCTATTTGGTTTAAAAACACCATTCATTCTATTGTTACATACATAGGTGCAAATCATTTCATTAGTTAGTTAATGAATATTTCAACTCATATATGTTTATTTTGAACAAGTGGCTATTTTTAACACTTCACATTTCAACGATTTATGCATACAATAAAAATGTGATTTTTATTGTAAAACAATTCATTTCAAAACACTATTTTTCTATATAGTTCAAGTTGGTGATAAAAATGGGTTTTTTTATCATAAAACAATTTCTTTTAAAACGAGATTATTTTACATAGTTCATATAGTCGATAAAAGGTGATTTTTATTATCAAACAATTTATTTCAAAATATGAATACCATTCAACACATGAATTTCTAATCAACGAATGAATATCAATTCAACACATGAATGTTTTCTATAGTTTCTATATATAGATAAAAATGTGATTTTTATATTCAAACAATTTATTTCAAAATATGAATACCATTCAACACATGAATTTCTAATCAACGAATGAATATCAATTCAACACATGAATGTTTTCTATAGTTTCTATATATAGATAAAAATGTGATTTTTATATTCAAACAATTTATTTCAAAATATGAATACCATTCAACACATGAATTTCTAATCAACGAATGAATATCAATTCAACACATGAATGTTTTCTATAGTTTCTATATATAGATAAAAATGTGATTTTTATATTCAAACAATTTATTTCAAAATATGAATACCATTCAACACATGAATTTCTAATCAACGAATGAATATCAATTCAACACATGAATGTTTTCTATAGTTTTTATATATAGATAAAAATGTGATTTTTATATTTTAAAACGCGAATACCATTCAACACATGAATTTCTAATCAACGAATGAATATCAATTCAACACATGAAGGTTTTCTATTCAATGAATAAATATAGTTTAAGCATATGAAAATAATTCAAACACACGAATATTATTCAAAATTTCGGCAGCATAACGGCAGGGTAGTTAAAACCGGGACCGTCCCTAGTACGGCTCCTCGCTCTACCTTAAAACCTCGCGGTTTTTGACAATGGGGATCATGCATCTAGTTCGCACGCAGGCGGCATGTATATATTTATTTCATTTCCACAAACTAATCCTATGTGATTTTCAACCAAATATTTCTCAACCCCAAATGGGTATTTTTCAACCACAATCAACCAATATCAATCACAAACAATCCCAAACAATCATTCGCTATCAATCAATTTTCACAACAATTTCAACCAATAAATATCGTCCATGGTTTGTGGACGAGGGGCGTATATATATATATATATATATATATATATATATATAGATTATATATTTGTATATAGCAATTCACTTTTATTTCAACACATATATATATAGTAAAAGGAATTGAAGAGTGAGAAATTCTCACCAATAGCTATCCAATACCACGACTCTTCCTTTGTAGAAATCTTCGCCAATCTCGCCTTTTGTCGCTTCGTTGCCCGTATTCTCTACATATGTAAAAATCGAATTTTTACTATGTTATTCAATATATAAAAATCGAATTTTGACTTCACTATTCAATATATAAAGATTATATTTTTAATATTCCTATGATGTAAAAATTATATTTTTATTACTTTAAAAATATAAAAATCATATCTTACTTCTTCTACTTAATAAAAATTCCGTCTTTTCTATTTTGAAAATATGATCTTTATTTTTCCAAGTTCAAATCTTTTTCTTTTAAAAGTTCAAATCTTTTTCTTTTAAAAGTTCAAATCTTTTTATTTAAAAAGATTAAACCTTTTTCTATTTAAAGTTTAATTTTTTTTCCTTTTAAAGTTTAAACCTTTTTCCTTTTTAAAGTTTTAAAATCAAATCAGTTTTAAAACCTTTTCAAAAATCAGTTTTTAAATCATTTTTAAAATCAGTTTTAAACCTAAAAAAGAAAAACAGTATTTTCAGAATTTAAAAATAAAGATAAAAATAAAATAAAATACTTACTGTACGCGAGGGGGGAGGGCGTCGTCAGGCACGGCGGCAGGAGGTCGTCGGAGCTGGCTTCGAGGGGTCTCGGACTGGGGGGGGCGCTAATCGGGTGTCGCGATGCTTCAGGGGGGGCTCGTGGGTCCTGCGAAGCGGAGGGAGAGTGAAGCGGAGGAGAGAGTGGCGCAGGTCGGAGGCGGCACTGAGCGATGCCAGGGGGGCGGAGCTTGGGCGTCGGCGGCGTTCGCTTTAGGGGGGCGGTCGATAGTTTTTAGGGTTTTTTTTTTCGTTTGAAATTTAAATGAACGGGGGGGCTGAAGTGAAAAAGAGGGAGGGAGGAAAATATATAACATATATATTTTTATTTTATTTATTAATTAATTTAATTGCGTAAAGTTGACTTTTACCCACGACCTCGAAACGAGGCCCACCGCCTGTCGCCCATAGCGTTTTACCCCCATTCCGAACACAATGGGATAGGTATCGCAAGCTGATTTGATCGTTACAATCAGTTTCCGTTGAATTTACATTTAAATCACTATATTGAATTTTAAACGTACATTTCAAATTACCGGGGTCACATACTAACTCTAAAAATTCCCGAAAAATATTTCTAGCTTTGTGTTGACGATACGGTCCTTACAAAACTAGTTTCGTTGAATTCTGAGACCGTTTGAAAAATGGCCAATTTCCAGTCGATTAAAATCAACTAAAACCGGTCAAATGCGTTTTCTTTTGCCACGCTCACATATTGATTCGAAAAATTATGAAATTTGAAACCTAGCAATAACTTCACATCCCGGACCCAACAAAAGTGGTTTCGTCGAAATCCGAGGTCGTTTGCAAAATGTCCATTTTTAAGGGCTTGAATTCCATAGCGACTATTCAGAATTTTCAACTGGACATATCTTTTGATTCCCGCTATCAAATTTCGATTGGTCAGATTCGTTGGAAAGATATTATCAATTAGATCCTAATGTTTTTGGTTCCGCTAAAATCCGGATTGTTTTGCACCCAGTACAGTCCGACAAAGTTTGAATTCAATTTTTGAAACTGCCACGCCATTTCAGGCCTTGTTTATAATTTTAATTAATTATATTCGTTTTCAATCGTCGATTCAAACTCAGTTTTCATCGCCTTTATTTAAAATATTTATTTTAAATATTTAAAATCCATTATTTTAGCCAATTTAAAAAATTTAAATTGGTTCAGATTTTCTGGGTCGTTACAATCTCCCCCACTTAAAACTTTTCGTCCCCGAAAAGGAACAAAGTCGAAAGTGGTTTGATAAATCTACAATCACACAACACAACAACCAATCCAATTGTTTTTAACCTTCCTAAAATATTCTGATCAAATCCTATATCCCTTTAAAATCATTCAGAGTATAGAATATAAAAGTGCACATCCATGAAAAGAAAATAAAAACAGAGTAGAGAATTAAATGGTAATGCAGAGTAGGTTAAATGTACCTTGCACCGAAGTCAATCAGAGATATCTACTCGGCATCTAGGATAAGCTTTCTGAATGCTCTCCTCAGTTTCCCAAGTACAATCTCGCGGATCTCCACTCCATTGCACTTTGACTAAGTGAACCTTCTTGTTCCTCAGCTCTTTGGTTTCTTTGCCGATAATCTTTAGCGGCTCTCTTCTCACAGCTAATTCTGGGGTTATTTCAATATCCTGCTGAGCTGCTTCTTCCACGATCAAGTCTGGATCATGAACGTGCTTTCGAAGTTGAGATATCTGAAATACATCATGAACTTCAGGCAGCCAGTCAGGCAGTTTGACCCTATAAGCGAGAGTCCCAATCCGTTCCAGAATAGGAAACGGACCAATGAATTTGGGTGCCAACTTTCCAGTTTTACCGAACCGGATAACTCCTCTCATCGGCGATACCTTCAAATATACATAGTCGCCAACTTCAAAGGATATATCTCTTCTTCTTCTATCGGCATAGCTCCTTTGTCGGCTTTGAGCGGCGAGTAATCGCTTCTTAATAAAATCGACTTTGTCGGCAGCTTCTCGAATCATATCAGGCCCTAACACAAGTCTATTTCCAGGCTCGACCCAACAAGCAGGAGATCGGCACGGTCTACCATACAATGCTTCGAATGGCGACATTGTCAGGCTTGCCTGATAGCTGTTGTTATAAGAGAATTCAGCCAAATGCAGATGGTCTTCCCATGATCCACCGACATCTAGAACACAAGCCCGTAATAGATCTTCTAAGATGCGATTCACCCTCTCAGTCTGACCGTCTGTCTGAGGATGATAAGCGGTGCTTAGGTTTAACTTCGTTCCCAGCTCGACTTGAAATGCTTCCCAGAACTTGCTAGTGAATATCTTATCTCTATCACTTACTATACTGAGCGGCACTCCATGCAGTCTAACTATTTCCCTGAAGTAAATCTGCGCCAGACTCTGAGCGGTTCTGTTTGATCTGATAGGTATGAAATGGGCGGTCTTCGTGAAGCGATCTACGATCACCCAAATACTGTCATTTCCTTTTCTTGTTCTGGGCAAACCATCAATGAAATCCATGGAGATATGCTCCCACTTCCAACCAGGAACTTCTAGCGGTTGTAATAATCCAGCCAATTTCTGTTGGTCGCTCTTGACTAGCTGGCAAGTAGGGCATCGGCTGACATATAAAGAAATGTCTCTTTTCATCAACTTCCACCAGAAAGTGCGTTTGATGTCATTATACATTTTGCTTACTCCCGGATGGATACTGAGTTTTGACTTGTGGCATTCATCCAATACTTCCTTTCGAAGCTCAGGAATGTTAGGGACACAGATTCGACCTTTGAGCCTTAGAACCCCATCATTGTCTACTTGAAAACTCGAGGGTTCGCCTTGTTGAATGATCCCTCTGATCTTCTGAATGAAGTGATCATCCTCCTGAAGAGCAGATATCTTATCTAGCAATGTAGTCGTGATAATAAAACTGGCGATCATTTCATTCTTTCTGCTTAACGCATCAGCCACGACATTGGCTTTTCCTGGAGTATATATAATTTCAAAGTCATATGCTGCAAGGAACTCTAGCCAACGTTGCTGTCTCAGATTCAGGTCCTTCTGAGTGAACAGATACTTTAATGATTGGTGATCTGTAAACAGTTCAAATCTCTCGCCCAGAAGATAGTGTCTCCAGATTTTCAAAGCGAACACAATAGCCAATAACTCAAGATCATGAGTTACGTAGTTCTTCTCGTGTGGCTTCAGTTGACGGCTAGCATAAGCAATCACTTGGCCTCTTTGCATTAACACTGCGCCAAGGCCTTCTCTAGAAGCATCAGTCCATACTTTTAAATCTTGGTTGCCATCTATGATGGTTAACACTGGAGCTGTAGTTAATCTCAAATTTAGCTCTTCGAAAGCCTCCTCACTCTCTTGAGTCCATTTGAATTTAGAATGCTTCTTTGTAAGCTTCGTTAAGTGACCAGATATCTTCGAAAAGTCTTTAACGAACTTCCGGTAATAGCTAGCCAATCCGAGAAAACTGCGGACTTCAGTGGGGGTACTGGGTTGTTTCCAATTCTGAATGGCCGTGATTTTACTTGGATCCACAGCGATTCCTTCTTTTGATACAACATGGCCCAGAAATTTCACTTCATCTTGCCAGAATATACATTTGGAAAACTTGGCTTTCAATACATTCCTTCTCAGGATTTCTAGAACCTGTTCCAGATGCTTTTCATGTTCGGCCTTTGATTTAGAGAAGATTAGAATGTCGTCAATGAAAACCAGAACAAATTTATTCAAAACCCCTCTGAACACTCTATTCATCAGATCGACGAAATAAGCTGGAGCGTTACATAAGCCGAACGGCATTACTAACCACTCGTAGAATATGTCGGGGCCTCTGAACGTGGTCATTGGAACACACTCTTCGGCAATTCGAAGTTGATGGAATCCTGTAGCTAGGTCCATTCTTGAGAATACTTGTGCTCCATTTAATCGATCCAACAAATCATCAATCCGCGGCAATGGATATTTGTTCTTTATGGTCTGCTTGTTCAAATCACAATAATCCACACATAGACGTAGAGTACCATCGGATTTTGGGACAAATACCACTGCTGCACCCCAATCAGAGAAACTAGGCCCGATCAAACCTTTCCATACTAGTTGTCGTGTTTGATTGTCTAATTCCTCCTTCTCTTTCAAGGACATTCTTCGAATAGCGTGAACTACCGGCCTTGCATTGGGAATCAAAGCAATTTTGAAATCTATTTTTCTCTGCGGGGGTAAGCGAACAACTTCCTCGAACACATCCGCATAGTTTTTGACGATAGGAATATCTTTGATGAGGTCAGGAATATTCTCAGTGATTTCAGGGATATTTTCTACTTGGGCTGGAGAGACATTCAAAGCTGCCCAGAAGTCTTTTCTATTAGCATTCTGACCTTCACAGGGAATGGTTATATAATCACCTGATTTAATCTTCGCCTTTACGACTCTGTCGGCGCATTTAACTTCAGCTTCATATTTGGTCAACCAGTCTAACCCCAAGATAAGATCAAATTCTTTAAAATTCATGACGGCTGCAATGGTAGAAAACCGATAACGAGAAAAAGAAACCGGCACTCTACAAATCCAACTGAGATCGATGGAACCCCCAACTGGATTCTGGACAGTCATTGGTTCCTTAAGCTTTTTCAAATTCAAATCCAGTTTCTTAGCTGCATCTTTGGCAATGAAACTTCGTGATGCGCCAGTGTCAAACAGCACTTTGACTGGAATGTTTTTGACAGTAAGCGTTCCTTCTAAAACATCGGCCCTTTCTTGACTAGCTGAGGGCTCAGAAGTTTCTGCTACTTCATTTATTTGAGCCTCCTTGGTTGCCTTTAACAGCCGGCAATCCTGTCTTACATGGCCAAACCGATGGCAAATGCTGCATTCTCTAGTCTCTTGAAACTTCTTAATAGACTCAGATCCTTCCTTTCTTTGTTTCTTTAGAGATCGGCAACTTATCGAGAGATGTCCCTGCTTATTGCAGTTAGAGCATACAGTTGTCGTTACTGGTTTCTTCTCTGATTTGGCCCTTTTTCTCTTGGCACTGGCCTTCTTACTGATCTCAGACATTGTACTTGCCTCAGGAATATCAGTTTCCGACCCTGCTATGTCACTAGAACTGACTTCTTCTTCGTCGCATAACATTCCTTTCTTATGGAGATCTTCATACTGATAGGCCATATATATCATTTCAGAAAAAGGAAGCTTCACATGCCCCAATACCTTATTCTGGTATTTCCTTTGAAGCCCATGAATAAATCTCAGATTTTTCCTCTTTGGGTCTTTAATCAGATGAGGAGCAAAATGAGAAAGTTCATTGAATTTCTTATGATATTCTGGGATGGTCATATCACCTTGTATTAGATAAGAAAATTCATCACATAGTCGCTCGGTCGCTTCGGGAGGAGTAAATCTTTCTAAGAAAATCACCTTGAATCTATCCCAGGTGATATCACCTTCTGGATTATCTTTAATAACAGAATCCCACCAGAATAAAGCTTCGTCTTTGAGTGCCCAAGAGGCCAGTAATCTTTTCTGGTCATCCCTCAGCTTTAATGCTTCGAAGATCTTCTCAGCCGAACGAATCCAAGCTTGTGTTTTCATAATAGATTCTTCACCAGAGAACGGTATTCCACCCATATTTCGATATTTGATTAATAGGGCCTCAATATCCGGTTCTGCATTCCTTCTGCTTCTGACACTCATTTTCTAGAACTTCTGCAAATTGCAGATCAAGTGTCAGGTCACAGAAAAGGTATTTTAAAATATAGAAACACATACTTCAAATGTAAATGTGTCTATCAAGGTGTAATTTCATTCTGCTTTACTCATACTAGGATATTACTGATCCTATCTGTATAGAGTTACCCGTCCTAGAACACTACTGGTTCTATTTCTGACGAGTTCGTTCAAATGTTATATTCCAGAACTAAGCTTAACCAAAGCTCTGATACCACGTTGAGACGACCCGAATTCCCGTTCTCACGGAAACAGGGTTATCTTTGGAAAATAACACAGAAACAGATAATAGCAGAACATAATTAAATAAATACACCAGATAATGAACAATAGAATATACTGGATAAAAGTAATCATCAGAGTTACACAGTATACAGGATCTTACTTAGTACAAATACAGTTCAGCTATACATAAATGTCTACAGCGGAAATAAACAAAATATGTACAATAGGAGCTAAACAGCATAAAAAGAAATAAATGATAGAATCCATCTTCAGCTCCAGCTATCCAGAAAAAGAACCAGCTAAACCTGAATACAAGGCTGCCCGTGTAGAAAAAGGGGCACCCGAGTTTGAAAGTGAAACAAACTACGAGTCAGTCATGGGACTGGTATGGGAAATCCACTCAACGCATATATAATTGGCTAATCACAGGACCACGCCACTTTCGTGGAACGGGTTTACTCCATTGGATGGCCAGTGCTTTAAAACAAACCTTTCTTTTAAATATCGCTATGCTTTTTATAAGAATGAAGCCATTATAAGACTCAGTTCCCATCACACAATGCAACGCAAACCGGAGGATAGAGTTTTACCTTATAATGGCCAAAATATGATTGATACGAATAAAACAAAGGCATTTGATATTATTGCTAGTGTTTATGTGTTTTGAAAACAATTTCAAATCATAACTATCAATCATAGACGGCATGGGTACCATATATCATGTCGCCATATATATATATACAATCAAAACCGCACGATGTCGTATTTGGAAATTGGATTTCCGTCATGAACCAAGGCAAAAGATAGTCCTTACCGAATTCGTGACTCTCTAGCCCGAGCCACCGGAACAGCCACAACTGCCCCTTGGATCGTCAGGGCCGGTCCACACGAAGTGGATTATAGTGCCTGAGCAATACGTTTTCCCGCCCTTTGGGGCGTAAATGAGCCAACGAATGACTCCATCAGACCCGGATCGTCCGATCAAACCGAGGCGCCTCGCAACAGCAACAACCACATAGGTGAAAAGTATATAAATGTCAGGGCTGGTAGGTCACTGACACCACCCTAGCTAGAAAGAAACGCATGCCCTCCCTGAGGTCCTTCTCCCGTTTCTGGTTCATACCGGGATGTGAGGCTCGCGAATTCACGTTATACACAAAGCTACGCCACACAGGCGGTGCTTTGATCATCACCACAAGACTTTGCTTTTCAACAGTAGCCCTGATCACTGCATCTTAGCATGCCACACAGGCAATTCATGCCATGCGACTGATATCCATCGATATACAACCTCTGAGCTCGTGCGTCTCAGAGAAGGGCGTTAAGCAAAAGAATAAATTCTCCGCCGCCAAACAGATGTATATTTAACAGAAATCAATCAACACAGAATAAAATCCAATGTCAGACACACAGTCCATTTACAAGTCCGTTCTGGGTCTGAACGAAACCGAAGGCACTAAATACCTCGCAAACCCTTCGATCCCCACGTACGTCTGGACGATCACCACTCATTATCCATATTTTGGGATGCCTCCCAATCAGAACCTCGGTTACCATCCAAACGAGGTGAAGATCTCTGGTCTTCGACCGTCGTCTTCATCTTCGAATTTCAATCGTCAGTCAATTATTTGAAATGAGAATTAACTCGGCCTTTTCAAATAATTCACGTATATTTAGAATTTCAAATCAATTTATTTCAATGGTTAAATTATTCGACAACACCAATTGTGTTCTTTAATGTAATTTTCACACCAAACACATTCAACCATCAAAAGCCACATAAATCGAGCAAATTCAGTTTATTTCCATTCCATATCGCTTATGATATTTTATAACTATTTATCGCTATTTTTATTTAATTTAAAATAGCTAATTTATTCAAAACGACGCTTCGGGCCATAACGCGGCCGTGGCGCTGTTTTTCTTCAGATTTGATTTACACATATCTGAAAATCTTACCGTTGGATCTTCACAAAATTTACATCATTAGAAAGGTCTTTTCAAAACGAATCCAACGGTTCCAGTTTCGGGAAATTCCGACGGTCGGATCTCCCGGTACAATCGTTTGAAGTTTCGATTTCAAAATACGAACTGCAGCGTCGTTATTCGATTAAATATATAATTATATTTATATATATATAAATATAATCGCTTCTGGCGTTGTTTTTCTTCATATTTGAATTAAACATTCCAGACAATCCAACCGTTGGATTTTTACAAAGTTGGTGCCGTTGGGAAGATATTTCCAAGGCGAACCCGACGGTTGAGGTTTCGGGAAAATCGAATGGTCGGATTTCCCGCACTAGTCGTTTGAAATCACAGTTTCAAAATACGAACTGCACGGCTTCGTTTCGTTTAAATTTTATTTATATTTATATATTTATATAAATATAGTTCATTCAATGATTTCCATATCGTTTTCACTTCAAATATTTTTCTAACACCTTAAAATTTTGGAAAATTTCGCCATAACCTCCCCTGCACCGGGAGCATCGGGAAATCGCAAATAGCTTTCCCAGTCCTTCTAATCTCAAAAAGAAAAAGCCAAGCGGCTAGCCAATAGGCTCATAAAATCATCACCCAAACAAAACAGTAAATGTGTACCTATTTGTCGGGCACAAAATTTTATTCCTCTTCCCTAGCCCCTTTGCTATAACCTGTTCAATGAATATGCATGTACATATATATACAGTTCTTATCATTTATCATTTTCTATTCAACTTCATATTTGATTTCTATTTGGTTTAAAAACACCATTCATTCTAATGTTACATACATACGTGCAAATCATTTCATTAGTTAGTTAATGAATATTTCAACTCATATATGTTTATTTTGAACAAGTGGCTATTTTTAACACTTCACATTTCAACGATTTATGCATACAATAAAAATGTGATTTTTATTGTAAAACAATTCATTTCAAAACACTATTTTTCTATATAGTTCAAGTTGGTGATAAAAATGGGATTTTTATCATAAAACAATTTCTTTTAAAACGAGATTATTTTACACAGTTCATATAGTCGATAAAAGGTGATTTTTATTATCAAACAATTTATTTCAAAATATGAATACCATTCAACACATGAATTTCTAATCAACGAATGAATATCAATTCAACACATGAATGTTTTCTATAGTTTCTATATATAGATAAAAATGTGATTTTTATATTCAAAGAATTTATTTCAAAATATGAATACCATTCAACACATGACTTTCTAATCAACGAATGAATATCAATTCAACACATGAATGTTTTCTATAGTTTCTATATATAGATAAAAATGTGATTTTTATATTCAAACAATTTATTTCAAAATATGAATACCATTCAACACATGAATTTCTAATCAACGAATGAATATCAATTCAACACATGAATGTTTTCTATAGTTTCTATATATAGATAAAAATGTGATTTTTATATTCAAACAATTTATTTTAAAATATGAATACCATTCAACACATGAATTTCTAATCAACGAATGAATATCAATTCAACACATGAATGTTTTCTATAGTTTTTATATATAGATAAAAATGTGATTTTTATATTTTAAAACGCGAATACCATTCAACACATGAATTTCTAATCAACGAATGAATATCAATTCAACACATGAAGGTTTTCTATTCAATGAATAAATATAGTTTAAGCATATGAAAATAATTCAAACACACGAATATTATTCAAAATTTCGGCAGCATAACGGCAGGGTAGTTAAAACCGGGACCGTCCCTAGTAAGGCTCCTCGCTCTACCTTAAAACCTCGCGGTTTTTGACAATGGGGATCATGCATCTAGTTCGCACGCAGGCGGCATGTATATATTTATTTCATTTCCACAAACTAATCCTATGTGATTTTCAACCAAATATTTCTCAACCCCAAATGGGTATTTTTCAACCACAATCAACCAATATCAATCACAAACAATCCCAAACAATCATTCGCTATCAATCAATTTTCACAACAATTTCAACCAATAAATATCATCCATGATTTGTGGACGAGGGGCGTATATATATATATATATATATATATATATAGATTATATATTTGTATATAACAATTCACTTTTATTTCAACACATATATATATAGTAAAAGGAATTGAAGAGTGAGAAATTCTCACCAATAGCTATCCAATACCACGACTCTTCCTTTATAGAAATCTTCGCCAATCTCGCCTTTTGTCGCTTCGTTGCCCGTATTCTCTACATATGTAAAAATCGAATTTTTACTATATTATTCAATATATAAAAATCGAATTTTGACTTCGCTATTCAATATATAAAGATTATATTTTTAATATTCCTATGATGTAAAAATTATATTTTTATTACTTTAAAAATATAAAAATCATATCTTACTTCTTCTACTTAATAAAAATTCCGTCTTTTCTATTTTGAAAATATGATCTTTATTTTTCCAAGTTCAAATCTTTTTCTTTAAAAAGTTCAAATCTTTTTCTTTTAAAAGTTCAAATCTTTTTCTTTAAAAAGATTAA
The DNA here is from genome assembly GCA_030737875.1 of Allium sativum. Taxonomy (NCBI): domain Eukaryota; kingdom Viridiplantae; phylum Streptophyta; class Magnoliopsida; order Asparagales; family Amaryllidaceae; genus Allium; species Allium sativum. The sequence goes on from CM060918.1 coordinate 80,188,509, forward strand.
ACCTTTTTCTATTTAAAGTTTAAATTTTTTTTCCTTTTAAAGTTTAAACCTTTTTCCTTTTTAAAGTTTTAAAATCAAATCAGTTTTAAAACCTTTTCAAAAATCAGTTTTTAAATCATTTTTAAAATCAGTTTTAAACCTAAAAAAGAAAAACAGTATTTTCAGAATTTAAAAATAAAGATAAAAAATAAAATAAAATACTTACTGTACGCGAGGGGGGGGGCGTCGTCAGGCACGGCGGTAGGAGGTCGACGGAGCTGGCTTCGAGGGGTCTCGGACTGGGGGTGGGGGTGCTAATTGGTGTCGCGATGCTTCAGGGGGGGCTCGTGGGTCCTGCGAAGCGGAGGGAGAGTGAAGCGGAGGAGAGAGTGGCGCAGGTCGGAGGCGGCGCTGAGCGATGCCAGGGGGGCGGAGCTTGGGCGTCGGCTTTAGGGGGGCGGTCGATAGTTTTTAGGGTTTTTTTTTTCGTTTGAAATTTAAATGAACGGGGGGGCTGAAGTGAAAAAGAGGGAGGGAGGAAAATATATAATATATAATTTTTTTTATTTTATTAATTAATTTAATTGCGTAAAGTTGACTTTTACCCACGACATCGAAACGAGGCCCACCGCCTGTCGCCTATAGCGTTTTACCCCCATTCCGAACACAATGGGATATGTATCGCAAGCTGATTTGATCGTTACAATCAGTTTCCGTTGAATTTACATTTAAATCACTATATTGAATTTTAAACGTACATTTCAAATTACCGGGGTCACATACTAACTCTAAAAATTCCCGAAAAATATTTCTAACTTTGTATTGACGATACGGTCCTAACAAAACTAGTTTCGTTGAATTCTGAGACCGTTTGAAAAATGGCCAATTTCCAGTCGATTAAAATCAACTGAAACCGGTCAAATGCGTTTTCTTTTGCCACGTTCACATATTGATTCGAAAAATTATGAAATTTGAAACCTAGCAATAACTTCACATCCCGGACCCGACAAAAGTGGTTTCGTCGAAATCCGAGGTCGTTTGCAAAATGCCCATTTTTAAGGGCCTGAATTCCATAGCGACTATTCAGAATTTTCAACTGGACATATCTTTTGATTCCCGCTATCAAATTTCGATTGGTCAGATTCGTTGGAAAGATATTATCAATTAGATCCTAATGTTTTTGGTTCCGCTAAAATCCGGATTGTTTTGCACTTGGTACAGTCCGACAAAGTTTGAATTCAATTTTTGAAACTGCCACACCATTTCAGGCCTTGTTTATAATTATAATTAATTATAGTTGTAATAACCCGGAAAATCTGAGCCAGTTTGAAATTTTTATTTTGGCAATTTTAGCGATTTTGAATATTTAAATAGATTATTTTAAATAATATCGACGAGAAATTTATTTTGAATAGAATTCGAACGTATATATTATATACGCCGTCGTTGGAATATAATTATAAATAGAATTGAAGATGGCGCGGTAGTTCGATAATTCGATTTCAAACTTCATTTGAATGTACCGGGTGCAAAACAATCCGGATTTTAGTGAAACTGAAAACATTAGAATCTATTTGATGATATCTTTCCAACGAATCTGAAAGATCAAGATTTCATAGCGGGAATCAAAAGTTATGTCCAGTTGAAAATTCTGAATAGTCGCTATGGAATTCAGGCCCTTAAAAATGGAAATTTAGCAAATGACCTCGGATTTCGACGAAACCACTTTTGTTGGGTCCGTGATGTCGAATTATTGCTAGGTTTCAAATTTCATAATTTTTTGAATCAATATGTGAGCGAGGCAAAGGAAAACGTGTTTGACCAGTTTCAGTTGATTTTAATCGACTGGAAAATGGCCATTTTTCCAACGGTCTCAGAATTCGACGAAAATAGTTTCGTTAGGACCGTATCGTCAATACGAAGCTAGAAAATATTTTTCGGGAATTTTTAGAGTTAGCATGTGACCCCGGTAAATTGAAATGTGCGCTCAAATTCAAAATATAAAGGGTTTATATTTTGACTTTGATAGAAACTGATCGAAGCAGCTGAATTGTCATGAGTGGCATACCCCATTGTGTTCGAAATGGGGGTAATGTGCTATGGACGACAGTCGGTGGGTTTGATTTTGAGTTCGTAATAAAAAGGTACTTTAGGGGATAAATTAAATAAATAATATATATATTACACTTTCCCTCCCCACCCCTCTTTCACTCTCATTCAATAATAAAAAAATAGGAAAACAGCTCGTGCCCTTTTCCGCCCGTCGCCCCTTCATCAGAGCCACCGCACCCCTCCAAGCGATGGCGCAACCCCCTATCCGGCTTCTCTCTCTCCTATCCTCCCTCCTCTTAATCGAACCACCCATCAAACCGAATGGAGCCCCTTTCCCAATCGGATCCGCGCCTCAACCCTAAGACCTCCATCGCTCGTCAGGACCGCCGGAAGACTGAGCCGCGCCACCTCCCCTCCCCGTCCCACCACCTGAAGCCGCGAGCTCCCCCTGACCAGCAGCCCCCAATGTCGTTTACTGCCCTTCCCCTCCGCCCGGTTCCTCTGTCGAACGAAGTAAGCCTCTTTTCCTTTTTATATGTTATACCACTGATTTTAAATTCAATTTTTATAGAAACCGTAGTTTTAAAACTGAATAAAATTATGATTGTTTATTTAAACAAGGAGTCAATTTTCATTTAGGGAAAGTTTTGATTTTTAATATAGGAAAAATACGATTTTTGCATAGGAGAAAAATACGATTTCTCATTGTACGAAAGGTATGATTTTTCCTATATGAAGAGTTATAATTTTTATGTAGATAAAGGTTTGATTTTTATCAGATGGAGAATAAATTTTTAGTTAGAAGGAAAATATGAAGTTGGAATTATAAAAACTCAATTTTTATATATATGAAATAACGAGATAAAGATACGTTGTTGATATGAATAAAAATATAGTTTTTATTCATGTAAAGTAATAAAAATATGATTTTTATATTTTTAAAGTATTAAAAATATAATCTTTATTAAGTAGAAGTAGTAGAAATATGATTTTTGTTTATGTAGAGAATTAAAAATATCATCTTTGTGTATGTAGCAAAATAAAAATCTGATTTTTATTTTATATACGTCCAAATAAAGTGCTGATTTTTATAAAGGCGAAAACTTTATTTTTATAAAGGCGAAATCTATGTTTTTGAAATGGAATTTTTATCTATATGACACCAAAGTAAAAATTCGATTTTTATATATTGAATAGCATAGTAAAAATATGATTTTTAAATTGAAAGTGAATAAATAAAAATGTGATTTTTATTTTAAAGACATCAAAATATAAAAATGTGAGATTTTTATATATGTAGTGGCTAGGGGCAACAAAGAAGAAGAAAAGGCGAGAACGACGAAGATCTCTACAATAGGAGTGTCGTGGTATTGGATAGCTTTCGGTGAGAACTTCTCACTCTTCAATTTCTTTTCTAGTTATATATATATATACTAGGATGCAGACGGTGCTTAGTAGCACCCGACACAATCGTCCACAGACCATGGACTTGTTTGTTTGGTTGCATAAAGTAGTTAGATGATTTGGGTTGAATTGAATTGTTGGGTGAATTGAAATTGATTTGATTGATGTGTGAATGGCGTGGGCCTTCATTAGACCGGGGATAAGGCTAGGCCTCGTCCCGTTTCTAGTATCGTGCCGTTATGCCGCCGAAATTTTCTAAAATTATGTTAGAAATACAAAAATATCATTTTATTGAATAAATGAACTGAATAGAAATTCGTGTGTTAAAATAAAATATTTTATCGTTAAAAATATAATTTTTAACGTGAATGTGATGTACACCTATTTGACTGATATTGATTGGGATGATAAATTTTACACATCGCCCAACTGCACAAGTAAAATCTGTGTTTGATTGTTTGAAACCCCACACGGGTGTTGGGATGAAATTTGGAAGTTCACTCATCCTGATTGATTAAATATGTCGATCGATTGATTGACAGGCTGTTATAAGCGTGAGATATCTATATTTGATGCTTATACAGTGTAGTGCACTTTGGTTGATGGTTGATTATTTTTCAATGCTATTATATACATGTGTTGTATGGAATCCATATAATTAACATTATATGGTGATTGATTGGGCCTCATTCCAATCGGAAAAATAATGAATATTATAAAAGAAAATTCCTGTGTTGAATATAAAAATAGTCATGTGTTGACGATGTTCATGTGTTGAGTGAAATATTTTATACAATGAAATTTACATCTTTATCATATTTAAAATTAGAACTACTTCCCAGTAGAAGACTAATTAAAAATCAAACGATAGATACCATAGTTTTATAAAATATTTTACATAACAAAAATAGTGATGTGTTGACAGTACTCATGTGTTGGGATTAGTCGTGGGTTGAAAGAAATATAGATTCATGTGTTGAATGGAATAAAATATTCATTTGTTGAATAGAATAAAGAAGTTTTTGAAAATTATAAAGCCGTGTTGAATAGAGTTGCGCTATTTTGACGTGAACGATATTTATATCGATTATATTCGTTTTTATAACGAATATAGAAAAGAAGTGATTTCAAAATATAACGTTTTGAAAATATTATCATTTATATAGGAATGATAGGAAATATTCAATTTTGATTTGAAATTGAATATAGTGTTGAAATGGTTTTGAAGCGAAGTTAAAACGATTTATAAAATACGTTTTAAAAGGAAATCGACGAAATATATAATATATATATATATATATATATATATATTATATATAATGGCCTGAATAGAACGTGCCGCGCCGCGGCAGTTCGTGAATTTAGACCATTTATTTGAAACGGACATTGCGGTAGATCCGACCGTCGGATTCTCCTAAAATCGGAACCGTTGGGTTCGTATCGAAAAGAGCTTTCCAATGAATATTAGAAATTTGAAATCTAACGGTTGGATTTGGAATTATGTCCAAATCAAATTAGAAAAAGGTCGCTGTAAGTGCAGTTCGATAGCCGTTGATGGAAATCGACTGTACGGGCCTTGATAAAATTATTAAAAATATCGATAATTGGTGTAAAATTATAATATGTGAATTGGAAAGAATTGGGCTGGAAAATTCCACATTAGAAGGTAAAAATAGATTTTTATCGAAATGAACTAGTTTTGAACTAGAATTAAAATCAATTTATTTTTGAAATATATAAATTGAATTTGAAGTGATTTTGAAAATAATCAATATTCCCAATATGAGAATTGGACTGGAGCTGAATCGAAATTATCTTCGGGATATTTCGATGTTGGATTTCATGACTATACAGATATTGTTATGGGAATTTGAAAGATATATTCATATCGTTATTTCCTATACGATATATGTGGGTTTCAGAATTTGATATTGAATATAAGCCGATATATTTTCTATTCAGGGCCTTGTATTTAATATCAAATGTGATTTGGGTTTATCGTGGATCGTGTTTTAGATGACATTGGTTCTTTAACCCAGTTAAAGACAGGATATTGATTTTTGAAAGGATTAAAACTAAGTGGAGTTCTAATGAATCTTTAATTAGATTAAAAATGTGAATTGATAATTTAAATTATCAAATCTGAAAGGTGATCGAGAATGGAGTATCACCAGTTTTGCTCCAAAGCGATAGCTAAATCTTTAATTAGATTTGAACGTGAAATGGTAATTAATTTTACCGATAACACCGTGGTGTTAGATGTGGAGTATTACCAGTTTTCTCCATGGGATATATAGGTTGGGATTGGGAAATAAAATAAATAATTACTTCGGTGTGGTTCGTTAATCCCGACTAGTTTGAAATGATATCCATAGGAAGATTATAGGATAAATTTAGAAGAATTTATCTTGGATAAAATTAATGGGAACATTTCCCTAAGAAAGTGATTTTGTGAATAAAAGAATATTCTGAATTGGAATGAGGCGTTTGTTGTGTTTGTGTAACATTCGTTTATTATATACGTGGGTTATTCAGAAAGGCCGGGTTTATACCCATTCTGAATAACCGATTCGACGAGATGTCGAAAATGAAGACGGTGGTTGAAGACCGGAAGTCTTCACATCGTTTGGGTGGTTACTGATGATCTTGATTGGGCTGTACACCCAAGATGAGGGAAACAGTTGGTGATTGTCCAGACGTACTTGGAGATGGATGGATATGCGAGGAAAGTGCCTCCGGTTTCGTTCAGACCCAGAACGAACTTGTAAATGGATTGTGTGTCTGACATTGGATTTTATTCTGTGTTGATTGATCTCTATTAAATATACATCTGTTTGGCGGCGGAGAATTTATTCTCTTGCTTAACGCCCTTCTCTGAGACGTACGAGCTCAGAGGTTGTATATCGATGGACATCAGTCGCATGGAGTGAATTGCCAATGTGGCACGCGTAAGTGGCAATTGATCAAGGCTTCTGTTGAAAAGCAAAATCTTGTGGTTGATGATCAAAGCACGGCCTGTGTGGCGTAGCTTTGTGTATAACGTGAATTCGCGAGCCTCACACCTCGGTATGAGTCAAAAACGGGATAGTGACTGCAGGGAGAGCACGACGTTTCTTTCTAGCTAGGGTGGTGTCAGTGACCTACCAGCCCTGACATTTATATACTTTTCACCTGTGTGGTTGTTGGAATGCGAGGCGCCTCAGATATAGGTCTGTAAGGACCGGGAAACGTGTGTTCAGGAATAACTAATCCTCAAAAGTAAGAGAGGACCGGCCCTGAAGATCCAAGGATCATAGTGGGGTCCTGAGGCATTTGCTAGAGTGTCTCGAACGCGGAGAGGAGCTTGCCCCTTGCCTCGACTCAGGATGGAATCCAATTTCCAATACGTGTGTTTCGGTTTTATTTGTAGAACCTAGTATGGCGACATAGTGGTATGGGTCATTCATGCCACCTATGATTGATATTTATGATTGAAATTGTTTTGACACTATACACCTATAATAGTATCAAATAATGTGTTTTATACGTATCTAGCATGCTTTGGCTGTTATAAGGTAAAAACCCTATCCTCCGGCTTGCGTTGCATTGTGTGATGGGACCTGGGTCTTATAACAACTTCATTTTTCTTTATTTAGCATTGCGTTGTTTGTTCTATGCACTGGTATCCTTGGGAGGAAACCCGTTCCGTGTTATACGGCGTGGTCCCTTGATTTACCGAACTTTAAAATAAAGAATTATAACTGTTTTAGTTCTCACACCAGTCACATGACTGACCTGGAGTTTATTGTTTTAACCTAAACTCTGGGTGCCCCTATTTTCCACACGGGCAGCTAGTAGTTTTGGTTTTGCAGATTTATATTCACAGGGTCCTGATTAACAGCTGGAACGATGCTCGGAAAGCTCTGTATCCGTCTATCACTTCTAGTTGTATTTTGTATATTTTTCCGCTACTATGTAATTTATTGTAATCTCTGATATTTGTCGAATGTAATTTAATCATTTATACTCTGTATATTCTTGTATCTGATGGAATTGTTGTAATAACAATGAAATGTTCTTCCGTCTGCGTCCTTTTGTGTGTTGTTCTCAAATTATCTGCGCTTTCCTTCACGGGGAAGTTAGGGTCGTCTCAATAGTCGTTTTCAATCGTCGATTCAAACTCAGTTTTCATCGCCTTTATTTAAAATATTTATTTTAAATATTTAAAATCCATTATTTTAGCCAATTTAAAAATTTTAAATTGGTTCAGATTTTCTGGGTCGTTACGGTCAAAATGTAATAGTTGAAACAAAATTGGCGTTTTTGTCAAAATATAATGGTTAGAACAAAATTTACATTTTTGTAAATTAGAATCGAGTTAGAACAAAAATTACATTTTTGTCAAATAGATTTGTGTTAAAACAATAATATCATTTTTGTTAAATAGAAATTATAAACAAATAAAATTATCATTTTTATTTGTTATGTTAAATAGAAAAATGCAAACAAATAAATTATTCTTTTATTTGTCATTAGAATACATAGGAAAATTTATGTAACAAAATATGTCATGTATGTTAGAAAACATATTTTGTAAATAAACACATCACTTTTATTTGTTTTGTTGAATTAGAATTGTTGACAAAACAAAGACATCATTTTTATTGTTTTATTGAAATAGATTTATTGACAGAACAAAGTCATCATCTTTATTATTTTGTTGAAATAGATTAGTTGAATCAAAACGTATATTTATGTCAAAATATAATAGTTGAATCAAAATACACATTTTTGTCAAAATGAACATTTTAGCCAAATAGATTAACCAAAAAAATTCATTTTTGTCAAAATATAATAGTTGAAACAAAAATTACATCTTGTTAAATATGATGGTTGAAAACAAAAATTACATTTTTGTTAATTAGATTTGAAATAAAACAAAAATCACATTTTTGTTAAATAAAAGAGTTAAAACACAAACAACATTTTTGTTAAATCAGTTTGTGTCAAGACACAAATAGCATTTTTGTTAAATCGGTTTGTGTCAAAACAAAAGTAGCATTTTGTTAAATAGATTTGAGTTAAAACACAAATAGCATTTTTGTTAAATAGGTTTGTGTCAAAACACAAATAGCATTTTTGGTAAATAGATTTGCGATACAACAAAAATATTCATTTTGTTAAATTGGAATTGTTAACAATATGAAATATCATTAATATTCATTTTGTTAAATTAGAATTGTTGACAATATGAAATTGTCACTTTTTATTCATTTGGATAAACTAGAATTGTCAACAAAATGAATGATTCACTTTTTAATCATGTTGTTGAAATAGAATTGTTAACAAAATGAATGATTCACTTTTTAATCATTTTGTTGAACTAAAATTGCCAACAAAAATGAATGTATCACTTTTTATGCGATTTGTTGAAATAGAATTTGTATGTAAATTATAGAATCATTTTTATTGTAAATATACACATTAGAATTAGTGTATATATTAAAGTGACATTTTATTGTCAATATACACTTTAGAATTTGTGTATATATTAAAGACACATTTCTATTGCAAATATACACATTAGAATCTGTGTATAAATTAAAGAGACATTTTTATTGTCAGAATATATGTTAGAGTTTGTACGCAAATTAAAATAAAACATTTTTATGTTTGTCATGTCATATATTGAAACGATAAACAAATAAAAATATTTCTTTTTATTTGTTAAAGTATAAAATAGAAATTGCACTCAAATAATAAAAATAAAAATTATCTTTTTATTGGCAATTAGCAAAAATGTCATGTAAATAAAATACATATTTATTTGACATTATGGATAATTAGATGTGATATGCCAATAAAACATTCTTTATTTGGCATGTTAAACACGGTAGTAGAATCATCAAATGATTTTTATATATATATATATATATATAAATTAAAATTAAACGAATCGCGCGCGGTAGTTCTCGTTCGGAATCGTAACTTTAAAGATTATACTGAAAGATCCGACCGTCGGATTTTACCAAAACTGGAACCATTAGGTCCGCTTTGGGAAGATCTTTCCAATAATATAAATTTTGTTAAAATCCAATGGTTAGATTTCAAGAAAAGTGTAAATCAAATTAGGGTAAAAACAACGCTAAGGCCGCCTATTGACCCGAAGCGTCATTAAATTAAATTGGACTATTTTTATATAAATAAAAATAGCGATAAATCATAATAAAACAATATTAACGATATGAAATGATTTTAAATTATAATTATGCGAGAACTATTCGAAAAGACTGAGTTCAATCTCATTTCAAATATTTATACGACGATTTAAATCAAAGATATTGAAGATGGTGATTGAAGACCGGTGATCTTCACATCGAATGGACGACTACTGATGCCCGACATTGGTTTGCTCCCAATAAAGGGTTACAGTGGTAGTTGTTCCGGAATACTTGTTGATTGCCCGGATAAGAGAGCACCTCTCTTCCGTATTGGACATACGGGATGAGGAATAAGGTGTCTCCGGTTTCGTTCAGACCCAGAACGGACTTGTAAATGGATGTGTTTCTGACATTGGATTTCATTCTATGTAATTGATTTCTAATTAATATATACATGTTTGGTGGCGGAGAATTTATTCTCTTGCTTAACACCCTTCTCTGAGACGCACGAGCTCAGAGTTTATATATTGGTAGTTATCGATCGCATGACATGAATTGTCAATGTGGCATGCCAAGATGCAAATAATCGAGGCTTTTGTTGAAAAGCAGGGCCTTGTGGTTGATGATCAAAGCACGACCTGTTTAGGCGTAGCTTTGTGTATAGCGTTACTTCGCGAGCCTCACACCCTAGTATATGTCAAAAACGGGACAAGGGAACATAGGGAGTGCACATGTTTCTTTCTAGCTAGAAGTTGTATCAGGGTTGTACAAGCCCAGACATTTTAGTTATGTGAAAGATGGATTACGAGGCCTCGGTTATATCGGTTGATAGTGACCAATTTATAGGTTCAATAGGACTGGGAAGCGTGTGTTTAGGCATAACTAATCCACTAAAGTATTTGTGGACCGGCTCTGAAGGATCCATGGGTTCACCAGCGTCCGAATCTTGAGACATTGCTAGAGTGTCTTGAATCAGTAAGGAGATCATTCCTAGCCTTGACTCATAATGGAAATCCAACTTCCAATACGACCCCATGCGGTTTTGATTGTAGAACTAGTATGGCGACATAGTATATGGTAGCTATGCCATCTACGATTGATACATTATAATTGAAATGTTTTTGAAACATATATACACTAATAATAATATCAAATCCGTTTTATCGTATCAAGCATTTTTGTCCATTATAAGGTAAAACTCAATCCATCGGTTTGCGTTGCATTATGTGATGGGACTTAAGTCTTACAATGGTTTCATTTTTTCAAAAAGCATTGCATTGTTTAACGATTTACTTTATTTAAATTATGCACTGGCAATCCAATGAAGTAAACCCGTTCCGCGTTAGCAGCGTGGTACTGTTATTAGCCTTATTACAAGTTAAGTTAAGTAAAGATTTCTCATACCAGTCCCATGACTGACACGTAGTTTGTTTCACTTTGCAAACTCGGGTGCCCTCTTTTCCACACGGGCAGTCGAGTAGCTTATTTTGTAGATATATTGGGCAGGATTCTGGATCGAAGCTTAAAGCTGTTTCCAGAGCATTGAAAGACTTCCGCTGTATCAGGTTATTAGTTCCGCTACACTGTATTAAATTCATTGTAATTTATCTTCTGCTGTATTATATTCAATGTACTGTGATATTCTGTACTCTGATGTAACATTATTGTAATGTTTATAAAAGTCTGTTGTTGTTTGTTCTGATGTGTTGTACTCCTAGAGTTAGCGTATTCGGGTTTTGAACGGTCTTGGTCGATTTAGCGATCGATTAGGTCCGGGCGAAATGCTAATTGTTGTAGTTGGTATCAGAGCTCTGGTTAGCTTAAATCTTTGGGGTACAACTCGTTAGAACTGAGCAAAAGACTCATCAGAGGTAGGATTAGAAATATCCTACAAAAGAATACTCATTAGAGATAGGATTAGTAGTATCCTAGAATGAGAAAACTCACTAGAGATGGGGTTAGAAATGACCTAGAATGAGTTGAGAGTGACAAGTTTATGATTAACGTATTTGTGATTATATATATATAATCCGATATTAGAAAATATGATTTTGAATATATAAAAGTTATATATTTGAATAGCTTATCAACTAATTAATTGATGATTGTGTTGTGTGAATATTAGCTCAACTAATAAAATTATTGAAACCAATAAAAGAATGAAAATTTAGTGGTTAGTCAAACAACTTTTAGCTTCGTTCCTTTTCGAGGACGAAAAGATTTTAAGTGGGGGAGATTGTAACAATCCAGAATTTTGGAACCAATTTAAAAATTTTATTTTAGAAATTTTAATGAATTTTAAATGTTTAAAATAATTTATTTTAAATAATCACGACTAAAAATTTATTTTAATTTAATTTAGAACAAATGTATTTATTTTAATTTTAAAAAAAGTTAAAAATAGCACGGTAGTTTGAAAATTTGAATTTGAACTTTGACTGACTGTACAAGATTCAAAATAAATAGGATTTTAGTGAAATCAAAAATATTTGTATCTGTTTAAGGATATCTTTCCAAAGAATCTGAAAAATTGAAATTTCATAGCGGGAATCAAAAGTTATGGTCAGTTGAATATTCAGAATAGTCATTGTAAAATTTAATATAATATATAGCCCGTATAAATAGCCATTTTGCAAACGACCTCCATTTTCAGTGAAACCTCTTTTGTTGGATCCGGAATGTAAATTTATTATAGGATTCCAATTTTCATAATTTTTGTAGTTAATATGTGAGCGTGGCAAAAGAAAATAGTCAAATTGGATCGACCGGAAAATGACTATTTTTCAAACAGTCTTCAAATTCGACGAAATTAATTTTGTTAGGACCGTATCATCAAAACATAACTAGAAATACTTTTTCTGTAATTTTTAGAGTCCGTTTGTGGCCCCAATGAATTTAAAGTGTATGATCAAATTAAATAATTAAGGGATTTATATTTTAAATTAAAGGAAAGTGGGCTGAGACGATCAAACGGGATGACGGGACTTAGTCCATTGTGTCCAGAACGGGGGTATTTGGCTAGGGGAAACTCTCGTTGGGCTGAATTTGGAGCTGAAAGGGATTAAAGGGTTTTTGTTTGAGTTTAATAATTAAATAATATAAATTATACTATATAAATACGATCATATGCCTAAAACCCTAAACATATGAGCAGCCTCCACCCTCTTCGTTCAATGGCCAGGAAATCGCGATGCTCTCCCTCCAATTCACCAATATTCTCTTAACATCTTCAGGAAATTATAACTGGGAAATCGTTCAGGACTTCGAGCTCGCCAAGATGGACGGATATGATCTGAAGTCTCGTCGTGGTTTGGTCGGAATTCCTCCAAAAAACCGCCGCCACCACCTTCAAATTCCAGAGGCAATACAAGTGCGAGCTGCAGCATTTCCGGGGTGGAGGAAGGTGGCGCAAGTGCCTTCGATGTGAGCTATTTTGATGGAGGTCCGATGTGATGATATGCATGCAAAATGGAGCCCTAACTTTCGGTGTATGGGTTCAAAGAACGTCCAGAAAAGAACGACGATGAAGAAGGGGTTTAACTAATCCTAACAGTGTAATTAACTTAATTAATTTAAATTAAAAATATTATTAAGTTAAGGAATGTTTACATTATTGTATCTCTCTCAAATCAAAACAGAATCGAACGATTTCAGGTTCGTTGGAATCGTCTTTGCAAGATCTACGTGATGGAACTAACTAGCGCTGAAACGGAGCATGTTGAAAATTCAGATAAAAAGCAATGTGAGATTTTTCGATCCAAATTTTAAAATAAATATATATATATATATTGATACTAATTGTGATTGTGTATTTAAATATATGCGTCATACAAAATTTAGATTGATCGATTGAATATGTTGAATGTTGATTGTTGATTGTGATGCTTATGTTGATTTGATATGGTTCTACAATAGAAGTTCTTTCTGTTATTTATAGTCTATTGGTTAGATCTTGATTTGAAATAAAAAATTTATTTTTATTTCAGATCTATGAATATGGATTTGATTTTATAATACAAGTCTCATCTTTTATTTAGATGCACGAAACATAGTTTTGTTAAATTTAGATTAACAATAAAAATCTCATTTTTATTGTTAACATGAAATATCGTTTTGTTAAATTTAGATTAACAATAAAAATCTCAACTTTATTGTTAACATGAAACACTATTTTGTCAATTTTATATTTACAATAAAATATTTATTTTTATTATTAGCTTGAAACATTGTTTTGTCAAACTTAGATTTACAATAAAATATTCATCTTTATTGTTTACATGAAACAAGGTTTGTTTAAATATAAATTTACAATAAAATATTCATTTTTATTGTTAACAGGAAATATGATTTTGTCAAATATAAATTCACAATAAAATATTCATTTTTATTTTTAACAGGAAATATGATTTTGTCAAATATAGATTCGCAATAAAATAATCATTTTTATTATTAACAGGAAATGTGATTTTGTCAAATATAGTTTTACAATAAAATATTCATTTTTATTTTTAACCTGGTTTTTGTCAAAAATTAGTTTTCATTATACAAGATTATAATAAAAAGATTAAGATAAAAAGATTCCGTTTTTTTTATTGTCCCTTTTGTTTCGTAGTTTAGATTGAAACAAAACTATCACCCTTGATTAATAGTTTAGTTGAAACAACATTATCCCTTTTGTTTCATAGTTTAGCTTTTGTTTAATAATCTAGTTGAAACAACATTATCACCTTTGTTTCATAGTTTAGTTAAAACCAAAATTTTCACTTTTGTTTAATGGAAACAAAAATGAAAAGGGACATTTTTATCATTTTGTTGAATTAGAATTTTCAACTAAAAAATGAAACATCAAATTTTGTCATTTTGTTGAACTAAAGTATTCAACAAAAGTAAAATATACAATTTTGTCATTTTGTTGAACTAGAGTTTTCAACAAAAATAAAATATATAGTTATGTCATTTTGTTGAATTAGAATTTTCAACAAAAGGAAATATACATTTTTGTCCTTTTTTTGAATTAGAATATTTCAACAAAAATGAAAAGAACCATTTTGATCATTTTGTCGAATTAAAATAGAGAAATAGAAAATGTTCATGTTTTAGGATAAAAACATGATAACATTAAAAAATTACATTTTAATGCAATGGTATAAAAATAAAAAAGTGCTCATGTTTTAGGATAAAAATATGATTACACTGAAATTGACATTTTTAATGTAATAGTTGAAACTAAATTCATCACTTTTGTCAAAATGTAATAGTTGAAACAAAATTGGCGTTTTTGTCAAAATATAATGGTTAGAACAAAATTTACATTTTTGTAAATTAAAATTGAGTTAGAACAAAAATTACATTTTTGTCAAATAGACTTGTGTTAAAACAATAATATCATTTCTGTTAAATAGAAATTGTAAACAAATAAAATTATCATTTTTATTTGTTATGTTAAATGGAAAAATGTAAACAAATAAATTATTCTTTTATTTGTCATTGAAATACATAGGAAAATTTATGTAACAAAATATGTCATGTATGTTAGAAAACATATTTTGTAAACAAAACATATAATCTTTATTTGTTTTGTTGAAGTAGAATTGTCGACAAAACACTACCACAGAAAAGACCTTTGGCGCGTTTGAAAAACGCTACCAAAGCTTTTGATAGTGTTTTAATGAACGCTACTACAGGTCCCGCAACTAAAAGTCTGTATTTTTTTTTGTTGCGTTTTGATAAACGCTACTGAATGTTTATACATGGACTACTTTTTGCCTTTCTGTAGCATTTATTTTATACCATGAAAAATTCAGATGATGTGTTACATTTGTTTCTGTTGCATTTCTAAAACGCTACTAAAAGGTATTGATTGTTCTGTAACATATTTTAAATGCTACTCTATATTGTTAATGGCTTATATTATTTTCAGCTACTAGTTATATAATAGTCATATCAAAATTAGTAAAGATCGTATAAAAGTCTGATTTAAAACAACAATCAATCAATCATATAATCATATTCAAATAACCGAGAACACATTATTCACACAAGTATTTTCCGTAACTATTTAGATAATAGTTATTTAACAAAATCAGCAAATTCACATACCACAAACATTCAAAAACAAATATACACAATAAGTACTAACAAATACCATAATACATAACAATTAAAGTCATGTCCATTGTTGTTGACGGTCTTCACTCCAAAAAAGTTAATTACCTGTAGACAATATTAACTGATTACTATTAAAACAAGCACAAAAATAATATTAATAGAACCCGACCATGAACAATTTACTCCACTGCAAATTCAAATCTGTACATGAACAATATTAAGTCTATACTCCTATCACTTTACACAGACTCACCCTACACTTCATACTACACCCGTCCCTACATAGATCAATACAAGCAGCGGTAAGTGTTTGAGGAGGTTTGGACTGCCTCTTTAGTTTAGTTCAACAAGGAAATTGACTTTATATGCCATGGTGTTTCCAAAGAACACCATAGAGTAGGTAATGCTTTTGATTAATTTCTTATTTTCTGCATTACTTTTTTGATTTGTAACTATCATATGAAGGATGAACATCAAATCATGAAAGCAATGACATTATACCCCAAGTCGTTGTAAGGAAATTATGTGCAGTACTCACAAAATAAAGTTGGATGTCTCAACAAGCTTGGTAAAAAAAAATGAAAAAAGAACTTTAGTCTGTGGAATCGTAGTATCTTACTCTAATTTGATGTTAAATTCATAACCATAAATAAAACTGAAGAAAGATCAATTAATGCTGGTTAGTAGAATATAAACTAAATAATATGTTTATAATTATTTAAATTAATTTAGATCTAGAAGACTATAGTTTTCTAAAGAAAAGCATCTTAGACCCTTCACTAAAGTTTCTTACTCACTTACACCATTAAAACTAACAATTAGTTACAATCCAACGAAAAACTTAAGCCATAAACACAATGTTTCCTAATGATTATAACAAAATTACGTCCTACACTTGGTGTAAATTGGTATATAACAGCTGCCAGTGTAGGAGAATGTGCAAGCTGCACCTAGTGGGAAAACCAGCAAACAGCAAGCAAGACACTAGATAATGAAGTTCACGACAATAATATGGTTTTTTCTCTCTCTCTTTTTAAACACGAAATAAGGATTGATTACTAAAAGCACACAAGTGCTTCAATTCAGACTCATAAATGTCAGTCTAAAAAACAATAGTGCAGAACAACCAATACACAGTTGGCTAAATTAAAAACAATCAAATTAGCAGTTCCTGTGGAACATTATAATTTTATAGAAAAATAGTTACTTACTCGTCATTAACTTTAAGGTTCTCAAGCTTACCATCAATGTCTGCATTTCCATCTTCATCTTCATCTCCTCCTTCTTCACAGTCAACATCATTCTCATCAAATGGACCAAGCAAATCCGCCTTCAATACCTCCTTAACCTCATCAATGCCTTCATCTGAAATATAATTCCCGTTAATATTCAACATTATGAGCTTTGGTTTATTTGAAGCCACTGCACGTGCTAAGCTTCTAGCACCAACTTTCCTAATCATATTGCTACTCGAATCCACTTTTCTAACTCAACATGGCCTTCACCCAAAGCAGAATCTATCCTAACGGCCCCTTCATCTTTCAGTTCATTCTTTGACAGCACCAACTTCTTCAATGTTTGCTTCGACGAATTTAGGGAATTTTTAGCTTTCGCTATTATGTCATTTCAAGCCATTTTCAAAACTTCAAATTTAGGCAAATGCTTCTCTATTTGCTTCCAACACTGAAATCGCTCCTTTGACTTTTGAGTTCAAATAGCTTAGATACAACTCGCTTAAATCATTGAGCTTTTCTAAGGTTTTGCTCAGAGCTAACCCAGCTTCCACACCAAACATGTTATCCCTCAAATCCAGCTTCTTCAACCGCTCGTAACCTTTCAAAGCTTCAACTAGTGTAATCCCTCCTTCTGATCTACTCTAGTCGATGAACATCTGAAACTTTCGAGTAAAGGCGATGATTTTAGTAGTTCAGCTATTGAAATAGTTCCATCATCCCAGTCATATTGTTATGAAATTGGAGAACCTTAATTTTATCTGTTGATGGAATCAACTCAGCCAAAGCCTTTGCTGCTTCTTATGATATGCCATCATTCATCAAATAAAGCTTCTTTAAGTTATTTTGAGATTTTAACAATGACCCAAATGCCCTTGCACCTTTCTCGCCCAAAGCATTATCTGATAAATTGAAATAGTTTAGGATGCACCCTTCTAACGATGAAGAGAATATTCTCACAACTTCCAAAGCGTCAACTTCAGGTCTACCAGCTACAAAGTCGGAAATATCAATTTACAATCAAGCAAAGCTTTGGTCAAAACCTACACTTTCTCTTGCACTCCTGTTACATTTACTTATCTGCATGATTATGTCCTATTTTTTAATTTTAAGTAACAAAAGATTGAAGAATGATAAGTATAATTGATTTTTTTATTATATACAGTCCAACAAAATGAAGTTAAAAGCAATGTTTGATATATGCCAGAAAATTTACCTCAATAGTAAACTACAGCTTGCCCAATGCTAGATTCAGTTGATGTAGAATCAAAAGTTGCTCTTGTATGCCAATGCAGATCCTGTATGCTTAGGTTGAGCATGATTAATAGCATGCACAGACAGGAAAATGAATACAATGCATTAATGGTCTGGGTAGCAAACAAAATTTATAAAGAGTAATAATATTTAAACATTATGAAAAAGGATGTGACAATTAAAACATTTGAAAGGAATAATATTTTAATCAAAATCCATCTGGTTATTGAATATACATAAATCTATTTTTTCCAGAAGACCATTATGAGCTCCACCATTAATTTGTCAGGATAGTATCATCTGTGCTATCATTATTCATTGTCAACTTTTCTTTCTTTTCTTTGAAATGTTTATTCTAAAATTCTATCAGCACAAAGAGCCCAAACAAGTTTTGGATGTTTCTTCTAAAATTCTACCAGCACCCTTGAAATTTGAACCATTGTCAATGACAAACTACGAAAATAAGGATACATCATGTGCCACAAATGAAAATTTAAAGTTTGTATAATGATAGTGGTAGCTCAGATATTTCAGCATGAATTCTAAGCGACAATATCATGGACATTTAGTATCTCCTTAGTTTCTGTTGTACTGCTCAACTAACATTTCATATTGTTGTTAAAATTTGCTTTGTGGTTGTCAATGTTTCTTAAAGAAAACAATTATTCTTCTAAGCTAGTAGAGCCACAGGTCACGCTTACTCATATTGTGACGGCCGAGAGTTTCGCTCGATCCAAATCAGTCGTTAAACCGATCTAGACCGTTCGAAACCCCTGATCGTTTGAGAACAGGACAAATCAGAATGCAGACGGAAGAACATTTCATTGCTATTACAACAATTCCATCAGATACAAGAATTTACAGAGTATAATTGAGTAAATTACATTCAATAAACATCAGAGATTTAAATACAATACTGCATCGGAAAAATATAATACAAAGCACAACTGAAAGTAATACACGGATACAGAGCTTTCCGAGCATCGTTCCAGCTGTAAATCAGGATCCTGTGAATATAAATCTGCAAAACCAAAACTACTAGCTGCTCGTGTCGAAAATAAGGGCACCCATAGTTTAGGTTAAAACAATAAACTCCAGGTCAGTCATGTGACTGGTGTGAGAACTAAAACAGTTATTTAAAACTTTACTTTAAAAGAGAGTAATTCAAGGGACCACGCCGTATAAAATGGAACGGGTTTCCTCCCAAGAATACCAGTGCATAAAATAAACAACGCAATGCTTTTCCGAAAAATGAAGCTATTATAAGACCCAGGTCCCATCACACAATGCAACACAAGCCGGAGGATAGGGTTTTACCTTATAACAGCCAAACATGCTTGGTACGTTTAAAACGAATCATTTGATACTATTATAAGTGTATAGTGTCAAAACAATTTCAATCATAAATATAAATCATAGGCGGCATGAATGTCCCATACCACTATGTCTCCATACTAGTTCTACAAATAAAACTGCAATACACGTATCGGAAATTGGGTTTCCGTCATGAGTCGAGGCAAGGGGCAAGCTCCTCTCCGGGTTCGAGACAATCTAGCAAATGTCTCAGGGCTACGCACTCTGGGCAACCCTGGATGCTTCAGGGCCGGTCCTCTCTTACGTTTCAGGATTGGAAATTCCTGAACACACGTTTCCCGGTCCTTATAGACCTAAAATCGAGGCGCCTCATCCAACAACCACATAGGTGAAAAGTATATAAATGTCAGGGCTGGTAAGTCACTGACACCACCAAAGCTAGAAAGAAACGTCGTGCTCTCCCTGCAGTCCGTATCCCGTTTTTAACTCATACCGAGGTGTGAGGCTCGCGAATTCACGTTATACACAAAGCTGCCACGTAGGCTGTGCTTTGATCATCAAGCACAAGACTTTGCTTTTCAACAGAAGCCTTGATCCATGCAACTCAGCATGCCACACAGGCAATTCATGCCATGCGATTGATATCTATCGATATATAACCTCTAAGCTCGTACGTCTCAGAGAAGGGCGTTAAGCAAGAGAATAAATTCTCTGCCGCCAACAGATATATATTTAACAGAAATCAATCAACACAGAATAAAATCCAATGTCAGACACACAATCCATTTACAAGTTCGTTCAGGGTCTGAACGAAACCGGAGGCACTTTCCTCGCATATCCATCCATCTCCAAGTACGTCTGGACGATCACTAACAGATTCCCTCATCTTGGGTGTACAGCCCAATCAAGATCATCAGTAATCACCCAAACGATGTGAAGACTTCCGGTCTTCAACCACCGTCTTCATCTTCGACTTCTCGTCGAATCGGTTATTCAGAATGGGTATAAACCCGGCCTTTCTGAACAACCCGCTTATATTAAAAAAAATGTTACACAGACACAACATACGCCTCATTCCAATTCAGCAGCCACTAACCGCAAATTAGCAAGAGAACAATTTCCCAAATATTAACCCCGAAGGCCGAAACCAACATCAGATCAATACCAGGAAACCATTCTTCTTAGCTAACCTACAGCTAGTTTCTAAATTCCACATTCTTAGGGAAAGGTTCCCATTAATTTTATCCAAGATAAATTCTTTAAAATTTATCCTTTAATCTTCCTTTGGATGTTGTATTAAACCAAATTATGGTTTTCCAAACTAGTCGAGATTAGCGAACCACTCCGAAGTAATTATTTATTTTATTTCCCAATCCCAACCTATTCATCCCATGAAGAAAAACTGGTAATACTCCATATCTAACACCACGGTGTTAACGGTAAAATTAATTACCGTTTCACGTTCAAATCTAATTAAAGATTTAACTATCGTTTTGGAGCAAAACTGGTGATACTCCATTCTCGCTCATTTGCCAAATTTGATAATTTAAATTATCAATTCACATTTCAATCTAATTGCAGATTCATTAAAACTCCTTTTACTGGGTTAAAGGACTAGTGTCTTTTAAAACACAGTTCACGACAAACCCAAATTACATTCTATTTATTATCGGGTTAAAGAACACGTGTTATTTAAAACACTGTTCACGATAAACCCACAAATCACTTCTAATTTAATTTCAATCAAATATATTAGAAATTCTGATTATTTAAAACCCCTTTTTAAAACCAATTTATTTATATTTAAAAATAGTTGGGTTTTAATTTTAGTTCAAAACTAGTTCATTTCGATAAAAATCTATTTTTATCTTTTCAAATATGGGGTTTTTCATCCCAATTTTTCCCAAATCATTTCTTATGATTTTACACAAATTATTACTATTTTTAATAATTTTATCAAGGCCCGTACAGTCGATTTCCATCAACGACCATCGAACTGCACTTACAACGACCTTTTTCAAATTTGATTTGGACGTATCTCCACATCCAACCGTTAGATTTCAAATTTCTAATATTCGTTAGAAAGATCTTTTCGATACGAACCCAACGGTTCCGGTTTTAGGAGAATCCGACGGTCGGATCTCCCGCAATGTCCGTTCGAAATCAATGGTCGAAATTCACGAACTGCCGCGGCGCGTTCTATTCAGGCCATTATATTATATATATAATATATATAATATATATTTCGTCGGTTTCTATTTAGAATTTTATAAATAGTTTTAAATTCGTTTCAAAAACAATTTCAACTTCCATTTCAATTCAAATCAAAATTGAATTTTTCCTTATAAATTCGTTTTAAAATTCATTTCTTTTCAATTCAAATTTCAATTCAGTTTGAATTCATTTCAATTCGTTTTCAATTCAATTCGAATTCGTTTTATATTCAATTCATTTCGAATTCGTTTTATATTCAAATTGGTTTTCTATTCGATTCCGTTTTCTATTCGATTCAATTCCGTTTTCTATTCGATTCAATTCAAATTGGTTTTCTATTCGATTCTATTCAGATTGGTTTTCTATTCGATTCAATTCAAATTCGTTTTCTATATAATTCAAATCGAATTCGTTTTCTATTCAATTCAATTCTGTTTTCTATTCGATTTATAAAACGAATATAATCGACATAAATATTGTTCGCGTCGAAATAGCGCATCTCTAATCAACACGGCTTTATATATTTCAATAATCCCGTTATTCTATTCAACAAATGAATATTTATTCTTGTCAACACATGACTAATCTCAACGAATGAGTACTGTCCACGTGTGACTATTTTTGTTATTTAATATATTTTATGAAAATTAAGGTATCTATCGTTTGATATTAAATCAGACTCCAACCGTAAATTAGTAAGAGAACGATTCCCTGAATATTAACCCCGAAGGCCGAAACCAACGTCAGATTAATATCTAAGAGACCACTCATCTTATCTATTTTCCAGTTAGTTTCTAATTTTATATGTGATAAAGATGTAAATTTTATTGTTAAAATATTTCGTTCAACACATGACTAATCTCAACGGATGAGTACGGTCAACACATGAACCTTTATATTATAATATTCTTTATTTTCTAAATTGGAATGAGGCCCAATCAATTACCATATAAAGTTAATTATATGGATTCCATTCAACACATGTATATAATAGCAATGATAAATAACCAACCATCGTCCAAAGTGCACTACACTGTATAAGCATCAAATATAGATATCTAACGCTTATAACAGTCTGTCAATCAATCGATCGACATATTTAATCAATCAGGATGAGTGAACTTCAAATTTCATCCCAACACCCGTGTGGGGTTTCAAATCAACAAACGCAGATTTTATTTGTGCAGTTGGGCGATGTGTAAAATTTATCGTCCCAATCAATGTCCTTCAAATATGTGTACATAAACAAACCGTCCGGTTTGTAAATGAATATTTATTTATTCACATTCACGTTAAAAATTATATTTTTAACGATAAAATATTTTATTTTAACACATGAATTTTTATTCAGTTCATTTACAAAATAAAAATGATATTTTTATTTTTCTAACTTGTTTTAGAAAATTTCGGCGGCATAACGACACGATACTAGAAACGGGACAAGGCCTAGCCTTATCCCCGGTCTAGTGAAGGCCCACGCCATTCACCCATCAATCAAATCAATTTCATTTCACCAAACAATTCAATTCAACCCAAATAATCTAACCAACTACACAGCCAAACAAACAAGTCCATGGTCTGTGGACGATTGTGTCGGGTGCTACTAAACACCGTCTGCATCCTAGTATATATATATAACTAGAAAAAGAAATTGAAGAGTGAGAAGTTCTCACCAATAGCTATCCAATACCACGACTCTTCATTTATAGAAATCTTCGTCGTTCTCGCCTTTCCATCACCTTCGTTGCCCGTATTCTCTACATATGTAAAAATCGATTTTTTACTTCGCTATTCAATATATCAAAATCGAATTTTTACTTCTCTTTTCAGTATATATAAAATCAAATTTTCACTTTGTTATTCAATATATAAAAAATCAAAATTTTAACTTTGCTATTCAATGTATAAAAATCATATTTTTAATCTCTCACATTAATAAAAATCGCATTTTTATACTTTACATTATATAAAAATTATATTTTTATAATTCAGTTTTACATACAAAAATCAAATCTTTTAATATGTGAAAATCACGTCTTTTTCATTATGAAAAATCTCGTCTTTAAAGTGATAAAAATCTCGTCTTTAACGATATTAAAAATCATAACTTTGTTCATATAAAAATCCCAACTTTTTATATATAAAAATATCCATTCCATGTATACTAAAAATCTAAACTTTATATACATAAAGTTTAAACCTTTTATAAATTAAAAATCAAATTTATTTATCTTGCCTTTTAATGTAAAAGAAATCGAATTTTTATCCTTAAAAACTATACCATATTGATTTACAAAGATCCGAACTTTTAAAAACTGATTTTATCCATGCTATAAACATTCAAAAACTGATTTTTAAACATGTTATAAATGTTCAAAAATCAGAAAATAAAACCCAATTCGAATTAAATAAAAATAAAAAAAAACTGAAATAAATCAAGTAAAGACTCACAGTTGAAGTTTGGGCGAGGGGAGGTCTGTCGGGGTTCGTCGAAGGCTGAGGAGGAGGATGGGGGGTATCGACGTGAGGCAGAGGTGGGGGGGTGTCAGCGCGAGGCAGAAGAGGGGGGGGGGGGTGTCGGCGCGAGGCAGAGGAGGGAGGGGGGTGTCGGCGCGAGGCAGAAGAGGGGAGGGTGTCGGCGCGAGGCAGAGGAGGGGGGGAGGGAGCGCGCCTCGCCCGGCGGCGCCGTGGGCGGCGAACGCCCCTGGGCAAATCGCAAGGATCGATTTCCTTTTTTTTCTTTCTTCTGAATGAAACTGACCGCGGGGGGAGGGGGAGGCTGAGAGGAGATAGGGGTGAGGAGAGAGGGTTTTTAATTTTTAATTATTTTAATTTCAAAAAGTTGACTTTTGCATACGACCTCTAAACGAGACACACCGCCTGTCGTCCATAGCGTTTTACCCCCATTTCGAACACAATGGGATATGTATCGCAGGCTGATTCGGCTGTTTCGATCACTTTCCGTTAAAATCAACATATAACTCTATATATTGATTTTGAACGCGCATTTCAATTTACCGTGGTCACATACTAACTCGAAAAATTCCAGAAAAATATTTTTTAGCTTCGTATTGACGATACCATTCTAACAAAACTAATTTTGTCGAATTCTGAGACTGTTGGAAAAATGGCCAATTTCCAGTCGATTAAAATCAACTAAAACTGGTCAAACGCGTTTTCCTTTTCCACGCTCACATATTGATTCAAAAAATTATGAAATTTGGAATCTAGCAATAATTTGACATCACGGATCCAACAGAAGTGGTTTCGTCGAAATCCGAGGTCGTTTGCAAAATTTCCATTTTTAAGGGCCTGAATTCCATAGCGACTATTCAGAATTTTCAACTGGACATATCTTTTGATTCCCACTATGGAATTTCAATTTTTCGAATTCGTTGGAAAGATATTCTCAATTAAATCCTAATGTTTTTGGTTTCACTAAAATCCGGATTGTTTTGCACCCGGTACATTCAATTGAAGTTTCAAATCGAATTATCGAACTACCGCGCCATTTTCAATTCTATTTATAATTATATACAATTATATATATTCTAACGACGACGTATATAATATATACGTTCTAATTATATTCAAAATAAATTTCTCGTCGATATTATTTAAAATAATCTATTTTAAATGTTCAAAATTCGCTAAAATTGCCAAAATAAAAATTTTAAACTGGCCCAGATTTTCGGGTTGTTAAAATCTCCCCCACTTAAAACTTTACATCCCCGAAAAGGAACAAAGTCGAAAGTGGTTTGATTAATCAACTCTACGTTCGAACTGGCTTCCATTCTCCAACTTTTCAGTTTTGAGAATTTTCAAATTCTTCAAAAATTTGGTTAACACCCTAAATTTTCGAAAAATTTCGCCATAACCTCCCCTGCACCGGGAGCCACGGGAAAATCCCGAAATTGCCATATAGGCCTTTTGATCTCAAAAAGAAAAAGAAAAAGCCAATAGGCTCATAAAATCATCCTCACCCAAACAAAACAGTAAATTATTAGTAAACATGTACCTATTTGTCGGGGAAACAAATTTTATTCTCTGCACTAGCCTCCTTGCTATGACCTGTTCAATGTAAGTACATGTATATGCATGCAAATGCGACTAATTTTCAATACAGTTCGATATTTGATTCTATTAGGCATAATGGTTCAAAAATTATCAAACAAATAAACAAACAACACAAACATCAATCAAGTAGTGAATTAATGTTTCAAATTCATAAATTCTACTACATATAAAGAAAATCATGTTTTTGATGCCAATACACAACCATAAATTCTAGCTATATTAGTTTTGGTTCTCACACCAGTCTACTAGAAATATATAGATATCACACCTTCGAAACACAAAAATAATTACTGATGATGACACGTCAATCATCAGAATCAGGTCCGGGCGACTAGAGTGTGATTCTATATCTATCTAATATATTAAAACTTCGAATATACGTTCATGACGCGTATATGCAAAACCTTTATATACTAGATTGTCCAAATTCAATATAGATAAATATTCAAATACATATAAAACGATTTAAATTTTCAAAACAAAACTGTTTTCATTTGAAAAATATACTCTTCACACTCGTTTTAGGATACTACTGATCCTATCTCTAACGAGTCATTCTAATTGGATATTACTAATCCAATATCTGATGAATTCTTTCTTATGGTTCTAATGTGTAATGGCGGGGATTTTTGACCTAGAAAATCAACATAAATACACTGTCAATTTTTCGAGCATCGAAAATACCAGGACATTAGTAGAAGAATTTAGAGGGTGAGAAAGAAAAGATAGAACTAATAGAATAGAAGAAGAAGAAAATCACACTGAATATAATCAGAGTAAACACGAAACTCACAGCGGAATAACAATCTTTTATTATATAATAAGTTTGAAATACAAATCAGAGTTTGTATATATACATACCATTCAGAGTATAATACATGGTATACATCACAGCGGAAATAATCTCTAATAACTAATAGTGGAGCTTCCTGCTTTTAGCTCCTCCAAGTGAATCTGCAAAGCCTGAAACACTTGACTGCCCGTACAAATTTGGGCACCCAAGAGTTTAGGGAAAACAAACAAAATAAACTCTGGGTCAGTCATGGGACTGGTGTGAGTAAATTCCAACTATACTGTTTAACTTTGAAAATCCTTTTGAAACAAAAAGATAATAGTAAGACCAGCCCATACATAAACATGGACGGTTTTTTTGCCTTACTATAACCCCAAAATACTTTGATGTCAAAACCAATGATATTATGATAATGTCTAAACAAATAATTATCCAAGTAGCAGAACGCTTGCATCTCACGTTCCACATATATATAGTATAAAATCATAAACCGCAGGGCGCTTATTGGAGAATGGATCTCAACAGACAAGGTATGGGAGCACCTTCTGGATAGTGTACTCTAGAGGGGATACACTCAGGGTTCAACAAGAACGTCTTGCAACCCAGCCACACATGACCGCTCACTCATTTAGCTTGAGTGTCGCGAATATATTGCCACCACGGTTGTAGGCCATCCAACCGTCATCCGAAGATACAGAATCGAAAAGAAGTATAAATATGAATTTTCTCTAGATCGGTGACAATACACCCTGCTTGGGGATGACCCAACTAGCCATGCTGCCTAGCCCAACTTCTGTCATTCCTGGTTGTGAGGCTAGAGGCTACGTCTATCTTCAGAACATCTAATCACCATTCACTTTGAATGCCACATCGTCAAATCCGTAATCGCATATTGATTACACAAATGCACACTGGGTGTAGAATAAAGAGAAGTTACCTTCTCCCCACCGACTTGGTATACTCGTAAAATCAACGGTATGACCGTTGGAAATACTCTATCGGACACTCGTCCATACAAGTTGTCCTGGGACTGGACAAACAAAAACATCATTCTAGAACTGGACGACCCTTGAATTTTACTCCGTCTTCAAATGTTTTCGGCATAATATAATTTTCAGCGCTTATGCCTATACGGAGTGGTTTCCGGATAATATATCCAACCGGTCTCTCCGTATTGACAATGATGGTCAAAACACTTCGATAGTCGGTTATTTAACTATCGAAGTAAAACAACATCCATTCTAATGTATAACTAAACATCATACAATCATGGGCACCTTTTATTTAACATTCGTTTTTTATTTATTCGAATTCCCATATCTTACCAGATATTTCTCAAATCCCGTTTTAGCCTTTTCATACTTCTTGGAAAACATTTCCAGTTATTTTAAACTCTTATTCTTTCATGTTCCAGGAACATACGTTATTAACGTTCGAACTATTCCGATTAATTTCACATTCTTTATTTCTATACTTGGATAATCTACCCTATTTATATTGGAAAATATTTCCAATTTCCTTTTAACCTTTTAATCGGCCCCATGTTCACTTTTAAAACATTATTCCCTTTGAAATGGGAATACTATCCCTTCTTATAGAAATCTAAACACCTTGATCATATAAATCTTTATTCGCGTAATAATCTCCCTATTCTTATTTACCGAAGTCTCTTTCATACTTTTCACTCCTATTCCACTTTATAAACTCTGTCTCTAAGTCAACTTCTTATCAAATCGATATCAAGTTTATAACTAAATACTGATTTCTATCCTATCAACATTTATTTGTTTAAAACTAAATGTTCATTATTCTATCAGATTATAATCCCTAAAAATAGTTTATTTTTAATACTTTCGATATCGTCGAATTCTAGTTCCAAATCCTAATGGTTTAAATTCTAATCACATTTCGAACATCGAAATGTTGTCATTGTTTCCTAACACGATTCTCCAATTTCTCTTTCTAAAATCTATTCTTATATTTTCTTACGACATCGTTATTTATCACTTTCGAATAAGTGGATTTCAACTAAACTGCTTCATTCCTAGGAAGTGCTGCTATATATAAAAGTCATGCTTAAGTCTAATCAACAGCAGTTAATTTGTTGCTATAGTTCTAAACTTGTCATACACTGTAATATTCCCTTTATAACTAATCTCAACATTACAGTCACCCTTACCTTATCAACAACGTTATTTTATCGCTATAGTTTCAAACTTGTCATACGCTGTAATATTCCCTTTATAACTAATCTCAACATTACAGTCACCCTTACCTTATCAACAGCGTTATTTTATCGCTATAGTTTCAAACTTGTCATACGCTGTAATATTCCCTTTATAACTAATCTCAACATTACAGTCACCCTTACCTTATCAACAGCGTTATTTTATCGCTATAGTTTCAAACTTGTCATACGCTGTAATATTCCCTTTATAACTAATCTCAACATTATAGTCACCCTTACCTTATCAACAGCGTTATTTTATCGCTATAGTTTCAAACTTGTCATACGCTGTAATATTCCCTTTATAACTAATCTCAACATTACAGTCACCCTTACCTTATCAACAGCGTTATTTTATCGCTATAGTTTCAAACTTGTCATACGCTGTAATATTCCCTTTATAACTAATCTCAACATTACAGTCACCCTTACCTTATCAATAGCGTTATTTTATCGCTATAGTTTCAAACTTGTCATACGCTGTAATATTCCCTTTATAACTAATCTCAACATTACAGTCACCCTTACCTTATCAACAGCGTTATTTTATTTCTATAGTTCAACTTGTCATACGCTGTAATATTCTTTGTTATAACTAATCTTGACATAACAGTCACACTTATCTTATCAACAGCGTTATTTTATCGCTATAATTCTAAGACTGGCAATACGCTGCCGTATTCCTTTTATACACATCTTGACATCTCTTTCCGTTACAACTGTTATCGTTCCTCGATAATAGTGAAGCCGTTCAAGTTGGGGTATTCTATTTACCTCTCAGACCTTGATCGACAACGTTCTTATCTTAGAACAGATATACGTTCGTAACTCTAAACTCCTTATTACTTATAATATACATCAAATCGTATTTCCTTGTTTTAATTTGGAATATGGTTTTTATAATACCACATCTTTATTTTGAACTCGGTTGTTTTACGATTATTTATATTCCACATTAACTTTTTCGCTTTCTCTATTCCACAGTTCTGTTGATAACTTCTTAAATAAAAAGGTAATTAAATCTCATTTATTTCTAAATTGTTTTCATTAGATTAATTAAAGGCAAATTAATCTAATAATCATTTTCCAAATAATAGTTGATTAAATCAACTTCATTTCATCAGTAAATTCGTTAACTGATCTTAATTACTTCCCATTAGATTAATATAATAAATCTAATAATATTTCTAAAATTGTTTATCTTAAATATAATTATCCAAATATTTAATCGTCGGATAATTTCTGCTTTATAAACTTATTTAAATATCAACAAATCGTTTTTATTTATTTTATAAAAACGAACTCTAAAATACTGGTTTATAATAGAACTTCTATTATAAATTTAAATCTTCTTTTTAATTATAAAAATAAACTTTTTATAATTGACCTCATTGATTTGCCTGACGGCCAATCAACTCCTTATCAAAACGATGGTTTTACGGTCGACTGTTATCACTTTCTAAATTGATATCGTTTATTGATTTATCGAAACAGATGTTGAATTTTCCGTTCAACATCAATATTCACATGGGGTTTTAAATATAATTCGGGTTCATACAAAACCAACAGTACATATAATTGTCAAGGAATTCGGTCGGATTCCTCCAACCGGTTTCCACATCCATAGATGTCAGTCAACACAATTTACACTAACTCTATACTAGGGGATATTCTAATCGGTGAAATCAGTGTCCAATTGATGATGTGTACATATGTAACGGTATATAATATTCAACCAAATTAATTGCAATCTACCTAATCGACCATCACACAACATTCAAACAACATTAAATATAATTAAAATATTTTAAAATAGATCAGAATTAGTGATTTTACTCACCTTCGCGCTTTAACCGTTAAATAACGATTTGCATCAGTTGATCATACCAGGCATTCAATTCTGCCGTAAATCCAAACGTGTCTCCAATTTCTTCCGACTGGTTCCATTGCGTAGTCTATGATCGTACGATTCTAATCGTGATGAACAGTTTGGAAATCATTTCTTATTCCGCCCAAAGACCTCTTCAAACAATACGTTCGCTCCACCTAGCCCTCTCCCATGGACGCCATTCGCAATCATTACGGTCATCGCGATCTTCAACAACTGCAGTACACATTTGTGTACCGTTTTATCACCATGGTTCATCTCTTCCTTTCCTTACCATCAAACAAGTCTGTGCAGCGCTCTCCAACTTGTCTCCACACACTACCGTAAATTGTGTGTAACCTCTGTTCACCCCTTCTCTCCTTATTCAACACAACTCCAGTACGTCGCTTAACATAGGAACCACCCTGCTCTTCTCTTTCTAACACCGTTGCCAAGGATTTCGAACATCATTCCTTCACTTCATCTGCCAATACCCTGGAACCAAACCCGACAACACCTAAGATTGGCACGTCTGTCCTCTCTGCAATACCCTGACCTCGTATTGAGCTATAGACTGATAAGCATCAAAACAAAAGAAACGAAATAACCCAAAACTGCTAACCCACTGTGTTCAACAATTTAAACCTCCACACTAGACTTCATCATCCCACCTCTAACTATCACTCTTGGCGCCCTACAGTTAAACCCACGTACCAGGTTTCTACACAACTTCTTGTTTAAATGATCCATCACAGCAATTTCTTCCTCAAAGTGCAAACCGCCCGGTCCCCTTACCCATATCTTTTCACAAAAACTTATACATTCATGGTCCTACCACTCTAACGCCTCATAGCTAGCTGCGATGAAAGCTCCCTCCTGCGCCCCACTCAAACGAGAAAGCAAAGTCTGCTTCCATGCATTCAATCAAATAACGCTAAACCACATTCTTTGTTATATCCATGCGCCAGTCACTTCAAGTAACCCCTGGACTACCCCTTATGCCATAACTCATGCATTCAGTGGCCTTCACGTCCCATGCACCCAAACCAATTCCTTAAACCACTTATCTTTGCTGATACAACAAGCCATTATACCACCTTCCATCATTATAAACTCATGTCCGTATGAAACTAGCCCACGTAAGGAAACCAACAGGCTTTTGTACCTTAAACTTTCTGTGAAACCACTTGCTCCATATCTGAGACGACCCGATTTCCCGTTCTCACGGAAACAAGGTTATCTTTTGAATATAACACAGAAACAGATAATAGCAGAACAGAATTAAATAAATACACCAGAATGAACAACAAAATATACTGGATAAAAGTAATCATCAGAGTTACACAGTATACAGGATCTTACTTAGTACAAATACAGTTCAGCTATACATAAATGTCTACAGCGGAAATAAACAAAATATGTACAATAGGAGCTGAACAGCATAAAAAGAAATAAATGATAGAATCCATCTTCAGCTCCAGCTATCCAGAAAGAAGAACCAGCTAACCTGAATACAAGGCTGCCCGTGTAGAAAAAGGGGCACCCGAGTTTGAGTGTGAAACAAACTACGAGTCAGTCATGGGACTGGTATGAGAAATCCACTCAACACATATATAATTGGCTAATCACAGGACCACGCCACTTTCGTGGAACGGGTTTACTCCATTGGATTGCCAATGCTTTAAAACAAATCTTTCTTTTAAACATCGCTATGCTTTTTATAAAAATGAAACCGTTATAAGACTCAGTTCCCATCACACAATGCAACGCAAACCGGAGGATAGAGTTTTTACCTTATAACGGCCAAGATATGCTTGATACGAATAAAATAAAGGCATTTGATATTATTGCTAGTGTTTATATGTTTTGAAAACAATTTCAAATCATAACTATCAATCATAGACGGCATTAATGCCCCATACCACTATGTCGCCATATATAGGTATACAATCAAAACCGCACGATGTCGTATTTGGAAATTGGATTTCCGTCATGAACCAAGGCAATAGATAGTCCTTACTGAATTCGAGACTGCCTAGCCCGAGCCTCAGGCAAGTACTCTGTCAAGCCTTAGGATCGTCAGGGCCGGTCCACCGATGTGGATTAAAATGCCTGAACCATACGTTTCCCCGCCCTTTGGGGCGTAAACGAGCCAACGAATGACTCCATCGGACTCGAATCGTCCGATCAGACCGAGGCGCCTCGCAACAGCAACAACCACATAAGTCAAACTCGTCAGGGCGTGTAAAACCACTTACGCCACTTTTAGCTAGGAGGAAACGCAGGCTCTCCCTGAGGTCCTTTCTCCCGTTTCTGGTTCATACCGGGGTGTGAGGCTCGCGAATTCACGTTATACACAAAGCTACGCCACACAGGCGGTGCTTTGATCATCACCACAAGACTTTGCTTTTCAACAGAAGCCCTGATCACTGCATCTTAGCATGCCACACAGGCAATTCACGCCATGCGATTGATGTCCATCGATACACAACCTCTGAGCTCGTGCGTCTCAGAGAAGGGCGTTAAGCAAAAGAATAAATTCTCCGCCGCCAAACAGATGTATATTTAACAGAAATCAATCAACACAGAATAAACTCCAATGTCAGACACACAGTCCATCTACAAGTCCGTTCTGGGTCTGAACGAAACCGGAGGCACTAAATACCTCGCAAACCCATCGATCACCACGTACGTCTGGACGATCACCACTCATTATCCATATTTCGGGATGCCTCCCAATCAGGACCTCGGTTACCATCCAAACGAGGTGAAGATCTCCGGTCTTCGACCCTCGTCTTCATCTTCGACTTTCAATCGTCGGTCAATTATTTGAAATGAGAATTAACTCGGCCTTCTCAAATAATTCACGTATATTTAAAATTTCAAATCAATTTATTTCAATGGTTAAATTATTCGACAACACCAATATTGTTCTTTTAATGTAATTTTCACACCAAACACATTCAACCATCAAAAGCCACACAAATCAAGCAAATTTCAGTTTATTTCCATTCCATATCGCTTATGATATTTTATAACTATTTATCGCTATTTTTATTTATTTTAAAATAGCCATTCTATTCAAAACGACGCTTCAGGCCATAAGGTGGCCGTGGCGCTGTTTTTTTTCAGATTTGATTTACACATATCTGAAAATCTAACCGTTGGATCTTTACAAAATTTACATCATTAGAAAGGTCTTTTCAAAATGAATCCAACGGTTCCAGTTTCGGGAAAATCCGACGGTCGGATCTCCCGGTACAATCGTTTGAATTTTCGATTTCAAATTACGAACTGCAGCGTCGTTATTCGATTAAATATATAATTATATTTATATATATATAAATATAATCGCTTCTGGCGCTGTTTTTCTTCAGATTTGAATTAAACATTCCAGACAATCCAACCGTTGGATTTTTATAAGGTTGGTGCCGTTGGGAAGATATTTCCAAGGCGAACCCGACGGTTGAGGTTTCGGGAAAATCCAATGGTCGGATTTCCCGCACTAGCCGTTTGAAATCACGGTTTCAAAATACGAACTGCACGGCCTCGTTTCGTTTTAATTTTATTTATATTTATATATTTATATAAATATAGTTCATTCAATGATTTCCATATCGTTTTCACTTCAAATATTTTTCTAACACCTTAAAATTTTGGAAAATTTCGCCATAACCTCCCCTGCACCGGGAGCATCGGGAAATCGCAAATAGCTTTCCCGGTCCTTCTAATCTCAAAAAGAAAAAGAAAAAGCCAAGCGGCTAGCCAACAGGCTCAAAATCATCACCCAAAAAAATCAGTAAATGTGTACCTATTTGTTGGGCACAAAATTTTATTCCTCTTCTCTAGCCCCTTTGCTATAACCTGTTCAATGAATATGCATGTACATATATATACAGTTCTTATCATTTATCAATTTCTATTCGACTTCATATTTGATTTCTATTTGGTTTAAAAACTCCATTCATTCTAATGTTACATAAATAGGTGCAAATCATTTCATTAGCTAATTAATGAATATTTCAACTCATATATGTTTATTTTGAACAAGTGGCTATTTTTAACACTTCACATTTCAACGATTTATGCATACAATAAAAATGTGATTTTTATTGTAAAACAATTCATTTCAAAACACTATTTTTCTATATAGTTCATATAGGTGACAAAATAGGATTTTTATCATAAAACAATTTCTTTTTAAAACGAGATTATTTTACACAGTTCATATAGTCGGTAAAAGGTGATTTTTATTATCAAACAATTTATTTCAAAATATGAATACCATTCAACACATGAATTTCTAAACAACGAATGAATATCAATTCAACACATGAATATTTTCTATAGTTCCTATATATAGATAAAAATGTGATTTTTATTATCGAACAATTTATTTCAAAATATGAATACCATTCAACACATGAATTTCTAAACAACGAATGAATATCAATTCAACACATGAATGTTTTCTATAGTTCCTATATATAGATAAAAATGTGATTTTTATCATCGAACAATTTATTTCAAAATATGAATACCATTCAACACATGAATTTCTAATCAACGAATGAATATCAATTCAACACATGAATGTTTTCTATGGTTTCTATATATAGATAAAAATGTGATTTTTATTATCGAACAATTTATTTCAAAATATGAATACCATTCAACACATGAATTTCTAAACAACGAATTAATATCAATTCAACACATGAATGTTTTCTATGGTTTTTATATATAGATAAAAATGTGATTTTTATTATCGAACAATTTATTTCAAAATATGAATACCATTCAACACATGAATTTCTAAACAACGAATGAATATCAATTCAACACATGAATGTTTTCTATGGTTTTTATATATAGATAAAAATGTGATTTTTATTATCGAACAATTTATTTCAAAATATGAATACCATTCAACACATGAATTTCTAATCAACGAATGAATATCAATTCAACACATGAATGTTTTCTATAGTTTCTATATATAGATAAAAATGTGATTTTTATTATCGAACAATTTATTTCAAAATATGAATACCATTCAACACATGAATTTCTAAACAACGAATGAATATCAATTCAACACATGAATGTTTTCTATGGTTTTTATATATAGATAAAAATGTGATTTTGATTATCGAACAATTTATTTCAAAATATGAATACCATTCAACACATGAATTTCTAAACAACGAATGAATATCAATTCAACACATGAATGTTTTCTATAGTTTTTATATATAGATAAAAATGTGATTTTTATTATCGAACAATTTATTTCAAAATATGAATACCATTCAACACATGAATTTCTAAACAACGAATGAATATCAATTCTACACATGAATGTTTTCTATGGTTTTTATATATAGATAAAAATGTGATTTTTATTATCGAACAATTTATTTCAAAATATGAATACCACTCAACACATGAATTTCTAAACAACGAATGAATATCAATTCAACACATGAATGTTTTCTATGGTTTTTATATATAGATAAAAATGTGATTTTTATTATCGAACAATTTATTTCAAAATATGAATACCATTCAACACATGAATTTCTAAACAACGAATGAATATCAATTCAACACATGAATGTTTTCTATGGTTTTTATATATAGATAAAAATGTGATTTTTATTATCGAACAATTTATTTCAAAATATGAATACCATTCAACACATGAATTTCTAAACAACGAATGAATATCAATTCAACACATGAATGTTTTCTATGGTTTTTATATATAGATAAAAATGTGATTTTTATTATCGAACAATTTATTTCAAAATATGAATACCATTCAACACATGAATTTCTAAACAACGAATGAATATCAATTCAACACATGAATGTTTTCTATGGTTTTTATATATAGATAAAAATGTGATTTTTATTATCGAACAATTTATTTCAAAATATGAATACCATTCAACACATGAATTTCTGAACAACGAATGAATATCAATTCAACACATGAATGTTTTCTATACAATGAATAAATATAGTTTAAGCATATGAAAATAATTCAAACACACACAAATATTATTCAAAATTTCGGCAGCATAACGGCAGGGTAGTTAAACCGGGACCGTCCCTAGTACGGCTCCTCGCTCTACCTTAAAACCTCGCGGTTTTTGACAATGGGGATCATGCATCTAGTTCGCACGCAGGCGGCATGTATATATTTATTTCATTTCCACAAACTAATCCTATGTGGTTTCAACCAAATATTTCTCAACCACAAATGGGTATTTTTCAACCACAATCAACCAATATCGATCATAAACAATCCCAAACAATCATTCGCTATCAATCAATTTTCACAACAATTTCAACCAATAGATATCGTCCATGGTTTGTGGACGAGGGGCGTATATATATATATATATATATATATATATAGATATATATATATATAGATATAGATATTTATATATAGCTATTCACTTTCATTTCACAAATATATAATATTTTTAAAACAGAAATCTCACCAATAGCTATCCAACTTCACTTAGAGAAATCTTCGCCAATCTCGCCTTTTGTCGATTTGTTGCCCGTATTCTCTACATATGTAAAAATCGAATTTTTACTATGTTATTCAATAAATAAAAATCGAATTTTGACTTCGCTATTCAATATATAAAGATTATATTTTTAATATTTCTATGAGGTAAAAATTATATTTTTATTACTTTAAAAATATAAAAAAAAATCATATCTTACTTCTATTCTAAAGTTTAAATCTTTTTCTCTTCTAAAGTTTTTTTTTTAAATCAAACCAGTTTTAAACTCTTTTCAAAATTCAGTTTTAGCCTTTTAAAAATCAATTCAGTTTTTAATCCTTTTAAAAACTGTTTTTAATCCTTAAAAAATCTGTTCGGTTTTTAATCCTTTTACAAAAATCTGTTTTTAAATGTATAAAAAAAAATCAGTTTAAAGTTCTTTTAAAATTCAGTTTTAACTTCCTATTAAAAATCAGTTTTTAATTGCTTTTAAAATCAGTTTTTCTTTTTATAAAAAAAAAACAGTTTTTCTTTGCTTTTAAAATCAGTTTTTAATTGCTTTTAAAATCAGTTTTAAAATCTGTTTTAAAATCTTTTTCAATCGGAATTTTAAAATGAAAATAAAATATGATAAAACAATTTACCTTTCTGCGAAGAAGGGGGGGAGATGACGGCCAGGCTCGCGGCAGGAGGCGGAGCAGGCGGTGGCTAGGGTTTCGAACGGGAGGCGACTTCGAGGTCTCGAACGGCTTCGGGGGGGGGGGGTGTCGGATTGAAGGAGGAGGAGGGAGCGAGTGCAAGGAAGAGGGGGGAAGAAGATCGGAGGTGGCTGGAGCTTGGTGGAGGCGGTCGTGGCGCTGGCGGCTGCTGCTGCTTTCTTCCCCTTTTTTATTTTTATTTTTTTGTTTTATGTTTACTGAATCCGGGGGGGGGGGGGGGGGGGCAAGAAGGAGATATAGGAGGGAATTTTTTTTATTATTATTTAATTATTTAATTTCGCAAATAGGTTGACTTTTACATACGACCTCGAAACGAGGCCCACCGCCTGTCGTCCATAGCGTTTTACCCCCATTCCGAACACAATGGGATATGTATCGTAAGCTGGTTTGATCGTTACAATCAGTTTCCGTTGAAAGGACATTTAAATCCTTATATTGAATTTTAAACGTACATTTCAAATTACCGGGGTCGCATACTAACTAGAAAAATTCCAGAAAAATATTTTCTAGTTTTGTATTGACGATACGGTCCTAACAAAACGAGTTTCGTCGAATTCTGAGACCGTTTGAAAAATGGCCAATTTCCAGTCGATTAAAATCAACGGAAACTGGTCAAACGCGTTTTCCTTTGCCACGCTCCCATATTGATTCGAAAAATTATGAAATTTGAAACCTAGCAATAACTTGACACTGCGGATCTAACAAAAGTGGTTTCATCGAAATCCGAGGTCGTTTGCAAAATGTCCATTTTTAAGGGCCTGAATTCCATAGCGACTATTCAGAATTTTCAACTGGACATATCTTTTGATTCCCGCTATCAAATTTCGATTGGTCGGATTCGTTAGAAAGATATCATCAATTAGATCCTAATGTTTTTGGTTTCACTAAAATCCGGATTGTTTTGCACCCGGTATATTCAATTAAAGTTTGAAATCGAATTATCGAACTACCGCGCTATTTTCAATTCTATATATAATTATAATTAATTATATTCGTTTTCAATTGTCGATTCAAACTCAGTTTTCATCGCCATTATTTAAAATATTTATTTTAAATATTTAAAATCCATTATTTTAGCCAATTTAAAAAAATTTAAATTGGTTCGGATTTTCTGGGTCGTTACAATCTCCCCCACTTAAAACTTTTCGTCCCCGAAAAGGAACAAAGTCGAAAGTGGTTTGATAAATCTACAATCATACAACACAACCAACCAATCCAATTTGTGTCTAACCTTTTTAACTTTTAAAATATATATCTTTTATATATTCAAAAATTATATTTCTAAAACCAGACTATATATATATAATCACAAATACTTTATTTAAAAACATATTACTCTCGACTCGTTCTGAGGCACTTCTGACCCCATCTCTAACGAGTTGTTCTGATTCTGCTATACTCATACTAGGATATTGCTGATCCTATCTGTATAGAGTTACCCGTCCTAGAACACTACTGGTTCTATTTCTGACGAGTTCATTCAAATGTTATATTCCAGAACTAAGCTTAACCAAAGCTCTGATACCACGTTGAGACGACCCGATTTCCCGTTCTCACGGAAACAAGGTTATCTTTGGAATATAACACAGAAACAGATAATAGCAGAACAGAATTAAATAAATACACCAGAATGAACAACAAAATATACTGGATAAAAGTAATCATCAGAGTTACACGGTATACAGGATCTTACTTAGTACAAATACAGTTCAGCTATACATAAATGTCTATAGCGGAAATAAACAAAATATGTACAATAGGAGCTGAACAGCATAAAAAGAAATAAATGATAGAATCCATCTTCAGCTCCAGCTATCCAGAAAGAAGAACCAGCTAACCTGAATACAAGGCTGCCCGTGTAGAAAAAGGGGCACCCGAGTTTGAGTGTGAAACAAACTACGAGTCAGTCA
The DNA here is from genome assembly GCA_030737875.1 of Allium sativum. Taxonomy (NCBI): domain Eukaryota; kingdom Viridiplantae; phylum Streptophyta; class Magnoliopsida; order Asparagales; family Amaryllidaceae; genus Allium; species Allium sativum. The sequence continues at coordinate 80,228,326 of CM060918.1, forward strand.
TGGGACTGGTATGAGAAATCCACTCAACACATATATAATTGGCTAATCACAGGACCACGCCACTTTCGTGGAACGGGTTTACTCCATTGGATTGCCAGTGCTTTAAAACAAATCTTTCTTTTAAACATCGCTATGCTTTTTATAAAAATGAAACCGTTATAAGACTCAGTTCCCATCACACAATGCAACGCAAACCGGAGGATAGAGTTTTTACCTTATAACGGCCAAGATATGCTTGATACGAATAAAACAAAGGCATTTGATATTATTGCTAGTGTTTATATGTTTTGAAAACAATTTCAAATCATAACTATCAATCATAGACGGCATTAATGCCCCATACCACTATGTCGCCATATATAGGTATACAATCAAAACCGCACGATGTCGTATTTGGAAATTGGATTTCGGTCATGAACCAAGGCAAAAGATAGTCCTTACCGAATTCGAGACTGCCTAGCCCGAGCCTCAGGCAAGTACTCTGTCAAGCCTTAGGATCGTCAGGGCCGGTCCACCGATGTGGATTAAAATGCCTGAACCATACGTTTCCCCGCCCTTTGGGGCGTAAACGAGCCAACGAATGACTCCTTCGGACTCGAATCGTCCGATCAAACCGAGGCGCCTCGCAACAACAACAACCACATAAGTCAAACTCGTCAGGGCGTGTAAAACCACTGACGCCACTTTTAGCTAGGAGGAAACGCAGGCTCTCCCTGAGGTCCTTTCTCCCGTTTCTGGTTCATACCGGGGTGTGAGGCTCGCGAATTCACGTTATACACAAAGCTACGCCACACAGGCGGTGCTTTGATCATCACCACAAGACTTTGCTTTTCAACAGAAGCCCTGATCACTGCATCTTAGCATGCCACACAGGCAATTCACGCCATGCGATTGATGTCCATCGATACACAACCTCTGAGCTCGTGCGTCTCAGAGAAGGGCGTTAAGCAAAAGAATAAATTCTCCGCCGCCAAACAGATGTATATTTAACAGAAATCAATCAACACAGAATAAACTCCAATGTCAGACACACAGTCCATCTACAAGTCCGTTCTGGGTCTGAACGAAACCGGAGGCACTAAATACCTCGCAAACCCATCGATCACCACGTACGTCTGGACGATCACCACTCATTATCCATATTTCGGGATGCCTCCCAATCAGGACCTCGGTTACCATCCAAACGAGGTGAAGATCTCCGGTCTTCGACCCTCGTCTTCATCTTCGACTTTCAATCGTCGGTCAATTATTTGAAATGAGAATTAACTCGGCCTTCTCAAATAATTCACGTATATTTAAATTTTCAAATCAATTTATTTCAATGGTTAAATTATTCGACAACACCAATATTGTTCTTTTAATGTAATTTTCACACCAAACACATTCAACCATCAAAAGCCACACAAATCAAGCAAATTTCAGTTTATTTCCATTCCATTTCGCTTATGATATTTTATAACTATTTATCGCTATTTTTATTTATTTTAAAATAGCCATTCTATTCAAAACGACGCTTCGGGCCATAAGGCGGCCGTGGCGCTGTTTTTCTTCAGATTTGATTTACACATATCTGAAAATCTAACCGTTGGATCTTCACAAAATTTACCTCATTAGAAAGGTCTTTTCAAATCGATTCCAACGGTTCCAGTTTCGGGAAAATCCGACGGTCGGATCTCCCGGTACAATCGTTTGAATTTTCGATTTCAAATTACGAACTGCAGCGTCGTTATTCGATTAAATATATAATTATATATATATATATATATATATATATATAATCGCTTCTGGCGCTGTTTTTCTTCAGATTTGAATTAAACATTCCAGACAATCCAACCGTTGGATTTTTATAAGGTTGGTGCCGTTGGGAAGATATTTCCAAGGCGAACCCGACGGTTGAGGTTTCGGGAAAATCCAATGGTCGGATTTCCCGCACTAGCCGTTTGAAATCACGGTTTCAAAATACGAACTACACGGCCTCGTTTCGTTTTAATTTTATTTATATTTATATATTTATATAAATATAGTTCATTCAATGATTTCCATATCGTTTTCACTTCAAATATTTTTCTAACACCTTAAAATTTTGGAAAATTTCGCCATAACCTCCCCTGCACCGGGAGCATCGGGAAATCGAAAATAGCTTTCCCGGTCCTTCTAATCTCAAAAAGAAAAAGAAAAAGCCAAGTGGCTAGCCAACAAGCTCAAAATCATCACCCAAACAAATCAGTAAATGTGTACCTATTTGTCGGGCATAAAATTTTATTCCTCTTCTCTAGCCCCTTTGCTATAACCTGTTCAATGAATATTGCATGCACATATATATACAGTTCTTATCATTTATCAATTTCTATTCGACTTCATATTTGATTTCTATTTGGTTTAAAAACTCCATTCATTCTAATGTTACATAAATAGGTGCAAATCATTTCATTAGCTAATTAATGAATATTTCAACTCATATATGTTTATTTTGAACAAGTGGCTATTTTTAACACTTCACATTTCAACGATTTATGCATACAATAAAAATGTGATTTTTATTGTAAAACAATTCATTTCAAAACACTATTTTTCTATATAGTTCATATAGGTGACAAAATAGGATTTTTATCATAAAACAAATTCTTTTTAAAACGAGATTATTTTACACAGTTCATATAGTCGATAAAAGGTGATTTTTATTATCAAACAATTTATTTCAAAATATAAATACCATTCAACACATGAATTTCTAAACAACGAATGAATATCAATTCAACACATGAATGTTTTCTATAGTTCCTATATATAGATAAAAATGTGATTTTTATTATCGAACAATTTATTTCAAAATATGAATACCATTCAACACATGAATTTCTAAACAACGAATGAATATCAATTCAACACATGAATGTTTTCTATAGTTCCTATATATAGATAAAAATGTGATTTTTATTATCGAACAATTTATTTCAAAATATGAATACCATTCAACACATGAATTTCTAATCAACGAATGAATATCAATTCAACACATGAATGTTTTCTATGGTTTCTAAATATAGATAAAAATGTGATTTTTATTATCGAACAATTTATTTCAAAATATGAATACCATTCAACACATGAATTTCTAAACAACGAATGAATATCAATTCTACACATGAATGTTTTCTATGGTTTTTATATATAGATAAAAATGTGATTTTTATTATCGAACAATTTATTTCAAAATATGAATACCATTCAACACATGAATTTCTAAACAACGAATGAATATCAATTCAACACATGAATGTTTTCTATGGTTTTTATATATAGATAAAAATGTGATTTTTATTATCGAACAATTTATTTCAAAATATGAATACCATTCAACACATGAATTTCTAATCAACGAATGAATATCAATTCAACACATGAATGTTTTCTATAGTTTCTATATATAGATAAAAATGTGATTTTTATTATCGAACAATTTATTTCAAAATATGAATACCATTCACCACATGAATTTCTAAACAACGAATGAATATCAATTCAACACATGAATGTTTTCTATGGTTTTTATATATAGATAAAAATGTGATTTTTATTATCGAACAATTTATTTCAAAATATGAATACCATTCAACACATGAATTTTTAAACAACGAATGAATATCAATTCAACACATGAATGTTTTCTATAGTTTTTATATATAGATAAAAATGTGATTTTTATTATCGAACAATTTATTTCAAAATATGAATACCATTCAACACATGAATTTCTAAACAACGAATGAATATCAATTCAACACATGAATGTTTTCTATTGTTTTTATATATAGATAAAAATATGATTTTTATTATCGAACAATTTATTTCAAAATATGAATACCATTCAACACATGAATTTCTAAACAAAGAATGAATATCAATTCAACACATGAATGTTTTCTATGGTTTTTATATATAGATAAAAATGTGATTTTTATTATCGAACAATTTATTTCAAAATATGAATACCATTCAACACATGAATTTCTAAACAACGAATGAATATCAATTCAACACATGAATGTTTTCTATGGTTTTTATATATAGATAAAAATGTGATTTTTATTATCGAACAATTTATTTCAAAATATGAATACCATTCAACACATGAATTTCTAAACAACGAATGAATATCAATTCAACACATGAATGTTTTCTATGGTTTTTATATATAGATAAAAATGTGATTTTTATTATCGAACAATTTATTTCAAAATATGAATACCATTCAACACATGAATTTCTAAACAACGAATGAATATCAATTCAACACTTGAATGTTTTCTATGGTTTTTATATATAGATAAAAATGTGATTTTTATTATCGAACAATTTATTTCAAAATATGAATACCATTCAACACATGAATTTCTAAACAACGAATGAATATCAATTCAACACATGAATGTTTTCTATACAATGAATAAATATAGTTTAAGCATATGAAAATAATTCAAACACACACAAATATTATTCAAAATTTCGGCAGCATAACGGCAGGGTAGTTAAACCGGGACCGTCCCTAGTACGGCTCCTCGCTCTACCTTAAAACCTCGCGGTTTTTGACAATGGGGATCATGCATCTAGTTCGCACGCAGGCGGCATGTATATATTTATTTCATTTCCACAAACTAATCCTATGTGGTTTCAACCAAATATTTCTCAACCACAAATGGGTATTTTTCAACCACAATCAACCAATATCAATCATAAACAATCCCAAACAATCATTCGCTATCAATCAATTTTCACAACAATTTCAACCAATAGATATCGTCCATGGTTTGTGGACGAGGGGCGTATATATATATACATATATATATATATATATATATAGCTATTCACTTTCATTTCACACATATATAATATTTTTAAAACAGAAATCTCACCAATAGCTATCCAACTTCACTTAGAGAAATCTTCGCCAATCTCGCCTTTTGTCGATTTGTTGCCCGTATTCTCTACATATGTAAAAATCGAATTTTTACTATGTTATTCAATAAATAAAAATCGAATTTTGACTTCGCTATTCAATATATAAAGATTATATTTTTAATATTTCTATGAGGTAAAAATTATATTTTTATTACTTTAAAAATATAAAAAAAATCATATCTTACTTCTATTCTAAAGTTTAAATCTTTTTCTCTTCTAAAGTTTTTTTTTTAAAATCAAACCAGTTTTAAACTCTTTTCAAAATTCAGTTTTAACCTTTTAAAAATCAATTCAGTTTTTAATCCTTTTAAAAATCAATTCAGTTTTTAATCCTTTTAAAAACTATTTTTAATCCTTAAAAAATCTGTTCGGTTTTTAATCCTTTTACAAAAATCTGTTTTTAAATGTATAAAAAAAAATCAGTTTAAAGTTCTTTTAAAATTCAGTTTTAACTTCCTATTAAAAATCAGTTTTTAATTGCTTTTAAAATCAGTTTTTCTTTTTATAAAAAAAAAACAGTTTTTCTTTGCTTTTAAAATCAGTTTTTAATTGCTTTTAAAATCAGTTTTAAAATCTTTTTCAATCGGAATTTTAAAATGAAAATAAAATAAGATAAAACAATTTACCTTTCTGCGAAGAAGGGGGGGAGATGACGGCCAGGCTCGCGGCAGGAGGCGGAGCAGGGGGTGGCTAGGGTTTCGAACGGGAGGCGACTTCGAGGTCTCGAACGGCTTCGGGGGGGGGGGGGGGGGGGTGTCGGATTGAAGGAGGAGGAGGGAGCGAGTGCAAGGAAGAGGGGGGGAAGAAGATCGGAGGTGGCTGGAGCTTGGTGGAGGAGGTCGTGGCGCTGGCGGCTGCTTTCTTCCCCCTTTTTGTTTTTTGTTTTTTTGTTTTATGTTTACTGAATCGGGGGGGGGGGGGGGGAAGAAGGAGATATAGGAGGGAAAATATTTTTTTTTTATTTAATTTCGCAAATAGGTTGACTTTTACATACGACCTCGAAACGAGGCCCACCGCCTGTCGTCCATAGCGTTTTACCCCCATTCCGAACACAATGGGATATGTATCGTAAGCTGGTTTGATCGTTACAATCAGTTTCCGTTGAAAGGACATTTAAATCCTTATATTGAATTTTAAACGTACATTTCAAATTACCGGGGTCACATACTAACTAGAAAAATTCCAGAAAAATATTTTCTAGTTTTGTATTGACGATACGGTCATAACAAAACTAGTTTCGTCGAATTCTGAGACAGTTTGAAAAATGGCCAATTTCCAGTCGATTAAAATCAACGGAAACTGGTCAAACGCGTTTTCCTTTGCCACGCTCCCATATTGATTCGAAAAATTATGAAATTTGAAACCTAGCAATAACTTGACACTGCGGATCTAACAAAAGTGGTTTCATCGAAATCCGAGGTCGTTTGCAAAATGTCCATTTTAAGGGCCTGAATTCCATAGCGACTATTCAGAATTTTCAACTGGACATATCTTTTGATTCCCGCTATCAAATTTCGATTGGTCGGATTCGTTAGAAAGATATCATCAATTAGATCCTAATGTTTTTGGTTTCACTAAAATCCGGATTGTTTTGCACCCGGTATATTCAATTGAAGTTTGAAATCGAATTATCGAACTACCGCGCTATTTTCAATTCTATATATAATTATAATTAATTATATTCGTTTTCAATTGTCGATTCAAACTCAGTTTTCATCGCCATTATTTAAAATATTTATTTTAAATATTTAAAATCCATTATTTTAGCCAATTTAAAAAATTTTAAATTGGTTCAGATTTTCTGGGTCGTTACAATCTCCCCCACTTAAAACTTTTCGTCCCCGAAAAGGAACAAAGTCGAAAGTGGTTTGATAAATCTACAATCATACAACATAACCAACCAATCCAATTTGTGTCTAACCTTTTTAACTTTTAAAATATATATCTTTTATATATTCAAAAATTATATTTCTAAAACCAGACTATATATATATAATCACAAATACTTTATTTAAAAACATATTACTCCCGACTCGTTCTGAGGCACTTCTGACCCCATCTCTAACGAGTTGTTCTGATTCTGCTATACTCATACTAGGATATTGCTGATCCTATCTGTATAGAGTTACCCGTCCTAGAACACTACTGGTTCTATTTCTGACGAGTTCATTCAAATGTTATATTCCAGAACTAAGCTTAACCAAAGCTCTGATACCACGTTGAGACGACCCGATTTCCCGTTCTCACGGAAACAAGGTTATCTTTGGAATATAACACAGAAACAGATAATAGCAGAACAGAATTAAATAAATACACCAGAATGAACAACAAAATATACTGGATAAAAGTAATCATCAGAGTTACACAGTATACAGGATCTTACTTAGTACAAATACAGTTCAGCTATACATAAATGTCTACAGCGGAAATAAACAAAATATGTACAATAGGAGCTGAACAGCATAAAAAGAAATAAATGATAGAATCCATCTTCAGCTCCAGCTATCCAGAAAGAAGAACCAGCTAACCTGAATACAAGGCTGCCCGTGTAGAAAAAGGGGCACCCGAGTTTGAGTGTGAAACAAACTACGAGTCAGTCATGGGACTGGTATGAGAAATCCACTCAACACATATATAATTGGCTAATCACAGGACCACGCCACTTTCGTGGAACGGGTTTACTCCATTGGATTGCCAGTGCTTTAAAACAAATCTTTCTTTTAAACATCGCTATGCTTTTTATAAAAATGAAACCGTTATAAGACTCAGTTCCCATCACACAATGCAACGCAAACTGGAGGATAGAGTTTTTACCTTATAACGGCCAAGATATGCTTGATACGAATAAAACAAAGGCATTTGATATTATTGCTAGTGTTTATATGTTTTGAAAACAATTTCAAATCATAACTATCAATCATAGACGGCATTAATGCCCCATACCACTATGTCGCCATATATAGGTATACAATCAAAACCGCACGATGTCGTATTTGGAAATTGGATTTCCGTCATGAACCAAGGCAAAAGATAGTCCTTACCGAATTCGAGACTGCCTAGCCCGAGCCTCAGGCAAGTACTCTGTCAAGCCTTAGGATCGTCAGGGCCGGTCCACCGATGTGGATTAAAATGCCTGAACCATACGTTTCCCCGCCCTTTGGGGCGTAAACGAGCCAATGAATGACTCCATCGGACTCGAATCGTCCGATCAAACCGAGGCGCCTCGCAACAGCAACAACCACATAAGTCAAACTCGTCAGGGCGTGTAAAACCACTGACGCCACTTTTAGCTAGGAGGAAACGCAGGCTCTCCCTGAGGTCCTTTCTCCCGTTTCTGGTTCATACCGGGGTGTGAGGCTCGCGAATTCACGTTATACACAAAGCTACGCCACACAGGCGGTGCTTTGATCATCACCACAAGACTTTGCTTTTCAACAGAAGCCCTGATCACTGCATCTTAGCATGCCACACAGGCAATTCACGCCACGCGATTGATGTCCATCGATACACAACCTCTGAGCTCGTGCGTCTCAGAGAAGGGCGTTAAGCAAAAGAATAAATTCTCCGCCGCCAAACAGATGTATATTTAACAGAAATCAATCAACACAGAATAAACTCCAATGTCAGACACACAGTCCATCTACAAGTCCGTTCTGGGTCTGAACGAAACCGGAGGCACTAAATACCTCGCAAACCCATCGATCACCACGTACGTCTGGACGATCACTACTCATTATCCATATTTCGGGATGCCTCCCAATCAGGACCTCGGTTACCATCCAAACGAGGTGAAGATCTCCGGTCTTCGACCCTCGTCTTCATCTTCGACTTTCAATCGTCGGTCAATTATTTGAAATGAGAATTAACTCGGCCTTCTCAAATAATTCACGTATATTTAAAATTTCAAATCAATTTATTTCAATGGTTAAATTATTCGACAACACCAATATTGTTCTTTTAATGTAATTTTCACACCAAACACATTCAACCATCAAAAGCCACACAAATCAAGCAAATTTCAGTTTATTTCCATTCCATATCGCTTATGATATTTTATAACTATTTATCGCTATTTTTATTTATTTTAAAATAGCCATTCTATTCAAAACGACGCTTCGGGCCATAAGGCGGCTGTGGCGCTGTTTTTCTTCAGATTTGATTTACACATATCTGAAAATCTAACCGTTGGATCTTCACAAAATTTACATCATTAGAAAGGTCTTTTCAAAACGATTCCAACAGTTCCAGTTTCGGGAAAATCCGACGGTCGGATCTCCCGGTACAATCGTTTGAATTTTCGATTTCAAATTACGAACTACAGCGTCGTTATTCGATTAAATATATAATTATATATATATATATAAATATAATCGCTTCTGGCGCTGTTTTTCTTCAGATTTGAATTAAACATTCCAGACAATCCAACCGTTGGATTTTTATAAGGTTGGTGCCGTTGGGAAGATATTTCCAAGGCGAACCCGACGGTTGAGGTTTCGGGAAAATCCAATGGTCGGATTTCCCGCACTAGCCGTTTGAAATCACGGTTTCAAAATACGAACTACACGGCCTCGTTTCGTTTTAATTTTATTTATATTTATATATTTATATAAATATAGTTCATTCAATGATTTCCATATCGTTTTCACTTCAAATATTTTTCTAACACCTTAAAATTTTGGAAAATTTCGCCATAACCTCCCCTGCACCGGGAGCATCGGGAAATCGAAAATAGCTTTCCCGGTCCTTCTAATCTCAAAAAGAAAAAGAAAAAGCCAAGCGGCTAGCCAACAAGCTCAAAATCATCACCCAAACAAATCAGTAAATGTGTACCTATTTGTCGGGCATAAAATTTTATTCCTCTTCTCTAGCCCCTTTGCTATAACCTATTCAATGAATATTGCATGCACATATATATACAGTTCTTATCATTTATCAATTTCTATTCGACTTCATATTTGATTTCTATTTGGTTTAAAAACTCCATTCATTCTAATGTTACATAAATAGGTGCAAATCATTTCATTAGCTAATTAATGAATATTTCAACTCATATATGTTTATTTTGAACAAGTGGCTATTTTTAACACTTCACATTTCAACGATTTATGCATACAATAAAAACGTGATTTTTATTGTAAAACAATTCATTTCAAAACACTATTTTTCTATATAGTTCATATAGGTGACAAAATAGGATTTTTATCATAAAACAATTTCTTTTTAAAATGAGATTATTTTACACAGTTCATATAGTCGATAAAAGGTGATTTTTATTATCAAACAATTTATTTCAAAATATGAATACCATTCAACACATGAATTTCTAAACAACGAATAAATATCAATTCAACACATGAATGTTTTCTATAGTTCCTATATATAGATAAAAATGTGATTTTTATTATCGAACAATTTATTTCAAAATATGAATACCATTCAACACATGAATTTCTAAACAACGAATGAATATCAATTCAACACATGAATGTTTTCTATAGTTCCTATATATAGATAAAAATGTGATTTTTATTATCGAACAATTTATTTCAAAATATGAATACCATTCAACACATGAATTTCTAATCAACGAATGAATATCAATTCAACACATGAATGTTTTCTATGGTTTCTATATATAGATAAAAATGTGATTTTTATTATCGAACAATTTATTTCAAAATATGAATACCATTCAACACATGAATTTCTAAACAACGAATGAATATCAATTCTACACATGAATGTTTTCTATGGTTTTTATATATAGATAAAAATGTGATTTTTATTATCGAACAATTTATTTCAAAATATGAATACCATTCAACACATGAATTTCTAAACAACGAATGAATATCAATTCAACACATGAATGTTTTCTATGGTTTTTATATATAGATAAAAATGTGATTTTTATTATCGAACAATTTATTTCAAAATATGAATACCATTCAACACATGAATTTCTAATCAACGAATGAATATCAATTCAACACATGAATGTTTTCTATAGTTTCTATATATAGATAAAAATGTGATTTTTATTATCGAACAATTTATTTCAAAATATGAATACCATTCAACACATGAATTTCTAAACAACGAATGAATATCAATTCAACACATGAATGTTTTCTATGGTTTTTATATATAGATAAAAATGTGATTTTTATTATCGAACAATTTATTTCAAAATATGAATACCATTCAACACATGAATTTCTAAACAACGAATGAATATCAATTCAACACATGAATGTTTTCTATAGTTTTTATATATAGATAAAAATGTGATTTTTATTATCGAACAATTTATTTCAAAATATGAATACCATTCAACACATGAATTTCTAAACAACGAATGAATATCAATTCAACACATGAATGTTTTCTATGGTTTTTATATATAGATAAAAATGTGATTTTTATTATCGAACAATTTATTTCAAAATATGAATACCATTCAACACATGAATTTCTAAACAACGAATGAATATCAATTCAACACATGAATGTTTTCTATGGTTTTTATATATAGATAAAAATGTGATTTTTATTATCGAACAATTTATTTCAAAATATGAATACCATTCAACACATGAATTTCTAAACAACGAATGAATATCAATTCAACACATGAATGTTTTCTATGGTTTTTATATATAGATAAAAATGTGATTTTTATTATCGAACAATTTATTTCAAAATATGAATACCATTCAACACATGAATTTCTAAACAACGAATGAATATCAATTCAACACATGAATGTTTTCTATGGTTTTTATATATAGATAAAAATGTGATTTTTATTATCGAACAATTTATTTCAAAATATGAATACCATTCAACACATGAATTTCTAAACAACGAATGAATATCAATTCAACACATGAATGTTTTCTATGGTTTTTATATATAGATAAAAATGTGATTTTTATTATCGAACAATTTATTTCAAAATATGAATACCATTCAACACATGAATTTCTAAACAACGAATGAATATCAATTCAACACATGAATGTTTTCTATACAATGAATAAATATAGTTTAAGCATATGAAAATAATTCAAACACACACAAATATTATTCAAAATTTCGGCAGCATAACGACAGGGTAGTTAAACCGGGACCGTCCCTAGTACGGCTCCTCGCTCTACCTTAAAACCTCGCGGTTTTTGACAATGGGGATCATGCATCTAGTTCGCACGCAGGCGGCATGTATATATTTATTTCATTTCCACAAACTAATCCTATGTGGTTTCAACCAAATATTTCTCAACCACAAATGGGTATTTTTCAACCACAATCAACCAATATCAATCATAAACAATCCCAAACAATCATTCGCTATCAATCAATTTTCACAACAATTTCAACCAATAGATATCGTCCATGGTTTGTGGACGGGGGGCGTATATATATATATATATATATATATAGCTATTCACTTTCATTTCACACATATATAATATTTTTAAAACAGAAATCTCACCAATAGCTATCCAACTTCACTTAGAGAAATCTTCGCCAATCTCGCCTTTTGTCGATTTGTTGCCCGTATTCTCTACATATGTAAAAATCGAATTTTTACTATGTTATTCAATAAATGAAAATCGAATTTTGACTTCGCTATTCAATATATAAAGATTATATTTTTAATATTTCTATGAGGTAAAAATTATATTTTTATTACTTTAAAAATATAAAAAAAAATCATATCTTACTTCTATTCTAAAGTTTAAATCTTTTTCTCTTCTAAAGTTTTTTTTTTAAAATCAAACCAGTTTTAAACTCTTTTCAAAATTCAGTTTTAACCTTTTAAAAATCAATTCAGTTTTTAATCCTTTTAAAAATCAATTCAGTTTTTAATCCTTTTAAAAACTGTTTTTAATCCTTAAAAAATCTGTTCGGTTTTTAATCCTTTTACAAAAATCTGTTTTTAAATGTATAAAAAAAATCAGTTTAAAGTTCTTTTAAAATTCAGTTTTAACTTCCTATTAAAAATCAGTTTTTAATTGCTTTTAAAATCAGTTTTTCTTTTTATAAAAAAAAACAGTTTTTCTTTGCTTTTAAAATCAGTTTAAAATCAGTTTTAAAATCTGTTTTAAAATCTTTTTCAATCGGAATTTTAAAATGAAAATAAAATAAGATAAAACAATTTACCTTTCTGCGAAGAAGGGGGGGAGATGACGGCCAGGCTCGCGGCAGGAGGCGGAGCAGGCGGTGGCTAGGGTTTCGAACGGGAGGCGACTTCAAGGTCTCGAACGGCTTCGGGGGGGGGGGGGGTGTCGGATTGAAGGAGGAGGAGGGAGCGAGTGCAAGGAAGAGGGGGGGAAGAAGATCGGAGGTGGCTGGAGCTTGGTGGAGGCGGTCGTGGCGCTGGCGGCTGCTGCTGCTTTCTTCCCCTTTTTTTTTTTGTTTTATATTTACTGAATCGGGGGGGGGGGGGGCAAGAAGGAGATATAGGAGGGAAAATATTTTTTTTATTATTTAATTATTTAATTTCGCAAATAGGTTGACTTTTACATACGACCTCGAAACGAGGCCCACCGCCTGTCGTCCATAGCGTTTTACCCCCATTCCGAACACAATGGGATATGTATCGTAAGCTGGTTTGATCGTTACAATCAGTTTCCGTTGAAAGGACATTTAAATCCTTATATTGAATTTTAAACGTACATTTCAAATTATCGGGGTCACATACTAACTAGAAAAATTCCAGAAAAATATTTTCTAGTTTTGTATTGACGATACGGTCCTAGCAAAACTAGTTTCGTCGAATTCTGAGACCGTTTGAAAAATGGCCAATTTCCAGTCGATTAAAATCAACGGAAACTGGTCAAACGCGTTTTCCTTTGCCACGCTCCCATATTGATTCAAAAAATTATGAAATTTGAAACCTAGCAATAACTTGACACTGCGGATCTAACAAAAGTGGTTTCATCGAAATCCGAGGTCGTTTGCAAAATGTCCATTTTAAGGGCCTGAATTCCATAGCGACTATTCAGAATTTTCAACTGGACATATCTTTTGATTCCCGCTATCAAATTTCGATTGGTCGGATTCGTTAGAAAGATATCATCAATTAGATCCTAATGAATTTGGTTTCACTAAAATCCGGATTGTTTTGCACCCGGTATATTCAATTGAAGTTTGAAATCGAATTATCGAACTACCGCGCTATTTTCAATTCTATATATAATTATAATTAATTATATTCGTTTTCAATTGTCGATTCAAACTCAGTTTTCATCGCCATTATTTAAAATATTTATTTAAAATATTTAAAATCCATTATTTTAGCCAATTTAAAAAAATTTAAATTGGTTCAGATTTTCTGGGTCGTTACAATATCACCATATAACTCCACCCATAGTACACGCAACCAGGCAAACCCATATATTAGCAACTACCCATATGACTTCTCAACCACAAAGCTCCTCCAAACAACACATCCTGCCTTGCTCCATGCTGTACACTTCCACGGCAAAACCCCTCTCGCACTCTCCCAAAATGAAGTCCCTTGTTGCTGAAATGAAGAGCCAGGATCTCGTTCCACTGAATATTAATGTTTGAAATATAGTTTCAGATCTAGTTTTGAGTTACTGGTTTTTCTTTTTGCTTCAGGAAAAATGAATGAGGCGCTCTATTTATAGAGAATGGGAACTTAACGCTTAAGGAATAGGCAAAATAGGGTTGGTATGGGCTTCAGTAGGTTTGAAGACTTTTTGATTTGATTACACCTGCCTTATATAGATAGAGACGTGATACTTTCCTTCCAGCATGGTGTTGAAATGAAAGAACTAGCTAGGTGATAACTTAGGGTTATGGATGTGTACTGTGTAGGATTAATATTTAATCAAAGATTTGACATTCGAGATATTTTGCAAACACATTACTGTAGTAAAGTATGGCCGATACCTTGCTTTGCTTTCAAATGGTACAACCTAGGGACCTATTTTCCAATGCAGATGATGGGCAGCCATATTCGAATTTAATTGGATTCGATGCGAGGGTTATTTTCAACTGTAGATTGAGCAGATAGGTTTGTTTTATATGATTAGGTTCGTGCGGTGTTCATTTCATGAAATTCCGGTCATCTATGAAAAGCTATGGACAGAGATAAAAATACCGTTGTGACCAGCAACACCCCACGATCCCAAAAATATAATAATACCGGTAGATTGACTCGTATTTTGAAATCCCGAAATACCGATACAGGGTGCACAATACTCCAAATAAAAAGTTGCATATTTAATTTATTAAAAATTACAGAAAAATTTTAAAAATTAAATTATTGCTGCGCCTCAAAAGAATCCTGTCCCGATTTGCACCCGATATCAAGTTATATTCGAATAACTATTACGGTCGATACACGATTTCACAACGACTTTTTAAATATTTGATTTGGACATATCTTTCAGTCTGTACGACTAAATCTTGATTTTTCACTTCTGTTAGAAAGATACATTTCAACAGATTCCAGCGTTTCTCGTTTCGAAGAAATCCGATTCAAAACGAGTCCGGTACACTCAGTTGAAGTTCAGAACGTTAAATTACGAACTGCAGAGTCGTTCTAAGCTCGTTTATAATTAATATATTTTTATATACGTTCAACTTCGTTTTAATCCATTTATATCCTGAATTCAATATTTAAACTGTTTTAAATATTCAAATACGAACCGACAAAAATGCGGGACGTTACATAATGTGTCTTGTTCTCGATTCTGTAAACCAAAGCTCTGATACCAAATGTGACGGCCGGGAGTTTCTCTCGATCCGAATCAGTCGTTAAACCGATCTAGACCGTTCGAAACCCCTGATCATTTGAGAACAGGACAAATCAGAACGCAAACGGAAGAACATTTCATTGCTATTACAACAATTCCATCAGATACAAGAATTTACAGAGTATAAATGAATAAATTACATTCGATAAATATCAGAGATTTAAATACAGTACTGCAGCGGAAAAATATAATACAAAGCACAACTGAAAGTAATACGCGGATACAGAGCTTTCCGAGCATCGTTCCAGCTGTAAATCAGGATCCTGTGAATATAAATCTGCAAAACCAAAACTACTAGCTGCCCGTGTCGAAAATATGGGCACCCAGAGTTTAGTTTAAAACAATAAACTCCAGGTCAGTCATGTGACTGGTGTGAGAACTAAAACAGTTATTTAAAACTTTACTTTAAAAGAGAATAATTCAAGGGACCACGCCGTATAACACGGAACGGGTTTCCTCCCAAGAATACCAGTGCATAGAATAAACAACGCAATGCTTTTTCGAAAAATGAAGCTATTATAAGTCCCAGGTCCCATCACACAATGCAACGCAAGCCGGAGGATAGGGTTTTACCTTATAACAGCCAAACATGCTTGGTACGTTTAAAACGAATCATTTGATACTATTATAAGTGTATAGTATCAAAACAATTTCAATCATAAATATAAATCATAGGCGACATGAATGTCCCATACCACTATGTCGCCATACTAGTTCTACAAATAAAACTGTAATACACGTATCGGAAATTGGGTTTCCGCCATGAGTCGAGGCAAGGGGCAAGCTCCTCTCCACGTTCGAGACACTCTAGCAAATGTCTCAGAGCTACGCACTCTGGGCAACCCTGGATGCTTCAGGGCCGGTCCTCTCTTACGTTTGAGGATTGGAAATTCCTGAACACACGTTTCCCGGTCCTTACAGACCTAAAATCGAGGTGCCTCATCCAACAACCACATAGTTGAAAAGTATATAAATGTCAGGGCTGGTAAGTCACTGACACCACCAAAGCTGGAAAGAAACGTCGTGCTCTCCCTGCAGTCCATATCCCGTTTTTAACTCATACCGAGGTGTGAGGCTCGCGAATTCACGTTATACACAAAGCTGCCACATAGGCTGTGCTTTGATCATCAACCACAAGACTTTGCTTTTCAACAGAAGCCTTGATCCATGCAACTCCGCATGCCACATAGGCAATTCATGCCATGCGATTGATATCTATCGATATATAACCTCTAAGCTCGTACGTCTCAGAGAAGGGCGTTAAGCAAGAGAATAAATTCTCCGCTGCCAACAGATATATATTTAACAGAAATCAATCAACACAGAATAAAATCCAATGTCAGACACACAATCCATTTACAAGTTCGTTCTGGGTCTGAACGAAACCGGAGGCACTTTCCTTGCATATCCATCCATCTCCAAGTACGTCTGGACGACCACTAACTGATTCCCTCATCTTGGGTGTACAGCCCAATCAAGATCATCAATAATCACCCAAACGATGTGAAGACTTCCGGTCTTCAACCACCATCTTCATCTTCGACTTCTCGTCGAATCGGTCATTCAGAATGGGTATAAACCCGGCCTTTCCGAACAACCCGCGTATATTAAAAACAAATGTTACACAGACACTACATACGCCTCATGTGACGACCGGGAATTTCGCTCGATCTGAATCAGTCGTTAAACTGATCTAGACCGTTCGAAACCCCTGAACGTTGAGAACATGACAAATCAGAACACAAACAGAAGAACATTTCATTGTATATTACAACAATGCATCAGATTACAAGAATATACAGAGTATAAATGAATAAATATTACACAGAAATAACAGAGATTTAAATTACATTTAAATACATAGCAGCGGAAAATAATACGAAGCACAACTGAAGGTGATATACGGATACAGAGCTTTCCGGATATCATTCCAGCTGTAAACCAGGATCCTGTGAATATAAATCTGCAAAACCAAAACTACTAGCTGCCCGTGCGGAAAATAGGGGCACCCAGAGTTTAGGTTAAAACAATAAACTCTAGGTCAGTCATGTGACTGGTGTGAGAACTAAAACAGTTATTTAAAACTTTACTTTAAAAGAGAGTAATTCAAGGGACCACGCCGTATAACACGGAACGGGTTTCCTCCCAAGAATACCAGTGCATAAAATAAACAACGCAATGCTT
Source organism: Allium sativum (assembly GCA_030737875.1). Taxonomy (NCBI): domain Eukaryota; kingdom Viridiplantae; phylum Streptophyta; class Magnoliopsida; order Asparagales; family Amaryllidaceae; genus Allium; species Allium sativum. The sequence continues at coordinate 80,246,262 of CM060918.1, forward strand.
TTTCGAAAAATGAAGCTATTATAAGACCCAGGTCCCATCACACAATGCAACGCAAGCCGGAGGATAGGGTTTTCCCTTATAATAGCCAAACATGCTTGGTACGTTTAAAACAAATCATTTGATACTATAATAAGTGTATAGTGTCAAAACAATTTCAATCATAAATATAAATCATAGACGGCATAGTATCCCATGCTACTATGTCGCCATACTAGGCTCTACAAATAAAGCCGCAATACACGTATTGGAAATTGGATTTCCGTCATGAGTCGAGGCAAGGGGCAAGCTCCTCTCCGCGTTCGAGACACTCTAGCAAATGCCTCAGGGTTACGCACTCTGGGCAACCCCGGATCTTCAGGGCCGGTCCTCACTTACGTTAGAGGATTAATTATGCCTGAACACACGTTTCCCGGTCCTTACAGACCTATAATCGAGGCGCCTCATCCAACAACCACATAGGTGAAAAGTATATAAATGTCAGGGCTGGTAAGTCACTGACACCACGAAAGCTAGAAAGAAACGTCGTGCTCTCCCTGCAGTCCGTATCCCGTTTTTAACTCATACCGAGGTGTGAGGCTCGCGAATTCACGCTATACACAAAGCTTCCACGTAGGCCGTGCTTTGATCATCAACTACAAGACTTTGCTTTTCAACAGAAGCCTTGATCATTGCATCTTAGCGTGCCACACAGGCAATTCATGTCATGCGACTGATGTCCATCGATATACAACCTCTGAGCTCGTACGTCTCAGAGAAGGGCGTTAAGCAAAAGAATAAATTCTCCACCGCCAAACAGATGTATACTTAATGGAAATCAATCAACACAGAATAAAATCCAATGTCAGACACACAATCCATTTACAAGTCCGTTCTGGGTCTGAACGAAACCGGAGGCACTTTCCTCGTGTATCCATCCATCTCCAGGTACGTCTGGACGACCACCAACTATTTCCATCCTCTCGGGTGTACAGTACAATCAGGATCGTCAGTAATTATCCAAACGATGTGAAGACTTCCGGTCTTCGACCACCGTCTTCATATTCAACGAATCGTCGAATCGGTTATTCAGAATGGGTGTAAACCCGGACTTTCCGAACAACCCGCGTATATTAAAAACAAATGCTACACAAACTCAACATACGCCTCATTCCAATTCATTAGTCACTAACCGCAGATTAGCAAGAGAACAATTTCCCAAACATTAACCCCGAAGGCCGAAACCAACATCAGATCAATACCCAGGAAACCATTCTTCTTAGCCAACCTACAGCTAGTTTCTAAATTCCACATTCTTAGGGAAAAGTTCCCATTAATTTTATCCAAGATAAATTCTTTAAAATTTATCCTGTAATCTTCCTTTGGATGTCATTTAAAACCAAATTATGGTTTTCCAACTAGTCGAGATTAGCGAACCACAACGAAGTAATTATTTATTTTATTTCCCAATCCCAACCTATTCATCCCATGAAGAAAAACTGGTAATACTCCATATCTAACACCGTGGTGTTATCGGTAAAATTAATTACCATTTCACGTTCAAATATAGTTAAAGATTTAACTATCGCTTTGGAGCAAAACTGGTAATACTCCATTCTCGCTCATTTCTAAATTTGATGATTTAGATTATGGATTCACATTTCAATCTAATTGCAGATTCATTAGAACTCCTTTTACTGGGTTAAAGAACTAGGTGTTATTTAAAACACAGTTCACGACAAACCCAAATCACATTCTATTTGTTATCGGGTTAAAGAACTAGTGTTATTTAAAACACTGTTCTCGATAAACCCATTTCAAATTCAATCAAATATATTAGAAATTCCGATTATTTAAAACCCCTTTTTAAATCTAATTCATTTATTTAAAAATAATTGGGTTTTAAATTTAGTTCAAAACCGGTTCATTTTGATAAAAATCTATTTTTATCATTTCAAATATGGGGTTTTTCACCCCAAATTTTCCCAAATCATTTCTTATGATTTTGCATAAATTATTTATATTTTTAATAATTTTATCAAGGCCCGTACAGTCGATTTCCAACAACGGCCATCGAACTGCACCTATAGCGACCTTTTTCGAATTTGATTTGGACGTATCTCCAAATCCAACCGTTAGATTTCAAATTTCTAATATTCGTTAGAAAGCTCTTTTCGATACGAACCCAATGGTTCCGGTTTTAGGAGAATCCGACGGTCGGATCTCCCGTAATGTCCGTTTGAAATAAATGGTCGAAATTCACGAACTACCGCGGCGCGGCGCGTTCTATTCAGGCCATTATATTATATATATAATATATATAATATATATTTCGTCGATTTCTATTTAAAACGAATTATATAAATAGTTTAAATTCGTTTCAAAAGCCATTTCAACTTCCATTTCTATTTAAATCAAAATTGAATTCTTCTTTATAAATTCGTTTTAAAATTCATTTCTATTCAATTCAAATTTCAATTCAATTTGAATTCATTTCAATTCGCTTTTGATTCAATTCAAAGTGGTTTTCTATTCGATTCATTTCGAAATCGATATATATTCAATTCATTTCGAAACCGTTATATATTCAATTCATTTCGAAACCGTTATATATTCAGTTCATTTCGTTTTCTATTTGAATCAAATTCATTATATATTCAGTTGAAATTAAATTCGTTTTATATTCAATTCGAATTCAATTCCTTATATATTCAATTCGAATTCGTTTTCTATTCAATTTGATTCAAATTTCATTTCAAAATATTCGATTTCGAAATCACTTTTCAACATCATTTTAAAATGATTAAAATCGATATGAATATCGTTCACGTCAAAATGGCGTCAATCTAATCAACACGGCTTCATATATTTCTATTTTCAAATATTCTATTTCAAAATATTTTTATTCAATACACGACTCTATCTTTTTGTCAACACACGACTAATCTCAACGAATGAGTACCGTCCACGTGTGACTATTTTGTTATTTAATATATTTTATGACAATTAAGGTATCTATCGTTTGATATTAAATCAGACTCCAACCGTAAATTAGTAAGAGAACGATTCCCTGAATATTTACCCCGAAGGCCGAAACCAACATCAGATTAATATCCAGGAGACCACTCATCTTATCTATTTTCCAGTCAGTTTCTAATTTTATATATGATAAAGATGTAGATTTTATTTTAAAAATATTTCGTTCAACACATGACTAATCTCAACGGATGAGTACAGTCAACACATGAACCTTTATATTATATTGATAAAGACGTAATTTTTATTATAAAAATATTTCGTTCAACACATGACTAATCTCACGAATGAGTACAGTCAACACATGAACCTTTATATTGATAAAGATGTAAATTTTATTATAAAAATATTTCGTTCAACACATGACTAATCTCACGAATGAGTACAGTCAACACATGAACCTTTATATTATATTGATAAAGATGTAAATTGGAATGAGGCCCAATCAATCACCATATAATGTTAATCATATTGATTTTCATACATCACATGTATATAATAGCATTGAAAAATAATCAACCATCAACCAAAGTGCACTACACTGTATAAGCATCAAATATAGATATCTAACGCTTATAACAACCTGTCAATCAATCGATCGACATATTTAATCAGTCAGGATGAGTGAACTTTAAATTTCATCCCAACACCCGTGTAGGGTTTCAAACAATCAAACACAGATTTTATTCGTGGAGTTGGGCGATGTGTGAAATTTATCGTCCCAATCAATGTCAGTCAAATCAGTGTACATAAACAAACCGTCCGGTTTGTAAATGAATATTTTATTTTATTCACTTCACGTTAAAAATTATATTTTTAACGATAAAACATTTTATTTCAACATATGAATTTCTATTCAGTTCATTTATTCAATAAAAATGATATTTTTATTTTTCTTACATATTTTAGAAAATTTCGGCGGCATAACGGCAATATACTAGAAACGGGACGAGGCCTAGCCTTATCCCCGGTCTAGTGAAGGCCCACGCCATTCACACATCAATCAAATCCATTCATTCTCACCAAACAATTCAATTTCAATCAAATAATCTAATTAATTTTTGAAATCAAACAATTTAACAAACAAACCATCCATGGTCTGTGGATGACGGGTGTCGGGTGCTACTAAACACCGTCTGCATCCTAGTTTATATTTATAACTATAATAGAAATTGAAGAGTGAGAAGTTCTCACCGAAAGCTATCCTAGCTCCATGGCTCTTCTTTGATAGAAATCTTCTTCATTATCCCATCTTCGTTGCCCGTAGTCACTATATATATATAAATCACACATTTTTATATTTCGTTGTCTTTAAAATAAAAATCATATTTTTATTTATTCACTTTCAATTTAAAAGTCATATTTTTATAATCACTTCATATATTTAAAAATCGAATTTTTATTCCGTTATTCAATATATAAAAATCGAATTTTTATTTCTCTATTTTCTTTATAAAGATCTCGCCTTTATAAAAATAAAGTTTTCGCCTTTATAAAAATAAAGTTTTCGCCTTTATAAAAATAAAGTTTTCGCCTTTATAAAAATAAAGTTTTCGTTTTATTACACTACATATATAAAGGTGATAATTTTTCCTATCTTACCTATATAAAAATTATATTTTTATACTTCCTATGATGTAAAAATTATATTTTTACTTTAAAAATATCATATCTTACATCTCTTACTAAATAAAAATTTCGTCTTTTCTATTTTAAAGATCACATCTTTTCTTTTATAAAGTTTAAATCTTTTAAAAAAAAATCAGTTTTTAAACAAACAAAAAAAAAACAGTTTTTAAACTTAAAATCGAAATTAGTTTTAAACTTTAAAATAAAAACAGTATTTAATCTCTTTTTTTTTCAGTTTATATAAAACAAAAATAAAATAATAAAAAAAAGGGAGAAAAGACTTACAGGGGGGGGGGGTTCTTGGCGTCGGCGCCAACCAGTGGTGGCGCGGGGGCTCGAGTTCGGTGGTGTCGGATGTGGGTGAGGCTGCGACGCCTGCTGTGGCATTGGACGGGGAGGACGACGGGTCCAGATAGGGGAGCGTCGCGATTTTCTGGGGGAGGCTCGAGTTCGAGAGGAGAGAGGGAACGAAGAAGAAAAGGAGGAGGAGATGAGGGAGGGGCGGCGACTCCCTGGGCGCGGTGGCCATCGATGGCCAGCGACGACTTAGGGCTCCGCCCTTTGGTTTTCCTTTTTTTTTTTTTCGATTCTGAATTGAAAGAGAAAAAAATAAAGGGGGGGGGGGGGGCAGAGTTAAAAAGGGGAAGTTATTTTTTTTATTTTTATTTTATTTAATTATTTTATTCGTCCTAAAGTTGACTTTTACATACGACCTCGAAACGAGGCCCACCGCCTGTCATCCATAGCGTTTCACCCCCATTCCGAACACAATGGGATATGTATCGCAAGCTGATTCGATTGCTTTGATCAGTTTCCGTTGAATTTACATTTAAATCACTATATTGAGTTTTAAACGTACATTTCAAATTACCGGGGTCACATACTAACTAGAAAAATTCCTGAAAAATATTTTCTAGCTTCGTGTTGCCGATACGGTTCTAACAAAACTAGTTTCGTCGAATTCTGAGACCGTTGGAAAAATGGCCATTTTCCAGTCGATTAAAATCAACTGAAACTGGTCAAACGCGTTTTCCTTTGCCACGCTCACAAATTGATTCGAAAAATTATGAAATTTGAAACCTAGCAATAACTCGACATCACGGACCCAACAAAACTGGTTTCGTCGAAATCCGAGGTCGTTTGCAAAATGTCCATTTTTAAGGGCCTGAATTCCATAGCGACTATTCAGAATTTTCAACTGGACATATCTTTTGATTCTCGCTACGAAATTTTGATTTTTCGGATTCGTTGAAAAGATATTATCAATTAGATACTATGATTTTTGGTTTCACTAAAATCCAGATTGTTTTGCACCCGGTATATTCAATTGAAGTTTGAAATCGAATTATCGAACTACCGGGCCATTTTCAATTCTATTTATAATTATATATAATTATTTATATTCTAACGACGACGTATATAATATATACGTTCGAATTATATTCAAAATAAATTTCTCTTCGATATTATTTAAAATAGTTCATTTTAAATATCCTAAATTCGCTAAAATTGCCAAAATAAAAATTTTAAACTGGCCCAGATTTTCCGGGTTATTACACCTCATTCCAATTCAGCAGCCACTAACCGCAAATTAGCAAGAGAACAATTTCCCAAATATTAACCCCGAAGGCCGAAACCAACATCAGATCAATACCAGGAAACCATTCTTCTTGGCTAACCTACAGCTAGTTTCTAAATTCCACATTCTTAGGGAAAGGTTCCCATTAATTTTATCCAAGATAAATTCTTTAAAATTTATCCTTTAATCTTCCTTTGGATGTCGTATTAAACCAAATTATGGTTTTCCAAACTAGTCGAGATTAGCGAACCACCCTGAAGTAATTATTTATTTTATTTCCCAATCCCAACCTATTCATCCCATGAAGAAAAACTGGTAATACTCCATATCTAACACCACGGTGTTATCGGTAAAATTAATTACCGTTTCACGTTCAAATCTAATTAAAGATTTAACTATTGTTTTGGAGCAAAACTGGTGATACTCCATTCTCGCTCATTTGCCAAATTTGATAATTTAAATTATCAATTCACATTTCAATCTAATTGCAGATTCATTAAAACTCCTTTTACTGGGTTAAAGGACTAGTGTCTTTTAAAACACAGTTCACGACAAACCCAAATTACATTCTATTTATTATCGGGTTAAAGAACAAGTGTTATTTAAAACACTGTTCACGATAAACCCACAAATCACTTCTAATTTAATTTCAATCAAATGTATTAGAAATTCCAATTATTTAAAACCCCTTTTTAAAACCAATTTATTTATATTTAAAAATAGTAGGGTTTTAATTTTAGTTCAAAATTAGTTCATTTCTATAAAAATCTATTTTTATCTTTTCAAATATGGGGTTTTTCATCCCAATTTTTCCCAAATCATTTCTTATGATTTTACACAAATTATTACTATTTTTAATAATTTTATCATGGCCCGTACAGTCGATTTCCATCAACGGCCATCGAACTGCACTTACAACGACCTTTTTCAAATTTGATTTGGATGTATCTCCACATCCAACCGTTAGATTTAAAATTTCTAATATTCGTTAGAAAGATCTTTTCGATACGAACCCAATGGTTCCAGTTTTAGGAGAATCCGACGGACGGATCTCCCGCAATGTCCGTTCGAAATCAATGGTCGAAATTCGCGAACTGCCGCGGCGCGACGCGTTCTATTCAGGCCATTATATTATATATATTATATATATAATATATATTTCGTTAATTTCTATTTAAAACGAATTTTATAAATAGTTTTAAATTCGTTTCAAAAACAATTTCTGTTGTATATGACGTAATTGTATACACAATTATATGATTTTTGTTTGATGATAACAACCAAACATATATAATTATAATGTGTTTGTAACAGTACTGTTTCATTTATTCATCACAGACAGGAGTATGATATTTATATTTAAACAGAATACACCAGTACAGAAGTTCAAATATTTACATAGTATTTTTAAACAAAATATTTTATTTCAATATTTAAACAGTACAATTTGACTACTCCGCTATTTGTTTATCTCAGTAATACATTACATTGCATATACATTTCATTTACAGTACACAGCTCCTCTCACACTCAGTCATATATGTATATATACATTCACTCATATACACAATCAACACTGACACTCTCATTCACTGTCTTCAGTCTTCTGTCTTCACAGCTCTTAGTCAGTCCAGTCACCATCTGCTTACCTGTCACAATAGAAACACACACAGTATCTAGAATAAAAATAATATTCTAATTTCTAGCAAATATTTTTTTATTTTTAAAATTTTATTTTCCTCAGTTTTCTGGCGTGTTTCTCATCAATTTTCATGACTTGATCTGATTTTTCTGCGTCTAGGCAGACAGTTTGTATATGTACAGGGACAGTTTTTTTTTTTGAATGGCTGCATATACACACGTGTATATATATACACATGTGCATTACCACGCCAATTTAGTGTGCAACTGAGGAGTAGCCACGTGGACCATCTCGACTCAGTGCGCATATGAAAATAACTCAATGTAAAGTCAACAACAACATCAAATAGTTGAGACAGCAAATAAATGGTCGAGTTCATAACATCAATAAGAAAGCAAAGTACAGGTTACATGGCAATAGCCAAATTAACGTGGACTGTAAATGTGCATAAATGAAGATCGAGCTCAGGTGGTTCAACACAACATGGCGCATACAAGTGCTACAAGCAAGGCAGTAATATACAAAGCTCAAGTGTCCGAGCATGGTCAATCAAAATGCAACATATTAGCAAGCCAGCAAGCAAGCATGTACAAGTTAAAGTGGCATGGCAATTTTTTCAACCAAGTTCAAGTTTATGTTGGGATGTGCATGCATAAGTTGCGTCAGGTTCAAGACAGTGATGTGCAAGATGAACAAGCAAACATGGCAGATTAGTTTTTTTTTAATTACGGGAGCACAAGCATGAGCAAGTGGACAAAGCAACAATGATCAATATACAATGATGTTTCAGTTCATAGCAGTAAAGCAAAATAAGTGGTCAAACCAGCATGTGCAACACAAGTGTACAAGACACAAAGAACATGAAAGCAGAGGTATCAAAACAAGTGCATGAACATATATATGATAACAGTATACAAACAAGTGCAAAAATAGTGGTGATGCATTCACAGCAATATAAGTGAGAAACATGCAAGTGTGATGAAATTCTAAAATAAACACAGCATGCAAAAGTGGCAAGAAAAATTTCAGATTTAAACAAATCAATATGGATTTTTTTTACAAGAAATGGTTCAATTTTTTATTTGGCAAATCAGCAATTTTTATTTGGCAAGCATGTTGAAATATTTCCAATGATCGTGATACTCTTTTGGACAAAAATATGATCAAAGTGTCTCATACTTGGCAAATGCATATGATTCATAAACAAATTGCAGAATACATGGTGTATACAGTCAGCAAAGTGAAGCATAAAGTTTGGCAAAGATTTTAAACAATATTATGGGATACTATCACTTATTTGATTTCCAGAAATGAAATATTAATATATGGCAAGAAAGTTCTTTGATTTATTTTTAGAAAGTATTCATTGTGTTCTTGGTTATTTATCACTCAACATTTCGAAATCCATTGTGGACAAGAATTCAGTTATCTCGGAAACTTATCATCTCAGAAAATCAAGCAACAAATATATTTCCAGAATTTGTCTGAGCAAAAGAGGAAAGCAGTTATCTTTTGGAAAACACAGTGGATTCAAATGGTTCATGTTTCAAATCTTTGCAAAATGGCAAGTCAAAGTTGTGCTTGAAAATTTTTATTCTAAAAATACACAGATCAGAATAAGGAAGAAATCTCAAATACTTCTTTTATGATTGATGCTAAAAGTAGCAAAAGTTTAATGGGCATTGTTTCAAGTATATCATTTTTGGCAAGTGCAAATTAGAATTCAAGCCAGAAAATCACAAACCAAGTTCTCAATTACACATGGCAGAAAACATTCAAGTACAAGAGTTTTTTTTTTGCCAAAGTGGACAAGCACAAAAATGTAGCAAAGGAAACAAATTCAGCATGGCAAAAATTTCAGCAATCATGTTTCATATGATTTCCATTTTAGTTTTTTTTTAAAACACAGTGGAATTTTGGCAAGGATGAAAATAGTAAAGAATGTTTGCAAGTGATTTCAGGAATCAACCCACAAGTTTTTGGCAAAGTTTTTAAATATTTCCAGTTTTAAACAAAGACATCTTTGGGCAAGTGTTTCTCTGAATTCAAATACGTCAAGGTCTTTAATGTGTCCAAAATCCAGTGATCGAATTAAGAAATCACGCAAACTTTAAAAAGTCAAAGGAATCATGGAAACAAAGGGTGACAATCTAGCAACCCAAATCAAATCAAATCATTTCTGAAATCAGAGTTGTTTAGGGTTTTAATCTACCCTATAAATAACACCATATCATCATTGGCTGTGGTATCGAAAATCAACAACAACTCGAGAGCAAAAATAAGAAAAATTATTTCCAGAGAAACTTACAAGATTTTGATCGAGCAAGTTCCCAAATCATAGAGAAGAAAGCCGCAAGTGTTTAATCCATCAGAGATTTAATTTCTTCATCAAGTATCAATTCGTATTTGGGGAAGAACAGAGAAACCCTAGATTGAGACCGCCGCCATTTTCAATACTCAGAAGACAAGAGATCAGGTGAACTCAAATAAAATGGGCCGACACTTTTAACCATTGGCTAGGCCATGTTTTAATACAAAGGGGGTTGTTTTGAATCATTTAGTTAATATAGGGTTTCTCCTTTTTATTTTGTGTTTTGTTGTAATTTCTTTTGTAAAACAATCTGAACAGTTTACTAGTCTGTCAAACTAGGGGTTACTAACTACGGGGTTGTAGCCAGGGTAAATCTGATCTTGGGGGCAAAGATCAGTCAGGGTTTTTAGTATAGGGTTAATACAGCAGCAGGTATTGCGAGTGTACAAAACTGTATAGGCGGTTAGCGAGGGTCGCGAGTCTGTAAGTTTGTGTATGCAGGAGTCTGTATAATTATATAATAAAAACCTTGGGGAATGCAGCAGTAGGCATGGTTGCCGAAGCTAGGTATATCTGTGTGTTATTTACAACATTTATTTACTCTGATCATTATTTGTGTTGTGATATTTTTAATATTATATACTCAGCGATAATCTGCAACAAAACCCTATTCACCCCCCCCTCTAGGGTTAATCTAGATCCAACAAGTGGTATCAGAGCAGGTATTCTGTTTAACTCTAGAGTAATGGTGATTCCTAGTTGTCAGTTGATAGAGAGTCAGTCCAGTTCATCTCCAACTATTTTCAATGGAACAGATTTTTTTAAACTGGAGATCCAAAATGGAATTTTATTTAAAATATGTTAATATTAAATATTGGGATGTTGTCATCAATGGATTTGATAGTGTAGATATTACTTTCAATGCCCGTGCTATGAAAATTATATTTGATTATCTTAGTACTGATCAGTTTAATCTTATCTGCCATTGTTTATCTGCACAGGAAATCTGGGATACTCTCAATACGAAGTATGGAAGATCTGACAACGGCAGCTCAAAACCCGAGAAAGTCAACTCAGATTCAGAACTCTGTTTAACAGGATTTACAAATGAAATTCAGAAGGATCAGATGATGGAGAATCAACAGATGCTGAAGTTGAAAATTTCTCATACGAAGATTCGGTTTATATGTGTGTTGATTTAACTAAATCTTTTGATAAACTCAAATCTAAAAACAAATCTCTGAAATCTTGGAATACCGAGTTGACCAGCAAAATTGATGATTTGGAATCACAGCTTGAATATTTTAAAAATTCTTCAAATTCAGATTGCCAAAATTGTTTAAAATTGAAAACCAATCTTGTTCATCTCAATAAAAATATTCAAAAGTTTGAAAAGGAAATTCTGATCTTAAAAGAAAACAAGATTGAGTTATCAAATTTGAACAATCTTCTACAAAAGGAATTTGAAGTTTTTAAGACTAATATAAGTTCCAAATTTGAGATTGCTGAAAATGAAAATTTGGTGAGAAGTGATTTGATTTTGAAAGAACTTGAAAATGAGATTGAAAAATCCAAGATTTTTGAGTCTGAAAAACAAAAACGATTTGAATTCGAAATCTTGGAATCTCAAGCCAAAATTAGATTGCTTGAAAATGAGAATTTGGTTTTAAAACAGACCAATGCTGAACAGATGATCGCTATAAATAATTGCTCAAATTTATTAAAAGAAAGTGGCGATCTAAAATCCAAAATTCAACGATTGGAATCAACATTGGATAAATTTTCTAATGGGGAAAAATCGTTGAATATGCTGTTACAAAACCAAGTTTCTAGTGAAAATAAATCTGGTCTTGGCTTCGGGAAAAATGATGTTTCTAGAAAACAAAATTCAAATGATTTGAACAATCCCACAAACTGCTTTGGAAATAATTGTTTTGATAATTTTAACTTTGATAATTTCAAAGGTTATTTGAATCAAAATTGTGATGAGAAATCGTTTTATAATAAACCATTTAAACATTCTTGGATCCCAAAAAATAAAACGGGCTTCGTCAAGTTCAAACAGGTTTGGGTTCCTAAGGGTACGAAAGTTAATTCTAATGGTTTGTTATATAAACAGATTTGGGTACCAAAAGATGTGAACAAAACTGTGAGTGGTTTTACTACTTTCGTTAGACCACTCAATTCTCTTAACTATTAGGTACCAAAGAAGGGTGGCTGAGGAACTACTGTGCTGAAAAGAAATTTGAAATAAGCTAATTTATACTTCTGTATCATTTACAGTTCCTTCAGCCAAAATCTGTTGAGTTAGAGATTCTGATTTACACTGGATTCTGGTATGATTCTAAACTCACCTCTGTAAATAATTTCTGTTTTTTTATTTCTTCTTCTTCTCCCTTCTATCTCTTTCTTCTCTCTATTCTGATTTGATTTATCACTGCCATATTTTTTTTCTTCTTGAATTGCAGTTTTCATGATATTTTGGAAATTTGTTTTATGTGTATAGAACTCTGATACTTTTAATCATTTCCAGATACTGAATTTTTTTCATCTGCAATTGTTTTGAAGTTCATTTTCTGTTTTTCTGAATTCCTATCGGTGTTGATGTATTCTTGTTATATCGTGAACACTGTTAATCTGAATTCTAAATTGTTTTGAAGATCTGAAAATTATATAGAAATTCACACACCTTTGCTGTTCTAAGTTTATTCTAATTCATTTTAGAAAAGCTCAAAATATTATACTCATTACAGCACACTGTTATTTATCAGTTGTGACAATTCCAGTAATTTTCAGATTGGCTTGAATAGTTTGAATTGTCTTAAACTACAGTGATTCATCCTGAAACTCATCTTTACTCATGATCATTATTGTTGAAATTTATTTGTTTGAAATCATCTGAAAGTCTTGATATTGTGAATATCACACACCTCTAAAATTTGAATTTATCAATCTTGTGTGACTGATTCATTATATCTCAAAATTTGACATTGATTCAAGTGATTTCAAATAAATTATTTTTTAAATTTTCATGATCATGAATATTTCTTAATTCTAATGAAAATTACTCATGTGCCTATCAAAAATATTTGTGTAAATTCTTTGAGAATCGGGACTTGAATGTCATTGTTATTTCATGAATATTTGACTTGAATACTAGTTTGTTTAAAATCATCTGAATTTATTGATTTATTGAATCACACACATATACTGAATTTAAAATTTATAAATCGTGTGATTGATTCATTGAATCCTAATATCCTCACCATTCGTTCAAATGATTTAAAATAAACTATGTTTAATCTTGGATCATGAACCATTCTTTGATCGTTTGAAATATCTTTGAAACATCTCATTGACAAGTCTGGTTTGAAAATGATTTTTGTACTGCTCAGATATAGTTCTGAAAAATATTTTTTGGTGACTGCTGGTTTTGGTATCAAATACATACCATGCTCGGATACATGAAATTAATTTTCTTGATCCTCCTGGGCTTTGTATTTAAAATCCTTTTGTCTGTGTCATACTTGTCTGTCTCAAATGTCTTGTTACCATCCTCATAAATAAAGACATCAAGTGGTATCAGAAGTGCTTATATTTGTTTCACCCATCTATACTGAGATTCAAATTTTCACCTTGTATAGATCCACACATGTATTTTTTTGCCTTATACAAATAAATGTGCTAAATTTGTCCGGCTGAATTTGTGTTTAAATTTCTTTAGTCTGAGATGTCCATGATAGTCCATCAGGGTGTAATTAAATTCCTCGATAAGGGAGACTACAATTGGTATCAGCTTTTTCATCCATCTGTTCTGAATTTTCACTTTGTAGAGACACCATGTGGTATCGGTTTAGAAGTGCTGCATATTTTTTGCTGTATATATATATATATTTTCCCTCTTGTCGTGTATAGATCAGCATATTCCTCTTGTAATTGATTTTCAACTATAAAATTATTTATTGATTATTCATTCAGAAATTGAAATCAATATCCGAATCAAACTGTATTTATAATTCATCAAAATTATTATCAGATTTTGAAATTGTGATGAATTGTGACTGCATTATATTTCACAACAAGAGGAGATTTTATTTATATTTTCATGATAGTTGAACATGTATTATAATATCTCTGAACTGGCAATTATTTCATGACCATCTTCATTACCTATCATCCTTCTGCCATCCATCATGATTTTATATTAATGTGGAGAGTTTATTTTTTTTAAATCATCTTGTTTTAAAACAGTGAAAATTATTTGTGATAGAAATGGGACTATATTAGTGTTCAGAATTAGTGATAACTGAAAATTATCAATAATCCCAGTACAGTCGAGCTTATCTCATAATATAATTAATTTAGAAATTTATTTCACAGTCCATTTCTGTATCTACCACTTTTCTATCATCCATATTGGTTTCATATAGCAAGGAGTTTTTTTTAAAGATGAAAATGATAAAAATATAATTAATATATAAAAGTGTCTCTAACCTCATTTAAAAATCCAAGCTCTGGTTATGCATGGTTATGAGACGTCTTATAATTTAAGCTGCGACTGATCCCATTTAAAAATCCAAGCTCTGGTTATGCGTGGTTAGTGTGCTCTTAAATAATAATAATAATAAAAAAGTGATATGAATTGAAATTAATATGAAATTCTCCTTGGTGTATAAAAACCAGCCTATCAATCCATCTTTCTAATCTGTGAAATGTGTTGAAATCTTATGAAGTATTATGATTTGTTGATTGATAGCTATTGGGATTTGAGATTATTTAATTTTGTCACTTAAGTTGAAATTATAACTATAGTCCAAATCCATCACTATTTTTGTGCTTTATTTTTATAAAAAATCCTTTGAAAATAATTGGAAATGATTTGTTTTTGAAACTCTCTCCATTATGTATGAAATTCATCGTTAATCCGTCACTCTCTAAAATGTGAAATATGCCACATGTTCTCAGAATATTAGGATTTTTGTTTGACTGATTGAGATTTATGATGATCATTCTTCCTCTAAAGCTGAAATTATATTTTTAGTCATTTTTCATCTATATTTTAAATTCTGAATCCTTTTGATGATAACAAAAGGGGGATAACGGATTGAGATTTTGATTTATGAGTGAATAATTTATAAATTTTTTTAATTTTGAAAATTCATTATTATTCAGTTCATTTCACTCATGCATAGTTGTAGGGGGAGTTTTCTGTTGTAGGAGGAGCTAATAAATAGGGGGAGTTCAATATTCACTGTCAAACACATTTATTATGCTCAAAATCTTTTATTTGTTTGTCATCATCAAAAGGGGGAGATTGTTGTATACGTAGTTGTATACACAATTATATGATTTTTGTTTGATGATAACAACCAAATATATATAATTATAAATGTGTTTGTAACAGTACTGTTTCATTTATTCATCACAGACAGGAGTATGATATTTATATTTAAACAGAATACACCAGTACAGAAGTTCAAATATTTACACAGTATTTTTAAATAAAATATTTTATTTCAATATTTAAACAGTACAATTTGATAACTCCGCTATTTATTTATTTCAGTAATACATTACATTGCATATACATTTCATTTACAGTACACAGCTCCTCTCACACTCAGTCATATATGTATATATACATTCACTCATATACACAATCAACACTGACACTCTCATTCACTGTTTTCAGTCTTCAGTCTTCACAGGTCTTAGTCAGTCCAGTCACCATCTACTTATCTGTCACAATAGAAACACACATAGTATCTAGAACAAAAATAATATTCTAATTTCTAGCAAATATTTTTTATTTTTAAAATTTTATTTGCCTAAGTTTTCTGGTGTGTTTCTCATCATTTTTCATGACTTGATCTCATTCTTCTGCGTCTTGGCAGACAGTTTATATATGTACAGGGACAGGAATTTTTTTTTTTGAATGGCTGCATATACACACGTGTATATATATACACATGTGCATTGCCACGCCAATTCAGTGTGCAACTGAGGAGTAGCCACGTGGACCATCTCGACTCAGTGCGCATATGAAAACAACTCAATGTAAAGTCAACAACAACATCAAATAGTCGAGACAGCAAATAAATGGTCGAGTTCATAACATCAATAAGAAAGCAAAGTACAGGTTACATGGCAATAGCCAAATTAACGTGGACTGTAAATGTGCATAAATGAAGATCGAGCTCAGGTGGTTCAACACAACATGGCGCATACAAGTGCTACAAGCAAGGCAGTAATATACAAAGCTCAAGTGTCCGAGCATGGTCAATCAAAATGCAACATATTAGCAAGCCAGCAAGCAAGCATGTACAAGTTAAAGTGGCATGGCAATTTTTTCAACCAAGTTCAAGTTTATGTTGGGATGTGCATGCATAAGTTGCATCAGGTTCAAGACAGTGATGTGCAAGATGAACAAGCAAACATGGCAGATCAGTTTTTTTTTAAGTACGGGAGCACAAGCATGAGCAAGTGGACAAAGCAACAATGATCAATATACAATGATGTTTCAGTTCATAGCAGTAAAGCAAAATAAGTGGTCAAACCAGCATGTGCAACACAAGTGTACAAGACACAAAGAACATGAAAGCAGAGGTATCAAAACAAGTGCATGAACATATATATGATAACAATATACAAACAAGTGCAAAAATAGTGGTGATGCATTCACAGCAATATAAGTGAGAAACATGCAAGTGTGATGAAATTCTAAAATAAACACAGCATGCAAAAGTGGCAAGAAAAATTTCAGATTTAAACAAATCAATATGGCTTTTTTTACAAGAAATGGTTCAAGTTTATATTTGGCAAATCAACAATTTTTATTTGGCAAGCATGTTGAAATATTTCCAAAGATCGTGATACTCTTTTGGACAAAAATATGATCAAAGTGTCTCTTACTTGGCAAATGCATATGACTCATAAACAAATAGCAGAATACATGGAGTATACAGTCAGCAAAGTGAAGCATAAAGTATGGCAAAGATTTTAAACAATATTATGGGCTACTATCACTTATTTGATTTCCATAAATGAAATATTCATATATGGCAAGAAAGTTCTTTGATTTATTTTCAGAAAGTATTCATTGTGTTCTTGGCAATTTATCACTCAACATTTCGAAATCCATTGTGGACAAGAATTCAATTATCTCGGAAATTAATCATCTCAGAAAATCAAGCAACAAATATATTTCCAGAATTTGTCTGAGCAAAAGAGGAAAGCAGTTATCTTTTGGAAAACACAGTGGATTCAAATGGTTCATGTTTCAAATCTTTGCAAAATGGCAAGTCAAAGTTGTGCTTGAAAATTTTTATTCTAAAAATACACAGATCAGAATAAGGAAGAAATCTCAAATACTTCTTTTCCGATTGATGCTAAAAGTAGCAAAAGTTTAATGGGCATTGTTTCAAGTATATCATTTTTGGCAAGTGCAAATTAGAATTCAAGCCAGAAAATCACAAACCAAGTTCTCAATTACACATGGCAGAAAACATTCAAGTACAAGAGTTTTTTTTGCCAAAGTGGACAAGCACAAAAATGTAGCAAAGGAAACAAATTCAGCATGGCAAAAATTTCAGCAATCATGTTTCAAATGATTTCCATTTTAGTTTTTTTTTAAAACACAGTGGAATTTTGGCAAGGATGAAAATAGTAAAGAATGTTTGCAAGTGATTTCAGGAATCTACCCACAAGTTTTTTGCAAAGTTTTTAAATCTTTCCAGTTTTAAACAAAGACATCTTTGGGCAAGTGTTTCTCTGAATTCGAATATGTCAAGGTCTTTAATGTGTTCAAAATCCAGTGATCGAATTAAGAAATCATGCAAACTTTAAAAAGTCAAAGGAATCATGGAAACAAAGGGCGACAATCTAGCAACCCAAATCAAATCGAATCATTTCAGAAATCAGAGTTGTTTAGGGTTTTAATCTACCCTATAAATAACACCATATCATCATTGGCTGTGGTATCGAAAATCAACAACAACTCGAGAGCAAAAATAAGAAAAATTATTTCTAGAGAAACTTAAAAAGATTTTGATCGAGCAAGTTCCCAAATCGTAGAGAAGAAAGCCGCAAGTGTTTAATCCATCAGAGATTCAATTTCTTCATCAAGTATCAATTCATATTTGGGGAAGAACGGAGAAACCCTAGATTGAGACCGCCACCATTTTCAATACTTAGAAGACAAGAGATCGGGTGAACTCAAATAAAATGGGCCGACACTTTTAACCATTGGCTAGGCCATGTTTTAATACAAAGGGGGTTGTTTTGAATCATTTAGTTAATATAGGGTTTCTCCTTTTTATTTTGTGTTTTGTTGTAATTTCTTTTGTAAACCAATCTGAACAGTTTACTAGTCTGTCAAACTAGGGGTTACTGACTACGGGGTTGTAGCCATGGGAAATCTGATCTTGGGGACAAAGATCAGTCAGGGTTTTTAGTATAGGGTTAGTACAGCAGCAGGTATTGCGAGTGTACAAAACTGTATAGGCGGTTAGCGAGGGTCGCGAGTCTGTAAGTTTGTGTATGCGGGAGTCTGTATAATTATGTAATAAAAACCTTGGGGAATGCAGCAGTAGGCAGGGTTGCCGAAGCTGGGTATATCTGTGTGTTATTTACAGCATTTATTTACTCTGATCATTATTTGTGCTGTGATATTTTTAATATTATATACTCAGCGATAATCTGCAATAAACCCTATTCACCCCCCTCTAGGGTTAATCTAGATCCATCAATTTCAACTTCCATTTCAATTCAAATCAAAATTGAATTTTTCCTTATAAATTCGTTTTAAAATTCATTTCTATTCAATTCAAATTTCAATTCAATTTGAATTCATTTCAATTCGTTTTCAATTCAATTCGAATTCGTTTTATATTCAATTCATTTCGAATTCGTTTTCTATTCAAATCAATTAAAATTGGTTTTCTATTCGATTCAATTCCGTTTTCTATTCGATTCAATTCCGTTTTCTATTCGATTCAATTCAAATTGGTTTTCTATTCGATTCAATTCAGATTGGTTTTTATTCGATTCGATTCAAATTCGTTTTCTATATAATTCAAATCGAATTCGTTTTCTATTCAATTCAATTCCATTTTCTATTCGATTTATAAAACGAATATAATCGATATAAATATCGTTCGCGTCAAAATAGCGCATCTCTAATCAACACGGCTTTATATATTTCAATAATTCCGTATTCTATTCAACAAATGAATATTTATTCTTGTCAACACATGACTAATCTCAACGAATGAGTACTGTCCACGTGTGACTATTTTTGTTATTTAATATATTTTATGAAAATTAAGGTATCTATCGTTTGATATTAAATCAGACTCCAACTGTAAATTAGTAAGAGAACGATTCCCTGAATATTAACCCCGAAGGCCGAAACCAACATCAGATTAATATCCAGGAGACCACTCATCTTATCTATTTTCCAGTTAGTTTCTAATTTTATATGTGATAAAGATGTAAATTTTATTGTTAAAATATTTCGTTCAACACATGACTAATCTCAACGGATGAGTACGGTCAACACATGAACCTTTATATTATAATATTCTTTATTTTCTAAATTGGAATGAGGCCCAATCAATTACCATATAAAGTTAATTATATAGATTCCATTCAACACATGTATATAATAGCAATGATAAATAACCAACCATCGTCCAAAGTGCACTACACTGTATAAGCATCAAATATAGATATCTAACGCTTATAACAGCCTGTCAATCAATCGATCGACATATTTAATCAATCAGGATGAGTGAACTTCAAATTTCATCCCAACACCCGTGTGGGGTTTCAAATCAACAAACGCAGATTTTATTTGTGCAGTTGGGCGATGTGTAAAATTTATCGTCCCAATCAATGTCCTTCAAATAGGTGTACATAAACAAACCGTCCGGTTTGTAAATGAATATTTATTTATTCACATTCACGTTAAAAATTATATTTTTAACGATAAAATATTTTATTTTAACACATGAATTTTTATTCAGTTCATTTACAAAATAAAAATGATATTTTTATTTTTCTAACTTATTTTAGAAAATTTCGGCGGCATAACGGCACGATACTAGAAACGGGACAAGGCCTAGCCTTATCCCCGGTCTAGTGAAGGCCCACGCCATTCACCCATCAATCAAATCAATTTCATTTCACCAAACAATTCAATTCAACCCAAATAATCTAACCAACTACACAGCCAAACAAACAAGTCCATGGTCTGTGGACGATTGTGTCGGGTGCTACTAAACACCATCTGCATCCTAGTATATATATATAACTTGGAAAAAGAAATTGAAGAGTGAGAAGTTCTCACCAATAGCTATCCAATACCACAACTCCTCATTTATAGAAATCTTCGTCGTTCTCGCCTTTTCATCACCTTCGTTGCCCATATTCTCTACATATGTAAAAATCGAATTTTTACTTCGCTATTCAATATATAAAAATCGAAATTTTACTTCGCTTTTCAATATATATAAAATCGAATTTTCACTTTGTTATTCAATATATAAAAAATCAAATTTTTAACTTTGCTATTCAATATATAAAAATCATATTTTTAATCTCTCACATTAATAAAAATCGCATTTTTATACTTTACATTATATAAAAATTATATTTTTATAATTCAGTTTTACATAGAAAAATCAAATCTTTTAATATGTGAAAATCACGTCTTTTTCGTTATGAAAAATATCGTCTTTAAAGTGATAAAAATCTCGTCTTTAACGATATTAAAAATCATAACTTTGTACATATAAAAATCCCAACTTTTTATAGATAAAAATATCAATTCCATGTATACTAAAAATCTAAACTTTATATACATAAAGTTCAAACCTTTTATAAATTAAAAATCAAATTTATTTACCTTGCCTTTTAATGTAAAAGAAATCGAATTTTTATCCTTAAAAACTATACCATATTGATTTACAAAGATTCGAACTTTTAAAAACTGATTTTATCCATGTTATAAACATTCAAAAACTTATTTTTAAACATGTTATAAATGTTCAAAAATCAGAAAATAAAACCCAATTCGAATTAAATAAAAATAAAAAAACCGAAATAAATCAAGTAAAGACTCACAGTTGAAGTTTGGGCGAGGGGAGGTCTGTCGGGGTTCGTCGAAGGCTGAGGAGGAGGATGAGGGGGGTATCGACGCGAGGCAGAGGAGGGGGTGTCGGCGCGAGGCAGAAGAGGGGGGGGGGGGTGTCGGCGCGAGGCAGAAGAGCGGGGGGGGGGGGGTGTCGGCGCGAGGCAGAGGAGGGGGGAGCGCACCTCGCGCGGCGGCGCGGTAGGCGGCGAACGCCCCTGGGCGGATCGCGAGGATCGATTTCCTTTTTTTCCTTTTTTTTTCTTTCTTCTGAATGAATCTGATGGGGGGCCCTGAGAGGAGATAAGGGTGAGGAGAGAGGGTTTTTAATTTTTAATTATTTTAATTTCAAAAAGTTGACTTTTGCATACGACCTCTAAACGAGGCCCACCGCCTGTCGTCCATAGCGTTTTACCCCCATTTCGAACACAACGGGATATGTATCGCAGGCTGATTCGGCTGTTTCAATCAGTTTCCGTTAAAATCAACATATAAGTCTATATATTGATTTTGAACGCGCATTTCAATTTACCGGGGTCACATACTAACTCGAAAAATTCCAGAAAAATATTTTCTAGCTTCGTATTGACGATACGGTTCTAAAAAAACTGATTTCGTTGAATTCTGAGACCGTTGGAAAAATGGCCAATTTCCAGTCGATTAAAATCAACTGAAACTGGTCAAACGCGTTTTCCTTTGCCACGCTCACATATTGATGCCAAAAATTATGAAATTTGGAATCTAGCAATAATTTGACATCACGGATCCAACAAAAGTGCTTTCGTCGAAATCTGAGGTCGTTTGCAAAATTTCCATTTTTAAGGGCCTGAATTCCATAGCGACTATTCAGAATTTTCAACTGGACATATCTTTTGATTCCCGCTATGAAATTTCAATTTTTCGGATTCGTTTGAAAGATATTCTCAATTAAATCCTAATATTTTTGGTTTCACTAAAATCCGGATTGTTTTGCACCCGGTACATTCAATTGAAGTTTGAAATCGAATTATCGAACTACCGCGCCATTTTCAATTCTATTTATAATTATATATAATTATATATATTCTAACGACGACGTATATAATATATACATTCTAATTATATTCAAAATAAATTTCTCGTCGATATTATTTAAAATAATCTATTTTAAATGTTCAAAATTCGCTAAAATTGCCAAAATAAAAATTTTAAACTGGCCCAGATTTTCGGGTTGTTACACATATCTTCATTTATGTCATTAATGATATTGAATCATATAGCTACAACATCATAGCTACCCATACAGACATTCGATGCGTATTAAATATAGAGTGACATCATGGCCGCAACCTTTTTAAAATCTACGAGAACTATGTTAATTATCTATTTGAGTTGAAAATTAAAAAAAACCATATTAACCATGTCTGAACTTAGAATTTTTTAGAAAATGAATCTTTTAAATAAATGAATCTTATTATAAAAGTAAAGTCAAGACATACATGTGATAATATAAAATAATACCTAAACTGTGTTATCTAATGCTGCATTAGAAATCACCCCATTATTAGTTTCACTATGAGGTTTGGATCTTTTACATGCTGGGAAGCATCCACAGATTTTAGAAAAACATGCCCTTTTTAACAATGAACCACAAAAAGTTATAAACGCTCGTCTTTTTCTATCCAAGTCTAATGCTGCTCCAAGCCCTATATGGAACCCTACCTGAGTCTAATGCTGATCCAGGGAGCATTGTAGTACTTAAAGCTGCATCCTTGGATAGGCATATCCAACTACTAGTTATTATCTATACATTGACAATGATCTCATGTCATGTTGTTCAAAGTAACAATCTACAACGTAAAGGTCAAGCATATAAGCATAATACAGAAGCATGCCAAATGCAACAATATAAATAAATTGGCTACATTCATTACTAAGTGAGCTATACATCAAAACGAAGAACAAACCAATATTTCGGTGTGAAAACTAAAACACAGTGTTCATGTCAGCAAATCCGGTACTTCAAGCCAAAACTAAGCACGTAGAAATAGATTTATGCTTACAAAGGGAGCAATAAATTAGAGATCAGTGATATACTTGCATCTTACCAACATGCTGATACCCTTACAAAACCTCTATTAGCTCAAAATTTCATAAGGTTTCAAAGTTAACATTAGAGTGTCCATGGTAATGATGAGTAGGTAGTACTTGTTGTCGTACTGTTGGAGTGATTTATATACACAAAAATGTGAAGCATTATATTAACTGCAACTAATCATGAATACACTCCATATATTAATCGTTCATGAACCTTAATCCATCGAATTGTGTGCATCACCTGCATATAATTTTATCCCCATTGTTTGTGCACTAACGATAAAAAAATAGAAGCCACTTTATTTAACTAATCATATGAATAATAATCTTCCGAAACTAATTACAAATATAAAATATTTTTGACTATATCAGCGTCATATCCACAAAAAAGTGCTAATGCAACTTAAAAGTTGAGAATAAGTTCTTTTGCCTAAGTTTATATGGAAGAGATTTTATAATCTATCAACATTTTAATTCAATTAAGTAAGCCAAAATTGATTAATTCGGTGTATTACCAATGCAAACATGATTCTTCGTTTCTTTGTTTTATTTATATATAGTGTAACAACCCGGAAAATCTGAACTAGTTTAAAATTTTTAAATTGGCTATTTTAGTGAATTTTAAATATTTAAAATAAATATTTTAAATAATAACGAAGAAAAGTATGTTTGAATCGAAGTTTGAAAATAAATATAATTATTTTGAATTATAAACATGGCCTGAAATGGTGCGACAGTTTCAAAATTTGAATTCAAAATTTGACTGACTGTACCGGGTGCAAAATAAAACGGATTTAGTGAAACGAAAAAAATTTAAATCTATTTATGAATATCTTTTTAACGAATCTGAAAAATTGAAGTTTCATAGCGGGAGTCAAAAGTTATGGCCAAATGAATTTTCAGAAAGGTCGCTATAGAGAATATATAGCCCTTGAAAATAGATATTTTGCAAACGACCTCGGAATTCGACGAAACCAGTTTTGTTGGATCCGAGATATCAAATTATAGCTAGGTTTAAAATTTCATAATTTTTTTGAAGCTAGTATGTGAGCGTGGAAAAAGAAAACGTGTTTGGTTGATTTCAGTTAAATTGGATCGACCAGAAAATGGCCATTTTTCAAACGGTCTAAGAATTCAACGAAACTAATTTTGATGGGACCATATCATCAAAACATAGCTAGATTTATTTTTCGGGAATTTTTAGAATCAGTATGTGGCCCCTAGAAAATTGAAATGTACGCTCAAATCAAATAATGAATGTTTTATATTTTAATTTAAAGAAAAACTGACTGAAACAGTCGAATGGGCCTACGAAACATATGCCATTGTGTTCGGAATGGGGGTATTTAGCTAGGGACGATAGTCGTTGGGTTTGGATTGGAGTTCGTATGAGATGAGGGGTATTTTTGGATTTTTAAGAATATATAAATATAAAATAAATTCTCATTGGCCAGTCAACCTTCTCTCTCCCCGCTTTCTCTCTCTCCCTCCCCCGATCGACGACGAAACTCGTTCCTCCCTTCCCGGCCGTTTTGTGATCAAATCACGCATCGATAGCCTTCGACCCAGTTGAGCTTTTTGAAGAGCTCCCCTCAAGCTTTAAATCCATACTTGTTGCACCTCCCCTCGTCTCTCCATCGCCGAGAACCATCGCCCTGAAGTGCCACCACTTCGTCGGGAATTGCGCTGCTGCCTGGACTTCGAGCTCAACGTGGTGCACCTCGCCGGGATCCCCTCTCGAAGCCCTACAATGTGGCATCGTATGATCTGGGCTAAACTACACGGATTTGGAGAAATTTTCAAACCTAATTTTGAACGGTAAGCTGAAGGTGCGGTTTTAATTATCTGAACTAATTTTAACACCATTAAACCATCGCAAAGTTGATTAACCTATAAATATCGTATCTTTTTCGTTTATGGTTGAAATTCAGTGAAACAAGAGACACCGGGACCGTGAGGACGTCTTCTACATTCTAGAAGAGACCGCATATTTTTCTGAGCCTGCTGCTATTTTTGGTGGAGTGGAACCCAATATGAGATTTCTAATTTACAAACGATATGGAAAACAACGATGTATAAATTATATAGTCGATGTATGAGTTATATAAGCGTTGTACACCTCATGTATAAGCGTTGTATAAGTTGTATGTTCGATGTATAAGTTATATATGCGTTGTAAAAATAATAAATGTGTTGAAATAAATTGAAGTGAAGTGAAATTGAAATATATTCATATACGAATATATATATATATATATATACACTCCCCTCGTCCACAGACCATGGACGATATATATTAGCTGTGATATTGTTCGGATCGGTCGATGTGAAATTTGGTGAATATCATGAATGGTTGAATTGAAATGATTGATTGTGGTTGAAATCCCAATAGGATTAGTATATGGGAAAATTCGCCTGCGTGCGAACTAGATATTAAAAATCCCCATTGTAAAAAACCACGAGGTTTTAAGGTAGAGCGAGGAGCCGTACTAGGGACGGTCCCGGTTTTAACTACCCTGCCGTTATGCTGCCGAAATTTTCAATAATATTCATGTGTTAGAATTATTTTCATTTGTTCAAACTATTTTCATGTGTTGAACAGAAATTCATGTGTTGAATAGAAATTCATGTGTTGAATGAGTTCATGTGTTGAGTAAATTATTTGAAAGATAAAAATTACATTTATATATATATATATATAGCCTATATAAAATATTAGTATTTTAAATAAATTGTTTTAACACCAAAAATAACATTTTTACCTTATGTATAGACTATGTAAAATAATCATGTTTTGAAATAAATTGTTTTACAATAAAAATCACATTTTTATTATATCTATCAACTATAGAAAATATTCATGTGTTGAATAAATATTTTTGATGATAAAAATATCATTTTTATCAAATATATAAAGTGGATTTGGTTTTGAAATCGAAGAAAGAATTATATTTATACAAATATAATTAAAATAAATCGAATATTGAAGCTGCAGTTCGTGTTTTGAACCCAAAACCGAAACCGTTGGGTTCGCTTTGGAAATATCTTTCCAACGACACCAACTTTGTGAAGATCCAACGGTTGGATTGTCTGGAATGTTTAATTCAAATCTGAAGAAAAACTGCGCCAGAATCGATTATATTTATCCATATATATAAATATAATTAAATTAAATCGAATAACGACGCTGTAGTTAGTATTC
The DNA here is from genome assembly GCA_030737875.1 of Allium sativum. NCBI lineage: Eukaryota > Viridiplantae > Streptophyta > Magnoliopsida > Asparagales > Amaryllidaceae > Allium > Allium sativum. The sequence goes on from CM060918.1 coordinate 80,272,844, forward strand.
TGAAATCGTAACTTCAAACGATAAGTGCAGGAGATCCAACCGTCGGATTTTACCAAAATTGAAACCGTTGGATTCGTTTTGAAAAGATCTTTCTAACGATATAAAATTTGTGAAGATCCAATGATTAGATTTTCAGATATGTGTAAATGAAATCTGAAGAAAAACAGCGCAACGGCCGCGTTATGTCCTGAAGCGTCGTTTGAATGAATTGGCTATTTTTAAATAAATAAAAATAGCGATAAATCGTGATAAAATATTATAAACGATACGGAATGGAAATAAACTGAATTTGTTCGGTTTATGTGATATTTGATGGTTGAATGTATTTGGTGTGAAAATTACATTAAAGAACAGAATTAGTTTTATCGAATAATTTAACCATTGAAATGAATTGATTTGAAATTCTAAATATAAATGAATTATTTGAAAAGGCCGAGTTGATTCTCATTTCAAATAATTGTTCGACGAGTGAAAGTCGAAGATACGAAGACGGTGCAAGACCGATGATCTTCACGTCGAAGGGAGGGGTGTTGTTGATGCTCATGATAGGAGTAGCTACCTTGAAGGGGTTGAAGTAGTAGCCGTCCGGACGTACTTGTTGATTGTACGGATATGCGAGGTATTGAGTGCCTCCGGTTTCGTTCAGACCCAGAACGGACAAGTAAATGGACTGTGTGTCTGACATTGGATTTTTTTTTTGTGCTAGTTGATCTCTATTAAATATATATCTGTTTGGCAGCGGAGAATTTATTCTCTTGCTTAACGCCCTTCTCTGAGACGTACGAGCTTAGAGGTTATATATCGATAGAAATCGTTCGCATGGAGTGAACTGCCTGTGTAGCATGCCTAAGTGGCAGATGATCAAGGCTTCTGTTGAAAAGCAAAGTCTTGAGGTTGATGATCAAAGCACGGCCTGTGTGGCATAGCTTTGTGTATAGCGTTGTTTCGCGAGCCTTACACCCCGGTATGAGCCAAAAACGTGAGAGGACAACAGGGAGGACAAGCGTTTCCTTCTAGCTAGGAGTGGTGCTTTGGGTTTTGCACGCCCGGGTATTTTACTTATGTGGATGATGGAAAGCGAGGCCTCGGTTAATTCGGTCTCTTTGGAGCCGATGTTTTGGTCGGATATGACCAATGACACTCCATAGGGCGGGGAAACGCAGTGTTCAGGCATTATAATCGACATCGGTGGACCGACCCTGACGATTCAAGGTGCAGTTGCGGCTGTTCCTAAGAACACGGGCTAGAGCGTCTCGAAATCGGTAAGGACTATCTTTTGCCTCGGTTCATGATGGAAATCCAATTTCCAAATATGACACCGTGCGGTTTTGATTGTTTATATATATGGCGACATGATATATGGTACCCATGTCATCTATGATTGATAGTTATGATTGAAATTGTTTTTAAAACATATATACACTAGCAATAATATTAAATGATTTGTTTTGCTCGTATCAAGCATATTTTGGCCATTATAAGGTAAAACTCTATCCTTCGGTTTGTGTTTCATTGTGTGATGGGAACTGAGCCTTATAATGACTTCATTTTTATAAAAAGCATTGCGATGTTTAAAAGATTTACTTGTTTTAAAGCACTAGCAATCCAATGGAGTAAACCCGTTCCGTGAAAGTGGCGTGGTCCTGTGATTGGCCATATTCGAAAATGTGTTAAGTAGATTTCTGATACCAGTCCCATGACTGACTCGTAGTTTGTTTCACTTGAAAACTCGGGTGCCCCTTTTTCTACACGGGCAGCCTTGTATTCAGGTTTTAGCAGGGTCTTTCTGGATAGCTGGAGCTGAAGATGGATTCAATCATTTATCTCTTTTTATGCTGTTCTGCTCCTATTGTACATATTATGTTTTGTTTTCCGCTGTAGACATTTATGTATAGCTGAACTGTATTTGTACTAAGTATGATCCTATATACTGTGTAACTCTGATGATTCTATTTATCCAGTGTATTCTATTGTACATTATCTGGTGTATTTATTTATTTATGTTCTGCTGTTATCTGTTTATGTGTTATATTCCAAAGATTACCCTTGCACCATCTTATCGGAGTTTGGGGTCGTCAAAAACGTGGTATCAGATCTTTGGTTAAGCTTAGTTCTGGAATATAACGTATTAATGGAGCTTTGGTTAAGCTTAGTTCTGGAATATAACATATTAACGAACTCGTTAGTAATAGAACCAGAAGTGTTCTAGGATGAATAACTCATTACAGATAGGATCAGTAATATCCTATTATGAGTATAGCACAATGAAATACACCTAGATAGACACATTTACATTGAAGTATATGTCTCTATGTTTTAAAATTACTTTTTCTGTTGGCCTAACACCTTGTCTGCTATTTGCAGACATTTAAAAATGAGTGACAGAAGTAGAAGAGGTAGGTTGGAACCAGATGTTGAAGCTCTACTTAAGAAACATAGAAATATGGGTGGAGTACCATTCTTGGGCGAAGAATCTATTATTAAAACACAAGCTTGGATTCGTTCTGCTGAGAAAATCTTTGAAGGTTTAAAGCTGAGGGATAACCAGAAAAGATTACTGGCATCTTGGCCACTCAAAGACGAAGCTTTGTTCTGGTGGCATTCGATTGTTAAAGATAATCCAGAAGGTGATATCACCTGGGATAGATTCAAAGAGATTTTCAGTGAAAAATTTATTCCTCCAGAAGCAACTGAGCGGTTATGTGATGAATTCTACTATTTGATACAAGGAGATATGAATATCCCAGAATATCATAATAGATTCAACGAACTTTCTCATTTTGCCCGTCATCTAATTCAAGATCCAAAGAGGAAGAATCTGAGGTTTATTTATGGTTTGCAATGAAAATACCAGAATAAAGTAATGGGGCATGTGAAGCTTCCTTTTTCTGAAATGATATACATGGCTTACCAGTATGAAGATCTAAATAATCGAGGTTTTTAGTCGATGAAGAGGAAGACAGTTTGAGCAACAAAAGGAAATTTGAAACTGATAGCCCAGAGACGAGTACACAGCCTGAGGCCAGTACGAAGTCTGAGTTCAGAAAGAATCCTAGAGTCGACAAGAAAAAGGTTAAATCTGAGGAAGTACCCGTAACGACTGCAATATGCAATAATTGGAAGAAACCAGGACATTTGTTGATAAATTGCGGACCCTTAAAGAAATGAATGAAGGATAAAATTAAATCCAAGTGCAAGTTTCAAGAGGAAAGAAGATGCAATCTTTGCCATCGGGCTGGCCATGTAAAGCAAGACTGCCGGCTATTAAAGAAATCTGAAATGGTACAGGTAAATGAAGTGACAGAAGACCCTGCACCTTCATCTAGTTAGGAAAGGCCAGATGTTTTAGAAGGCACACTTACTGTCAAAAACATCCCAGTTAAAGTTCTGTTTGATACAGGCACATCGCGAAGCTTTGTTGCAAAGGATGCGGTTAAGAAACTAGATTTGAACATGAAAAAGCTCAGAGAACCCATGATTGCTCATAATTCGGTTGGGGGTTCTGTTGATCTTAGTTGGGTTTGTAGGGTTCCAGTTTCTTTTTCCTGCCATCGATTCCCTACTATCACGATCGTCATGAATTTTACAGAGTTTGATCTTATTCTGGGAATGGATTGGTTAACCAAATATGAAGCTAAGGTTAAATGCGCCGACAGAGTCGTAAGGGCAAGGATTAAATCAGGCAATTACATAACCATTCCATGTGAAGGGCCGAATTCTGATAGAAAAGATTTTTGGTCAGCTTTAGATGTTTCTCCTGCTCAAATAGAACATGTTCCTGTCGTGATGGAGAATATTCAGGTCGACATTGCAGATATCCCTGTTGTTAAGAACTATGCAGATGTGTTCGAAGAAGTTGTTAGCTTACCTCCGCAGAGAGAAATTGATTTTAAAATCTCTTTAGTTCCGAATGCAAGGCCAGTAGTTCACGCTATTCGAAGAATAACCTTGAAGGAAAAGGAAGAGTTGGATAATCAAACGCGACAACTAGTGTGGAAAGGTCTGATCAGACCTATTTTCTCGAATTGGGAAGCAACAGTGGTATTTGTCCCAAAGTCAGACGGTACTCTCAGATTATGTGTAGATTATCGTGACTTGAATAAGTAGATGTTGAAGAACAAATATCCATTGCCGCGGATTGATGATTTGTTGGATCGATTAAATGGCGCACAAGTGTTTTCACGAATGGACCTAGCTACAGGTTTCTATCAGCTTCGAATTTCCGAAGAGTGTGTTCCTTTGACAGCATTCAGAGGCCCAGACTTATTCTATGAGTGGTTAGTAATGCCGTTCGGCTTATGTAACGCTCCAACATATTTGTCGATCTAATGAACTTGGTATTCAGGGGAGTATTGAATAAATTTGTACTGGTCTTCATTGATGATATTCTAATATTCTCTAAGTCAGAAAGCGAGAATGAAAAACATTTGGAACAAGTGTTAGAAATTCTGAGAAAGAATGTGTTGAAAGCAAAGTTTTCCAAATGTATATTCTGGCAAGAAGAAGTCAAATTTCCTGGCCACGTCGTGTTAATAGAAAGAATTTCAGAGGATCCCAGTAAAATCACTGCTATTCAGAATTGGAAACAGCCTCGTACGCCCATAGAAGCCAGGAGTTTTCTTGGATTGGCCAGTTATTATCGGAAGTTCGCTGAGAATTTTTCGAAGATATCCAGTCACTTAACGAAGCTTACTAAGAAACATTCTGAAAAAGTCGGTGTGTACGACTTGTGCGGGATCTATAATATGGCTATGTGGAATGTATGTGATAACTTAAGCTATTCAATAGTTATGCGAATAAATATTCGCAAACAATATATATATCACAAATAATTATAAATGCAGTAAAGTAAAGTAGAGTAACGACACCAGGATTTTTATACTGGTTCGGACCTCCAGTCCTACGTCCAGTCCCGAAGCTCCTCTTCGGCTTTTCACTAAACAACACCCTCTCTTCACCCGGAGGAACAGGTTCACAACACTACTTGATTTACGGGCTACAAGTTTACCCACTTGATTTCAAGGGCTACAAGCTTACCCACTTGATTTCACGGGCTACAAGCTTACCCACACAGGACAATTACAGGAGTTTGACTTCTGATTGTGTTCTTCTTTCAACACTGATTTGTCAACGATTGAGTACACCCTTCCTATAATCTTATCCTCAAGTATATGAATTGAATGCGAAGATTTGAAGGAAGTTAGTTGCTTGTTGAATCAAAATATGAGAAATATTATCAAGGATTCAATAAGTAACTTGAATTTGGGAGCTTTTTAGAATGCAAGAGTATTTAGAAAGCAAGATCAGAAATCAGAGCAAGAATCGGTGATTTGGATGAATGAAAGATGATGTATTTATAGCAAACGAGAAGTTGTAATTATTAGTGAAAAGTTGCAATCAAAAGGAGTGATTTTTAATGAAGAGAAATGGATGCAACTTATCAAGAAAGAAGATGACTCTTCACAAATTTCAAAAAGCTGTTGACAGGAAAAAATAATAGGTTGACAGGTTTTTGACCGTTATTTTAAAAAGCTGTTGACCTATTAATTTTAACAGGTTGACCTGTTAAGTTTAAAAACTGTTGACCTGTTAAATTTAACAGGTTGACAGGTTTTTGTCAACATACATAAAAAATGAGTTTTCATGTATATTTTTGAAGAGAATAAGAAGTATGATTATTTGAGGATAGATTTTAACATAAATAACTCTAAATAACCATCTTCTAACCTATAAAACATTGAATCTTCTTTTTGTCGATCATGAAGCTCCTTCTTGTCATTAATCAAAATAAGCATTGAAACCATTGACTCAACATTATCCCCCTTTTTGATTGGTGACAATATAGCTTGATATTTTAATCTTTATTGCTATCTCCCCCTGTATATAAGCTCTGTCTCCCTTTAAGCATCTACATATCCATAATCTTAGCTCCATGTCATGATTTCCATTGATCTTTATTTTGTTGTTATCAATCGAAATTCTCGTGTCTCAACATTCTCCCCCTTTTTGATTGATGACAACACCTTGGATTTTCTCCCTTTGAATATAAAGCTCCCCCTGAATTTCTGCAACATTTGTTAGTAAATAATCTTACCTTTTGATTCCTGCATTAACAAATGTTAGCACACATATACTTTTACCATATTAAGCACATATATTTTAAATAGTATATGTAAAATATTTCTCCCCCTTTGTCATTGATTAAAAAGAATAAATATCATAATAACCTCAATAATTGAGAGTAGTATAATTTTAAAATAGTATAAGAAATGGTGTTTGAGTTTGGAATTTGAAACGACGTGTCTTTATAAAAATCAGTTTTCAGAGAGACCGGTCGACCTATAAAATCAAGGCGGTCGACCTAAAAAGTTTCGGGTTGGATAAAATGAAAGAAATAGTACAACGCGGTCGATCGAAATGTACAACCGGTCAACCGTTTTCTTACTGAAACAAAAACCGGTCAACCTAAAAATGTATACAGGTCAACCTAAAATTTCTCTGTTTCAAAAAAAATATGATACCGGTAGACATAATTTTTTGTTCGGTCGACCGAAAACTTCTCTGGATTGTGAAAATCAAAACCGGTCGACCTATATTCTTGGACCGGTCGACCTAAAAACTCTCTGGTTTGAAATTCATCTATTTAGGTCGACAGCTTTTTATTTTAGGTCGACAGGATATGTATAAAACTGTTTTTTTCGGCTATATTTTGAATGAAATCAATACTCAAACATCATTTTATTAAAATAAAAGAATGTAAACTCATAAAAAAGGAACTAAAAACATTATTAAATGGAATATAAAGAAATCTCCTTAGATCCAATATAATTATTATTTTCTTGGTTCCCATGGAGAATATTTTCCGCTTCCGCCTTCATTTTTGTTGTTATTCTTATCCCATGAATTTTGTGTCCTCGATGACGATGAAATATTGAAACATGTGCTTTTTGATAAGCTAAATTTTCAAAGATATTTAGAGATACCGAATAGCCTTCTCTTTGTTGTGGTATACCTGGAAAAAATATGACATATATACTTTTGGTACCCACTTGCTTTGTTTGAGTCCAAGGGTTAGATGGAAGGTAACCATACCCAAGAGGGTTTAATGGAACCTTTAAAGATAAAATTTTCATTATTAACTACTGAATCAATATAATCATAAATATATTTTTCTCTGTTTTTCCAACTTAGAGGAACCCAAATACTTAAGTAATTTCTATTGATATTCATATTTCTAGATCTATTATACATATTTTTAGTCATAAAAGTATTCGAGTTTCTATAATAATTGGATCTAGGATGAGCATTAGTACTAGCAGCAATATTTTTATTGTACATGAAAGCATATCTAGTACTATTTCTAAGATTAGTTTTATTATATCCTAAACCACTTTTGTCATGTAAATGTCGAGATCTAGATAAAATCATATTTAAATCATTTTGACCTTTATTAAATTTTGCGAACTTATTTGCACATTTATCAAATTTATTTCCAAAGTCGCTATTGACATTTTCAAAAGAAATTTTGTTATTCTTTAAATCATCAATTTCCTTATTTAATTCAGAATTTTTCCTTTTTAAAGTACCATTCTCAGTTTTGAGACCCAAAATTTGAGATTCTGAATTATCTAAAGAAGATTGTAACTTTTCAAAATTTTCTTTTGAGTCAGAAATTTCATTTTGCAAAATATTATTATTCACCTTTAAGAACTCACATTCTTTAGATAATTCTGAATTCTTTTCAGTTAAAGCTCCATTCTCTTTTTCAAGAGACGAAATTAAAGAACTAGAATTATTTGAAGAATCTTCTAAAGATTTATTTCTATTTTGCAAAAGATCGATTTCCTTTAAAAGAACATTGTTATATTCTTTTAATTTGGAATTTTCTTACTCGCAAATTTTTGACTTAGCTATAATGACAGTATTGAGTTTACTCAAAGTTTTGAAATCTTTCAATAATTTCTCATGGTTTAACAAAAGATCTTTATATAAAGAATCTGTACATACCGATTGTGATCTGACTCTTGCCATGAGACATTTGTTTCCTTGCTCTCCTGATTCTGCTTTGTTGCTCTTCCATTTTCTAAATCCTTGACTAGATTTATTTATTTCCATTTGTTCTAGGATGTTGTTACGATCTCTAGAACACCAGGCTCTGATACCAATTGAAAAAGTCGGTGTGTACGACTTGTGCATGATTTATAATATGGCTATGCAGAATGTATGTGATAACTTAAGCTATTCAATAGTTATGCGAATAAATATTCGCAAATAATATATATATCACAAATAATTATAAATGCAGTAAAGTAAAGTAAAATAGAGTAACGACACCAGGATTTTTATACTGGTTCGGACCTCCAGTCCTACGTCTAGCCCAGAAGCTCCTCTTTGGCTTTTCACTAAACAACACCCTCTCTTCACCCGGAGGAATAGGTTCACAACACTACTTGATTTACGGGCTACATGTTTACCCACTTGATTTCACGGGCTACAAGCTTACCCACTTGATTTCACGAGCTACAAGCTTACCACACAGGACAATTACAAGAGTTTGACTTCTGATTGTGTTCTTCTTTCAACACTGATTTGTCAACGATTGAGTACACCCTTCCTATAATCTTGTCCTCAAGTGTATGAATTGAATGCGAAGATTTGAAGGAAGTTAGTTGCTTGTTGAATCAAAATATGAGAAATATTATCAAGGATTCAATAAGTAACTTGAATTTGGGAGCTTTTTAGAATGCAAGAGTATTTAGAAAGTAAGATCAGAAATCAGAGCAAGAATCGGTGATTTAGATGAATGAAAGATGATGTATTTATAGCAAATGAGAAGTTGTAATTATTAGTGAAAAGTGCAATCAAAAGGAGTGATTTTTAATGAAGAGAAATGGATGCAACTTTTCAAGAAAGAAGATGACTCTTCACAAATTTCAAAAAGTTGTTGACAGGAAAAAATAACAGGTTGACAGGTTTTTGACCGTTATTTTAAAAAGCTGTTGACCGATTAATTTTAACAGGTTGACCTGTTAAGTTGAAAAAGCTGTTGACCTGTTAAATTTAACAGGTTGACAGGTTTTTGTCAACATACATAAAAAATGAGTTTTCATGTATATTTTTGAAGAGAATAAGAAGTATGATTATTTGAGGATAGATTTTAACATAAATAACTCTAAATAACCATCTTCTAACCTATAAAACATTGAATCTTCCTTTTGTCGATCATGAAGCTCCTTCTTGTCATTAATCAAAATAAGCATTGAAACCGTTGACTCAACATTATCCCCCTTTTTGATTGATGACAATATAGCTTGATATTTTAATCTTTATTGCTATCTCCCCCTGTATATAAGCTCTGTCTCCCTTTAAACATCTACATATCCATAATCTTAGCTCCATGTCATGATTTCCATTGATGTTTATTTTGTTGTTATCAATCGAAATTCCCGTGTCTCAACACATTCGAGATTCAACTGGACTCCCGAATGTGAGGCAGCTTTCCAGGAGCTGAATTTAAAATTGATGATTGCTCCAGTGCTCACAATTATTGATGGCAATCAAGATTTAAAAGTTTGGACCGATGCTTCTAAAGAAGGCTTTGGCGCAGTGTTAATGCAAAGAGGCCATGTAGTCGCTTATGCTAGCCGTCAATTGAAACCACATGAAAAGAATTATGCAATACACGATCTTGAATTGCTAGCTATCGTGTTTGCTATGAAAATCTGGAGGCATTATCTATTGAGTGAGAAGTCTAAATTATACACTGATCATCAATTATTGAAATACTTATTCACCCAGAAAGATTTGAATATGAGGCAGCAGCGTTGGTTAGAATTTCTCACGGCATATGATCTTGATATCTTATATACACCGAGGAAAGCCAATGTTGTGGCTGATGTGCTCAGCAGAAAGAATGTAATTATCGCCAATGTTATCATCACACCTTCATTGATTGACAACATATCTACTCTTCAGAACGATGATCGCTTCATTCAGAAGATCAGAGAGAAAATTCAGAAAGGCGAGCCCTTGAGTTTTCAAATAGATAACGAGGGGATTCTTAGGTTGAAAGGTCGGATTTGTCTGCCAAACATTGCTGAACTCCGGAGAGAATTATTAGATGAATGTCACAAAGCCAATCTTAGTATCCATCCAAGGGTGAGCAAGATGTATAATGATATCAAATGCACTTTTTGGTGGAGATCTATGAAACGAGACTGTAACAACCCGAAAATCTGGGCCAGTTTAAAATTTTTATTTTGGCAATTTTAGCGAATTTTGAATATTTAAAATAGATTATTTTAAATAATATCGACGGAAATTTATTTTGAATAGAATTCGAACGTATATATTATACGCGTCGTCGTTAGAATATAAATATTTATATATAATTATAAAAGGAATTGAAAATGGCGCGGTAGTTCGATAATTCGATTTCAAACTTCAATTGAATGTACCGGGTGCAAAACAATCCGGATTTTAGTGAAACCAAAAATAATGGAATCTAATAGTGAATATCTTTCCAACGAAGTTGAGAAACTGAGATTTCACTTTATAAATGATGAGATATGTCCAGTTGAAATTTAGAAATAGTCGCTGTGGAATTTATATATATTTTAATATAATATAAGGCCCTTAAAAATAGCATTTTGCAAACGACCTCGGATTTCGACGAAACCACTTTTGTTGGGTCCGTGATGTCGAATTATTGCTAGATTCCAAATTTCGTAATTTTTCGAATCAATATGTGAGCGTGGCAAAGGAAAACGCGTTTGACCAGTTTCAGTTGATTTTAATCGACTGGAAATTGGCCATTTTTCAAACGGCCTCAGAATTCGACGAAACTAGTTTTGTTAGGACCGTATCGTCAATACGAAGCTAGAAAATATTTTTCTGGAATTTTTCTAGTTAGTATGTGACCCCGGTAATTTGAAATGTACGTTTAAAATTCAATACAGTGATTTAAAATGTAAATTCAACGGAAATTAATCGAAACGATCAAATCAGCTTGCGATACATATCCCATTGTGTTCAGACTGGGGGTAAATTGCTAGGGACGACAGGCGGTAGGCTTCGTTTCGAGGTAGGCAGAAAAAGTTGCTGAATGTGAATAAAATATTGAAATTAAATTAATATAAAAAAAAAGAATATCTCCCTCCCCTTTAACCCGCTGATGGCCCCCCCTTTCTTCATTTTAAATCGATTCAGATCCGACTAAAAAAAAAAAAAGAAAAAGAGGAGAGGCGAGAGAAAAGGGGGCGGAGGAGCTCGTCGCTCCTCCGATCGATCCCCCCCCACGGCTGACGAGAAACCCCCCCCCCCCCCCCCCGCTGCTGCTGCTCGATGTCGAGGAAACCCCCCCCCTCGCGGTGATGAGAAACCCCCCCCCCCCCCCCCGCTGCTGCTCGATGACGAGGAACCCCCCCCCCCCTGCTGCTGCTGCTCGATGACGAGGAACCCCCCCTCCTGTAAGTTTTTCTTGTTTGTTTAATTTATTTTTATGTATTTAAAAACTGATTTTAAAAAGTATTGAAAACTTATTTTCATTTTAAAACTGAAATTAATGCTTTAGGAAAATAAAGAAAAGGGATTAAATACTGTTTGAATTTTAAGAATTTTAAAAACTGAATTTTTAAAATGAGAACAAAAACTGATTTTAAGAAAATATAAAAACTGATTTTTTTTAAGTATATAAAACTGATTTTTATAAGTAGAAATTATAGATTTTTATCATTTTAAAGTTAAGTTTTTATTAATAAAAAGGTTTGATTTTTATTGGTTAAAAAGATTAGATTTTTCTTTTTCTCTTAAAGCTTTGATTTTTAATCATGAAAACATGATTTTTATTCGAAGGAATTTTGAATTCGTAGGAGGTAGAAAAAGTTTAGAATTTTGTTGTAAGAAAAATTAGATTTTAGACGAGATAAAAATTAGGTCTTAGCGGCTTAAAAATATAATCCTTATATTCAGAGTAGAGGTTTAAAAATATAATTTTTATATATTGAACTTCGATGTAAAAATAGAATTTTTATATATTAAACTTCGATAGAAAAATAGAATTTTTATATATTGAACATCGAAGTAAAAATTCGATTTTTATATATTGAACTTCGATAGGAAAATATGATTTTTATATATTGAACTTCGATAGAAAAATCAGATTTTTATATATTGAATAGCATAGTAAAAATTCGATTTTTACATATGTAGTAAAAGCGGACAACGAAGGTGACTAAAAGGCGGGAACGACGAAGATCTCTACAATGAAGTGCCGTGGAGCTAGGATAGCTATATGTGAGAATTTCTCACTCTTCAATTTATTTTCTAAGTTATATATATATACTAGGATGCAGACGGTGCTTAGTAGCACCCGACACAATCGTCCACAGACCATGGACTTGTTTGTTTGGCTGTTTGGTGATTGATTGCGATATTGGTTTGAATGTGGTTTGTGGTGTGAAAAATCGAATCGATAAATTGGTTAGGATTAGACGTGCGCCGTTATAAGGCGAAGGAGTAAGGCTAGGTTAGACTCTTACTCCAAAGTTTGTGGTTTGCATAACGAATTGATTTGATTGATGTGTGAATGGCGTGGGCCTTCACTAGACCGGGGATAAGGCTAGGCCTCGTCCCGTTTCTAGTATCGTGCCGTTATGCCGCCGAAATTTTCTAAAATATGTTAGAAAAATAAAAATATCATTTTATTGAAGAAATGAATTGAATAGAAATTCATAGGTTGAAATAAAATGTTTTATCGTTAAAAATATAATTTTTAACGTGAAGTGAATAAAATAGAATATTCATTTACAAACCAGACGGTTTGTTTATGTACACCTATTGGAATGACATTGATTGGGACGATAAATTTTACACATCGCCCGACTGCACAAATAAATATGTGTTTGATTGTTTGAAACCCCACACGGGTGTTAGGATGAAATTTGAAGTTCACTCATCCTGATTGATTAAATATGTCGATCGATCGATTGACAGGCTGTTATAAGCGTTAGATATCTATATTTGATGCTTATACAGTGTAGTGCACTTTGGTTGATGGTTGATTATTTTTCAATGCTATGATATACATGTGTTGTATGAAAATCCATATAATTAACTTTATATGGTAATTGATTGGGCCTCATTCCAATCGTGAAAATAAAGAATATTTTGATAATAACAAATATTTGAAATAGAATATTTGAAATAGAATATTTGAAATAAAATATTTGAAAATAGAAATTCATGAAGCCGTGTTGATTAGATTGACGCCATTTTGACGTAAACGATATTTATATCGATTTTATTCATTTTAAAATGAATATTGAAAAGTAATCTCGAAATCGAATATTTTGAATTGAATTGAAAACGATTTCGAAATGAAGTGAATTGAAAACGATTTCGAAATGAATTGAATTGAAAACGATTTCGAAATGAATTGAATTGAAAACGATTTCGAAATGAATTGAATTAAAAACGAATTCAAAGTGAATTGAAAACGATTTCGAAATGAATTGAATTAAAAACGAATTCAAAGTGAATTGAAAACGATTTCGAAATGAAGTGAATTGAAAACGATTTCGAAATGAATTGAATTGAAAACGATTTCGAAATGAATTGAATTGAAAACGATTTCGAAATGAATTGAATTGAAAACGATTTCGAAAGGAATTGAATTGAAAATGAATTCAAATTGAATTGAAATTTGAATTGAATAGAAATGAATTTTAAAACGAATCTATAAAGAAGAATTCAATTGTGATTTGAATTGAAAAGGAAGTTGAAAATGTTTTTGAAACGAATTCAAAACTATTTATATAATTCGTTTTAAATAGAAATCGACGAAATATATATTATATATATTATATATATAATATAATGGCCTGAATAGAACGCGCCGCGCCGCGGCAGTTCGCGAATTTCGACCATTTATTTCAAACGGATATTACGGGAGATCCGACCGTCGGATTCTCCTAAAACCGGAACCGTTGGGTTCGTATCGAAAAGAGCTTTCTAACGAATATTAGAAATGTGAAATCTAACGGTTGGATTTGGAGATACGTCCAAATCAAATTCGAAAAAGGTCGCTGTAAGTGCAGTTCGATGGCCATTGATGGAAATCGACTGTACGGGCCTTGATAAAATTGTTAAAAATAGTAATAATTTGTGTAAAATCATAAGAAATGATTTGTGAAAGTTTGGGATGAAAAACTCCCTATTTGAAAAGATAAAAATAGATTTTTTATCGAAATGAACTAGTTTTGAACTAGAATTATAATTCTATTTATTTTTAAATAAATAAATTGAATTTGAAATGGTTTTGAAAATAACCAAAATTTCCAATGATTGCATTGGAGTGGATTTGAATCGAAATTGTCTTCGGAATATTTCGATGTTGGAATTCGTGATATTACAGGTGTTGTTATGGAAATTTGAAAGATATATATTAGTATCGTTATTTCCAATACGACATTTGTTAGTCGTAGAATTCGATATTGAATATAAGCCGATATATTTTCTATTCAGAGCCTTGTATTGAATATCGAATGTGATTTGGGTTTGTCGTGAATGGTGTCTTCACTAACACTGTTCTTGAACCCAGTTGAGAAAAGATTAAATCTTTTTATTTAGATTTAATGAAGTGTACCAATTAAATGATATTTAATTGGAATTGAATTGGTATTGATTTTTGGGTTTATCGTGAACAGTGTTTTAAATAACACTTGTTCTTTAACCCGATAATTAATGGAATGTGATTTGGGTTTGTCGTGAATGGTGTCTTCACTAACACTGTTCTTGAACCCAGTTGAGAAAAGATTAAATCTTTTTATTTAGATTTAATGAAGTGTACCAATTAAATGATATTTAATTGGAATTGAATTGGTATTGATTTTTGGGTTTATCGTGAACAGTGTTTTAAATAACACTTGTTCTTTAACCCGATAATTAATGGAATGTGATTTGGGTTTGTCGTGAATGGTGTCTTCACTAACACTGTTCTTGAACCCAGTTGAGAAAAGATTAAATCTTTTTATTTAGATTTAATGAAGTGTACCAATTAAATGATATTTAATTGGAATTGAATTGGTATTGATTTTTGGGTTTATCGTGAACAGTGTTTTAAATAACACTTGTTCTTTAGCCCGATAATTAATGGAATGTGATTTTGGGTTTATCGTGAATCGTGTTTTAAATGACACTGATTCTTTAACCTAGATAATGATTAAAACTAAGTGGAGTTTTAATGAATCTTTAATTAGATTGAAAAGATCGAGAATGGAGTATCACCAGTTTTGCTCCAGGCGATAGATAAATCTTTAATTAGATTTGAACGTGAAATTTAGAAACTAACTGTCGGTTAGCCAAGCAGAATGGTTTTCTGGATATTGATCTGATGTTGGTTTCGGCCTTCGGGGTTAATATTTGGGGAATTATTCTCTTGATTAATTTACGGTTAGTGACTAATGAATTGGAATGAGGCGTATGTTGTGTTTGTGTAACACTTATTTAAAATATACGCGAGTTATTCGGAAAGGCCGGGTTTATCCCATTCTGAATAACTGATGCGACGATAAGTCGAAGATGAAGACGATGGTCGAAGACCGGAGGTCTTCACGTCGTTTGGGTGATAACTGATGATCTTGATTGGGCTGTACACCCAAGAAGATGGAAACAGTTGGTGATCGTCCAGACGTACTTGGAGATCGATGGATATGCGGGGTACTAGGTGCCTCCGGTTTCGTTCAGACCCAGAACGGACTTGTAAATGGACTGTGTGTCTGACATCGGATTTCATTCTGTGTGACTGATATTGGTTGCATAGGATGGTTTGCCTGTGTGGCATGCTAAGATGCAAATGATCAAGGCTTCTGTTGAAAAGCAAAGTCTTGTGGTTGATGATCAAAGCACGGCCTTTGTGGCGTAGCTTTGTGTAACGTTTACCTCGCGTGTTTCACACCAGGTATGAACCAAAAACGGGAGACGGACCTCAGGGAGGACTTGCGTTTCTTTCTAGCTAGAAGTGGCGTCAGTGGTTTTACACGCCCTGACGAGTTTGACTTATGTGGTTGTTGCTGTTGCGAGGCGCCTCGGTTATATCGGTTTCGGCCGAATGCATTCTGGTCGGCTGACGGACCAGACTTACACCCCATAGGGTGGGGAAACGTAGTGTTCAGGCATTTTAATCCACATCGGTGGACCGGCCCTGTCGCTCCAAGGGTCACTCGAGCTCTGATCCTGTGGCTCGGGCTAGAGAGTCACGAATCGGTTGAGGACTATCTTTTGCCTCGGTTCATAGACGGAAATCCAATTTCCAAATACGTGACATTTGCGGTTTTAATTGTAAAACTAGTATGGCGACATGATATATGGTACCCATGCCGCCTATGATTGATACTTATGATTTGAAGTTGTTTTATACACTATGCACTTATAGTAGTATCAAATGATTTGTTTTAAACGTATCAAGCATTCTTTGGCTGTTATAAGGGAAAACCCTATCCCCCGGCTTGCGTTGCATTGTGTGATAGGACCTGGGTCTTATAACAGCTTCATCTTTCTTTATTTAGCATTGCGCTGTTTGTTTTATGCACTGGTATTCTTGGGAGGAAACCCGTTCCGTGTTATACGGCGTGGTCCCTTGATTTACCTAACTTTGAAAATAAAGATTAATAACTGTTTTAGTTCTCACACCAGTCACATGACTGACCTGGAGTTTATTGTTTTAACCTAAACTCTGGGTGCCCTTATTTTGACATGGGCAGCTAGTAGTTTTGGTTTTGCAGATTTATATTCACAGGATCCTGGTTTACAGCTGGAACGATATCCGGAAAGCTTTGTATCCGTATACCTCTTCTAGTTGTGCTTTGTATTATTTTCCGCTGCTATGTATTTAAATGTAATTTAAATCTCTGATATTTCTGTGTAATATTCGTTTATACTCTGTATATTCTTGTAATCTGATGCATTGTTGTAATATACAATGAAATGTTCTTCTGTATGCGTTCTGTTGTGGCTTGTTCTCGAACTATCCGACGCTTTCCTTTACGGGGAAGTTGCGGGTCTTTACACGTGGTATCAGAGCTTTGGTTTACAAAGCTCAGAGAACAAGACACATTAGAACCATACGAAAGAATTCATCAGATATTGGATTAGTAATATCCAATTAGAATGACTCGTTAGAGATGGGATCAGTAGTATCCTAGAACGAGTGTGAAGAGTATATTTTTAAAATGAAAACAAATTTTTGTTTTGAAAATTTAAATCAATTATTCGTATTTGATTATTTATTTTATATTGATTAGGACAATCCAAAATATAAAGATTTTTGTGTATGCGCCTGGCTAGCGTGTATTCGAAGTTTTGATATATTGGATAGATATAGAATTACACTCTAATCGCCCGGAGATGATTTTGACGATGGAGCTCCATCATTAGAATTTATATTCGAGTGACGAACGTGTAATATCTATATATTTCCTATTGATTGGTGTGAGAACCAAAATTAGATAGGGCTTATTGTTGTGATTTGGCATCAAAAATCTGATTTTTGTATATGTATCAAAATTATGAATTTGAAGCTCTAATTCACTAATTGATTTATGCTTGAGTTGTATGTTTATTTGGTTGATAATTTTTAACCATTTAGCCTAATTGAATCAAATATTGAACCGTATTGAAAATTGGTCGCATCTGCTTGCATATACATGTATATCATTGAACAGGTCATAGCAAGGAGGCTAGAGCCAGAGAATAAAATTTGTTTGCCCGACAAATAGGTACATGTTTACTACATAATTTCCTGTTTTGTTTGGGTGATGATGATTTTGTGAGCCTATTGGCTAGCCGCTTGGCTTTTTCTTTTTCTTTTTGAGATCTGAAGGACCGGGGAAGCTATTTGAAATTCCCCGATGCTCCCGGTGCAGGGGAGGTTATGGCGAAATTTTTCAAAAATTAAGGGTGTTAGCCAAATTTTTGAAATTTTGAAAATTCTCAGAAACCAAAGGGTTGGAGAATGAAAGCCAGATCGAACATAGAGTTGATTAATCAAACTACTTTCGACTTTGTTCCTTTTCGGGGACGAAAAGTTTTAAGTGGGGGAGATTGTAACAACCCGAAAATCTGGGCCAGTTTAAAATTTTTATTTTGGCAATTTTAGCGAATTTTGAATATTTAAAATAGATTATTTTAAATAATATCGACGGAAATTTATTTTGAATAGAATTCGAACGTATATATTATACGCGTCGTCGTTAGAATATAAATATTTATATATAATTATAAAAGGAATTGAAAATGGCGCGGTAGTTCGATAATTCGATTTCAAACTTCAATTGAATGTACCGGGTGCAAAACAATCCGGATTTTAGTGAAACCAAAAATAATGGAATCTAATAGTGAATATCTTTCCAACGAAGTTGAGAAACTGAGATTTCACTTTATAAATGATGAGATATGTCCAGTTGAAATTTAGAAATAGTCGCTGTGGAATTTATATATATTTTAATATAATATAAGGCCCTTAAAAATAGCATTTTGCAAACGACCTCGGATTTCGACGAAACCACTTTTGTTGGGTCCGTGATGTCGAATTATTGCTAGATTCCAAATTTCGTAATTTTTCGAATCAATATGTGAGCGTGGCAAAGGAAAACGCGTTTGACCAGTTTCAGTTGATTTTAATCGACTGGAAATTGGCCATTTTTCAAACGGCCTCAGAATTCGACGAAACTAGTTTTGTTAGGACCGTATCGTCAATACGAAGCTAGAAAATATTTTTCTGGAATTTTTCTAGTTAGTATGTGACCCCGGTAATTTGAAATGTACGTTTAAAATTCAATACAGTGATTTAAAATGTAAATTCAACGGAAATTAATCGAAACGATCAAATCAGCTTGCGATACATATCCCATTGTGTTCAGACTGGGGGTAAATTGCTAGGGACGACAGGCGGTAGGCTTCGTTTCGAGGTAGGCAGAAAAAGTTGCTGAATGTGAATAAAATATTGAAATTAAATTAATATAAAAAAAAAGAATATCTCCCTCCCCTTTAACCCGCTGATGGCCCCCCCCTTTCTTCATTTTAAATCGATTCAGATCCGACTAAAAAAAAAAAAAAAAAAAAAAGAAAAAGAGGAGAGGCGAGAGAAAAGGGGGCGGAGGAGCTCGTCGCTCCTCCGATCGATCCCCCCCCACGGCTGACGAGAAACCCCCCCCCCGCTGCTGCTGCTCGATGTCGAGGAAACCCCCCCCTCGCGGTGACGAGAAACCCCCCCCCCCCCCCCCCCCGCTGCTGCTCGATGACGAGGAACCCCCCCTGCTGCTGCTGCTCGATGACGAGGAACCCCCCCCTCCTGTAAGTTTTTCTTGTTTGTTTAATTTATTTTTATGTATTTAAAAACTGATTTTAAAAAGTATTGAAAACTTATTTTCATTTTAAAACTGAAATTAATGCTTTAGGAAAATAAAGAAAAGGGATTAAATACTGTTTGAATTTTAAGAATTTTAAAAACTGAATTTTTAAAATGAGAACAAAAACTGATTTTAAGAAAATATAAAAACTGATTTTTTTTAAGTATATAAAACTGATTTTTATAAGTAGAAATTATAGATTTTTATCATTTTAAAGTTAAGTTTTTATTAATAAAAAGGTTTGATTTTTATTGGTTAAAAAGATTAGATTTTTCTTTTTCTCTTAAAGCTTTGATTTTTAATCATGAAAACATGATTTTTATTCGAAGGAATTTTGAATTCGTAGGAGGTAGAAAAAGTTTAGAATTTTGTTGTAAGAAAAATTAGATTTTAGACGAGATAAAAATTAGGTCTTAGCGGCTTAAAAATATAATCCTTATATTCAGAGTAGAGGTTTAAAAATATAATTTTTATATATTGAACTTCGATGTAAAAATAGAATTTTTATATATTAAACTTCGATAGAAAAATAGAATTTTTATATATTGAACATCGAAGTAAAAATTCGATTTTTATATATTGAACTTCGATAGGAAAATATGATTTTTATATATTGAACTTCGATAGAAAAATCAGATTTTTACATATTGAATAGCATAGTAAAAATTCGATTTTTACATATGTAGTAAAAGCGGACAACGAAGGTGACTAAAAGGCGGGAACGACGAAGATCTCTACAATGAAGTGCCGTGGAGCTAGGATAGCTATATGTGAGAATTTCTCACTCTTCAATTTATTTTCTAAGTTATATATATATACTAGGATGCAGACGGTGCTTAGTAGCACCCGACACAATCGTCCACAGACCATGGACTTGTTTGTTTGGCTGTTTGGTGATTGATTGCGATATTGGTTTGAATGTGGTTTGTGGTGTGAAAAATCGAATCGATAAATTGGTTAGGATTAGACGTGCGCCGTTATAAGGCGAAGGAGTAAGGCTAGGTTAGACTCTTACTCCAAAGTTTGTGGTTTGCATAACGAATTGATTTGATTGATGTGTGAATGGCGTGGGCCTTCACTAGACCGGGGATAAGGCTAGGCCTCGTCCCGTTTCTAGTATCGTGCCGTTATGCCGCCGAAATTTTCTAAAATATGTTAGAAAAATAAAAATATCATTTTATTGAAGAAATGAATTGAATAGAAATTCATAGGTTGAAATAAAATGTTTTATCGTTAAAAATATAATTTTTAACGTGAAGTGAATAAAATAGAATATTCATTTACAAACCAGACGGTTTGTTTATGTACACCTATTGGAATGACATTGATTGGGACGATAAATTTTACACATCGCCCGACTGCACAAATAAATATGTGTTTGATTGTTTGAAACCCCACACGGGTGTTAGGATGAAATTTGAAGTTCACTCATCCTGATTGATTAAATATGTCGATCGATCGATTGACAGGCTGTTATAAGCGTTAGATATCTATATTTGATGCTTATACAGTGTAGTGCACTTTGGTTGATGGTTGATTATTTTTCAATGCTATGATATACATGTGTTGTATGAAAATCCATATAATTAACTTTATATGGTAATTGATTGGGCCTCATTCCAATCGTGAAAATAAAGAATATTTTGATAATAACAAATATTTGAAATAGAATATTTGAAATAGAATATTTGAAATAGAATATTTGAAATAAAATATTTGAAAATAGAAATTCATGAAGCCGTGTTGATTAGATTGACGCCATTTTGACGTAAACGATATTTATATCGATTTTATTCATTTTAAAATGAATATTGAAAAGTAATCTCGAAATCGAATATTTTGAATTGAATTGAATTGAAAACGATTTCGAAATGAAGTGAATTGAAAACGATTTCGAAATGAATTGAATTGAAAACGATTTCGAAATGAATTGAATTGAAAACGATTTCGAAATGAATTGAATTAAAAACGAATTCAAAGTGAATTGAAAACGATTTCGAAATGAATTGAATTAAAAACGAATTCAAAGTGAATTGAAAACGATTTCGAAATGAAGTGAATTGAAAACGATTTCGAAATGAATTGAATTGAAAACGATTTCGAAATGAATTGAATTGAAAACGATTTCGAAATGAATTGAATTGAAAACGATTTCGAAAGGAATTGAATTGAAAATGAATTCAAATTGAATTGAAATTTGAATTGAATAGAAATGAATTTTAAAACGAATCTATAAAGAAGAATTCAATTGTGATTTGAATTGAAAAGGAAGTTGAAAATGTTTTTGAAACGAATTCAAAACTATTTATATAATTCGTTTTAAATAGAAATCGACGAAATATATATTATATATATTATATATATAATATAATGGCCTGAATAGAACGCGCCGCGCCGCGGCAGTTCGCGAATTTCGACCATTTATTTCAAACGGATATTACGGGAGATCCGACCGTCGGATTCTCCTAAAACCGGAACCGTTGGGTTCGTATCGAAAAGAGCTTTCTAACGAATATTAGAAATGTGAAATCTAACGGTTGGATTTGGAGATACGTCCAAATCAAATTCGAAAAAGGTCGCTGTAAGTGCAGTTCGATGGCCATTGATGGAAATCGACTGTACGGGCCTTGATAAAATTGTTAAAAATAGTAATAATTTGTGTAAAATCATAAGAAATGATTTGTGAAAGTTTGGGATGAAAAACTCCCTAATTGAAAAGATAAAAATAGATTTTTTATCGAAATGAACTAGTTTTGAACTAGAATTATAATTCTATTTATTTTTAAATAAATAAATTGAATTTGAAATGGTTTTGAAAATAACCAAAATTTCCAATGATTGCATTGGAGTGGATTTGAATCGAAATTGTCTTCGGAATATTTCGATGTTGGAATTCGTGATATTACAGGTGTTGTTATGGAAATTTGAAAGATATATATTAGTATCGTTATTTCCAATACGACATTTGTTAGTCGTAGAATTCGATATTGAATATAAGCCGATATATTTTCTATTCAGAGCCTTGTATTGAATATCGAATGTGATTTGGGTTTGTCGTGAATGGTGTCTTCACTAACACTGTTCTTGAACCCAGTTGAGAAAAGATTAAATCTTTTTATTTAGATTTAATGAAGTGTACCAATTAAATGATATTTAATTGGAATTGAATTGGTATTGATTTTTGGGTTTATCGTGAACAGTGTTTTAAATAACACTTGTTCTTTAACCCGATAATTAATGGAATGTGATTTGGGTTTGTCGTGAATGGTGTCTTCACTAACACTGTTCTTGAACCCAGTTGAGAAAAGATTAAATCTTTTTATTTAGATTTAATGAAGTGTACCAATTAAATGATATTTAATTGGAATTGAATTGGTATTGATTTTTGGGTTTATCGTGAACAGTGTTTTAAATAACACTTGTTCTTTAACCCGATAATTAATGGAATGTGATTTGGGTTTGTCGTGAATGGTGTCTTCACTAACACTGTTCTTGAACCCAGTTGAGAAAAGATTAAATCTTTTTATTTAGATTTAATGAAGTGTACCAATTAAATGATATTTAATTGGAATTGAATTGGTATTGATTTTTGGGTTTATCGTGAACAGTGTTTTAAATAACACTTGTTCTTTAGCCCGATAATTAATGGAATGTGATTTTGGGTTTATCGTGAATCGTGTTTTAAATGACACTGATTCTTTAACCTAGATAATGATTAAAACTAAGTGGAGTTTTAATGAATCTTTAATTAGATTGAAAAGATCGAGAATGGAGTATCACCAGTTTTGCTCCAGGCGATAGATAAATCTTTAATTAGATTTGAACGTGAAATTTAGAAACTAACTGTCGGTTAGCCAAGCAGAATGGTTTTCTGGATATTGATCTGATGTTGGTTTCGGCCTTCGGGGTTAATATTTGGGGAATTATTCTCTTGATTAATTTACGGTTAGTGACTAATGAATTGGAATGAGGCGTATGTTGTGTTTGTGTAACACTTATTTAAAATATACGCGAGTTATTCGGAAAGGCCGGGTTTATCCCATTCTGAATAACTGATGCGACGATAAGTCGAAGATGAAGACGATGGTCGAAGACCGGAGGTCTTCACGTCGTTTGGGTGATAACTGATGATCTTGATTGGGCTGTACACCCAAGAAGATGGAAACAGTTGGTGATCGTCCAGACGTACTTGGAGATCGATGGATATGCGGGGTACTAGGTGCCTCCGGTTTCGTTCAGACCCAGAACGGACTTGTAAATGGACTGTGTGTCTGACATCGGATTTCATTCTGTGTGACTGATATTGGTTGCATAGGATGGTTTGCCTGTGTGGCATGCTAAGATGCAAATGATCAAGGCTTCTGTTGAAAAGCAAAGTCTTGTGGTTGATGATCAAAGCACGGCCTTTGTGGCGTAGCTTTGTGTAACGTTTACCTCGCGTGTTTCACACCAGGTATGAACCAAAAACGGGAGACGGACCTCAGGGAGGACTTGCGTTTCTTTCTAGCTAGAAGTGGCGTCAGTGGTTTTACACGCCCTGACGAGTTTGACTTATGTGGTTGTTGCTGTTGCGAGGCGCCTCGGTTATATCGGTTTCGGCCGAATGCATTCTGGTCGGCTGACGGACCAGACTTACACCCCATAGGGTGGGGAAACGTAGTGTTCAGGCATTTTAATCCACATCGGTGGACCGGCCCTGTCGCTCCAAGGGTCACTCGAGCTCTGATCCTGTGGCTCGGGCTAGAGAGTCACGAATCGGTTGAGGACTATCTTTTGCCTCGGTTCATAGACGGAAATCCAATTTCCAAATACGTGACATTTGCGGTTTTAATTGTAAAACTAGTATGGCGACATGATATATGGTACCCATGCCGCCTATGATTGATACTTATGATTTGAAGTTGTTTTATACACTATGCACTTATAGTAGTATCAAATGATTTGTTTTAAACGTATCAAGCATTCTTTGGCTGTTATAAGGGAAAACCCTATCCCCCGGCTTGCGTTGCATTGTGTGATAGGACCTGGGTCTTATAACAGCTTCATCTTTCTTTATTTAGCATTGCGCTGTTTGTTTTATGCACTGGTATTCTTGGGAGGAAACCCGTTCCGTGTTATACGGCGTGGTCCCTTGATTTACCTAACTTTGAAAATAAAGATTAATAACTGTTTTAGTTCTCACACCAGTCACATGACTGACCTGGAGTTTATTGTTTTAACCTAAACTCTGGGTGCCCTTATTTTGACACGGGCAGCTAGTAGTTTTGGTTTTGCAGATTTATATTCACAGGATCCTGGTTTACAGCTGGAACGATATCCGGAAAGCTTTGTATCCGTATATCTCTTCTAGTTGTGCTTTGTATTATTTTCCGCTGCTATGTATTTAAATGTAATTTAAATCTCTGATATTTCTGTGTAATATTCGTTTATACTCTGTATATTCTTGTAATCTGATGCATTGTTGTAATATACAATGAAATGTTCTTCTGTATGCGTTCTGTTGTGGCTTGTTCTCGAACTATCCGACGCTTTCCTTTACGGGGAAGTTGCGGGTCTTTACAGAGACATCTTCTTATATGTAAGCCGGTGTTCCACCTGTCAGCAAGTCAAAAGCGATCAGCAGAAACTCGCTGGATTATTGCAACCGTTGGAAATTCCAGGCGGGAAGTGGGAGCAGATTTCTATGGATTTCATATATGGTTTGCCCAGAACCAGGAAAGGAAATGACAGTATTTGGGTGATCGTAGATCGTTTTACGAAGACCGCCCATTTCATACCTGTAAAATCGAATAGAAATGCTCAGAGTCTAGCGCATATTTATTTTAAGGAAATTGTTAGACTGCACGGAGTTCCCATGAGTATAGTTAGTGATCGTGACCCGATTTTTGCTAGTAAATTCTGGGAAGCATTCCAAGCAGAATTGGGAACGAAGCTGAATTTGAGCTCCGCATATCATCCTCAAACAGATGGCCAAACTGAGAGGGTGAATAGTATTCTTGAAGATCTATTGCGGGCGTGTATTATTGATTTTGGCGGATCATGGGAAGACCATTTACATTTGGCCGAATTCTCATATAACAACAGCAACCAGGCAAGCCTGAAAATGTCTCCATTCGAAGTATTGTATGGTAGACCATGCCAATCTCCTGCTTGTTGGGTGGAACCTGGTAATAGACTTGTATTAGGCCCATATATGATTCGCGATGCTGCGGACAAAGTCGATTTCGTTAAGAAACGATTACTCGCCACCCAAAGCCGACAGAAAAGCTATGCAGATAAGAGAAGTAGAGATATATCATTTGCTGTTGGCGACTATGTATATTTGAAGGCATCTCCGATGAGAGGAGTCATCCGATTCGGTAAAACGGGGAAATTGGCACCCAAATTTATTAGTCTGTTTCCTATTCTTGAATGGATTGGAATTCTCGCATATAGGGTTCAA
The DNA here is from genome assembly GCA_030737875.1 of Allium sativum. NCBI lineage: Eukaryota > Viridiplantae > Streptophyta > Magnoliopsida > Asparagales > Amaryllidaceae > Allium > Allium sativum. Next base: position 80,298,692 of record CM060918.1, read on the forward strand.
TTGCCTGATTGGTTGCCTGGAGTGCATGATGTATTTCACGTATCTCAACTGCGAAAGCATGTGCATGATCCAGATCTCGTTGTAGAAGAAGCCACACAACAGGATTTGGAAATCACTCCAGAATTGGCAGTTAGAAGAGAGCCGATGAAGATCATTGGTAAAGAAACCAAAGAGCCGAGGAATAAGAAGGTTCACTTAGTCAAAGTGCAATGGAGTGGAGATCAGCGAGATTGTACTTGGGAAACATAAGAAAGCATTAAGAAAGCCTACCCTAAGTGCAGGGTGGATGTCTCGGATTAACTCTTGTGCAAGGTACATCTACCATATTTTGGATTTCCATCCTATTCTTTACTTTGCTATTGTTTTCTTTGCATTAATGTAAACTTTTTAATCATATAATCTGAATGATTTTAAAAAGAGTATATGAATTAATTAGTATATTTTTGAAAGTTATAAATAAATTGATTTTTGTTTGTATTGTGTGATTGTGAATTTGATTGATTGAATTATTAGACTGATAGTTAATTTAATCAACGAATGAATGGTAGATTTATACAATTAAATCACACATTGAATAGTTACAAATATATACATGTGCATTATATATGTTTGAACAGGTGAATGGATTAGCTGTTGAGTAAAGAATTTATTTGCACGCCCGACAAATAGGTAAACCTTAATGAGTTGGATGCGAAATTTTATTATTATATCAACTCCTGTGAATGCCATTGGATGCGGAGTGCTAGTTGTTCTGTGTGTAATAATAAATGTCACCATAGGATAGTAACAATTAATTTTGAACTACACTACATGGCATACTTCTTGAAGATAGGCATACTTCATCATATACCACATAAGCATTTGGAGCTTGTGTGACGAGGTTAAAGATTTACCATACGAGCGAGAGGCTTGTATGGCGATGACTATATTTTACAGGTTGAACTGATGACTGATATGGACCATATAAAATGTAATGGTAAATTGCCAGATTAATAAAAACCCCACACAGGTCTAGAGATGACAATAAACACGTCTCTCTGGTCATTAAGGCACAAAAACCATTTATAGGATGACAAGAATTTATTCTCTGGAATTATGATCTATACACACTCCCCTGTGGACACCGGAATATATCACTATAAATATATGCATGCTTATTAGGATTTATCGGCTACCTAATACGACCCAATAAATTTCCAAACCCCTCCCCGTACAAAGGAGGTTATGGCGAAATTTTTTGAAAATTTAGGGTGTTAGCCAATTTTTTTGAAGAATTTGAAAATTCTTAGAAACTGAAAAGTTGAATAATGGAAGCCAGATTGAAAGTAGAGTTGATTAATCAAACCACTTTCGACTTTGTTCCTTTTCGGGGACGAAAAGTTTTAAGTGGGGGAGATTGTAACAACCCGGAAAATTTAAACCAGTTTAAAAAATTTAAATTGGCTATTTTAGTTAATTTTAAATATTTAAAACAAATATTTTAAATAATAACGAAGAAAAGTATGTTTGAATCGAAGTTTGAAAATAAATATAATTATTTTGAATTATAAACATGGCCTGAAATGGCGTGGTAGTTTCAAAATTTGAATTCAAACTTTGACTGACTGTACCGGGTGCAAAATAAAACAGATTTTAGTGAAACCAAAAATATTTAAATCTGTTTATGAATATCTTTCTAACGAATCTGAAAAATCGAAGTTTCATAGCGAGAGTCAAAAGTTATGGCCAAATGAATTTTCAAAAAGGTCGCTATAGAGAATATATAGACCTTGAAAATAGATATTTTGCAAACGACCTCGGAATTCGACGAAACCACTTTTGTTTGATACGGCATATCAAATTATAGCTAGGATTCAAATTTCATAATTTTTTTGAAGCTAGTATGTGAGCGTGGCAAAAGAAAACGTGTTTGGTTGATTTCAGCTAAATTGGATCGACCAGAAAATGGCCATTTTTCAAACGGTCTAAGAATTCGACGAAACTAGTTTTGATGGGACCGTATCGTCCAAACATAGCTAGATTTGTTTTTTGGGAATTTTTAGAATCAGTATATGGCCCCGACAAATTGAAATGTATGCTCAAATCAAATATTGAATGTTTTGTATTTTAATTTAAAGAAAAACTGACTGAAACAGTCGAATGGGCTTAGGAAACATATCCCATTGTGTTCGGAATGGGGGTATTTAGTTAGGGACGATAGTCGTTGGGTTCGGGTTAGAGTTCGTATGAGATGAGGGGTATTTTTGGATTTTAAAAAATATATAAATATAAAAAAATTCTCATTAGCCAGTCAACCTTCTCTCTCCCCGCTTTCTCTCTCTCCTTCCCCCATCGACGACGAAACTCGTTCCTCCCTTCCCGGTCGTTTTCTGATCGAACCACGCATCGATAGCCTTCGACCTAGTTGATCTTTTTGAATAGCTCCCCTCAAGCTTCAAATCCATACTTTTTGCACCTCCCCTCGTCTCTCCATCGCCGAGAACCATTGCCCTAAAGTGCCGCCGCCTCGTCGGGAACTGCGCCGCCGCCTGGACTTCGAGTTCAACGTGGTACACCTCGCCGGGATCCCCTCTCGAAGCCCTACAACATGGCATCGTCTGATCTTGGCTAAACTACACGGATTTGGAGAAATCTTCAAACCTAATTTTGAACGGTAAGCTGAAGGTGCGGTTTTAATTATCTGAACTGATTTTAACAACATTAAACCGTTGCAAAGTTGATTAACCGTATAAAAATCGTATCTTTTTCATCTATGGTTGAAATTTAGTGAAACAAGAGACACCGGGACCGTGAGGATGTCTTCTACATTCTAGAAGAGACCGCATATTTTTCTGAGCCTTATGCTATTTTTAGTGGAGTGGAACCCAATGTGAGATTTCTAATTTATAAACGATATGGAAAACAACGATGTATAAATTATATAGTCGATGTATGAGTTATATGAGCATTGTACACCTCATGTATAAGCGTTGTATAAGTTGTATGTTTGATGTATAAGTTATATATGCGTTGTAAAAATAATATATGTGTTGAAATAAATTGAAGTGAAATTGAAATATATTCAAATATGAATATATATATATATATATATACATACTCCCCTCGTCCACAGACCATGGACGATATATATTGGTTGTGATATTGTTTGGATTGGTTGATGTGAAATTTGGTGAATATCATGAATGGTTGAATTGAAATGATTGATTGTGGTTGAAATCCCAATAGGATTAGTATATGGGAAAATTCGCCTGCGTGCGAACTAGATATTGAAAATCCTCATTGTCAAAAACAACGAGGTTTTAAGGTAGAGCGAGGAGCCGTACTATGGACGGTCCCGGTTTTAACTACCCTGCCATTATGCTGCCGAAATTTTCAATAATATCCACGTGTTAGAATTATTTTCATGTGTTGAAACTATATTCATGTGTTGAATAGAAATTCATGTGTTGAATGAGTTCATGTGTTAAGTAAATTATTCGAAAGATAAAAATCACATTTATTTATATATATAGCCTATATAAAATATTAGTATTTTAAATAAATTGTTTTAACACCAAAAATAACATTTTTACCTTATGTATAGACTATGTAAAATAATCGTGTTTTGAAATAAATTGTTTTACAATAAAAATCACATTTTTATTATATCTATCAACTACAGAAAATATTCGTGTGTTGAATAAATATTTTTCATGGTAAAAATATCATTTTTATCAAATATATAAAGTGGATATGGTTTTGAAATCGAAGAACGAATTATATTTATATAAATATAATTAAAATAAACCGAATAATGAAGCTGTAGTTCGTGTTTTGAAACCGTGATTTCAAACTAGTGCGGGAGATCCGACCATCGGATTTTCCCGAAACCGAAACCGTTGGGTTCGCTTTGGAAATATCTTTCCAATGACACCAACTTTGTGAAGATCCAACGGTTGGATTGTCTGTAATGTTTAATTCCAATCTGAAGAAAAACAGTGCCAGAATCGATTATATTTATATATACATATATAAATATAATTAAATTAAATCGAATAACGACGCTGCAGTTCGTATTTTGAAATCGTAACTTCAAACGATAAGTGTGGGAGATCCGACCATCGGATTTTCCCAAAACTGAAATCGTTGGATTCGTTTTGAAAAGATCTTTCTAATGATATAAAATTTGTGAAGATCCAACGGTTAGATTCTCAGATATGTGTAAATCAAATCCGAAGAAAAACAGCGTCACGGCCGCGTTATGGCTTGAAGCGTCGTTTGAATGAATTGGCTATTTTTAAATAAATAAAAATAGCGATAAATCGTGATAAAATATTATAAACGATATGGAATGGAAATAAACTGAATTTTCTTGGTTTATGTGATATTTGATGGTTGAATGTGTTTGGTGTGAAAATTACATTAAAGAACAGAATTAGTGATATCGAATAATTTAACCATTGAAATGAATTGATTTGAAATTCTAAATATACGTGAATTATTTGAAAAGGCCGAGTTGATTCTCATTTCAAATAATTGTTAAACGAGTGAAAGTCGAAGAAACGAAGACGGTGCAAGACCCACGTCGAAGGGAGGGGTGCTGGTGATGCTCATGATAGGAGTAGCTACCTTGAAGGGGTTGAAGTAGTAGCCGTCCGGACGTACTTATTGATTGTGCGGATATGCGAGGTATTGAGTGCCTCCGGTTTCGTTCAGACCCAGAATGAACGTGTAAATGGACTGTGTGTCTGACATTGGATTTTTTTTCTATGCTGGTTGATCTCTATTAAATATATATCTTTTTGGCGGCGGAGAATTTATTCTCATGCTTAACGCCCCTTCTCTGAGACGTATGAGCTCAGAGGTTATATATCGATAGAAATCGGTCGCATGGAGTGAATTGCCTGTGTGGCATGCCTATGTGGCAGATGATCAAGGCTTCTGTTGAAAAGAAAAGTCTTGAGGTTGATGATCGAAGTACGGCCTGTGTGGCATAGCTTTGTGTATAGCGTTGTTTCGCGAGCCTCACACCCCGGTATGAGCCAGAAACGGGAGAGGACATCAGGGAGGACATGAATTTCCTTCTAGCTAGGAGTGGTGCTTTGGGTTTTGCACGCTTGGGTGTTTTACTTATGTGGATGATGGAAATCGAGGCCTCGGTTAATTCGTTCTCTTTGGAGCCGATATTTTGGTCGGATATGAGCAGTGACGCCCCATAGGGCGGGGAAACGCAGTGTTCAAGCATTATAATCCACATCGGTGGACCGACCCTGACGATCCAAGGTGCAATTGCGGCTGTTCCTGAGACACGGGCTAGAGCGTCTCGAATTCAGTAAGGACTATCTTTTGCCTTGGTTCATGATGGAAATCCAATTTCCAAATACGACACCGTTCGGTTTTGATTGTATATATATATATGGCGACATGATATATGGTACCCATGCCGTCTATGATTGATAGTTATGATTGAAATTGTTTTTAAAACATATATACACTAGCAATAATATTAAATGATTTGTTTTGCTCGTATAAAGCATATTTTAGCCATTATAAGGTAAAACTCTATCCTCCGGTTTGTGTTACATTGTGTGATGGGAACTGAGTCTTATAATGGCTTCATTTTTATAAAAAGCATTGCGATGTTTAAAAGATTTACTTGTTTTGAAGCATTGACAATCCAATGGAGTAAACCCGTTCTGCTAAAGTGGCGTGGTCATGTGATTGGCCATATTTGAAAATATGTTAAGTAGATTTCTCATACTATTCCATGACTGACTCGTAGTTTGTTTCACTTGCAAACTCGGGTGCCCCTTTTTCTACACGGGCAGCCTTGTATTCAGGTTTTAGCAGGGTCTTTCTGGATAGCTGGAGCTGAAGATGGATTCAATCATTTATCTCTTTTTATGCTGTTCAGCTCCTATTGTACATATTATGTTTTGTTTTCCGCTGTAGACATTTATGTATAGCTGAACTGTATTTGTACTAAGTATGATCCTATATACTGTGTAACTCTGATGATTCTATTTATCTATTGTATTCTATTGTACATTATTTGGTGTATTTATTTATTTCTGTTCTTCTGTTATCTGTTTATGTGTTATATTCCAAAGATTACCCTTGCACCATCTTAACGGAGTTTGGGGTCGTTACAAATAGTAATTTTGTCGTACAACCTTGGCGGTAGATAAACACATTTTTAGCATTTACCTTTCACAATGTACCTTGTATCGAAACCTGCTAAGCCAGTATTGATGTGCCAACAAGCCCAACAGTAGATGCCCATCAAGCTGCATGAGGAGCGGTGATACGACCTGAAGGTAACGGCCTCTTTGCTGTTCGCTTCATTTTGCATCCTAAAAATCTGAGACGTGTTTTTCTATTAGACAACATGCAACAAGCAACAATTGAACTAGTTCCGTGTGCAACTTAAACCTAGTGTTAATTTTTGAATTAACCAGTAAATGAAGAATTACAACTGTTATATGCAGGAAGTATTGGTAATACAGGTTGTAAGCAAGCTTAACATTAACGGTTTTCTGAAGAAATGTTACCGTCAGTCAATATTTAACATATGATCAAGCTTCTTCTTTTCTTATCTTTCTTTTTTTATAAAAAAATAAAAAAAATTAGTCATGTTGTAATTTCTTTGATTTCCCAAAACACAATGGAAAACACAACCAGCTAGGATAAGTGTTCTTTTTTTTAAAATAAACTGGCAGTTTTAGATTTCATCTACTGCTTTGGTACAAAATTTTAAACCTACAGTTCTGTAACACCCCACCTCCGCTAGGGTCACTCACAAAGGGAATGCCCTAGTTTTGGAGGGGTATTATCTAGTAAACAGGCACAGAGATAACACAAGACAGAACATAGATAAAATAGAGTATATAAAGCAGCGGATATAAACTTTAAATCCAAATCTCATTACTGAAAAATAGAGTCAAAACCTCTTACATCAAAATGCCAAGTCATTATTTCATTACATCAAGTTCTAAAGAAGCAAAGTACTTAAAACAACATAAGTAAACTATTATTCCCCAAAAAGTGCATGAGTGCAGCCATAGCATAGCTCAAGACCAAACCGTACATGAGCTGTCAGAAAGCAAGCAAAATCCAAGCTAAGAGCTAGAGTTTCCTCCCTGAGAACCGGGGGGGGGGGAACGAAAGACAAAGAGGCGAAAGAAAATGGGTCAGTCAAAAAGACTGGTAAGCCCTAGTGACTATCAGCATAGAAACTAGTAAAGTTAACAAGACATGAATAAACTGGAATTAAACATAGGAATGATGATAAGTCTGACATGATAACTAAGCTAACAAGATAACTCAAGTCTAACATTGCGTATTCAAGGTTCGCCATACCAACTATACTGGTATACTAATCCCGTGTCGAATATAAATCAAGAAATAATCCCTTGGCCCAATATCGTGAAGTGACCCAATTCGGGGTCCAACGGTATGATCTAATCGATCGGCTCCCTACAAGTCTAGCTCGTCGTGTGTCTGTGTCATACGACACTATCACGAATGTAGTCACCTGTGCTAGGTCCACCATAGGGTGTATCAAGCCCTAGGGTGCCAACCACCGACACAAATCAAGAATGCACAGATAATCCTACTGATGCCCAATGCCTGCTTTTTCAACTCTGGACTAAGTGCATGACCCTAGTCCACCTGAACCTACAATGGCGCACCAACTCGTTCGTCGTTCTGGTTGCTTACAATCAGCCCAGCAATTATGCCCCACCCTGCCTAGTCCCAGGGTACCGTGATACATCTAGTGGGTTACTATTGAAAAGGACCGCGTAACTAGGGTTTCGTTCAGCAGGTTAAGTTGTCATTTAAAATCGAGACTTAACCCCATCTACGTGTCATGTCAAATTGACTAAGTGTGTCGTTCTAGTTCAAGGCTTAGTCCTACGAATCATGTGTCAGGTTGGTTAAGTGTGTTCAAGCGGTTCATGACTTAACATTATCAAATCAACGTGTCAAATTGGTTAAGTATATTCAAGTGGTCCATGACTTAATCCTATCCAGTGGCATTAATTTACTTAATGCACCCCTAACCTCTCACATTAGACTTGGTTATGGTTACTGGATGTGCCGAGCGGGTCCGGGTAGTTTTACACCATAACCTAGTCTAACCTCGGGTTTCGAGTGTGATATGACCAACTACTCACATTGGGTCCTATTGTTTGCAGTTACTGGATTCGCCGAGAGGTTTCGGGAAGATTTATACTGCAAACTCAACCCAACCTCGAGTTGGCCATGTTCAAGTTTTCTAAGTGTCATGTCCCAAATTCATATTTTCAAGTATAATTTCATGTCAAATTCAAGTTCCTATCCAAGCTCAAGTTATAACGATATTCATGTTTTCAAGTTCATACTATATTCAGGTTTTCCTAAACTATCCAAATCGCATCCCCAACGCTCGTGAATTCGAATCAAGGCAAAAGATGTAACTAGGGAATAACATAACAAGGATGGGTATAAAGTGACAAAGGTGATTTCAAGGCAAGCATGATGTAACTAGAGATATGATCATAACATCACTGGCATATGAAATAGGGTGATAAACATAGCAATAAATGACATAAGATGATAATCCTAAACTTGTGACTAGCAATAGTTTCAACATCACAGGCATGTTAAAATAATGATAGGGTTTAGGTTATGACATGAACATGCCCCTAAATCAAGTTCTTATCAGTATTCCACAAATCAAGGTTCAATATGAACGGTACTAGGTTCAAGGTGAATAGATATAGGGTGAACAAGAGTAGATCGAAAATAATAGATCGAAAAGGAATATCATAGATCAAAGATATACAAGAGTAGGTCTCAAGTAGTTATCATGCTTATGTTCAACTTCAATTTACACATGTCCATATTAAGTTTAGAGTTTAGATCTAAGAGTAATTGGGGCTTACAGATCGTGGTTTTTGAGAACTAAGAACAGAAATTGTCGTAGGATCATTGTTGAGATGTTGATCTATTCCCTTGAATTGTTGTAGAAACGTTGGCCTTCGATTTGGATCTAGTTTGAATGTTTAAGCTTCAAGTTGGAGGCGGCGGCCATGGTTCAAGAGGAGACTTAGCAGCATAATGGTGTTAGAAAGATTTGTTGTGGATTAGCCTAGGTCTTAGGGTGTTTTTATAGTTGCAACAACTAGTTTAGGCCATAGGATAAACCCTAGAATCGATCTGAACTGCCAAAAATCGTCACAGGCCCTCAAACAAGCCAACAGGGTCAAGCAGGAGCAACCGGGCCCAAACCAGGTTCGGGGACCAGGTCGACACTTAAGTCGACTGTGCAGTCGACTTGGTCCTGGGGGTGTCAACTGTCCAGTTGACTCCCCAGTCGACGTGGGGTACTAGGCGGGAAATTTCCCGCCCAGTCTGCCTGGGTTTTGAAATTCGAATTTGAACTCGAATTCGAACTGTTTTGAACTATGAAAATTTCTGAAACTTTGGGGGGCCATAACTTGGTCATACGGACTCCGATTTTCGAAAACTCGGACTCGATTTCATGCAGAATTCCGAGACGAACGTAATGGCGCAACCCGTTTCCCTTGGTTCTTAATTTAATATTTAATTCTGCCTAGATTTATGGTTATAACACGTTATCAAAATACGGGTTGTTACATTCTCCCCTCCTTAAAGGATTTCGTCCCCGAAATCTCTAAGTTAGGAAGAGCGTATCCTACCATCCATCATCCATCTACTCAAAACATCATCCACAAGCAAACATTGTCCTTAAGAGATTTCTAATGTTGTATGAACATATGCAGAAAGTGTGTGTATATGTTCCTTATCTAATGCAAATGATCAGGCCTGATTGATCTTTCTAATGCAAAATATGTTTAGTGTCATGAATCCAACATGTATGCAAATAATCCTAGTCACGTAAGCACTATATGTGTGCACAAACATTCATCCATATGCAACATTCATATGATAACACATTCAATTTCATCCATAAATAAGTATAAACACTCATGCATATGCAATATGAAAATGTGTCTGAGCCGATCTAGTGCCTAATGTGTGTTATGCAACCACGAGAAATCACTTGCAACCACTTGCAACCATTCGCAAACATCAAGCATAACATGTTTCAAATACATGTTTACATTCATAGGATTCTACCTAAGGTTCTCAAGACAGGATCGAAAGGATATACAAGATAAAACAGAGCATCTAGGGAAAAGAAGTTAAAGATGTACCCTTAGAAGGTCCTTCTGCGGGGCTTGCCCTTGCTTCTTAGGGCAGTTCTTGCTGATGTTTCCAGTTTCACCACATTGAAAACATGCACCTATCTTCATCTTCTTCTTCCTACAGTCCTGGACTATATGCCCGTCAATACCACAGAAGTTGCATTTTCTTTTCTCACGTGACTTGTCATTCTTGTTGTTGCTGTTCTTTCTCCTTTCTCGGAGTCTACCTTCTTGTCTTGAGACTCATTCGCCTTGACCTTCTTCTTGTCATTCTCGTCTTCTTCATGAAGTAGGGCCATATTCACCAAGCTTTCAAAGGTCGCCCCCATGGGTACATGAGTCATGGCCGTGTGGAGTGGCTCACTCAATCCTCGAGCAAAGCGTAGAGCCTTCTTCTCAGCCGTGTTGACTAAGTCCAAACCAAACCGAGCAAGCTGATTAAACTTATTCACGTATTCCCTAACTGACATGTCCCCTTGCTTGAGTGCCAGGAACCTCTCCATCTGAAGGCTCGCTTCTGTGGATGATAAAAACTTAAGCCCAAACCTCTCTCTAAAGTCTGCCCAAGTCTCAATTGGCCTGGTAGCGTTGGTGACTTCCCACCAAAATGCAGCTTCCTCTTTCAACATCCATGCTGCCAACTGAACTTTCCTATGATCCTCCATATCGAAAATAACAAACAAGTCTTCAGTCTCTTTTAGCCAGTTTCGCGCCTCCACGAAGGTTTCAGTTCCAATGAAGTTCTTGCCGCCCATTCCTATAAAGTCGTTGCATATTTTGGCGAAGGCGGTACCCGGAGGAGGAGGAGGAGGAACCGTGGCCACCGGGGGAGGAGGAGGAGGGATATCTGCCGGGCCCGCGCCATTGGCCCTAGCTTCCAAGTATGTTCGGAACCAGCCAGGTATGGGTACTCCCTCGGGAAGGTTAAGATCAGACATACTGAAAAGCGAAAAGGAAAAAGATTCAAACGAGGAAACAAAGGAAAGTGCTAATGGCTTTTGGGGAATAGCCTTTTCTTAAAAATAAAACTTTTCTTGAAAAATGCTTCTTTATAAACGGTTTTGAAAATAGTTTCAGAAGGTTTTTAAAACTTTTGCCCAGTCTGGTAACCTTCTGCTCCGATACCAAATGTAACAACCCACCTCCGCTAGGGTCACTCACAAAGGGAATGCCCTAGTTTAGGAGGGGTATTATCTAGTAAACAGGCACAGAGATAACACAAGACAGAACATAGATAAAATAAAGTATATAAAGCAGCGGATATAAACTTTAAAACCAAATCCCATTACTGAAAAATAGATTCAAAATCTCTTACATCAAAATGCCAAGTCATTATTTCATTACATCAAGTTCTAAAGAAGCAAAGTACTTAAAACAACATAAGTAAAATATTATTCCCCAAAAAGTGCACGAGTGCAGCCATAGCATAGCTCAAGACCAAACCGTACATGAGCTGTCAGAAAGCAAGCAAAGTCCAAGCTAAGAGCTAGAGTTTCCTCCCTGAGAACCTCGGGGGGGGGGGGGACAAAGGACAAAAAGGCGAAAGAAAACGGGTCAGTCAAAAAGACTGGTAAGCCCTAGTGACTATCACCATAGAAACTAGTAAAGTTAACAAGACATGAATAAACTGGAATTAAACATAGGAATGATGATAAGTATGACATGATAACTAAGCTAACAAGATAACTCAAGTCTAACATTGCGTATTCAAGGTTCTCCATACCAACTATACTGGTATACTAATCCCGTGTCGACTATAAATCAAGAAATAATCCCTTGGCCCAATATCGTGAAGTGACCCAATTCGGGGTCCAACGGTATGATCTAATCGATCGGCTCCCTACAAGTCTAGCTCGTCGTGTGTCTGTGTCATACGACCCTATCACGAATGTAGTCACCTGTGTTAGGTCCACCATAGGGTGTATCAATCCCTAGGGTGCCAACCACCGACACGAATCAAGAATGCACAGATAATCCTACTGATGCCCAATGCCTGCTTTTTCAACTCCGGACTAAGTGCACGACCCTAATCCGCCTGAACCTACAATGGTGCACCAACTCAGCCGTCGTTCTGGTCGCTTACAATCAGCCCAGCAATCGTGCCCCACCCTGCCTAGTCCCAGGGTACCGTGATACATCTAGTGGGTTACTATTGAAAAGGACCGCGTAACTAGGGTTTCGTTCAGCAGGTTAAGTTGTCATTTAAAATCGAGACTTAACCCCATCTATGTGTCATGTCATATTGACTAAATGTGTCGTTCTAGTTCAAGGCTTAGTCCTAAGAATCATGTGTCAGGTTGGTTAAGTGTGTTCAAGCGGTTCATGACTTAACCCTATCAAATCAACATGTCAAATTGGTTAAGTATATTCAAGTGGTCCATGACTTAATCCTATCCAGTGGCATTAATTTACTTAATGCACCCCTAACCTCTCATATTAGACTTGGTTATGGTTACTGGATGTGTCGGGCGGGTCCAGGCAGTTTTACACCATAACCTAGTCTAACCTCGGGTTTCGAGTGCGATATGACCAACTACTCACATTGGGTCCTATTGTTTGCCGTTACTGGATTCACCGGGCGGTTCCGGGCACATTTATACTGCAAACTCAACCCAACCTCGAGTTGGCCACGTTCAAGTTATCTAAGTGTCATGTCCCAAATTCATACTTTCAAGTATAATTTCATGTCAAGTTCATGTTCCTATCCAATCTCAAGTTATAACGATATTCATGTTTTCAAGTTCATACTAAATTCAGGTTTTCCTAAACTACCCAAATCGCATCCCCAACGCTCGTGAATTCGAATCAAGGCAATAGATGTAACTAGGGAATAACATAACAAGGATGGGTATAAAGTGGCAAAGGTGATTTCAAGGCAAGCATGGTGTAACTTGAGATATGATCATAACATCACTGGCATATGAAATAGGGTGATAAACATAGCAATAAATGACATAAGATGATAATCCTAAACTTGTGACTAGCAATAGTTTCAACATCACAGGCATGTTAAAATAATGATAGGGTTTAGGTTATGACATGAACAGGCCCCTAAATCAAGTTCTTATCAGTATTCCACAAATCAAGGTTCAATATGAACGGTACTAGGTTCAAGGTGAATAGATATAGGGTGAACAGGAGTAGATCGAAAATAATAGATCGAAAAGGAATAGTCATAGATCAAAGATATACAAGAGTAGGTCTCAAGTAGTTATCATGTTTATGTTCAACTTCAATTTACACATGTCCATATTAAGTTTATAGTTTAGATCTAAGAGTAACTGGGGCTTACAGATCGTGGTTTTTGAGAACTAAGAACAGAAATTGTCGTAGGATCGTTGTTGAGATGTTGATCTATTCCCTTGAATTGTTGTAGAAACGTTGGCCTTCGATTTGGATCTAGTTTGAATGTTTAAGCTTCAAGTTGGAGGCGGCGGCCATGGTTCAAGAGGAGACTTAGCAGCATAATGGTGTTAGAAAGATTTGTTGTGGATTAGCCTAGGTCTTAGGGTGTTTTTATAGTTGCAACAACTAGTTTAGGCCATAGGGTAAACCCTAGAATCGATCTGAACCGCCAAAAATCGTCATAGGCCCTCAAACAAGCCAACATGGTCAAGCAGGAGCAACCAGGCCCAAACCAGGTTCGGGGACCAGGTCGACACTAAAGTCGACTGCGCAGTCGACCTGGTCCTGGGGGTGTCAATTGCCCAGTCGACTCCCCAGTCAACCTGGGGTGCTGGGCGGGAAATTTCCCGCCCAATCTGTCTGGGTTTTGAAATTCGAATTTGAATTCGAATTCGAACTGTTTTGAACTCTGAAAATTTCTGAAACTTTGGGGAGCCATAACTTGGTCATACGGACTCCGATTTTCGAAAACTCAGACTCGATTTCATGCAGAATTCCGAGACAAACTCAATGGCGCAACCCGTTTCCCTTGGTTCTTAATTTAATATTTAATTCTGCCTAGATTTATGGTTATAACACGTTATCAAAATACGGGTTGTTACATTCTCTCCCCTCCTTAAAGGATTTCGTCCCCGAAATATCTAAGTTAGGAAGAACGTATCCTACCATCCATCATCCATCTACTCAAAACATCATCCACAAGCAAACATTGTCCTTAAGAGATTTCTAATGTTGTATGAACATATGCAGAAAGTGTGTGTATATGTTCCTTATCTAATGCAAATGATCAGGCCTGATTGATCTTTCTAATGCAAAATATGTTTAGTGTCATGAATCCAACATGTATGCAAATAATCCTAGTCACGTAAGCACTATATGTGTGCACAAACATTCATCCATATGCAACATTCATATGATAACACATTCAATTTCATCCATAAATAAGTATAAACACTCATGCATATGCAATATGAAAATATGTCTGAGCCGATCTAGTGCCTAATGTGTGTTATGCAACCACGAGCAATCACTTGCAACCACTTGCAACCATTCGCAAACATCAAGCATAACATGTTTCAAATACATGTTTACATTCATAGGATTCTACCTAAGATTCTCAAGACAGGATCGAAAGGATATACAAGATAAAACAGAGTATCTAGGGAAAAGAAGTTAAAGATGTATCCCTAGAATGTCCTTCTTGCGGGGCTTGCCCTTTCTTCTTAGGGAAGTTCTTGCTGATGTGTCCAGTTTCACCGCATTGAAAACATGCTCCTATCTTCATCTTCTTCTTCCTACAGTCCTGGACTATATGCCCATCAATACCACAGAAGTTGCATTTTCTTTTCTCACGTGACTTGTCATTCTTGTTGTTGCTGTTCTTTCCTCCTTTCTCGGAGTCTACCTTCTTGTCTTGAGACTCATTCGCCTTGACCTTCTTCTTGCCATTCTCGTCTTCTTCATGAAGTAGGGCCATATTCACCAAGCTTTCAAAGGTCGCCCCCATGGGTACATGAGTCATGGCCATAGTGTGGAGTGGCTCACTCCATCCTCGAGCAAAGCGTAGAGCCTTCTTCTCAGCCTTGTTGACTAAGTCCAAACCAAACCGAGCAAGCTGATTAAACTTATTCACGTATTCCCTAAATGACATGTCCCCTTGCTTGAGTGCTAGGAACCTCTCGATCTGAAGGCTCGCTTCTGTGGATGATAAAAACTTAAGCCCAAACCTCTCTCTAAAATCTGCCCAAGTCTCAATTGGCCTGGTAGCGTTGGTGACTTCCCACCAAAATGCAGCCTCCTCTTTCAACATCCATGCTGCCAACTGAACTTTCCTATGATCCTCTATATCGAAAATAACAAACAAGTCTTCAGTCTCTTTTAGCCAGTTTCGCGCCTCCACGAAGGTTTCAGTTCCAACGAAGTTCTTACCGCCCATTCCTATAAAGTCATTGCATATTTTGGCGAAGGCGGTACCCAGAGGAGGAGGAGGAGGAACCGTGGCTACCGGGGAAGAGGAGGGGGGATATCTGCTGGGCCCGCGCCGTTGGCCCTAGCTTCCAAGTATCTTCGGAACCAGCCAGGTATGGGTACTCCCTCAGGAAGGTTAAGATCAGACTTGCTGAAAAGCGAAAAGGAAAAAGATTCAAACGAGGAAACAAAGGAAAGTGCTAATGGCTTTTGGGGAATAGCCTTTTCTTAAAAATAAAACTTTTCTTGAAAAATGCTTCTTTATAAACGGTTTTGAAAATAGTTTCAGAAGGTTTTTAAAACTTTTTCCCAGTCTGGTAACCTTCTGCTCCGATACCAAATGTAACACCCCACCTCCGCTAGGGTCACTCACAAAGGGAATGCCCTAGTTTTGGAGGGGTATTATCTAGTAAACAGGCACAGAGATAACACAAGACAGAACATAGATAAAATAGAGTATATAAAGCAGCGTATATAAACTTTAAAACCAAATCTCATTACTGAAAAATAGAGTCAAAACCTCTTACATCAAAATGCCAAGTCATTATTTCATTACATGAAGTTCTAAAGAAGCAAAGTACTTAAAACAACATAAGTAAAATATTATTCCCCAAAAAGTGCATGAGTGCAGCCATAGCATACCTCAAGACCAAATTGTGCATGAGCTGTCAGAAAGCAAGCAAAGAGCTAGAGTTTCCTCTCTGAGAACCTAGGGGGGGAACGAAAGACAAAGAGGCGAAAGAAAACAGGTCAGTCAAAAAGACTGGTAAGCCCTAGTGACTATCAGCATAGAAACTAGTAAAGTTAACAAGACATGAATAAACTGGAATTAAACATTGGAATGATGATAAGTCTGACATGATAACTAAGCTAACAAGATAACTCAAGTCTAACATTGCGTATTCAAGGTTCGCCATACCAACTATACTGGTATACTAATCCCGTGTCGACTATAAATCAAGAAATAATCCCTTGGCCCAATATCGTGAAGTGACCCAATTCGGGATCCAACGGTATGATCTAATCGATCGGCTCCCTACAAGTCTAGCTCGTCGTGTGTCTATGTCATACGGCCCTATCACGAATGTAGTCACCTGTGCTAGGTCCACCATAGGGTGTATCAAGCCCTAGGGTGCCAACCACCGATACGAATCAAGAATGCACAGATAATCCTACTAATGCCCAATGCCTGCTTTTTCAACTCCGGACTAAGTGCACGACCCAAGTCCGCCTGAACCTACAATGGCGCACCAACTCAGCCGTCGTTCTGGTCGCTTACAATCAGCCCAGCAATCGTGCCCCACCCTGCCTAGTCCCAGGGTACCGTGATACATCTAGTGGGTTACTGCTAAGAAGGACCGCGTAACTAGGGTTTCGTTCAGCAGGTTAATTTGTCATTTAAAATCGAGACTTAACCCCATCTATGTGTCATGTCAAATTGACTAAGTGTGTCGTTCTAGTTCAAGGCTTAGTCCTACGAATCATGTGTCAGGTTGGTTAAGTGTGTTCAAGCGGTTCATGACTTAACCCTATCAAATCAACGTGTCAAATTGGTTAAGTATATTCAAGTGGTCCATGACTTAATCATATCCAGTGGCATTAATTTACTTAATGCACCCCTAACCTCTCACATTAGACTTGGTTATGGTTACCGGATATGTCGGGCGGGTCCTGGCAGTTTTACACCATAACCTAGTCTAACCTCGGGTTTCGAGTGCGATATGACCAACTACTCACATTGGGTCCTACTGTTTGCAGTTACTGGATTCGCCGGGCGGTTCCGGGCAGATTTATACTGCAAACTCAACCTAACCTCGAGTTGGCCACGTTCAAGTTATCTATGTGTCATGTCCCAAATTCATATTTTCAAGTATAATTTCATGTCAAGTTCATGTTCCTATCCAAGCTCAAGTTATAACGATATTCATGTTTTCAAGTTCATACTAAATTCAGGTTTTCCTAAACTACCCAAATCGCATCCCCAACGCTCGTGAATTCGAATCAAGGCAATAGATGTAACTAGGGAATAACATAACAAGGATGGGTATAAAGTGGCAAAGGTGATTTCAAGGAAAGCATGGTGTAACTTGAGATATGATCATAACATCACTGGCATATGAAATAGGGTGATAAACATAGCAATAAATGATATAAGATGATAATCCTAAACTTGTGACTAGCAATATTCAACATCACAACATCACGGGCATGTTAAAATAATGATAAGGTTTAGGTTATGACATGAACAGGCCCCTAAATCAAGTTCTTATCAGTATTCCACAAATCAAGGTTCAATATGAATGGTACTAGGTTCAAGGTGAATAGATCTAGGGTGAATAAGAGTAGATCTAAAATAATAGATCGAAAAGGAAAAGTCATAGATCAAAGATATATACAAGAGTAGGTCTCAAGTAGTTATCATGTTTATGTTCAACTTCAATTTACACATGTCCATATTAAGTTTAGAGTTTAGATCTAAGAGTAACTGGGGCTTACAGATCGTGGTTTTTGAGAACTAAGAACAGAAATTGTCGTAGGATCGTTGTTGAGATGTTGATCTAGTCCCTTGAATTGTTGTAGAAACGTTGGCCTTCATTTGGATCTAGTTTGAATGTTTAAGCTTCAAGTTGGAGGCGGCGGCCATGGTTCAAGAGGAGACTTAGCAGCATAATGGTGTTAGAAAGATTTGTTGTGGATTAGCCTAGGTCTTAGGGTGTTTTTATAGTTGCAACAACTAGTTTAGGCCATAGGATAAACCCTAGAATCGATCTGAACCGCCAAAAATCGTCACATGCTTTCAAACAAGCCAACACGGTCAAGCAGGAGCAACCAGGCCCAAACCAGGTTCGGGGACCAGGTCGACACCAAAGTCGACTGCGCAGTCGACCTAGTCTTGGGGGTGTCGACTGCCCAGTCGACTCCCCAATCAACCTGGGGTGCTGGGCAGGAAATTTCCCGCCCCGCCTGTCAGGGTTTTGAAATTCGAATTTGAACTCGAATTCGAACTGTTTTGAACTCTGAAAATTTCTGAAACTTTGGGGAGCCATAACTTGGTCATACGGACTCCGATTTTCGAAAACTCGGACTCGTTTTCATGCAGAATTCCGAGACGAACGTAATGTAGCAACCCGTTTCCCTTGGTTCTTAATTTAAAATTTAATTCTGCCTAGATTTATGGTTATAACACGTTATCAAAATACGGGTTGTTACAAGTTCCATTCCATCCACACAAATTAACTTTTCTATTTATTAATTACCGTTAGCGATCAAAATATGCTTCAGTATGGTGTTTATACTTTAAGGCAATAGGATAGATTTAGAAAGCACGAACGTGGGCAGTATTATTAGTATGTTATATCATATTAAGTTAGTATTATATTTTCAGTACAATAAAACATGAACATGGGTATGATACTATATATACAAATATGGCAATATCCTTGCCGATATGATCTCTTGCAATATGGTATTCATTGAATTTATCTCCTACATTTTTTTTCTATGCATTTTTATAATTGCTATACAATAAGTAATGTTGATGCCTTGCTGTAATCACTCTCATTTCATCAAACTAAAGTAGACCCTAAACTACCCTAGTGAATCACATGTTAACGCGAAATAAACTTATCAATGCTCACAATAAAATGAGGAGAACCAAATGAGTATCTGTTTTAGATAGCAATAAAATTGATAGTCATGTAGATTTTGACCTAACTAGTCACATCTACCCCAATCTGTAGCAGTAAGTCGAATAAAATCATCATTTATTTGTGTTTAAACTCAACTATTAAACTAAAGTATACAGTTAAATTCTAATGAAATATGAAAGAAATAAAATTTTGGTTTAATGCTAATAGGTGGATAAAGCTTCATTTAAAAACAACAATGAGTTACTCCCTCTAGGAACCCCAACACAAATGGGAAATGTAATTTCACACTCAATGTAAAAGGACAATTGCAACAACATCCATCCTTCCAGCTCTGGATGCAACATTACAATTTCATATAATCCCCAAAAGCTCTATCTTGTAAGAAGTATAACCATGTTTTCAAAATCAAACAGCTACAATCATTAAGATTTATAAATGAAAAATATTGGTAAATAACATTCAGTTAAGTAACCATGTATGTTAATTTTCCTAGGACATGATCACATGACAATTGCTACATTGTAACCACAATCCAGCATAATACATAACCGCTAGCAAACAACATGTACCACACTTTAAATATATAAAAAGTATAAGCTCACCAATCATTTAGACATTAGAAGCATCTCCGACTTCTTGGGCTTACTTGGAGTTGACGGGTTTGAGACCATCCCACCCATCACCACTTCATCGCTCCCATCCTTTCTCAAACTATTATCCAACCAAATCAAACTCCTCGATGCCAAAATTTCCTGTTGCATCAAATCATGCATTGCACGTGCATACACGCTCCTTACTGCAGCTGTTGCCGCCTCCTTGACCTCTTTAACAATCATAGGTGCCAAAAGACAGTGCCCTAAAATCCTAAGTATCGGTTGCATCATCTCACAAGGAAAAGGCATCCTACACCCATCCCTCACACTCCCATTACAAATTGCTTCTCATTTCTCGCTTCCACCCTCTTCAAAATTAGATATACAGTACACACTCGACTCTTCATCATCTAACTCAGGCCTACACTCACAATATTGCCCAACCCAACAAACAACGTACTCACAAAACTCAACCTTGGATTGCACTGGCATTTTGGATATTTTCTTAAAATAATGGTCCAACACAACTCCAAGGATAGAAGAACGCTTTGTAGATCTAATAGCATTTTGGGGTTATAACGGGGCTTCCATGATTCCCACGTTCTCGTTAATAAGTTCAGAATCTTTACCTCCGTTCTTCGGCAATGATACATGCCCGGTCTCCTCAAATCAGGAATGGAAACAGTAACAGCTTTCCCGTTACGGGAACGAGTTTCAGCAACAATCTAGCTAGGTTGCAAGTTTAAGGATCCGAGAGAATACGGGTAAGTTAGTGGTGGACGATGGAGGGGAGGAAGGAGGGAATGACGAGTTTGAGATCGGGATCTGGGGAAAGGAACAAATCGTAGAGCCATCGGCATATGAAGGAGTTGGAGGAGCCGGCAAGAGAGGAGGAGGCGAGGTAAGAGCAGATGGAGGTAAAGGCGGCGGAGGAGGAAAGGAGGGATAATGATGGATTGTCGGAGTCGCAGAGGGAGCAGATAAAAGGAGAGGAGAGGATGGTGGATAGGGCTTGAATGGAGGAGCGGGATCTAGGGACGGAGTTAGGGTAATGTACGTGGATCTGGAGATTGAAGGAGAAAGAGCGAACATGAATATGTGGATCGAAGTAAAAGGAGGGAACTTGAAATTGGAAGCAAGGGAGATAAGAACATTAGTTGGAAGGGAGGAAGAGGAGAAACGTTGGTGGGAGAAGGAAGGAAGACGATAAGCAGTAAAGTAATTAGTTTAGGTTTGGGCGGAAAATTGAATAAGAGGAGGGAAATGAAACGTAACCAAAATTTCAGAAAATTGCAAATAAATGTAACCAAATCGTTAAAAATAAAAGTAAAAACAACATTGGTTACATTTACACAGCAAACGCTACCAATAACTGTACCATATGTAGGTTTTTTTGGTAGTGAAACAAAGTTATCATTTTTATTGTTTTGTTGAAATAGATTTGTCGACAAAACAAAGTCATCATCTTTATCATTTTGTTGAAATAGATTAGTAGAATCAGAACATATATTTTTGTCAAAATATTCATTTTTGTCAAAATATAATAGTTGAATCAAAATACACATTTTGGTCAAAATGAACATTTTGGGCAAATAGATTAGTTGAACCAAAATATCCATTTTTGACAAAATATAATAGTTGAAACAAAAATTACATCTTGTTAAATATGATGGTTGAAAACAAAAAGTACATTTTTATTAATTAGATTTGAAATAAAACAAAAATCATTTTTTTGTTAAATAAAAGAGTTAAAACAAAAATAGCATTTTTGTTAAATCGGTTTGTGTCAAGACACAAATAGCATTTTTGTTAAATCGGTTTGTGTCAAAACAAAAGTAGCATTTTGTTAAATAGATTTGAGGTAAAACACAAATAGCATTTTTGTTAAATAGGTTTGTGTCAAAACACAAATAGCATTTTTGGTAAGTAGATTTGTGATATAACAAAAATATTCATTTTGTTAAATTAGGATTGTTAACAATATGAAATATCATTAATATTCATTTTATTAAATTAGAATTGCTGACAATATGAAATTATCACTTTTTATTCATTTGGTTAAACTAAATTTGTCAACAAAATGAATGATTCACTTTTTAATCATTTTGTTGAAATAGAATTGCCAACAAAATGAATGATTCACTTTTTAATCATTTTGTTGAACTAAAACTGTCAACAAAAATGAACGTATCACTTTTTATGCAATTTGTTGAAATAGAATTTGTATGCAAATTATAGAATCATTTTTATTGTAAATATACACATTAGAATTTGTGTATATATTAAAGACACATTTCTATTGCAAATATACACATTAGAATCTGTGTATAAATTAAAGAGACTTTTTAATTGTCAGAATATATATTAGAGTTTATGCAAATTAAAATAAAACATTTTTATATGTGTCATGTCATACATTGAAACTATAAATAAATAAAAATATTACTTTTTATTTGTTAAAGTATAAAATAGAAATTGCACTCAAATAATGAAAATAAAAATTATCTTTTTATTGGCAATTAGCAAGGATGTCATGTAAATAAAATACATATTTATTTGACATTATGGATATTTAGATGTGATATGCCAATAAAACATTCTTTATTTGGCGTGTTAAACACGTTAGTAGAATTGTCAAACGATTTATATTTATATATAATTATATATATATATATATATATATATATTAGAATTAAACGAATCACGCACGGTAGTTCGCGTTTCGGAATCGTAACTTTAAATGATTATACCAAAAGATCCGACCGTCGGATTTTCCCAAAAGTGAACCGTTAGGTCCGCTTCGGGAAGATCTTTCCAATGATATAAATTTTGTTAAAATCCAACAGTTAGATTTCGAGAAAAGTGTAAATCAAATCAGGGTAAAAACAGCGCTAGGCCGCCTATTGACCCGAAGCGTCGTTAAATTAAATTGGACTATTTTTATATAAATATAAATAGCGATAAATCGTTATAAAACAATATTAATGATATGAAATGATTTTAAATTATAATTATGCGAGAATTATTTGAAAAGACCGAGTTCAATCTCATTTCAAAAAATTATACGATGATTTAAATTGAAGATATTGAAGACAGTAATTGAAGACCAACGATCTTCACATCGAATGGACAACTACTAATGCCCAGCATTGGTTAGCTCCCAGGAAAGGGTTAAAATGGTAGTTGTTCCGGACATACTTGTTGATTGCCCGTATAAGAGAGCGCCTCTCTTCCGTATTGGACATACGGGATGAGGAATAAGGTGTCTCCGGTTTCGTTCAGACCTAGAACGGACTTGTAAATGGATGTGTGTCTGACATTGGATTTCATTCTATGTAAATTGATTTCTATTCAATATATATTTGTTTGGTAGCGGAGAATTTATTCTCTTGATTAACACCCTTCTCTGAGTTGCACGAGCTCAGAGGTTATATATTGGTAGTTATCGATCGCATGACATGAATTCTCAATGTGGCATGCCAAGATGCAAATGATCGAGGCTATTATTGTAAAGTAGGGCCTTGTGGTTGATGATCAAAGCACGGCCTGTTTAGGCATAGCTTTATGTATAGCGTTACTTCGCGAGCCTCACACCCCGGTATGAGTCAAAAACGGGACAAGGGAATGCAGAGAGTGCTCACGTTTCTTTATAGCTAGAAGTGGTATTAGGGTTTTACAAGCCTTGACATTTTAGTTATGTGGATGATGGATTACGAGGCCTTGGTTATATTGGTTGATAGTGACCAATTTATAGATTCAATAGGACCGGAAAGCGTGTGTTCAGGCATAACCAATCCACTAAAGTACTTGTGGACCGGCCCTGAAGGATCCAAGTGTTCGCCAGCGTCTGAATCCTAAGACATTGCTACATTGTCTCGAATCGGTAAGGAGATCGTTCCTAGACTTGACTCATGAGGGAAATCCAACTTCAATTACGACCCCATGCGGTTTTGATTGTAGAACTAGTATGGCGACATAGTATATGGTAGTTATGTCGTCTATGATTGATACATTATGATTGAATTTTTTTTGAAGCATATAAACACTAATAATAATATCAAATCCATTTTATCGTATCAAGCATTTTTGACCATTATAATGTAAAACTCTATCCTTCGGTTTGCGTTGCATTGTGTGATGGGACTTGAGTCTTATAATGGTTTCATTTTTCCAAAAAGCATTGCGTTGTTTAAGATTTACTTTATTTAAATTATGCACTGGCAATCCAATGAAGTAAAACCGTTCCGCGTTAGCGGCGTGGTACTATGATTAGCCTTATTACTAGTTAAGTTAAGTAAAGATTTCTCATACCAGTCCCATGATTGACCCGTAGTTTGTTTCACTTTGCAAACTCGGGTGCCCTCTTTTCCACACGGGCAGTCGAGTAGCTTATTTTGCAGATATATTGAGCAAGATTCTAGATTGAAGCTTAAAGCTGTTTCCAGAGCATTGGTAGACTTCTGCTGTATCAGATTATTAGTTCCTCTGCATTGTATTAAATTCATTCTAATTTATCTTCCGTTGTATTATATTCAATGTACTCTGATATTTTGTACTCTGATGTAACATTATTGTAATGTTTATAAAAGTCTGCTGTTATTTTTTCTGATGTGTTGTATTCCCAGAGTTAGCGTATTCGGGTTCTGAACGGTCTTGGTTGATTTAGCGATCGATTAGGTCCGGGCGAAATGTTAATCGTTACACATTGAGTAAAGAATTAAAATGCGTACCCGACAAACAGGTTCACCTTAATGAGTTGGTTGCGCAATTTTATTATTATATCAACTCTTGCGTGTGTTTATGGATGCATTGTGATGGTTGCTCTATGTGAAATACAATGTATGCCATAGGATTGTAACAAATAAATTATGAACTTCTTCGCATGGCATACTACATGAAGACGACATAGCATATCATATTCCATATAAGCATTTGGTGCTTATATGACGAGTTTTTAATTTCCATACGGGTGAGATGCTTTTATGGCGATGACTGAATTACAGGTTGTACAGAAGACTGATTATGGACTTAATAAACATATAAAGGTGCTCGAGGCCGGCAGGATTTAACAAAAACCCTACACAGGCCTGGAGATGAAAAAAATTCACATCTCTCTTGTTTTTAATTATGGCACATGGATTATTTTATTTCCAACACTAGGTTAAGATATGAGAATTCTATTTTTTACACGTCTCCCTTGGGCATAGATAGGTTACAAATGTTATGTATGCATTTTATTGATTTATTGGGTGCCTAATACAGCCCAATAAAATTTTCAAACCCTCCCCGTAAAAAGGAGGTTATGGCGAAATTTTTCAGAAATTTAGGGTGTTAGCCAAATATTTGAGAAATTTGAAAGTTCTTAGAAACTGAAAAGTAGAAGAACTCAAGCCAGAATGAAAGCTGAGTTAGTTAGTTAAACAACTTTCAGCTCCGTTCCTTTTGGAGGACGAAAATATTTTAAGTGGGGGATACTGTAACAACCCGGAATTTCTGAACCAATTTAAAATTTTAATTTTAGCTATCTTGGTGGGTTTTGAATATTTAAAATGATTTATTTTAAATAATAACAACTAAAAATTTATTTAAATCAAAGTCAAAATGTATAAATTTGTTTTAATTATAAAACGAGCTTGAAATGGCGTGGTAGTCTGAATTCGATTTTTAATTTCAATTGAACATACAAAATTCAATATAAAACAGAATTGGATAAAACAAGAAATATTGAAATATTTCGAACTATAGTTTTCTAACGAATGTAAGAAACTGATATTTCATTTCATAAATTGTAAGTTATGGCCGGTTTAAAATTTAGAATAGTCACTACAGAATTTATATATATATTTTAATAATATATATAGTCCCTAAAAATAGCCATTTTGCAAACGATCTCCGTTTTCGACAAAACCACTTTTGTTGGATCTGGAATATCAAATTATAGTCAGATTTAAAACTGCATTATTTTTGGAGTCAGTATGTGGCCTCAGTAAATTAAAATGTACGTTTAAAATCAATATTGATCGTTATATTAATTTATATTTCAATTTTAACAAAAGCTAATCAAAACAGTCTAACTGCTTATGGGACATATCCCATTGTGTCCAGAATGGAGGTATTTGGTTAGGAATTACAATCGTTGGGTTCGATTTGGAGTTCGTGACATTTAACAAGCTATTATCGAATAAAATAATAATAAATATACATATATATATAAATTAATAAACCTAAACCTAACTTCCTCTTCACAATTCAGAGCACCGCCTTCAGTATGAAATGAACGAATATACTCATTCGAAAATAATTCCCTAATCTCTTCCAATCCAAGAAGTAATCCCTGAAATTCATAAAAGGAAAAAGGAAGAACAGGATGAGATCTACAAACTCAGCGGCAAAGATGTGAATTCATTGCGTAAATTTCTCGAAATCATCGCTCAAACCTAGTTCGTTCGAGCAGGTTTCCTGGGCTCATGGGTCCGCGAGACGGCGAGTGTGGCTAGCGCAGGGAGGCGATGGAGCGGCGGAGGTGGTGGCGTCGCCAGATGGCCAGTCGGTGGCTTCCTAGAGGTGCGATGTAGGGATTTAAAAATCGACGTTGGGTTCCGGTGATGTCCAGAAAAGAGACGATGGGGATGATAAGGGTAAAAGGGGAAGTTTAAATTAATTATATTTTAATTAGTTAACTATGTAATTAACATGTTAAATATCATATCTTTTTCATACAAGCTCGCAAAATTGCAAGCTCAGGTCCATTGCGATCGTGGCGACAGACACTACAACATGGAACTGACCAGAAAGGAAACGGAGCAAGTTGAATTTTGAGCTAAATTAAACGGTTGTTTAATTTTGTTGAAAAACAGAAATTTAGAAATAAAGACTGACGGAGTGGAAACCAAAGTGAGAATTCTCTCACTAAAATATTTGTACCATTTATTTATTTATTTTATAATTGGAAATAAATAAATTTTCATTGTTGATTTTTATATGTTATTTATTTTTGGAGTTCAACACACGAACTCATACAAATCATTTGAATTGGAAGCGACGTATGGATATTAGCAACACTCGCATTTCATACTCTGCGGATGGCCAATTATGGCACCGTAAATGGCATTGGGTAGTTGAGTATTTGTTTATATAGATTATATTGTTGGATTACTGTGTTATGATTGTGACTATGATTTTGAAATGTTTAATACATTAGAAAAATTATTATGAAATTATTGTGATAGCTAAAATGGACATAAATATTTATTTATAATTTAAATAGTGAAAATTGGTTAAGTAGAAAAATAATTCAAACCGAGCTAGAATTGGTTAAATTTATTAACCAATGATTTATTTCAAATAGACTGTTGTTGTTTGAAAACCCCATATGGGTATTGGGATGATATTTGACATACACTAATTCCAATATTTAGTTATATGTCGATCGATAGATTGACAGACTATTATAAGCGTCATTTATTTATTTTAGTGCTTATGCATTTGTAGAATGCGCTCTGGATGATGTTTGAATGTTGAATGATTATTTATCATTATTGTTGAATACATGCGATGTATGAAATCCATATAACTGAAATTATATGGTAATTGATTGAGTCTCATTTCGATTCAAAATACGAACGAATATTTTAAAATAATATTTAGTGACGAATTAAATTGTATAATGAATATTTTAAAATAATATTCAGTGAAGGATTAAATTATGATTTTGGTGCCCGATTTTGGATGGACTTGAAAATATTGGAATATATGAAGCCGGGTTAAGTAGCTAAACACCATTTTAACTTGAATGGGTTTATCAATCGATTTTATTCATTTTATGATGAATACGAAAAGAAAATGGATTTCAAAATCAAATAATTTGAAAACATTATCAATTTAATATTATAATGATATGTTCAATTTTGATTTAAAGTTGAAGTGGAAGCTGGAATCATTTTTAAAAAAAAGTTGTAAAATGTGTTTTAAATGGAAATCGATGATATATATATTATATATATTTAATGGCATGAGTAGAATGCGCCGTGCAGCGACCATTCGCGAATTTCAACCATTAACTTCAAATGGACTTAACGGGAGATCCGACCGTTGGATTCTCCTAAAATTGGAACTGTTGGGTTCGTATAGAAAAGAGATTTCCAATGAATATAAGAGATTAAAATTTGAATGGTTGGATTTCAAATTATTTCCAAATCAACTTCAAAAAAGGTCGCTATGGATGCAGTTCGGTGGCCGTTATGGGAAACCGATGTAAGGGCCTTAATAAAATTATTAAAAATATGGAAAAATCATGTAAAATCATAATGAATGATTTGGAAAATTTTGGATGAAAAATTCCAAGTTTGGAAAGATAAAAATATATTTTTATCGAAATGAACTAACTATTAACTAGAATAATAATCCAATATTTTTAAATAAATAAACTGGATTAGTAAATGGTTTTAATATAACCAGAATTTTTCAATGTATGGATTAGAAAGGATTTAGGTGGAAATAATCTTCGAAATATTTCGATATTGGATTCCATAGTTATACGGATATTATTTAGGAATTTGGAAGATACAGATGTCGTTATTCCCAATACGATATCCGTTGTTTTAGAATTTCATAGTGAATATAAACCGATATTAATTTCTATTCAGAGCCTTGTATTTAATATCAAATTAGATTTTGTGGTTTCCCGTGAATGGCGTCTTTAATAACATCGTTCTTAAACCCCGTTGAGAAAAGAATAAATATTTTAATTAAGATAAATGAAGTTTTCCAATTTATAATTATAAATCAGAATTAAATGGTAAATGATTTTTGGTTCATTGTGAACAATGTTTTAAATAACAATTGTTCTTAAAACCCAGTTAACAGTGAAGATATGATTTGGAATTTATAAATCTTTTTATAAAGATTAATGGAAATTTTCCAAAGTAAAGTTTTCCAGTTTAATACAATAAATTGGAATTGAATGGAATTCGATTTGGTGATAATCGAGATGAGCTTCTGTAAAGGAAGACCGTTACTATATATAGAATTTAAAAAGGCTTTGTCGTTATTCCATTTGTATTATTAGTCTGATACAGAAATTTATATCAATTATATGTTGATCTGTTTTCCGCTAAGATTCCATATTCAATGGAAGTTGATTTGGGTTTATTGTGAACTATGTTTTTAATAACATTGGTTCTTTAACCCAGTTAAAGACAAGATTAATTTCTTAAAGTTGAATAATCATAAAGTAATGATTTATGATATCAAAACCAAGTTATAATTTTAATGAATCTTTAATTAGATTGGACTGAGAATGAGATAATTAAAATTATCGAATTCAAGAGATGGTTGAGAATGGTGTACCGCCAGTTTTACTCCGTGCGATAGTTAAATCTTAAATTAAATTTGAACGTGAAATGGTAATTAAATTTACCGATAACACCGTGGGTGTTAGATATAGGGTAATATCGTTTTGCTCCAAGGGATGAATAGGTTGGGATTGGGATTAATAAATAAAAATTTACTTGGGTAAGGCTCGATAATCCCGATTAGATTTATAAACCTTAATTTGATTTAGAACTGTAAAAGGATAAAATAAAATTTTTTGAAATTGATATCCAAAGGAAGATTAAAGAATAAGTTTAAAAGAATTTATCTTTGATAAAATTAATGGGAACCTTTCCCCAAAAATGCGAATATTTGAATAAAATAATATTCTAAATTTGAATGAGGCATATAATGTGTTTTTATAGAACTTGATTATTGATTATATAATATGCGAATTATTCGGAAAGGTCGGGTTTAACCCATTCTGAATAACTAATATGACGACTAGAAGTCGACAATGAAGATGGTGGTTGATGATCGGAGATCTTCATATCATTTGGATAATTACTGATGACTTGATTGGGCTGTACACCTAAGACAAGGTAATAAGTGGTGATCGTCCAGGCGTACTTGGAGATCGAACAGATATGTGAGGACCTCTCTCCTGTATTGGACATATGGGACAAGGAATAAGATAACTTCTATTTCGTTCAAACCCAGAACGGACTTGTAAATGGATGTGTGTCTGACATTGGATTTCATTCTGTGTTGATTGATTTCTATTAAATATATATCTGTTTGGTGGGGGAGAGTTTATTGTCTTACTTAACACCATTCTCTAAGACGTACGAGCTTAAAGGTTATATATTGATAGACATCAGTTGCATGGCGTGGATTGTCAGTGTGGCATGCTGAGATGCAAATGATCAAGGCTTTTGTTGAAAAGCAGAATCTTGTGGTTGATGATCAAAACACGACTTTAAATAGCATAGCTTTGTGTATAGCATTAATTCACGAGCCTCACACCCCGGTATGAGTCTAAAATGGGACCAGGGATGCAGGGAGTGCATACATTTCTTTATGGCTAGAAGTGGTGTCATGTTATGGAGCCCAGACATTTTTACTTATGTGGATGATGGATGCGAGGCGCCTCAGATATGATTGGCCGACGTACTGACCATTTTGGAGTCCGATAGGACTGGGAAACGTACTGTTGAGGAATAACTAATCTACTAAAGTAAGTGTGGACCGGCCCTGTAGGAACTAAGGGTTGCCCGGAGTGTGCCTGAGGCATTTGCTAGAGTATCTCGAATTGGAGAGGAGCCATCCCTTGCCTCGACTCATAGATGGAATCCAATTTCCAATACGCGACTTTTAGGTTTTAGTTGTAAACCTATGTATGGCAGCATAATATATGGTACCTATGTCGTCTATGATTGATACGTTTATATTTGAAGTTGATTTTGACACTATGAACTTATAGTAATATCAAAATGATTTGTTTTAAAGCGTACCAAGCATGTTTGGCTATTATAAGGGAAAACTCTATCCATCGGCTTGCATTGCATTGTGTGATGGGACTCGACTCTTATAATAGCTTCACTTTCGAAAAAGCATTGCGTTGTTTTATTTTAAACTGAGATTCATGTGGAGTGAACCCATTCTGTGTTATATTACATGGTTCCATGATTTCCCAATTTTAGAGTACAGATTTAATAACTGTTTTAGTTCTAACACAAGTCCCATGAGTGACTCGGAGTTTATTGTTTCTACCTAAACTATGGGTGCCTATATTTTCCACAAGGGCAGCTAGTAGTTTTGGTTTTTCGTAGATATTTCTTTTGCTGGGATCCTAGATTACAACTGGAGCGATATTTGGAAAACTTTTTATCCGTATATCTCTTTCAGTTGTGGTAGTTAATGTATTTCCGCTGTACATTATGCTTATGTATTTAAATGTAATTCTAATATCAGATATATTTTCCGCTGTATATTAATTTTTGAACTCTGATATCTTGTACTCTAATGTAAATTGTTGTAATAGCAATGACATGTTCTATTGTTTACGTTCTGATGCGTCGTGTTCTCAAAGCAATCCAGACTCCTCCGTTTCCTCGGGTATCGGGGAAGTCTGGGTCATTTCAACATGCATCGGTGTATACCACCATTTCGTAAAAAATAGGAGCACTCGTAAGCCTCTCTTTCATGATTCTGAAGGCTTGCTCACACTTTGCATCCCATGTGAACACTTGATTATTGTTCGTTAATCCTGTTGATGGAGCTGCTATCGTAGAAAAATTCTTGATAAACCATTGGTAATAACTTGCCAATCCAAGGAAACTTCTCGCGTTCGTTGGATTCTTAGGGCTATCCTAGTCCTGGATTGCTGCCACCTTAGCTGGGTCAACCAATATTCCATTTCCAGAAACTACATGTCCTTAGAACCTCACTTCGCTCTTGTAGAAGTGACACTTCGAAAACTTAGCCTTCAGCTGATGCTTTTGCAAGATTTCCAAAATATCTCTTAAGTGCGTCTTATGCTCTTCCTCATTCCGAGAGTAAACTAGAATATCATCCACAAACATAAGCACGAACTGGTTTAGGTGATCTTTGAAAACGCTAACTCGTAAGATCCACAAAACATGTTGGCCTGTTAGTCAACCCAAATGGCATCACCAACCATTCAAAGAAACCGGATGGTGTCCTAAAAGAAGTTTTTGGCACACTATCCTTTGCCACCCTCAACTGGTGGAATCCTGTTGCCAAATCCATCTGTGAAAGCACTTTGGCTTCATGAAGTTGATCGAATAAGTCATCGATCCTCGACAATAGATACTTCTTATTCTTGGCCACCTTGTTCAACTCACGATAGTCCACACACAATCTCAAGGATCCATCGGCCTTGGTTGCAAACACAACTGGTGCTCCCTATTCGATTAGACTTCTCTGAATGAATCTTTTTCCCAAAAGGTCATGAACTTGCACCTCTAACTCTCGCTGTTCCTTAGGCACCATCCGCCTAAGAGGCATAACGATAGGTCTAGCACCCTCGTCCAAATCGATTCTGAACTCAATTTCATGATGCGGCAGCAAGCCTTTGACTTCTTTAAAGACATACTCAAACTCATTAGCTATCAACACAGATGACAAGTCTTCCTGTAGAATCACAAGCGCATATAAAAAGCCCATGAAGACACATCTTCGGGATTACATCAAATCAAAACCTTTTGCCCTTCCACATCCAGGAATCTCACCTCAAGCTTCTCGCAATTCACTGTTGCCATATACCTCTTGAGCCAATCCATGCCCAAGATGATCCTAAACCCAGTGAAGTTCAAAACAAAATAATCACACCCAAAAGAGAAACTATGTCTTGGTAAATGTAATAACCCGGAAATCTGAGCCAATTTAAAATTTTTATTTTGGCAATTTTAGTGAATTTTGAATATTTAAAATGAATTATTTTAAATAATAACAATGAGAAATTTATTTTGAATAGAATTAAAACGTATATATTCATTTGAATCGTCGTTAGAATATAAATATTTATTTTTAATTATAAAAGGAATTGAAAATGGCACGGTAGTTCGAAAATTCAATTTCAAAGTTCAAATGAATGTACAGGATTCAAAATAAACTGGATTTTAGTGAAACAAAAAATATTAGAATCTATTTGAAAATATCTTTCCAACGAATCCGAAAAATCAAAATTTCATAGCGGGAATAAAAAGTTATTCCCAGTTGAAAATTTAGAATAGTCGCTATGGAATTTTGGCCCTTAAAAATGGAAATTTTGCAAACGACCTCGGTTTTCGACGAAACCACTTTTTGGGTCCGGGATGTCAAGTTATTGCTAGATTCCAAAATTCGTAATTTTTTGAATCAATATGGGAGCGTGGCGAAGTAAAACGTGTTTTGACAGTTTTAGTCAATTTTGATCGACTTGAAAATGGCCATTTTTCAAACGGTCTTCAAATTTGATGAAAATAGTTTTTTTAGGATCGTATCATCAATACGAAGCTAGAAAATATTTTTCAGAAATTTTTAGAGTCCGTATGTGGTCCTGGTAAATTAAAATGAACGTTAAAATCAATATTGATCGTTATATTTATTTATATTGTAATTTTAATGAAAACGGATCGAAACGATAGAACTAGCTCACGGGACATATCCCATTGCATTCAGAATGGGGGTAATTGGTTAGGGACGACAGTTGGTGGAGTCCGTTTGGAGTTCGAATAAAAACCCTTTTTTATGGAAAAATAATAATAATATAATATATGTATATATATATTTATATTAATTACCCTTACCTTTCCTTCCTCTCCCTTTTCTGAGTCAGCGCACGATATAAAAAAAAACCACGAAGTCGTCGATCGCGCTCAGCCACCACCATCGGGCCTCGTCGCAAGCCTCCCTCCGCTCCCCTCCAATGATCTCCGCGGCCCCCCTTTCTCTCCTCCTCCGATTGGAAGACCCCCCACGCCCTACCTCCGAATCCAACCTGAAACCGCCGGAAAAGCCCACACCTCGACCCTAACATCGCCGCCGCCTACCACCGGAGGCACGCTGCACCACCTGCAACTCCTCCCGAACCTCCTCTGAACGCGCTCCACCCGTAGACCCCCCTTTCAGCAAAAATCCGATTTTTCTTCAATAAAGTAAGTTTTTATTTATTTATTTATTTATATTTATATGTCTTATTTAAAAATGTGGTTATTATATGAAAAGTTTAGATTTTCCCTTATATAAAAATTAGATTTTTTTTCCTTATGTCAAAGTTAGATTTTTCATCATGTAAAGATTAGTTTTTTTCATTTTGTAAAGACTAGACTTTTTTATAAAGTAAAGATAAAAAATTTAGCTATAAAAAGGAATGGTTTTTAAAAATATAAAAACATGATTTTTTTTAAATCTAAATAGCGAACAAAGATTTGATTTTTATATTGAAAGTGAGCAAACAAAAGTGTGATTTTTATATACATGGTTTTGGAATAAAAATATGATCTTTATTAACATAAGGGCGATATAATAACGTGATTTTTGTTATTGCGATAGCAACATAAAAATTGGATTTTTATTATATAGAGAGTATTATAAAAATATAATCTATATTATATAGGTAGCGTAATAAAAAGGATATTTTTATAAATACCATAGCGAAATAAAAATTTGATTTTTATATTATAGAGATAATAAAAATATGATTTTTATATAAGTAGTGGATCAAAAATATAATTTTTATATAATGAGAAGAATAAAAATATAATTTTTATTTATATGAATACCATATAAAGATGTGATTTTTATTTATATGAATACCATATAAAAATGTCATTTTTATATATGTAGCGAATATGGACAACAAAAGTAACAAAAGGCGGACAAGACAAGTTTTTCCACAAATGAAGAGTCGCGGTGTTTGGTTAAGCTTATGGGTGATAACTTCTCACTTTTATATTATTTTCTAGTTGAAATATATACTAGGATGCAGACGGTGCTTAGTAGCACCCGACACCCGTCGTCCACAGACCATGGATGACTTGTTTGTTTGATTGATGTGTTGTGAAAATTGATTGTGTGATGCAGAATGAATAAATATTTTATAGTTAAAGATATAATTTTTAATGTGTATATGAAATAAATATTCATAAACAAATCGGATGATTTGTTTATGTACACACATTTGACTGATATTGATTGGGACGATAAATTTTACACATCGCCCAACTGCACAAATACTATTCTGTGTTTGTTGATTTGAAACCCCACACGGGTGTTGGGATGATATTTGGCGTACACTAATCCCAATTATTTGGTTGTATGTCGATCGATTGGTTGACAGAATGTGTAAGAGTTAATTATTTATATTTAATGCTTATGCAGTTGTGTGGAGCACTCTGGATGATGGTTGATGATTTATCGTTGCTATTATATACATGTGTTGTTGGGAATCCATATAATTAACATTATATGATAGTTGATTGGGCCTCATTCCAATTTGGAAAATAAAGAATAAAAGAAAATTCATGTGTTGAATGAAATATTTATACAATACAGTTCACATTTTTATTGTAAGTAAGAATTAATAAATATTCGTGTGTTGAATAAAGTATATATTCATGTGTTGAAGAAAATATTCATTTGTTGAATAGAATAACGAAGTTATTGAAAGGTACAAAGCAGTGTTGGTTAGATTGACGCCATTTTGACGTGAATGATATTTATATCGATTTTATTCATTTTTATAATGAATATCGAAAAGGAATTGTTTTCAAAATCTAATGTTTTGAAAATATTATCTTTTATATGTCGATGATATGGAATATTCAATTTTGATTAGAAATTGAATAGGAAGTTGAAATCATTTTGAAAATGAATTCAAAACGATTTATAAAATACATTTTGAAAGGAAATCGATGAAATATATAATATATATTATATATAAAATGGCCTGTATAGAACGCGTCGCGCCGCTGCAATTCGCGAATTTCGACCGTTGACTTCGAATGGACATAAGGGGAGGTCAGACCGACGGACTCTCCTAAATCTGGAACCGTTGGGTTCGTATCGAAAAGTGCTTTCTAACGAATATTATAGATTTGAAATCTAATGGTTGGATTTGGAATTATGTCCAAATCAAATTAGGAAAAGGTCGCTGTAAGTGCATTACGATGGTCGTTTATGGAAATCGACTGTACGGGCCTTGATAAAATTATTAAAATTAGTAATAATTTGTGTAAAATCATAAGAAATGATTTGGAAAGAATTGGGATGAGAAATTCCATATTTGAAAAGATAAAAATAGATTTTTATTGAAATGAACTAGTTTTGAACTAGAATTATAATCCATTTATTTTTGAAATAAATTGGATTTGAAAGGGTTTTAAACGTAACCAGAATTTCCAATAATTGAATTGGAATGGATTTGAATTGAAATTGTCTTTGGAATATTTCAATGTTGGATTTCGTGATTTTACAGACATTGTTATAGAAATTTGAAAGATATATTTATATCGTTATTTCGAATACAATATTTGTTGGTCGTAGAATTTGATATTGAATATAAGCCGATATACTTTCTATTCAGAGCCTTGTATTTAATATCAAATGGGATTTGGGTTTGTCGTGAATGGTGTCTTCATTAACACTGTTCTTAAACCCAGTTGAGAAAAAGATTAAATCTTTTTATTTAGATTTAATGAAGTATACCAATTAAATGATATTTAATTGGAATTGAACTACAATTTATTTTTGGGTTTATCGTGAACGGTGTTTTAAATAACACTTGTTCTTTAACCCGATAATTAATGAAATGTGACTTGGGTTTATCGTGAACTGTGTTTTAACGACATTTGTTCTTTAACCCGATTTACAATGAAATGGGATTTGGAATTTATTAATCTTTTTTATAAGATTTAAAGGAGATTTTCCAAAGTAAAGTTTTCCAATTTAATAAAATAAATTGGAATGCAATGGAATTCGATTTGGTAATAATCAAAGTGATTTTCTATGGAGGAAGACTGTTAATATATCTAGAATTTAAAAGGCGTTGTCGTTATTCCATTTATATTATTAGTCGGATATGGAAGTTTATGTCAATTATATATATTGATTTGTTTTCCATGAAGATTCCATCGTTAATGGAATGTGATTTTGGGTTGTCGTGAATGGTATCTTTAATAATACTGTTCTTAGACCCAATGGAGTTAAGAAAATCAAAAACTAATTGAAGATTAGTTAAGTTGAATAGTTTCCTAGATATCGATCTGATGTTGGTTTTGGCCTTCGGGGTTATTACTTAGAGAATTGTTCACTTGCTAATTTACGGTTAAAAGCTGATGGAATAGAATGTGATTTTGGGTTTATCATGAACCGTGTTTTAAATGACATTGGTTCTTTAACTGAGTTAAAGATAGGATATGATTTCCCAAGTTTAATAATCATTGATAGTGATTTTTGGGAAGATTAAAACCAACTCGAGTTTTATTGAATCTTTAATTAGATTGAAATGATCGAGAAGGGAGTACCCCTGAAATGGCAAGGAATTTCGCTCGATCTGAATCGATCGTTAAACCGACAAAGACCATTTGAAACCCCTGATCGTTTTGAGAACATGACAAGTCAGAACGCAAACGGAAGAACATTTCATTGTTATTACAACAATTCCATTAGATACAAGAATATAAAGAGTATAAATGAATAAAATACATTCAATGAACATCAGAGATTACAATAAATTACATAGCAGCGGAAAAATATACAAAACACAACTGAAAGTGATACACGGGTACAGAGCTTTCCGAGCATCGTTCCAGCTGTAAACCAGGTTCCTGTGAATATAAATCTGCAAAACCAAAACTACTAGCTGCCCGTGTAGAAAATAGGTGCACCCAGAGTTTAGGTTAAAACAATAAACTCCAGGTCAGTTGTAACACCCCACGTCCATTAGTGTCACTCACAAAGGGAATGCACTAAGTTCTGTGGAGCATTTAGGGTAAAAGATGTAGATAAATTACAAGACAGACAGAAATTAAAACAGTGGAAAATAAAACTTTGCTTTCATTGATAAAATAATTTGTACAAAGATTTCTTTACAATATCAGAGTGTCATCTGTCTTACAAAATAAAGAAGCATAAAAATACATTTATATTCCCCCAATTTTAGCAAGAGCCAGCCATAGCATCTGAAAAGAGAATCCAAGCAAAACTTTGACAAATCTTCAAGCTGGGAAAGAGTGACAGTCCAACTTAGCCTGAGCTATACTATTCCCTCTTTTACTACCTGGGGGGGGGGGGGGACGGAAGAAAAGAAGACGAAAGAAAAACAGAGTCAGACATAGAGCCTGAGTAAGTTCAATAACTTCTAGCATGTGAACATGGAAAAACAAACGACATGAATTAACTGAATCCAAGATTACACCATGACCATAGGGTCAGCAAGATTAGACAAGATAATCACAAGATATGCTAAGATAAGATAAACTGGATATGCTCTAATACTTTCGTCGCTTCGCTATTTCCTTGTTATACTGGTATCTATATCTCTGCACTGCCTAACTAGTGTTCCAACTAGTAACGATAACGTGATCCCAATCCCTGTATTTTCCATTGCCTTCAGGCATCCATTTATTTATTTGTTACCTAGATTTAATCTAGGGTTTTCTACCAAGTACTTTCTAGATTCCACTGAAGTTTACGTTGTCTACTGAATGCTTCTCGGATTCAGGATTTATGCCACCTAGTTCCACTTGGAATTATGCTACCTGTCGAACGATGCCCCCAAGTCTAGGACACACTACCTAGAGTGGTATATGTTCCTATACTTCCCCACGCATGTATCGCGAATCGTTATCGCTTGTCTAGATGCACATGTCCTGTAATGTGCGGTCCGAGTCCTGTGACAGGGCAAATCAAGGAATACAGAACTCGGTCGGGAGCTTTCAGATATCTGCCGATGCAGATGCTAAGGTCTGTTTTTATTCCAGTGGCTATGGTCCCACTTGACCCCTCCCTCAACTAATGAAAGGCGCACCTTGAAAAATGAGAACTATACGCCGGCCCCCAGTGCCCCACTATCCTATGGCCATCCTCACCCATAACTAGATAGCAAGTATATGGTCTTTTGGAGTTTTCCGCCTTTCCGCTTCACGTATCCCGATTACCTCAAGATGGATGGTAGACGACGAGTCGGTATCACAGGGCTACCGTTTGCTCGCCGAATCACGCTAGTCCATCCTGGTCTTTAGGTTGCCATGTATTGCAACCAAGGCATACCCCTGGTTCTTCTACGCAGACCTTAACCTCTGTGGGCCCAGGCGGATCATCTGCAGCCTCACAGAGGGATACCAAGAGTACCCTCACGTCCCCTCGAAGCCTCGAGCTTCGTAACCCAATTCGTTGGAGCCTCTTTTTTACTCAGACGGACATTCGCTCCTTCCCGTGTTATACTAAGAATTACTACTTAGTTTTACTAACTAAGATTTACCACTTAGTTTCCAGAATCGTTGTTTTCTTGACTAAGGTTTACTTAGTTCTCTTTCCCGTCAGTTTGGATTGGTTAAGTGTCATTAGTCAATTCAAGCTAACTTAACCCCCTTCATTTATCCCGTTAAACTGGTTAAGTGTTATCAGTAATTCATGTTGACTTAACCCGACCACAAACCAAGTTATATTGGTTAAGTATTCCTTATTACTTAACCCTACCCATTATCCTATATTGGTTAAGTGTTCCTCTTTAACTTAACCTTGCCCGTCTGTTTTCACTAACATGTTATTAATGGTTAAGTATTATCCCTTCATGTTTTAGACTTAACCCCATTCCTTTATTTCAACCTGATGGTTAAGTGTTCAAGTTTACTTAACCCTACGGTCTAGCCCAGATAACATATCAAATTGGCTAAGCGTATTAGATTTTACTTAACCCCAACCTCTAGTCTAGTTAACATATTAATTTTGCTAAGTATATTAACTTTACTTAACCCCTACAAGTCTCGTTTTGCTACCTTGATTTTGGTTAAGTGTCTCTATGGACTTAGCCCTCCCATTCTAGCTTAACTGTGTTAAGTTGGTTAAGTGTTCCTATGGACTTAACCTTCCCATTCTAGCTTAACTGTGTTAAGTTGGTTAAGTGTTCTTATGGACTTAACCTTCCCATTCTAGCTTAACTGTGTAAGTTGGTTAAGTGTTCCTATGGACTTAACCTTCCCATTCTAGCTTAACTGTGTAAGTTGGTTAAGTGTTCCTATGGACTTAACCCTCTCATTCTAGCTTAACTGTGTTAAGTTGGTTAAGTGTTCCTATGGACTTAACCCTCCCATTCTAGCTTAACTGTGTTAAGTGTTAGTCCGAACCTAACCCCGCCCATCAGTCTAGTTATCATGTTGAACTGGTTAAGTGTCTTAGTTAACTTAACCCTACCATTCTTGTTCTAGCTTTAACTAAATAAATTAAAGCCATTACCACTCACATTAGACAGGTATCATTGCGACTACTGGATGTGCCGGTTGGTTCCGGGCAGGTTTACATCGCAACTCAGTCTAACCTCGGGTTAGGCCTATTCGTGTTTTCTAAGTTCAAAGGGTTTTGATTAATTTTCAAATCAAGTTTTAAAAGTAACCATCCCGTTCGTCGGATCAGTTAGGGATAGCCAGGGAGAGCAGAAAACTTGTATTTTCCAAACCCAAGCCTAGACACTATCCTCTCTCTCACCCTAGAACTTTCTGGTGTTTCATTAAAAGAGATGTCGTTAATAAATCTTTTATTTGTCTAAATTTACATTTCTCATTTAGGACAAATTCTATAAGTAAATTATTCCGAGTTTACTTATTTCCCAATTACTCTTTTAATGTAATCTGTCTACATTTATTTCTATGGCCCATTTTCCCCTTTATATCATATTTATGCTTTTTGGTATGTAAACTATACCAAATTAAGTGTCACTAACCATGATCTTGCTAAACCTGACAGTTATTTCCAATTATGGCCAATTTCACATTTATGCCAATATACTTACCGTGCCAAATTAGCTAATCCAATTCTGATTCAACATTCTAATTCACGTCAAACTAGACCTATTACTCTAGTTCACTATTCATGTAAATGCTAGATTTACACGTCAATACTCGATTCAAATTACACATCTTATAATTTAGGTCAAATTTATCCAATTTGCATTTCTATGAACATGCCATAATACATGTTCCCAATTTATGCCAATTTCCAAGTTAAACTACGTTCTTAGTAAATTTCATATTTTGCCCAAACCGCATTCCCACCATTCGTATAATCGTGATTCAGTCTAGATTATAAACAAAGCTAGGTTCGTAGAAAATAGGGAATGAACCAAAGATGCTACGATAGACATACTAACTGGCATAAAAAGGGTTGAATAACGCCGTCGGTTCAAGAACATGGGTTGACCTAACTTAATAGGTAAATTCCCAAGGTCTAAAACCAAAGATAACCAAGAATAGACATAATAGAATATCGGGTTTATACCCAATTTCATAGTCAAAAACGTAAGCAACACTTTCCTAGTCCTGAATCACGGGTGTTTAATCACAGATGTCCTTGTTATGTCATAGGCAATAGTTTATATTTCCTAATCAAAGGCATAGGCTTAGTCCAGAAAATAATCCTC
Organism: Allium sativum; assembly: GCA_030737875.1. Lineage (NCBI taxonomy): Eukaryota > Viridiplantae > Streptophyta > Magnoliopsida > Asparagales > Amaryllidaceae > Allium > Allium sativum. The sequence continues at coordinate 80,339,955 of CM060918.1, forward strand.
ATAGTCACAGTCACAGTCCTAGGAAATGTTCATAGTCATAGGCAATGTCCATAGTCATAGGCAATGTTCATAGTCATAGGAAATGTCCATAGTCATAGGCAATGTCCATAGTCATAGGCAATGTTCATAGTCTAAGAGACATATGGTTTTAAGGTCTATAGTTTCATAGTCACTGTCTTATCGGTCATCTAATCATAACAGTTCTTAATTAAGTCCGAAGATATAGGCATAGAAAGATTTGGCATATTCTTTTATTTCTTTAATTCATGTCACAAATAGAGAGAAACGTTCAAATCTAAAAAAGTAACTGACTTACAGAAATTTAGATTAGAAAAGAAAGATGGCGTTGCTATGATTCATGCGACGTTGCTCGAAACCGTTTGAGCTAGCCTTTGATTCTTCACTTGAAATCCTAGCCTGACTTGAACCTCTTCTTGAAAGTCATTTAGCAGCATCTCCTTGTCTTGATTATATATATATTATTCTATTTATTATTTAATTAAGAGGAGGAGAAGAAGCCATGTTTGCCAATAATCTTTGCAGCATAAGGGTAGAAAAGAATTGTGAATAGAGAAGAAGACCAGGGCTGTTTATATAGTGTTAGGCGGACGAACCTAGGCAGAAAACATGACTAAATACATCAGAACGAACCAGGTGCAGAAAGCTGGAAAAACGGGGGGGGGGGGGGACCCCCAGGTCGACTATGTAGTCGACCTGGGTGCCCCAGATCGACTACCCAGTCGACCTGGGTAGCCCAGGTCGACTACCCAGTCGACCTGGGTAGCCCAGGTCGACTACCCAGTCGACCTGGGTGTCTTGGGCGGGAAAATTCCCGCCTTGGCCAATCCGGCCCCATTTTTGAATTTTGAACTTGTTTTCTGTCTGTTCGAATTTTAAACTGAATTCTGAAACTTCCGGAGGCCATATCTCCCTCATACGGACTCCGATTTACGCAAACTCGGACTCGTTTTCATGCAGAATTCCGAGACGAACGCAATGGCGCAGCCCGTTTCTCTTGATTTTGATTTTAGCTTTTAATTCTGCCTTGATTTGTGAATCTTAGCGTTGCAGAATTACGGGGTGTTACATTCTCCCCCACTTAAAAGGATTTCGTCCCTGAAATCTTCAAGTTAGGAAGAATGTGTCCTACCATCCAATCACCCATCTACTCAACCATTCACTCACAGGCATCCATTGTCCTTAAAAGATTTCTAATGCTTTCATGCTTATATGCATAGTCTGTTTATATGTCTTTATCTAATGTAAAATCAGGCGGTCTACTAATTCAGTTGACCTCCTTAATGCGAGTCATGTCAATGCCATGCGTCCAACCATGTATGCAAGAATCCCTAGTTATGTAAATACTATATGCGTGCACGGCCATTCATCCATATGCAACACGCATATGATAACATATCAAGTTCAATTTACAAACAAATACATATCTGTAAATGCAATATGAAAGCGTCTGAACTGATCTAGTGCCTAATACGTATGCATATGCATTCACAAGCAACCATTAGCAACCACTTGCAACCATCATCCATAACATGTTTCAAATACATGTTTACATCCATTGGCTTCTACCCTAGGATCGAAGATACGACCTAGGTGATATACTTTGGGAAGAGAGAAACAATTATGCGTAAAGCCCCTAAACAAAGAAATCAAGGATGCACCCTTAAGGGAAAAAAGGGTATGATGCTAGTATCTAGCCTTCTTGAGCTTTACTCCACTGCATCTTAACTAATTTAACTTCACGATTGTGAAGTTTCTGATCTCCATTTCCAAAATAAACAGATGTCAATTACGGTACCAAGTATACGTACTAAGATGATTAGAGGTTTCCCTCTTATCCGCCATGCCATAACTATAAGGGTCGAAAGGTCACTACGTGCTTTTTGGAGTGCCTGCCACAACTATTCATTTCTCACGCAAACCATCCTAGTCGAACTCGACATTCCTCAAGTACAAGCCCCAAAGGCCTAAACCAATATCAGACAAGCACCCAAGGAATATCTCCTACGATTTTAGACGATCTACGTGAGATGATATAAGCAAACTCGATAGCTATTCTCAAATCCCTACTAACTAAAATAAACTAGTCGGACCACCAATTGGATTTGAGACTCTAGTGGGATCTTTCTACTATACAAGTACTATGGTGCAGAGACCCAACTATGGAAGTGGATATGAACAAATGAGAAGCGCTAGAACCTAAGGAAATAGTACGAACAGAAAACTAGACTCTTCCAACCGGACTACCTTTCTCCTAGGTACGCATGGTGGCGAAAGCATGTACTTGTCCTTTTGAAAATCTTGTTCCTCGTTCTTGCCCTTGTCCTTTTAATTATATGCCCTATCCTACCCTAGTAAAAATACTTCCTCTTGTCTTAGGTTTTATAATTTCTTCCTCCTTCGCGAGCTAAACCTACATCCATGAATTCTTCATCCTAGGGTTGTGCTCCTTAGCCAAACTCCTCATCCCCTTCCGTGTGTAACCATGTTGACAAATCTCTCGTAAACTGCCTCCATCGTCCGGAAAACCCTATAAGCTTCGAAAGAAAACTACCCGTAGATGAAACAACTACGGCAATGGGTGGAAGCCGGGCACTACATTGCCCTTCGACGAGGTTACCTCCCAGAAAGCCAGGAGCCCCGGAGACCCAAGAAAGAAGGAGATAAGAATTCAAACAGAGGAAGAGAAGATAATGTGTATGGCTTTGGGGAATATGCCTTTAAAACAAAACTTTTCTTTTGAAAATGCTTCTTTTAAAACCGTTTCGAAAATAATTTTTCAAATCCTTTATCTGATCTGGTAACCTTCAGCTCTGATACCACGTGTAACACCCCACGTTCGTTAGTGTCACTCACAAAGGGAATGCACTAAGTTCTTTGGAGCATTTAGGGTAAAAGATGTAGATAAATTACAAGACAGACAGAAATTAAAATAGCAGAAAATAAAACTTTGCTTTCATTGATAAAATAATTTGTACAAAGATTTCTTTACAATATCAGAGTGTCATCTGTCTTACAAAATAAAGAAGCATAAAAATACATTTATATTCCCCCAATTTTAGCAAGAGCCAGCCATAGCATCTGAAAAGAGAATCCAAGCAAAACTTTGACAAATCTTCAAGCTGGGAAAGAGTGACGGTCCAACTTAGCTTGAGCTATACTATTCCCTCTTTTACTACCTGAGGGGGGGGAACGGAAGAAAAGAAGACGAAAGAAAAACAGAGTCAGACATAAAGCCAGAGTAAGTTCAGTAACTTCTAGCATGTGAACATGGAAAAACAAACGACATGAATTAACTGAATCCAAGATTACACCATGACCATAGGGTCAACAAGATTAGACAAGATAATCACAAGATATGCTAAGATAAGATAAACTGGATATGCTCTAATACTTTCTTCGCTTCGCTATTTCCTTGTTATAATGGTTTCTATATCTCTGCACCGCCTAACTAGTGTTCCAACTAGTGACGATAACGTGATCCCAATCCCTGTATTTTCCATTGCCTTCAGGCATCCATTTATTTATTTGTTACCTAGATTTATTCTAGGGTTTTCTACCAAGTACTTTCTAGATTCCACTAGAGTTTACGCTGTCTGCTGAATGCTTCTCGGATTGAGGATTTATGCCACCTAGTTCCACTAGGAATTATGCTACCTGTCGAACGATGCCCCCAAGTCTAGGACACACTACCTAGAGTGGTATATGTTCCTATCGCGAATCGTTATCGCTTGTCTAGATGCACATGTCTTGTAATGTGCGGTCCGAGTCCTATGACAGGGCAAATCAAGGAATACAGAACTCGGTCGGGAGCTTTCAGATATCTGCCAATGCAGATGCTAAGGTCTGTTTTTATTCCAGTGGCTATGGTCCCACTTGACCCCTCCCTCAACTAATGAAAGGCACACCTTGAAAAATGAGAACTATATGCCGGCCCCCAGTGCCCCACTATCCTATAGCCATCCTCACCCATAACTAGATAGCAAGTATATGGTCTTTTGGAGTTCTCCGCCTTTCCGCTTCACGTATCTCGATTGACTCAAGATGGATCGTAGACGACGAATCGCTATCACAGGGCTACCGTTTGCTCGCCGAATCACGTCGGTCCATCCTGGTCTTTAGGTTGCCATGTATTGCAACCAAGGCATACCCCTGGTTCTTCTACGCAGACCTTAACCTCTGTGGGCCCAGGTGGATCATCTGCAGCCTCACAGAGGGATACCAAGAGTACCCTCACATCCCCTCGAAGCCTCGGGCTTCGTAAACCAATTCGTTGGAGCCTCTTTTTTACTTAGATGGACATTTGCTCCTTCCCGTGTTATACTAAGAATTACTACTTAGTTTTACTAACTAAGATTTACCACTTAGTTTCCAGAATCGTTGTTTTCTTAACTAAGGTTTACTTAGTTCTCTTTCCCGTCAGTTTGGATTGGTTAAGTGTCATTAGTCAATTCAAGCTAACTTAACCCCCTTCATTTATGCTGTTAAACTGGTTAAGTGTTATCAGTAATTCATGTTGACTTAACCCGACCACAAACCAAGTTATATTGGTTAAGTATTCCTTATTACTTAACCCTACCCATTATCCTATATTGGTTAAGTGTTCCTCTTTAACTTAACCTTGCCCGTCTGTTTTCACTAACATGTTATTAATGGTTAAGTATTATCCCTTCATGTTTTAGACTTAACCCCATTCCTTTATTACAACCTGATGGTTAAGTGTTCAAGTTTACTTAACCCTACGGTCTAGCTCAGATAACATATCAAATTGGCTAAGCGTAGTAGATTTTACTTAACCCCAACCTCTAGTCTAGTTAACATATTAATTTGGCTAAGTGTATTAACTTTACTTAACCCCTACTAATCTCGTTTTGCTACCTTGAGTTTGGTCAAGTGTCGCTATGGACTTAGCCCTCCCATTCTAGCTTAACTGTGTTAAGTTGGTTAAGTGTTCCTATCGACTTAACCTTCCCATTCTAGCTTAACTGTGTTAAGTTGGTTAAGTGTTCCTATGGACTTAACCGTCCCATTCTAGCTTAACGGTGTAAGTTGGTTAAGTGTTCCTATGGACTTAACCTTCCCATTCTAGTTTAACTATGTAAGTTGGTTAAGTGTTCCTATGGACTTAACCTTCCCATTGTAGCTTAACTGTGTAAGTTGGTTAAGTGTTCCTATGGACTTAACCCTCCCATTCTAGCTTAACTGTTTAAGTTGGTTAAGTGTTCCTATGGACTTAACCCTCCCATTCTAGCTTAACTTTGTTAAGTGTTAGTCTGAACCTAACCCCACCCATCAGTCTAGTTATCATGTTGAACTGGTTAAGTTTCTTAGTTAACTTAACCCTACCATTCTTGTTCTAGCTTTAACTAAATAAATTAAAGCCATTACCACTCACATTAGACAGGTATCGTTGCGACTACTGGATGTGCCGGTTGGTTCCGGGCAGGTTTACATCGCAACTCAGTCTAACCTCGGGTTAGGCCTATTCGTGTTTTCTAAGTTCAAAGGGTTTTGATTAATTTTCAAATCAAGTTTTGAAAGTAACCATCCCGTTCGTCGGATCAGTTAGGGATAGCCAGGGAGAGCAGGAAACTTGTATTTTCCAAACCCAAGCCTAGACATTATCCTCTCTGTCACCCTAGAACTTTCTGGTGTTTCATTAAAAGAGATGTCGTTAATAAATCTTTAATTTTGTCTAAATTTACATTTCTCATTTAGGACAAATTCTATAAGTAAATTATTCCTAGTTTACTTATTTCCCAATTACTCTTTTAATGTAATATGTCTACTTTTATTTCTATGGCCCATTTTCCCCTCTATATCATATTTATGCTTTTTGGTATGTAAACTATACCAAATTAAGTGTCACTAACCATGATCTTGCTAAACCTGACAGTTATTCCCAATTATGGCCAATTTCACATTTATGCCAATATACTTACCGTGCCAAATTATTTAATCCAATTCCGATTCAACATTCTAATTCACGTCAAACTAGACCTATTACTCTAGTTCACTATTCATGTAAATGCTAGATTTACACGTCAATACTCGATTCAAATTACACATCTTATAATTTAGGTCAAATTCATCCAATTTGCATTTCTATGAACATGCCATAATACATGTTCCCAATTTATGCCAATTTCCAAGTTAAACTACGTTCTTATTAAATTTCATATTTTGCCCAAACCGCATTCCCACCATTCGTATAATCGTGATTCAGTCTAGATTATAACAAAGCTAGGATCTTAGAAAATAGGGAATGAACCAAAGATGCTACGATAGACATACTAACTGGCATAAAAAGGGTTGAATAACGCCGTCGGTTCAAGAACATGGGTAGACCTAACTTAATAGGTAAATTCCCAAGGTCTAAAACCAAAGATAACCAAGAATAGACAGAATAGATGATCGGGTTTATACCCAATTTCATAGTCAAAAATGTAAGAAACACTTTCCTAGTCCTGAATCATGGGTGTTTAATCACAGATGTCCTTGTTATGTCATAGGCAATAGTTTATATTTCCTAATCAAAGGCATAGGATTAGTCCAGAAAATTATCCTCATAGTCACAGTCCTAGGAATTGTTCATAGTCATAGGCAATGTCCATAGTCATAGGCAATGTTCATAGTCATAGGAAATGTCCATAGTCATGGGCAATGTCCATTGTCATAGGCAATGTTCATAGTCTAAGAGACATATGGTTTTAAGGTCTATAGTTTCATAGTCACAATCTTATCGGTCATCGAATCATAACAGTTCTTAATTAAGTCCGAAGATATAGGCATAGAAAGATTTGGCATATTCTTTTATTCCTTTAATTCATGTCACAAACAGAGAGAAACGTTCAAATCTAAAAAAGTAACTGACTTACAGAAATTTAGATTAGAAAAGAAAGATGGCGTTGCTATGATTCGTGCGACGTTGCTCGAAACCGTTTGAGCTAGCCTTTGATTCTTCACTTGAAATCCTAGCCTGACTTGAACCTCTTCTTGAAAGTCATTTAGCAGCATCTCCTTGTCTTGATTATATATATATTATTCTATTTATTATTTAATTAAGAGGAGGAGAAGAAGCCATGTTTGCCAATAATCTTTGCAGCATAAGGGTAGAAAAGAATTGTGAATAGAGAAGAAGACCAGGGCTGTTTATATAGTGTTAGGCGGACGAACCTAGGCAGAAAACATGACTAAATACATCAGAACGAACCAGGTGCAGAAAGCTGGAAAAACGGGGGGGGGGGGGGAGGGGGGGCGACCCCCAGGTCGACTATGTAGTCGACCTGGGTGCCCCAGATCGACTACCCAGTCGACCTGGGTAGCCCAGGTCGACTACCCAGTCGACCTGGGTGTCTTGGGCGGGAAAATTCCCGCCTTGGCCAATCCGGCCCCATTTTTGAAATTTGAATTTGTTTTCTATCTGTTCGAATTTTAAACTGAATTCTGAAACTTCCGGAGGCCATATCTCCCTCATACGGACTCCGATTTACGCAAACTCGTACTCGTTTTCATGCAGAATTCCGAGACGAACGCAATGGCGCAGCCCGTTTCCCTTGATTTTGATTTTAGCTTTTAATTCTGCCTTGATTTGTGAATCTTAGCGTTGTAGAATTACAGGATGTTACATCAGTCATGGGACTGGTGTGAGAACTAAAACAGTTATTAATCTTTATTTTTAAGTTTGGTAAATCAAGGGACCACGCCGTATAACACGGAATGGGTTTCCTCCCAAGAATACCAGTGCATAGAACAAACAGCGCAATGCTAAATAAAGAAAAATGAAGCTGTTATAAGACCCAGGTCCCATCACATAATGCAACGCAAGCCGGAGGATAGGGTTTTTACCTTATAACAGCCAAAGCATGCTTGATATGTTAAAAACACATTATTTGATACTATAATAAGTGTATAGTGTCCAAACAAATTCAATCATAAATATCAACCATAGACGGCATTAATGATCCATACCACTATGTCGCCATACTAGGTTCTATAAATAAAACCGAATTATCACGTATTGGAAATTGGATTCCATCATGAGTCGAGGCAAGGGGCAACCTCCTCTCCGCATTCGAGACACTCTAGCAAATGTCCTAGGACCCCACTTTGTTCCTTGGAATCGGCTGGGCCGGTCCTCTCTTACTTTTGAGGATTGGCAATTCCTGAACACACGTTTCCCGGTCCTTACAGACCTATATCCAAGGCGCCTCGCATTCCAATAACCACACAGGTGAAAAATATATAAATGTCAGGGCTGGTAGGTCACTGACACCACCCTAGCTTGAAAGAAACGTCGTGATCTCCTAGCGGTCCATCTCACTTTTTGACTCATACCGAGGTGTGAGGCTCGCGAATTCACGTTATACACAAAGCTACGCCACACAGACCGTGCTTTGATCATCAACCACAAGACTTTGCTTTTCAACAGAAGCCCTGATCAATTGCCACTTACGCGTGCCACTCTGGTAATTCACTCCATGCGACTGATGTCCATCGATATACAACCTCTGAGCTCGTACGTCTTAGAGAAGGGCGTTAAGCAAGAGAATAAATTCTCCACCGCCGAACAACTGTATATTTAATAGAGATCAATCAACACAGAATAAAATCCAATGTCAGACACACAATCCATTTACAAGTTCGTTCTGGGTCTGAACGAAACTGGAGGCACTTTCCTCGCATATCCATCCATCTCCAAGTACGTCTGGACGATCACCAACTGTTTCCCTCATCCTGGGTGTACAACCCAATCAAGATCATCAGTAATCACCCAAACGATGTGAAGACTTCCAGTCTTCAACCACCGTCTTCATCTTCGACATCTCGTCGAATCGGTTATTCAGAATGGATATAAACCCGGCCTTTCTGAATAACCCAGGTATAAAATAAACAAATGTTACACAAACACAACAAACACCTCATTCCAATTCAGAATATTCTTTTATTCACAAAATCACATTCTTAGGGAAAGGTTCCCATTAATTTTATCCAAGATAAATTCTTTTAAATTTATTCTTTAATCTTCCTTTGGATATCATTTCAAACTAGTCGGGATTAGCGAACCACACCGAAGTAATTATTTATTTTATTTCCCAATCCCAACCTATTCATCCCTTGGAGCAAAACTGGTAATACTCCATATCTAACACCACGGTGTTATCGGTAAAATTAATTACCATTTCACGTTCAAATCTAATTAAAGATTTAACTATCGCTTTGGAGCAAAACTGGTGGTACTCCATTCTCGATCACCTTTTAGATTTGAGAATTTAAATTATCAATTCACATTTCAATCTAATTAAAGATTCATTAAAACTCCACTTAGTTTCAATCTTTTCAAAAATCAATATCCTGCCTTTAACCGGGTTAAAGAACCAATGTCATATAAAACACGATTCACGATAAACCCAAATCACATTCGATATTAGATACAAGGCTCTGAATAGGAAATATACCGGCTTATATTCAATATCAAATTCTGAAACCAACAAATATCGTACTGGAAATAACGATATAAAATATATTTTTCAAATTCCCATAACAATATCTGTATAGTCACGAAATCCAACATCGAAATATTCCGAAGATAATTTCGATTCAACTCCAGCCCAATTCACGTATTGGGAATATTGATTATTTTTAAAATCACTTTCAAATTCAATTTATTTATTTCAAAAATAAATTGATTTTTAATTCTAGTTCAAAACTAGTTCATTTCGATAAAAATCTATTTTTATCTTTTCAAATACGGAATTTTTCAGCCTAATTTTTCCCAAATCATTTCTTATGATTTTACACAAGTTATAGATATTTTTAATAATTTTATCAAGGCCCGTACAGTCGATTTCCATCAACGGCCATCGAACTGCACTTACAGCGACCTTTTCCAAATTTGATTTGGACATAATTCCAAATCCAACCATTAGATTTAAAATTTGTAATATTCAATGGAAAGCTCTTTTCGATACGAACCCAACGGTTCTGGTTTTAGCAGAATCCGACGGTCGGATCTCCCGCAACGTCAATTCGGAGTTATTGGTTGAAATTCATGAACTGCCGCGGCGCGGTGCTTTCTATTCTGGCCATTATATATATATATATATATAATATATATAATATATATTATATATATTTCGTCGATTTCCTTTTAAAACGTATTTTATAAATCATTTTAAATTCGTTTTCAAAACCATTTCAACGCTACATTCAATTTCAAATCGATTTGATTTCAATTCAATTCGAATTCATTTCAATTTTATTTAATTCGAATTCAAATTCGTTTCAATTCAATTCAAATTCTAATTCATTTCAATTCAATTCAATTTGAATTTACCTTCTATTTAATTCAATTCGAATTCATTTCAAATTGATTTCAATTCAATTTTAGTTCGTTTTAAATTTCATTCAAAACGATTTCAATTCGTTTTTAATTCAATTTCAATTTAATTTAATTTGAATTCATTTTTATTCAATTCGAATTCAAATTCACTTTCTATTCAATTCGAATCGAATTCATTTTCTATTCGATTCGAATTCATTTTAAATTGATTCAATAAAATTTCAATTTGAATTTTAATCTAATTTAATTTGAATTTCATTTCAAAATTTTAAATTTTGAAATCACTTTTCAATATTCATTATAAAACGAATAGAATCGATATAAATATCGTTCGCGTCAAAATAACGCATCTCTAATCAACACAGCTATATATATTTTTCAAAAACTTCTTTATTTTATTCAACAAATGAATATTTATTCAATTCAACACATGAATCTATATTTCTTTCAACACACGACTAATCTCAACACATGAGTACTGTCAACACAACACTATTTTTGTTATGTAAAATATTTTATAAAATTATGGTATCTATCGTTTGATTTTCCATTAGACTCCACCGTGAAGTAGTTCTAATTTTAAATATGACAAAAATGTAAATTTTATTATTAAAATATTTTACTCAACACATAAATAGTTTCAACTCATGAATTTTCTTTTATAATATTCATTATTTTCCCGATTGGAATGAGGCCCAATCAATCACCATATAATGTTAATTATATGGATTCCATATGACACATGTATATAATAGCAATGATAAACAATCAATCATCATCCAAGGTGCACCACACAACTGCGTAAGCATCAAATATAAATAATTAACGCTTACACAGCCTGTCGACCAATCGATCGACATACAATGAAATAACTGGGATTAGTGTACACTAAATTTCATCCCAACACCCGTGTGGGGTTTCAAATCAACATACACATATTTTATTTGTGCAGTTGGGCGATGTGTAAAATTTATCGACCCAATCAATATCCGTCAAATCAGTGTATATAAACAAATCGGTCGATTTGTTTATAAATATTTATTTATTCACTTTCACGTTAAAAATTATATTTTTAACGCTAATCAATTTATTTCAACACATCTACATTTATTATCGATTTCACATCAACATCACAAACAATTTTCACAACACATCAATCAAACAAACAAGCCATCCATGATCTGTGGATGACGGGTGTCGGGTGCTGCTAAGCACCGTCTGCATCCTAGTATATATATAACTAGAAAAAGAAATTGAAGAGTGAGAAATTCTCACCGATAGCTAATCCAATACCACGACTCTTCCTATGTAGAAATCTTCGTCGTTCTCACCCTTTTTGTCACTTTCGTTGCCCGTAGCCACTACATATATAAAAATCACATTTTTATATTGTTGCTATGTATATAAAAATCATATTTTTATATTTACTCCATATGGATAAAAAAAATTCTATTTTTACACTGCTACTATATAGATAAAGATTCTATTTTTATCACGCTACTATATAGATAAAAATTCTATTTTTACATCGCCACTCTATAGATAAAAATTCTATTTTTACATCGCTACTATATAGATAAAAATTCTATTTTTATCACGCTATTCTACATATAAAGATTTCGCACTTTTAAATATAAAGTTTCATATTTTCAAATATAAAGATTTCGCCTTTTCAAATATAAAGATTTCATATTTTTATTTCTTTAACTATATAAAAATTATATTTTTATACTTCTACGACATAAAAGATTATATAATTCATCTTCTACAATATAAAAGATTATATTTTTCATCTTCTACAATATAAAAGATCGCATCTTTATGATTTCTACTATATAAAACCCCGTTCTTTATACTTCTAACAATCCATTCTTTTTAAACAATGTGATTATATATAAAATTAGATTTTTAACACTGCTATAAAAACTAAAAATAAAATCAATAAATAAATAAATTAGAAGAAACTCACGGTTTTCAGTTTGGGGTTTGGAGGAGAAGTCGGAGGCTACTGGAGAGTCGTTGGTGGTGCCATGGGTGATGGGGGCGTCGGATTTCAAGGGGGAGGAAGGAGGAAAAGGGGAAGGAGCGCAAGGGGACTTGGTGCGGTGGTGGGTGGTGCATCGCAATCGGCGAGGCGACGAGGTGGGGTACAGGAGGAGGAGTTGCGGTCGAGGTAGGGGTTTGGCCGAGGAGGCGGTGGCGATTGGATTGGGGGATGCGGTGGCGTGTTTCAGTAGGAGGGGGGAATGGAAGTGGAGAGAGTGGAGAGGGAAGCGGCGCGGGGACGGCCAGAGGGCGGCAGCGACTCCGGCGGCGGAGGGGAGGGCTTCTCCGTCGATCGCCAGTAGTTTTTTTTTTCTTTCTTTCGTTCTGAATGAACGAAAAAAGGGGGGCAGAGGGTATAGGAAGGAAGGAAGAGGGTTTTAATTTTTAATTATTTAATTTACAAAAAGTTGACTTTTTTATACGACCTCTAAACGAGGCCCACCGCCTGTCGCCCATAGCGTTTCACTCCCATTCCGAACACAATGGGATATGTATCATAGGCTGATTCAATCGTTTCGATCAGTTTTCGTCAAAATCAACATATACTTCTATATATTGAATTTGAACACGCATTTCAATTCACTGGGGTCACATACTAACTCTATAAATCCCAGAAAAATATTTTCTAGCTTCGTATTGACGGTACGGTCCTAACAAAACTAATTTCGTCGAATTCTGAGACCGTTGGAAAAATGGCCATTTTCCAGTCGATTAAAATCAACTAAAACTGGTCAAATGCGTTTTCCTTTGCCACGCTCACATATTGATTCGAAAAATTGTGAAATTTGGAATCTAGCAATAATTTGAGATCACGGATCCAACAAAAGTGGTTTCGTCGAAATCCAAGGTCATTTGCAAAATTTCCATTTTTAAGGGCCTGAATTCCATAGCGACTATTCAGAATATTCAACTGGACATATCTTTTGATTCCCGCTATGAAATCTCGATTTTTTGGATTCGTTGGAAAGATATCGTCAATTAGATCCTATTATTTTTGGTTTCGCTAAAGTCCGGTTTGTTTTGCAACCGGTACGTTCAATTGAAGTTTGAAATCGAATTATCGAACTACCGTGCCATTTTCAATTCCTCTAATAATTATATATAATTATTTATATTCTAACGACGACGTATATAATATATACGTTCGAATTCTATTCAAAATAAATTTATCGTCGATATTATTTAAAATAATTCATTCTAAATGTTCAAAATTCACTAAAATTGCCGAAATAAAAATTTTAAATTGGCCCAGATTTTCGGGTTGTTACAACCCCCAGTTTTGCTCCAGGCGATAGTTAAATCTTTAATTAGATTTGAATGTGAAATGGTAATTAAATTTACCGATAACACCATAGTGTTGGATATGAAGTATTACCAGTTTTACTTCATGAGATGAATAGGTTGGAGTTGGTAAATTTAACAAGTGATTACTTCGGTAAGGTTCGCTAATCACGACTAGTTTGGATAAACCATAATTTGGTTTGAATTGATATTCAAAAGAAGATTAAAGAATAAATTTGAAGAATTTATTTTTGACAAAATTAATGGGAACCTTTCCCAAAGTATAAGAATATTTGAATAAAAGAATATTCTGAATTAGAATGAGGCGTATGTTGTGTTTGTGTAACACTAGTTGATTATATACGCGAGTTATTCAGAAAGACCGGGTTTATCCCATTCTGGATAACTGATTCGACGATGTGTCGAGGATGAAGACGGTGGTCGAAGACTAGAGGTCTTTACATCGTTTGGAAAATTACTGATGATCTTGATTGGGCTGTACACCCAAGAGGAGGGAATCAGTTGGTGATCGTCCAGACGTACTTGGAGATCGATGGATATGCGAGGTACAAGGTGCCTCCGGTTTCTTTCAGACCCAGAACAGACTTGTAAATGGACTGTGTGTCTGACATTGGATATCATTTGGTGTGATTGATGGATATTGGTTGCATGGAGTGGTTTGCCTGTGTGGCATACTAAGATGCAAATGATCAAGGCTTTTGTTGAAAAGCAAAGTCTTGTGGTTGATGATCAAAGCACGGCCTATGTGGCATCGCTTTGTGTAGCGTTAATTCACGAGCCTCACACCTCGGTGTGAACCAAAAACGGGAGAGGACCTCAGGGAGGACATGCATTTCTTTCTAGCTAGAAGTGGCGTCAGTGGTTTTACACGCCATGACGAGTTTGACTTATGTGGTTGTAGGAACGTGAGGCGCCTCAGATATATCGGTCGATCTGGGACCGAAGGAGTCATTGGACTCATTAACGCCCCATAGGGTGGGGAAACGCAGTGTTCTGGCATTTTAATCCACATCGGTGGACCGACCCTGTCGCTCCAAGGGTCGATGCATTCTAATCCTAAGACATGGGCTAGAACGTCTCGAATTCGGTAAGGACGATCCCTTGCCTTGGTTCACAGATGGAAATCCAACTTCCAATATGTGACTTTGCGGTTTTGATTGTAGAGCCTAGTATGGCAACATAGTTGTATGGGGCACTTATGCCGTCTATGATTGATACTTATGATTGAAATTGTTTTGACACTATACGCTTATAGTAATAATAAAAGACGAAATTTCATGTACCAAGCATTTTTGGCTATTATAAGGTAAAACCCTATCCTCCGGCTTGTGTTGCATTGTGTGATGGGACCTGGGTCTTATAATAGCTTCATTATTCTTTATTTAGCATTGCGGTGTTGTTTTATGCACTGGTATTCGTGGGAGGAAACCCGTTCTGTGTTATACGGCATGGTCCCTAGATTTACCTAACTTTAAATAAAGATGAATAACTGTTTTAGTTCTCACACCAGTCACATGACTGGCTTGGAGTTTATTGTTTTAACCTAAACTGTGGTTGCCCTTATTTTCGACATGGGCAGCTAGTAGTTTTGGTTTTGTAGATTTATATTCACAGGATCCTGATTTACAGCTGAAGTCAGAAAGCTCTGTATCCATGTATCTGTTTTCAGTTGTGCTTTGTATTGTTTTTCCGCTACGATGTATTTAAACGTAATTTAAATCTCTGATAATTTCAGTGTAATATTTATACATACTCTGTAATATTCTTGTATTCTGATGGAATGGTTGTAATAAGCAATGAAATGTTCTTCTATTTTTGTGTTCCGATGTGGCTTGTTCTCAGCACAATTCGGGCTTTCCTTCACGGGGAAGTTCGGGTCCTAACAACTTGGTATCAGAGCTTTGGTTTACAGAGCTCGGAGAACAGGGCACGTTAGAACCAAAACGAAAGGATTCATCAGAAATTGGATTAGTAATATCCAATGAGAATGACTCGTTAGAGATGGGATCAGTAGCATCCTAGAAAGAGTGGGAAGAGTGTTGTTTTTAAAATAAAATTGAAAACAATTTTTGTTTTGAAAATATAAATCAATTATTCATATTTGAATATTTATTTTTGTTGATTTGGACAATCATGTATATAAAGATTTTGCGTATACGTCTGATCCACGTATATTCGAAGTTTTAATGTACTGGATAGATATAGAATCACACTCTAGTCGCCTGAGGATAATCCTGATGATGATGCATCATCATCGGCATTTGTGTTCGAGTTTCTAAGGTGTGATGTCTATATATTTCCAATAGACTGGTGTGAGAACCAAAACTAGATAAGGCCTATTATTGTGATTTGGCAACAAAAATGTGATTTTTGACTATATATCAAAACTATGAATTTGAAATGATAATTAACTAATTGATTGCTGATTGTATTGTTTGATTATTGGTTTGATATTTTTATCCATTTAGGCCAAATTGATCAAATAGTGAGTTGTATTGAAAATTAGTCGCATTTGCATGCATATACATGTATTTACATTGAACAGGTCATAGCAAGGAGGCTAGAGAACATGAATAAAATTGTTTGCCTGACAAATAGGTACATGTTTATTATATTTCTTGGGGGTATTTGATGATTTTATAAGCCGACTGGCTAGCCGCTTGGTTGTTTCTTTTTCTTTTTGCATTGGAGAGGCCTGTATGGCAATTTTGGGATTTTGCCGGTGATCTCGTGCAGGGGAGATTATGGCGAAATTTTTCGAAAATTTAGGGTGTTAGCCAAATTTTTGGAAAATATGAAAAGTTCTTAGAAACTAAAAGTTGAAGAACTTAAGACATAATGAAAATAATGAAAGTTGAGTTGGTTAGTAAAACAACTTTCAGCTTCGTTCTATTTTGGAGATGAAAAGTTTTAAGTGGGGGAGATTGTAATAACCCGGAAACCTAAGCCAATTCATAATTTTTATTTTGGCAATTTTAGTGAATTTTGAATACTTAAAATGAATTATTTTAAATTATAACGATAAGAAATTTATTTTGAATAGAATTAAAACGTATATATTCATTTGAATCTCGTTAGAATATAAATATTCATTTTTAATTATAAAAGGAATTGAAAATGGCATGGTAGTTCGAAAATTCGATTTCAAAGTTCAAATGAATGCACATGATTCAAAATAAACCGGATTTTAGCAAAACCAAAAATATTAGAATCTATTTGAAAATATCTTTTCAACGAATCCGAAAAATCAAAATTTCAAATCTGGAATAAAAAGTTATGCCCAGTTGAAAATTCAGAATAGTTGTTATGGAATTATAGCCCATAAAAACGGAAATTTTGCAAACGACCTCGGTTTTCGACGAAACTACTTTTGTTGTATCCGGGATATCAAGTTATTTCTAGATTCCAAAATTCGTAATTTTCTGAATAAATATGTGAGCGTGGCGAAGTAAAACGTGTTTTGACAGTTTCAGTAAATTTTGATCAACCTGAAAATGGCTATTTTTCAAACGGTCTTCAAATTTGATGAAATTGGTTCTGTTAGGACCATATCGTCAATACGAAGCTAGAAAATATTTTTCGGGAATTTTTAGAGTACGTATGTGGTCCCGATAAATTAAAATGTACGTTAAAATCAATATTGACCGTTATATTTATTTATATTGCAATTTTAACGAAAACGGATCGAAACGATAGAATTAGCTTACAAGACATATCCCATTGCGTTCAGAATGAGGGTAATTGGTTAGGGAAGACAGTCGGTGGAGTCCGTTTGGAGTTCGAATAAAAACCCTTCTTTTTATGGGAAAATAATATATATATATATATATAAATTCCCCTTACCTTTCCTTCCTCTCCCTTTTCTGAGTCAACGCACGAGATTAAAAAAAAACCAAAACCCACGAAGTCGTCGATCGCGCCCAGCCACCACCATCGGGCCTCATCGCCAGCCTCCCTCCGCTCCCCTCCAACGATCCCCGCGGCCCCCTCCTTTCTCTACTCCTCCAATTGGAAGACCCCCACGCCCTACCCCCGAATCCAACCTGAAACCACCGGAAAAGCCCTCACCTCGACCCTAACAGCGCCGCCGCCTACCATCGGAGGCACCCTGCACCACTTGCGACTCCTCCCGAACCTCCTTTGAACGCGCTCCCCCTGTGGACCCCCCTTTTCAGCAAAAATCCGATTTTTCTTCAATGAAGTAAGTTTTTATTTATTTATATGTGTTATTTAAAAATGTGGTTATTATCTGAAAAGTTTAGATTTTCCCTTATATAAAAATTAGATTTTTTTTTCCTTATGTCAAAGTTTGATTTTTCATTATTTAAAGATTAGTTTTTTTCATTTTCTAAACACTGGATTTTTAATAAAGTAAAGATAAGATTTTTAGCTATAAAAAGGAATGGTTTTGAAAAATATAAAAACATGATTTTTTAAAATCTAAATAACGAACAAAGATTCGATTTTTATATTGAAAATGAACAAATAAAAGTGTGATTTTTATATACATGGTTTTGGAATAAAAATATGATCTTTATTAACATAAGGGCGATATAATAACGCGATTTTTGTTATTGAGATAGCGACATAAAAATTGGATTTTTATTATATAAAGAGTGTTATAAAAATATAATCTTTATTATATAGGCAATGTAATAAAAAGGAGATTTTTATAAATATTATAGCGAAATAAAATTTTGTTTTTTATATTATAGAGATAATAAAAATATGATTTTTTTATAAGTAGTGGATCAAAAATATAATTTTTATATAATGAGAAAAATAAAAATGTGATTTTTATTTATATGAATACCCTATAAAGATGTGATTTTTATTTATATGAATACCATATAAAAATGTGATTTTTATATATGTAGCGAATACGGACAACGAAAGTGACAAAAGGCGGACACGACAAGATTTTCTACATATGAGGAGTCGCGGTGTTTAGTTAAGCTTATGGGTGAGTACTTCTCACTTTTATTTTATTTTCTAGTTGAAATATATACTAGGATGCAGACGGTGCTTAGTAGCACCCGACACCCGTCGTCCACAGACCATGGATGACTTGTTTTGATTGATGTGTTGTGAAAATTGATATTGTGATGCGGAATGAATAAATATTTTATAGTTAAAGATATAATTTTTAACGTGTATATGAAATAAATATTCATAAATAAATTGGAAGATTTGTTTATGTACACACATTTGACTGATATTGATTGGGATGATAAATTTTACACATCGCCCAACTGCACAAATACTATTATGTATTTGTTGATTTGAAACCCCACATGGGTGTCGGGATGATATTTGACGTACACTAATCCTAATTATTTAGTTGTATGTCGATCGATTGGTTGACAGACTGTGTAAGCATTAATTATTTATATTTAATGCTTATGCAGTTGTGTGGTGCACTCTGGATGATGGTTGATGATTTATCGTTGATATTATATACATGTGTTGTAGGGAATCCATATAATTAAAGTTATACGGTAGTTGATTGGTCCTCATTCCAATTTGAAAAAAAAAGAATAAAAGAAAATTCATGTGTTGAACAAAATATTTATACAATACAGTTCACATTTTCATTGCAAGTAAGAATTAATAAATATTCATGTGTTGAATAAAGTATATACTCATGTGTTGAAGAAAATATTCATTTGTTGAATAGAATAACGAAGTTATTGAAAGATATAAAGCCGTTTGGTTAGATTGACGCCATTTTGACGTGAACGATATTTATATCGACTTTATTCATTTTTATAATGAATATCGAAAATTAATTGATTTCAAAATCTAATGTTTTGAAAATATTATCTTTTATATATCGATGATATGGAATATTCAATTTTGATTAGATATTGAATAGGAAGTTGAAATCGTTTTGAAAACGAATTTAAAACGATTTATAAAATACGTTTTGAAAGGAAATCGACAATATATATATATATATATATATATATATATATAATGGCTTGAAAAGACCGCGCCACGCTGCGGCAGTTCGCGAATTTCGACCATTGACTTCGAATGGATATTACGGGAGATCAGATCATCGGATTCTCCTAAAACCGAAACCATTGGGTTCGTATCGAAAAGAGCTTTCTAAAGAATATTATAGATTTGAAATCTTATGGTTGGATTCGGAATTATGTCCAAATAAAATTAGGAAAAGGTCGCTGTAAGTGCAGTTCGATGGCCGTTTATGGACATCGACTGTACGGGCCTTGATAAAATTATTAAAATTAGTAATAATTTATGTAAAATCATAAGAATGATTTGGAAAGAATTGGGATGAGAAATTCCATATTTGAAAATATAAAAATAGATTTTTATCGAAATGAACTAGTTTTGAACTAGAATTATAATCCATTTATTTTTGAAATAAATAAATTGGATTTGAAAGGGTTTTAAAAGTAACTAGAATTTCCAATAATTGAATTGGAATGGATTTGAATCGAAATTGTCTTTGGAATATTCGATGTTGGATTTCGTGATTTTACAGATATTGTTATGGAAATTTGAAAGATATATTTATATCGTTATTTCGAATACGATATTTGTTGGTCGTAGAATTTTATATTGAATATAAGCCGATATATTTTCTATTCAGAGCCTTGTATTTAATATCAAATGGGATTTGGGTTTGTCGTGAATGGTGTCTTCATTAACACTGTTCTTAAACCCGGTTGAGAAAAAGATTAAATCTTTTTATTTAGATTTAATGAAGTATACCACCTAAATGATATTTAATTGGAATTAAACTGGAATTGATTTTTGGGTTTATCGTGAATGGTGTTTTAAATAACACTTGTTCTTTAACCCGATAATTAATGGAATGTGACTTCGGTTTATCTTGAACAGTGTTTTAACGACATTCATTCTTTAACCCGATAAACAGTGAAATAGGATTTGGAATTTATAAATCTTTGTGATAAGATATAACGGAGATTATCCAAAGTAAAGTTTTCCAATTAATAAAATAAATTGGAATGCACTGGAATTCGATTTGGTAATAAACGAAGTGAATTTCTGTGGAGGAAGACTGTTAATATATCTGGAATTTAAAAGGTGTTGCCGTTATTCCTTTATATTAATATTCAGATATGGAAGTTTATATCGATTATGTATATCGATTTGTTTTCCATGAAGATTCCATCGTTAATGGAATGTGATTTTGGGTTGTCGTGAATGGTATCTTTAATAATACTGTTCTTAGACCCAACGGAGTTAATAAAATCAGAAACTAACTGAAGATTAGTTAAGTTGAATGGTTTCCTGGATATTGATCTGATGTTGGTTTCGGCCTTCGGGGTTATTACTTAGGGAAGTGTTCACTTGCTAATTTACGGTTAAAGGCTGATGGAATAGAATGTGATTTTGGGTTTATCGTGAACCGTGTTTTAAATGACATTGGTTCTTTAACCCAGTTAAAGACATGATATGATTTCCCAAGATAAATAATCATTGATAGTGATTTTTGGAAAGATTAAAACCAAGTGGAGTTTTAATGAATCTTTAATTAGACTGAAATGATCGAGAAGGGAGTACCACCAGTTTTGCTCCAGGCGATAGTTAAATCTTTAATTAGATTTGAACATGAAATGGTAATTGAATTTACCGATAACACCGTGGTGTTAGATATGAAGTATTACCAGTTTTACTTCATGGGATGAATAGGTTGGAGTTGGGAAATTTAACAAGTGATTACTTCGGTAAGGTTCGCTAATCCCGACTAGTTTGGATAAACCATATTTTGGTTTGAATTGATATTCAAAAGAAGATTAAAGAATAAATTTAAAGAATTTATCTTTGATAAAATTAATGGGAACCTTTCCCAAAGTATAAGAATATTTGAATAAAAGAATATTACGAATTGGAATGAGGCATATGTTGTGTTTGTGCAACACTTGTTGATTATATACGCGAGTTATTCAGAAAGACCGGGTTTATCCCACTCTGAATAACCGATTCGACGATGTGTCGAGGATGAAGACGGTGGTCGAAGACTGGAGGTATTCACATCGTTTGGAAAATTACTGATGATCTTGATTGGCCTGTACACCCAAGAGGAGGGAATCAGTTGGTGATCGTCCAGACGTACTTGAAGATCAATGGATATGCGAGGTACAAGGTGCCTCCGGTTTCGTTTAGACCGAGAACGGACTTGTAACAGGACTACGTGTCTGACATTGGACATCATTCTATGTGATTGACGGATATCGGTTGCATGGAGTGGTTTGCCTGTGTGGCATACTAAGATGCAAATGATCAAGGCTTTTGTTGAAAAGCAAAGTCTTGTGGTTGACGATCAAAGCACGACCTATGTGGCATCGCTTTGTGTAGCGTTAATTCACGAGCTCACACCTCGGTGTGAACCAAAAATGGGAGAGGACCTCAGGGAGGACATGCGTTTCTTTCTAGCTAGAAGTGGCGTCAGTGGTTTTACACGCCCTGACGAGTTTGACTTATGTGGTTGTAAGAATGCGAGGCGCCTCAGATATATCGGTCGATCCGGGACCGATGGAGTCATTGGACTTATTGACGCCTCATAGTGCAGGGAAACGCAGTGTTCATGCGTTTTAATCCACATCGGTGGACCGGCCCTGTCGCTCCAAGGGTCGATGCGTTCTGATCCTGAGATACGGGCTAGAGCATCTTGAATTCGATAAGGATGATCCCTTGCGTTGGTTCGTAGATGGAAATCCAACTTCCAATACATGACTTTGCAGTTTTGATTGTAGGGCCTAGTATGGCGACATAGTGGTATGCGGCACTTATGTCGTCTATGATTGATACTTATGATTGAAATTGTTTTGACACTATACACTTATAGTAATAATGAAAGATGAAATTTCACATACCAAGCATTTTTGGCTATTATAAGGTAAAACCATATCCTCCGACTTGTGTTGCATTGTGTGATGGGACCTGGGTCTTATAATAGCTTCATTATTCTTTATTTAGCGTTGCGCTGTTGTTTTATGCACTGGTATTCGTGGGAGGAAACCCGTTCCATGTTATACGGCGTGGTCCCTAGATTTACCTAACTTTAAAATAAATATGAATAACTTTTTTAGTTCTCACACAAGTCACATAACTGACCTGGAGTTTATTGTTTTAACCTGAACTCTGGGTGCCCTTATTTTCGACACGAGCAGCTAATAGTTTTGGTTTTGCAGATTTATATTCACAGGATCCTGATATACAGCTGAAGCGGTATTCGGAAAGCTCTGTATCCATGTATCTGTTTTCAGTTGTGCTTTGTATTGTTTTTCCGCTGCGATGTATTTAAATGTAATTTAAATCTCTGATATTTTCTGTGTAGTATTTATTCATACTCTGTAATATTCTTTTATTCTGATGGAATTGTTGTAATAAGCTATGAAATGTTCTTCTGTTTGTGTTCCGATGTGGCTTGTTCTCAGCACAATCCGGGCTTTCCTTCAAGGGGAAGTTCGGGTCCTAACAATAATACAAGACCACGACAATGCATACAAAGGTTGTACGAAGCCCAAATTGGATTAGTCACAACCAAAGGTCCATCACAAATCTTGGGTTCCCAACTTAAGCAGCACAAAAGGTCCATCACAAATCTTAGTTTCGAAGCTTCCTTGGTTGTAGCGACAACATTTGCTCCTTTAGGAAACAAACTTTCATGTCGAACAACTTTCTCCACTATCTTCTCATTTGGATCATCAAGATAATCCACCAATGGCTTCCCAATATAGGTATCTAAACCCATAACAAACTTTTCATTCTTCTGATAAT
The DNA here is from genome assembly GCA_030737875.1 of Allium sativum. Classification (NCBI taxonomy): domain Eukaryota; kingdom Viridiplantae; phylum Streptophyta; class Magnoliopsida; order Asparagales; family Amaryllidaceae; genus Allium; species Allium sativum. The sequence continues at coordinate 80,363,440 of CM060918.1, forward strand.
GAGAGTCAATGTACAATCGAGCATACTTGGAAAAGGCCTCAAAATCAGAAACACGCTCAAGCACTGATCAACCATTCTGTTTTAGCTCCACAAACTTCTTGAAAAGAACCGACTTCTGGGCAGTAGAGATAAACTTCGTCTCAAACTTGACTTGGAACTGTTCCCATGTTACCTCTTCTTCCGGAGTCTCCAAAGTGTTAGAGTTCCACCAATCCATGGATATACCTTGCAATTGCCTTGATGCAAGCTTCTTTTTCATTGCATCTTCAATACTCAAATCTCCAAATATCCGTACATAAGCATCTAACCACCTCTGAACCTCTTCGACTGGCTCTGTCCCCTTGAATGACTTTCCTCCAAGAGAAGTGAAGTCTTTGCATAGCTTCACGAAGTACATAGCCCTCGGTACCTACATTTGAACTCCTATATCTACCGCTGCTACCTCCTGAGTGGGTACCCTCCTCATGATCGCTTCCATCATGGCCCCGAACATAGCTAAGTAGTCTAGTATACCGCTATTTCCCCCTCTAGGAGAAGCCTCCTCACTAGAAGTGTATCTCGATGGTCGACGACTCATTCCAAATCTGTAATATATAATGTTTAGCCATTTACGAGAAAACTGTTGTAGAGTTCAAACAGTATTAATATACACTAATATATATAGTAAGCATCCATCGGAAATCTACAAGTACGTCTCTCATACGTTATTTCATCTTCGAACTAGTGCTCTGATACCAAATGAGACAACCGCCCATAACTCCTAGACTAAACAAGAGGAATAATGCACAAAAAGGTGTGCTAGGAAGCTACGGACAATCACCAAGGTAAGATAACACAATACGACATGAGTTGTTTAACTCACAGCGCAAGGAAAAATATAATAGAAAATATACAACAAGCCATAGTAGTGAAGCATTTCTAAACAGAAACAAAACTTTTATAACAACTAGAAAGAATATCCATACACCCTTAGATCACAACATAAGTGTATGTACAAATTTGTCTCACAACAACACTCAGAGAAAACACCAATCATAACTATGGAAACAACAAGTACTATATAGAAGAAAAACTGATACGTAAGCCTCTTGCTCATCATCGCTCTACATCCTCTCCTCACTAAGTTCTGCTACCTATAACCAGCCTTCCCATCAACCTAAGTTAATAAGAGGGAACATAAAACCTTGAGTCAGACAACAGTCTTAATGACCGATAAAACAACCATCTAACATCATTAATAAAGTATATGAGAATAGTGAGATTAATCAACTAATCTACCGAAACTCCAGAGAAGAACCCAAACCCGTCTTCCCTACATCTGACAGTGATAGCCTTTAAAACAAGCATTTGAAAACAACAATGCATCCATGGAAATCAAAAGCAACCAGACAATAGAAATCATAGCAACTAGCTATATCCCACATAAACCATCCTAATCGAGATCAACGTCCCTCAAGAACAATCCCCGAAGGCCTAAACCAACATCAGACAAGCATCCAAGAAACATCTCCCTCGACGTTAGACAACTTACATGAGACGGTACAAGCAAAAAAACCAATATCAATGACCATGGCTATCACTGCCTATCCTGCTTTGAAACCATCGTTAATCATATGAAGGCCAAACTTGCCATACGTTAAGGGCTAATGGTTCCCCGGTTCTAGCGAAAGTTCAATATACCTTTCATCGATACGTATCTGGGCCTTTCAATGATACCCAGGGTACTCGGCCATTCAACCGGTCTTTTAAACATCCCTACTGCACCCTTGCTTTGAGTTCACTGGAACTAATGACAACAATAATCTTTCAGCCTAAAATATCTTTAGTCGTCCTCCCTGATGATTATTCATAGCTCAAGCAACCTTCTCGAGCAACCATTATCCACGAACTCAACATCCATGAGTCGTATTCACATTTGTTGCATTATGGTGATCAACAAATACTTCACGATGCTTATGATATTCTTCCTTGAATTCACGCCGAAGCTATTATAACAACACTGATTTTGGAACTAATTTAAAATTTTATTTTTAACTGGTTTAATGGATTTTAAGAATTTAATATGGTTTATTTTGAGAATTAACGATTTAAAATTTAATTAAAAGGAACTCGAAATGGCGTAGTGGTTTGAAAATTTGGTTTTGAACTTTAAATGAATATACATAATTCAATATGAATCAGAATTGGATAAAATAAGAAACGTTAGAATCTATTTAACTATAATTTTCTAACGAATGCAAGAAACTGATATTTCACTTTGTAACTTCTAAGTTATGTACAGTTTAAAATTTAGAATAGTTGCTATGGAATATATATATATATATATTTAAATTATATATAGCCCTTAAAAATAGCCATTTTGCAAATGACCACCATTTTCGACAAAACCACTTTTGTTGGATCCGGAATGTCAAATTATTTTTAGGTTTAAAATTTCATAATCTTTGGAATTAGTATGCAAGCGTAGTGAATTTAAACACGTTTTCAAATTCAGTTGAATTTTAAAAGCTAGATAAAAAGGCCATTTTTCAAACGGTCTCTAAATTAAACGAAATTAATTTTGTTAGAACCGTATCATCAAAACATAGCGAGATTTCAAAATTCATAATTATTGGAGTCGGTATGTGGCCCCGGTAAATTAAAATGTATGTGGAATTCAATATTGACCTTTATATTAATTTATATTTTAATTTCGATAAAAACTGATTGAAAAAAAAAGAATTGGATTACAAAACATATTCCGTTGTGTCCAGAATGGGTTATTTGGTTAGGAACGACAGTTATTGGGTTTGATTTGGAGTTCAGATTGATGTACATGAATTATTGGAATTAATTAATAATTAAATATATATATATATACCCTATTTTCTCCAATCAAAACCTAATTCAAAAACCCGCAGTCAGGCCTAACCGATTAAGGGCGGAAATTGTTCGAAATTTCCTCCTCGATTTTCACAAAATCCGCTCAATGAAATTAAAAGCTTATTATACGAAAATCGAAGAGCTTTCCATGCTCTTTAAATCCATACCATAATGATCAATTATCGTGTTGTAATTGGTGCAAATTCGAAGTCGGAAAGGGCTACGTTCGCCGCCGATTTCCGCCACCTAGGGACCATCGAGGTCGGCGCTGCTCTGGGCGGTGGAAGGTGGCGAGACGGCGATCGATATGGGGTACTCCGATGGGGGTCTGGGCCAACATGGCAGCGCGCGTGACAGGGGGTTCGAAGTCGACAATGGGTTCTCCTGAACTCATGAAGAACGAAGGAGGAAAGAGTTTAATCCCTTAATTATGTCATTAATTATTATTTAATTATTTAGTAATGGAATTAATGTAAAAAATTATCATATCTTTGTCATACGAGATCGGAATTCAGTGATTTCCGTTGCGTTGCGATCATGAGATCAAACACTATAACATGGACCTGACTAGAACGGAAACAGAGCAAATTGGATTTTTAGCTAAATTAAATGCCTGTCTAATTTAGTTTAAAAATGAAGTCTTCAAATAAAGACTGACGAAGTAGAAACCAAATGTGAGAATTTTCTCACTCAAAATATTTGTATAGTTATTTATTTTATAACTAAATGTTGCAATTGCTAGTGTTGATTTCTATCTATTCTAATTATCATAAATATGTTATACGGTGCTTGTTAACTCACCTCACCGTTGTTTGAAAACACATGGATGATATAATTGACGGTATTGTGTTTTATTTGTGATATTGAAATATTTAACATCATTAAAAATATTGTTAATAAGTTGTGGTAGTTGAAATTAGATTATAAATATCCATTTATAATTTAAACAGTGAAAATTGGTTAATTAGTAAAATAATTCGAATTAAATTAGAACTAGTTAAATTTATTAATCAGTGATTAATTTAAATTCATTGTTGTTGGTTGAAACCCCACACGGGTCTGGGGATGATAATAACTTCAAACATCTTCCTTGTATTTAGTTGTATGTCGATCGATGGACTGACCGGCCGTAGTAAGCGTTATTTAAATATTTAATGCTTATACAGTTGTAAATTGCACTCTAGATGTGAATTGAAGTTTAATAGTTTTTTACCGCTATATTGAATACATGCGATGTATGGAATCCATATAAATAAAATTATGTAGTAATTGATTGAGTCTGATTCCACTTCAGAAGTAATGAATATTTTAATATAATATTCAGTGAAGAATCAAAAGATGACTTTGATGTCTGATTTTGGATGGACACGAAAATATGGAAATATTAATAAATGAAATGAATTTGAAGCCAGTTAAGTAGTTATCTGCCATTTTAACTCAAACGGAATTTTCTATCAATTTTATTCGTTTTATAATGAATATTGAAAGGATTTGATTTCAAAATCTGATCTTTTGAAAATATTATCATTACAATGATATAGATTATTCAATTTTGATTTAAAATTGAAAACGAAGTTGGAATCATTTTAAATAAATTTATAAACAATTTATAAATCACACTTTAAAAAAGGAAATCGATGAAAAATATTCTATATATTTAAATGGTTTGAACAGAATGCGCCGCACTGCGACCGTTTGCGAATTTCAACCATTGACTTCAAATTGATGTAACGGGAGATCCAACCGTCAGATTCTCCTAAAACCGAAAACTTTGGGTATGTATCCAAAAGATCTTTCAAATGAATATATGAGATTTAAATTTGAACGATTAGATTTTAAAATATGTCCAAATCAATATATAAAAAGGTGCTATGAATGTAGTTTGGTGGTCGATATTGGAAACAGACTTTAAGGGCTTTAATAAAATGTAATAACCCGAAAATCTGGGCCAGTTTAAAATTTTTATTTTGGCTATTTTAGCGAATTTTGATTATTTAAAATGAATTATTTTAAATAATATCGACGAAAAATTTATTTTGAATATAAATTGAAACGTATATATTATATACGTCGTCGTTAGAATATAAATATATATATATATAATTATGAATCGAATTGAAAATGGCGCGGTAGTTCGATAATTCGATTTCAAATTTCAATTGAATGTACCGGGTGCAAAACAATCCGGATTTTAGTGAAACCAAAAATGGTAGGATCTATTTGATAATATCTTTCCAACGAATCCGAATTGTCAAGATTTCATAACGGGAATCAAAAGATATGTCCAGTTGAAAATTCTGAATAGTCGCTATGGAATTCAGGCCCTTAAAAATGGACATTTTGCAAATGACCTCGGAATTCGACGAAACCCGTTTTGTTGGGTCCGCAGTGTCAAGTTATTGCTAGATTCCAAATTTCATAATTTTCTGAATCAATATGTGAGCGTGGCAAAGGAAAACGTGTTTGACCAGTTTCAGTTGATTTTAATCGACTGGAAATTGGCCATTTTTCAAACGATCTCAGAATTCGACGAAACTAGTTTTGTTAGGACCGTATCGTCAATACGAAGCTAGAAAATATTTTTTGGGAATTTTTCTAGTTAGTATGTGGCCCCGGTAAATTGAAATGTACGTTTAAAATTCAATATAATGATTTAAATGTAAATGCAACGGAAACTGATTGTAACTATCAAATCAGCTTGCGATACATATCCCATTGTGTTCGGAATGGGGGTAAAACACTATGGACGACAGGCGGTGGGCCTCGTTTCGAGGTCGTATGAAAAAGTCAACTTTTAAGTAAATAAATAAATTATATAATAAAAAAAAATACCTCCCTCTCCTTATATCCGCTCAGGCCCCCCCACGTTTAAATCAATTCGAAAAAAAAAAATGGAGGGCGCGAGGCCGCCGCCGCCCCAGGCGGAACACCGCCGCAACCCCCCCTCTTTCCGCCGCCTCCTTCCTTCTCCTCCCCCTCCACTACTTCTTCTCCGACTGCGACATCCCCCAGGCCACCGCGTCGTTCAACTCCTCCCGCCACCTCGCTCAAGACCCCCACCCCGCAGCGACGCCGCGAGCCACCCAGAAACCCCCCCATCGTGAAGCAGCTTCCCCCCCCCCCCCAGACCCGATTCGACACCCCCCCCTCTGTAAGTTTTTTATTTTATTTATTGATTTTATTTTTATTTTTATTTTAATTCTGATTTTATTTTCTTAAGAAAAGAATGCTGTTTTTTTAGTTTAAATACTGTTTGTTTTTTTTAGGTTTTAAAACCGATTTTTAAAAGGGTTTAATTCTGATTTTTAAAAGCATTTAAAACTGAATTATATAAAGCATATAAAACTGATTTTAATTTTAAGTTAAAAGGAAAAGATTTAAACTTTAAAAAGATCAGATTTGTAGAAAAGAAAAGATCGTATTTTTAAATAGAAAGGCCGGGATTTTTATTGAGTAGAAGAAGTAAGGTATGATTTTTATATTTTTAAAGCAATAAAAATATAATTTTTACATCATAGGAATATTAAAAATATAATCTTTATAATAAAAATAGAATTTTTAAATATTGAACTTCGAAATAAAAATAGAATTTTTATATATTGAACTTCGAAATAAAAATAGAATTTTTATATATTGAACTTCGAAATAAAAATATGATTTTTATATATTGAATAGCGAAGTAAAAATTCGATTTTTACAAGTATGAAGCAATTATAAAAATATGATTTTTAAATTTAAAGTGAATAAATAAAAATGTGATTTTTATTTTAAAGACATCAAAATATAAAAATGTGTGATTTTTACATATGTAGTGAAAGCGGATAACGAAGGTGACAAAAAGGCGAGAACGAAGAAGCTTTATATCAAAGAAGAGTCAAGATGATTGGATAGCTATCGGTGAGAACTTCTCACCTTTCAATTTCTTTTTCCAGTTATATATATATACTAGGATGCAGACGGTGTTTAGTAGCACCCGACACAATCGTCCACAGACCATGGACTTGTTTGTTTGGCTGTTTGGTTATTGATTGCGATATTGGTTTGAATGTGGTTTGTGGTGTGAAAAAAAAAATCGAATCAATAAATTGGTTAGGATTAGACGTGCGCCGTTATAAGGCGAAGGAGTAAGGCTAGGTTAGACTCTTACTCCAAATTTTTTAGTTTGCATAACGAAAGTGATTTGATTGGTATGGGTATGGCGGTGGCCATTATTAGACCGGGGACAAGGCTAGGCCTTATCCCGTTTCTAGTATCGTGCCGTTATGCCGCCGAAATTTTCTAAAATATGTTAGAAAAATAAAAATATCATTTTATTTAAAGAATGAACTGAATAGAAATTCATATGTTGGAATAAAATGTTTTTATCGTTAAAAATATAATTTTTAACGTGAAGTGAATAAAATAAATATTCATTTACAAACCGGACGGTTTGTTTATGTACACCTATTTGAAGGACATTGATTGGGTCGATAAATTTTACACATCGCCCAACTGCACAAATAAAATATTTGTTTGATTGTTTGAAACCCCACACGAGTGTTGGGATGAAATTTGAAGTTCACTCATCCTGATTGATTAAATATGTCAATCGATTGATTGACAGGCTGTTATAAGCATTAGATATCTATATTTGATGCTTATACGGTGTAGTGCACTTTGGTTGATGGTTGATTATTTATCGTTGCTATTGTATACATGTGTTGTATGAAAATCCATATAATTAACCTTATATGGTAATTGATTGGGCCTCATTCCAATCGTGAAAATAAAGAATATTTTGAAAATAACAAATATTTTGATAATAGGAAATATTTGAAATAGAATATTTGAAAATAGAAATATGTGAAGCCGTGATGATTAGATTGACGCCATTTTGACGTGAACGATATTTATATCGATTTTAAACGATTTCGAAATGAAATGAATTGAAAACGATTTCGAAATGAAATGAATTGAAAACGATTTCTAAATGAAATGAATTGAAAACGATTTCGAAATGAAATGAATTGAAAACGATTTCGAAATGAATTGAATTGAAAACGATTTCGAAATGAATTGAATTGAAAACGATTTCGAAATGAATTGAATTGAAAACGATTTCGAAATGAATTGAATTGAAAACGATTTCGAAATGAATTGAATTGAAAACGATTTCGAAATGAATTGAATTGAAAACGATTTCGAAATGAATTGAATTGAAAACGATTTCGAAATGAATTGAATTGAAAACGAATTCAAATTGAATTGAAAACGATTTCGAGATGAGTTGAATTGAAAACGATTTCGAAATGAAATGAATTGAAAACGATTTCGAAATGAATTGAATTGAAAACGATTTCGAAATGAATTGAATTGAAAACGATTTCGAAATGAAATGAATTGAAAACGATTTCGAAATGAATTGAATTGAAAACGAATTCAAATTGAATTGAAAACGATTTCGAAATGAATTGAATTGAAAACGATTTCGAAATGAAATGAATTGAAAACGATTTCGAAATGAATTGAATTGAAAACGATTTCGAAATGAATTGAATTGAAAACGATTTCGAAATGAAATGAATTGAAAACGATTTCGAAATGAAATGAATTGAAAATGATTTCGAAATGAAATGAATTGAAAACGATTTCGAAATGAAATGAATTGAAAACGATTTCGAAATGAATTGAATTGAAAACGAATTCAAATTGAATTGAAAGCGAATTGAAATGAATTCAAATTGAATTGAAATTTGAATTGAATAGAAATGAATTTTAAAACGAATTTATAAAGAAGAATTCAATTTTTGCTTTGAATTGAAATGGAAGTTGAAATAGATTTTGAAATGAATTTTAAAACTATTTATATAATTCGTTTTAAATAGAAATCGACGAAATATATATTATATATATTATATATAATATAATGGCCTGAATAGAACGCGCCGCGCCGCGGCAGTTCGTGAATTTCGACCATTCATTTCAAACGGACATTACGGGAGATCTGACCGTCGGATTCGCCTGAAACCGGAACCGTTGGGTTCGTATCGAAAAGAGCTTTCTAACGAATATTAGAAATTTGAAATCTAACGGTTGGATTTGGAGTTACGTCCAAATCAAATTTGAAAAAGGTCGCTGTAAGTGCAGTTCGATGGCCATTAATGGAAATCGACTATACGGGCCTTGTTAAAATTATTAAAAATAGTAATAATTTGTGTAAAATCATAAGAAATGATTTGTGAAGATTTGGGATGAAAAACTCCATATTTGAAAAGATGAAAATAGATTTTTATCGAAATGAACTAGTTTTGAACTAGAATTATAATTCTATTTATTTTTAAATAAATAAATTGAATTTGAAAAGGGTTTTGAAAATAACCAAAATTTCCAATGATTGCATTGGAGTGGATTTGAATCGAAAATTGTCTTCGGAATATTTCGATGTTGGAATTCGTGATTATACAGATGTTGTTATGGAAATTTGAAAGATATATATTTATATCGTTATTTCCAATACGACATTTGTTAGTCGTAGAATTTGATATTGAATATAAGCCGATATATTTTCTATTCAGAGCCTTGTATTGAATATCAAATGTGATTTGGGTTTATCGTGAACAGTGTTTTAAATAGCACTCGTTCTTTAACCCGATAATTAATGGAATGTGATTTTGGGTTTATCGTGAACCGTGTTTTAAATGACACTGATTCTTTAACCCAGTTAACGATTATAACTAAGTGGAGTTTTAATGAATCTTTAATTAGATTGAAACGATCGAAAATGGAGTATCACCAGTTTTGCTCCAGGCGATAGTTAAATCTTTAATTAGATTTGAAAGTGAAATGGTAATTGAATTTACCGATAACACTGTGGTGTTAGATATGAAGTATTACCAGTTTTACTTCATGGGATGACTAGGTTGGGATGGGGAAATTAAAACAAATGATTACTTCGGTAAGTTTCGTTAATCCCGACTAGTTGAATCGAAATTCAAAAGTAGATTAAAGAATAAATTCAAGGAATTTATCTTTGATAAAATTAATGGGAACCTTTCCCTATGAACGTGAAATTTAGAAACTAACTGTCGGTTAGCCAAGCAGAATGGTTCTCTGGATATTGATCTGATGTTGGTTTCGGCCTTCGGGGTTAATATTTGGGGAATTATTCTCTTGATTAATTTACGGTTAGTGACTAATGAATTGGAATGAGGCATATGTTGTGTTTGTGTAACACTTATTTAAAATATACGCGAGTTATTCGGAAAGACCGGGTTTATCCCATTCTGAATAACGGATACGACGATAAGTCGAAGATGAAGACGATGGTCGAAGACCGGAAGTCTTCACGTCGTTTGGGTGATTACTGATGATCTTGATTGGGCTGTACACCTAAGAAGATGGAAACAGTTGGTGATCGTCCAGACGTGCTTGGAGATCGATGGATATGCGGGGTACTAGGTGCCTCCGGTTTCGTTCAGACCCAGAACGGACTTGTAAATGGACTGTGTGTCTGACATTGGATTTTAGTCTGTGTGATTGATCTCTATTAAATATATATCTGTTTGGCGGCGGAGAATTTATTCTCTTGCTTAACGCCCTTCTCTGAGACGTACGAGCTCAGGGGTTATATATTGATGGATATCAAACGCATGGAGTGAATTGTCTGTGTGGCATGCCTAAGTGGCAATTGATCGAGGCTTCTGTTGAAAAGCAAAGTCTTGTGGTTGATGATCAAAGCATGGCCTTTGTGGCGTAGCTTTGTGTAACGTTTACTTCGCGAGTTTCACACCCGGTATGAACCAAAAACGGGAGACGGACCTCAGGGAGGACTTGCGTTTCTTTCTAGCTAAAAGTGGCGTCAGTGGTTTTACACGCCCTGACGAGTTTGACTTATGTGGTTGTTTCTGTTGTGAGGCGCCTCGGATTGATCGGTCGTTCTCGAACCGATGGAGTCATTTGATGGCTCATTTGCGCCCCAAAGGGCGGGGAAACGTAGTGTTCAGGCATTTTAATCCACATCGGTGGACCGGCCCTGTCGCTCCTAGGGTCACTCGAGCTCTGATCCTGAGACATGGTAGGCTAGATTGTCTCGAATCGGTTAAGGACTATCTTTTGCCTCGGTTCATAGATGGAAATCCAATTTCCAAATACGTGACATTTGCGGTTTTATTTGTAAACCTATAATGGCGACATAGTGGCATGGGACGCTCATGCCGCCTATGATTGTTACTTATGATTTGAAGTTGTTTTAGGCACTATGCACTTATAATAGTATCAAACGATTTGTTTTAAACGTATCAAGCATTCTTTGGCTGTTATAAGGGAAAACCCTATCCTCGGCTGCGTTGCATTGTGTGATGGGACCTGGGTCTTATAACAGCTTCATTTTTCTTTATTTAGCATTGCGCTGTTTGTTTTATGCACTGGTATTCTTGGGAGGAAACCCGTTCCGTGTTATACGGCGTGGTCCCTTGATTTACCTGATGATTTAAAATAAAGATTAATAACTGTTTTAGTTCTCACACCAGTCACATGACTGACCTGGAGTTTATTGTTTTAACCTAAACTCTGGGTGCCCCTATTTTGACACGGGCAGCTAGTAGTTTTGGTTTTGCAGATTTATATTCACAGGATCCTGGTTTTCAGCTGGAACTATATCCGGAAAGCTTTGTATCCGTATATCTCTTCTAGTTGTATATTGTATTATTTTCCGCTGTTATGTATTTAAATGTAATTTAAATCTCCGATATTTCTGTGTAATATTTATTCATACTCTGTATATTCTTGTAATCTGATGCATTGTTGTAATATACAATGAAATGTTCTTCTGTATGCGTTCTGTTGTGGCTTGTCCTCGAACTATCCGACACTTTCCTTTACGGGGAAGTAACGGGTTTTTACATAAAATAATTTAAAAATATTAATAAATTATGTGAAAATTTAATAAATGTTTTGAAATGAATTTAGATGGAAAATTCCACATTTTTAAAGATAAAAGATATTTTTATCAGAATAAGTTGTTTTACAAATTAAGACAAGAGCTTAAAAGAATTATAATGGTTTTGATATAACAAGAATTTTCCAACATATGAATTGGAATTTATTTAATCTTTGGAATATTTCAATATTGGATTCCATGATTATACAAATACTGTTGAGGAGTTTGGAAGATATTGATATCGTTATTCCCAAAACGATATCTGTTGGTTTTAGAATTTGATATTGAATATAAGACGATATGATTTCTATTCAGAGCCTTGTATTTAATATCAAATTAGATTTTGGGTTTGTTGTGAATGGTGTCTTCAATAACACTGTACTTAAACCCAGTTGAGAATAAAATAAATCTTTTAATTAAGATTAATGAAGTTTCCCAATTAATTAATATAATTGGAATTAAATGGTAGTTGATTACGGGTTCATTGTGAATGATATTTTAAATGAGATTAGTTCTTTAACCCGATTAACAATGAAGTTATAATCTGGAATTTATAGATGTTTTAATTAAGATTTAATGTAAATTGTCCAAATTAAAATTTTCCAATTTAATATATTAAATTGGAACTTAATGGAATTAGATTTAGTGATAATCGAGATGAGATTCTGTGAAGGAAGACCGTTACTATTTAAGGAATTTAAAAGGCCTTGTCGTTATTCCGTTTATAGTATTAGTACGATACGGAAATTTATATCGATTATATATTGTTATGAATTCCATGAAAGTTCCGTTTTAATGGAAGAGGGTTTGGGTTTACCGTGAATAATGTTTTAAATGACATTTGTTCTTTAACCCAAGTAAAGACAGGATTTATTTCCTAAAATTTGAATAACCATTAAGTAATGATTTTTGAGATTAAAACTAAACTAGAGTTTTAATGAATCTTTAAGTAGATTAAAAATGAGAATGGAATAATTAAATTTATCAAATTCATGAAATGATCGAGAATGGAGTATCACCAATTTTACTCTAGGCGATAGTTAAATCTTTTATTAGATTTGAACATGAAACGGTAATTAAATTTACCGATAACACCGTGGGTGTTAGATATAGAGTACTACCAGTTTTGCTCCATGGGATGAAAAGGTTGGGATTAGGATTAATAAATAAGTGGTTACTTCTGTAAGACTCGATAATCCCGACTAGTTAATAACCTTAATAATTTTAAGTTGTCGAAAGTTAAAATAAAATCTATTGAAATTGATATACAAAGGAAGATTTAAGTATAAGTTTTAAAGAACTTTTCTTTGATAAAATTAACGGGAACTTTTCCCCTAAGATGTGAATATTTGAATAAAAGATTATTTTAAATTGGAATGAGGCGTGTGATGTGTTTTTATAGCATTTGATTGTTGATTATAAAATACGCGAGTTATTCGGAAAGATCGGGTTTATCCCATTTTGAATATCAACGATGAAGACGGTTGCTGAAGACCAGAGTTCTTCACATCATTTGGATGATCACTGATGTCTTGATTGGGCTGTACACCCAAGACAAGGTAATAAGTGGTGATCGTCCAGACGTATTTGGAGATCAATCGAATATGCAAGGGCCTCCCTCTTGTATTGGACATATGGGAAGAGGAATAAGGTGCCTCCGGTTTCGTTTAGACCTAGAACGGACTTGTAAATGGATGTGTGTCTGACATTGGATTTCAATCTATGTTGACTGATTTCTATTAAATATATATCTATTTAGTGGCGGAGAATTTATTCTCTTGCTTAACATCCTTCTCTGAGACGTACGAGCTTACTGGTTATATATTGATAGACATCTGTTGTATGGCATAAATTGTCAATGTGGCATGCTAAGATGCAATGTTCAAGGCTTTTGTTGAAAAGCAGAGCTTTGTGGATGATGATCAAAGGATGGCTTTAATTAGCATAGCTTTGTGTATAGCGTTAACTCGCGAGCTTCACACCCCGGTGTGAACCAAAAACGAGATGAAGACCACAGGGAGGACATGCGTTTCTTTCTAGCTATGAGTGATGTCATGGTATGGAGCCCAAACATTTTACTTATGTGGATGTTGGATAGAGAGGTACCTTGGATTTGGGTCCCTAGTGGCTCTTGATATGGTCGACATACTGACCAGATTTTATGCCCCATAGGGCAAGGAAACATATTTTTTAGGAATTAGTAATACACTAAAGTAAGTGTGGTTCAGCCCTGAAGATCCAGGTGCAGTTATGGTTGAATCCTAAGGCATGGGAGGTTAAATTGTCTGGAGTCGGAAGGAAGATCCCTTGCCTTGGTTCAGAATGGAAATCCCATTTCCAATACACGATTTTTCGGTTTCAGTTATAAACCTATGTATAGCGACATAATATATGGTACCTATGCCGTCCATGATTGATACATTTATATTTGAAGTTGATTTATTCACTTATAGTAATAATAAAAGATAAATTTTGCATACCAAGCATGTTTGGCCATTATAAGGTAAAACTCTATCCTCTGGCATGTGTTTGCATTGTGTGATGGGACCTGAGTCTTATAATAGCTTCAATTTTTTCCTTTTAGCATTGCACTGTTTGTTTTGTGGTATTCTTAGGAGAAAACCCGTTCCGTGTCATACGGCATGGTCCTTTGTTTTATCCAACTTTAAAAAAAAGATTAATTACTGTTTAGTTCTCACGCCAGGCCCATTGCTGACTTAAAGTTTATTGTTTTCCACCTAAACTCTGGGTGCCCATATTTTCCACACAAGTAGCTTGTAGTTTTGGTTTTTGTAGATATTTCTTTTCACAAGATCTTGGATTACGGCTGAAGCTATATTAAGAATTCTTTGTATCCGCGTATTTCTTTCAGTTATGGTAGTTGATGTTTTCCGCTGCACATTATATTCTTGTATATATTTTCCGCTGCACATTGATATTGTTTTCTGTAGTTATCCGCCATTTTAACTCAAACAGAATTTTCTGTCAATTTTGTTCGTTTTATAATGAATATCAAAAGGATTTGGTTTCAAAATCTGATATTTTGAAAATATTATCATTATAATGACATAGATTGTTCAGTTTTGATTTAAAATTGAAAACAAATTTGGAATCGTTTTAAAATGAATTTACAAACAATTTATAAAATATGCTTTAAAAAAGGAAATCGACGAAAAATATTATATATATTTAAATGGTTTGAATAGAATGCGCCACACAGCGACCGTTCGCGAATTTCAACCATTGACTTCAAATTGATGTAACAAGAGGTCTGACCGTTGGATTCTCCTAAAACCAAAAAACATTGGGTTCGTATCAAAAAGATCTTTCAAATGAATATATGAGATATAAATTTGAACAGTTAGATTTTAAAATATGTCCAAATCAATATTTGAAAAGGTCGCTATGAATGCAGTTCGGTGGCCGATATTGGAAACCGATTGTAAGTGCCTTAATAAAATCATTTAAAAATATTAATAAATTATGCGAAGTTATAATAAATGATTTGAAATGATTTAAATGGAAAATTCCACGTTTATAAAGAGAAAAGATATTTTTATCAGAATAAGTTGTTTTGTAACTTAAGATAAGAACTGAAAAGAATTATAATGGTTTTAATATAACTAGAATTTTCCAACGTTTGAATTGGAATGTATTTGAATGGAAATAATATTCGGAATATTTCGATATTAGATTCCGTGATTATATAGATATTGTTGAGGAGTTTGGAAGATGTAGATATCGTTATTCCCAAAACGATATATGTTGGTTTCGGAAATTAATATTGAATATAAGCTGATATGATTTCTATTCAGAGCCTTGTATTTAATATCAAATTAGATTTTGGGTTTGTTGTGAATGGTCTCTTCAATAACACTGTTCTTAAACCCAATTGAGAATAGAATAAATCTTTTAATTAACGCTACTACAAAAGTGGGCATATTCGACACTGTTTTTCTGTGGCCGTAGACACAAAGGCGTTGCCATAGGCCATTTTTTCAAATATGCAACACCAAGGGGGCATGGCATCCGCGGCCGTTGCATTAGCCATCTAATGCAACGCTTTTCCCATCTACGGCAATGGAAAGAAAGTGTTGCATTATAACCCTATCGCAACAGTATATGCATGTAATGCAACAACGTACAACGTTGCCTTACGTAGAAGCCAGAGCCTGGCTTTCAGGTCATGGTGGTGGGGTCCACATTGACTTTCCACGTCAGCTGCCGACGTGTCACATGCCATGTCATCTCTCCACGTCAGCTACACACGTGTCACATGCCATTTCAACTATCTATATGGTGCCACGTAAGTTGTGGGCCCCACGTGCCGTACCATTGTGAAATTAATAATATTACACTTAATGCAACAACACAGCACAGTCTAATGCAACACCACATCAATCTAATGCAACACTACAGTGCCATCTAATGCGACACCGCAATATTGTACTGCAACACTAGAAAACATCAAATGCAACGGTTAAATAATCAAAAGCAACACCAGAAAAAATCAAATGCAGTTGTAATACAACCCTGTAATTACAAATTCTGCACTACATATATTCAATCCAAAACATTGTACCACATTATAAATATATACCAAAATATTCATACAATAAATCCTCCTAAAACATTCATAACCACAGTCAGACCAACCAATTATAAATACCAAGTCAAAAGTTTCATCACCAGCACATCCAAAAGTCCCATCATCCAAACATACCACAAGTGCCATCACGAACACATACCACAGGTGCCATAAATTAGAAGAACAGAATATATCACAAGTGCTAACACATACCATCCAAATACTTCAGTTAGTTGTCGGGATTACATAGGTAACAATGTCATCTTCATCACTTGTTGTGGTGACACAAAAGTCTCCGACGTCTAAATTAAGATCTGGATTGGCTTCACCTAGCTTTTTTAACACCCATGACACGTTCTCTTTCACTTTTCTGTTCACCTTATCTTCCAAATCCGCCTCAATCTCTTGCCTTATTTTTTGGGTTAGCTCTTGCACATAACTGTCCGAAGAACCAGGAGTTGTTGGAGACTTTTCGGCCATTTTACCTCGCCTTCCTACAAGCCAGTTCCGCATGTGGCTCTTCCCACCAGAAACAAGTGCATCTGCCCGAGCAATGTTTCCTGCATCCACCATTGCTTGAACTTTCGCCTACAAAATGAAAACCAAGCAAACATATATATATATATACATACATACATACATACATGCATATATGTATATAAATAGGCAGCTGGCAGGAATGAATTCATTAACAGTACTGGTTTTCTTTCAAACTAAATATGTGTTCGATTTAATAATTAGCTCCAACAAACGTACAATGTGCCAATTATACTAACACAAGTACTGCTACTTCAGTATCTAATTATATATGTACTCACATATTTGGCCTTTAGTACACCCATGTTAGTCTCGTAACTTCTACCCGGTTCTCGTTTATATGTTTCCAAATAAACCAAGGCAGCAGATGGGGAGGCTTTTTCTGGGTCCTTTCTTTGTCAAGTATTAGGATTACCAAAAATTAAACAAAATTTGCGACATTCAATGTAAAGAATTTACAGATCTAGTTGCTGCCTGTGAACATTGTGACAATGATATATAAAATATAATTCAATGATATAACAAATTAGAATTATCATGTGGCCAATTCAACTCAATAAAAAAAAGTTAAATTCAAAAAAAACACATACTATCTTTTCTTTGGCCACTGCATGAGTTTTGGGACCCATTGTATGTGTCTCATTTAATGAATTACGATGCACGTAATTAGTATCAGCTAGGGCCTGGAAATCCAAAAAAATAAATAAATTAGCACTAAACAAGGATAATGCGAACTACTAAAGAAAAGATTAACATTAAACAAGCTAATGTGAACTACTAAACATTATACAAATGTGAATATCATTAAAGTCGTACATGAACTGCTTCATCCCCCCAATATTCCAAGAGCATTTTAAAATCCTCCAACTGAATTATACTGGGCCTGTTTGCAAGCCTTTCCTCACCAGTTGAATATTTTTTATAATACCTTGCTTTGATGCAAGACTTGTACTGCCTTCCAGAGTCGTTAAGCATGTTCAGAGCCCACTTGTGTCCTTCTTCAGGAATGACATACCTAGCCTACAATATATTAATCACAAAATTCAGGAAACAAACTAATTAATTAAAACCAAACATTTAGGAAGTCAGCTGAACTGTATATGGTTAAGGAAATTAGATTGTCCTAGAGCATATTCCAACATTTGTCACTTTAATTGATCAGGAACAACGTGCCAATTGATATAAGTAGGAGACATATTATCCTTTGCTAGTGTCCCAAGAAAATTTCTTAACTCTATAATATTATCAGATACCGGCTGACCATCCTCATTTAACTCAATTATTACTTTATCATCAGGGGTTCTAACATGCACCTTGGTCATTTTTGACTTCCCTCTAGGTTTTTTTGGACTTTGTTCTTGATCTACCAGGTTCAAAAAAATGAATAGAAAATAGACACACTCAACAGTGCAGTGCATAGATAAAGAAACATTATATTGTACCTGTACCTTCTTCATCTTCTTGTGTAATCCATTCCTGCTCTAATCGATCAGTAAGATTTTCCATTGTTGAAAGCGCTTCAACATTATGCTTTTGACATTTCCGCATCACTAAATAAGTAGCAACTGAACCAGCAGCTTCACATGAATTGGTTGACTGTTTGAACAATTTGATATATGTATGTTTTAAAACGGATGGACGAGACGTTGTAGGTTTTAAAGCTCCCAAAAAAGATGGTGTAGGTTTCATTAATTTCTTTAATGTTTCTGCGAATTTCTCCCGGTTACTGAGTTTCTTTGGAAAGGGAGTGTGTGTCATGATCAAATCCTTTTGTAGCCAGCTTTCTTTGGGGGGGGGGGTGCAGGTCATCGCTTCCTTCTCAATTTCAATGGTTGCATTGGTTCGCGAACGAGTTCTCGGTCCAGGTGAAGGATCCTTTGACTTAACCATTTTGATTCTCTACAATTAGGTCGAAGTTCAATATTTTTTACGTTCCCAAAGGCAAAGACAATAAGTAATAAACAAATAACTTCTTTATACCTCTGAATCTAATGAATCATCAGTGACATCTTCACCAGCATTTTCTGGGATGTATTCATCACATCCATTAACATCTTTACCTTTATCTTTCTTATTTCGTGCGGTAGCCTCTTGCATACAACTAACCAATGAAGGCACCCCAAGTGATCTACTAACTACATCGTTTTCTTGCATTCACGCGATTCACTCTTGTTCATACTTCGTCAAAACTGATGGTTGTGAGAACTGTAAGCAGATTAGCATTGTTACACACCTTCGATGATAAATTTAAGCTAGTTAACCAAATAGAGTCGACATATAAACAGTTCTTGGTATTTTGACATAATGCATGCACAAGAATTTCAATAAAAATAGTTTGAAATACAAGATTTCATCCGGATTAATAAAACTGAAATGAAAACTAAAAAATACCTGAACATCAGCTTCATTCTCTCGGGTATCATCATCATTATCTGTTTCATTTTCTACATTTTATTTCCTCCTGGTTCCTTTGTCCGTCACAGTAACATCTTCTTCTTCATTATTCATATCAGGCTCCGGCGATAGTTTCTTCTGACCCACTTGAGTTGGGTTGTTTTTCCTCATTTTGTGTTGCTGCTGAAGTCTATGTGTAGTAGTATACTTGCGCTTTTCAACCGACTTCTTAGCAGAACCTAGAACAATAAAAATAATAATGATGGCCTCCTTCATCGTTCTTTACACACAGAGAGAGAGATATATATAAGAATGGATCTATATTACATCTGTCTTTGTCAATGGTGTTGTCGATGTAAAAAACCACTTCTCCTTGCTTTTTGCAACCCTGTACGTACTTGGTTACGTCCTTGTCATTCAATATTAGCTGCCAGCCACCCCTCGTTCCTTTGCTGATGATGTAGACTCCTCCTATTTCGGTGTAATGGAGAGCATCTTTAATAAAGTCCATATGCACACTGTAAAAAAGTGGTCTATACCATATTTTGTTACTGTGAAGGATTCTCCACCGACGTAACATGTCCTTCAAAACTATCCGCCATGTTGCAGTCAGATATTAATAAGTTCATCCATCATGTACAAAATGAATACATTAGAACAAGGTACATGCATGTTAAAGTGGACAAAAACCAACAACTATAACATTTTGGTCTATAACCAATTTAGATGACAGTAACGAAAGACATTAGATCATAAAACATGTGAAAAGTTTAGATTGCAGTATGAGAAAAGAGTGCCAAATACATTCGTCAAAGATAATAATTTCCAGCTAAAACAAAAAGTTCCAAATACATCATAAATTAGACCAAATTAAAGCAATAAGAAAGAGAAATTTTTTGTCCTAACGAGACGGAACAGGAACTTATGCTTCTAGTTCTGTTTCAAGTTGTATTACAGGGATATCATCCCTAATCCAACCCCTATCAACAACTTCTGGTTCTAGTTCACCATCTATGCCCATATCATGTGAATGCGTATTGCTCATGTCTTCTTCCATTGCATTCTGATTTTCATTATCACACAAGTCTCTTGGCAATTTTTTAATAACATAATGATTGTTCTTTTCAACTGCATCTTCTATATAAAATACTTGCTGCACTTGCGAAGACAGGACATAAGGATCATTTTTATAGCACTTGCTAAAATTTACTCAAGTAAGACCATATGAATCTTTTTCCTCTTGGTACTAGCAACACTTAAAAAGGACCACTGTGAAATCTCCCCAATAATCAAGCTCAAAAATTTCTTCGATTGATCCGTAGTAATTGACATCACCTACTATTGGGTTTTGGTCTTTCGAACTTGCAAAGTTGGTGGTTTTGGCAGTCAAAAATACACCACTATTTTGTGTGGTACATCGAGAATCTCTAAATTTTGTGTGGAATCTATATCCATTTACTATATAACTTGTAAATTTCCTAGCTACTCGATTAGGACCTAATGCAAACACCTCTAAATCTGTCGAAATATTGTGCATTTTCAGAACCTCTTCTTTGAACCAATTCCAAAACTCTTCGAAATGTTATCGTTCCCTCTTGTATCTTCTTCGATTTGCAAGACCATCCACAAAAGCACGATGAACCCTAAATAATAGTTAAGGTCAAAAAACTATGAAATGCAGATGTGTAACAACCCGAAAATCTAGGCCAGTTTAAAATTTTTATTTTGGCAATTTTAGCGAATTTTGATTATTTAAAATGAATTATTTTAAATAATATCGACGAGAAATTTTCTTTTGAATATAATTAAAACGTATATATTATATACGTCGTCGTTAGAATATAAATAATTATATATAATCATAAACAGAATTGAAAATGGCGCGGTAATTCGATAATTCGATTTCAAACTTCAATTGAATGTACCGGGTGCAAAACAATCCGGATTTTAGTGAAACCAAAAACATTAGGATCTAATTGAGAATATCTTTCCAACGAATCTGAAAAAATAAAAATTTCATAGCGGGAATCAAAAGATATGTCCAGTTGAAAATTCTGAATAGTCGCTATGGAATTCAGGCCCTTAAAAATGGAAATTTTGCAAATGACCTCGGATTTCGACGAAACCACTTTTGTTGGATCCGCAGTGTCAAATTATTGCTAGGTTTCAAATTTCATAATTTTTCGAATCAATGTGTGAGCGTGGCAAAGGAAAATGCGTTTGACCAGTTTCAGTTGATTTTAATCGACTGGAAAATGGCCATTTTTCTAACGGTCTCAGAATTCGACGAAATTATTTTTATTAGGACCGTATCGTGAATACGAAGCTAGAAAATATTTTTCGGGAATTTTTCTAGTCAGTATGTGACTCCTGTAAATTGAAATGTGCATTCAAATTCAATATATAGAGTTATATGTTGATTTTGACGAAAACTGATCGAAATGATCAAATCAGCTCATGATACATAACCCATTGTGTTCGGAATGGGGGTAATTAGCTAGGGGCGGCAGTCGTTGGGTTGGAATCGGGTTCGAAATTGAAAGTCAACTTTAGAGAAGAATTAAATTAAATTAAATAATAAATAATTATATTATCACCCCCCTTTCTCACTTTCTCTCTCCCGTCAGTTAGGTTTAGAAAAAAAAACAAATCGCGCCCATCTGGACGCCGCTGCTCCGCCCCATCGATCCACCACCCCAAGGCGGCGCCGCGCCGGGCGCGAGACTCCCACTTCCACCGCCTCTCACCCCTCAGTCGATCGCCCTCCCTCCTCGTTCCTCTTCAAGCTGAAAGCCGCAAGCCTCAAGAACGGAGACCACCGCGAGCTCGAGGAGCGCCGCCACTTGCCGATGCCACCACGCCTCTGACGATCGCCTCTGGATGTACTCCATCGCCCTCCGTCCTTGCTTCCCTTTCTGAAACAGCGAAACCCCCTCCTTCTGATGGTAACATGAATTTTTTTTTAGCATCTAACTTTATTTTTGGTCCTTAAAAACATAGGAAGATAATTTTTGTATGAATGGTTTTGTTTATAAAAAGTTATGGTTTTCATTTATATAAAAATGAGATTTTTATTTGCATTTTTAGAAAAATAAAGATTTGATTTTCATAAGAAGTTTTAATTTTTATTTTAATGAATGCGGAATAACGATATGGTTTTTATATAGTGTTGAGGATAAAAATATAATTTTTATACTGGTGGCATATTAAAAATTTGATTTTTATATATTGAATAGCGAAATAAAAATTCGATTTTTATATATTGAATAGCGAAGTAAAAAATTCGATTTTTATATATTGAATAGCGAAGTAAAAAATTCGATTTTTATATATTGAATAGCGAAGTAAAAAATTCGATTTTTATATATTGAATAGCGAAGTAAAAATTTGATTTTTATATATTGAATAGCGAAATAAAAATTTGATTTTTATATATTGAATAGCGAAGTAAAAAATTCGATTTTTATATATTGAATAGCGAAATAAAAATTCGATTTTTATATATTGAATAGCGAAGTAAAAAATTCGACTTTTATATATTGAATAGCGAAGTAAAAATTCGATTTTTATATATTGAATAGCGAAGTAAAAATGTGATTTTTACATATGTAGATAATACGGGCAAAGAAAGTGAAAAGAGGCAGAACGACGAAGATTTCTATAAGATGAAGAGTCGTGGTATTGGATAGCTATCGGTGAGAATTTCTCACCTTTCAATTTCATTTTCTAGTTATATATATACTAGGATGCAGACGGTGTTTAGTAGCACCCGACACAATCGTCCACAAACCATGGACTTGTTTGTTTGGTTGCATAAATTAGTTAGATGATTTGATTTGAAATTGAATTGTTTGGTGAAATGAAATTGATTTGATTGATGTGTGAATGGCGTGGGCCTTCACTAGACCGGGGATAAGGCTAGGCCTTGTCCCGTTTCTAGTATCGTGCCGTTATGCCGCCGAAATTTTCTAAAAATAAGTTAGAAAAATAAAGATAACATTTTATTTAATAAACGAATCGAATAGAATATTCATAGATTGAATAAAATAGTTTGATCGTTAAAAATATAATTTTTAACGTGAATGTGAATAAATAAATATTCATTTACAAACCGGACGGTTTGTTTATGTACACCTATTTGAAGGACATTGATTGGGTCGATAAATTTTACACATCGCCCAACTGCACAAATAAAATCTGTGTTTGTTGATTTGAAACCCCACACGGGTGTTGGGATGAAATTTGAAGTTCACTCATCCTGATTGATAAAATATGTCGATCGATTGATTGACAGGCTGTTACAAGCGTTAGATATCTATATTTGATGCTTATACAGTGTAGTGCACTTTAGATGATGGTTGATTATTTATCGTTGCTATTATATGAATGTGTGGTATGGAATCCATATAGTTAACGCTATATGGTAATTGATTGGGCCTCATTCCAATTTAGAAAATAAAGAATATTATAAAATAAAGGTTCATGTGTTGACTGTACTCATCCGTTGAGATTAGTCATGTGTTGAACGAAACATTTTGATAATAGAAATATTTTGAAATAGAAATATTTGAAATATAATATTTGAAAATAGAAATATATGAAGCCGTGTTGATTAGATGGACGCCATTTTGACGTGAACGATATTTATATCAATTTTATTCATTTTAAAATGAATATTGAAAGTGATTTCGAAATCGAATATTTCGAATTTGATTTGAACCGAATAGAAAACGAATTCGAATTGAATTAAATAGAAAAAGAATTTGATTTGAATCGATTAGAAAACGAATTCGAATTGAATTAAATAGAAAACGAATTCGAATTTAATTAAATAGAAAACGAATTCGAATTGAATCAAATAGAAAACGAATTTGAATTGAATTGAATAGAAAACGAATTCGAATTGAATTAAATAGAAAACGAATTCGAATTGAATTAAATAGAAAACGAATTCGGATTGAATTGAATAGAAAGCGAATTTGAATTGAATTGAATTCAATTGAAAATGAATTGAAATCGATTTGAATTGAAATCAAATAGAAGTGAATGTAGAAAGAATTTATAAGGGAAAATTCAATTTTGATTTGAATTTGAATTAAAGGTTTAAATTGTTTTTGAAACAAATTTGAAATGATTTATAAAATTCGTTTTAAAAAGGAAATCGACAATATATATAATATATATATATATATTATATATATAATGGCCTGAATAGAACGCGCCGCGCCGAGGCAGTTCGCGAATTTCGACCATTGACTTCGAACGGATATTACGGGAGATCCGACCGTCGGATTCTCCTAAAACCGGAACCGTTGGGTTCGTATCGAAAAGAGCTTTCTAACGAATATTAGAAATTTGAAATCTAACGGTTGGATTTGGAGTTATGTCCAAATCAAATTTGAAAAAGGTCGCTGCAAGTGCAGTTCGATGACCGTTGATGGAAATCGACTGTACGGGCCTTGATAAAATTATTAAAAATAGTAATAATTTGTGTAAAATCATAAGAAATGATTTGTGAAGATTTGGGATGAAAAACTCCATATTTGAAAAGATAAAAATAGATTTTTATCTGAATGAACTAGTTTGAACTAGAATTATAATTCTATTTATTTTTAGATAAATAAATTGAATTTGAAATGGTTTCGAAAATAACCAGAACTTCCAATGATTGCATTGGAATGGATTTGAATCGAAATTGTCTTCGGAATATTTCGATGTTGGATTTCGTGATTATACAAATGTTGTTATGGAAATTTGAAAGATATAGATATATATATCGTTATTTCCAATACGATCTTTGTTAGTCACAGAATTTGATATTGAATATAAGCCAGGATATTTTCTATTTCAGAGCCTTGTATTTAATATCAAATGTGATTTGGGTTTGTCGTGAATGGTGTCTTGACTAACACCGTTCCTGAACCCAGTGGAGAAAAGATTAAATCTTTTTATTTAGATTTAATGAAGTGTAACAATTAAATGATATTTAATTGGAATCGAAGTGATATTGATTTTTGGGTTTATCGTGGACAATGTTTTAAATAACACTCGTTCTTTAACCCGATAATTAATGGAATATGATTTTGGGTTTATCGTGAACCGTGTTTTAAATGACACTGATTCTTTAACCCAGTTAACGATTAAAACTAAGTGGAGTTTTAATGAATCTTTAATTAGATTGAAATGATCGAGAATGGAGTATCACCAGTTTTGCTCCAGGCGATAGTTAAATCTTTAATTAGATTTGAACGTGAAATGGTAATTGAATTTACCGATAACACTGTAGTGTTAGATATGAAGTATTACCAGTTTTACTTCATGGGATGAATAGGTTGGGATTGGGAAATTAAAACAAATAATTACTTCGGTAAAGTTCGTTAATCCCGACTAGTTTGAATTGATATTCAAAAGTAGATTAAAGAATAAATTAAAGAATTTATCTTTGATAAAATTAATGGGAACCTTTCCCTATGAATGTGAAATTTAGAAGCTAACAGTCGGTTAGCCAAGCAGAATGGTTTTCTGGATATTGATCTGATGTTGGTTTCGGCCTTCGGGGTTAATATTTGGGAAATTATTCACTTGATTAATTTACGGTTAGTGACTGATGAATTGGAATGAGGCGTATGTTGTGTTTGCGTAAGACTTATTTAAAATATACGCGAGTTATTCGGAAAGACCGGGTTTATCCCATTCTGAATAACTGATACGACGATAAGTCGAAGATGAAGACGATGGTCGAAGACCGGAAGTCTTCACGTCGTTTGGGTGATTACTGATGATCTTGATTGGGCTGTACACCCAAGAAGATGGAAACAGTTGGTGATCGTCCAGACGTACTTGGAGATCGATGGATATGCGGGGTACTACGTGCCTCCGGTTTCGTTCAGACCTAGAACGAACTCGTAAATGGACTGTGTGTCTGACATTGGATTTTAGTCCGTGTGATTGATCTCTATTGAATATATATCTGTTTGGCGGCAGAGAATTTATTCTCTTGCTTAACGCCCTTCTCTGAGACGTACGAGCTCAGGGGTTATATATTGATGGATATCAAACACATGGAGTGAATTGCCTGTGTGGCATGCCTAAGTGGCAATTGATCGAGGCTTCTGTTGAAAAGCAAAGTCTTGTGGTGATGATCAAAGCACGGCCTTTGTGGCGTAGCTTTGTGTAACGTTTACTTCGCGAGTTTCGCACCCCGGTTGTGAACCAAAAAGGGGAGGGGACCTCAGGGAGGGCATGCGTTTCTTTCTAGCTAGGGTGGTGTCAGTGACCTACCAGCCCTGACATTTATATACTTTTCACCTGTGTGGTTGTTGCTATTGCGAGGCGCCTCGGTTTGATCGGACGATCCGGGTCCGATGGAGTCATTCGTTGGCTCATTTACGCCCCAAAGGGCGGGGAAACGTAGTGTTCAGGCATAATAATCCACATCGGTGGAACGGCCCTGTCGCTCCATGGGGCAGTTGCGGCTGTTCCTGAGCCTCGGGCTAGACAGTCTCGAATCGGTAGAGGACGATCCTTGGCCTCGGTTCACAGACGGAAATCCAATTTCCAAATACGTGACATTTGCGGTTTTATTTGTAAACCTATATATGGTGACATAGTGGCATGGGACGCTCATGTCGCCTATGATTGAGACTTATGATTCGAAGTTGTTTTATATACTATGCACTTATAATAGTATCAAATGATTTGTTTTAAACGTATCAAGCATTCTTTGGCTGTTATAAGGGAAAAACCCTATCCCCCGGCTTGCGTTGCATTGTGTGATAGGACCTGGGTCTTATAATAGCTTCATTTTTCTTTATTTAGCATTGCGCTGTTGTTTTATGCACTGGTATTCTTGGGAGGAAACCCGTTCCGTGTTATACGGCGTGGTCCCTTGATTTACCGAACTTTAAAATAAAGATTAATAACTGTTTTAGTTCTCACACCAGTCCCATGACTGACCTAGAGTTTATTGTTTTAACCTAAACTCTGGGTGCCCCTATTTTGACACGGGCAGCTAGTAGTTTTGGTTTTGCAGATTTATATTCACAGGATCCTGGTTTACAGCTGGAACGGTATCCGGAAAGCTTTGTATCTGTATATCTCTTCTAGTTGTGTATTGTATTATTTTCCGCTGCGATATATTTAAATGTAATTTAAATCTCTGATATTTCTGTGTAATATTTATTTGTTTATACTCTGTATATTCTTGTAGTCTGATGCATTGTTGTACATATACAATGAAATGTTCTTCTGTGTGTGTTCTGATTTGTCTTGTCCTCACAGTAATTCGTTCTTTCTCATCTCTTCGGAGACCGGGGAAGAAACGGGTCGCTTCAAGATGTTAATTTATAGTTAAGGAAAATGATATAGGAACTTAAGAAATTACTTGATCGAACTCTCAATTTCTTTATTATCGTAATTGAACAGAATATAGCAAGCCTTCCAATTTGCGTCTTTCAAATTGAACATCTTCCCATATTTATTCTTCTTTGTTCCAATATGATATCCCAAATCTGTTGGACATCTTCCAAAATCAATCGACGTGTTTCCTGTTCCTCCATCAACGCTTAAAAATCATAAATTGAACGTCACACACTCTTCTGCCAAGTAACCTTCTGCAATCGAACCTTCCGGTCTGTTTCTATTTCGCACATAAGATTCCAACTTCCCTAGAAATCGCTCAATTGGATACATGCATCTTAGATGTTCAGGCCCGCCGTATTCGATTTCTCTGCATAAATGAATAGGCAAGTGTACCATTATATCAAAAAAAGCCTGTGGAAAAATTATTTCAAAATGACAAAGTTTCTCGATAATTTGTTTTTGCAGCCTCTTGATATCATCCACTTCGATAACCTTGCTCAATAGTCCTCTAAGGAATGCCCTAAATCTGATCATTGATAATGCAACCTCAGGTGTAATGTCCCATATCTTCGGTAGTCAAATATTTAATTTATTTTATAAATTTATTTATCTAGAATATTTGTGAATTTAAAATATATATTTCTCTTATAAAACGAAGTTCGAATGTTATAATTTATATATATCCATATTTGTTTATGTATTGAGTTAACAATTTATTTAGATTTGTTTTGGAATAAAATTTTATTTTTAGTACTAAACAACATAGCCGATCAATGTGCTTCATCATTTTTCAAATAATATTTAACAAGTATGAACGATCTGTATATATACAACCAGATTTAAACCATCCTTACATAGATGTCCACGGTTCATGCATTTCACTAAGACAATATGATCCATGCTATTTTATTTGATCCATGTTCCATGTTTTTTTTTAATACAAGTCGAAACCTGCCTATACCTCAACGTTGGTCCGATCTAACTCATCACGATCCAATCTACTTGTACATTATTTATTTTAGATAGAAGCCTTTACAAAATAGTTTAACACTATATCAAAAGATTGTACCAACACAGTAGCATGAAAAAGGAAATTGAATGAAAAAAAGAAACTGCAATACAGAGAATGAACAATAAATAAAACTACAACATATACACAAAGTTAAGTCTGATAATATATTTTCATTCATAAGGAAATCTACAACAATATATATAAATATTTCTTTTCACCATCCATAGTAAAATTTATACAGCCATTGTATATTTATATACATGAAAATCTCATGTACAAGACAACTCAGAACAGAAAGAAGAAAAAAAAAAAGAAAAAAAGGAAAAAAAAAAGTGAATTTACAACATCAAATCTTCCTTGGTTGGGCGCAGCCATCACCACTGTCATCAGCAATCCGTCCTGTAAAGAAAGAAAAGGGGGAGCTATGAGTAGCTAATAGGCAAAAATATATTTAAAAGTTGAAAGATTCCCAATAAGAAAATAATACCACATGGAAACAGTGAAAAACAGTACACAGACACTTTAAAAGAAAACAAAATCTTGAATATATTCTACATCAAACCCATAATGTCGAATAGCCTATACATGTGCATCATCAATTCACAAGTAAGAGAAACAGGAAAAAATATACCATCCAATCTTTTGAATCAAAAAAATAGAGACAGTGAATTATCAGTAAAACAACTGATATGAAACATTTATTCAACCATTCAAGAAACAATAGGGTACACTGCTAGGAACAGCTAAGAATTTCATGTATGAAGCTGAAAGATTTCCAATAAAGTAGCACAAGAGATCAAGTACATTGCACAACTCGGTCAAACAAAACAGTACACAAACTATTGACAAGAAAACTAAATTACTGTTATTTACATCAAATCTGCTAAGAGAAACTAAGTATATGTTGTATACATGTGTTTAGATAATCAAGAAGTCCTGCACTACATTTAGAGTGAAGTAGGAACAGAAAAAAATATATGCCATCAAATCTTTTGAATCGAAAAACAGCAAGATCTTTAGCCGTACAAAATAATTTTTTTTGCCATATCAAATCTATTAAATTTCTTTTTATTGAAGTACAGGAGGCCATGTGCTTTTCCGAAAATCCAATACAAAAATACTCAGTATGTCACAGTTTGGGAAAAATGAAATAAACAAGTTTAAAACTGTACAGATCTTTGTGTGTAAATCTGAACAAAATCAATACATGGAAAAATCCAACTGTAAGATGATCGACGCTAATCTATGAATTAGAAAAGCGCGACATTTAAATTAAATTCTGCAAGCATACAGGTGTGTAGCATACAGGTCGAACACAGGGAGGTGAATTAAATCAAATTATTTATCTAATCTCTTGGGCGAGTTAGACAGAACTTTGAAGGTTGATTTTGGAAATAAAACAAAACAAAATTAAAACTGTAATTTGATTCAGAACAGATCTAACTGAACCGACGATCAAAGCACAATTTCAATGGAAAAGCAATGAAACTATGAATCAGATTCAAATCTAATCAAATCCAATTTAACCTATGGACGCGATTAAAATACAGAAAATAAAAGTGCAGAATATAAATAACAACAGGAAATAAAATTAGGATTACCGCTGAATCTAATCAGACGGTCAATCACTAATGAAAAGAAAAGCAAAATACAAATATTGTTCTACCGAATCTAATCGTGTAGACAACACTAATTGCTAAGAAATAGAAAATTGCATAAATAAAAAGAAAAATGAGTTTTATTAATGAAGAAGAGAATAGAATGAGATATAGGATGGTGGCTACAATGATATTACAAGGGTATATATAGGGTAGATAGCCAAACCCTAACCCTAACCCTAATGATAACTGGGCCTGGTCATTACATCACTAATTAGTTTACAATGAGAAACATAAATGGGCCTTAGATAAATAAAGCAAATTTGGGCCTTTTCTCTATTCCTCTTGCTTCCTTGACACTTCTTCATTGATTTGTGATGTGCAAAGCCTTTTTATCAATCCTTTTCTTGTCCAACAACAACTAGATGTGAGATCTTCATCTATAATTCTTCAAAATGTAAATATATATCAGTTTCATCTCTATTTCTCTACTTTTCTGGTTGCATGCGGGCTGGGTTGGAATATCTGTAAAAGTAACAAAACAATACCCAAGTAATATTTATTTATATACAAAAGATAAGAAATAAGAGCATAAAATAAACATATTTCTATGTCAATCAAATACCCCCACACTTATCTTTTACTCGTCCTCGAGTAAAAAGAAAATGGAAAACTAACTAGATAGGTCACACTTTCGTAGGAAACACGATTGCATTGAGCGCATGCAACAAGCCGTTAAACCTCTAGGTGTCCCTAGTAGGACGAGTGGTGTCTCGTGAGGGTTTTCAGCGGATACTACCCACAAAATCCTAATGCAGTATGCTATGATTCTAATGAAACTACATGAATGCAATGGACATATGCAAAAAATAAAAACGAAAAATGACAACACGACTTATTTCAGGAAAGTGGTACAACAAATTAAGTTAATAATTTCTAATCAGTTGATTTTATTTTAGATACCTCGACTTGTCACAAATTTTCAATATAAATCAAGTTTTCAAATGTTAAATTCAAGTTTGGCCAGTTAGTTCGGTCGATAACATAGTGCAGCCATGAAATAAATTCTTAGTTTACTTGGCACAGTTTGCAAAGTGGTATTCTAATTTTCTCATGTATGGCTAGTCAAATCAATAAGGTCAAGAAGTGTTTGGGTATCATCGCTTATTCTTTATTCTATAAAATTTTAAGATTTATGATTAAGTACATACACCTAACTAAAAAGACCAAGGTTTACCACCCATGCACTGCCTCGCGGACTAACGGAGAGTGGGTAAAGAGCTTAGCGGATTGTGCAGGCCGACTTTGACTTTGTCAACAACGTGTCGGTAATCCTTAGGTGTCCAATCTCATAAAATGAAACCAAGATATTCCAACGCTGACTTTGTCAACAACGTATCGGATAGAGCTTGGCGGGTTTGCACACCAACGCTCGATATACAAGCAATGTTGGATACCCTTGGATTACTATTATTATTATTGAATTTATAAGCACAAAAAGAGAGTTAGGCGAATTCAACTTAACACAACTTAGTTTTAAAGATTTGACAAGCCAATATAAGTATTTTAAGTCCTCCACTTATTTAAACAAAGTCTACAATATAGAATAGATTTCATGGCCATCACCTAAGAATCTCCCTATGTACCGGTTAATTATTATCCCTCAAAAATAAACTTTTCATTATATTTCTTATTTGATCTAAACTGAGAGAAAAAAAATACTATCAACTGATTAATAATCCTTAACTTATTTTGTTGTATCAAATCTAAAATGAGTCGTATTTCCAAAATAAAAATAAAAAATGGCATGTTACTACAGTCTAAAATGCATGATGGTCCTATTTAAATGGATGAAATTGAAAAAGAAAGAAAAATTAAGGAAAAAAAATGAAAATGAGTGAAATGCAGCCTCCCCCCTACACTAGAACTAAACAATGTCCACACTGTGAACGTTTCCTAAATTTGAAAGATCGCATCCAAAGGTGAATGTGATGCAAAATTATTTGAAGAATGAAATGGAGTTTAGCCACTATATGCGAATGAAAATCATATGTACAATGATATATGTGTTTGCGATGCATGCGATGCAAAGAGTGCCACCAACTTTTCCCCCCACACTTGGTTCTTGCCCTATGAGTCCCATTCCCACTATGTCTAGGCATGTTTTCTAATAAGCAAAGGTTTTTGAAAACCATCTCATCATTAAACCTAGATTTATAGTCCAGGAGATGAATATCTAGGGTCGTTCTCACATGAAGTTTTTCAACAAAGCTAACATTCCAAAAATAGTTCATGTGTTCAACAAATTTATCAGTGTAATTGTCCAAAAATTTGTGATCGTATATAAACTCAGTTGCAATCGTGAATTTTAGAGTGTTGTTCAAGACTATGTGATCACATTTCTCAATTGACAACATATTTTCAAACCTAACAACTTCAAATTCATTGGAAGTTTCCTCAAAGTTAAAATTTTCAAACTTGGATTCGTGGCCTGATTCTATTTCATCCTCTTTTGGCAACTCATCCTCGTACAATCCAAGGAATTCATGTTCGTTAAAATCCTTTTCCAATAATTCAACATTTTTATTTCGTTCAAATTCAAAAATTTCAAGTTTTTCACAGTCTGAAAGAGGAAGATCAAAATCTAAGCTTAAATCTTTTTGAAAAGAAGCAAAATCCAAATCATTTATTGAATTTTGAACAACTTCATTTAGATCATCATTCTCAATTTCGAAAGTTGTTGTTTGAAAATTTTCACTATCAGTAAAGAATGGACTATTTTTTGACTCATCGCTTGTTTGAATTTGATTCTGTTGCTCTCGTTTTTCCTTCAAAGATGTCAATAAACAAAGAAGTTCGTCGGCCTTTTTATTTAGCCTTTCTTCCCTCTCTCTAAGAATGTTAAGACGATCGTTGATTTGAGAGCTCTCATTTTGGATTTCTTGATTCTCAAAATTATTGTCCACATTAACTTCACAATCAATATTATTTCGAATGTGGTAGTTGTTTGAATTTTCAGAAAACTGACAATGATATTGGAAATCATTTTGATTTTGAAAATTAGGCTCGTTACCAAAATTGTTAAAATTGGTGGGAAAATTCCAATTTTGGTCATTCTCAAGATGTGGACATGAGTTGTAGTTTTGAAAATTTTGATCGATTTGAAAATCATTTTCAAAGTTATTTTCGAATTGGTTTCCAACCCCATATTGATGTTGATCAAATGTATGTTGCGATTCAAAGCCGTTTTGATGTGGGTGTGGCCCATAATCGAAATTATTGAAATTTGAATTGAAGTCATCATTTCAATCATAACTTTGAAAATGTTGGTCGTTTTGAAAATTTTGAAAAGTGTTGACATTGGGCTCACGAAATTTTGGAAAATCTTGTTTCATGAGTTGCAATTCATACTCAT
Organism: Allium sativum; assembly: GCA_030737875.1. Taxonomy (NCBI): domain Eukaryota; kingdom Viridiplantae; phylum Streptophyta; class Magnoliopsida; order Asparagales; family Amaryllidaceae; genus Allium; species Allium sativum. Next base: position 80,397,124 of record CM060918.1, read on the forward strand.
ACTCTTCAAGAGGACGTCTACTCCGATTATTATCCCACAATTCTCTCAAAGATTTTTTGAATTAGACATTTGAATGAAATCAAGGAAAGGCAGAATTTATTCTCACTTCAAAATAGTATAAAATGTCTAGTAGTGCTCTATTAATTAACTGACTCAATTAGAAGGGGGAAGAGGGTCTTATGGTCGTTCACGTATAGTATAAAACTAAGGGATACGACCAATGTTTTACGGGTAGTATGCAACCTCTTTTGCTAATAGTTCAATAAATTGAACTACTATATATCCACGATCCAATTGTACGAGACAGTCACTTCACAAAGCACCACTTTCCAATTATATTATTTTGCAAATCAAATCAAGCTTTAAAATTGAATTTCGACGAGAATGATGACTTATGGATTCGTTCCTTACCAAATTTATTCAGAAATTGTAACAACACAACAGTCACAGAACAGAACAGAACAGTCACAGAAATATAAATTGCAGAATTAAATTTTTTTTTACATTCAAGCCGCTGCCCTGCAGAATTTTTTTTTACAACAATTGTCTATATATATTTTTTTCTTTGCGGCAGAGCACCTGTAGAGTTTTAAAAATTTCTCACCTTGATCGGCAGTCCGTCCAGTGAATTTGGGTAGCGCTAGCGCGTTCACACTCCACTTGGTGTGCAACCGCTCCAACAATTCAAATTCCGTTTGCAAGTCGATTGATCTCTGAATCTTTGTTTTACTTGACTTTTCTTCGCTCACTTGGGCCTTTGGTTTTTTTTTTCTTTTCTTTGCCTTCTTTTTTATTTAAAGAAGAAAACAAAGAAACAAATAAAGCCGACAAAAATAAAAATAAAAGAAACTAAACAAACAGACAGACTAAAACTCGACTAACCTGACTCAGACAAAATCAAAAATAAAAAGAAAGAAAAAGGAAAAGAAAGAACTAACCAAAAATAAAACTCCCTCACCAAATCAATTCAGCAAAGGCCATGTTTTGTGTTCACCAAAATATACAGAATTAAACCACACTCACCAAGATATAAAGGCCAAACTGAATCGGATTTGTTTCCTTTTTTTTTATTACAAAGCACAAGAGAATTGAACCCAACAAAAAGGTCATGCCCCTATCTTTTCTTTTTTTTCTTGTCTATAAAGCACCCTAATTAAACTCCAAAAATCATGTCTTTCATCTAGTCAACCACGCCCCTAACGGTTTCAGGAAACAATCGCTTTTGGAAACAAATTTTCAATTTCCTGGAAACAAAACTTCAAGCACTCAACACAAATAAAACGTCCCCCTTTTGTTTGTAAACAATCGAACGCTAAAGAAGGGAGATCAGAAACTCATGCCTTCTCCTCAGAAAACTATGAAATCCAGATATCCTAAAAACAAGAAAATCAAAGAAGCACCGCCGTTATTCTTAGAAACCAAAAAAATAATAATAAAAACATAAAAATAAAGGGCCCAACCACTTTAATAGCCACGTCAATACAGTCAAAATAAGGCAATCGATCTTCAATTTCCCAATACCCAAATCGCAACAGATTGGAAAAAATAAAATTCAACGCGCTCCCTTTATTTCTTTCCCAATTGATTCGGGTATGGCTCGAATTCGGACAGGCGCATGTATTGGTTATGAGGACGTTGCAGTTATTTGCGATTTGGCGAAGGGGTTTTCGAATTGGGTCTTCGGCGTTGGGTTCGGATTTGAGCGCAGGTTTCAAGGTTTGGTTTGCACGAGATTTGATGGCGGCTCTGAATTGGGTGATTGCCGATGTTGTGTGAGGTACGGGGTTGGTGAAAGGCAAGTTGTATATGTGGAGATTGGGGTTTTGTGGGAGTTTGCGTGAGAGGTTTACAATGGTGGCTGAGGTAATTTTGGTACAGGATCGGATTTTTGGGTACGGGGGAATGGTGGATGCGGACGGCTTAAAGCAGGCAGTGTACTGGAGAGTAGATGCTTGCGTTGTGGTGTAAGGTGAATATATGGTGGGAGTGCGCGGATCACTTGTTGAGGGTGATGGAAAATTTGGTAATATGGCTTTTGGTTTGTGGTGAATATGGTCTGTGTAGATGTATAGATGGGATGATGGTGACTGCTGTGATGGGATGAGGGAGTTGCCAAGGGATACTGCTATTTAGTTCAGGAAGATGATTTTTTTTTGGTTGATCTGTGCAGAAAATAGTCTTTGGAGTTTTGTGGTTTGAAGGAGGGACTGTGGTATGAATTATGTGGAGAAGTCGTTGAGACTGGGAGGTATGTTGGACTGGGTTGTGTGTGATCTGTGGTTCAGGCGGCAGTAGGATTTGCGGTTATGGTGAGGATGTTGGGGTATGTGACAGGAGTGGTGTGGTTGTGAAGAAAGTGTGATTTGGCAAGGGAAGATTTGGGCTATGCAGTGATGGACTTTGAACGTGGTAGGGTATGTTTGGAGAAAGTTGGTGTGAAGAAAATAGTTTTGTTAGATAGTTTGGAAGATAGCAGAATTGGTTGTAGTGATGAGGGGGTAGTGGTAAGAGGATAGAAAGTGGGGGATAATGAATTTCAAGGTTGTGTTGATGAGGGGTATGGAACAGATCTGTAGTTTGTGGTGAGAGGACTGATCGTAGAAGAGGGCGATGATCGACGTGGTAAGGAATAGATGGAGAGAAGCTAAAGAAAAATTGGAATTTTTTTCTAACTTGTTCAGACTTAGTCTTCGAATCGGTTCCAGTAATTCGAACAATGATTTCGATTTGAGGTTTCTGCTCGAAGTCGATGGCGGATTGCGGTGTTGCGACGTGAATTGGGTTTGGCAAACCGTGTATTGGCAGAAGGGTATTGTTTGACGATGAAGTGTTTGAGTTTGGGTTTGGTGAGGTTGTAATGAAAAGGAGAGTGGGGTCAGAATGTTGAGGATGGATGGGTGATGTAGATGGCGTGGTGGAGGGTGCAGAAAGGGCTGCGATGTAGAAGGATGATATAAGAAGGAGATGTTGCAAAGAAAAAAAAGAAAATAGAAGGAAATCTTTGTAATCTTTTTTTTTTTTTTTTGAATTGCAAAAGGAGAAACTAATGTACTAAAAAGAAGAAATATGGTGAAAAGGAAAGAAATCGAATAGAATAATAGCAAGTTTTTTTTTTTGTAAGAAGGAAGAAATAGGATATATAGAAAACAAGGAAGTGAATGAAGAAGGGAAGAAACCAGAAGAAAAAAATGGCAATATGTTTTTCTCTTGCTTAGTCTATGATGGTACCAATGTAATTGGTATGCCACATCGCTAATCGAGATTTTTTTCTATATTTACAAGAAAAACAAAAGGAAAAATATAAAACTAACACGAATCAAAAATTAAATAAATAACCAAATTTAATCGTTACCTCCCCGGCAACGGCGCCAAAAACATGATCGACGCTAATCTATGAATTAGAAAAGCGCGACATTTAAATTAAATTCTGCAAGCATACAGGTGTGTAGCATATAGGTCGAACACAGGGAGGTGAATTAAATCAAATCATTTATCTAATCTCTTGGGCGAGTTAGACAGAACTTTGAAGGTTGATTTTGGAAATAAAACAAAACAAAATTAAAACTGTAATTTGATTCAGAACAGATCTAACTGAACCGACGATCAAAGCACAATTTCAATGGAAAAGCAATGAAACTATGAATCAGATTCAAATCTAATCAAATCCAATTTAACCTATGGACGCGATTAAAATACAGAAAATAAAAGTGCAGAATATAAATAACAACAGGAAATAAAATTAGGATTACCGCTGAATCTAATCAGATGGTCAATCACTAATGAAAAGAAAAGCAAAATACAAATAGTGTTCTACCGAATCTAATCGTGTAGACAAAACTAATTGCTAAGAAATAGAAAATTGCATAAATAAAAAGAAAAATGAGTTTTATTAATGAAGAAGAGAATAGAATGAGATATAGGATGGTGGCTACAATGATATTACAAGGGTATATATAGGGTAGATAGCCAAACCCTAACCCTAACCCTAATGATAACTGGGCCTGGTCATTACATCACTAATTAGTTTACAATGAGAAACATAAATGGGCCTTAGATGAATAAAGCAAATTTGGGCCTTTTCTCTTTTCCTCTTGCTTCCTTGACACTTCTTCATTGATTTGTGATGTGCAAAGCCTTTTTATCAATCCTTTTCTTGTCCAACAGCAACTAGATGTGAGATCTTCATCTACAATTCTTCAAAATGTAAATATATATCAGTTTCATCTCTATTTCTCTACTTTTCTGGTTGCATGCGGGCTGGGTTGGAATATCTGTAAAAGTAACAAAACAATACCCAAGTAATATTTATTTATATACAAAAGATAAGAAATAAGAGCATAAAATAAACATATTTCTATCTCAATCACAAGACATCACATTTTCCCTGTCAAACCCCACGCAGAGACCCAGTATAAATCACAAACATAGTTCGGCCACATGACTGAAATAAACAGGGAAATATCATCTAGGATCCTAAGCACTGTAAATCCTAAACTAGGATGGAACAATTCGTAAATCGCTGTAGCCGTTCACTAGTATAAATACATAAGCAAAGTAAGGAAGTTGCCACAACAAACTAGATCCACACTGAAAGGTAAAACTGAATTCAAAGCAAAAAGAAAAGCAAAACAGAAATAATTTGGGAGAAAAATCACTTAGCTTTTCGATGGGAGAGACGGTCTCGTCCGTTGCAGTGGTGGCGGAGCTTTGATCACGTTTCAGGGATGGCGGAGCAATTGAAGGTGAGGTCGAGGCAAAAGAGGGTCGTGGAGTAAGGGATTGGCGGAACCTAGAAGACATATGGGAGGCGCCGATCTTCAATGAAGGGATGGAGGAGATTTTGCTTCAGGATGGAAGAGATGATTCGGTCAGGAAGGGTTAAGGTTTTCTGTTTTTTTGAGGCGGCGAGTGATTTTGAGGAGAGGGTGAAAAAGGGATCCGACGTTTTAAGGTTAAAAAGGAAATGGGCTGGGTTCATTTCGGCCTGGGCTGGAGAAGGTAAGTGAGGCCCAATTTTTATTTTATTTAAAGTTTGCTTAGTTAATGTTTTATAAAACTTTAAATACTGATTTCGAACGCTCACGAAATCAAATTCAGACGAAACGAAAAACACCGTGACCCTGAAGACGAGTACGACACGATGGATGAGGACTGAGCAGGGCAGGCAACAGTTGGATTTTTCCAAATGAATTAAACACAGTTTAATTCGGCTGAAACGGGCTGATTTATCGACGAACCAATCCAGGTGAGTTAAACTCACTCAGATCTATCCACTTATATTTTATATAAGTTGGTTTTATCTTGTGTTATGGTTGTTCATGGTTGTTTGTGTTTGTTTGCTTATATATGCGTATATATATACATATATATAAATGGATTTAGTTCCTGAAATAAAACGTTGGTTAAATTCAATAAACCAAACCATTATTTTGATCACTGGTCCAAAGTATTGGCCAGGTTATAAAGTAAGCCCTATTGAATGGATTGTGTGAATTGCCGTGGTAGTGTGAGATAATTTGATTGACATTGAATCATCAGTCTGGATTGTTATGAGGCCATTATTCCTTTGAATTTAATTGATTTGTTTAGATGGTTGAATATTGATTTGAAATTCACTATTTGTCTGGTTGAAACAAATGGGCACCGTGGGTGGAGCAATTGACAATACAGGGCCTATATCGATCTACCGTCAGGTAAATCGACAAGTTAAAGTTATAAAAATTTGTTATATAACTAAAATGGATTTTTAAATCTATTATTCTGAATTAGAATTTGTAAAAAGAAAAATATTTATTATTTATTTATCGAACTTATAAATTGGTTTTATAAATGAAAATCTGAAATTTATCAGAGTTATAAGCGAGCAAGTGGGAAGTTTACTTGATGATATAAATTTGAATAGTCATTTGGGAGATAATTTAAAAGAGATTATTTAAGTTAATTATATCGTTAATTAATTATTTGGAGTTTGTTAATATGATAGTCATGACTTGGTTGACAAAAATCCGAGCAACAAATATATTATTTAAAGAAGAAAAGGAGATGGAATATTTAAATTCGTTATCAAGGGATTTAGAAATATTATTGAGGATAAGAATTCCCAAGGAAAGAAGTGTATAAGTGAAATTTATGGTTAAATGAGGCATGTCTGAAATTAGAAAAAAAATGTCGAGTTTTGAATTACAACTGATGTTTACCTAAAGGTAGGAACGTTGTTGATCAAGGTCTGAGAGGTAATTAAATACCCCAACTTGAACGACTTCGGGATTATCTGAGGGTGATATTAGTTCGTAATGAGATGGTGAAGGTAATCTGGTTCCGTACGAGAAAGGATAACGGAATGTAAGAAAAAGGGTCGAGAATTTATAATTGGACGACCCAAGTAATGAAGGAGGGAAAATGTTCGAGACTTACTATATAAATTGTATTTCCGAAGTAAGGGAAATAAAAAGGGAGTACATGAAAATCTGAAATGGTATTTTCAAGATAACAGGAAATTGAAATGCTAGGTTTTGTGAATGATCTACACTACAGATGGTGGTTATTATATCGAGGTGATATAATAAAGAAGATCCCATAACGTTGTTCACTTGAAAAAGATGAGTCATTTTCCAATATGGTAAATGAGAAATAAAATAGTAAATGGGTTTTGAAACGATAAGGAAATAAAGCATTTGATATGATACCGAAGCGAAATAGTTTTTGAAAATTTGAAATCGTATATATCAAATGAGTTATATTTGAAATGAGGAAATATTTAAAGAGTTTAAGATTAAAAGTCGTTAATCGTTTTAAAAAGGCCCTGTAGTGTTAGTACTGAACTGGCAAACTCATGTTGTTCACACAGTTATTTATTTGATAGTTAAATCACCGACTATCAAAGTTGACCCATACGATCGTTGGTACGGAAAGACCGGGAACGAATTCAGATTCGAAAACCATTCCGACCAGCGTATACGTGAAAGAAGATCATTGAAGATAGAGAAATTAAGACCGATGATCTTCATGAGCGGAAGAACCACTGATTGGATTTCTCGGGTTTAGCGGCCGGAGATATTTCAACAGTGATTCTGTCGTGATTGGAATCTACGGGTTGCAAGGACTTCCCGCTACTAATCTATAGGGTGATTCCTAGGATGCAGTAGGAGGGTGCCTTTGGTTCATCCTGTTCCTGGATGACTTGTAGGGACAAGTGTCTGACAGAGTATTTCCAAAGGAATTACATTCGTTGATTTCTCCAAATGTACCATAGTTGATGGCGGAGAAATGGTTATTCTCTAGCCAGATAAACTAGAGTATTTTTGTGGACGTCAATTAGTGTGATATCTGGCGGATCTGACGATGTGGCATTCAAAGTGAATGGTGGCCAGGTGCCGTAAAGGAAATTCTGAGCTCAAGCCTCATCAACCAGGGAATGACAAAAATCGGGCAGGCAGCATGGCTATGTGGGTCGCTCCCATTAGGATGTACGATCACCTATCTAGAGGAATTCCATTTGTTTCTTAAATCTATATTCGATGCTGTCCCTTTTTGGGAGGCGGTTGCTGATCCCAACCGTCGGTGATATACATTCGATACACTCAAGCGAAATGAGGGGTCAGTCATGTGAAGGCCGGATTGCAAGACGTTCTCGTTGAACCCAGTGTATTCGTCTCTAGAGATACACGTTCGCCAGGTGGTCCCATACCTTGTCAGAGTTGGAATCCAATCTCCAATAAGCGCCTGCAGTTTTGGTTTGTATACTATATATGTGAAGCGTGAGATGCAAGCGTTCCACTAGATTGATATTTATTTGTATTTAGGAATTATCATAATATCAGAAAAGATATTGTTTTAAAAACTGTTTTGGGTTATCGTAAGATAAAAACCGTCCGTGTTTATGTGTGGATTCGGTCTTACGATTATCTTTTGTTTATGAAAAGATTTCGAACTTTAAAATCATGATTGGATGATTTACCCTTAATACTGTGCGAGTTTATCTCACTCTGGTTCACCAGACTGACCCGGTGTTTTGTAAATGCTTGGGTTAGCCCGGAGTGTACAGGTTCACGTATCGAATGCTATGAAGAGACGGGCTAGAAAAATTCAGACATATGATATTATTTCCATTGTGTTGCATATAAGGGCAGATTATTAGAACTGTCCAGTGATGATGATGTACTCTGATGATTGTAAGTTTTATTCAAAGCTCTCAATAAAGATTTATTTATATATTATATTTTGTTCCGCTGCGATGTGAGACTCTGTGTTGTGTTCTTCTTCTCCTTCTATTCTTATATTTGTTTCTTTCTTATCTCACCCTCTAATTTCTTTCATTAACAATCTGGTGTTCTCGGTGTTTGAATGGTCGGCATGAGATACAGTAAAGGTATTTATGTCGATTTTCAGGGCCGAAAACCGCTGGGTCGTTACAGTGGTATAAGAGCTATTGGTTTAAGAATAACCTTGGCTCTGTGGCGTAACTCGATAGAGATGGGGTTAGTAACACCCTAGATTGAGTTTGAGTGTATATATATGAGAGCGTATTTGTAAATTTTATGTACAAATGTTTTGTATTGTGTTACGGGTCGGTTCAATTGTTGAAAAGCGTTGAACTAATAAGAAACACAATATTGTTTGTGAAAAGGGTAAATGAAATAATTTTACCCAAAATATATTTTTGTATGAAAAATAATAATTTTATGAAATTATTGAGGTATTGTGTGTTGGTTGATTTAGATGGATTCAAATTGAATTTAAAATTTTAATTGAAACCTAACCTATTTAAGTAAGAATAAATTAATTTATTTGGGAATGAATTAAATAGGAATCAATCAAATATCAATCGATGGATATTTAAATATGTTGAATTGAATTAAATAGTAAAATTGAATGTGGATTCAGTTGATTGGATTGATTTTGTTATGCCTTGATTGTTGATTGACTGTTGTCTGCTTGTTAGATTAGCTGAATAAAATCCATCTATGGTTTGATAAAGAAACTGAAACCCAGAAAAAAATGAAGTGTTATTTAAATACATTTTAAAAGTTACTGGAATTTACAACATTTTTCTTACCTTAGCAATTTCGAGGACGAAATTATTTTTAAGGGGGAAGAATGTAATGTCCCGTATCTTCGGTAGTCAAATATTTAATTTATTTTATAAATTTATTTATCTAGAATATTTGTGAATTTAAAATATATATTTCTCTTATAAAACGAAGTTCGAATGTTATAATTTATATATATCCATATTTGTTTATGCATTGAGGTAGCAATTTATTTAGATTTGTTTTGGAATAAAATTTTATTTTTAGTACTAAACAACATAGCCGATCAATGTGCTTCATCATTTTTCAAATAATATTTAACAAGTATGAACGATCTGTATATATACAACCAGATTTAAACCATCCTTACATAGATGTCCACGGTTCATGCATTTCACAAAGACAATATGATCCATGCTATTTTATTTGATCCATGTTCCATGTTTTTTTTAATACAAGTCGAAACCTGCCTATACCTCAACGTTGTTCCGATCTAACTCATCACGATCCAATCTACTTGTACATTATTTATTTTAGATAGAAGCCTTTACAAAAGAGTTTAACACTATATCAAAAGACTGTACCAACACAGTAGCATGAAAAAGGAAATTGAATGAAAAAAAGAAACTGCAATACAGAGAATGAAAAACAAATAAAACTATAACATATACACAAAGTTAAGTCTGACAATATATTTTCATTCTTAAGGAAATCTACAACAATATATACAAATATTTCTTTTCACTATTCACAATAAAATTTATACAGCCAATGTATATTTATATACTTAAAATTTTCATGTACAAGACAACTCAGAACAGAAAGAAGAAAAAAAAAAGAAAAAAAGAGAAAAAGGAAAAAAAAAGTGAATTTACAACATCAAATCTTCCTTGGTAGGGCGCAGCCATCACCACTGTCATCAGCAATCCGTCCTGTAAAGAAAGAAAGGGGGAGCTATGAGTAGCTAATAGGCAAAAATATATTTAAAAGTTGAAATATTCCCAATAAGAAAATAATACCACATGGAAACAGTGAAAAACAGTACACAGACACTTTAAAAGAAAACAAAATCTTGAATATATTCTACATCAAACCCATAATGCCGAATAGCCATACATGTGCATCATCAATTCACAAGTAAGAGAAACAGGAAAAAAATATACCATCTAATCTTTTGAATCAAAAAAACAGAGACAGTGAATTATCAGTAAAACAACTGATATGAAACATTGATTCAACCATTCAAGAAACAATAGGGTACACTGCTAGGAACAGCTAAGAATTTCATGTATGAAGCTGAAAGATTTCCAATAAAGTAGCACAAGAGATCAAGTACATTGCACAACTCGGTCAAACAATACAGTACACAAACTATTGACAAGAAAACTAAATTACTGTTATTTACATCAAATCTGCTAAGAGAAACCAAGTATATGTTGTATACATGTGTTTAGATAATCAAGAAGTCCTGCACTACATTTAGAGTGAAGTAGGAATAGAAAAAAATTATATGCCATCAAATCTTGTGAATCGAAAAACAGCAAGATCTTTAGCTGTACAAATTCATTTTTTTGCCATATCAAATCTATTAAATTTCTTTTTATTGAAGTACAGGAGGCCATGTGCTTTTCTGAAAATCCAATACAAAAATACTCAGTATGTCACAGTTCGGCAAAAATGAAATAAACAAGTTTAAAACTGTACAGATCTTTGTGTGTAAATCTGGACAAAATTAATACATGGAAAAATCCAACTGTAAGTGTAATAACCCGGAAATTATGAGCCAGTTTAAAATTTTTATTTTTGCAATTTAAGCGAATTTTGAACATTTAAAATAGATTATTTTAAATAAAATCAACGAGAAATTTATTTTTAATGGAATTCGAATGTATATATTTATATACATCGTCGTTAGAATATAATGATTATATATAATTATAAATGGAATTGAAAATGGCGCGGTTGTTCGATAAATCGATTTCAAACTTCAATTGAATGTACCTGGTGCAAAACAATCCGGATTTTAGTGAAACCAAAAACATTAGGATCTAATTGTGAATATCTTTCCAACGAATCCAAAAAATTGAAGTTTCATAGCGCGAATCAAAAGATATGTCCAGTTGAAAATTCTGAATAGTCGCTATGGAATTCAGGCCCTTAAAAATGGGAATTTCGCAAACGACCTCGGATTTCGACGAAACCACTTTTGTTGGATCCGTGATGTCAAATTATTGTTAAATTTCAAATTTCATAATTTTTCGAATCAATATGTGAGCGTGGCATAGGAAAACGCGTTTGACCAGTTTCAGTTGATTTTAATCGATTGGAAAATGGCCATTTTTCCAATGATCTCAGAATTCGACGAAACTAGTTTTGTTAGGACCGTATCGTCAATACGAAGCTATTAAATATTTTTCGAGAATTTTTAGAGGTCGTATGTGACCCCGGTAAATTGAAATGCGCGTTCAAAATCAATATATAGAGTTATATGTTGATTTTAACGGAAATTGATCGAAACGATCGAATCAGCCTGCGGTACGCATCCCATTGTGTTCGGAATGTGGGTAAAATGCTATGGACGACAAGCGGTGGGCCTCGTTTAGAGGTCGTATGTAAAAGTCAACTTTTTGAAATTAAAATAATAAATATAATAAAATAAAAGAAACCCCCCTCCCTTTATCTTCTTCAGATCGGCCCCCCTTTTATCCTCCAAACCCGTTTCACTTTAAAAAAATAATAATAATTAAAAACCCCGTCGTGCTTGATCTCGCATCGCCCCCCCCCTTTCGTCGTTGACCGTCGCACCCACCCACCTCCGGCCACCGGATCCCCCTTCCCCGCTCGCGCTTCACCCTCCTCGCCTTCCTCCTCTGCCGCGATGAACCCCAACCCCAATCGATGCTCCAGCCATCACCACAGTTCCGCCACCGCTTGCCGCCAGTCAGCGAGCGTCGCCTCCCTCCACCCGCACACACTCCGACGCTCAACCCACAGCCCCTTTTTCCTTCTAATGTGAGTTCTCATTTCATTTTAATTCTTAGTTAGTTAACTTGATTTTAATACATTAAAGAAAATTCAGTTTTCTTTTATTTATTTAAGCACAGGTCTGATTTTTAGTTAGAAAAGGAAAAGGTTAGATTTTAGAAAGGTTAAAAATATAATCTTTTATATTGTAGAAGTATAAAAATATAATCTTTTATATGGTAGAAAGGTTAAAGATATAATTTTTATATAGGTAAGATAGTAAAAATATCATCTTTATAAATATAGCAAAATAAAAATCTGATTTTTATTATATATATGCGGAAATAAAGAGGTGATTTTTATAGTGATGAAATGAAAATTAAATCTTTATATTGGAAAAGGCAAAATATCTATGTAGATAACAGTGTGTAGAAAATAAAAATTTTATCTATATAGTAGCGATGTAAAAAATAGAATTTTTATCTATACAGTAGCGATGTAAAAATAAATTTTTTATCTATATAGTAGCGATGTAAAAATAGAATTTTTATCTATATAGTAGCGATGTAAAAATAGAATTTTTATCTATATAGCAGCGATGTAAAAATAGAATTTTTATCTATATAGTAGCGATGTAAAAATAGAATTTTTATATATTGAAAAGCGAAGTAAAAATTCGATTTTTAAATATTGAATAACAAAGTAAAAAATCGATTTTTATATATTGAATAGCAATATAAAAATGTGATTTTTATATATGTAGTGGCTACGGGCAACGAATGTGGCAAAAGGCGAGAACGACGAAAATTTCTACATAAGAAGAGTCGTGGAGTTGGAATAGCCATCAGTGAGAACTTCTCACTCTAAATTTCTTTTTCTAGTTATATATATATATATATATATATATATATACTGGGATGCAGACGGTGCTTAGCAGCACCCGACACCAGTCGTCAACAGACCATGGATGGCTTGTTTGTTTGATTGATGTATTGTGAAAAATTGTTTGTGATGTTGATGTGAAATCGATAATAAAATGTAGATGGTTGAAATAAATATTTTATCGTTAAAAATATAATTTTTAACGTGAATGTGAATAAATAAATATTTATAAACAAATCAACTGATTTGTTTATATACACTGATTTGACTGATATTGATGGGGATGATAAATTTTACACATCGCCCAACTGCACGAATAAAAATCTGTGTTTGTTGATTTGAAACCCCACACGGGTGTTGGGATGATATTTGGGTACACTAATCCCAATTATTTAATTGTATGTCGATCGATTGGTCGACAGACTGTGTAAGCGTCGATTATTTATATTTGATGCTTATGGAGTTGTGTGGTGCACCTTGGATGATGGTTGATTGTTTATCATTGCTATTATATACATGTGTTTTATGGAATCCATATAATTAACATTATATGGTGATTGATTGGGCCTCATTCTAATCGGGAAAATAATGAATATTATAAAAGAAAATTCTTGCGTTGAATATAAAAATAGTCATGTGTTGACGATGTTCATGTGTTGAGTGAAATATTTTATATAATAAAATTTACATCTTTATCATATTTAAAATTAGAACTACTTCACGGTGGAGTCTAATTGGAAATCAAACGATAGATACCATAGATTTTATAAAATATTTTACATAACAAAAATAGTCGTGTGTTGAAAGAAATATAGATTCATGTGTTGAATAGAATATATATTCATTTGTTGAATAGAATAACGAAGTTTTTGAAAAATATAAAGCCGTGTTGATTAGAGACGTGCTATTTTGACGTGAACGATATTTATATCGATTTTATTCGTTTTATAATGAATATTGAAAAGTGATTTCAAAATTTAATATTTTGAAATGAAATTCAAATTAAATTAGATAAAAATTCAAATTGAAATTTTATTGAATCAATTTGAAATGAATTCGAATCGAATAGAAAATGAATTCGATTCGAATTGAATATAAAGTGAATTTGAATTGAATTAAATAGAAGGTAAATTCAAATTGAATTGAATTGAAAAGAATTTGAATTTGAATTGAATTGAAACGAATTTGAATTCGAATTAAATAAAATTGAAATAAATTCGAATTGAATTGAAATCAAATCGATTTCAAATTGAATATAGAGTTGAAATGGTTTTGAAAACGAATTTAAAACGATTTATAAAATACGTTTTAAAAAGGAAATCGACGAAATATATATAATATATATATTATATATATAATGGCCTGAATAGAACGCGCCGCGCCGCGGCAGTTCGTGAATTTCGACCATTAACTTCGAATTGACGTTGCGGGAGATCCGACCGTCGGATTCTCCTAAAACCGGAACCATTGGGTTCGTATCGAAAAGAACTTTCCAATGAATATTAGAAATTTGAAATCTAACGGTTGAATTTGGAATTATGTCCAAATCAAATTTGAAAAAGGTCGCTGTAAGTGCAGTTCGGTAGCCGTTGATGGAAATCGACTGTACGGGCCTTGATAAAATTATTAAAAATATCTATAATTTGTGTAAAATCATAAGAAATGAGTTGGAAAAAATTGGGCTAAATAATTCCACATTTGAAAAGATAAAAATAGATTTTTATCGAAATGAACTAGTTTTGAACTAGAATTAAAATCAATTTATTTTTGAAATAAATAAATTGAATTTGAAAGTGATTTTAAAAATAATCAATATTCCCAATACGTGAATGGACTGGAGTTGAATCGAAATTATCTTCGGAATATTTCGATGTTGGATTTCGTGACTATACAGATATTGTTATGGGAATTTGAAAGATATATTTTATATCGTGATTTCCAATACGATATATGTTGGTTCCAGAATTTGATATTGAATATAAGCCGATATATTTTCTATTCAAAGCCTTGTATTTAATATCAAATGTGATTTGGGTTTGTCGTGAATCGTGTTTTAGATGACATTGGTTCTTTAACCCAGTTAAAGGCATGATTAAAACTAAGTGGAGTTCTAATGAATCTTTAATTAGATTAAAAAGTGAATTGATAATTTAAATTATCAAATCTGAAAGGTGATCGAGAATGGAGTACCACCAGTTTTGCTCCAATGCAATAGTTAAATCTTTAATTAGATTTGAACGTGAAATGGTAATTAATTTTACCAATAACACTGTGGTGTTAGATATGGAGTCCTACCAGTTTTACTCTATGGGATATATAGGTTGGGATTGAG
Source organism: Allium sativum (assembly GCA_030737875.1). Taxonomy (NCBI): domain Eukaryota; kingdom Viridiplantae; phylum Streptophyta; class Magnoliopsida; order Asparagales; family Amaryllidaceae; genus Allium; species Allium sativum. The sequence continues at coordinate 80,412,331 of CM060918.1, forward strand.
AAATAAAATAAATAATTACTACGGTGTGGTTCGCTAATCCCGACTAGTTTGAAATGATATCCAAAGGAAGATTAAAGAATAAATTTAGAAGAATTTATCTTTGATAAAATTAATGGGAACTTATTCCCTAAGAATGTGATTTTGTGAATAAAAGAATATTCTGAATTGGAACGAGGCATTTGTTGTGTTTGTATAACATTTGTTTATCATATGCGTGGGTTATTCAGAAAGGCCGGGTTTATACCCATTCTGAATAACCGATTCGATGAGATGTCGAAGAGGAAGACGGTGGTTGAAGACCAGAAGTCTTCACATCGTTTGGGTGATTACTGATGATCTCGATTGGGCTGTACACCCAGGATGAGGGAAACAGTTGGTGATCGTCCAGACGTACTTGGAGATGGATGGATATGCGAGGAAAGTGCCTCCGGTTTCGTTCAGACCCAGATCGAACTGGTAAATGGATTGTGTGTCTGACATTGGATTTTATTCTGCGTTTATTGATCTCTATTAAATATACATCTCTTTGGCGGCGGAGAATTTATTCTCTTGCTTAACGCCCTTCTCTGAGACGTACGAGCTCAGAGGTTGTATATCGATGGACATCAGTCGCATGGAGTGAATTGCCAGTGTGGCACGCATAAGTGGCAATTGATCAAGGCTTCTGTTGAAAAGCAAAGTCTTGTGGTTGATGATCAAAGCACGGCCTGTGTGGCATAGCTTTGTGTATAACGTGAATTCGCGAGCCTCACACCTCGGTATGAGTCAAAAACGGGATTCGGACCCAAGGAGTGCACGACGTTTCTTTCTAGCTAGGGTGGTGTCAGTGACCTACCAGCCCTGACATCTATATACTTTTCACCTGTGTGGTTGTTGGATATGAGGCACCTCGGATATAGGTCTGTAAGGACCGGGAAACGTGTGTTCAGGAATAATTAATCCTCAAAAGTAAGAGAGGACCGGCCTTGGAGGTTCCAAAGGATCAGAGTGGGGTCCTGAGGCATTGCTAGAGTGTCTCGAACGCGGAGAGGAACTTGCCGCTTGCCTCGAATCATGATGGAAATCCAATTTCAAATATGTGATACTGCAGTTTTAATTGTAGAACTAGTATGGCGACATGATATATGGTACCCATGCCGTCGATGATTGATACTTATGATTGAAATTGTTTTGACACTATACACCTATAATAGTATCAAATAATGTGTTTTAAACGTATCAAGCATGCTTTGGCTGTTATAAGGGAAAACCCTATCCTCCGGCTTGCGTTGCATTGTGTGATGGGACCTGGGTCTTATAACAGCTTCATTTTTCTTTATTTAGCATTGTGCTGTTTGTTCTATGCACTGGTATTCTTGGGAGGAAACACGTTCCGTGTTATACGGCGTGGCCCATTGATTTTCCAAACTTTAAAACCAATATTAATAACTGTTTTAGTTCTCACACCAGTCCCATGACTGACCTGGAGTTTATTGTTTTACCCTAAACTCTGGGTGCCCCTATTTTCCGCACGGGCAGCTAGTAGTTTTGGTTTTGCGGACTTATATTCACAGGGTCCTGATTTACAGCTGGAACGATGCTCGGAAAGCTCTATATCCGTGTATCACTTTCAGTTGTGTTTTGTATATTTTTCCGCTGCAATGTAATTTATTGTAATCTCTGATATTTATTTTTTGTGTAATATTTATTCATTTATACTCTGTATATTCTTGTATCTGATGGAATTATTGTAATAACAATGAAATGTTCTCCTGTTTGCGTCCTTTTGTGTGTTGTTCTCAAAGTATTCGTGCTTTCCTTCACGGGGAAGTTACGGGTTCTTACAGTTGGTATCAGAGCTTTGGTTTACAGAGCTCGAGAACAAGACACATTAGAACCATACGAAAGAATTCATCAGATATTGGATTAGTAATATCCAATTAGAATGACTCGTTAGAGATAGGATCAGTAGTATCCTAGAACGAGTGTGAAGAGTATATTTTTCAAATGAAAACAATTTTGTTTTGAAAATTTAAACCATTTTATACGTATTTGAATATTTATTTGTTTTGAATATGGACAATCGAGTATATATAGATTTCGCGTATACGCGTCATGAACGTATAGTCGAAGTTTTAATATGCTGGATAGATATAGAATCATACTCTAGTGGCCCGAAGATGATTCTGATGGTTGAGTACTCGTCGTTAGAATTTATATTCGAGTGACGAAGGTGTGATATCTATATATTTCCATTAGACTGGTGTGAGAACCAAAACTAATATAGCTAGAATACATTGTTGTGAATTGGCATCAAAAACATGATTTTTGTATATGTATCAAAATTATGAATTTGAAACTCTAATTCACTAATTGATTGATGGTTGTGTTGTTTGTTTATTTGTTTAATAATTTTGAACTATTTAGCCTAATTGAATCAAATATAGAATTGTATTAAAAATTGGTCGCATTTGCTTGCATATACATGTACTTACATTGAACAGGTCATAGCAAGGAGGCTAGAGCAGAGAATAAAATTTGTTTGCCCGCCAAATAGGTACATGTTTACTATAATTTACTATTTTGTTTGGGTGATGATGATTTTATGAGCCTATTGGCTAGCCGCTTGGCTTTTTCTTTTTCTTTTTGAGATCAGAAGGCCTGTATGGCAATTTCGGGATTTTCCCGTGGCTCCCGGTGCAGGGGAGGTTATGGCGAAATTTTTCGAAAATTCCGGGTGTTAGCCAAATTTTTGAAGAATTTAAAAATTCTCAGAAACTGAAAAGTTGGAGAATGGAAGCTAGATCGAACGTAGAGTTGATTAATCAAACCGCTTTCGACTTTGTTCCTTTTCGGGGACGAAAAGTTTTAAGTGGGGGAGATTGTAATAACCCGGAAATTCTGGGCTAGTTTAAAATTTTTATTTTTGCAATTTTAGCGAATTTTGAACATTTAAAATAGATTATTTTAAATAAAATCGACGAGAAATTTATTTTTAATGGAATTCGAACGTATATATTTATATACGTCATCGTTAGAATATAATGATTATATATAATTATAAATGGAATTGAAAATGGCGCAGTAGTTCGATAATTCGATTTCAAACTTCAATTGAATGTACCGGGTGCAAAACAATCCGGATTTTAGTGAAACCAAAAACATTAGGATCTAATTGGGAATATCTTTCCAACGAATCCGAAAAATTGAAATTTCATAGCGGGAATCAAAAGATATGTCCAGTTGAAAATTCTGAATAGTCGCTATGGAATTCAGGCCCTTAAAAATGAGAATTTTGCAAACGACCTCGGATTTCGACAAAACCACTTTTGTTGGATCCATGATGTCAAATTATTGTTAGATTCCAAATTTCATAATTTTTCGAATCAATATGTGAACGTGGCATAGGAAAACGCGTTTGACCAGTTTCAGTTGATTTTAATCGACTGGAAAATGGCCATTTTTCAAACGATCTCAGAATTCGACGAAACTAGTTTTGTTAGGACCGTATCGTCAATACGAAGCTATAAAATATTTTTCGAGAATTTTTATAGTTCGTATGTGACCCCGGTAAATTGAAATGCGCGTTCAAAATCAATATATAGAGTTATATGTTAATTTTAATGGAAACTGATCGAAACGATCGAATCAGCCTGCGGTACGTATCCCATTGTGTTCGGAATGTGGGTAAAACGCTATGGACGACAAGCGTTGGGCCTCGTTTAGAGGTCATATGTAAAAGTCAACTTTTTTGAAATTAAAATAATAAATATAATAAAATAAAAGAAACCACCCTCCCTTTATCTTCTTCAGATCGCCCCCCTTTTAATCCTCCAAACCCGTTTCACTTTAAAAAAAAATTTAATTAAAAACCCCGTCGTGCTCGATCTCGCATCGCCCCCCCCCTTCGTCGTTGACTGCCGCACCCACCCGCCTCCGGCCACCGGATCCCCCTTCCCCGCTCGCGCTTCACCCTCCTCGCCTTCCTCCTCCGCCGCGATGAACCCCAACCCCAATCGATGCTCCAGCCATCGCCACAGTTCCGCCACCGCTTGCCGCCAGTCAGCGAGCGCCGCCTCCCTCCACCCGCACACACTCCGACGCGCAACCCACAGCCCCCTTTTCCTTCTAATGTGAGTTCTCATTTCATTTTAATTCTTAGTCAGTTAACTTGATTTTTACAAATTGAAGAAAATTCAGTTTTCTTTTATTTATTTAAGCAAAGGTCTGATTTTTAGTTAGCAAAGGAAAAGGTTAGATTTTAGAAAGGTTAAAAATATAATCTTTTATATTGTAGAAGTATAAAAATATAATCTTTTATATGGTAGAAAGGTTAAAGATATAATTTTTATATAGGTAAGATAGTAAAAATATCATCTTTATAAATATAGCAAAATAAAAATCTGATTTTTATTATATATATGCGGAAATAAAGAGGTGATTTTTATAATGATGAAATGAAAATTAAATCTTTATATTGGAAAAGGAGAAATCTCAATGTAGATAATAGTGTGTAGAAAATAAATTTTTTATCTATATAGTAGCGATGTAAAAATAGAATTTTTATCTATATAGTAGCGATGTAAAAATAGAATTTTTATCTATATTGTAGCGATGTAAAAATAGAATTTTTATCTATATAGTAGCGATGTAAAAATAGAATTTTTATCTATCGAGTAGTGATGTAAAAACAGAATTTTTATCTATATAGTAGCAATGTAAAAATAGAATTTTTATCTATATAGTAGCGATGTAAAAATAGAATTTTTGTCTATATAATAGCGAAGTAAAATTTGGATTTTTACACATTGAATAGCGAAGTAAAAATTCGATTTTTATATATTGAATAACAAAGTAAAAATTCGATTTTTATATATTGAATAGCAATATAAAAATGTGATTTTTATATATGTAGTGGATACGGGAAACGAAAGTAGCAAAAGGCGAGAACGACGAAGATTTATACATAAGTAGAGTCGTGGAGTTGGAATAGCTATCGGTGAGAACTTCTCACTCTAAATTTCTTTTTCTAGTTATATATATATATACTAGGATGTAGACGGTGCTTAGCAGCACCTGACACCCGTCATCCACAGACCATGGATGGCTTGTTTGTTTGATTGATGTGTTGTGAAAAATTGTTTGTGATGTTGATGTGAAATCGATAATAAAATGTAGATGGTTGAAATAAATATTTTATCGTTAAAAATATAATTTTTAACGTGAATGTGAATAAATAAATATTTATAAACAAATCGACCGATTTGTTTATATACATTGATTTGACTGATATTGATGGGGATGATAAATTTTACACATTGCCCAACTGCACGAATAAAAATCTGTGTTTGTTGATTTGAAACCCCACACGGGTGTTGAGATGATATTTGGGTACACTAATCCCAATTATTTAATTGTATGTCAATCGATTGGTCGACAGACTGTGTAAGCATCGATTATTTATATTTGATGCTTATGCAGTTGTGTGGTGCACCTTGGATGATGGTTGATTGTTTATCATTGCTATTATATACATGTGTTGTATAAAATCCATATAATTAACATTATATAGTGATTGATTGGGCCTCATTCCAATCGGGAAAATAATGAATATTATAAAAGAAAATTCATGTGTTGAATATAAAAATAGTCATGTGTTGACGATGTTCATGTGTTGAGTGAAATATTTTATATAATAAAATTTACATCTTTATCATATTTAAATTAGAACTACTTCACGGTGGAGTCTAATTGGAAATCAAACGATAGATACCATAGATTTTATAAAATATTTTACATAACAAAAATAGTCGTGTGTTGAAAGAAATATAGATTCATGTGTTGAATAGAATATATATTCATTTGTTGAATAGAATAACGAAGTTTTTGAAAAATATAAGGCGTGTTGATTAGAAATGCGCTATTTTGACGTGAACGATATTTATATCGATTTTATTCTTTTTATAATGAATATTGAAAAGTGATTTCAAAATTTAATATTTTGAAATGAAATTCAAATTAAATTAGATAAAAATTCAAATTGAAATTTTATTGAATCAATTTGAAATGAATTCGAATCGAATAGAAAATGAATTCGATTCGAATTGAATAGAAAGTGAATTTGAATTGAATTAAATAGAAGGTAAATTCAAATTGAATTGAATTGAAACGAATTTGAATTTGAATTGAATTGAAACGAATTTGAATTCGAATTAAATAAAATTGAAATGAATTCGAATTGAATTGAAATCAAATCGATTTGAAATTGAATATAGAGTTGAAATGGTTTTGAAAACGAATTTAAAACGATTTATAAAATACGTTTTAAAAAGAAAATCGATGAAATATATAATATATATATATATTATATATATAATGGCCTGAATAGAACACGCCGCGCCGCGGCAGTTCGTGAATTTCGACCATTGACTTCGAATTGACATTGCGGGAGATTCGACTGTCGGATTCTCCTAAAACCGGAACTGTTGGGTTCGTATCGAAAAGAGATTTCCAATGAATATTAGAAATTTGAAATCTAACGGTTGGATTTGGAATTATGTCCAAATCAAATTTGAAAAAGGTCGCTGTAAGTGCAGTTCGATAGCCGTTGATGGAAATCGACTGTACCTGCCTTGATAAAATTATTAAAAATATCTATAATTTGTGTAAAATCATAAGAAATGATTTGGGAAAAATTGGGCTAAAGAATTCTAAATTTGAAAAGATAAAAATAGATTTTTATCGAAATGAACTAGTTTTGAACTAGAATAAAAATCAATTTATTTTTAAAATAAATAAATTGAATTTGAAAGTGATTTTAAAAATAATCAATATTCCCAATACGTGAATTGGACTGCAGTTGAATCGAAATTATCTTCGGAATATTTCGATGTTGGATTTCGTGACTATACAGATATTGTTATGGGAATTTGAAAGATATATTTTATATCGTTATTTCCAATACGATATATGTTGGTTTCAGAATTTGATATTGAATATAAGCCGATATATTTTCTATTCAAAGCCTTGTATTTAATATCAAATGTGATTTGGGTTTGTCGTGAATCGTGTTTTAGATGACATTAGTTCTTTAACCCAGTTAAAGGCAGGATTAAAACTAGGTGGAGTTCTAATAAATCTTTAATTAGATTGAAAAGTGAATTGATAATTTAAATTATCAAATCTGAAAGGTGATCGAGAATGGAGTACCACCAGTTTTGCTCCAATGCAATAGTTAAATCTTTAATTAGATTTGAACGTGAAATGGTAATTAATTTTACCGATAACACTGTGGTGTTAGATATGGAGTCCTACCAGTTTTACTCCACGGGATATATAGGTTGGGATTGGGAAATAAAATAAATAATTACTTCGGTGTGGTTCGCTAATCCCGACTAGTTTGAAATGATATCCAAAGGAAGATTAAAGAATAAATTTAGAAGAATTTATCTTTGATAAAAATAATGGGAACCTATTCCCTAAGGATGTGATTTTGTGAATAAAAGAATATTCTGAATTGGAATGAGGCGTTTGTTGTGTTTGTGTAACATTTGTTTATCATATACGTGGGTTATTCAGAAAGGTCGGGTTTATACCCATTCTGAATAACCGATTCGATGAGATGTCGAAGAGGAAGACGGTGGTTGAAGACCGGAAGTCTTCACATCGTTTGGGTGATTACTGATGATCTCGATTGGGCTGTACACCCAGGATGAGAGAAACAGTTGGTGATCGTCCAGACGTACTTGGAGATGGATGGATATGCGAGGAAAGTGCCTCCGGTTTCGTTCAGACCCAGAACGAACTTGTAAATGGATTGTGTGTCTAACATTGGATTTTATTCTGCGTTTATTGATCTCTATTAAACATACATCTGTTTGGCGGCGGAGAATTTATTCTCTTGCTTAACGCCCTTCTTTGAGACGTACTAGCTCAGAGGTTGTATATCGATGGACATTAGTCGCATGGAGTGAATTGCCAGTGTGGAACGCGTAAGTGGCAATTGATCAAGGCTTCTGTTGAAAAGCAAAGTCTTGTGGTTGATGATCAAAGCACGGCCTGTGTGGCATAGCTTTGTGTATAACGTGAATTCGCGAGCCTCACACCTCGGTATGAGTCAAAAACGGGATTCAGACCCAGGGAGTGCACGATGTTTCTTTCTAGCTAGGGTGGTGTCAGTGACCTACCAGCCTTGACATTTATATACTTTTCACCTGTGTGGTTGTTGGATACAAGGCACCTCGGATATAGGTCTGTAAGGACCGGGAAACGTGTGTTCAGGAATAATTAATCCTCAAAAGTAAGAGGGGACCGGCCTTGGAGGTTCCAAAGGATCAGAGTGGGGTCCTGAGGCATTGCTAGAGTGTCTCGAACGCGAAGAGGAGCTTGCCCCTTGCCTCGACTCATGACGGAAATCCAATTTCCAATACGTGATATTGCGGTTTTAATTGTAGAACTAGTATGGCGACATGATATATGGTACCCATGCCGTCTATGATTGATACTTATGATTGAAATTGTTTTGACACTATACACCTATAATAGTATCAAATAATGTGTTTTTAACGTATCAAGCATGCTTTGGCTGTTATAAGGGAAAACCCTATCCTCCGGCTTGCGTTGCATTGTGTGATGGGACCTGGGTCTTATAAAAGCTTCATTTTTCTTTATTTAGCATTGCGCTGTTTGTTCTATGCACTGGTATTCTTGGGAGGAAACTCGTTCCGTGTTATACGGCGTGGTCCCTTGATTTACCAAACTTTAAAACCAATATTAATAACTGTTTTAGTTCTCACACCAGTCCCATGACTGACCTGGAGTTTATTGTTTTAACCTAAACTCTGGGTGCCCCTATTTTCCGCATGGGCAGCTAGTAGTTTTGGTTTTGCAGATTTATATTCACAGGGTCCTGATTTACAGCTGGAACGATGCTCGGAAAGCTCTGTATCCGTGTATCACTTTCAGTTGTGTTTAGTATATTTTTCTGCTGCAATGTAATTTATTGTAATTTCTGATATTTATTTTCTGTGTAATATTTATTCATTTATACTCTGTATATTCTTGTATCTAATGGAATTGTTGTAATAACAATGAAATGTTCTCCCGTTTGCGTCCTTTCGTGTGTTGTTCTCAAAGTATTCGTGCTTTCCTTCACAGGGAAGTTACGGGTTCTTACAGTAAGACATCACATTTTCCCTGTCAAACCCCACGCAGAGACCCAGTATAAATCACAAACATAGTTCGGCCACATGACTGAAATAAACAGGGAAATATCATCTAGGATCCTAAGCACTGTAAATCCTAAACTTGGATGGAACAATTCGTAAATCGCGGTAGCTGTTCACTAGTATAAATACACAAGCAAAGTAAGGAAGTTGCCACAACAAACTAGATCCACACAGATAGGTAAAACCGAATTCAAAGTAAAAAAGAAAAGCAAAACAGAAATAATTTGGGAGAAAAATCACTTAGCTTTTCGATGGGAGAGACGGTCTCGTTCGTTGCAGTGGTGGCGGAGCTTCGATCTCGTTTCAGGGATGGCGGAGCAGTTGAAGGTGAGGTCGAGGCAAAGGAGGGTCGTGGAGTAAGGGATTGGCGGAACCTAGAAGACATATGGGAGGCGCTGATCTTCGATGAAGGGATGGAGGAGATTTTGCTTCAGGATGGAAGAGATCATTTGGTCAGGAAGGGTTAGGGTTTTCTGTTTTTTTGAGGCGGCGTGTGATTTTGAGGAGAGGGTGAAAAAGGGATCCGACGTTTTAAGGTTAAAAAGGAAATGGGTTCATTTCAGCCTGGGCTGGACAAGGTAAGTGAGGCCCAATTTTTATTTTATTTAAAGTTTGCTTAGTTAAGGTTTTATAAAACTTTAAATACTGATTTCGAATGCTCACGAAATCAGATTCAGACGAAACGAAAAACACCATGACCCTTAAGACGAGTACGACACGATGGATAAGGACTGAGCAGGGCATGCAACAGTTGGATTTTTCCAAATGAATTAAACACAGTTTAATTCGACTGAAACAGGCTGATCTATCGACAAACCAATCCAGGTGAGTTAAACTCACTCAGATCTATCCACTTATATTTTGTATAAGTTGGTTTTATCTTGTGTTATGGTTGTTCATGGTTGTTTGTGTTTGTTTGCTTATATATGCGTATATACATATATATATATATACAGATATATATAAATGGATTTAGTTCCTGAAATAAAACGTTGGTTAAATTCAATAAACCAAACCGTTATTTTGATCACTGGTCCAAAGTATTGGCCAGGTTAAAAAGTAAGCCCTATTGAATGGATTGTGTGAATTGCCGTGGAAGTGTGAGATAATTTGATTGACATTGAATCATCAGTCTGGATTGTTATGAGGCCATTATCCCTTTGAATTGAATTGATTTGTTTAGATGGTAGAATATTGATTTGAAATTCACTATTTGTTTGGTTGAAACAAATGGGCACCGTGGGTGGAGCAATTGACAATACAGGGCCTATATCGATCTACCGTCGGGTAAATCGACAAGGTAAAGTTATAAAAATTTGTTTTATAACTAAAATGGATTTTTAAATCTATTATTCTGAATTAGAATTTGTAAAAAGAAAAATATTTACTATTTATTTATCGAACTTATAAATTGGTTTTATAAAGGAAAATCTGAAATTTACCAGAGTTATAAGCGAGCAAGTGGGAAGTTTACTTGATGATATAAATTTGAATAGTCGTTTGGGAGATAATTTAAAAGAGATTATTAAAGTTAATTATATCGTTAATTAATTATTTGGAGTTTGTTAATATGATAGTCATGACTTGGTTGACAAAAATCCAAGAAACAAATATATTATTTAAAGAAGAAAAGGAGATGGAATATTTAAATTCGCTATCAAGGGATTTAGAAATATTATTGAGGATAAGAATTCCCAAGGAAAGAAGTGTATAAGTGAAATTTATGGTTAAATGAGGCATGTCTGAAATTAGAAAAAAATGTCGAGTTTTGAATTACAACTGATGTTTACCTAAAGGTAGGAACGTTGTTGATCAAGGTCTGAGAGGTAATTAAATACCCCAACTTGAACGACTTCGGGATTATCTGAGGGTGATACTAGTTCGTAATGAGATGGTGAAGATAATCTGGTTCAGTACGAGAAAGGATAATGGAATGTAAGAAAAAGGGTCGAGAATTTATAATTGGACGACCCAAGTAATGAAGGAGGGAAAATGTTCGAGACTTACTATATAAATTGTATTTCCGAAGTAAGGGAAATAAAAAGAGAGTATATGAAAATCTGAAATGGTATTTTCAAGATAACAGGAAATTGAAATGCTAGGTTTTGTGAATGATCTATACTAAAGATGGTGGTTATTATATCGAGGTGATATAATAAAGAAGATCCCATAACGTTGTTCACTTGAAAAAGATGAGTCATTTTCCAATATGGTAAATGAGAAATAAAATAGTAAATGGGTTTTGAAATGATAAGGAAATAAAGCATTTGATATGATACCGAAGTGAAATAGTTTTTGAAAATTTGAAATCGTATATATCAAATGAGTAATATTTGAAATGAGGAAATATTTAAAGATTTTAAGATTTAATGTCGTTAATCGTTTTAAAAAGGCCCTGTAGTGTTAGTACTGAACTGGCAAACTCATGTTGTTCACACAGTTATTTATTTGATAGTTAAATCACCGACTATCAAAGTTGACCCATACGATCGTTGGCACGGAAAGACCGGGATTGAATTCAGATTCGAAAACCATTCCGACCAGCGTATACGTGAAAGAAGATCATTGAAGATAGAGAAATTGAAGACCGATGATCTTCATGAGCGGAAGAACCACTGATTGGATTTCTCTGGTTTAGCGGCCGGAGATATTTCAACAGTGATTCTGTCGTGATTGGAATCTACGAGTTGCAAAGACTTCCCGCTACTGATCTATAAGGTGATTCCTAGGATGCAGTAGGAGGGTGCCTTTGGTTCATCCTGTTCTGGATGACTTGTAGGGACGAGTGTCTGACAGAGTATTTCCAAAGGAATTACATGCGTTGATTTCTCCAAACGTACCAGAGTTGATGGCGGAGAAATGGTTATTCTCTAGCCAGATAAACTAGAGTATTTTTGTGGACGTCAATTAGTTTGATATCTGGCGGATCTGACGATGTGGTATTCAAAGTGAATGGTGGCCAGGTGCCGTAAAGGAAATTCTGACCTCAAGCCTCATCAACCAGGGAATGACAAAAATCGGGCAGGAAGCATGGCTATGTGGGTCGCTCCCATTAGGATGTAAGATCACCTATCTAGAGGAATTCCATTTGTTTCTTAAATCTATATTCGATGCTGTCCCTTTTCGGGAGGCGGTTGCTGATCCCAACCGTCGGTGATATACATTCGATACACTCAAGTGAAATGAGGGGTCGGTCATGTGAGGGCCGGGTTGAAAGACGTTCTTGTTGAACCCAGTGTATTCGTCTCTAGAGATACACGTTCGGCAGGTGGTCCCATACCTTGTCAGAGTTGGAATCCAATCTCCAATAAGAGCCTGCAGTTTTGGTTTGTATACTATATATGTGGAGCGTGAGATGCAAGCGTTCCACTAGATTGATATTTACTTGTATTTAGGAATTATCATAATATCAGAAAAGATATTGTTTTCAAAACTGTTTTGGGTTATCGTAAGATAAAAACCGTCCGTGTTTATGTGTGGATTCGGTCTTACGATTATCTTTTTTTTTTGAAAAGATTTCGAACTTTAAAATCATGATTGGATGATTTATCCTTAATACTGTGCGAGTTTATCTCACTCTAGTTCACCAGACTGACCCGGTGTTTTGTAAATGCTCGGGTTAGCCCGGAGTGTGCAGGTTCACGTATCGAATGCTGTGAAGAGATGGGCCAGAAGAATTCAGACATATGATATTATTTCCGCTGTGTTGCATATAAGGGCAGATTATTAGAACTGTCCAGTGATGATGATGTACTCTGATGATTGTAGGTTTTATTCAAAGCCCTCAATAAAGATTTATTTATATATTATATTTTGTTCCGCTGCGATGTGAGACTCTGTGTTGTGTTCTTCTTCTCCTTCTATTCTTATATTTCTTTCTTTCTAATCTCACCCCCTAATTTCTTTCATTAACAATCCGGTGTTCTCGGTGTTTGAAAGGTCGGCATGAGATACAATAAAGGTATTTATGTCGATTTTCGGGGCCGAAAACTGCTGGGTCGTTACATCAGGTTTTGATGCTTTCTTCACAGCAAATTGTAACGAATAGTGGAGTATGAAATGAGCATCATGGCTCTTATATCCCACAACCGTTCTATCTTTTATGTGCACGTTCCGACTAACATTCGAGGCACAACCGTAGGGCAGTTTGGCATTCTTCAACACAGAGCAAAAGATTTCTTTTTCTTTATTTGTCATATCAAATATTGCAGCTCTAATTTCAACATTCTTTCCATCACCACATTCAACAGGATGAAGGGCCTTTCTTATGCCCAATTCTTGTAAATCCAAACAAGCATTTAGGTGATCCTTCGACATGCAATTTATATTAAGTAAAGTACCTAATATTTTGTCGCATATGTTCTTCTCTATGTGCATGGCATCCAGGTTATGTCGAAGGAGATTATGGGACCAATATGGTAAGTCAAACTGTATTGACCTTTTTTTAAAAGGGCCAGCACTTTTACCAGATTTTTTCGTATTATCCCCAAACCCGTTTTTGAACCCCTGCAATAACTCTTCAATATCAGTTCCTGATAATATTTCTGGAATGCTCCCCATTTCAGTTTTGCCATTAAATCTCCTATTATCCAGCCTCCACTTATGTGTCGGATTAAGAAATTTTCTACGGTGCATATAACACATTTTTTTTGCTATGCTTCAAATTATTTGAAGAAGTTTCATAATGGCATACTGGACATGCTAGTTTCTCCTTCGTGCTCCAACCTGACAACATGGCATATCCTGGAAAATCACTAATGGTCCATAAGACGCTCGCACGTAAATTAAAATTCCCATCAGTCAAGGAGTCATATGTTTCGACGCCAACATTCCATAATGCTTTCAATTCCACAATTAAAGGCTGCATATATACGTCAATACTGTTCTTTGGAGAATCTGGACCAGATACTAATGTTGAAAGAATCAAATTCTCTTGTTTCATATATAACCAAGGCGGAAGATTGTATTTTACCAACACAATTGGCCATGTACTATAACTTGAATTCATTGAACGATATGGATTAAATCCATCAGATGCTAGACCCAATCTAACATTACAATTTTCTGATTAAAATTAGGATAGCAAGCATCCATCATCTTCCAGGCCACACCATCAGCCGGATGTCTTAGTTTTCCATCTTTTTTTCGTTCCACTTGGTGCCATCTCATAAGTTTGGAATATTTTTTTGCACATAAACATCCTTTGTAACCTTGATCTTAGAGGAAAGTACCTCATAACATTTGCTGGCACTTTTGGAATCGACTTTGGTGGTTCATTATTATCAACGATGTCATCTTTTTCTTTTACAGCCCACCTCGAAAAACCACAATTGTCAGAAGCTTCTTTATCTTTATTCTTTGCCCAATATAACATGCAATGGTTTGGGTAGGCATGTATTTTATGGTAATCAAGACCTAAATCCTTAATGACATTCTTTGCAGCATAGGAAGATAAAGGCAGCTGGGCATCAGGAAAGGCTTCTTTTATAAGCTTTAGTAATTCCCCAAACGCAGACTCGTTAATTCCGTAAGCACACTTTAAATGATAAAACCTGATCAAGAAACTTAGTCGAGAAAATTTAGTGCAGCCAGGATATAATGGTTTTATTCCTTCTTTAACATGCCGATAAAATTTCTCGGCCTCTGAATTTGGTTCTACTACAAAGTCCATGGGATTTTGACCAAATTTGTAACCCGCACATTTGAACGTCACATCTAAATTATCCTCAAAATCCATCTCCATTGCACAATACATATGGTCATCTACACTTATTAATTTTGTCTGTGAAACTTCACAAATCCACCCGGTATGTAATGGACAAGGGCCACTAAAAATAAGATGATCGTATATGACATTTTCACAAGACCAATTATGTTCTGTACATTTTTTGCAGGGGCACTTCATCTCTTTACCTACTCTATAAATGGAAAATGTATTTCTTAGAAAAGTTGTTACCCCTCTTACATATTCTGCACTCGATCTCGGAAGTCCTATCCATATGTAATAGTCATTATCCATTGCCACAATCTAACCATGGCCTAGTAAGACCAAATTTGATATCACTATTAGTTTCAAGACACGAAAAAGGGCTACCCTGTAAGGTTTGACTAAATTAGAAATAAAAACAAAACAAGTTAATAATTTACAAATATACATAATCAGTGTGATGACACAAAGACGATTGTTTTGGTATGAATTATCACTAACTTTTGGAATTGAGTTATTAGGAGAATACATAAAATAAGCAACTAAGGATATTGAGCACAAATTCATAACATTGCATGACTGCACCAAAATACAACAATACAGATATAAAGACTATATAGGTGATACAAAGACGATACAGTTGTACCTAATACAATGAATGATGCAATAATTTAATTTTGTCTTCTAATGTTCATCCCTTGAAGCTGGTCGTTAAGTCTACTAACGTCAGTTCGAAAACCAATAACTCGATTTTGCAGTGTTGTAAGTTGATGTTGTAATTAATTTGCACACTCATCGGCTCGACTTAGAAACTGTTGGTCAATCCACTGCCAAAAGTACACCCTACGGGATAAACAAGACATCTAAAATAACGACGACCAATGTTGAATCCAATCGAAATAACATCTTCTACAGAGGCATACCCATAGTCACACATTACGATTGGTGAGTCATCTTGTTGTTCGTTAACCAGTTGGTTGTTTTGATGCTGACGACGCAAGGCAGCACGACTATGTCGTCATATCGCCCTTTCTTCATGTCGTTCTTCTTCTCGCCATTGTCTTCGGAGTTCTTCTTTCTCTAGTTCATGCTCAAGCAAATCATGATAGTTCCTTTCTTGCATCTCTATATAAAAATCAATTGGAGTTTCTGGTGATGATGGGTTTGACAATTGTAGATCACCCATGCCCAGGGTATCTACGTAGTTATATGATGTAGGAAGAGAAATAGGCAATATTTAACTACAAACAAAAATAGACATTTAAACATTTAAATTGGATTTCTTTTGTCCTCTAAGTTTTGTTTCCACCTGTCGAAATAAGCATTATCTACCAAAACGTCAATGGTTGGCAAACATAAAAATAAAGAACTTGCACAATTTCAACATATACAAACATATAAATACAACACTTTAAGTATGAAAACCCTAATTTATGGTAGTCGGTATAGCCCAACTACCCAGAGACTTTGAACGTTAGACCAAAATAAGTTAGAGATGAAATCATCTAAATATATCCAAAATGATGAAGCCTAACTACCTGTAATTGTCCTAAATGATCCAAATCAGAGGTGTAAAGTTTGTAAAATAGAGCAATCAGAGGTTTATAGTTTGTACCAGCGGTAGAGTAGCAATTAGAGGTCTTCATGGACGGATTTCGTGGAGAGATAAACAGATAGAAGGAGGAGTACGGGAGAAATTTGTTTTAGGGGGAAGTATTTCGTGAATGGGGAAAAGATCACGCCAAATTTTCACTAAACTGAAGCAGCGTTACGTTTGAACCATTGGATTAATCAAAGATCTACGTTATTTATTTGTTTAAACTAATAACGCGGATCATTGACCTGGCATGTATTTATGTAAAGCAACACTTTGAACTGGTGTTGCAAGTCACAACACAAGAATTCCAACCGCAACACTACATTCATATCTAATGCAACAACATATGATTATTGTTGCAGAAGATCAAAGAAAGCGTAGCTTTCGCCACACTTTTCATGCAACGCACACAAATTAGTGTCGAATATGCCCACTTTTGTAGTAGTGTAAGATTAATGAAGTTTTCCAATTAACTAATATAATTGGAATTAGATGGTAGTTGATTACGGGTTCATTGTGAACGATGTTTTAAATGACATTAGTTCTTAAACCCGATTAATAGTGAAGTTATAATCTGGAATTTATATATGTTTTAATTAAGATTTAATGGAAATTGTCCAAAGTAAAATTTTCCAATTTAATATATTAAATTGGAACGGAATGGAATTAGATTTAGTGATAATCGAGATGAGATTCTGTGAAGGAAGACCATTACTATTTATGGAATTTAAAAGGCCTTGCCGTTATTCCGTTTATAGTACTAGTACAATACGGAAATTTATATCGATTATATATTGTTATGAATTCTGTGAAAGTTCCATTTTAATGGAAGAGGGATTTGGGTTTACCATGAATAATGTTTTAAACAAAATTTGTTCTTTAACCCAAGTAAAGAAAGGATTTATTTCCTAAAATTTGAATAATCATTAAGTAATGATTTTTGAGATTAAAACTAAACTAGAGTTTTAATGAATCTTTAAGTATATTAAAAATGAGAATGGAATAATAAAATTTATCGAATTCACGAAATGATCGAGAATGGAGTACAATTGGTTTTACTACAGGCGATAGTTAAGCTTTGATTAGATTTGAATGTGAAATGGTAATTAAATTTACCGATAACACTGTGGTTGTTAGATACAGAGTACAACCAGTTTTGCTCCATAGGATGAATAGGTTGGGATTGGGATTAATAAATAAATGGTCACTTCCGTAAGGCTCGATAATCCCGACTAGTTAATAAACCTTAATTGGTTTAAGTTGAAGAAAGATAAAATAAAATCTTTTGAAATTGATATCCAAAGGAAGATTTAAGTATAAGTTGAAAAGAACTTATCTTTGATAAAATTAATGGGAACCTTTCCCCTATGATTTGAATATTTGAATAAAAGAATATTCTTATGTGTTTTTATAGCACTTGATTATTGATTATAAAATACGCGAGTTATTTGGAAAGACGGGGTTTATCCTATTTTGAATAACTGATACTATGACTAAAAGTCGACGATGAAGATGGTGGTTGAAGGCTGGAGATCTTCACATCGGTTGGATGATTACTGATGTCTTAATTGGGTTGTACTCCCAAGACAAGGTAATAAGCGATGATCGTCCAGACATACTTGGAGATCGACTGGATATGCGTGGAACTCTCTCTTGTATTGGACATATGGGACGAGGAATAAGGTGCCTCCGGTTTCGTTCAGACCCAGAATGGACTTGTAAATGGATGTGTTTCTAACATTAGATTTCATTATGTGTTGATTGATTTCTATTAAATATATATTAGTTTGGTGACGGAGAATTTATTCTCTTGCTTAACACCCTTCTCTGAGACGTATGAGCTTAGAGGTTATATATTGATAGACATCAGTTGTATGTCTTGAACTGTCAATGTGGCATGCTAAGATGCAATGATCAAGGCTTGTGTTGAAAAGCAGAACTTTGTGGATGATGATCAAATCACAGCTTTAATTTGCATAGCTTTCTGTATAGCGTTAATTCACGAGCTTCACACCCCGGTATGAACTAGAAACGGGATGAAGGACTGCAGGGAGGACATGCGTTTCTTGCTAGTTAGGAGTGATGTCATGGTATGGAGCCTAGATATTTTACTTATGTGGATGTTAGAAAGCGAGGTACCTCGGATTTGGGTCCCTAGTGGTTCTTGATATGGTCGACATACTGACCACATTTTATGCCCCATAGGGCAGGGAAAAGTAGTGTTTAAGAATTACCAATCCACTAAAGTAAGTGTGGACCGACCCTGAAGATTCGAGTGCAGTGTAAAAACCCGGAATTTTGGAACTAATTAAAAAAAATTATTTTAGAAATTTTAGTGGATTTTAAATAGTTAAAATAATTTAATTTAAATAATAACGACTAATAATTTGCTTAAATCGAAGTTAGAACGAAAATTTTAATTTAATTAGAAAAGGACTTTAAAATAGCGTGGTAGTTTGAAAATTTGAATTTGAACTTTGACTGACTGTACATGATGCAAAATAAATCGGATTTTGATGAAACCAAAAATATTAGAATCTACTTAATAATATCTTTCCAACGAATCTCAAAAATTGAAATTCCACAGCGGGAATCAAAAGTTATGCCCAGTTTAAAATTCATAATAACCACTATAGAATTTATACATATATATATATGTATATATATGTATATTTATATTAAAAATAGCCATTTTGCAAACGACCTCCGTTTTCGACAAAACCACTTTTGTTGGAACCGAAATGTCAAATTATTGCAAGATTCTAATTTTCATAATTTTTGGAATCAGTATGTGAGCGTGGCAAAAGAAAACATGTTTTGTCAATTTCAATCAATTTGGATCGACCAGAAAAAGGCCATTTTTCAAACGGTTTCCAAATTCGATGAAATTAGTTTTATTAGGACCGTATCGTCAAATAATAACTAGAAATAATTTTTGTGTAATTTTTAGAGTCCGTATGTGGCCCCGGTAAATTTAAATGTATGATCGAATTAAATAAATAAATGATTTAAATTTTAAGTTAAAGAAAACAGGCTGAAGACAATTGATTGGGCTGACGGGACCTAGCACATTGCGTCCGGAACGGGGGTAATTGGATTGGAACAACTTTCGTTGGGCTGAAATTGGAACTGAAAAGGGTTAACGAGCTTAAAATAGAAATTTAATGTTATTTCATTATAAATAGGAATAAAATAATCAAAACAAAACCCTAATTCTTTGAACAGCCGCCACCGTATATTTCAATGGCCAAAATCATCCCAATTTCTTCCTTTAATTTCTATTAAATCAATTCGAATTAGACCGTGGGTTCAAAACAAAAATCAAAGACCAATCTATGATCTTCCTAGGATACGGCGATGATCGTTTTTTGATCGACGAGGTGGCTGATTTTAACCTCCAAACTCAGCGCCTTCGAACAGGAAATGGGCGTGAAAGAGGGCTTTGAGTTTGATGAAATTCATGGGGGTGGTGGTTCACGTATTGGCGCTTCTCGTGGTGCTAACAGTTTGATGGCCGGTGGTGTGTTTGGGGCGTGCGAGAAGGGAGGAAGGGCGCGATGTCATGGGATTTACGGTTCAGTGATTAGAACGAGGAGTTAGAAGAAGAAGCAGCCATTATTTTTCCAATTAAAAATACACTAAGGTTAATCAAACTATATTAAACATGATTAATTATTTAATTAAGTTGTTCAATGTTTTAAACCCATATCTTGTTCGTTCGAAAATAGAATTAAACGAAACGAAATGCGTTGGATTCGCAGAAACGAGATCTACCACCTGGAACTGACTAGAGCAGAAACAGAGCACGTTGGAAATTCAAACAAAAATCAATGTGAGATTTCTCGTTTTAAATTTAAAAATAAAAATTATATATATATATATATATATAGAAATATATATATTGATTGTGATTATAATATTAAATATATGAGCCGTGAAAATTTTAGATTGATTGATTGACGGTGTTGATGATGATTTGTTGAGTTATATCTTTGTTAGAAATATTGCATTAGAATAAAATGTCCTCTTGAATATTATATTAGAATAATGTTAGATTCAAAAGTGGCTCTAACACCCAAATTATCCGAATTGGTAGAGATTTATATCTAGAAATTCAAGAAAACACAGAAAACACACAAGATTTATAGTGCTTCGGCGTTAACGAGCCTATGTCCACTTTATATCTATGATTATACGTAAGATTCGAGTACAATCAATGATCTTTCTCTCAATCTCACTTATAAAATGATGATTCACTCAATAATTTTGGGCTAAGACTGGTAAGAAATTGTAAGATGATAATAATGGTCGAAACAGTACTTAGAACTGCCAAATGATCCCCAAAAATGCCAAGTCTAGGGCTATTTATAGTTGATATTTGCCGACGGTTCGTGGTCACACGTGGAAAAAATCCCGAGGATCTCGGACTAGTTCGTAGCTTGATGGAGAAATGGTCAATATGACGGCTGTAGATAGGTCCTGCATTTTCAGATCGTGGTAGACCAAGTCTTTGCTTTCATTTCTTAGACACATGGACCGGGTCGTGGGGCAATGGTGAGCACGGTTCAAGTCGGGGATGTGTACCACGAGCGGGGGTTGTAATAGGTGTCACTATTCGTCAGAGAAGGGGTGACCACGATCGAGTTTTCTGAAGGTTCTGACGAAAAAGGCTCTATATCCTCTTTGCATGGGAACCTTGGTGGCTTGGTCCAAAAGCTAGCCAGCATTTTACCCCCTTGAAGTATGTTTTATCGAGGATGGAACATACTTCGGAATTACGAACCTATCTTTTCATGAAGCGATACGAATCAAATGTCGTGTTTGCTTGGAACGTCGCATTTCTTCAAAGAATCGCATTCTCCGACAGGTATAAATATCAGATTACATCATCAATCATTTCTTTATTCATTGGTTAACTTTTAGCTTCTGAACTTCAGAGTGTATCACCGGTAATCTGTAAGGTATGCCTTTAAATTTTTATAAATTGTTCTCCTTTGGCTGTCATCCTTGAGTTCAGCTTGTCGGACCTTATTGTGGTTCGTGTATGCAACATCCGTCACTGATCGATAGCCAAGCGGGCTTCCTTTTGAGCCACAATGGCCCTTCTGGTTCCAGCCATAGGCTTCTAACGGAGCGGTCCATATCATGAGCCGAAGTGGGCTCCTGTTTGTGGCCTATTTGCTTCAAATGAAACAAAAAAGGGAATACGAAGAGCCATTGTTTTGCCTACATAAGCCGGACCTTCTTCCACTCTCCCCTTTCTTCTCCCCTTTGCAGTGGTCGCCTATTCTTTCAACTGAAACCCTAATTTTGACTTTTACAAAAAATCAAGAATTTTCTACGGTTAAAAGGTAACGGCGTGAGGCTCCTTTCCTATTTTGTCTGGTTTCTCTTTCGTTCCTCTTTATTCCCTTTGAATTTCCACTAATTCGGCGATGATGGCAACTACTTCGGGTTTAACTTCGGTGGTAATGGGTTCGATTGTACGAGTTCACGAATGGAGAGGAGAAATGATAAGGATGAAGGAGCAGGTTGGGTCGGTTCGTGAACGAGGTTATGGCTCGGCTCATGTAAACAGCGGGAGCAGAGGGGAAACAAAAGCGTGATTCTGGACAGTGGATCAGATCGTGGAACTGGGATCGTGTCATAGTGATGAGAATTAAGGTGGATCGTGGAGGTGCTTCACGATCCGCCTACATACTTCAAACTGAACTGTATCACGATCCCAAGATCCATCGGCTGACGAGATTAATGGGCGACCCGTTCGTCACGATCCGACATGAGCCCCGCGATCCGAGCAAATCGCGACCCGACCTCAAGATTTTAACGAACCAAATTTATCGACAATCCCAGGCACATTTTAACTTAAGCAATGTGTCGTAATCACCATATATTGGACAGCTAGGTTAGAGCCTTCAAGATAAGATTCCTGGACTGATCAGCAGCATTACTTAACAGCATACAACGACCAATATCCCACTTATTTAACTAACCTCATGTTTTTCTTTTATGTATGCAAAGGCACACACTTTCACTTACACACACGGGGAATGGGTAATTGTATTCTAACTTCTCACGTTTTCTCGCTAACACAGTTATGTCATATAAGCAGTCGACCGAAATGTCGGAGAGAGATACAGAATCAGAGTCGTCAAAGCATTATGATCCCGATGTGCTTCCACAGATTCAGATTGGGAAGATTCCGACTCCGATTATGATATCGACACCTGTAACAACCCTGAATTTTGGGGCCAATTTAATTATTTTTTACTTTAGAAATTTTAATGGATTTAGAATATTTAGAAATAAAATCTTAGATGTGTTAGTAGGAAAATATCATTTTGTTTGATTATGTTGTATTAACATGAAATGTCACCTTGCTTGATCATGTGGTATTAATATAAAAAAAATGTCATTATCATATGAAATGTCATATTAGTGTAAATGCCATTATAGTTAGAAAGGTATGTTAGTATAAAAATTCCATTTTAATTAGATAATGTTATATCAAAATAGAAATAACATAAATAGGAAATTATTTATAAATTTCATTTATGTGGCATTAACATTCATAGGAATTTTTTTACAAATAAATAGCCATTAATTTGTCATTTGAATTTGGTTAGGGTGATTTGCTGAATGATATCGTTGTATGATAGAAATAAAGGGTGTAATTTAATATTGGAAATAAACTACAATAGATTGCAATTAAAGTCCACTAAAGTGAATTAATAAGGTAACGGTAGAAGATTGATTACAATAGAATAATTGGTTTACTTATGCAACCATTTGCTTTTGTCCATATATATTAAACATATAACCATATTTGGATTGCTAATTATTTTTTTTAAATCGTGTAACTCATTGACTTAATTAAGTCAAACCAAATTTAGTGGAATAATATATATATATATATATATATACTTAATGAAATTTAATTACAATTGAAACCAAACACTATAAACCGGTGTAATAACTAACTTGAATTTTGGTATGTAAATTTGTTTTAAAAATATCGTAAATTATTTAAGCAGTCAAAACGATATATATATATAATTTAGCATTTTGAAATAAACTTATATGGTTAAGACGATGACTGCGAATTATGAATGTAACATGTGTAAATAAATACATGATTGGTCATATGGTAATTATGATGTTATATATTTTGAAATTTCAAATTCACAAACTTTGTCACAGTTAGCATTAAACTAGCATTAGTTATTTTAATTTTATCCTCTCTCTCTTTCATTGTTATCTATTTTTGAAATTTGAAAAATGTGTCATTATAGCGTGTCATAAAAGGGGATGTCAGGAAACATAAATGGGAAGTAAATAAGCCAGCCTTAGTCAGCAATTCATCTTTCTTTGTCACATATAACATACAAAATGTGAATGGGCGTTGAGGAATAAAAGAACAAATAGCAATGATATATATATATATATATATATATATATATATATATGCATATATACCTTAAAAATTTACAAAGCCAAAATCCTAATAGTAATATGACCAGCCGCCACCAATTCTTTGAACGACCATTGTATTCTCTCCTCCCCCCTCACTCTAATTTGATTCTTTCATCAATTCGAAGAATTTCCAAATGGAAAAAAAATCTTTAGCTAAGAGAGTTCTACAGTTTCAACGGTCACGATCTCCTCAGCCTCATGTGAGACGACCCGAAATCCAGTTCAGACGGAGACAAGGGTTATCTTTGGAATATAACACAGAAACAGATAATAGCAGAACAGAATTAAATAAATACACCAGATAATGAACAATAGAATATACTGGATAAAAGTAATCATCAGAGTTACACAGTATACAGGGTCTTACTTAGTACAAATACAGTTCAGCTATACATAAATGTCTACAGCGGAAATAAACAAAATATGTACAATAGGAGCTGAACAGCATAAAAAGAGATAAATGATAGAATCCATCTTCAGCTCCAGCTATCTAGAAAGAACCAGCTAAACCTGAATACAAGGCTGCCCATGAAGAAAAAGGGGCACCCGAGTTTGAGAGTGAAACAAACTACGAGTCAGTCATGGGACTGGTATGAGAAATCTATTCAACACATATATAATATGGCTAATCACAGGACCACGCCACTTTCGTGGAACGGGTTTTCTCCATTGGATTGCCAGTGCTTTAAAAACAAATCTTCCTTTTTAACATCGCTATGCTTTTTATAAAAATGAAGCCATTATAAGACTCAGTTCCCATCACACAATGCAACGCAAACCAGAGGATAGAGTTTTACCTTATAATGGCCAAAATATGATTGATACGAATAAAACAAAGGCATTTGATATTATTGCTAGTGTTTATATGTTTTGAAAACTGTTTCAAATCATAACTATCAATCATAGACGGCATTAATGCCCCATACCACTATGTCGCCATATATATAGGTATACAATCAAAACCGCACAGTCACGTATTTGGAAATTGGATTTCCGTCATGAACCAAGGCAAAAGATAGTCCTTACCGAATTCGAGACTGTCTAGCCCGAGTCTCAGGTACAGCCGCAACCATACCCTGGATCGTCAGGGCCGGTCCACACGAAGTGGATTATAATGCCTGAACAATGCGTTTCTCCACCCTTTGGGGTGTAAATGAGCCAACGAATGACTCCATCGGACCCGGATCGTCCGATCAAACCGAGGCGCCTCGCAACAGCAACAACCACATAGGTGAAAAGTATATAAATGTCAGGGCTGGTAGGTCATTGACACCACCCTAGCTAGAAAGAAAACGCACGTCCCCCCTGAGGTCCTGCTCCCGTTTCTGGTTCATACCGGGGTGTGAGGCTCGCGAATTCACGTTATACACAAAGCTACGCCACATAGGCGGTGCTTTGATCATCACCACAAGACTTTGCTTTTCAACAGAAGCCCTGATCACTGCATCTTAGCATGCCACACAGGCAATTCATGCCATGCGACTGATGTCCATCGATATACAACCTCTGAGCTCGTGCGTCTCAGAGAAGGGCGTTAAGCAAAAGAATAAATTCTCCGCCGCCAAACAGATGTATATTTAATAGAGATCAATCGACACAGAATAAAATCCAATGTCAGACACACAGTCCATTTACAAGTCCGTTCTGGGTCTGAACGAAACCGGAGGCACTAAATACCTCGCAAACCCATCGATTACCACGTACGTCTGGACGATCACCACTCATTATCCATATTTCGGGATGCCTCCCAATCAGGACCTCGGTTACCATCCAAACGAGGTGAAGATCTCCGGTCTTCGATCGTCGTCTTCATCTTCTAATTTCAATCGTCGGTCAATCATTTGAAATGAGAATTAACTCGGCCTTTTCAAATAATTCACGTATATTTACAATTTCAAATCAATTTATTTCAATGGTTAAGTTATTTGACAACACCAATCTTGTTCTTTAATGTAATTTTCACACCAAACACATTCAACCATCAAAAGCCACATAAATCGAGCAAATTCAGTTTATTTCCATTCCATATCGCTTATGATATTTTATAACTATTTATCGCTATTTTTATTTATTTTAAAATAGCTAATTTATTCAAAACGACGCATCGGGCCATAAAGCGGTCGTGGCGCTGTTTTTCTTCAGATTTGATTTACACATATCTGAAAATCTAAACGTTGGATCTTCACAAAATTTACATCATTAGAAAGGTCTTTTCAAAACGAATCCAACGGTTCCAGTTTCGGGAAAATCCGACGGTCGGATCTCCCGGTACAATCATTTGAAGTTTCGATTTCAAAATACGAACTGCAGCGTCGTTATTCGATTAAATATATAATTATATTTATATATATAAATATAGTCGCTTCTGGCGCTGTTTTTCTTCAGATTTGAAGTAAACATTCCAGACAATTCAACCGTTGGATTTTTACAAAGTTGGTGCCGTTGGGAAGATATTTCCAAGGCGAACCCGACGGTTGAGGTTTCGGGAAAATCCAATGGTCGGATTTCCCGTACTAGTTGTTTGAAAACACGGTTTCAAAACACGAACTGCATGACTACGTTTCGTTTTAATTTTATTTATATTTATATATTTATATAAATATAGTTCATTCAATGATTTCAATATCGTTTTCACTTCAAATATTTCACTAACGCCTTAAAATTTTGGAAAATTTCGCCATAACCTCCCCTGCACCGGGAGCATCGGGAAATCGCAAATAGCTTTCCTGGTCCTTCTAATCTCAAAAAGAAAAAGAAAAAGCCAAGCGGCTAGCCAACAGGCTCATAAAATCATCACCCAAACAAAACAGTAAATGTGTACCTATTTGTCGGGCACAAAATTTTATTCCTCTTCTCTAGCCCCTTTGCTATAACCTGTTCAATGAATATGCATGTACATATATATAGTTCTTATCATTTATCATTTTCTATTCAACTTCATATTTGATTTCTATTTGGTTTAAAAACACCATTCACTCTAAGGTTACATACATAGGTACAAATCATTTCATTAGCTAATTAATGAATATTTCAACTCATATATGTTTATTTGAACAAGTGGCTATTTTTAACACTTCACATTTCAACGATTCATGCATACAATAAAAATGTGATTTTTATTGTAAAACAACTCATTTCAAAACACTATTATTTTATATACTTCATATTGGTGATAAAAATAGGATTTTTCTTATAAAACAATTTCTTTCAAAACGAGATTATTTTACACAGTTCATATAGTCGATAAAAGGTGATTTTTTTATTATCAAACAATTTATTTCAAAATATGAATACCATTCAACACATGAATTTCAATTCAACGAATGAATATCGATTCAACACATGAAGGTTTTCTATAGTTTGTATATATATATATATATATATATATATATATAAATGTGATTTTTATATTTAAAACGCGAATACCATTCAACACATGAATTTCTAATCAACGAATGAATATCAATTCAACACATGAAGGTTTTCTATTCAATGAATAAATATGGTTTAAGCAGATGAAAATAATTCAAACACATGAATGTTTTTCAAAATTTCGGCAGCATAACGGCAGGGTTGTTAAAACCGGGACCGTCCCTAGTACGGCTCCTCGCTCTACCTTAAAACCTCGCGGTTTTTGACAATGGGGATCATGCATCTAGTTCGCACGCAGGCGGCATGTATATATTTATTTCATTTCCACAAACTAATCCTATGTTGTTTCAACCAAATATTTCTCAACCACAAACGGGTATTTTTCAACCTTAATCAATCAATATCAACCACAAACAATCCCAAACAATCATTCGCTATCAATCAATTTTCACAACAATTTCAATCAATAAATATCGTCCATGGTTTGTGGACGAGGGGCGTGTGTATATATATATATATATATATATATATATATATATATATATATATATAGCAATTCACTTTTATTTCAACATATATATATATATATATATATATATATAGCTAGAAAAAGAAATTGAAGAGTGAGAAATTCTCACCAATAGCTATCCAATACTACGACTCTTCCTTTATAGAAATCTTCGCCAATCTCGCCTTTTGTCGCTTTCGTTGCCCGTATTCTCTACATATGTAAAAATTGAATTTTTACTATGCTATTCAATATATAAAAATCGAATTTTTACTTTGTTATTCAATATATAAAAATCGAATTTTTACTTTGTTATTCAATATATAAAAATCGAATTTTTACTTTGTTATTCAATATATAAAAATCGAATATTTACTTTGCTATTCAATATATAAAAATCGAATTTTTACTTCGATGTTCAATATATAAAAATCATATCTTACATCTTCTACTTAATAAAAATTCCGTCTTTTCTATTTTAAAGATCTGATCTATTCTATTCTAAAAATCTGATCTTTTCTATCCAAGTTCAAATCCTTTTCTTTTTAAAGTTCAAATCTTTTTCTTTTTAAAGATCTTTATCGAATCAAAAGCTATTTCATAGTATGATTATTTTACAAGTAACATACATAAGTTAAAAATCACATTTTCTACTTTGAATAAATTAAAATAAATATCTAAATAAAATGTAATTAAAGACTTATAGTTTTTGATTGAAGAAGGGGGCGTTCTCATCGAGAGGAGGGAGGTCAGCGCATCTCAGCGGTCAGGGCTTCACTGTGGGACCCGAGAGGAAGGGAAGGCAGACGAAGGTGGCTCAGGGGGGGTGCGGTGGCTCAGGGAGGTGCGGCAGGGGTTTGAATTCGAAGAAGGGGGTCTTTGGGTTGCTGCACTTCGAATGGAGGAGGGGGTGCTGGTGAACGAGGGGTGGGGTGGCGCGAGATCAACGGCGGTGAACTCAGGGGGGCGCGAGGTCAACGATGGTGGCCGAGCGATTTCGTGTCGCGGTTCTTTTTTTTTCTGTTTAATGAAATCGGGGGGGGGGGGGGGGGGAGAAAGAGAAAAGGGAGGGAGATATTTTTTTATTATTTTATTTTATTAATTAATTTAATTGCATAAAGTTGACTTTTACCCACGACCTCAAAACGAGGCCCACCGCCTGTCGTCCATAGCGTTTTACCCCCATTCCGAACACAATGGGATATGTATCGCAAGCTGATTTGATCGTTACAATCAGTTTCCGTTGAATTTACATTTAAATCACTATATTGAATTTTAAACGTACATTTTAAATTACCGGGGGCACATACTAACTCTAAAAATTCTCGAAAAATATTTTCTAGCTTCGTATTGACGATACGGTCCTAACAAAACTAGTTTCGTCGAATTCTGAGACCCATTGAAAAATGGCCAATTTCCAGTCGATTAAAATCAACTAAAACTGGTCAAACGCGTTTTCCTTTGCCACGCTCACATATTGATTCGAAACATTATGAAATTTGAAACCTAGCAATAATTTGACATCACGGATCCAACAAAAGTGGTTTCGTCGAAATCCGAGGTCGTTTGCAAAATGTCCATTTTTAAGGGCCTGAATTCAATAGCGACTATTCAAAATTTTCAACTGGACATAACTTTTGATTCCCACTATCAAATTTCGATTTTTCAGATTCGTTAGAAAGGTATTCACTAACAGATTTAAATATTTTTGGTTTCACTAAAATCCGGATTGTTTTGCACCTGGTACAGTCCGACAAAGTTTGAATTCAATTTTTGAAACTGCCACGCCATTTCAGGCCTTGTTTATAATTATAATTAATTATATTCGTTTTCAATTGTCGATTCAAACTCAGTTTTCATCGCCATTATTTAAAATATTTATTTTAAATATTTAAAATCCAATATTTTAGCCAATTAAAAAATTTTAAATTGGTTCAGATTTTCTGGGTCGTTACAATCTCCCCCACTTAAAACTTTTCGTCCCCGAAAAGGAACAAAGTCGAAAGTGGTTTGATAAATCTACAATCACACAACACAACAACCAATCCAATTGTTTTTAACCTTCAAAAATATACTAATCAAATCCTATACCCTTTAAAAATCATTCAGACTATATAACTAAAAGTGCACATCTATGAAAAGAAAATAACAATAGAGTAGAGAATTGAATGGTAGTGCAAAGTAGGGCAAATGTACCTTGCACCGGAGTCAATCAGAGATATCTACTTGGCATCTAGGATAAGCTTTCTGAATGCTCTCCTCAGTTTCCCAAGTACAATCTCGCGGATCTCAACTCCATTGCACTTTGACTAAGCGAACCTTCTTGTTCCTCAGCTCTTTGGTTCCTTTGCCTATTATCTTTAGCGGCTCTCTCCTCACAGCTAATTCTGGGGTTATTTCAATGTCATGTTGAGCTGCTTCTTCCACGATCAAGTCTGGATCATGAACGTGCTTTCGAAGTTGAGATATGTGAAATACATCATGAATTTCAGGCAACCAATTAGGCAGTTTGACCCTATAAGCGAGCGTTCCGATCCGTTCCAGAATAGGAAACGGACCTATGAATTTGGGCGCTAACTTTCCAGTTTTACCGAACCGGATAACTCCTCTCATCGGCAATACTTTCAAATATACATAGTCGCCAACAGCAAAGGATATATCTCTTCTTCTTCTATCGGCATAGCTCTTTTGTCGGCTTTGAGCGGCGAGTAATCGCTTCTTAATAAAATCGACTTTGTCGGCAGCTTCTCGAATCATATCGGGACCCAACACAAGTCTATTTCCAGGCTCGACCCAACAAGCAGGAGATCGGCACGGTCTACCGTACAATGCTTCGAATGGCGACATTGTCAGACTCGCCTGGTAGCTGTTGTTATAAGAGAATTCAGCCAAATGCAGATGGTCTTCCCATGATCCACCGAAATCTAGAACACAAGCCCGCAATAGATCTTCTAAAATGCGATTCACCCTCTCAGTCTAACCGTCTGTCTGAGGATGATAAGCGGTGCTCAAGTTTAACTTTGTTCCCAGCTCGACTTGAAATGCTTCCCAGAATTTGCTAGTGAATATTGTATCTCTATCACTTACTATACTGAGCGGCACTCCATGCAGTCTAACTATTTCCCTGAAGTATATCTGCGCCAGACTCTGAGCAGTTCTGTTTGATCTGACAGGTATGAAATGGGCGGTCTTCGTGAAGCGATCTACGATCACCCAAATACTGTCATTTCCTTTTCTGGTTCTGGGCAAACCATCAATGAAATCCATAGAAATATGTTCCCACTTCCAGCCAGGAACTTCTAGCAGTTGTAATATTCCAGCAAATTTCTGTTGGTCACTCTTGACTAGCTGGCAAGTAGGGCATCGGCTAACATATATTGAAACGTCTCTCTTCATAGCCTTCCACCAGAATGTTCTTTTGAGATCGTTATACATTTTGGCCACGCCAGGATGGATACTCAGCTTGGACTTGTGACACTCGTCTAGCACTTCCTTTTTTAACTCTGGGATGTCAGGAACACAAATGCTTCCTTTCAACCTCAAGGTCTCGTCGTTATCTATTTGAAAACACGAGGGTTCGCCTTTCTGAATCCTTTTGATCATATCTTTAATAAAATTATCCTCCTTCTGAAGAATAGATATTTTGTCAATCAAGGATGTCGTGATAATAAAGCTGGCGATCATTACATTCTTTCGGCTCAGCGCATCGGCCACGACATTGGCTTTCCCGGGAGTATATATAATTTCAAAGTCATATGCTGCAAGAAACTCCAGCCAACGTTGCTGCCTCAAATTTAAGTCCTTCTGAGTGAACAGATACTTTAACGACTAGTGGTCCGTAAACAGTTCAAATCTCTCACCCAGAAGATAGTGCCTCCAGATTTTCAAAGCGAATACTATAGCCAATAACTCAAGATCGTGAGTTACATAGTTCTTCTCATGTGGCTTCAGTTGACGGCTAGCATAAGCAATTACTTGGCCTCTTTGCATTAACACTGCGCCAAGGCCTTCTCTAGAAGCATCAGTCCAGACTTTTAAATCTTGGTTGTCATCAATGATGGTTAACACTGGAGCTGTTGTTAGTGTTAACTTTAGCTCTTCGAAAGCTTCCTCACTTTCTGGAGTCCATTTGAACTTAGAATGCTTCTTTGTAAGCTTCGTTAAGTGACCAGATATTTTCGAAAATCCTTTAACGAACTTCCGATTATAGCTAGCCAATCCGAGAAAACTGCGGACTTCAGTGGGGGTACTAGGCTGTTTCCAGTTCTGAATAGCTGTGATTTTACTTGGATCCACAGCGATTCCTTCTTTCGATACAACATGGCCCAGAAATTTCACTTCATCCTGCCAGAATATACACTTGGAAAACTTTGCTTTCAATACATTTCTCCTGAGGATTTCTAACACTTGTTCCAAATGTTTTTCATGTTCGGCTTTCGATTTAGAGAAGATTAGAATATCATCAATAAAAACCAGAACAAATTTATTCAATACTCCTCTGAATACTCTATTCATTAGATCGACGAAATAGGCTGGAGCGTTACATAAGCCGAACGGCATTACTAACCACTCGTAGAATAAGTCGGGGCCTCTGAACGCGGTCATTGGAACACACTCTTCGGCAATTCGAAGTTGATGGAAGCCTGTAGCTAGGTCCATTCGTGAGATTACTTGTGCTCCATTTAATCGATCCAACAAATCATCAATCCGTGGCAATGGATACTTGTTCTTTATTGTCTGTTTGTTCAGATCACGATAATCCACACATAGACGTAGAGTACCGTCAGATTTTGGGACAAATACCACGGCTGCTCCCCAATCAGAGAAACTAGGCCTGATCAGACCTTTCCATACCAGCTGTCGTGTTTGATTGTCTAATTCCTCCTTCTCTTTCAAGGACATTCTTCAAATAGCGTGAACTACGGGCCTTGCATTCGGAATTAAAGCAATTTTGAAATCTATCTCCCTCTGCGGAGGTAAGCGAACAACTTCCTCGAACACATCCGCATAGTTCTTGACGACAGGAATGTCTTTAATGAGGTCAGGAATATTCTCCGTGACTTCAGGGATATCTTCTATTTGGGCTGGAGAAACATCTAAAGCTGCCCAGAAGTCTTTTCTATTAGTATTTTGACCTTCACAGGGAATGGTTATATAATCGCCTGATTTAATCTTCGCCTTTACGACTCTGTCGGCGCATTTGACTTCAGCTTCATATTTGGTCAACCAGTCTAACCCCAAGATAAGATCAAACTCTTTAAAATTCATGACGGCTGCGATGGTAGGAAACCAATAACGAGAGAAAGAAACCGGCACTCCACAAACCCAACTTAGATCAATGGAACCCCCAACTGGATTCTGGACAGTCATTGGTTCCTTGAGCTTTTTCAAATTCAAATCCATTTTCTTAGCTGCAACTTTTGCTATGAAACTTCGCGACGCGCCGGTGTCAAATAGTACTTTAACTGGGATGTCTTTGACAGTTAGCGTGCCTTTTAAAACATCTGGCATTTCTTGAATAGCTGAGGGCCCAGAAGTTTCTGCTACTTCATTTACCTGAGCTTCTTTGGTCGTTTTTAACAGCCGGCAATCTTGCTTTACATGACTAAACCGATGGCATTGATTACATCTTTTACTTTCCCGGAGCTTCTTTCCGGATTTAAACCGATCCTCCTTACGTTTCTTCGAGGATTTACACTTCCTGGTCAGATGCCCCTGTTTATTGCAGTTAGAGCACGTGGCAGTTGTTACGGGTTCCTTCTTAGATTTAGCCCTTTTTCTCTTGGCACTGGGCTTCTTACTGGCTTCAGGAATATCAGTTTCCGACTTTTCTTTGTCACTAGAACAGACTTCTTCTTCGTCGCGTAACATTCCTTTCTTATGGAGATCTTCATATTGATAAGCCATGTATATCATTTCAGAGAAAGGAAGCTTCACATTCCTCATTACACTATTCTGATATCTCCTTTGCAGGCCATGAATAAATCTCAGATTTTTCCTCTTTGGATCTTGAATCAGATGAGGAGCAAAGTGAGCAAGTTCGTTGAATTTCTTATGATATTCTGGGATGGTCATATCACCTTGTATTAGATAAGAAAATTCATCACGTAATCTCTCGGTTGCTTCGGGAGGAGTAAATCTTCCAAGGAAAATCTCTTTGAATCTACCCCAGGTGATATCACCTTCTGGATTATCTTTTATGATTGTTTCCCACCAGATTAAAGCTTCTTCTTTGAGCGCCCAAGATGCTAATAATCTTTTCTGGTCGTCCCTCAGTTGGAAACGCTCAAATATTCTTTCTGCAGAGCTCACCCAAGCTTGAGTTTGAATAATAGATTCATTGCCCGAGAATTGTGCTCCGCCCAGATTTCGATATCTCTTAAATAGAGCCTCTAGATCGGGTTCTGCATTTCTCCTGTTTCTGACACTCATTTTCTAGTACTTCTGCAAATAGTAGATCAAGTGTCAGGTCACAGAAAAGGTAGTTTAAAATATAGAAACACATACTTCAATGTAAATGTGTCTATCGAGGTGTAATTTCATTCTACTTTACTCATACTAGGATATTGCTGATCCTATCTGTATAGAGTTACCCGTCCTAGAACATTACTGGTTCTATTTCTGACGAGTTCGTTCAAATGTTATATCCCAGAACTAAGCTTAACCAAAGCTCTGATACCACGTTGAGACGACCCGAAATCCAGTTCAGACGGAGACAAGGGTTATCTTTGGAATATAACACAGAAACAGATAATAGCAGAACAGAATTAAATAAATACACCAGATAATGAATAATAGAATATACTGGATAAAAGTAATCATCAGAGTTACACAGTATACAGGGTCTTACTTAATACAAATACAGTTCAGCTATACATAAATGTCTACAGCGGAAATAAACAAAATATGTACAATAGGAGCTGAATAGCATAAAAAGAGATAAATGATAGAATCCATCTTCAGCTCCAGCTATCTAGAAAGAACCATCTAAACCTGAATACAAGGCTGCCCGTGAAGAAAAAGGGGCACCCGAGTTTGAGAGTGAAACAAACTACGAGTCAGTCATGGGACTGGTATGAGAAATCTATTCAACACATATATAATATGGCTAATCACAGGACCACGCCACTTTCGTGGAACGGGTTTTCTCCATTGGATTGCCAGTGCTTTAGAAACAAATCTTCCTTTTTAACATCGCTATGCTTTTTATAAAAATGAAGCCATTATAAGACTCAGTTCCCATCACACAATGCAACGCAAATCGGAGGATAGAGTTTTACCTTATAATGGCCAAAATATGATTGATACGAATAAAACAAAGGCATTTGATATTATTGCTAGTGTTTATATGTTTTGAAAACTGTTTCAAATCATAACTATCAATCATAGACGGCATTAATGCCCCATACCACTATGTCGCCATATATATAGGTATACAATCAAAACCGCACAGTCACGTATTTGGAAATTGGATTTCCGTCATGAACCAAGGCAAAAGATAGTCCTTACCGAATTCGAGACTGTCTAGCCCGAGTCTCAGGTACAGCCGCAACCATACCCTGGATCGTCAAGGCCGGTCCACACGAAGTGGATTATAATGCCTAAATAATGCGTTTCTCCACCCTTTGGGGTGTAAATGAGCCAACGAATGACTCCATCGGACCCGGATCGTCCGATCAAACCGAGGCGCCTCGCAACAACAACAACCACATAGGTGAAAAGTATATAAATGTCAGGGCTGGTAGGTCACTGACACCACCCTAGCTAGAAAGAAAACGCACGTCCCCACTGAGGTCCTGCTCCCGTTTCTGGTTCATACCGGGGTGTGAGGCTCGCGAATTCACGTTATACACAAAGCTACGCCACACAGGCGGTGCTTTGATCATCACCACAAGACTTTGCTTTTCAACAGAAGCCCTGATCACTACATCTTAGCATGCCACACAGGCAATTCACGCCATGCGACTGATGTCCATCAATATACAACCTCTGAGCTCGTGCGTCTCAAAGAAGGGCGTTAAGCAAAAGAATAAATTCTCCGCCGCCAAACAGATGTATATTTAATAGAGATCAATCGACACAGAATAAAATCCAATGTCAGACACACAGTCCATTTACAAGTCCGTTCTGGGTCTGAACGAAACCGGAGGCACTAAATACCTCGCAAACCCATCGATCACCCAGTACGTCTGGACGATCACCACTCATTATCCATATTTCGGGATGCCTCCCAATCAGGACCTCGGTTACCATCCAAACGAGGTGAAGATCTCCGGTCTTCGACCGTCGTCTTCATCTTCGAATTTCAATCGTCGGTCAATCATTTGAAATGAGAATTAACTCGGCCTTTTCAAATAATTCACGTATATTTACAATTTCAAATCAATTTATTTCAATGATTAAGTTATTTGACAACACCAATCCTATTCTTTAATGTAATTTTCACACCAAACACATTCAACCATCAAAAGCCACATAAATCGAGCAAATTCAGTTTATTTCCATTCCATATCGCTTATGATATTTTATAACTATTTATCGCTATGTTTATTTATTTTAAAATAGCTAATTTATTCAAAAGGACGCTTCGGGCCATAAAGCGGTCGTGGCGCTGTTTTTCTTCAGATTTGATTTACACATATCTGAAAATCTAACCGTTGGATCTTCACAAAATTTACATCATTAGAAAGGTCTTTTCAAAACGAATCCAACGGTTCCAGTTTCGGGAAAATCCAACGGTCGGATCTCCCGGTACAATCATTTGAAGTTTCGATTTCAAAATACGAACTGCAGCGTCGTTATTCGATTAAAAATATAATTATATTTATATATATAAATATAATCGCTTCTGGCGCTGTTTTTCTTCAGATTTGAAGTAAACATTCCAGACAATCCAACCGTTGGATTTTTACAAAGTTGGTGCCGTTGGGAAGATATTTCCAAGGCGAACCCGACGGTTGAGGTTTCGGGAAAATCCAATGGTCGGATTTCCCGTACTAGTTGTTTGAAAACACGGTTTCAAAACACGAACTGCACGACTACGTTTCGTTTTAATTTTATTTATATTTATATATTTATATAAATATAGTTCATTCAATGATTTCAATATCGTTTTCACTTCAAATATTTCACTAACGTCTTAAAATTTTGGAAAATTTCGCCATAACCTCCCCTGCACCGGGAGCATCGGGAAATCGCAAATAGCTTTCCCGGTCCTTCTAATCTCAAAAAGAAAAAAAAAAGCTAAGCGGCTAGCCAACAGGCTCATAAAATCATCACCCAAACAAAACAGTAAATGTGTACCTATTTGTCGGGCACAAAATTTTATTCCTCTTCTCTAGCCCCTTTGCTATAACCTGTTCAATTAATATGCATGTACATATATATAGTTCTTATCATTTATCATTTTCTATTCAACTTCATATTTGATTTCTATTTGGTTTAAAAACACCATTCACTCTAAGGTTACATACATAGGTACAAATCATTTCATTAGCTAATTAATGAATATTTCAACTCATATATGTTTATTTGAACAAGTGGCTATTTTTAACACTTCACATTTCAACGATTCATGCATACAATAAAAATGTGATTTTTATTGTAAAACAACTCATTTTAAAACACTATTATTTTATATACTTCATATTGGTGATAAAAATAGGATTTTTCTTATAAAACAATTTCTTTCAAAACGAGATTATTTTACACAGTTCATATAGTCGATAAAAGGTGTTTTTTTTATTATCAAACAATTTATTTCAAATATGAATACCATTCAACACATGAATTTCAATTCAACGAATGAATATCGATTCAACACATGAAGGTTTTCTATAGTTTGTATATATATATAAAAATGTGATTTTTATATTTAAAACGCGAATACCATTCAACACATGAATTTCTAATCAACGAATGAATATCAATTCAACACATGAAGGTTTTCTATTCAATGAATAAATATGGTTTAAGCAGATGAAAATAATTCAAACACATGAATGTTTTTCAAAATTTCGGCAGCATAATGGCAGGGTAGTTAAAACCAGGACCGTCCCTAGTATGGCTCCTCGCTCTACCTTAAAACCTCGCGGTTTTTGACAATTGGAATCATGCATCTAGTTCGCACGCAGGCGGCATGTATATATTTATTTCATTTCCACAAACTAATCCTATGTGGTTTCAACCAAATATTTCTCAACCACAAACGGGTATTTTTCAACCTCAA
Source organism: Allium sativum (assembly GCA_030737875.1). Classification (NCBI taxonomy): domain Eukaryota; kingdom Viridiplantae; phylum Streptophyta; class Magnoliopsida; order Asparagales; family Amaryllidaceae; genus Allium; species Allium sativum. The sequence goes on from CM060918.1 coordinate 80,450,422, forward strand.
TCAATCAATATCAACCACAAACAATCCCAAACAATCATTCGCTATCAATCAATTTTCACAACAATTTCAATCAATAAATATCGTCTATGGTTTGTGGACGAGGGGCGTGTATATATATATATATATATATATATATATATATATATATATATATATAGCAATTTACTTTTATTTCAACATATATATATATATATAGCTAGAAAAAGAAATTGAAGAGTGAGAAATTCTCACCAATAGCTATCCAATACTACGACTCTTCCTTTATAGAAATCTTCGCCAATCTCGCCTTTTGTCGCTTTCGTTGCCCGTATTCTCTACATATGTAAAAATTGAATTTTTACTATGCTATTCAATATATAAAAATCGAATTTTTACTTTGTTATTCAATATATAAAAATCGAATTTTTACTTTGTTATTCAATATATAAAATTCGAATTTTTACTTTGTTATTCAATATATAAAAATCGAATTTTTACTTTGCTATTCAATATATAAAAATCGAATTTTTACTTCGATGTTCAATATATAAAAATCATATCTTACATCTTCTACTTAATAAAAATTCCGTGTTTTCTATTTTAAAGATCTGATCTATTCTATTCTAAAAATCTGATCTTTTCTATCCAAGTTCAAATCTTTTTCTTTTTATAGATCTTTATCGAATCAAAAGCTATTTCATAGTAAGATTATTTTACAAGTAACATACATAAGTTAAAAATCACATTTTCTACTTTGAATAAATTAAAATAAATCTCTAAATAAAATGTAATGAAAGACTTACAGTTTTTGATTGAAGAAGGGGGCGTTCTCGTCGAGAGGAGGGAGGTCAGCGCATCTCAGCGGTCAGGGCTTCACTGTGGGACCCGAGAGGAAGGGAAGGCAGACGAAGGTGGCTCAGGGGGGGTGCGGTGGCTCAGGGAGGTGCGGCAGGGGTTTGAATTCGAAGAAGGGGGGTCTTTGGGTGCTGCGGTTCGAATGGAGGAGGGGGTGCTGGTGAACGAGGGGTGGGGTGGCGCGAGATCAACGGCGGTGAACTCCGGGGGGCGCGAGGTCAACGATGGTGGCCGAGCGATTTCGTGTCGCGGTTCTTTTTTTTTCTTTCTATTTAATGAAATCGGGGGGGGGGGGGGGGGGGGCAGAAAGAGAAAAGGGAGGGAGATATATTTTTTTATTTTTTTTATTTTATTAATTAATTTAATTGCATAAAGTTGACTTTTACCCACGACATCGAAACGAGGCCCATCGCCTGTCGTCCATAGCGTTTTACCCCCATTCCGAACACAATGGGATATGTATCGCAAGCTGATTTGATCGTTACAATCAGTTTCCGTTGAATTTACATTTAAATCACTATATTGAATTTTAAATGTACATTTTAAATTACCGAGGGCACATACTAACTCTAAAAATTCTCGAAAAATATTTTCTAGCTTCGTATTGACGATACGGTCCTAACAAAACTAGTTTCGTCGAATTTTGAGACCGTTTGAAAAATGGCCAATTTCCAGTCGATTAAAATCAACTTAAACTGGTCAAACGCGTTTTCCTTTGCCACGCTCACATATTGATTCGAAACATTATGAAATTTGAAACCTAGCAATAATTTGACATCATGGATACAACAAAAGTGGTTTCGTCGAAATCCGAGGTCGTTTGCAAAATGTCCATTTTTAAGGGCCTGAATTCCATAGCGACTATTCAGAATTTTCAACTGGACATTACTTTTGATTCCCGCTATCAAATTTCGATTTTTCAGATTCGTTAGAAAGGTATTCACTAAAAGATTTAAATATTTTTGGTTTCACTAAAATCCGGATTGTTTTGCACCCGGTACAGTCCGACAAAGTTTGAATTCAATTTTTGAAACTGCCACGCCATTTCAGGCCTTGTTTATAATTATAATTAATTATATTCGTTTTCAATTGTCGATTCAAACTCAGTTTTCATCGCCATTATTTAAAATATTTATTTTAAATATTTAAAATCCATTATTTTAGCCAATTAAAAAATTTTAAATTGGTTCAGATTTTCTGGGTCGTTACATCATGTTGGTGGCGCAAGTGAAGGAGGTTGGCTGCGACTTGGTGGTGCGTTCAAATCTGGCACCGGTCAATTCTGGTGATGTGCGTTTTGAAGAAGGAGCGGTTTACAGAAAGGATTAAGGGTAACGATTTAATTAGGATAATATAATTCAAATATGTAATTAAAGTATTGAATGATTAAAAGGCCATATCTTATCCAAATCAGAATGGAATTGAGCGATTTTCAAAGCGTTGAAATTGTGAAGAAAAGATCTACGAGATGGAGTTGAATAGATTTAAAACAGTGCATTTTGGAAATTCAGGAAATTTCAAATCTGAATTATTCGGTGAGAAATTTTATTCCTTTATTTATATATATATATAATTTGTTAATCATAATTTTAGTCTTACACATGCGTTGTAATAATTCGCTGAATGCTCGTGATTGGATGTAAAATTGTTGATGATGCTTGTTGATCTGTTAACTTGATGAAATATTTTTGTCATATTAGAATTGACAAAATAGTCATCTCATTTATGTTAAGTCAAAATTGACAAAATAAAACTTTCATTTTGTCTGTATGCGTTGTGTTGAAATCAACATTTTTGTTAATTAGATTATGATTAAACAAAGATTAACATTTTGTTAATTAGATTATAGTTGAATCAAAAAGTTACCTTTTTGTTCATTAAATTAGTTGAATTAGAAATATGTCAATTTGTTATTTTAAAATTGATGAAAACAAATATGTCACCTTTGTAACAAAATTTGTCGGAAACAAATATATCATTTTGTTGTGACGAAAATATTGAAAACAAAAATCATCATTTTTGTTATTTGGAATAGAATAAACAAAAGTGTCATTTTGTTAATTAGGTGAGTAGAAACAGAAGTTGGATTACTTTCATTTATTATATATTTACATGTTAGTAAACAAAAGTTGGATTAATTTCGTTTATTATAAATTTACGTGTTAGTAAACAAAAGTTGGTTTAATTTTAAGAAAAAGGAAAGTAAAGTTAGCATCATTTAATTTTGAGAAAAATGGAAGTAAAGTTAGCGTCATTTAATTTTGACAAAAATGGAAGTAAAGTTAGCGTCATCTAATTATAGGAAAAATGAAAATAAGAGTATTCACGAAAGGTGGAAATAATTACATTTTAGGGCCGTTATAAAATATAGAAAATAAAATTATTTTTAGCATTTGTGTTGAAACTTGAAAATAATTATATTAATAGCGTTAATGAAAAATATGAAATGTAATCATATTTTTTTACGGTATTAAGAAAAGTGAATTATTATCATATTTTTAACGTTATTAAGAAAAGTGAATTATTATCTTATTTTTTAGCGTGTATGTAGAAATATAAAAATAATCTTATTTTTTTAGATCTTAGTTAAAATATGTAAATAAACATATTTTTATTGCTTTAGTTAAAACATGAATATTATTTTATTTTTAACAAAAACATGAAAATATTTTTAGTGTTTGTGTAGTATTATGAAAATAAACTTGTTTTTAGCATTTACGTAGGGACATGAGGTAAAACCATATTTTAATGTCAAGTAAATGCATATGAATCATAATCATGTTTTAAATGTCATTATAATGCATATGAAATAGAACCACCCATTTGGAACCGATAAAGTCAAATATATGTGAGAACTCTATTCTCACTCAATTTTTACTTACGGTTGTTATTTATTTTCATAAATGTATGTCTATGGTGAATGTTTGTGAATTATTTCTATGGCATGCATGATATGTTTTGAATTGATGTTTGGATGTGATACAATGTTTGAATTTTGAAAACAGGTAGCATGCTAATTAATGTTAATTTATTATTATTTATGATAATTCAAATATGTTACACTGCCATATACAACTTGCCTGATTTGTTTATGTTGATTGGGCTGATATTTTCACACATCGCCCAAGTGCACAAATAATATATTATTATTTGGATTTTGTTTGAATGTCATTTGAATGTTGTGTGAATGTTAGCTGAATGTTATTGGAATGTTAATTTGGTGATAAAGGAATGTCTATCATTATTTCACAAATGCTATGTATGAATCCATTAATTAATGGTATTTGACTTGAGTCTCATTCCAATGCAGAATTTTTTAAAGTTATCAAGAATGGTGTGACGATCCCAAAACCCCGTGACATGGTGTTAAGGATAATCATTGGAATATAACACATTAATCATCATTAACATATCACAGATAATAGCATAAACACAAAATAGAATAATTTACACACATATGACAGTGGAATTATATAAATATCATCACATCAGAGAAGCACAGTACAGGATACAACTTAGTGCATAATGATACATAATCAGTCACCATTGCCTGAGGAGGAATCATACATAAGGAGTACACAAAATAAATATCAGTCTACATCGCCAATGGCGGAATCATAATATAGATACATCAATGGTGGAGAAAATCCAAGTCAGCACGGTGTAGTCAAGCCTCGCCATGAGCCAAAAGTGCGTCAGAAACCTGTAACTAGGCTACCCGTGTGAAAATGAGGGCACCCGAGTTTGCAAGGTGAAACAAACTACGAGTCAGTCATGGGACTAGTATGAGAAATCTACTTAACTTATTAACAACAATAATAAGGCAAATCAAAGGACCACGCCACTTTCGCGGAATGGGTTTACTCCAATGAGTGCTAGTGCATGAAATAAAGTAAATGATTAAATCATCGCAATGCTTTTTATAAAATGAAGCCATTATAAGACTCATGTCCCATCACACAATGCAACGCAAGCCGGAGGATAGAGTTTTTACCTTATAATGGCCAAAAATGCTTCATACGAATAAAACAAAAGTGTTTGATATTATTACTGGTGCATATATATTTCAAAAGCGATTTCAATCATAAATATCAATCCTAGGTGGCATAAATTACCCATACCACTATGTCGCCGTAATAGTAATACAATCACGTCCGCATATTTCGTATTGGAAATTGGGTTCCTTCATGAGTCGAGGCAAGGGGCAAGCTCCTCTCCGATTCGAGACACTCTAGCAAATGTCCCAGGACCCCACTATGATCCTTGGATCTTCAGGGCCGGTCCTCTCTTACTTTTGAGGATTAGTTATTCCTGAACACACGTTTCCCGGTCCTTACAGACCTATATCGAGGCGCCTCGCATTCCAACAACCACACAGGTGAAAAGTATATATAATGTCAGGGCTGGTAAGTCACTAGCACCACCTTAGCTAGAAAGAAATGACGTGCTCTCCCTGCAGTCACTCTCCCGTTTTTGACTCATACCGAGGTGTGAGGCTCGCGAATTCACGTTATACACAAAGCTACGTCACACAGACCATGCTTTGATCATCAACCACAAGACTTTGCTTTGCAACAGAAACCTTGATCATATGCCACTTAGGCGTGCCACACAGGCAATCCACTCCATGCGACTGATTTCTATCAATACATAACCTCTGAGCTCGTACGTCTCAGAGAAGGGCATTAAGCAAGAGAATAAATTCTCCGCCGCCAAACAGATATATATTTAACAGAGATCAATCACCAGAGAACAAAATCCAATGTCAGACACACAGTCCATTTACAAGTCCGTTCTAGGTCTGAACGAAACCGGAGGCACCAATTCCTCGCATATCCGTACAATCAACAGTATGTTTGGATGGCTACTATTTCAGTTCCTTCATGGTAGCTACTCCAATCACGAGCATCAGTAGCGCCCATCCATCCAATGTGAAGATCGTTGGTCTTCAACCGTCTTCGACTCTTCGACTTCTCAACGTCGATCGATTAATTAAAATTAGATGAAATCATCCTTTTCAAATAATCCATTTATATTTAGATTTTCAAATCAATTCATCACATGGTTGGACTATTCATCATTCACATTTCAGTTCTTTAGTTATAATTCTCATGTTAAATACATTCAACCATCACATATCAAGCAAACATAATGAAATTGGTTTATTTCCACTCTATATCGTCTATAGTATTTTATAACGATATATCGCCATTTTTATTTAATTTAAAACGGCCATATTTAATTAAACGACGTTTCAGGTCGTGCCGATGCACTGGCGCTGTTTTTCACTAATTTTGTTTTACACATATCTGAAAATCTAACCGTTGGATCTTCACAAATTTGATATTATTAGGAAGGTCATTTCAAAACGAATCCAACGGTTTTAGTTTTGGGAAAATCCGACGGTCGGATCTTCCACACTAGTCATTTGAAGTTACGATTTCAATTTACGAACTGCAGCGTCGTTATTAGATTTAATTTAATTATATATATATATATAATCGTTTCTGGCGTTGTTTTTCTTCAGATTTGAATTAAACATTCCAGACAATCCAACCGTCGGATCTTCACATAGTTGGTGCCGTTAGAAAGATATTTCCAAGACGAACCCAACGGTTGCGGTTTCGGGAAAATCCAATGGTCGGATTTCCCACACTAGTCGTTTGAAATCACGGTTTCAAAACACGAACTGCACGGCCACATTTCGTTTAAATTTTATTTATATTTATATATTTATATAAATATAGTTCATTCAAAAATTCCTATATCGTTTTCACTTCAATTATTTCACTAACGCCTTTAAATTTTAGAAAATTTCGCCATAACCTCCTTTGTACGGGAGGGGCTGGGAAAATTCCCAAATAGCCACATGGGCGTCTCATGTCAAAAAGAAAAAGGAAAAGCCAAGCGGCTAGCCAACAGTCTCATAAAATCATCACCCAAACAAAACAGTAAATGTGTACCTATTTGTCGGGCACAAAATTTTATTCCTCTTCTCTAGCCCCTTTGCTATAACCTATTCAATAAATATGCATGTACATATATACAATTTTTATTACTTATCATTTTCCATTCAACTTCATATTTGATTTACTTTGGTTTAAAAACACCATTCATTCTAATGTTGCATGCATAGGCTAAAATCACATCATTAGCTAATTAATGTATATTTCAACTCATGCATATTTATTTTGGCGAACAATTGGCTATTTTTAACACTTCACATTTCAAAAATGATAATTTTGGCGAACTAAAATACATTTCAACACATGACTATTTTCTTTAGTTCCTATGCATGTTAAAAATAATATTTCATTCACAAATATTTATTTCAACGTCCACATATCTTTAGCATATCACATATATGATAAAAAATGATATTTTTATCATTTAAAATATTTATTCGATAAATGGGTGTTTTCAACACTTCATAGTTTCAACAAAAATGTAATTTTTATTGTTCGATCTTTTTATTCAACACATGAACTTTTCCACTACACACACTTCTCAACACATGAGCATTTCCACACATGGATATTTTATTTATGTTGTTCATTTTAGAAAGATGGAATTTTTATTGTTGAAACTATTTATATATAAGGCGAATTTTTCATACTTCATATATATTATAAAAATGTGATTTTTATTTTTTAAACACTTCATTCATTCACAAATGAATTTAATTTTCACACATCACTTTTCAACACATGAACATTTCCACACATGGATATAGTTTCAGCATATGGCTTTAATTTCAACGCATGAAGATAATTTCAACATATGAAAATAATTCTAACACATAAAGATTATTCAAAATTTCGGCAGCATAACGGCAGGGTAGTTAAAACCGGCACCGTCCCTAGTACGGCTCCTCGCTCTACCTTAAAACCTCGCGGTTTTTGACAATGGGGATTCATGCATCTAATTCGCACGCAGGCGGCATGTTTATTTTTATTTCCACAAATATTTCCAATTCATTTCAATCACCAATGGGTATTTTTCAACCACAACCAAACAATATCAACCACAAACAATTATTCAACCATTCGTATTTTTCATCCAACATTTCACACCAATTCACAACAATAAATATCGTCCATGGTTTGTGGACGAGGGGAGTATATATATATATATATATATATATATATATATATATATTATTGCTATATTTCACTTGCATTTCAACACATATATCAATTATTCTATGCATGAATAATTCATACTTCGCTTATATAGCTTACACCATGCATGTACATGAGGTATACAACACGTGTGTAATTTATATTTCGCTTATATAATTTATACACGGCATTTTCCATTCAAATTCATTTAATTTAGATTTCTCACATTGGTTTGCAGAGTGCTAAAAATCGTAGATGACTCAGAAAAATCCGCAGCTTCTTCTATGTGGTAGAGAGCTTCCTTGCGGTCCGAATGTTTCATATTTCATCGAATTTCATCAACACACTAAAAAGATATGATTTTTCAAAGTGCAGACATAAAAAAGGACCCACCTTTCTATTTGGTTCGAAACTAGGTTTGAGGTTTTCGCGAAATCCGTGACACGTGGGGACGATCGGGGGTGCTGATATGGAAGAGGGAGGAGAGGGGAGTCGGTCGGTGGCGGTTTGGTGCAGCTCGGTGGTCGGTGGCGTCGTCGGCGGCGCTAGGAAGAGTTGGACTTTGGGCGCTCGATTCAGGCGGAGGAGGCGTCGAGGGAGGAGGTGCTGGGGTCGGATTTGAAGAGGAGGCGGAGCTGCGTCGAGGGGTGGTGGTGGCGCAGGTGGAAATCGCCTGTGGCGGCGGCGATTTGAGGGAGAAGCGGGGATCGGGCTTTCGCCGTTGAAGTCGAGGGTTACGGCGGTTTTTTTTATATATTTATGAAAGAAAAATTTTGATTGGCCAATATATATTATATTTTTAAATAGTGTTTTCTCCAACGAACTCCTTTTCAAGTCCAACAACTGTCGTTCCTAGCTAAATACCCCCATCTCGGACACAATGGGATATGTTTCGTTGGCCAATTCGACTGTTACAGTCAGTTATTTTTCAAATTAAAGTATAAAACATTTAATTTTTAACTTTGAACGTACATTTCAATTTGCCAGGGCCACAAACTAATTCGAAAAATTCCAGAAAAATAAATCTAGCTATGTTTTGATGCTACGGTCCCAACAAAACTAGTTTCGCCGAATTCTGAGATCGTTTGAAAAATGGCCATTTTCTGGTCGATCCAGTTTAACAGAAATTGACCAAACACATTTTCTTTTGCCACGCTTACATACTAGCTTCAAAAATTATGAAATTTGAAACCTAGCAATAATTTGACATCCCGGACCCAACAAAAGTGGTTTCGTCGAAATCCGAGGTCGTTTGCAAAATATCAATTTTCCAGGGCTATATATTCTATATAGCGACCTTTCTGAAAATTCATTCGGCCATAACTTTTGATTCCCATAATGAAACTTCGATTGTTCAGATTCGTTAGAAAGGTATTGATAAACAGATTTAAATATTTTTGGTTTCGCTAAAATCCGTTATATTTTCCACCCTGCACAGTCAGCCAAAGTTTGAATTCAAATTTTCAAACTGACTCACTATTTCTAATTCACTATTTTATTGAAATATTCTATTTCAATTGTTCAAATTCCTTTGAAATCACCAATTTAAATTTTTTAAATTGGCTCATATTTTCCGGGTTATTATAATCTCCCCCACTTAAAACTTTTCGTCCTCGAAAATGAAACAACGGTAAAGTAGGAAACAAAATGTAAATGCAAAGTATTGTAAAGGTACCTTGCATCGGAGTTAGTCAGAGATGTCCACTCTGCATTTGGGGTAAGCTTGCTTAATGCTTTCCTCAGTCTCCCAAGTACAGTCTCTAGGATCACTGCTCCACTGCACTTTAACTAAATGAAACTTTTTACTTCTTAGTTCTCTAGTTTCTTTGCCAACAATCTTTAATGGCTCTCTTCTGAGTGCTAATTCTGGAGTTATGTCTATATCCTGTTGCGCTGCTTCTTCTATAACAAGATCCGGATCATGCACATGTATTCTAAGTTGAGATACGTGAAACACATCGTGCACGTTAGAGAACCAATCTGGTAATTGAACCCTATAAGCAAGAGTTCCAATTCGTTCAAGTATAGGAAAAGGACCAATAAATCTTGGTGCCAACTTCCCAGTTTTGCCAAATCTGATTACTCCTCTCATCGGAGAAACTTTCAAATAAATATGATCACCAACAGCAATTGTCAAATCTCTTCTTCTAGAATCTGCATAACTTTTCTGTCGGCTTTGTGCGGTTCTCAATCGCTTTTTGATGAAGTCGACTTTATCAGATGCTTCTCTAATCATATTGGGTCCTAACACAAGTCTATTGCCAGGTTCTACCCAACATGCTGGAGATCTGCACGGTCTGCCATATAATGCTTCAAATGGCGACATTCCCAAACTTGCTTGATAGCTATTGTTATATGAGAATTCTGCCAAATGCAAGTGATCTTCCCATGACCCACCAAAATCAATTATACAAGCCCGCAATAAATCTTCTAGAATTCTATTCACCCGCTCAGTTTGGCCATCTGTTTGAGGGTGATAAGCGGTGCTCATATTCAGTTTCGTTCCTAATTCTATCTGGAAAGCCTCCCAGAATTTGCTAGCAAATATCGGGTCTCTATCACTGACTATGCGGATGGGAATTCCATCCAGCTTAACAATTTCTTTGAAATATGTATGTGCTAGACTTTGAGCAGTTCTATTGGATCTGACAGGTATAAAATGGGCAGTCTTCGTGAAGCGATCTACGATTACCCAAATGCTGTCATTACCTTTCCTGGTTCACGGCAAGTCATCTATGAAATCCATGGAAATCTGTTCCCATTTCCAACCTGGGACTTCCAACGGTTGCAACAGTCCAGCTAGCTTATGTTGGTCGCTCTTGACCAATTAACAAGTAGGGCATCTGCTAACATACAAAGAAATATCCCTTTTCATTGCCTTCCACCAGAAAGTGCATTTGATATCGTTGTACATTTTACTCACCCCAGGATGAATGCAAAATTTGGATTTATGGCATTCATCTAGCACCTCTCTTTTGAGCTCAGGAATGTCGGGAACACATATTCTTCTATTCAGCCTCAGAACTCCCTCACTATCCACTTGGAAACTGGAGCCTTCGCCCCTTTGAATCCTTCTTATCATCTCTTTCACAAAATTGTCACTTTTCTGAAGAACAGATATTTTATCAATCAATCCTGGCGTAATTATAAGATTGGCAACGATTGCGGCTTTCCTACTAAGCGCATCTGCTACTACGTTAGCCTTCCCCGGCGTATACAGGATATCAAGATCATACGCTGCAAGAAATTCTAGCCAACGTTGCTGTCTCAAATTCAGATATTTCTGGGTGTATAAATACTTCAATGATTGACGATCTGTATACAGTATAAATTTCTCGCCCAATAAATAATGCCTCCAGATTTTCAAAGCAAAAAACGATGGCTAGCAACTCAAGATCATGAGTTACATAATTCTTCTCATGTGGTTTTAGTTGGCGGCTTGCAAAAGCGGCTACTTGGCCTCTTTGCATTAACACTGCACCAAGACCTCTAATAGAAGCATCCGTCCAAACCGTTAAATCCTGATTGCCATCAATAATGGTTAACACTGGAGCAGTTGTCAGTTTCGATTTCAATTCCTGGAAAGCTTCTTCACAGTCAGAAGTCCACTTAAATTTCTCATGTTTCTTCGTGAGCTTCGTTAACGGAACGGATATCTTCGAAAAATCCTTAATGAACTTTCGATAATAACTAGCCAACCCCATAAAACTTCTAACCTCTGTGGGAGTAGTGTGTTGTTTCCAGTCTTGAATCGCTGTTATTTTGCTTGGGTCAACAGAAATCCCTTTCTCTGACATGACATGGTTAAGAAATTTGACTTCATCTTGCCAGAAGACACATTTAGAGAATTTGGCTTTGAAGACGTTCTTTCTTAGAATCTCCAATACTTGTTCTAAGTGTTTTTCATGCTCGGGTTTTGATTTGGAGTAGATTAAAATATCATCGATGAAGACGAGGACAAATTTATTCAGAACTCCCCTGAACACTCTATTCATTAGATCGACAAAGTATGCTGGAGCATTGCACAGGCCGAACGGCATTACTAACCATTCATAAAATATGTCTGGACCTCTGAAAGCTGTCAAAGGAACACACTCCTCTGCTATTCTCAATTGATGAAAACCTGTAGCTAGGTCCATTCGGGAAAATACTTTCGCCCCATTCAATTTGTCTAGCAAATCATCGATGCGGGGTAATGGATACTTATTTTTGAGCGTCTGTTTGTTGAGGTCTCGGTAATCAACGCATAATCGAAGAGTACCATCTGACTTTGGGACAAACACAACAGCTGCACACTAATTAGAAAAGCTAGGTCTGATTAGACCCTTCCACAACAGTTGACGAGTTTGATCGCCTAATTCTTCTTTTTCCTTCGGAGTCATTCTGCGAATTGGATGTACCACTGGTCTGGCATTGGGAATTAGATCGATTCGGAATTCTATTTCTCTTTGCGGAGGTAAGTTTTCAACTTCTTCAAACACATCCGCATAGTTTCTGACCATAGGAATCTTTTCTATGGAAGTGGGGATAAGTTCTAGTGCCGACCAAAATTGTTCTCTATTTGGATTCGAACCATGACATGGTACCGTAATATATCCAAGCTTCGTTCGAATTTTAACGATTCTTTCCGCACACTTCACTTCAGCTTCATACTTCGTTAACCAATCTAGCCCGAGAATGATATCGAATTCAGGAAAATCCATGATGATCAAATTGAAAGAAAATTTGTAGGAAGAATAAGAGATTGGCACTTTACAACATGAACTGAGAGTAATAGGACCCCCTATCGGGTTATGAACTTCCACCGATTCTTTAAGCTTTCTCTGTTTTAACTTTAATTTGTGCACTGTGTTATTAGTAATAAAACTACGTGACGCACCCGTGTCAAACAATACAGAAACAGGAATATTTTTAATTGTAAGGGTACCTCCCAACACATCGGGTTTACCTGCTCCGTCGGAAGCAGATGGCGGGCTCGACCCGTCATACACGTGAGCTACTGTGCCCTTCTTCAGCAAAGGACAGTCTTTGACTAGATGATCGGTCTTGCGGCAATTAAAGCAGGAGCGAGGGTTCTGAGAACCCTGGCTTGAACCTTGTGAATTTGTTTTCTGCCTCTTCGGGGCTGTGCACACATTAGAATAGTGCCCCACTTTGCCACAGTTAAAGCAGCTTCCTCTTGGCGGCTTGCCAGTCTGAGGTTTGGAAGTTGCTGCTTGGCTTGACTCAGCTTGATTCGCAGCAGGCTTGCGTTTGTTCCCTGCTTGGCTTCTAGCGCGATCCTGCTCCAGATGCCTATGGTCTAGGTCTTCGTAGTTGCATGTCATTTCCACCAGTTCGTTAAATTCCAGCTTGACATGGGCCATGGCTCTATCATGATACTGTCGCCTTAGCCCAAGGACAAACCTCTTATTTTTGGACTTTGCAGTGGCGACGAGCTCCGGAGCATAGGGTGACAACAGTGTAAATTTATTCAGATAATCCTGCACGGAAAGATCCCCCTGAAGGAGGTTGGAGAAGTGATCGTGCATTCTTTCCAGTGCTTGTTCCGGGACATATTTCTCCTTGAAGAGTTCTCTGAATCCATCCCACGTTCTTCCAGCTTCTCTATTCCCGGCGGTGAGAGATTCCCACCATAGTTCAGCTTGTTCCTGCATAAGCCAGGCGCCCATAATAGCTTTATCTTGGTCTCCAAGCCTTAGGCCTTCAAGAATTTTCTCGCATGTTTTGAGCCATGCAAGGGCCTCTATTACTGTGCCAGTTCCCAAGAAGGTCTTGCCTCCTAAGTTTTTATATCTCTTAGCTACACGGTCCTGCTCAAAGTATTGAGCGGCCGGAGGTTGTATCAAAGGTCCTTCTTGAACTGGGGCTTCTCCCCGTCCTCGGCCGGCACGGCCTCCTCTAGCGGCGGCTGCTCTGGTTGCCATTTTTCAAATTCAGTATAAGCAAGAAAAGAGTCAGCTAACAGAAATGATAGTTTATTGCATAGTTAAGAAGAAAATTTACGGAAAGATAACGATGGACTGATCAAATTGTTTTTGCTATTCTGCTGGGCTCATTCTAGGACTTTACTAGTCCTATCTCTAATGAGCGACTCGCCTTAGAATACTACTGATTCTATTTTGACGAAGTGTTTAATGTGTTAGACTCCAGAACTAAGGTTAACGAAAGCTCTGATACCAGCTGTGACGATCCTAAAACCCTGTGACATGGTGTTAAGGATAATCATTGGAATATAACACATTAATCATCATTAGCAGATCACAGATAATAGCATAAACAGAAAATAGAATAATTTACACACATATGACAGCGGAATCATATAGATATCATCACATCAGAGAAGCACAGTACAGGAAACAACTTAGTGCATAATGATACATAATCAGTCACCATCGCCTAAGGCGGAATCATACATAAGGAGTACACAAAATAAATATCAGTCTACATCGCCAATGGCGGAATCATAATATAGATACATCAATGGCGGAGAAAATCCAAGTCAGCACGGTGTAGTCAAGCCTTGCCATGAGCCAAAAGTGCGTCAGAAACCTGTAACTAGGCTGCCCATGTGAAAATGAGGGCACCCGAGTTTGCAAGGTGAAACGAACTACGAGTCATTCATGGGACTGGTATGAGAAATGTGACGGCCGAGAATTTCGCTCGATCCGAATCAGTCGTTAAACCGATTTAGACCATTCGAAACCCCTGATCGTTGAGAACAGGACAAAATAGAACGCAGACGAAAGAACATTTCATTGCTATTACAACAATTCCATCAGATTACAAGAATATACAGAATATAAAAGAATAAATTACATTTGATAAATATCAGGGATTACAATAAATTACATAGCAGCGGAAAATAATACAAAGCACAACTGAAGGTGATATACGGATACAGAGCTTTCCGGATATCATTCCAGCTGTAAACCAGGATCCTGTGAATATAAATCTGCAAAACCAAAACTACTAGCTACCCGTGCGGAAAATAGGGGCACCCAGAGTTTAGGTTAAAACAATAAACTCTAGGTCAGTCATGTGACTGGTGTGAGAACTAAAACAGTTATTTAAAGCTTTACTTTAAAAGAGAGTAATTCAACGGACCACGGCGTATAACACGGAACGGGTTTCCTCCCAAGAATACCAGTGCATAGAATAAACAGCGCAATGCTTTTTCGAAAAATGAAGCTATTATAAGACCCAGGTCCCATCACACAATGCAACGCAAGCCGGAGGATAGGGTTTTCCCTTATAATAGCCAAACATGCTTGGTACGTTTAAAACAAATCATTTGATACTATAATAAGTGTATAGTGTCAAAACATTTCAATCATAAATATAAATCATAGACGGCATGGGTACCATATATCATGTCGCCATACTAGTTCTACAATTAAAACCGCAATATCACGTATTGGAAATTGGATTTCCGTCATGAGTCGAGGCAAGGGGCAAGCTCCTCTTAGCGTTCGAGACACTCTAGCAAATGCCTCAGGGTTACGCACTCTGGGCAACCCCTGGATGCTTCAGGGCCGGTCCTCACTTACGTTAGACGATTGGAAATTCCTGAACACACGTTTCCCGGTCCTTACAGACCTATAATCGAGGCGCCTCGCATTCCAACAACCACATAGGTGAAAAGTATATAAATGTCAGGGCTGGCAAGTCACTGACACCACCAAAGCTAGAAAGAAACGTCGTGCTCTCCCTGCAGTCCGTATCCCGTTTTTGACTCATACTGAGGTGTGAGGCTCGCGAATTCACGTTATACACAAAGCTGCCACGTAGGTCGTGCATTGATCATCAACCACAAGACTCTGCTTTTCAACAAAAGCCTTGATCATTGCATCTTAGCATGCCACACAGGCAATTCATGCCATGCAACTGATGTCCATCGATATACAACCTCTAAGCTCGTACGTCTCAGAGAAGGGCGTTAAGCAAAAGAATAAATTCTTCGCCGCCAAACAGATGTATATTTAATAGAAATCAATCAACACAGAATAAAATCCAATGTCAGACACACAATCCATTTACAAGTCCGTTCTGGGTCTGAACGAAACCGGAGGCACTTTCCTCGCATATCCATCCATCTCCAAGTACGTCTGGACGACCACCAACAATTTCCATCCTCTTGGGTGTACAGCCCAATCAGGATCGTCAGTAATTATCCAAACGATGTGAAGACTTCCGGTCTTCAACCACCGTCTTCATCTTCGACATATCGTCGAATCGGTTATTCAGAATGGGTGTAAACCCGGACTTTCCGAACAACCCGCGTATATTAAAAACAAATGTTACACAAAACTCAACATACGCCTCATTCCAATTCTGAATATTCTATTTTTTAAATATTCACATCTTTTGGGAAAGGTTCCCATTAATTTTATCCAAGATAAATTCTTTAAAATTTATCCTTTAATCTTCCTTTGGATGACATTTCAAACCAAATTATGGTTTTCTGAACTAGTCGAGATTAGCGAACCACACCGAAGTAATTATTTATTTTATTTCCCAATCCCAACTTATTCATCCCATGAAGCAAAACTGGTAATACTCCATATCTAATACCTCAGTGTTTTCGGTAAAATTAATTACCATTTCACGTTCAAATCTAATTAAAGATTTAACTATCGCTTTGGAGCAAAACTGGCGATACTCCATTCTCGCTCATTTCTAAATTTGATAATTTAGATTATAGATTCACATTTCAATCTAATTGCAGATTCGTTAAAACTCCTTTTACTGGGTTAAAGAACTAGTGTTATTTAAAACACAGTTCACGACAAACCCAAATCACATTCTATTTATCATCGGGTTAAAGAACTAGGTGTTATTTAAAACACAGTTCACGACAAACCCAAATCACATTCTATTTATCATCAGGTTAAAGAACTAGGTGTTATTTAAAACACAGTTCACGATAAACCCATTTCGAATCCAATCAAATATATTAGAAATTCCGATTATTTAAAACCCCTTTTTAAATCTAATTTATTTATTTAAAAATAATTGGGTTTTAAATTTAGTTCAAACAAGTTCATTTCGATAAAAATCTATTTTTATCTTTTCAAATATGGAGTTTTTCATCCCAATTTTTCCCAAATCATTTCTTATGATTTTACACAAATTATTACTATTTTTAATAATTTTATCAAGGCCCGTACAGTCGATTTCCATCAATGGCCATCGAACTGCACTTATAGCGACCTTTTTCAAATTTGATTTGGACATATCTCCAAATCCAACCGTTAGATTTTGAATTTCAAATATTCTTTAGAAAGCTCTTTTCGATACGAACCCAACGGTTCTGGTTTTAGGAGAATCCGACGGTTGGATCTCCCGTAATGTCCGTTTGAAATAAATGGTCGAAATTCACGAACTGCCGCGGCGCGGCGCGTTCTATTCAGGCCATTATATAATATATATAATATATATACTATATATATCATCGACTTCTATTTTAAAACGAATTATATAAATAGTTTAAATTCGTTTCAAAAACAATTTCAACTTCCATTTCATTTCAAATCAAAATTGAATTCTTCTTTATAAATTCGTTTTAAAATTCATTTCTATTCAATTCAAACTTCAATTCAATTTGAATTCATTTCAATTCGCTTTCAATTCAATTTGAATTCGTTTTCAATTCGCTTTCAATTCAATTTGAATTCGTTTTCAATTCAATTCATTTCGAAATCGTTTTCTATTCGATTCAATTCAAATTGGTTTTCTATTCGATTCAATTCAAATTGGTTTTCTATTCGATTCAAATTCGTTATATATTCAATTGAAATCAAATTCGTTTTCTATTCAAATCAAATTCGTTATATATTCAATTGAAATCAAATTCATTATATATTCAATTGAAATCAAATTCGTTATATATTCAATCAAATTCGAAATCGTTTTCTATTCAATTCATTTCGAAATGAATAAAATCGATATAAATATCGTTCACGTCAAAATGGCGTCAATCTAATCAACACGGCTTAATGTATTTCTATTTTCAAATATTCTATTTCAAATATTTCCTATTATCAAAATATTTGTTATTATCAAAATATTTCGTTCAACACATGACTAATCACAACGGATGAGTACTGTCAACACATGAACCTTTACTTTATATTGATAAAGATGTAAATTTTATTATTAAAATATTTCGTTCAACACATGACTAACCTCAACGGATGAGTACAGTCAACACATGAACCTTTACTTTATATATTCTTTATTTTCTAAATTGGAATGAGGCCCAATCAATCACCATATAAAATTAATTATATGGATTTTCATACAACACATGTATATAATAGCATCGAAAAATAATCAACCATCAACCAAAGTGCACTACACTGTATAACCATCAAACATAGATATCTAATGCTTATAACAGCATGTCAATCAATCGATCGACATATTTAATCAATCAGGATGAGTGAACTTCAAATTTCATCCCAACACCCGTGTGGGGTTTCAAACAATCAAACACAGATTTTATTTGTGCAGTTGGGCGATGTGTAAAATTTATCGTCCCAATCAATGTCATTCAAATAGGTGTACATAAACAAACCGTCCGGTTTGTAAATGAATATTTTATTTTATTCACATTCACGTTAAAAATTATATTTTTAACGATAAAACATTTTATTTCAACATATGAGTTTCTATTCAATTCATTTATTCAATAAAATGATATTTTTATTTTTCTAACATATTTTAGAAAATTTCGGCGGCATAACGGCATGATACTAGAAACGGGACGAGGCCTAGCCTTATCCCCGGTCTAGTGAAGGCCCACGCCATTCACAAATCAATCCAATCAATTTCATTTCACCAAACAATCAATTCAAATCTAATCATCTGGCTAATTTATGCAACCAAACAAACAAGTCCATGGTTTGTGGACGATTGTGTCGGGTGCTACTAAGCACCGTCTGCATCCTAGTATATATATAACTAGAAAAGAAATTGAAAGGTGAGAAATTCTCACTAATAGCTATCCAATCATCTTGAATCTTCTTTTGTAGAAATCTTCATTGTTCTCGCCTTTTCGTCATCTTCGTTGCTGTAGCCACTACATATATAAAAATCGAATTTTTACTCTGTTATTCAATATATAAAAATCGAATTTTTACCTTGTTATTCAATATATAAGAATTATATTTTCACAACGATGTTATATAGATAAAAATTATATTTTCATCACGCTATTTTTCATATAAAGATTTCGCCTTTTTACATATAAAGATCTCGCCTTTTTTAAAAAATATAGTCTTCCCTTTATAAAAATATAGTCTTCGCCTTTATAAAAATATAGAGATTTCAACTTTTTAATTATCTATATAATATAAAAATCATATTTTTACATCATCTATATAGTAAAGATTATATTTTTAATACTTTAAAAATATAAAAATCATAATTTTAATACTTTAAAAATATAAAAATCTTATTTTTGATCCACTTCATATATAAAAGTTATATCTTTAACCTTTTTATAAATTAAAAACTGAATTTTAAAAATAAAAATCTCCTCTTCCTTGTAAATAAAAATCGAAACTTTCATTAATAAAAATCCGACCTTTCATAAATAAAATCCTTATCTTTTCATTAGTAAAAATTCAATCTTTCTCCTTATTTAAAAATCAAATCTTTTCTAATTTAAAAAAAAACAAATCTTTACATTTACTTTTAAAAATCCTAACTTTACAGTTTTAAAAATAATATCTATACAGGAAAGGATTTAAATAAACTAAAAATCAGAATAAAATAAAAATAAAAAGGGTCAAGAACTTACAGTGGGGGGGGGGGGGGGTGTGCTGCGTCGGCGCAGGATGGAGGGGGGGTCTTCTCGCGATCGACTTCGAGGAGGGGGGTGCAAACTCGCGAAGGCAGGGGGTGGTGCGGTGCGGGTCGCGGCTGCGCGATGGGGGTTTAGGGTTGCGGTTGGAGGGGGAAACGAAGGGGAGGAGGGGGCTCGATGAAGGGGGCGGCGGCACTCAAGGAGGAGGAGTGGCGGCTGCTCCGCCCCGTCCTTCTTCTTCTTCTTCTTCTTTTCTTTTTTTTTAATTTTGAAAAATGAATTGAAATTGTCGGGGGGGGGGGGCTGGGTAGTTAAGGGAAGAAAGGGTTTTTTATTTTATTTTTATTATTTAATTATTTTATTTTCTAAAAAGTTGACTTTTACATACGACCTCTAAACGAGGCCCACCGCCTGTCGTCCATAGCGTTTCACCCCCATTCCGAACACAATGGGACATGTTTCGTAGGTTGATTCGATCGGTTGAATCAGTTTCCGTTGAATTTACATTTAAATCACTATATTGAATTTTAAACGTACATTTCAAATTACCGGGGTCACATACTGTCTCTAAAAATTCCAGAAAAATATTTTCTAGTTTCGTATTGACGATACGGTCCTAACAAAACTAATTTCGTCGAATTCTGAGACCGTTTGCAAAATGGCCAATTTCCAGTCGATTAAAATCACTGAAACTGGTCAAACGCGTTTTCCTTTGCCACGCTCACATATTGATTCGAAAAATTATGACATTTGGAATCTAGCAATAATTTGACACTGCGGATCCAACAAAAGTGGTTTCGTCGAAATCCGAGGTCATTTGCAAAATGTCTATTTTTAAGGGCCTGAATTCCATAGCGACTATTCAGAATTTTCAACTGGACATATCTTTTGATTCCCGCTATGAAATTTTGATTTTTCTGATTCGTTGGAAAGATATCATCAATTAGATCTTAATGTTTTTGGTTTCACTAAAATCCGGATGGTTTTGCACCCGGTACATTCAATTGAAGTTTGAAATCGAATTATCGAACTACCGCGTTATTTTCAATTCTATTTATAATTATATACAAATATTTATATTCCAACGATGGCGTATATAATATATACGTTCTAAATATATTCAAAATAAATTTTTGGTCGATTTTATTTAAAATATTCTATTTTAAATATTCAAAATTCGCTAAAATTGCCAAAATAAAAATTTTAAACTGGCCCAGATTTTCCGGGTTATTACAATCTCCCCCACTTAAAACTTTTCATCCCCGAAAAGGAACAAAGTTGAAAGTGGTTTGATTAATCAACTCCACGTTCGATCTTGCTTCCGTTCTCCAACTTTTCAGTTTCTGAGAATTTTCAAATTTTCAAAAATTTGGCTAACACCCTAAATTTTCGAAAAATTTCGCCATAACCTCCCCTGCACCGGGAGCCATGGGAAAATCCCGAAATTGCCATATAGGCCTTCTGATCTCAAAAAGAAAAATAAAAAGCCAAGCGGCTAGCCAATAGGCTCATAAAATCATCATCACCCAAACAAAACAGTAAATTGTATAAACATGTACCTATTTGTCGGGAAAACAAATTTTATTCTTCGGCTCTAGCCTCCTTGCTATGACCTGTACAATGTAAGTATATGTATATGCAAGCAAATGCGATCAATTTTCAATACAGTTCAATATTTGATTCAATTAGGCTAAATGGTTCAAAATTATCAAACAAATAAACAAACAACACAAACATCAATCAATTAGTGGATTAGAGTTTCAAATTCATAAATTTGATATATATACAAAAATCATGTTTTTGATGCCAATTCACAACAATGTGTTCTAGCTATATATATAAGTTTTGGTTCTCACACCAGTCTAATGGAAATATATAGATATCACACCTTCGTCACTCGAATATAAATTCTGACGATGAGTACTCAACCATCAGAATCATCTTCGAGCCACTAGAGTATGATTCCATATCTATTTAGTATATTAAAACTTTGAATATACGTTCATGACGCGTATATGCAAAATCTTTATATAGTGGATTGTCCATATTCAAAATAAATAAATATTCAAATACCTATAAAATGGTTTAAATTTCAAAATAAAATTGTTTCATTTGAAAAATATACTCTTCACACTCGTTCTAGGATACTACTGATCCTATCTCTAACGAGTCATTCTAATTGGATATTACTAATCCAATATCTGATGAATTCTTTCGTATGGTTCTAATGTGTCTTGTTCTCGAGCTCTGTAAACCAAAGCTCTGATACCAAATGTGACGGCCGAGAATTTCGCTCGATCCGAATCAGTCGTTAAACCGATTTAGACCGTTCGAAACCCCTGATCGTTGAGAACAGGACAAAATAGAACGCAGACGGAAGAACATTTCATTGCTATTACAACAATTCCATCAGATTACAAGAATATACAGAGTATAAAAGAATAAATTACATTTGATAAATATCAGGGATTACAATAAATTACATAGCAGCGGAAAATAATACAAAGCACAACTGAAGGTGATATACGGATACAGAGCTTTCCGGATACCATTCCAGCTGTAAACCAGGATCCTGTGAATATAAATCTGCAAAACAAAAACTACTAGCTGCCCGTGCGAAAAATAGGGGCACCCAGAGTTTAGGTTAAAACAATAAACTCCAGGTCAGTCATGTGACTGGTGTGAGAACTAAAACAGTTATTTAAAGCTTTACTTTAAAAGAGAGTAATTCAAGGGACCACGCCGTATAACACGGAACGGGTTTCCTCCCAAGAATACCAGTGCATAGAATAAACAATGCAATGCTTTTTCGAAAAATGAAGCTATTATAAGACCCAGGTCCCATCACACAATGCAACGCAAGCCGAAGGATAGGGTTTTCCCTTATAATAGCCAAACATGCTTGGTACGTTTAAAACAAATCATTTGATACTATAATAAGTGTATAGTGTCAAAACATTTCAATCATAAATATAAATCATAGACGACATGGGTACCGTATATCATGTCGCCATACTAGTTCTACAATTAAAACCGCAATATCACGTATTGGAAATTGGATTTCCGTCATGAGTCGAGGCAAGGGGCAAGCTCCTCTCCGCGTTCGAGACACTCTAGCAAATGCCTCAGGGTTACGCACTCTGGGCAACCCCTGGATGCTTCAGGGCCGGTCCTCACTTACGTTAGAGGATTGGAAATTCCTGAACACACGTTTCTCGGTCCTTACAGACCTATAATCGAGGCGCCTCGCATTCCAACAACCACATAGGTGAAAAGTATATAAATGTCAGGGCTGGTAAGTCACTGACACCACCAAAGCTAGAAAGAAACGTCGTGCTCTCCCTGCAGTCCGTATCCCGTTTTTGACTCATACCGAGGTGTGAGGCTCGCGAATTCACGTTATACACAAAGCTGCCACGTAGGTCGTGCTTTGATCATCAACCACAAGACTCTGCTTTTCAACAAAAGCCTTGATCATTGCATCTTAGCGTGCCACACAGGCAATTCATGCCATGCGACTGATGTCCATCGATATACAAACTCTAAGCTCGTACGTCTCAGAGAAGGGCGTTAAGCAAAAGAATAAATTCTTTGCCACCAAACAGATGTATATTTAATAGAAATCAATCAACACAGAATAAAATCCAATGTCAGACACACTATCCATTTACAAGTCCGTTCTGGGTCTGAACGAAACCGGAGGCACTTTCCTCGCATATCCATCCATCTCCAAGTACGTCTGGACGACCACCAACAATTTCCATCCTCTTGGGTGTACAGCCCAATCAGGATCGTCAGTAATTATCCAAACGATGTGAAGACTTCCGGTCTTCAACCACCGTCTTCATCTTCAACATATCGTCGAATCGGTTATTCAGAATGGGTGTAAACCCGGACTTTCCGTACAACCCGCGTATATTAAAAACAAATGTTACACAAAACTCAACATACGCCTCATTCCAATTCTGAATATTCTATTTTTTAAATATTCACATCTTTTGGGAAAGGTTCCCATTAATTTTATCCAAGATAAATTCTTTAAAATTTATCCTTTAATCTTCCTTTGGATGACATTTCAAACCAAATTATGGTTTTCTGAACTAGTCGAGATTAGCGAACCACACCGAAGTAATTATTTATTTTATTTCCCAATCCCAACCTATTCATCCCATGAAGCAAAACTGGTAATACTCCATATCTAATACCTCAGTGTTGTCGGTAAAATTAATTACCATTTCACGTTCAAATCTAATTAAAGATTTAACTATCGCTTTGGAGCAAAACTGGTGATACTCCATTCTCGCTCATTTCTAAATTTGATAATTTAGATTATAGATTCACATTTCAATCTAATTGCAGATTCTTTAAAACTCCTTTTACTGGGTTAAAGAACTAGTGTTATTTAAAACACAGTTCACGACAAACCCAAATCACATTCTATTTATCATCGGGTTAAAGAACTAGGTGTTATTTAAAACACAGTTCACGACAAACCCAAATCACATTCTATTTATCATCAGGTTAAAGAACTAGGTGTTATTTAAAACACAGTTCACGATAAACCCATTTCGAATCCAATCAAATATATTAGAAATTCCGATTATTTAAAACCCCTTTTTAAATCTAATTTATTTATTTAAAAATAATTGGGTTTTAAATTTAGTTCAAACAAGTTCATTTCGATAAAAATCTATTTTTATCTTTTCAAATATGGAGTTTTTCATCCCAATTTTTCCCAAATCATTTCTTATGATTTTACACAAATCATTACTATTTTTAATAATTTTATCAAGGCCCGTACAGTCGATTTCTATCAATGGCCATCGAACTGCACTTATAACGACCTTTTTCAAATTTGATTTGGACGTATCTCCAAATCCAACCGTTAGATTTTGAATTTCAAATATTCTTTAGAAAGCTCTTTTCGATACGAACCCAACGGTTCCGGTTTTAGGAGAATCCGACGGTCGGATCTCCCGTAATGTCCGTTTGAAATAAATGGTCGAAATTCACGAACTGCCGCGGCGCGGCGCGTTCTATTCAGGCCATTATATAATATATATAATATATATACTATATATTTCGTCGACTTCTATTTTAAAACGAATTATATAAAGAGTTTAAATTCGTTTCAAAAACAATTTCAACTTCCATTTCATTTCAAATCAAAATTGAATTCTTCTTTATAAATTCGTTTTAAAATTCATTTCTATTCAATTCAAACTTCAATTCAATTTGAATTCATTTCAATTCGCTTTCAATTCAATTTGAATTCGTTTTCAATTCAATTTGAATTCGTTTTCAATTCAATTCATTTCGAAATCGTTTTCTATTCGATTCAATTCAAATTGGTTTTCTATTTGATTCAAATTCGTTATATATTCAATTGAAATCAAATTCGTTTTCTATTCAAATCAAATTCGTTATATATTCAATTGAAATCAAATTCGTTATATATTCAATTGAAATCAAATTCGTTATATATTCAATCAAATTTGAAATCGTTTTCTATTCAATTCATTTCGAAATGAATAAAATCGATATAAATATCGTTCACGTCAAAATGGCGTCAATCTAATCAACACGGCTTAATGTATTTCTATTTTCAAATATTCTATTTCAAATATTTCCTATTATCAAAATATTTGTTATTATCAAAATATTTCGTTCAACACATGACTAATCTCAACGGATGAGTACTGTCAACACATGAACCTTTACTTTATATTGATAAAGATGTAAGTTTTATTATTAAAATATTTCGTTCAACACATGACTAACCTCAACGGATGAGTACAGTCAACACATGAACCTTTACTTTATATATTCTTTATTTTCTAAATTGGAATGAGGCCCAATCAATCACCATATAAAATTAATTATATGGATTTTCATACAACACATGTATATAATAGCATCGAAAAATAATCAACCATCAACCAAAGTGCACTACACTGTATAAGCATCAAACATAGATATCTAATGCTTATAACAGCCTGTCAATCAATCGATCGACATATTTAATCAATCAGGATGAGTGAACTTAAAATTTCATCCCAACATCCGTGTGGGGTTTCAAACAGTCAAACACAGATTTTATTTGTGCAGTTGGGCGATGTGTAAAATTTATCGTCCCAATCAATGTCATTCAAATAGGTGTACATAAACAAACCGTTCGGTTTGTAAATGAATATTTTATTCACATTCACGTTAAAAATTATATTTTTAACGATAAAACATTTTATTTCAACATATGAGTTTCTATTCAATTCATTTATTCAATAAAATGATATTTTTATTTTTCTAACATATTTTAGAAAATTTCGGAGGCATAACGGCACGATACTAGAAACGGGACGAGGCCTAGCCTTATCCCCGGTCTAGTGAAGGCCCACGCCATTCACAAATCAATCCAATCAATTTGATTTCACCAAACAATCAATTCAAATCTAATCATCTGGCTAATTTATGCAACCAAACAAACAAGTCCATGGTCTGTGGACGATTGTGTCGGGTGCTACTAAGCACCGTATGCATCCTAGTATATATATAACTAGAAAAGAAATTGAAAGGTGAGAAATTCTCACTAATAGCTATCAAATCATCTTGACTCTTCTTTTGTAGAAATCTTCATCGTTCTCGCCTTTTCGTCATCTTCGTTGCTGTAGCCACTACATATATAAAAATCAAATTTTTACTCTGTTATTCAATATATAAAAATCGAATTTTTACTCTGTTATTCAATATATAAAAATCGAATTTTTACCTTGTTATTCAATATATAAGAATTATATTTTCACAACGATGTTATATAGATAAAACTTATATTTTCATCACGCTATTTTTCATATAAAGATTTCGCCTTTTTACATATAAAGATCTCGCCTTTTTTAAAAAATTTAGTCTTCCCTTTATAAAAATATAGTCTTCACCTTTATAAAAATATAGAGATTTCAACTTTTTAATTATCTATATAATATAAAAATCATATTTTTACATCATCTATATAGTAAAGATTATATTTTTAATACTTTAAAAATATAAAAATCATAATTTTAATACTTTAAAAATATAAAAATCATATTTTTGATCCACTTCATATATAAAAGTTATATCTTTAACCTTTTTATAAATTAAAAACTGAATTTTAAAAATAAAAATCTCCTCTTCCTTATAAATAAAAATCGAAACTTTCACTAATAAAAATCCAACCTTTCATAAATAAAATCCTTATCTTTTCATTAGAAAAAATTCAATCTTTCTCCTTATTTAAAAATCAAATCTTTTCTAATTTAAAAAAAACAAATCTTTACATTTACTTTTAAAAATCCTAACTTTACAGTTTTAAAAATAATATCTTTACAGGAAAGGATTTAAATAAACTAAATAAACTAAAAATCAGAATAAAATAAAAATAAAAAGGGTCAAGAACTTACAGCGGGGGGGGGGGGGGGAGGGGGTGTGCTGCGTCGGCGCAGGATGGAGGGGGGGTCTTCTCGCGACCGACTTCGAGGAGGGGGGGTGCGAACTCGCGAAGGCAGGGGGTGGTGCGGTGCGGGTCGCGGCTGCACGATGGGGGTTTAGGGTTGCGGTTGGAGGGGGAAACGAAGGGGAGGAGGGGGCTCGATGAAGAGGGCGGCGGCACTCAAGGAGGAGGAGCGGCGGCTGCTCCGCCCCGTCCTTCTTTTTTTTTTTTTTTGATTTTGAAAAATGAATTGAAATTGTCGGGGGGGGGGGGGCCTGGGTAGTTAAGGGAAGAAAGGATTTTTTGTTTTATTTTTATTATTTAATTATTTTATTTTCTAAAAAGTTGACTTTTACATACGACCTCTAAACGAGGCCCACCGCCTGTCGTCCATAGCGTTTCACCCCCATTCCGAACACAATGGGACATGTTTTGTAGGTTGATTCGATCGTTTGAATCATTTTCCGTTGAATTTACATTTAAATCACTATACTGAATTTTAAACGTACATTTCAAATTATCGGGGTCACATACTGTCTCTAAAAATTCCAGAAAAATATTTTCTAGCTTTGTATTGACGATACGGTCCTAACAAAACTAATTTCGTCGAATTCTGAGACCGTTTGCAAAATGGCCAATTTCCAGTCGATTAAAATCACTAAAACTGGTCAAACGCGTTTTCCTTTGCCACGCTCACATATTGATTCGAAAAATTATGAAATTTGGAATCTAGTAATAATTTGACACTGCGGATCCAACAAAAGTGGTATCGTCGAAATCCGAGGTCATTTGCAAAATGACTATTTTTAAGGGCCTGAATTCCATAGCGACTATTCAGAATTTTCAACTGGACATATCTTTTGATTCCCTCTATGAAATTTTGATTTTTCTGATTCGTTGAAAAGATATCATCAATTAGATCTTAATATTTTTGGTTTCACTAAAATCCGGATGGTTTTGCACCCGGTACATTCAATTGAAGTTTGAAATTGAATTATCGAACTACCACATTATTTTCAATTCTATTTATAATTATATATAAATATTTATATTCTAACGACGGCGTATATAATATATACGTTCTAAATATATTCAAAATAAATTTCTGGTCGATTTTATTTAAAATATTCTATTTTAAATATTCAAAATTCGCTAAAATTGCCAAAATAAAAATTTTAAACGGGCCCAGATTTTCCGGGTTATTACAAGAAATCTACTTAACTTATTAACAACAATAATAAGGCAAATCCAAGGACCACGCCACTTTCGTGGAACGGGTTTACTCCAATGAGTGCTAGTGCATGAAATAAAGTAAATGATTAAATCATCGCAATGCTTTTTATAAAATGAAGCCATTATAAGACTCAGGTCCCATCATACAATGCAACGTAAGCCGGAGGATAGAGTTTTTACCTTATAATGGCCAAAAATGCTTCATACGAATAAAACAAAAGTGTTTGATATTATTACTGGTGCATATATATTTCAATAGCGATTTCAATCATAAATATCAATCCTAGGCGACATAAATGACCCATACCACTATGTCGTCGTACTAGTAATACAATAACGTCCGCATATTTCGTATTGGAAATTGGGTTCCTTCATGAGTCGAGGCAAGGGGCAAGCTCCTCTCCGATTCGAGACACTCTAGCAAATGTCCCAGGACCCCACTATGATCCTTGGATCTTCAGGGTCGGTCCTCTCTTACTTTTGAGGATTAGTTATTCCTGAACACATGTATCCCGGTCGTTACAGACCTATATCGAGGCGCCTCGCATTCCAACAACCACACAGGTGAAAAGTATATGTAATGTCAGGGTTGGTAGGTCACTGACACCACCTTAGCTAGAAAGAAACGTCGTGCTCTCCCTGCAGTCGCTCTCCCGTTTTTGACTCATACCGAGGTGTGAGGCTCGCGAATTCACGTTATACACAAAGCTACGTCACACAGACCATGCTTTGATCATCAACCACAAGACTTTGCTTTGCAACAGAAGCCTTGATCACATGCCACTTAGGCGTGCCACACAGGCAATCCACTCCATGCGACTGATTTCTATCAATACATAACCTCTGAGCTCGTACGTCTCAAAGAAGGGCGTTAAGAAAGAGAATAAATTCTCTGCCGCCAAACAGATATATATTTAACAGAGATCAATCAGCACAGAACAAAATCCAATGTCAGACACACAGTCCATTTACAAGTCCGTTCTGGGTCTGAACGAAACCGGAGCCACCAATTCCTCGCATATCCGTACAATCAACAGTATGTTTGGACGGCTACTATTTCAGTTCCTTCATGGTAGCTACTCCAATCACGAGCATCAGTAGCGCCCATCCATCCAATGTGAAGATCGTCGGTCTTCAACCGTCTTCGACTCTTTGACTTCTCAACGTCGATCGATTATTTGAAATGAGAAGAACTCGTCCTTTTCAAATAATCCATTTATATTTAGATTTTCAAATCAATTCATCACATGGTTGGACTATTCAACATTCACATTTCAGTTCTTTAGTTATAATTCTCATGTTAAATACATTCAACCATCACATATCAAGCAAACACAATGAAATTGGTTTATTTCCAATATATATCGTCTATAGTATTTTATAACGATATATCGCCGTTTTTATTTAATTTAAAACGGCCATATTTAATTAAACGACGTTCCAGGTCGTGCCGATGCACTGACGCTGTTTTTCACTAATTTTGTTTTACATATATCTGAAAATCTAACCGTTGGATCTTCACAAATTTGATATCATTAGGAAGGTCATTTCAAAATGAATCCAACGGTTTCAGTTTTGGGAAAATCCGACGGTCGGATCTTCCACACAAGTCATTTGAAGTTACGATTTCAATTTACGAACTGCAACGTCGTTATTCGATTTAATTTAATTATATTTATATATATATATAAATATAATCGTTTCTGGCGTTATTTTTCTTCAGATTTGAATTAAACATTCCAGAAAATCCAACCGTCGGATCTTCACAAAGTTGGTGCCGTTGGAAAGATATTTCCAAGGCGAACCCAACTGTTGCGGTTTCGGGAAAATCCAATGGTCGGATTTCCCGCACTAGTCGTTTGAAATCACGGTTTCAAAACACGAACTGCACGGCCACGTTTCGTTTAAATTTTATTTATATTTATATATTTATATAAATATAGTTCATTCAAAAATTCCTATATCGTTTTCACTTCAATTATTTCACTAACGCCTTTAAATTTCGGAAAATTTCGCCATAACCTTCTTTGTACGGGAGGGGCTGGGAAAATTCCCAAATAGCCACACGGGCGTCTCATGTCAAAAAGAAAAAGAAAAAGCCAAGCGGCTAGCCAACAGGCTCATAAAATCATCACTCAAACAAAACAGTAAATGTGTACCTATTTGTCGGGCACAAAATTTTATTCCTCTTCTCTAACCCCTTTGCTATAACCTATTTAATAAATATGCATGTACATATATACAATTTTTATTACTTATCATTTTCCATTCAACTTCATATTTGATTTACTTTTGTTTAAAAACACCATTCATTCTAATATTGCATGCATAGGCTAAAATCACATCATTAGCTAATTAATGTATATTTCAACTCATGCATATTTATTTGAACAAGTGGCTATTTTTAACACTTCACATTTCAAAGATGATAATTTTGGTGAACTAAAATACATTTCAACACATGACTATTTTCTTTAGTTCCTATGCATGTTAAAAATAATATTTCATTCACAAATATTTATTTCAACGTCCGCATATCTTTAGCATATCACATATATGATAAAAATGATATTTTTATCATTTAAAATATTTATTCGACAAATGGATGTTTTCAACACTTCATAGTTTCAATAAAAATGTAATTTTTATTGTTCGATCTTTTTATTCAATACATGAACTTTTCCACTACACACACTTCTCAACACATGAGCATTTCCACACATGGATATTTTATTTATGTTGTTCATATTAGAAAGATGGAATTTTTATTGTTGAAACTATTTATATATAAGGCGAATTTTTCATACTTCATATATATTATAAAAATGTGATTTTTATTGTTTAAACACTTCATTCATTCACAAATGAATTTAATTTTCACACATCACTTTTCAACACATGAACATTTCCACACATGGATATAGTTTCAGCATATGGCTTTAATTTCAACGCATGAAGATAATTTCAACATATGAAAATAATTCTAACACATAAAGATTATTCAAAATTTCAGCAGCATAACGGCAGGGTAGTTAAAACCGGCACCGTCCCTAGTACGGCTCCTCGCTCTACCTTAAAACCTCGCGGTTTTTGACAATGGAGATTCATGCATCTAATTCGCACGCAGGCGGCATGTTTATTTTTATTTCCACAAATATTTACAATTCATTTCAATCACTAATGGGTATTTTTCAACCACAACCAAACAATATCAACCACAAACAATTATTCAACCATTCGTATTTTTCATCCAATATTTCACACCAATTCACAACAATAAATATCGTCCATGGTTTGTGGATGAGGGGAGTATGTATATATATATATATATATATATATATATATATATATATATATATTATTGCTATATTTCACTTGCATTTCAACACATATATCAATTATTCTATGCATGTATAATTCATACTTCGCTTATATAGCTTACACCACGCATGTACATGAGGTATACAACACGTGTGTAATTTATATTTCGCTTCTATAATTTATACACGACATTTTCCATTCAAATTCATTTAATTTAGATTTCTCACATTGGTTTGCGGAGTGCTAAAAATCGTAGATGACTCAGAAAAATCCGCGGCTTCTTCAATATGGTAGAGAGCTTCCTTGCGGTCCCGATGTTTCCTGTTTCATCGAATTTAATCAACACACTAAAAAGATATGATTTTTCAAAGTGCAGACATCAAAAAGGACTCACCTTTCTATTTGTTTCGAAACTAGGTTTGAGGTTTTCGTGAAATCCGTGACACGTGGGGACGATCGGGGGTGCTGACGTGGAAGAGGGAGGAGAGGGGAGTCAGTCGGTGGCGGTTTGGTGCAGCTCGGTGGTCGGTGGCGTCGTCGGCGGTGCTGGGAAGAGTTGGACTTCGGGCGCTCGATTCAGGCGGAGAAGGCGTCGAGGGAGGAGGTGCTGGGGTCAGATTTGAAGAGGAGGCGGAGCTGCGTCGAGGGGTGATGGTGGCGCAGGTGGAAATCGCCTGTGGCGGCGGCGATTTGAGGGAGAAGAGGGAATCGGGTTTTCGACGTTGAAGTCGAGGGTTACGGGGTTTTTTTTATTTTTATTTTTATTTATGAAAGAAAAATTCTGATTAGGCGATATATATATTATATTTTTAAATAGTGTTTTCTCCAATGAACTCCTTTTCAAGTCCAACGATTGTCGTCCTTAGCTAAATACCCCCATCCCGGACACAATGGGATATGTTTCGTTGGCCAATTCGACTGTTACAGTCAGTTATTTTTCAAATTAAAGTATAAAACATTTAATTTTTAACTTTGAACGTACATTTCAATTTGCCAGGGCCACAAACTGATTCGAAAAATTCCAGAAAAATAAATCTAGCTATGTATTGATGCTACGGTCCCAACAAAACTAGTTTCGCTGAATTCTGAGAACGTTTGAAAAATGGCCATTTTCTGGTCGATCCAGTTTAACAAAAATTGACCAAACACATTTTCTTTTGCCATGCTTACATACTAGCTTCAAAAATTATGAAATTTGAAACTTAGCAATAATTTGACATCCCGGACCCAACAAAAGTGGTTTCGTCGAATTCCGAGGTCATTTGCAAAATATCAATTTTCCAGGGCTATATATTCTATATAGCGACCATTCTAAAAATTCATTCGGCCATAACTTTTGATTCCCGTTATGAAACTTCGATTTTTCAGATTCGTTAGAAAGGTATTGATAAACAGATTTAAATATTTTTGGTTTCGCTAAAATCCGTTATATTTTCCACTCTGCACAGTCAGTCAAAGTTTGAATTCAAATTTTCAAACTGACTCACTATTTCTAATTCACTATTTTATTAAAATATTCTATTTCAATTGTCCAAATTCCTTTGAAATCACCAATTTAAAATTTTTAAATTGGCTCGTATTTTCTGGGTTATTACAAATGGTTAATGCAGTAATAATTAATTAATTAATATTGGAAGTTTGAAATTCAAAAATTATACATCTTGAAAATATTATTATAATATTATTTCAAATATTATAAGAATAAATGTAGAAATAAATGATTAATTAATATTTCAAGTTTGAAATTCAAAATCAAACATTTTGAAAATATTATTATAATATTATTTTAATATTATAAGAATATGGAAAGTTACAATTTATACCAATATACTTGAAATCAAGATATTTAGAAATAAAGAATATCTTAAAATTAAGATTCCTTAATGGAAAGGATAATTTCAAATAATATGTTTTGGACAAATTAATGATAATTATAAATTATAATTGTGCTTGGATACGAGGTTAGGTTACATTTGTGGTGGAAGTCTGCCCGGACCCGACCGGCATATCCAGCAGCCACTAATGTTGAACCTAATGTGAGAGGTCCAAGTGCACAAATACGAAACGGGCCATGACACGAGGTTAAGCCCAACTTGTGGAATAAGTCTGCTCGGAACCGACCGGCACATCCAGCATCCGCAAGTCGTAGGCTTAATGTGAGAGGTCTAGCCCATTATAAAATACAAATGGATAAGAAAATGAGTTGGGCTATTTAATCTGTTTTAAAAATAACAATGCATTTTAAAAACCCGAACGAGTTTATCGATTTATTTTATCCATTTTATAATGAATATTAAAGAGAAATTTAAAAAATTAATATTTTGGAAAATAATATTATTATAAAAGGATAACCTATAGAATAATCAATTTTTAGATTATAGTTGGAATAAAAGTTGGAATCGTCTTGGAAACGAATTTATAAACATTTTAAAATACGTAAAAATAAGGAAAATCTTTTTATTTAGATTTAAATGAGATTCTCAATTATTAATTATAATTGAAATAAAAAAGGAAATTGATTATGGGTTGTTTGTGAATAATGCTTTGAAGGACATTAGTTCTTGAAACTCAAATCAATAGTGAAATTTTGATTTGTTATTAATTAATCTTTTAATTAAGATTAAATGAAATTTTCTAAAAGAAGAGATGCCTAATATTATATATTAAAATAGGAATTAATGAAACATGAAATGGGGTCTCTCGTGAACTATGTTTTAAATAACATAAGTTCTTAAACCCGGATTAAAGATAAGATTATTCCAGAAAAGTGATTTGTCATTTAACAATGATTTTAGAAGACTAAAACTTAATAAAGTTTTAAATAAATCTTTAATTAGATTGAAGGTGAATAAAGGAAGATTAAAGAATAAGTTGAAAGATATATCTTTGATAAAATTTATGGGAACCTTTCCCTAATAATGTGAATAATTTATTAAAAGGATATTCTGAATTGGAATGAGGCATTGATGTGGTTTATGTATAGCACCTAATTTTAAATCACGCGAGTTATTCGAAAAGACCGAGTTTAACCAATTCCAAATAATGATACGACGTTCGAAGAATTGAAGACGACAATTGAAGACCGACGATCTTCGCATCGAATGGGTAACTAGTGTTTAGGCCCTTGATTGATTTGCTCCCAAGACGGGGCTAAGATGGTAGTTATCCGGACGTAGTGCTGATTTGTACGGATTTGTCTTTCGCTCAGACCCAGAACATAAGTTTATAAATGGAATGTGTGTCTGACGTTGAAATTCATTTCATCTAATTAAATCGATTTCTATTAATGTATATCTGATTGGTGGTGGAGAATTTATTCTCTGCTTAACACCCCGGTATGTATTAATAGTTATTGATAGCATGGCGTGAATTGTCAAGGTGGCACGCCAAGATGCAGATGATCAAGGCTTTTGTTGAAAAGCAGAGCCTTGTGGTTGATGATCAGAGCACGGCCTATATAGGTGTAGCTTTGTGTATAGCGTGACTTCGCGAGCCTCACACCCCGGTATGAGTCAAAAACGGGATTAGGACTGCAGGGAGTGCACACGTTTCTTTCTAGCTAGGTGTAGTGTCGGTGCTTAAAATGGCAGGCATTTTACTTATGTGGATGATGGATTGAGGTACCTTGGGTTTTATAGGCCGGAAGTGGTCATACTATAGGTCCAAAGGGACCGGGAAACGTGTGTTCAGGCATAATTAATCCAGCACCGTTAGGTGGGGACCAGCCCTGAAGATCCAAGGGTCACTGCGGGGGATCATAAGGCATTTGCTAGAGTATCTCGAATCGGAGAGGACGATCCCTAGCCTCAATTTCATGATGGAAAACCAATTTCCAATACGACATTACGGTCTTGGTTGTAACTTATTTATGGCGACATAGTATATGGTACCTATGCCGTCTATGATTGATACATTATGATTGAAATTGTTTTCGAAACATATATACACTAATAATAATATCAAATCCGTTTTACTGTATCAAGCATCTTTTGACCATTATAAGGTAAAACCTATCCTCCGGTTTGCGTTGCATTGTGTTATGGGACTTGGGTCTTATAATGGTTTCATTTTTTCTAAAAAGCATTGCGTTATTTAACGAATTACTTTATTTTATGCACTGGTAATCCAATGGAGTAAACCTGTTCCGTGTTAGCGACGTTGTAATGATCCGAAAATCCGGTCCAATTTGAGTTGACCAAAAACACAAGTCCAACCCCAAATTAAACTGAAAATCAAGAAATTAATAGAAAGAAAACAGAGGGTGAGGAAAGTTAAGATAGAAACTTTGAATAGAAGAAGAAGAAGAACAACACAACATCAGAGTAACACGAATCTTACAGCGGAACGAATAACATATAATATATAACATAACTTTGCAATATAACTTTGTACTTGAATAAATCATTTTCAAAGTACAGCACTTACAACACAGCGGAAATAAACTATAGTTATATGATCCTGAAGCCTCCTGCTCCAGCTCTTCAAGTATCTGTAAATCCCGACTACTTGACTGCCCGTACAAAATTGGGCACCCTAGAGTTTAGGGAAAACAAAACAAAATAAAACTCCGGGTCAGTCATGGGACTGGTGTGAGTAAAACAGTTTAAAACAGTTCAAGCAGGTAAATGATATCTCATAAGACCACGCCGTATAACGGAACGGGTTTTTCCCTTATGTGAATCCAAAATATCTTTATATCAAAAACCTTTTGATATTATAAAAATGTCTATCAACACAAAATAATAATCATCTAGTAGAAACGCTTTCATCTCACGTTCTACATATATAGTATACATTCAAAACCGCAAGAACGTATTGGGTAATGGATTTCCAACTATGACAAGGTACGAAACCACCTTTCGCTAGTGTACCTCTAGAAAGGAATACACTGGATTCAACAAGAACATCTTGCAACCCGGCCACACATGACCGACCACTCATTTTGCTTGAGTGTATCGAATGTATATCACCAACGGTTGGGATCAGCAACCATTTCCCAAATGGGATAGCATCAACTATAGATTTTTAGAAATAAATGAAACTCTAGATCAGGTGACTATACACCCTACTTCGGAGCGACCGACTTAGCCATGCTGCCTTCCCAATTTCTGTCATTTACCGGATGTGAGGCTAGAAGCTATGCTTTATCATCACATCAGATTCACTTCGAATGCCACATCGTCAAATCCATCAAATCACCGATTGACGTCCTCAACAATACATTATGTGTTAGCTAAAAGAAGTTTCCTTCTCTGCTTCTACTCTTGGTACGGTTGGAGAAATCAATATACGTGATCGTCTGGAAATACTCTGTCAAACATCCGTCCATACAAGTCATCCAGGAACAGGATGAACCGAAGGCACTATTCAATACATCCATCTTAGACACTGTTATCTAAGTCTTATACAATTGCTCTTGCACTTTACTCCGTCTTCAATTATCTTTGGCATATATGATTCGCAATGCTTATGCCAATACAGAGTGGTTCTTTGGATAATAATCCAACCGGTCTCTCCATATTAACAACGTTAAAATGGTTAAAATCTTCGATAGTCTGTGATTTAACCATCAAAGAAAAACAGGTGTGCAAACAACGATATTATTTCCAAGAGGAAATTATATCGATCAATCATCATTTGTATATATATATATATCTACATATATATATATATATATATATATATTCATATTTCCTATTTCAGCATTTGATTACGTTTCTGATTCTATTTGGAAAACATTCCCAAATCTTCTTTACTTGGATTTAAACAAATGTTTAAATCAACATCGCGACGACATCTCAAACCACTATACTTATTTACTAAATCTCTTAACCACTTTCACTCTCGAACCTTAACCATTTCAAAATTAAAAACGAAGTCAATCAAGTTGGGGTATAACTACCTCTCAGACCTTTACTGAACAACATTTCAAATCTCGAAATAGGGTAAGTTCATCTTTTAACTTTTTAACACTTCCTTACGTAACTCTCGTTTGAATAAATCTCTATTCGATAACTCCTCCCTTCGAATAACTATATTTGATAATCTCTCTTACGAATAACTAGATTCGAAAACCTTTCTTCAAATAAACTAAATTCGATTTACTCTATTTATCCAACCCTAATCGATTAACTCTTTTTACTTAACTCCTTACTTAACTCCTTTCGAACAACTAATTCGATAACTCCTTTCGATTAAACTATAATCGATAACCCCTTTCGATTAAACTATAATCGATAACTCCTTTCGAATAACTAATTCGATAACTCCTTTCGAATAACTAATTCGACAACTCCTTTCGAATAACTAATTCGATAACCCCTTTCGATTAAACTATAATCGATAACTCCTTTCGAATAACTAATTCGATAACTCCTTTCGAATAACTAATTCGATAACCCCTTTCGATTAAACTATAATCGATAACTACTTTCGAATAACTAATTCGATAACTCCTTTCGAATATATAAATCGATAACTCCTTTCGATTAACTAATTCGATAACTCCTTTAACTCAATTCGAATAAACTATATTCGATTTATTCCTTTAACTCCATTTAACTCTATTCGAATAACTAATATTCGATAACTCTATTTAACTCTACTCGAATAACTCCTTTTACTTTATTCGAATCACTAATATTCGATTTAACTCAATTCGAATACCATATTCGATTTAACTTCTTTCGAATACCATATTCGATTTAACTACTTTCGAATACCATATTCGATTTACTGACTTTATTCGCTTTATAAAGATTTCCTTTTTAACAACATTTATTCAATTTTAAAGATTTACTTTTAGTAACGGTTCTCCACTTTAAAATGATTTCCTTCTTATAACAGTTTCCTTTTTATAACGTTTTCCCTTTTATAACATCCTATTCTGTTATAAATAAATTTCCCTTTTTAACTCTATTTATTTTCTAAATACTTCCTATCAATTTTATTTGTAAATGGTTTACAAATCTTTCCTTTTCTATTATTCTATTTGCAAATGGTTTGCAAATATTTCCTTTTCAAATCTATTCTTTGATTTTATAATTTTCCTTTTCCTAAATATCTCCTATTTATAAATAACCCAATTTATAAATATTTTATTTTCAATATCACTTTGAAAATTTCCTTATCAACATTCCGGTATGTTATGGTATTCAACATACCAAATCACGATGATCAATATTGTCCAAACACATATAATTGACAACAGATTATATATCACATCATATATCACAATATATGAAAAACAGTAAAATAAATGTTGAGGAATCCAGGCGGATTCCTCCAACCAGTTTCCCTGCATCCACAGACGTTAAACAATATAATATAACATCATTTTCAATTCCATATGATATATTCTGTTAAACAGAATCAATATAGAAATTCAACTAACTGACTAGCAGTTCAATCAAACAATCAACACATAGTCAATCAACCAACATTTAACAGTTCTAAAAATACAACATGAAATTATAAACTGTTTAGAGTTAGTGAGATTTACTCACATTGGCAGTTCCTCGTTAAAGAACGATAAACTGTTGTTTGATTTGAATCAAACAGTTTATTTTGCCATAAATTCAAATGAGCTCCAATGGACTTTCAGTCAGTGCCATGGTGTTATCCTCGTCCATATGATTCCAATGCAACTTACGGTTCATCAATCTGATAAAGTATGACGGAATTATGCTATTACGAAGTTCGTATGTATTTAAATTAAAATTTAACTTAACTATAAATACCCATTGGGCCTTAACCAACCTTCTCAGCCCATTAGAACCCAAAGACTAACCCATGAAAAACAAAGACCCAAAGTCCCCTTCTTCCTAAATCGATACCTGCTCCAAAAACATGGCCAAAGCCGCATCCTCCCTTCATCCCACTCCTCCATCTCCTTTCACTTTAAAATCAAACAAAATTCACAACAAAATCCCTCTTGCCGTCCTCTGTCCAACCACCCCAAAATCCATCAACTCGCCCTGACCATTGCTTTTCCGTCACCAGGCAATTTCCGTTCGCATAGCCTATGTCGATCGACACTTTTCAACGCTGAAACCATCAAAAACCCACCAGCGCCTTCCATTCTACCCTGCGAATCTGAAAATGACCTCAACAACATGAATCATTGCTTCACGTCCCTAACATCCTTAACCCTAGTTCACTGTTCGCTTTCTAGCGATGGCGAAGAAGGTGTCGAGCCAAATAAAAGTGATACGAGAGCGTAGAGATTCTCGTTAGGATCCCAAATATATATATTCGAAGATTTATAGAAATTTTGGATTGATTTCTTTTGATTTTTCATTGAGGATCGTTCACGTTTTTGGTTTCCTGAGTGGCGGCCGGTTTTGCTTTTCTAGAGATCAAGAAAATGAGCTAGGCTTTAAGGGAATGAAGGTTTGTTTATATAGGGAGTTTTTATATTATTTTTATATTGAATTTTAATGAACCATTTCTTCTATTTGGCTTCTAAAAATTCTTGTGGTCACACACGATACCCAAAAATCACGAAATTGGAAATGTAGCTAGAGCTCGACATTACGGTCCTAACGAAACTGGTTCCGTCGAATTCCGACTTCGTTTGCTCACACAAAGTATTTTTAACTGTCAAAATACTGACTGTTTCTCACTCTAAATATCCGTACGACCACACAGTGACTCTAAAATTCACAAAACTGGAAATCTAACAATTATTTGACATTACGGATCCAACAAAATTAGTTTCGTCGAATTCTGAGGTCGTTTGCAAAACTGGCTATTTTTAAAGCCCTAAATGACCCCTTTAAATATATAAATATATTTAAATATAATTAAATTTATTATTTAAAAATAAATACTATCGTATCTATTCACAGTGGAATACCATACAGCTCTAGAATATTCCTATATGAATTTCCATCTCGATATTACATCGTAAGAGTTACATCGATGTTCGATTTCTCTTTAAATCCTTATATATAAAAATATAATTAAATCGTTATGGTCAGGGCGCTGCATTTCTGATAATTTGATTTGGACGTAACTCAAAATCTACACGACGAAATCCCGATTTTTCTCTTCCACTAGAAAGATATACTCCACCAGCTCCACACGTTTTCTTGTTTCATAGAAATCCGATTTAAAACGAACCCTGTATACTCAATTGAAGTTCGAATCGCAAAATAGCAAACTGCCGCGTTATTATGCGCTCTATTTTAATTATATTATAATTCTACGTTTTCAAACTGATGTCGATTGAATATATTCGTCAATATAATTCAACTCTAAGCTGAACTAAATCCTAGGGATGACCCAGTTCACAGAATATTGTGATTTCCAATATTTTGATTATTTCTGAATTAAATATATTATTCTATTATTTAATTTAATTAAATATTCACTATAATTTAATTAACGACGATTTAATTCCCTAAATCACTATTTATATAATTAAATAAATAAATTACAATACCTCTGCCAATGCAGGTCATTACAATCTTCCCTACTTAAAATAATTTCGTCCTCGAAATTGCTAAGGTAGAGAACGACCCTATCGACTGGTTAGAACATATTTGTTCACTTCTTAACTTCAGTTTCAACTGAACCAATTTAATTTCAATTAAATTATTAATTAATTCTTATCAACGAAAATTTTCTAACACCTTAACTTGTTCGAAAAATTTCGCCAACACCTCCTTTGTACCGGTCAATAGGACAAACTCCAAATCGCCTCACTGGGCCATCTCCAACCCAAAAGAAAATCAAACAGCCAAGCGGCTTGCCAATTCGGCTCATAAATCTTATATCCAATAGAAATATAAACTTGTACCTTTTGTTGGCATATCATTATATCCTTTCCACCTGTTATCAATTCAGCACATACAAGGGTCATCCCAATCAAATTCCAATCTGCTTTTATCCACGACACAACCATTCGCTTATATCCGAGCCAAATATCATTTCAACTTGAGTTTCTTCTTGATTCCCAACTCTTAACTTGATTATCACATTACACTTCAAATTTGAATCTCACAATCCAATTTGTCTTGATATCATTCTAATTCAATCTCAGTTACCACTTTACTGGCTTTACTTTAATTCAATTTTGCTTTCACAAATTTCTGTTAATTTTTTTTAAATTCAAACAGTCTTTCCTTGGGAGTTTTATTTAAACAGTTTACTCTTTTCAAAAATCAAATTTTCCTTTTGAACATGTCACTGAGCCCTTAATTAATATTCCATTAGTTAAATCACTTCTCTATTTCTTTATCAATATTTGTTAACCAAATATTTTCAATAACCATATTTGCCTTTTATGTTATTTGGAAAACATTTCTGAATATCACCTTCCTTTATTTTCTAAACTTTAGAAAATATATGCTATTTATAATTGGAAAATATTCCAATTACTTATCTCTTTTCCGATCTCGTCTATTTCTATACTTAGGAAATATTCTTTATTATATTTCCAAGCTTACACTTATTTGGGTTAAAATGGATGTTGTGTAAAACATCGTTACGACAACCCAAATACTATATTCAACTAACTCTTATTCAACATTGATCTTCGAGCCTGAAATCTTACTATTTATTTGTTAATAATGAAATCAATCAAGTTGGGGTATAACTACCTCTCAGACCTTGACTAAATAACATTTATAACGTCAAAACAGATATGACTACTTACTCGAATAATCAATACCATACAACTACTTATTCACTTTTAAACACGTATACGCTTCCTCTTTCTATTCTTACCAGATTTTATTCTTAGTCTTCCTTTTTGATTTTACTATTCTATTTCTAAGTTTGTTCCCTTATCGATTTCTATATATATATCGATACATTGATTTCTAACTATCAAATTATCTTAAAAATATTCTAACTCCTTAAATTCCCGGAAAAATTCGCCATAACCTCTTTTGTACCAGGAGCATCGGCATATTTCAAATAGCCTCCCATGGCCCTCACCAATCCAAAAGAAAAAGAAAAAGCCAAGCGGCTAGCCGATACGGCGCATAAAATCTCATATATAAATTAAATACATACCCTTTTCGTCGAGCATTCTATTTATATACCTGCATTATCCTTATCCCATACCTGTCTCATGTATGTCTATACCTGTTCAATTTATTTCAACTATACCTGATCGTTTTACTCAATTCGTTAATTTAGTTGCTAATTAACTCTTTAGTCTATTTCACTTTTATATTTGAACA
The DNA here is from genome assembly GCA_030737875.1 of Allium sativum. Taxonomy (NCBI): domain Eukaryota; kingdom Viridiplantae; phylum Streptophyta; class Magnoliopsida; order Asparagales; family Amaryllidaceae; genus Allium; species Allium sativum. Next base: position 80,493,400 of record CM060918.1, read on the forward strand.
TGACATGTTCAAATATATTTTAACTTGCTTATTAACTAATTTGAATCCAAATTTCAAACTTAACTTCTATATTCGATTTCGAATATCCATTTACAAATCCAATTCACCTTTCAAAGTTCAACTTCAAATTCAAAACTCGATTAACTAATTCCTCTTCGACTTAGTTAATTCTATTCAATTTCTATTCAAATTTTATATCACTTCTATTATTCAAATCTATATTTCAAATTCTATATATCAAATTCTATTCAGATTCTATATATCAAATCCCATTTTGAAATTCAACACAACTTGTCTTTCCCAAAACAAATTCAAAACAGTATCTCTGGTAGTAATTCGTCACTTACAACTCGAAAATGAATACTGATGATGCAGCTGTCATCATCGGAATCTATTTTCCAGCGATCGAATTGAGTTCAATACTATAAAACCATTTCTAAACATTTCCACTTTGAAATTCATTTCAAAATGTAATTCACACTACTTGTAAAACAATTTAAATTCTCCAGGATCTTAAATTTTCCTTATTCTTGATCCAAATCCATTTACAAACATTTATCCAATTCAGTTTTAACTCAATTTCTGGTTAAAAATTTCAGATTCAACTCATCTGATTTCACGTATTTCACTTATATGAATTCTGATTGGCTATTTACATAACCATTTAATTTATATTCTTACTCGATTATAATAACAACCAATATATTCAATATATTATAATTTTGATATATATATATATATATATCTTCTCTATATCAAGATATACCTTGGGTAAACTTATTTTAATTTACCCTCTTTTCAAAACATATCATGTCGACCCATCGTATTCGAGTGTTTAGTAACTCCTACCGATACAGTGGATCAAACTGATCGACCAAAACTCATAAACAACTCAACTAATAAATCACCACAATATAAAACAATTTTTATATCAATAAACGCTCACTTGTATATATACACTCAACTCAATCTAGGGTATTACTAACCCTATCTCTACTGAGTCAAGCCACAGAGCCATGGTAATTCACTTAACTTAAGCTTTGATACCAACTATAATGACCCGAAAATCCGGTCCAATTTGAGCTGACCAAAAACACAAGTCCAACACCAAATTAAACTAAAAATTAGGAAATTAATAGAAAGAAAACAGAGGGTGAGGAAAGATAAGATAGAAACTTAGAATAGAGGAAGAAGAACAACACAACATCAGAGTAACACGAATCTTACAGCGGAACGAATAACATACAATATATAACATAACTTTGAAATATAACTTTGTACTTGAATAAATCATTTTCAAAGTACAGCACTTACAACACAGCGGAAATAAACTATAGTTATATGATATTGAAGCCTCCTGCTCCAGCTCTTCAAGTATCTGTAAATCCCGACTACTTCACTGCCCGTACAAAATTGGGCACCTAAGAGTTTAGGGAAAACAAAACAAAATAAAACTCCGAGTCAGTCATGGGACTGCTGTGAGTAAAACAGTTTAAAACAGTTCAAGCAGGTAAATGATATCTCATAAGACCACACCGTATAACGGAACGGGTTTTTCCCTTATGAGAATCCAAAATATTTTATATCAAAAACCTTTTGATATTATAAAAATGTCTATCAACATAATATAATAATCATCTAGCAGAAACGCTTTCATCTCACGTTCTACATATAGAGTATACATTCAAAACCGCAAGCACGTATTGGGTAATGGATTTCCAACTATGACAAGGTATGGAACCACCTTTTGCTAGTGTACCTCTAGAAAGGAATACACTGGATTCAACAAGAACATCTTGCAACCTGTAACACCCCACACCCGCTAAGGTCACTCACTAAGGGAATGCCTTAGTTTTGGTGGAGTATTTTTAGTGAGTATAGAACAGAAAAATTACAACAGGACAGATATAAGTAATACTTGAAAATTTAAACCATCATTTCATTATCAAAACATGTTTGGTTACATCACAAAACCATAACAAGAGTCAAGTACATAATATCCATCCTGATAAAATAGAAGTACATAATCCCATTACATAGATAATAGCCAAAATAGAAAAGATAAACCGAGCTTTACTTCTACGGTCCAAGCCCCAAAAGATAGATATAGCGGTCTGATCCAAGCCCACTAGTGCTAGGCCCACACTGATAACCCGAGGGTTGGGAAAAAGATAAACAACAACGGGGTCAGACATAAGTCTGAGTGAGTCCTATAACCCTAACAATACAATCATTAAAGTAATTAGGGTATGATATAAACAAGATACGGTACCTCTGGGGATAAAGACTACAATAAGTAGCCCACAAAACAAAGGATGTACTACGATAACCGAAACGACGTATTTATCCACCCAAGGATAATTACTAGCTTACACCTCCCCAGACCTACCCACCCAAGGGTAATTCCTACACTGCACCACACCAGTTCTACCCACCAAGAGTAATTCCTACTTAAAGGTTGATCCCACTTAAAGACTTAGAAAATATAACTAGTAGTTTCTGGTACTTCTAGCTGACCACGTAGGTGTCGTCTGCCCCTACCTCCACTAGGTGTACCTAGTAATCTTACCCAGTAGTTTCGTGTACCCCTACATAGGTGTCGTCTGCCCCTATCTTTACTAGGTGTACCCACTACTCCCAAGCGATCGGCTCCCTAACGTAGATACCCGTGCTGGCCCCACAGTGGGGTGTATCTCTCCCCTAAAGTGGCAACCAATTCTATCCACGGTGCACGGCTTATATCTACACGGTGCAACAACGGCTTATCTACCAGCCCGGGCCCACACACGCATATGAAGCCCGTTGGACTTGCGTTGCCACCGCTACCCCGTTTGGCCTCTTATAGTCAAGCCCAATATGCGTGTCCCGTCACTCAACATGGGTCGAGCCCACAAAGATACTTTTGGGATATTGGTTGAAATGGGCCCCCACAAGCTACTACTTAAGCTTGTCATTTTATCTAGTGCATCCCACTTAACCCCTTTATAATCATGCCCCCTTACATGTTAAGGTTTGGTTAAGCCATCTAATTATATTTCAATTGCCACTTAAGGCACCCACTAGATTTCCGCATGCCACCCAAGGCACTTACTTGATTCCCACATGCCACCCAAGGCATTTACTTAACCCTTTAATCATGTTTAATTACATGTTCCACTTTGGTTAAGTATTCTAATCGTATTTTCTATTGCCACCCAAGGCAACCCACTAGTTTCCTCATGCCACCCAAGGCACCCCCACTAGTTACTATATGCCACCCAAGGCACCCACTTAACCCCTCATGTCCCACTACATGCTAATATGGTTAAGTGTTTCTTAATTAATTAAGACCGTGATCTCCCATAAAGACCTCCCACATTAGACTGGCTGTTATGACCGCCTGGTTAAGCCGGTAGGGTCCGGGCAGTCTTACGTCATAACAGAGTCTAACTTCGTGTCTTTACTTTAATCACGTATTTAATTTATGGCCAAGACCTCTCACATTGGGCTGCCATTTGTAGCAACTGGTTAGGCCGATCGGGTCCGGGCAGTTTTACACTGTAAATGAGTCCAACCTCGTGTCTTAGTCGATTAATTACTCCTAATTAATCACCCCCATATTAATTATCCCTAATTAATATCAAGTTTTTCATAACATGGGTAGACCTAACTCAATAGGTAAATTCCCATGGGGTAGACCTAACTCAATAGGTAAATTCCCACTTATGTTAATTTATTTTTATGGTATGCTTAATCATACCCAACCATACTTTAATTAACATATTTACGAACCCCATCGTTTCCCCACGTAAATCGTTCTCATTTCATGACATAATAAAGGGGAAGATCATCACAAATATCATGGGTTTAGCATACAACTTTGTCATGGGTTAAGAGGATGTCAACTTGCATATATGAGCATATATTAACCCAACTACATTTAACCCAAACTTGCACATTATCATACACATGATTTGCATAACATGTTGCATATGAGCTTGCATATTATCATACACATATCTTGCATAACATGTTGAACTTGCATATAAGCATCCTCATAACTTGCATAACATGTTAAACATGCATTTAAGCCTACACCTAACTTGCATAAGCATTCACATACTTGCATAGGCATTCACATACTTGCATAAGCATTCACATACTTGCATAAGCATTCACATACTTGCATAAGCATTCACATACTTGCATATCACATTAAACTTGCATTTAAGCATATACATAACTTGCATAACATCATGCACATAACTTGCATAATCTCATAAACTTAACTTGCATAACAACATGCACATAACTTTGCATACCCTCATACACATAACTTGCATATGAACTTGCATAACAACATGCACATAACTTACATAACATCATGCACATAACTCGCATAACATGTTGAGCTTGCATATATGACTTGCATCTTAAAGGAGGGTAAACATGCATAGCATATAAAGGTGTCATCTTGCATATGTATGCATCACATTTAAAAGGGTAAACTTATATGTCATGATTTATGCATAATACCAAACACTTAGCATGCATAAAACCACTTACTTAGCATGCATAGAATCAATCACTTATTATGCATAAACACACCACTTAACTTGCATAAACCCAAACACTTAGCATGCATACACCAAATACTTAGCATGTATAAAATCACATGCATAACTTGCATATCATGTTACATATAACTTGCATATACTCTCACTTATAGTTTGCATAACATGTTACATATGCATAAATGTTCAACATGGTGTTTTGCATCATAAAACATGGCATTAACCTTGCATATAACATAAATCTTGCAAATCACATATCATACAAACTTGCATAAACACATTTATCCACAAACATAGCCATGTCTTATCACATCCTACCATAATCAATTTAACAATTAATTATTAAAGCCATAGGAACTCACCAAAACTAAGATTAGCAAACTTATGAAGTAAAACTAGTTGCCAAATATGAAGAAGAAGATGTTTAAGGGTTGATTAGCTTGCAACTATCTTCATTGATTTGTGGAGGCCATGATCAAGTTTCATTTTGCCATAGTTTAGTTACAAGATCTAATTATGAATGAATTAGGGTAGGGTTAGGGTCTTATTTATAGGATTAGGTAGTGTTTTAGGCCCTTAGATTAACCCTAGATTAGTTTAGGTCCGTCAGATTTAGGAAATCTCTAGAACCCAGCCCTCCAAGCCAGCCTAAAACCCAACCTGGTGCACCCAGGTTTCTGGACGCCGCGCCCCTGTCGATAGGCAAGTCGACAGGCAAGTCGACACCCCTGTCGACAGGCCTGTCGACAGGCCTGTCGATATGGTTAGGGCGGGAACTTTCCCGCCTGACCCCGCTGGTTCTATTTTCAAATCCTAATTTAAATTTCTAAATCTGTTTTAAGCTTTAATTTTTCTGCCAACTTCATTGGGCCTTAACTGGGCCATACGGACTCCGATTCTCGAAAACTCGGACTCTATTTCGCGTATTTTTCCGAGACGAACGCAATGACGCAGCCCGTTACCCCCAATTCCCACATATGAGATTATTTATCCTATGATTAGTGAATTTTAGTATTAGCTAAAATTCGGGGTGTTACATTCTCCCCTCCTTAAAGGATTTCGTCCCTGAAATCTCTAAGCTAAGGAGAATGCATATCCTACCATCCAACAACCATCTACTCAATCCATCAAAACACGGGCATCCATGGTCCTTAAAACAATTTCTAATGATGTATGAGCATATGCAAAAGTGTGTGTATATGTTCCCTATCTAATGTATGAACATATGCAAACCATGATAGTGCCATGCATCCATTATGTATGCGAGAGAACCCTATCGACACATACAATATCTACATGAGTGCACAATCATTCACCAAAATGCATCATCCATATGATAACACAATCATTATACATCCATAAATATAGCTTCCTACACACAATTTTATGCAATATGCAATTATGAAGTGATTGAGCCGATCTAGTGCCTAGAGTGTGTGTACATGCATCCACGAGCAACCACTAGCAAACACTTGCATCCACTGGCATCCATCATACATAACATGTCTCAAACACATGTTTCAACCATAGGACTATCCTATTTAAAGGTCAAAGGTACTAACGAGAGGACATACTAAGGATAAGATAAGCACAAGATATGCGATGAAGGAGAAGCAAAAGGACATACCCTCCGAAAGAAAAGGGTACTTCGAACGCATCTTCGCTTCCGTCTCCCAGGTAGCGTCACTCTCTTCATCTCCCCTTTGTACTTTGACTAGTTGAACCTCTCTGTTTCTCAACTTCCAAATCTCTGACCCAAGGATGCAAGTAGGAGCTCGCCGAATCGTCGCATCACGCTCTGCTTCCACTTCTCTAAGCAAACTTGGCTCTACCACCTCTGCGGTCTTATGTAGGTACTTCCTCCCATCATGTACATCACTAAGTCTGTCGGGCAACTCCACCAATGGAAGATGCTCCTCCCATGTACCTCCAAGATCCAAGATACATAGCCTCAAAAGGTCTTCTAAAATATGTTTCACCCTCTCGGTCTGGCCGTCCGTCTGAGGATGATATGCGGTACTCAAACACAACTGAGTCCCTACCGCCTCTTGTAAACTCTTCCAAAACTCTCAAGTGAAGATAGGATCTCGATCACTCACTATGCTAGAGGGTACCCCATGCAATCGAACTATCTCTCGAAGATATACAGAAGCTAGCCATGGAGCAGTCCACTTACTCTTTACAGGTATGAAATGGGTGCTCTTAGTAAGTCTGTCTACCACCACCCAAATTCCTGTATTACTCTTTCTCGATCTGGGTAACCCGTCAATAAAATCCATCGAGACGCTGTCCCACTTCCATTGCGGAACCTCCAATGGGTGAAGCAACCCACCTGGTTTCTTTCGCTCCGTCTTCACTTTTTGGCACACCAAGCATCGAGCGACATGCTCGACCACATCTTTCTTCGTACCGGCCCAGAAGAAAGTCCTCTTCATGTCTTGGTACATCTCGTCCCCACCGGGATGAATGGTCATCCTAGAACGGTGTGCATTATCAGGAATAACCTTCCTCAAACCCTCGTCTTGCGGTACACAAGGTCTACCGTCTCTACGCAAGCACCCCCTATCGTCTAGGGTGTACCTACTCAAATGGCTGGACGACTCCCCCCCTTATGAGCTTCTCCACCAACTCAACCAACTGTGGGTCGTCCCTCTGTGCTTCTACAATTTGCCCCAAAAGAGTAGGTCTAACTTCCAAGGAAGCTAGCAAACCGGGTACATAATCGACGGAAAGTCTGAAATCCAACATAGAAATAAACTCTAGGCTCCGTCGTTCAACGAACCACAAACTCGAGGACAACCCTTTTTCTACTTAAGGTGTCCGCTACTATGTTACCCTTGCCAGGGGTATACGCTATCTCAAACCCATAGGATGCTAAGAATCCCATCCACTTTTACTGTCCTAAGATTATGCGCTCTAAGAGCCTCCAACACTTCCCTAAGATGTAGGGCATGCTCTTCTCCACCAGGATATCATCCAAAATCATCACAACTGTTCGTCTCTCACGCAGACCACCCTAGTCGAACTCGGCATTCCCCCGAATGCAAGTCCCAAAGGCCTAAACCAATATTAGACAAACACCCAAGGGATACCTCCTTCGAATTCAGACGACCTACGTGAGATGATACTAGTAAAAACGGCTAAATAATTAAGCCCCTTGTCCAATTCTGGATGTCCTCGCCAGTCTCGCTCCAAAACCGTCGTTTATCCCATACTGGCTTTGCTCAGCCTATTGAGCACATACGAAAACTTATTTTGCTCCTAGAAAAGACCAAGATGTCAACCACAAGGACCATCACAACTTATTTAGGTACTCCCTGAACACCCTACTCATCAAATCAACAAAGTATGCGGGGGCGTTCGTCAAACCAAATGGCATCACCAGCCACTCATAAAAAAAAATCATCCAGAGTCCTAAAGGCAGTCTTCTCTATACTATCCTCAGCCACTCTCAACTGATGAAATCCCGTGGCTAAGTCCTACCACAAAAATGCTGAGGCGCCAGCCAATTGATCAAAGAGATCATCTGTCCTCGGCAATGGGTGTCTCTTCTTCTTTGTGAGTTTCTTTAGTTCTCTTTAGCCTACACAAAGTCTGAGGGACCCATCCGCCTTCATAACAAAAACTACTGGAGCGCCCCACTCCGATATACTTCGTCTTATGAACCCCTTCTCAAGCAAATCGCCTACTTACTTATGGAGTTCCCTCCTCTCACGAGGAGCCATGTGGCACACTGGCCAAGATACTGGTTTAGCATTATCCACCAGATATATTCGGAAGTCAATCTCCCGCTTCGGAGGTAAGCCCTTCACCTCCTCACACACATCCGGGTATTCCCGGACTGCTCTATCAGATCGCAAACTCTAGACCGACGTGTCAAGCGATTCTAGATACCTTAGCATAACAGATTCTATGGGATTACAAGAGATCTCGAGAGTGTTACCCAGGCGGCCCATAAGCCTAACAACTCTCCCTTCAAAATCAAAAACGGCACCCCTACTGGATAACCAGTCCATGCCCAAAACTAACCCATAGCCCGTGAAGCCCAACAAGCATCACATCTAAACTCAATGCTAAGCATAGAAACTTTCAAACCCAAACACATCATGGAGCCCCAATTGGGTTTGAAACAACTAAGGGATCATCTACCAAACTGGTGTCTAAGTGCAGTGACTCAACTATCAATGGTGAGATAAACGAACTCGATATATCAGGATCAAATAAAGTTTGAATCGAATAATAAAGAAATCCAAATTCCTACCTAGACGGTCTTATCCCCATCTGGTACCCTAGTCGTGAGGGAATACAACTACCCTCCAGAAGATTCCATACCTTGCCCTTGCTTCTTCGGACAATCCTAATAAGGTGTCCTATTCCTCTCAAAAGGATAACAACTAGCCTTCTTCTTCCCCATTCCCCACTCATAACCTCCCACCAATGAGGTTTCATCTTTCATTAACCAAACAACTATTTGAGCCTTCCTCTCATCGTATATCCTATAGGTACCTACCAGTCCTCCTCCTTCTTGAACCAACTTCTGGTCCGACTAATGTCCAAGTTCCTTGAAGTGGTTTTCCATCCTTATCTATCTTAGAAAGATCATCTATACGCGGAGGGGAAACTCAAAATGAGAGAGAGGAAGAGATTCAAAATGGAGAATTCGAAAGATATAGATATGGCTATTGGGGATTATGCTTTTCTTTCAAAAACTTTTCTCTTAAAAGACATGTTTTTGAAAATACTCCTTTCAAAAATATTCTTAGAAAATAGTTTTTCTAAAAAATTTTATCTGTTCCGGTAACCTTAAGCTCTGATACCACGTGTAACACCCCACACCCGCTAAGGTCACTCACTAAGGGAATGCCTTAGTTTTGGTGGAGTATTTTTAGTGAGTATAGAACAGAAAAATTACAACAGGACAGATATAAGTAATACTTGAAAATTTAAACCATCATTTCATTATCAAAACATGTTTGGTTACATCACAAAACCATAACAAGAGTCAAGTACATAATATCCATCCTGATAAAATAGAAGTACATAATCCCATTACATAGATAATAGCCAAAATAGAAAAGATAAACCGAGCTTTACTTCTACGGTCCAAGCCCCAAAAGATAGATATAGCGGTCTGATCCAAGCCCACTAGTGCTAGGCCCACACTGATAACCTGAGGGTTGGGAAAAAGATAAACAACAACGGGGTCAGACATAAGTCTGAGTGAGTCCTATAACCCTAACAATACAATCATTAAAGTAATTAGGGTATGATATAAACAAGATACGGTACCTCTGGGGATAAAGACTACAATAAGTAGCCCACAAAACACAGGATGTACTACGATAACCGAAACGACGTATTTATCCACCCAAGGATAATTACTAGCTTACACCTTCCCAGACCTACCCACCCAAGGGTAATTCCTACACTGCACCACACCAGTTCTACCCACCAAGAGTAATTCCTACTTAAAGGTTGATCCCACTTAAAGACTTAGAAAATATAACTAGTAGTTTCTGGTACTTCTAGCTGACCACGTAGGTGCCGTCTGCCCCTACCTCCACTAGGTGTACCTAGTAATCTTACCCAGTAGTTTCGTGTACCCCTACATAGGTGCCGTCTGCCCCTATGTTTACTAGGTGTACCCACTACTCCCAAGCGATCGGCTCCCTAACGTAGATACCCGTGCTGGCCCCACAGTGGGGTGTATCACTCCCCTAAAGTGGCAACCAATTCTATCCACGGTGCACGGCTTATATCTACACGGTGCAACAACGGCTTATCTACCAGCCCGGGCCCACACACGCATATGAAGCCCGTTGGACTTGCGTTGCCACCGCTACCCCGTTTGGCCTCTTATAGTCAAGCCCAATATGCGTGTCCCGTCACTCGACATGGGTCGAGCCCACAAAGATACTTTTGGGATATTGGTTGAAATGGGCCCCCACAAGCTACTACTTAAGCTTGTCATTTTATCTAGTGCATCCCACTTAACCCCTTTATAATCATGCCCCCTTACATGTTAAGGTTTGGTTAAGCCATCTAATTATATTTCAATTGCCACTTAAGGCACCCACTAGATTTCCGCATGCCACCCAAGGCACTTACTTGATTCGCACATGCCACCCAAGGCATTTACTTAACCCTTTAATCATGTTTAATTACATGTTCCACTTTGGTTAAGTATTCTAATCGTATTTTCTATTGCCACCCAAGGCAACCCACTAGTTTCCTCATGCCACCCAAGGCACCCCCACTAGTTACTATATGCCACCCAAGGCACCCACTTAACCCCTCATGTCCCACTACATGCTAATATGGTTAAGTGTTTCTTAATTAATTAAGACCGTGATCTCCCATAAAGACCTCCCACATTAGACTGGCTGTTATGACCGCCTGGTTAAGCCGGTAGGGTCCGGGCAGTCTTACGTCATAACAGAGTCTAACCTCGTGTCTTTACTTTAATCACGTATTTAATTTATGGCCAAGACCTCTCACATTGGGCTGCCATTTGTAGCAACTGGTTAGGCCGGTCGGGTCCGGGCAGTTTTACACTACAAATGAGTCCAACCTCGTGTCTTAGTCGATTAATTACTCCTAATTAATCACCCCCATATTAATTATCCCTAATTAATATCAAGTTTTTCATAACATGGGTAGAACTAACTCAATAGGTAAATTCCCATGGGGTAGACCTAACTCAATAGGTAAATTCCCACTTATGTTAATTTATTTTTATGGTATGCTTAATCATACCCAACCATACTTTAATTAACATATTTACCAACCCCATCGTTTCCCCACGTAAATCGTTCTCATTTCATGACATAATAAAGGGGAAGATCATCACAAATATCATGGGTTTAGCATACAACTTTGTCATGGGTTAAGAGGATGTCAACTTGCATATATGAGCATATATTAACCCAACTACATTTAACCCAAACTTGCACATTATCATACACATGATTTGCATAACATGTTGCATATGAGCTTGCATATTATCATACACATATCTTGCATAACATGTTGAACTTTCATATAAGCATCCTCATAACTTGCATAACATGTTAAACATGCATTTAAGCCTACACCTAACTTGCATAAGCATTCACATACTTGCATAGGCATTCACATACTTGCATAAGCATTCACATACTTGCATAAGCATTCACATACTTGCATAAGCATTCACATACTTGCATATCACATTAAACTTGCATTTAAGCATATACATAACTTGCATAACATCATGCACATAACTTGCATAATCTCATAAACTTAACTTGCATAACAACATGCACATAACTTTGCATACCCTCATACACATAACTTGCATATGAACTTGCATAACAACATGCACATAACTTACATAACATCATGCACATAACTCGCATAACATGTTGAGCTTGCATATATGACTTGCATCTTAAAGGAGGGTAAACATGCATAGCATATAAAGGTGTCATCTTGCATATGTATGCATCACATTTAAAAGGGTAAACTTATATGTCATGATTTATGCATAATACCAAACACTTAGCATGCATAAAACCACTTACTTAGCATGCATAGAATCAATCACTTATTATGCATAAACACACCACTTAACTTGCATAAACCCAAACACTTAGCATGCATACACCAAATACTTAGCATGTATAAAATCACATGCATAACTTGCATATCATGTTACATATAACTTGCATATACTCTCACTTATAGTTTGCATAACATGTTACATATGCATAAATGTTCAACATGGTGTTTTGCATCATAAAACATGGCATTAACCTTGCATATAACATAAATCTTGCAAATCACATATCATACAAACTTGCATAAACACATTTATCCACAAACATAGCCATGTCTTATCACATCCTACCATAATCAATTTAACAATTAATTATTAAAGCCATAGGAACTCACCAAAACCAAGATTAGCAAACTTATGAGGTAAAACTAGTTGCCAAATATGAAGAAGAAGATGTTTAGGGGTTGATTAGCTTGCAACTATCTTCATTGATTTGTGGAGGCCATGATCAAGTTTCATTTTGCTATAGTTTAGTTACAAGATCTAATTATGAATGAATTAGGGTAGGGTTAGGGTCTTATTTATAGGATTAGGTAGTGTTTTAGGCCCTTAGATTAACCCTAGATTAGTTTAGGTCCGTCAGATTTAGGAAATCTCTAGAACCCAGCCCTCCAAGCCAGCCTAAAACCCAACCTGGTGCACCCAGGTTTCTGGACGCCGCGCCCCTGTCGATAGGCAAATCGACAAGCAAGTCGACACCCCTGTCGACAGGCCTGTCGACAGCCCTGTCGACATGGTTAGGGCGGGAACTTTCCCGCCTGACCCCGCTGGTTCTATTTTCAAATCCTAATTTAAATTTCTAAATCTGTTTTAAGCTTTAATTTTTCTGCCAACTTCATTGGGCCTTAACTGGGCCATACGGACTCCGATTCTCGAAAACTCGGACTCTATTTCGCGTATTTTTCCGAGACGAACGCAATGACGCAGCCCGTTACCCCCAATTCCCACATATGAGATTATTTATCCTATGATTAGTGAATTTTAGTATTAGCTAAAATTCGGGGTGTTACACAACCCGGCCACACATGACCGACCACTCATTTCGCTTGAGTGTATCGAATGTATATCACCAACGGTTGGGATCAGCAACCGTTACACGAATGGGACAACATCAACAATAGATTTTTAGAAATAAATGAAACTCTAGATCAGGTGATTATACATCCTACTTCGGAGCGACCGACTTAGCCATGTTGCCTGCCCGATTTCTGTCATTTACCGGATGTGAGGCTAGAAGCTACGCTTTATCATCACATCAGATTCACTTCGAATGCCACATCATCAAATCCATCAAATCACCGATTGACGTCCTCAACAATACATTATGTGTTAGCTAAAAGAAGTTTCCTTCTCCGCTTCCACTCTTAGTATGGTTGGAGAAATCAATATACGTGATCGTCTTGAAATACTCTGTCAGACATCCGTCCATACAAGTCATCCAGGAACAGGATGAACCGAAGGCACTATTCAATACATCCATCTTAGACACTGTTATCTAAGACTTATACAATAACCCTTGCACTTTACTCCGTCTTCAAGTATCTTTGGCATATATGATTCGCAACGCTTATGCCAATACAGAGTGGTTCTTTGGATAATAATCCAACCGGTCTCTCCATATTAACAACGTTAAAAAGGTTAAAAACTTGGATAGTCCGTGATTTAACCATCAAAGAAAAACAGGTGTGCAAAAAATGATATTATTTCCAGGAGGAAATTATATCGATCAATCATCATTCATATATATATCTATATATATATATGTATATTCATATTTCCTATTTCAATATTTGATTATGTTTCTGATTCTATTTGGAAAACATTCCCAAATCTTCTTTACTTGGATTTAAACAGATGTTTAAATCAACATCGCGACGACATCTCAAACCACTATACTTATTTACTAAATCACGTAACCACTTTCACTCTCGAACCTTAACCATTTCTAAATTAAAAACGAAGTCAATCAAGTTGGGGGTATAACTACCTCTTAGACCTTAACTGAACAACATTTCAAATTTCAAATTAGGGTAAGTTCAGCTTTTAACTTTTCAACACTTCCTTACGTGACTCTCGTTCGAATAAATCTCTATTCAATAACTCCTCCCTTCAAATAACTATATTTGATAATCTCTCTTACGAATAAATAGATTCGAAAACCTTTCTTCAAATAAACTAAATTCGATTTACTCTATTTATCTAACCCTAATCGATTAACTCTTTTTACTTAACTCCTTTCGAATAACTAATTCGATAACTCCTTTCGATTGAATTATAATCGATAACCCCTTTCGATTAAACTATAATCGATGACTCCTTTCGAATAATTAATTCGATAACTCCTTTCGAATAACTTATTCGATAACTCCTTTCGAATAACTAATTCGATAACCCCTTTCGATTAAACTATAATCGATAACTCCTTTCGAATAACTAATTTGATAACTCCTTTTGAATAACTAATTCGATAACCCCTTTCGATTAAACTATAATCGATAACTCCTTTCGAATAACTAATTTGATAACTCCTTTCTAATAACTAATTCGATAACTCCTTTCGATTAAACTATAATCAATAACCCCTTTCGATTAAACTATAATCGATAACTCCTTTCGAATAACTAATTCAATATCGTCCAAACACATATAATTGACAACATATTATATATCACATCATATATCACAATATATGAAAAACAGTAAAATAAATGTTGAGGAATCCAGGCGGATTCCTCCAACCTGTTTCCCTGCATCCACAGATGTTAAACAATATAATATAACATCACTTTCAGTTCCATATGATATATTCTGTTAAACAGAATCAATATAGAAATTCAACTAACTGACTAGCAGTTCAATCAAAAAGTCAACACATAGTCAATCAGCCAACATTTAACAGTTCTAAAAATACAACATGAAATTATAAACTGTTTAGAGTAGTGAGATTTACTCACATTGGAAGTTCATCGTTAAAGAACGATAAACTGTTGTTTGATTTTGAATTAAATAGTTCATTTTGCCATAAATTCAAACGAACTCCAAAGGACTTCCAGTCAGTGCCATGGTGTTGTCCTCGTCCATACGATCCCAATGCAACTTACGGTTCATCAATCTGATAAAGTATGACGGAGTTATGCTATTACGAAGTTCGTATGTATATAAATTAAAATTTAACTTAACTATAAATACCCATTGGGCCTTAACCAACCTTCTCAGCCCATTAGAACCCAAAGACTAACCCATGAAAAACAAAGACCCGAAGTCCCCTTCTTCCTAAATCGATACCTGCTCCTAGGGGTGAGCAATATTCGGTTCAAACCGAATTAACCGACCAAACCGGTACATTTCGGTCGGTTTGGTTCGGTTTTAAAATTAAATCGGTTTGAATTCGGTTTATAAAATAATTTTTTTCTGGTTATCGGTTTAACCGAATTAACTGAACTTCTAACTTATTATCTAATTTTACGGTATTATAGTACTTTAAATAATTAGTTTAGCTGTATAGTACAAAGACATTTGTTGCAAATAGGTCAAATCTTATCATAAACATAAAATTTACTACATAAAATTTCTCCAAACATGAATTTATGTTTTGCTTTGAGTGAATCCATCATTTAAATTATGGTATATTCTTCAAGTTCGGTTAAATCGGTTACCGACCGAATTAACCGAAATTAATTCGGTTCGGTTCGGTGTGAAAAAAATTCGGTTTCAATTCGGTTTGAGTTTTTTACGTTCAAATTAACCGAACTAACCGAACGCTCACCCCTACCTGCTCCAAAAACATGGCCAAAGCCGCATCCTCCCTTCATCCCACTCCTCCATCTCCTTTCACTTTAAAATCAAACAAAATTCACAACAAAATCCCTCTTGCTGTCCTCTGTCCAACCACCCCAAAATCCATCAACTCGCCCTGACCCTTACTTTTTCGTCACCAGGCAATTTCCGTCCGCAATGCCTGTGTCGATCGATACTTTTCAACGCTGAAACCATCAAAAACCCACCAGCGCCTTCCATTCTACCCTACGAATCTAAAAATGACCTCAACAACATGAATCATTGCTTCACGTCCCTTACATCCTCAACCCTAGTTCACTGTTCACTTTCCAGCGATGGCGAAGAAGGTCTCGAGCCAAATAAAAGTGATACGAGAGCGTAGAGATTCTCGTTAGGATCCCAAATATATATATTCGAAGATTTATAGAAATTTTGGATTGATTTCATTTGATTTTTCATTGAGGATCCTTCACGTTTTTGGTTTTCTGAGTGGCGGCCGGTTTTGCTTTTCTGGAGATCGAGAAAATGAGCTAGATTTTAAGGGAATGAAGGTTTGTTTATATAGGGAGTTTTTATATTATTTTTATATTGAATTTTAATGAACCATTTCTACTATTTGTCTTCTAAAAATTCCTATGGTCACACACGATACCCAAAAACCACAAAACTGGACATGTAGCTAGAGTTCGACATTACGGTCCCAAAGAAACTGGTTTCGTCGAATTCCGACTTCGTTTGCTCACACAGTGTATTTTTAATTGTCAAAATACTAACTGTTTCTCACTCTAAAAATCCATACGACCACACAGTGACTCTAAAAATCAAAAAACTGTAAATCTAACAACTACTTAACATTGCGGATCCAACCAAATTAGTTTCGTCGAATTTTGAGGTCGTTTGCAAAACTAGCTATTTTTAAAGCCCTAAATGATCCATTTAAATATATGAATATATTTAAATATAATTAAATTTATTATTTATAAATAAATATTATCGTATCTATTCACCGTGGAATACCATACAGCTCTACAATATTCCTATATGAATTTCCAGCTCGATATTGCATCGTCAGAGTTACATCAATGTTCGATTTCTCTTTAAATCCTTATATATAAAAATATAATTAAATCGTTATGGTCAGGGCGCTGCATTTCTGATAATTTGATTTGGACGTAACTCAAAATCTACATGATGAAATCCCGATTTTTCTCTTCCACTAAAAAGATATACTCCACCAGCTCCACATGTTTTCTTGTTTCATAGAAATCCGATTTAAAATGAACCCTGTATACTCAATTGAAGTTCGAATCGCCAAATAGCGAACTGCCGCATCGTTATGCGCTCTATTTTAATTATATTATAATTCTACGTTTTCAAACTGACGTCGATTGAATATATTCGTCAATATAATTCAACTTTAAGCTAAACTAAATCCTAGGGATGACCCAGTTCACAGAATATTGTGATTTCCAATATTTTGACTATTTCTGAATTAAATATATTATTCTATTATTTAATTTAATTAAATATTCACTACAATTTAATTAACGACGATTTAATTCCCTAAATCACTATTTATATAATTAAATAAATTAATTATAATACCTCTGCCAATACGGGTCATTACAGGCGTGGTCCTGTGATTAGCCTTATTATTAGATAAGTTAAGTTAGATTTCTCATACCAGTCCCATGACTGACCTGTAGTTTGTTTCACTGGCAAACTCGGGTGCCCATATTTTTCACACGGGCAGTCGAGTAGCTTGTTTTGCAGATATATATTTTTTAGTAGGATTCTGGATCGAAGCTTAAAGTTGTGTCCAAAGCATCGAAAGTTCTCCGCTGTGTACTGTATTTTTAATGTAAAATTTATCTTCCGCTGTATTTATTCTATTCGATGTACTCTGATATTATGTACTCTGATGTTATATTATCACGATGTAATAAAAGTCTGCTGTTATTCGTTTTAATGTGTTGTATTCCCAAAGTTAAAGTATTCGAGGATTTCCAACCTTTGAATCAGACCTGTGTGGTTTATGGTCGATTCAAAGAGTGGGAATTTTTGGGTCTTTACAGTTAGTATCAGAGCTAGGTTTCGATCCTGGGACCTGTGGGTTGTGGGTTACTATAACAACCCTGAATTTTGGGGCCAACTTAAATTTTTTTTATTTTAAATTTTTTAATGGATTTAGAATATTTAGAAATAAAATCTTAGATATGTTAGCAGGAAAATATCATTTTGTTTGATCATGTTGTGTTAACATGAAATGTCACCTTGCTTGACCATGTGGTATTAATATAAAAAAAATGTCATTATCATATGAAATGTCATATTAGAGTAAATGCCATTATAGTTAGAAAGGTATGTTAGTATAAAAATGCCATTTTAATTAGATAATGTTATATCAAAATAAAAATAACATAAATAGGAAATTGTTTATAAATTTCATTTATGTGGCATTAACATTCGTAGGAATTTTTTTACAAATAAATAGCCATTTATTTGTCATTTGAATTTGGTTAGGGTGATTTGCTGAATGATATCGTTGTATGATAGAAATAAAGGGTGTAATTTAATATTGGAAATAAACTACAATAGATTGCAATTAAAGTCCCTTAAAGTGAATTAATAAGGTAACGGTAGAAGATTGATTATAGTAGAATAATTGATTTACTTATGCAACCATTTGCTTTTGTCCATATACATTAAACATATAACCATATTTGGATTGCTAATTTATTTTATTTTATTTTATTTTAAATCGTGTAACTCATTGACATAATTAAGTCAAATCAAATTTAGTGGAATAATATATATATATATACTTAATGAAATTTAATTACAATTGAAACCAAACACTATAAACCAGTGTAATAACTAACTTGAATTTTGGTATGTGAATTTGTTTTAAAAATATCGTAAATTATTTAAGCACTCAAAACGATATATATATAGAATGTAGCATTTTGAAATAAACTTATATGGTTAAGATGATGACTGCGAATTATGAATGTAACATGTGTAAATAAATACATAATTGGTCATATGGTAATTATGATGTTATATATTTTGAAATTTTAAATTCACAAACTTTGTCACAATTAGCATTAAACTAGCATTAATTCTTTTCATTTTATCCTCTCTCTCTTTCATTCTTATCTATTTTTGAAATTTGAAAAATGTGTCATTATAGCGTATCATAAAAGGGGATGTCAGGAAACATAAATGGGAAGTAAATAAGCCAGCCTTAGTCGGCAATTCATTTTTCTTTGTTACATATAACATACAAAATGTGAATGGGCCTTGAGGAATAAAAGAACAAATAGCAATGATATATATGTAACGACCTGGATTTTGCCCGACCCAATTGATCGCAAGATCGATCAAGACCGTTCAAATTCCGGATATGTTAACTTTGGGCATACAACACATCAGGACAACAACACAGACTTTTATAACATCAATAATAAATGTTACATCAGAGTACAGAATATATCAGAGTACATCGTAATAAAATTACCGCGGAAGATAAATTACAATAGATTAATACATTGCAGCGGAACTAATCTCAGCGGAAGCCCATCAATATTCTGGACACAACTTCAATCCAGGATCCTGCTTAAATATATCTGCAGAAAGCTACTCGACTGCCCGTGTGAAAAGAGGGCACCAGAGTCTGCATAGTGAAACAAACTACAGGTCAGTCGTTGGACTGGTGTGAGAATTCTATACTTAACCTATCTAATAAGTAGGCTAATCACAGGACCACGCCGCTAACGCGGAACAGGTTTACTCCATTGGATTGCCAGTGCATAAATAAAGTAAATCTTCAAATAATGCAATGCTTTTTAGAAAAATGAAACCATTATAAGACCCAAGTCCCATCACACAATGCAACGCAAACCGAAGGATAGGGTTTTACCTTATAATGGTCAAAAGATGCTTGATACGTAAAAACGATATTATTAGTGTGTATATATATATATATTTAAAACATTTCAAATATAATATCAATACTAGACGGCATAACTACCATCTACTATGTCGCCATACTAGTTATACAATCAAAACCGCAAGGGGCGTATTGGAAATTGGGTTTCCATCATGAGTCAAGGCTAGGGAGGAGCTCCTGACCAATTCGAGACACTCTAGCAATGTCTCAGGATTCGGACGCTGGCGAACCCTTGGATACAGCAGGGCCGGTCCACAAATACTTTAGTGGATTAGTTATGCCTGAACACATGCTCCCCGATTCTATTGGACCTACAAATCAGCCGAGGGCGACCGATAAGAATAAACCGAGGCCTCGCAAAAATTCCAACAACCACATAAGCAAATATCAGCAAGTTTAAGCACCGACACCACTTCTAGCTAGAAAGAAACGTGTGCACTCCCTGCATTCCCTTCTCCCGTTTTAGACTCAACCGGTGTGTGAGGCTCGCGAAGTCACGATATACACAAAGCTATGCCTAAATAGACTGTGCTTTGATCATCAACCACAAGGCCTGCTTTTCAACAATGCCTTGATCATTTGCATCTTAGCATGTCACATTGTCAGACCCTAACATATCATTGATCATCTACCAATATATATATATATATATATAACCTCTAAGCTCATACGTCTTCGAGAAGGGTGATAAGTAAAGAATAAATTCTTCACCACCAAACAGAAATATATAATCAGTAGCATTCAACTAATACAGCAGGAAGGAATACAATGTCAGACACGCAATCCATTTACAAGTCCGCTCTAGGTCTGAGCGAAACAACGTGTCCGTCGATCTACAAATGCGTTTGGATGATCATTACTAAATACCTTGCCTTGGAAGGCCAATCCCAATTCAAGATACCAGTCATCATCATCCCAACGATGTGAAAACCATCGGTCTTCAACCACTGCCTTCATCTTCGACTCTTGATCGTCGTGATGATTATCCAGAATGGGTTAAAACCGTTCTTTCTGAATAACTCGCGTATTTTGTGATTAGAAAGCAAATATTGGAAGATCACACATTACGCCACATTCCAACTCCGAGTATTCTTTTAATAAGATATTCATGTTAAAAGATTCTCATTAATTTTATCAAGGATAAACTCTGAAAATAAAATATTAAATCTTCCTTAAAAGATTTATTAAAACTCCAGTTTTGATTTGATATCAAAAATCAATATTACAAGATCATTTATCTTAAGTAATAAATCTTGTCTTAAACAGGTTAAAGAACTAGTGTCCTTTAAAACACAGTTCAAGATAAACTCACAAATCAATTTCCAAAATTTGGAATTCCACAGAAATCAAATCAATACATAATCGATATAAATTTCTGTATCGGACTAATAATATAAATGGAATAACGGCAAGGCCTGTTAAATTCCATCTATAATATCGGTCTTCTTTACAGAAGCTCATTTCGATTATTACCAATCGAATTTCCACTAAATTCCTATTTAATATATTAAATTGGAAAAACTAGATTTTAAGAAAATGCCTTTTTTTAAATCTATAAAATAGATTTATAAATTCCAAATAATAATTTCAATGTAAATTGGATTAAAGGAAAAATGTCGTTTAAAACATCGTCCACGATAAATCCACTTCACATCTCAATTTATTTCATATCACAAAATATAATTACAAATCCTAATAATCTTTTAAAAACATATTTTAAAATAATCATAAAAATATTCTTTATATAAAAGATTCTAAATGAGAAGTATTCTTTATATTACAAATTTTTATCCTTTACAAATATTCTTTGTTTTAACATATACTTGATTAACAATATTTTCTCTTTTATGAAAGAATATCCTTTATATAAAAAGAAAATTTCAAATGTAGAAATATTCTTATTTAAAAGAACACCTGAATCGAGATGCGACTCAAACATTTACCATATAGTTTGGATTATATGGATTTCACACACATCATATATATGATAATAACAGTATAATCATCAAATCATCCATCTACATCCAAAGTGTAATTTCCACTGTGTAAGAGTTAAAATTAAATAATGCTCATCGCAGCCTGTCGATCCAACATTCAACATACAACTAAATATTGGGATTAGTGTATGTTAATTTTCATCCCAACACCCGTGTGGGGTTTCAATCAATAAATAAATAATAAATTTATTTGTGCACTCGGGCGATGTGTGAAAATTATCATCCCAATCACATAAACAAGCCGGGTAACTTGTGAATGGAAGTGTAATACACAATATATATAATCATGACAAGAAAATGTCTCCTTTATATTATATGTAATTCTATTGCAATGAATGAATAAGAATAATAACTTCGTCTCTATTGACAATTTCTATTCCTCTAGTTTAAACTCAAGCAAAAATGGTTATATTGTTTTGACAATTCTAAAGAGAAAAAATGATAAATATTTTGATTTAATTAACCTATCTTGACAAGTATATATCTTGCCAAACATAAGATATATATATCTATATGTAAATTACTTTAACTAATTCATTTTGACAAAAATGAATATTTTTGACAAAATGTCTATTTTGGTTTAATTAATCTCCTTAATGAAATAAGAATTTCATTAAAAATGTATAATTTTAATGTACAATCTTTCTATTGCCTCTAATTTAAAAGTAGAAAATAATATTTTTAATCCTACCTTCTTATCTGCTTATAAAATGTAAATAGAGATACAATTTCTAAAACTATATTTTTATTTGCATCAAAAGACAAATAAAAATGTAATCTTTTGAAACTATGTCTTCGTTCACATTTGAGTTACAAATAGAGTTGTAACTTTTTAATATATGTTTTATTTGCATCAAGAGATGCAAACAAAAGAACATCTTCATTTTTATGTATATTTGTATTTGAGAATGCAAGTAAAATAATAATCTTTCAAAATGACAAAATGTCTATTCTTATTACATGTAAAAGTGATAACAAGACAAAAATGAATATCTTTGTCTTAACAACTCTATAGTACCAGAACAAATAATTGGTTTCAAAAAATGTAATTTGACAAAAGTGAATAATGGTTTTAACTAATGTAAATTTACGTTAGTGATTAATTTGTATTTCAATTCTAATATAATATTTCAGTGCTATATTTTGTTTCATCCTTTTAATTTAGACAAAATGAGTGTTTTTGTCTATTTTACTTTAATGATAAAAATATGAATGTTTAGTTATTCATTCTTTACAAAAGCTTAAATAAATATTATCAATTCATACTTTTGAAGTGACAAAAGAACTCATTTTATTTCATATAAGACATTTGACAAATTGGCTCTTTTCACTTCATATAGAATTGCAATAAAAATGCACTTCTAAAAACTATTCTTTCTATTGTCCTTCAAAATGAAAATAAAATGAAACATTATCTCTTTTTCTACAACTAGAATGCACTAAAATGTAACTTTTAAATCCTATCCTTTATTTATATCTAAAAATGTGAATAAAAAGGTATTTCTTAATTTGGAAATAAAATGAAAGATTTAATTCATGTTTTATTTGCATTGAAGGATGCAAATAAAAAATTCCACTCTCAAACAATTTTTTATTCATATCAAAATTATAAATCAAAAATGTAACTTTCATTTTGATGGTTTGTTTGTATTTAGAATTGCAAACAAAGGTGAAACCTTAATTCTAATGTTCATTTACAACAAGGAATGCAAAAAAATAGATAAATAAGTGTAATCTTTGTTTTTAGCTTATTTGAAACAAGGAATGCAATTAAAGAAACAAATTCTATTTTTAATGTATATTTTCATTAGTGATTACAAATAAAAGAACAACTTTGTTTTCAATATATATATGCATTTGTGAATGCAAGTGAAAGAACAATCCTTATTTTCAAAGTACATTTGCATTAGTGAGTGCAAATAAGAGAACATAATTTATTTTCAAAATATATTTTTAACAAATTCTATTCAATGTGTAAAAATGTGTGTATTTGTATTGGTGAATGTAGATAAAAAGATAGACTTTAGTTTCATTGAATATTTGCATTGATAAATGCAAATAAAAGAATAAACCTTAATTTCAATGCATATTTGCATTAATAAATGCAAATAAAGGAATAAACTTTATTTTCAATATCTGTATTTGCATTGGTGAGTGAAAATGAAAGAATAATTTATTTCAATACGTAAATGCAAATAAAGAACAATTTCTATTTACTATATATATTTGCATTGCTGAATGCAAATAAAAGAATAAAATTGGTTTTTAAAGTTTATTAGCATTATTAAATTCAAATAAAAGAATAAACTATATATCTAAAATATTTTTGCAAACAAAAATGTAACTTCTGAAAATAATTTCTTATTTACATATAAAATGTAAACAAAATTGTGATTTCCAAAATATGTGTTTTTATTTACATAAAAATGTAAACAAACAGGTGGTTTCTAAATATTACCTTTAATTTACAAATACAATGTAAATAAAGTTTTATTTTATACTTATGTTTTTAATATCAACAATAAAATTTAATATTTTATTGTTATTCCAATTCTAGAACATCCTAAGTTTAAGGTGACAGTAAATTTTTTTTTTTACTGTAATTCATAAATCGTGTTCTAAATGTAAACAAATAAAAATAGGACTTTATTTGCTAGCCAAATTCTGTTGTAATGGAAACAAATAAAAATATATTCTATTTGTTGTTCATTTTCCATTGTAAATAAACAAATAAAAAATACATTTTATTTGTTGTTCAATTTCTATTTTAAAATCAACAAACAAAAATAAGTTTTTATTTGTCGATCAGATTCTATTGTTCATCTCAGAATAATAAAAATAATATTTTAATAATTTAAAATAAATTAGAGCAACTAGATCTGAATAAAATATGATTTAAATCTAATTTTAGATTTAATTTTCTAATCGCAAATAAAATTCAATAATATATGAGATTTCAATGCGGATCTAGCATAACATGACCAACAAACATACCACAAGCAATAATCAACAATTTATACAACATAGAACATTTCAGATCTGAATTAACATCACAATACAATTATTTTTAACATGAGAAAAATAATTGATAATTAATTAAATAATAAAATTCAGAATTCTCACATTGATTTGGCTGAAAATTCGACTGTCTCGGTTTCAGCTCTGGTCTGCGCCATTGCGAAGATCTCGGAAAGACGATTCCAGCGGATCTGAAATCATTTGATTTCGTTTTGATTCGAATGAGTTATGGTCATTTCAATATTTAAAGTTTAAATATATAATTAAATTAATTAATTTACTTTAGAGTTTTATATACCTTCTTCTATGTTCAGAACTTAGGACGATGGTATTTCACATAGCTTCGAAACTAGGGTAGAGATTTGCTCGCGAATCGAGGCACCGGTGCACGATCAGACATGCCACGTGGAAGGGGAAGGGAAGGCGCCCCAGTCGCCAGTGGTCTCGGCCAACTCGGTGGCCTGAGGTCATCTCGAGGGCGGTGCAAACGGCCGGCCTTCTCGGGTCTGGAACTCAACGGTTTCTCTACAGTTTTTAATCATTCCCATATGAAATCGAAGCTAACGAAATTCTCTTTAATATTAGTTTTGTTTCGTGATTTGATTCTTTGAATTTGTGTAGAAAAAGAGGATTCATGTAACGACCCAACTTTCGAACACATCGGAAGTCGTGCCATTATTAAGAAATAAGAATAGATAGAAGATATAAACACAGAACATCAGAATCTCACAGCGGAACTTTCACAAAAAAAAATAAAATATTTATAACATTACATAACAGTACAGGATACAACAGAACATCATATGACTAGTGTTACAACCCATTTTTAGTACATCAGTAATTATACATATCATTCACTACTGACTGGCAACCTATAATTATACAATAGGCAAGTAGATAGGTAAGTCAGCCCACTGATAATCTTCATTCAGCATCATAAGTTCAGCATCCTGATTCACTTGTCTATTCATAACAAGCGTTATGAATACCCAAGAGTTTAAGGGAAAAACATAGAAAATAAACTCCGGGTCAGTCAGGGGACTGGTATGAGTAAACAATTAAAAACAGTTTAAAAGAACATCTCATAAGACCACGTCGTGAATACTGAACGGTTTTTCCTTATGAGATCAAAACACTTTTGTATTCTTTGAAACAGACATTATCGAAATGTTTATCTGTTTTTTTCACAAATAAATTAGAATCAAGGAAAATGTTTGCATCTCACATTTTCCAATATAGCATACAAACAAAACACGCTTGGCGCTTATGGAAATTGATTTTTCCAGCTTGACAAGGTATGGGTCCACCTTCTGCTGATGTATCTCTAGAGGCAAATACATCTGGGTTCAACAAGAACTTCTTGCAACCCGGCCCTCACATGACCGACCACTCATTTCGCTTGAGTGTATCGAATGTATATCACCAATGGTTGTGTACGACAACCATTCCCGAATGGGCAGAATCGATAGATTAAGAAACAATAAGAATTTCTCTAGATAGGTGATACTACACCCTAATGGGAGCGACCCACATAGCCATGCTGCCTGCCCTATTTTTGTCATTTCCTGGGTGTGAGGCTTGAGGCTAGACTAACGTCATCATTTCTGGTTTTATTTCTTTGAGTGCCACATCGTCCAGACTTCCCGATCACTAATTGACTTCCTCAAAAATAAATTACAGGTATACGGCGAGAGAAACGAATTCCTCTGCCACCATATAATTACGTTTGAAAAGATCAACGTACGTGACCAGTTGGAATTACTTTGTCGGACACTCGTCCATACAAGTTGTTCTGGGTTTGAACAAACCGAAGTCACTATATAAAAATATAGTCCTTGCATAACACCGTCTTCAACTTTATATTCCTCTGACGCGTAGCGTACAACCGATTCAAAGTGGAAATGTTATCCGGTACTTTGAAATGATTACGAACAATTTCTTTTAAAATTACAATTTTAAGCAGATAAAAGTACAGTTTATATTTATCGGTTCAGAACAGTACAATATGGATTATATTGCGATGACAAGGGTTTTGACTTACAGTTTTAGACTTGATAAAAGTTTAGCATCTACAAATCATCTCTATTCCATTTGCTCGATCTTCAAATATTTTGCAATAGAATTCAACTGGTACTATAATTTTTTATTTAAAATAAATTTAAATTTATTAATTATAACTAAAATTTTATACTAACTTACTTCTGTATTACTCGACAAAAATTATCGATTCCTGATTCACTTGCCTTCCCTTCTTAAAAATGTTCACCTTTAAATTTAATTTGTTGCATCAATCATGTTATATTTTATTACTTAAAACAACTTAAGTAAAACTAAAGCAAAATCCTATTTAAATCTTAGTTCCTTTATTACCCCTTTATAATTGTTAAATATCAAAAACTCGGTTTTAACTAAGGTTTAGAAATCTCTTGCAAACTAGAGAACCAGTTTCAAAGTGTTTCTTTCATTTGCATGATTTTCCTTGGCCTGACCAGCTGGTGTTCATACGAGCCAACCCTGATGCATATCTCCAAAGTGCCAACCCCTTTGCCATTTGAAAATCATGTGAAAATCACAGGATCCATCAGTATTTTACTTGGCTGATCACATAGCAAAACCCAACGTCTTCTCGCTTGTGCATCACCAAGCTGTGCACGTGCACACTCGGTTCCGGCGCCTTCATCCAGCAGCGACCGGCCACGCAAGTCCGTTCTCCCTCCCTGAACACGACGGTGAACTCCAACAGCCCCACCTCGAAGTCCATCTCAAAAACCTTATCCCACCCAAATTTCCATGAACTTACGTCGTCGGATAATTCCCTCGTTGCGCCACCTCAGTCCGTCGAGCCACCTCCGCCTCAGTGCCCTACCACCGCCAGACTCAGGCGCGGCTGACCCCCACTGACCGCAACCCCCTAGCAGCCTCGTCGACGCGCAGTTCTAGGAAGAACACCCGAACCCATCGACAGTACCAAACCCAAATTTCCGTTGATCTCACACTCTCTGTTCATTTAAAAATTAAATTACTATTTTTCCAATGATCCTTGGCCTCTACCACAACTCCTGGCCAAAAGCCATCCCCCACGTCCATCCACTTCGCCGGAATTTGGTCAAAGCCCAAAATTTGATCATCCTAAATTTCCTCTTGATTTACTACATTTAAAATCATGATTTTTGTTTTAAAAATCACCATTTGTTCACTTGATTCAGATTCTATACACGAACTTTCAATTCATCACGTTTGAAAATCAAATGTTGATTCTTAGGACAGAGAGCAAATAAAACATACTGTTGTTTTATTTCAAACATAACAGAGGTGTTCTTCCCTTAGTTTAATCCACTTTGAACTAGAAATCACGCATGCAGATGGTGAATTTCAAGATCAGACCTTCCCTCTTCGACTCCTACCTTATGAACACTAATCTACCCCAAATTTCCAGACATGCATTCATAGTAACAGGACCTGCTGTGTAAAAAGGTAACTAGTTCTCAAACTAAACCAGTTAAATCAAAACTTCCTGGTGATGTTTACATACAAAGCCTTGGTATACTAATCCATAACCACCGAACATACATGCAACAAGAATTAAGCTAGATCAACCACACAAGATTTGCATGCATCCACACAGTACAAGAAACTGCAGTAGGAGAAGAACAGACAGGAAAAAAAATGTTGTTTACTCACCTTCAAGCTCTCCAACTCTTCTTCTTCTCTGATGAAGACTTAGGTTTTTTTTTCTGAGAATTTTTGTGTGTAGAAAATGGCATGCAAGGGTGTCTTTATATAGTGGTAGGATATAATAAAAAAAATGGGGTATTAAATGCCTGTTCATAAATGTAGAGACAAACAGTTTCTTTCCTCTCTGATTTTGACGGCCAACAAAAATGCTGTTGCTTTCCAACATCACACACCTACCTAGGATTTACATGCTTTAGCAGCCATTTCACATGAGATATTTTTGCGCAAAGCTTTCCTATTGGTGTACTAAGAAAAATCGAATTAAATGCTCTTTGTACCTTGTGTCTCTTTTTAAAAATTATCACATGTTCTTAGCCAAAAATAGGAGTCCTGTATGTCTCAACCATGCTCAGTTTTCACGTGTATTTGCTCACATCTCTCCTATACAACATGTGCTGATTTAACATAAGTATAAAATATCAACACCTTGGCTCCCAAGGCAAACATTTCTGCAATTTCTGCACCATTATGTGCTCACGGCCAGGTCATTTTTGTGCATAGAAAACTAAAAAAAACATTTCTTGAATCTTATCAAGGGTAACAATGAAACCATGTTTGTTTATACATGTTTTGGCCATGTTTACATATGTTTTAAAACAAGAATTTGTTAAAACAATCGATTTAAAATCTTTTGAAAAATAACAATTGTTTTCGTCGAGTCATGTCCTTTGTTAAATGTCATCATAACTTGTTTCTTAACACAAATGAAAATTTTACTATTTCATTATCAAATACCAAAGAAAAATAAACAAGTTCTAGTTTAAATACTCGGTCAAAATTTTTGTTTGTTCACAAATACTCATAATTAAATGAGTTCAAGATCGATGTGAAAACCGGGTTATTACACTCTACCCCCCTTATAAAAATTTCGTCCCGAAATTTGTAAACAGAAGATAAGTCCAAAAAGTCATATATATCATCCCAGTCGTTAAACGGCTACAGCAAAATTTACGTACTACACTCGACTAGAATCGAGTTATAGGCTACTACTATGTACATACCTGCCACACTACTACCACTATATACATATCTGCCATACTATTACTACTACTATATACAATGCCATTCGGTCTGTCCATCTACTCCGAACCACTACTGATCTCGATGACGTCCTCGTCATCAGAGATAACAATCATCTCGTCATCGTCCGAGATGGTCACTATATCTACATCATCCGAAATACATATCACATCCTCGCCGTCGGAGATGTAAATCACCTCCTCGCTATCTGATATCTCAATAACCTCCACCGGCTCATCTACCTCCTCAGGTACATCATCGTCAGAAATCTCAATCACCTCAACTGGCGAAGGTGGGTACAACATCAAGTCCAGGTATGAATCCTCCAAAAGCGGCTATAAGTGTCCTCCATTGGCCACAAACTGGGCCACCTGCTGCTCTAAATGGTCCCATAAGACTGCCAACTGATCATCCATGGGTATAGGCCGAGGGTGAATCCAAGGTCCATACTGTATTGGCTGAAGCTGTGGAACATCCTCCTCGGGCTGAGGCTGTGCTAACTGGATATCCTCTAATGGTAAATCCTCCTCTGGCTGAGGCTGGGCAAGTGGGACATCCTCTACTGGGTCCTCCTCTACTGGGTCCTCCTCTACTGGGTCCTCCTCTACTGGGTCCTCCTCTACTGGGTCCTCTGACGGGTCACCCTCAGGGTCGTCCTCTGTCGGATCATCCTCGTCCGGGTCCTCCTCCTCAGGCTCACTCTCAGGGTCATCCTCTACCGGCTCATCCTCATCATCCCTATCATCATCATCACTATCATCATTATCATCATCATCACCATCCCCGTCACCTGCTCCCTCACCTATGTAGTATCCTCCCTGATGGTCCTCTCCATCCTGGTCTGACTCCTGTGATAAGTCTCTGCTGCTGTCTTCATCATATGAAGGCTTTCTCTGGTAAATTCCTGACTCCTCAGAGTCGACATACCTTCTTTCGCCCTCATGCTCCTGGGAACCTGTCATCTCATGGATACTAATACTAGTACACATCCTCAGTCTCTGGAGTGGCGTCGTCCTCTTCCTAGCTGTTCTCTTAAATATTGGTGCCATCTGGAAAAAGAAACAAAGAACATATTTCAGTACAAATGATAGTAACTGAAAGAGTTCATAAGTCCTACGAATGCTGAATCCTTGTATCATCCATAATCCATAGCGATAAAATCCCAAATTTCCCTTTCATACAAAAGATACATTCATACAATCCATACAACACTATCATACATCACATAGGTCATACATCCAAACAACATACAAACATCTAGTCTACAACAAAATCTGGATAGAGTTTCCTGATTTGCTTCTCCGTCTCCCAAGTACAGTCATAGGGGTTTTCGCTCCACTGTATCTTGAGCAGTTTCACGACCTTACCCCGGAGTTGCTTCTCTTCCTTGTCTACTACATAGACCGGATATCTGACTACCGTCAAGTTTGGTTCAATATCCAAATCTTCTTGAACCGATGGCTCTAGAACCGAAGACGGATCGTGCACGCACTTTCGAAGATGAGACACATGGAAAACATTATGAATTCCAGCCATCCTTCCTGGTAATTCCACTCTATAAGCAAGAGATCCAACCTTCTCAAGAATACGGAAAGGTCCTACATATCGTGGAGCTAACTTCCCCGTCTTACCAAATCTGATCGTCCCTTTGATCGGTGAAACTTTCACAAATACAAAGTCTCCTACGGAACAGTTTAGTTCCCTTCGCCTTTGATCCGCGTAGCTTTTCTGTCGGTCCTGGGCCTCCTTCATTCGTCTTTTAACCAATTCTACCTTCTCAGTTGCTTCTCGAATCATATCTGGTCCGAGAACAAGCTTATTTCCCGACTCTACCCAACATGTTGGTGATCTGCATGGTCTGCCATAAAGGGCTTCATACGGTGCCATGTCTATACTCACCTGATAGCTGTTATTGTAGGAGAACTCAACCAGATGTAGGTGATCCTCCCATGACCCTCCAAAATCCAGAATGCATGCTCTCAACAGATCTTCCAAAATCCTATTTACTCTTTCCGTCTGGCCATCCGTTTGGGGATGATAAGCGGTACTCAAATTTAGCTTGGTCCCCAAAGTTGCTTGAAGTGCCTCCCAGAATTTGCTAGTAAAAATAGGATCCCTATCACTTAAAATACTTACTGGGACTCCATGCAATCGCACGATCTCCCTGATAAAGATCTCGGCCAATGAAGCTGCAGTTCGAGTTGATTTCACTGGAATGAAATGCGCACTCTTTGTCAGCCGATCAACTATCACCCACACTCCCTCATATCCTTTCCTGGTCTTGGGCAACCCATCGATGAAATCCATTGATATCATCTCCCACTTCCAGGTAGGAATCTCCAAAGGTTTTAGTAACCCTGTTGTCTTCTGGTTATCACCCTTTACTTGCTGGCAGCATAAACACTGATTCACATAGGCCAGAATATCCTTCTTCATCCCAGGCCACCAAAATACTCGTCTCATATCTCTATACATCTTGTGTATTCCCGGATGAATACTTAGCTTTGATTCGTGGCATTCTGTCAAAACCTCCTGCCTTAGACCATCAACATTTGGAACACAAAGTCTTCCATTGATTCTTAGAATACCTTGGCCATCTAATTCAAAATCTGACCCCCCTCCTTTCATAACTCCTTGAATTACCTTCTCCAGATTCTCATCTCTTCGTTGGTTTGCCATTATCCTTTCCTGAAGTGTTGGAGTAGCTTCTAGGAGAGATAAAACCGCATTTCTACTTAGAGCATCTGCTACCACATTTGCCTTTCCCGGCGTATAGATAATGTCCAAATCATTTGCCGCCAGGAATTCCAACCATCTCTGTTGTCTTAGGTTGAGATCCTTTTGAGAAAACAGGTATTTGAGTGGTTTGTGGTCCGTGAAAAGCTCGAACTTCCCTCCTAACAGGTAGTGCCTCCACATTTTTAATGCGAAAACAACTGCTAACAACTCAAGATCGTGTGTAGCATAATTCTTCTCATGAATCTTTAATTGTATACTAGCATATGCGACCACACGTTTATTCTGCATTAGTACTGCACTGAGTCCTACTCCACAAGCGTCAGTATAAACCTCAAATTTACTTTTCCCATCGGGAACAGCAAGAACTGGTGCTTCTGTCAGCTTCTTCTTTAACTCCCTGAATGATTCTTCACACTTCGGAGTCCATATAAATTTCTCGCCTTTTTTGGTCAGCTTAGTAAGATGAGAAGAAATTTTAGAATAATCTTGGATAAACCTCCTGTAATATCCTGCTAACCCTAAGAAACTACGGACCTCCGTTGGTGTTTTGGGCTGCCTCCATTGCTGCACTGCCTCCACCTTGATTGGGTCTACAGAAATACCATCTCCGTTAACGATGTGCCCCAAGAATCTCACTTCAGACTGCCAGAAATGACACTTAGTAAACTTCGCTTTCAAAACATTCGTTCTTAGAGTCTCCAATACTACCTTAAGATGATATCGATGTTCTTCTTCTGTCTTTGAAAAGATTAAGATATCGTCAATGAAAACCAGAACGAACTTGTTCAGAATCTTCCGAAAAACACGATTCATCAAGTCCACAAAATATGCAGGTGCGTTAGTTAAACCGAATGGCATGACTAACCATTCATAAAAAAAATCCGGGCCTCTAAAAGCAGTTAAAGGAATACTATCTTCGGCGATCCTCAGCTGATGGAATCCTGTAGCAAGATCCATTTGAGAAAACACCGTAGCTCCATTCAACTGATCAAAGAGATCATCAATTCGCGGTAAAGGATACTTATTCCTGATGGTTACTTTATTTAACTCCCTGTAGTCAACACACAGCCTTAGTGATCCATCAGACTTAGCCACAAACACTACTGCCGAACCCCAACTTGAAAAACTTGGCCTGATCAATCCTCTGGCCAGTAAATCTTGAGTTTGCTTCTCGAGTTCCACAACTTCCTTTGGCGCCATTCGTCTCTTTGGCTGAACGATTGGTCTGGCTCCTGGAATTAGATCAATACGAAACTCTATCTCACGACGTGGGGGTAAACTCTTAACCTCTTCAAATACGTCGGCAAAATCTCTGACTACTTCTAATGTCTCCAGATTCTCTTGTGGTGACTCCAAAGCGTACAGGAAACTACACATATGAATACCAGGTTTTCCACACGGTATCCTAGCTTGGCTCCCAATATTGGTTATTAAGATTACGATCTCCTTATCACATTTAATCTCAGCCTGGAATCTACTTAACCAGTCTATCCCAAGTATAAAATTAAATCCTTTGAAATCCAAAACATAGAAATCGAAGAGAAAGGAATGGGAAAGGTACGAGAGCGCCACATTATCGCAATACATTCTTAACTCCGTTTTCCCTCCAATAGGATTAGATACGCAAAGTGAATTTGGGGCAATTTTCGGGGTAAGTCTTAATTTTCCTACTGTGCTAGATGAAATGAAACTATTCGAGGCGCCGGTGTCAAATAGAACACGAACATCAATACCATTTAAATCAAAAGTACCTTCGAGAACTCCCTTGCCTTTCACATCATGGGAAGTTGATAGCTCACTTTTGATAGCATACACCTTTGGTTGTTGTGCCTTCTTCATGAGCGGACAGTCTTTCACCAAGTGTCCAGGTTGATGACCGTTGAAACACAGATTCTTCATCACCATTGCATGTCCAGGGCCTTGCTGCTGTTTCTGCTGTTGTTGCTGAGGTGATTGTTGTTGCTGGTTTTGCTGTGGCTTCTTTGCTGCTGGTTTGGTGCAAAATTTGGCAATGTGTCCTTTTTGCAAGCAGTTATGACATTTGGTGTCTTTGAATCTCTCCTTGGCTTTTTCTCCCATCTTAGGTACCCCTTTGTTGTTGTTCCAGTTTGGATTGAATTTCCTCTTATTTGGATTCTCCCCACTAGTACCACCTGTTTGTACAGCTTTAGCAACTGGCTTCCTATTCTCCAGTGCTTCATAACGAACAGCCATATCCACTAGATCAACGAATGGAAGTTTTAGATGTCCAATCATCTGAACTTGTAGGCCATCTTTCAATCCTGCTATGAACATCTCATTCTTCTTAAGTGAAGTGTTAATCAGTTCCGGGCCGAAACAAGAAAGTGAGTTGAATTTGTTCTCATATTCTGATACTTTCAGATTCCCTTGTTTGAGATCAATAAAATCTCGATACATCCTCGTTTTTCCGGCAGCAGGCAGAAATTGAGCTTCAAATGCCTCTTTGAACTTGTCCCAAGTAAAACTTTCCTCAGGAACATTAGCGGTTTGGGCATCCCACCAAGTCGCAGCAGTTTCCTGAAGTTGCCATGATGCCAAAAGACGCTTCTGATCGTCATTCAACTTTAACCCTTTGAAAATCCTTTCACAAGACCTCATCCAGGCTTGGACTTCGGTAAAAGACTCAGTTCCTTTGAAAACTTTTCCTCCCAGAGTCGTATACTCCTTACAAATAGTCGCAAAGCTCTTATCCTATTGAACTTGCGCAACTTCCTCTAGTGTCTCACCCTGGTCTTGGGATCCAGTAGTACGACCAGTAATAGTGGAAGATCCCCTAGCTCGACCTCTTCGTGCACGGGTACTCATTTTGATCACCTGAATATAACAGGTTGTCAATCGGGACTTCATAGGGCATATATAATCTAGGTATAACATCCAAGTTGTTTAAGTTCATTTTAAATTTTATAAAAATACGCTCTCTCACACTCACCCAAAGCCTAGGAAATCAAGAACCTAAGCTCTGATACCAACTGTACCGACCCAACTTTCGAACACATCGGAAGTCGTGCCATTATTAAGAAATAAGAATAGATAGAAGATATAAACACAGAACATCAGAATCTCACAGCGGAACTTTCACAAAAAAAAAAAAAAATTTATAACATTACATAACAGTACAGGATACAACAGAACATCATATGACAAGTGTTACAACCCATTTTTAGTACATCAGTAATTATACATATCATTCACTACTGACTGGCAACCTATAATTATACAATAGGCAAGTAGATAGGTAAGTCAGCCCACTGATAATCTTCATTCAGCATCATAAGTTCAGCATCCTGATTCACTTGTCTATTCATAACAAGCGTTATGAATACCCAAGAGTTTAAGGGAAAAACATAGAAAATAAACTCCGGGTCAGTCAGGGGACTGGTATGAGTAAACAATTAAAAACAGTTTAAAAGAACATCTCATAAGACCACGTCGTGAATACTGAACGGTTTTTCCTTATGAGATCAAAACACTTTTGTATTCTTTGAAACAGACATTATCGAAATGTTTATCTGTTTTTTTCACAAATAAATTAGAATCAAGGAAAATGTTTGCATCTCACATTTTCCAATATAGCATACAAACAAAACACGCTTGGCGCTTATGGAAATTGATTTTTCCAGCTTGACAAGGTATGGGTCCACCTTCTGCTGATGTATCTCTAGAGGCAAATACATCTGGGTTCAACAAGAACTTCTTGCAACCCGGCCCTCACATGACCGACCACTCATTTCGCTTGAGTGTATCGAATGTATATCACCAATGGTTGTGTACGGCAACCATTCCCGAATGGGCAGAATCGATAGATTAAGAAACAATAAGAATTTCTCTAGATAGGTGATACTACACCCTAATGGGAGCGACCCACATAGCCATGCTGCCTGCCCGATTTTTGTCATTTCCTGGGTGTGAGGCTTGAGGCTAGACTAACGTCATCATTTCTGGTTTTATTTCTTTTAGTGCCACATCGTCCAGACTTCCCGATCACTAATTGACTTCCTCAAAAATAAATTACAGGTATACGGCGAGAGAAACGAATTCCTCTGCCACCATATAATTACGTTTGAAAAGATCAACGTACGTGACCAGTTGGAATTACTTTGTCGGACACTCGTCCATACAAGTTGTTCTGGGTTTGAACAAACCGAAGTCACTATATAAAAATATAGTCCTTGCATAACACCGTCTTCAACTTTATATTCCTCTGACGCGTAGCGTACAACCGATTCAAAGTGGAAATGTTATCTGGTACTTTGAAATGATTACGAACAATTTCTTTTAAAATTACAATTTTAAGCAGATAAAAGTACAGTTTATATTTATCGGTTTAGAACAGTACAATATGGATTATATTGCGATGACAAGGGTTTTGACTTACAGTTTTAGACTTGATAAAAGTTTAGCATCTACAAATCATCTCTATTCCATTTGCTCGATCTTCAAATATTTTGCAATAGAATTCAACAGGTACTATAATTTTTTATTTAAAATAAATTTAAATTTATTAATTATAACTAAAATTTTATACTAACTTACTTCTGTATTACTCGACAAAAATTATCGATTCCTGATTCACTTGCTTTCCCTTCTTAAAAATGTTCACCTTTAAATTTAATTTGTTGCATCAATCATGTTATATTTTATTACTTAAAACAACTTAAGTAAAACTAAAGCAAAATCCTATTTAAATCTTAGTTCCTTTATTACCCCTTTATAATTGTTAAATATCAAAAACTCGGTTTTAACTAAGGTTTAGAAATCTCTTGCAAACTAGAGAACCAGTTTCAAATTGTTTCTTTCATTTGCATGATTTTCCTTGGCCTGACCAGCTGGTGTTCATACGAGCCAACCCTGATGCATATCTCCAAAGTGCCAACCCCTTTGCCATTTGAAAATCATGTGAAAATCACAGGATCCATCAGTATTTTACTTGGCTGATCACATAGCAAAACCCAACGTCTTCTCGCTTGTGCATCACCAAGCTGTGCACGTGCACACTCGGTTCCGGCGCCTTCATCCAGCAGCGACCGGCCACGCAAGTCCGTTCTCCCTCCCTGAACACGACGGTGAACTCCAACAGCCCCACCTCGACGTCCATCTCAAAAACCTTATCCCACCCAAATTTCCATGAACCGACGTCGTCGGATAATTCCCTCGTTGCGCCACCTCAGTCCGTCGAGCCACCTCCGCCTCAGTGCCCTACCACCGCCAGACTCAGGCGCAGCTGACCCCCGCTGACCGCAACCCCCTAGCAGCCTCGTCGACGCGCAGTTCTAGGAAGAACACCCGAACCCATCGACAGTACCAAACCCAAATTTCCGTTGATCTCACACTCTCTGTTCATTTAAAAATTAAATTACTATTTTTCCAATGATCCTTGGCCTCTACCACAACTCCTGGCCAAACGCCATCCCCCACGTCCATCCACTTCGCCGGAATTTGGTCAAAGCTCAAAATTTGATCATCCTAAATTTCCTCTTGATTTACTACATTTAAAATCATGATTTTTGTTTTAAAAATCACCATTTGTTCACTTGATTCGGATTCTATACACGAACTTTCAATTCATCACGTTTGAAAATCAAATGTTGATTCTTAGGACAGAGAGCAAATAAAACATACTGTTGTTTTATTTCAAACATAACAGAGGTGTTCTTCCCTTAGTTTAATCCACTTTGAACTAGAAATCACGCATGCAGATGGTGAATTTCAAGATCAGACCTTCCCTCTTCGACTCCTACCTTATGAACACTAATCTACCCCAAATTTCCAGACATGCATTCATAGTAACAGGACCTGCTGTGTAAAAAGGTAACTAGTTCTCAAACTAAACCAGTTAAATCAAAACTTCCTGGTGATGTTTACATACAAAGCCTTGGTATACTAATCCATAACCACCGAACATACATGCAACAAGAATTAAGCTAGATCAACCACACAAGATTTGCATGCATCCACACAGTACAAGAAACTGCAGTAGGAGAAGAACAGACAGGAAAAAAAATCTTGTTTACTCACCTTCAAGCTCTCCAACTCTTCTTCTTCTCTGATGAAGACTTAGGTTTTTTTTTCTGAGAATTTTTGTGTGTAGAAAATGGCATGCAAGGGTGTCTTTATATAGTGGTAGGATATAATAAAAAAAATGGGGTATTAAATGCCTGTTCATAAATGTAGAGACAAACAGTTTCTTTCCTCTCTGATTTTGACGGCCAACAAAAATACTGTTGCTTTCCAACATCACACACCTACCTAGGATTTACATGCTTTAGCAGCCATTTCACATGAGATATTTTTGCGCAAAGCTTTCCTATTGGTGTACTAAGAAAAATCGAATTAAATGCTCTTTGTACCTTGTGTCTCTTTTCAAAAATTATCACATGTTCTTAGCCAAAAATAGGAGTCCTGTATGTCTCAACCATGCTCAGTTTTCACGTGTATTTGCTCACATCTCTCCTATACAACATGTGCTGATTTAACATAAGTATAAAATATCAACACCTTGGCTCCCAAGGCAAACATTTCTGCAATTTCTGCACCATTATGTGCTCACGGCCAGGTCACTTTTGTGCATAGAAAACTAAAAAAAAACATTTCTTGAATCTTATCAAGGGTAACAATGAAACCATGTTTGTTTATACATGTTTTGGCCATGTTTACATATGTTTTAAAACAAGAATTTGTTAAAACAATCGATTTAAAATCTTTTGAAAAATAACAATTGTTTTCGTCGAGTCATGTCCTTTGTTAAATGTCATCATAACTTGTTTCTTAACACAAATGAAAATTTTACTATTTCATTATCAAATACCAAAGAAAAATAAACAAGTTCTAGTTTAAATACTCGGTCAAAATTTTTGTTTGTTCACAAATACTCATAATTAAATGAGTTCAAGATCGATGTGAAAACCGGGTTATTACAATTCAAATCCTGGTAATGTCAGCCATTGAAAGGGTAAGAAATGACGGCTGGAAGAGATGGATTAGGGTTATACGGTGAATAGTATAATACAGTGTATTTATATAATATTTCATTCTTTTAATTCAAAAATGGCCCGTTTCTTCTTAATCCCTCCAACTCCAGCCCAACAAAAATGTCCCTAGGGAAATACCCCCGTCCCGGACGCGATGGAACAGGTCTCGTCAGCCATTTTGGTCATCTCAGCCCACTTTTTATTTAATTTAATATATAAATCATTTATTTAATTAATTAAATCTTGCATTTAAATTCATCGGGGCCACATATGATCTCAGAAAATTCCTAAAAAAATTGTTTTTAGCTTTCTTATGACGATATGGTTCTAATAAGACTAATTTCGTTGAATTCTGAGACTTTTTGAAAAATGGCTATTTTCAAGTCGTTTAAATTTAACTGAAATAGTCAAAACACATTTTCTTTTGCCATGCTCACATACTAACTCGAAAAATTCTGAAAATTGAAACCTAGTTATAATTTGACATTCCGGTTCTAACAAAAGTGGTTTGGTCAAAAACGGAGGTCGTTCGAAAATTGACTATTTTCAAGGCCAATATATTTAATATTAAAAATACATTTTTAAACATATAAATTCTGAAACTCAAAATATATAAGTGTTTATACTTTTTAAATGCAGAAACATCATTCCAGACTCAATGGAAGTGGTTTCGAGTCCAAATTCCTTCATATGTGAAAAGTAGCCCTTTGGGCCATATATATTATATATATAAATTCTACAGCGACCTTTCTAAATATTGAATTGGCCATAACTTTTGA
Source organism: Allium sativum (assembly GCA_030737875.1). Lineage (NCBI taxonomy): Eukaryota > Viridiplantae > Streptophyta > Magnoliopsida > Asparagales > Amaryllidaceae > Allium > Allium sativum. Next base: position 80,533,556 of record CM060918.1, read on the forward strand.
TTCCCGCTATGAAATTTCAATTTTCAGATTCGTTAGAAAGATATGATTAAACAGATTTAAATATTTCTGGTTTCATTCAATTCTGATTTATTTTGAATCCTGTACATTCAGTTAAAGTTTAAAATCAAATTTTCAAACTACCGCGCCATTTCTAACTCCATTTATCTTTAAATTAAATTATATTCGTTTTAACTTCGATAAAAAAAATTCTAGCCATTATTATTTATATAAATTATAATATATCCTCAAAATTCATTAAAATTTTCTAAAAAAAAAAATTTAATTTGTTCATAATTTGTGGGCTGTTACAATCTCCCTCACTTAAAATCTTTTCGTCCTCGAAAAGGAAATGAAGCTAATGTTATTTATTCAACTAATTTAATTTTCATTCTTTAATTGTTTGATAATTTTTATTAGTTGAACTCATATTCACACAACACAATCATCAATCAATTAGTTGATTAAATTTTCAAAAATATAACTTTTATGTATCCAAAATCATATTTTCTAAAATCGAATTATATATATAACAAGTACGTTAATTATAAATTTTCCACTCTGACTCATTCTAGGGCATTGCTAACCCCATCTCTAATGAGTATTCTCATTCTAGGATGCCGCTGATCCTATCTCTAATGAGTATTCTTATTGGATATTACTAATCCAACCTCTGATGAGTCTTTTGTTTAGTTCTAATGAATGGTACCCCAAAGATTTGACCTAACCTCGCTCTGATACCAGCTGTAACGACCCGGATTTTGCCCGACCCCAATCGATCGCAAGATCGATCAAGACCATTCAAATTCCGCATACGTTAACTTTGGGCATACAACACATCAGGACAACAACACAGACTTTTATAACATCAATAATAAATGTTACATCAGAGTACAGAATATATCAGAGTACATCATAATAAAATTACAGCGGAAGATAAATTACAATATCCTTTATATAAAATGAAAATATTCTTAATCAAGTGTATGATAAAACAAAGAATGTTTGTAAAAGATAAAAATTTATAATATAAAGAATACTTCTCATTTAGAATCTTTTATATAAAGAATATTTTAATGATTATCTTAAAATATGTTTTTAAAAGATTATTAGGATTTGCATTTATATTTTGTGATATGAAATAAATTGAGATGTGAAGTGGATTTATCGTGGACGATGTTTTAAACGACATTTGTCCTTTAATCCAATTTACATTGAAATTATTATTTGGAATTTATAAATCAATTTTATAGATTAAAAAAAAAGGCATTTTCTAAAAATCAAGTTTTTCCAATTTAATATATTAAATAGGAATTTAGTGGAAATTCGATTGGTAATAATCGAAATGGGCTTCTGTAAAAGAAGACCCATATTATAGATGGAATTTAAGAGGCTTTGTTGTTATTCCATTTATATTATTTGAAACGACCTGAAATCCCCCTTACGGGGAATCCCGGATTGAGTTGAGAACAAGCCACAACAGAACGCAGACAGAAGAACATTTCATTGTATATTACAACAGTTCCATCAGATTACACGAATATACAGTATAAATAAATATTACAGTTTATAAAATATCAGAGAATACAATAAATTACATAGCAGCGGAAAATAATACAATACACAACTAGAAGTAATACGCGGATACAAAGCTTTCCGAGTATTGTTCCATCTGTAAACCAGGATCCTGTGAATATAAACTGCAAAACCAAAACTACTAGCTGCCCATGTCAAAATAAGGGCACCCAGAGTTTAGGTTAAAACAATAAACTCCAGGTCAGTCATGGGACTGGTGTGAGAACTAAAACAGTTATTAATCTTTATTTTTAAAGTTAGGCAAATCGAAGGACCACGACGGAACGGGTTTCCTCCCAAGAATACCAATGCATAAAACAAACAGCGCAATGCTAAATAAAGAAAAATGAAGCTATTATAAGACCCAGGTCCTATCACACAATGCAACGCAAGCTGGGGGATAGGGTTTTTACCTTATAATAGCCAAGAATGCTTGATACGTTTAAAACAAATCATTTGATACTATTATAAGTGCATAGTGTATAAAACAAATTCAAATCATAAGTATCAATCATAGACGGCATAAGCGCCCCATCCCACTATGTCGCCATACTAGGCTCTACAAATAAAACCGCAAATGTCACGTATTTGGAAATTGGGTTATCATTTATGGTATGAACCGAGGAAAAAGATAGTCCTCTACCGATTCGAGACTGTCTAGTCCGAGACTCAGGATCAGAGCTCGAGTGATCCTTGGATCGTCATTTTCCACTTAGGCATGCCACACAGGCAATTCACTCCATGCGTTGGATATCCATCAATATATAACCCCTGAGCTCATAAGTCTCAGAGAAGGGCGTTAAGCAAGAGAATAAATTCTCCGCTGCCAAACAGATATATATTTAATAGAAATCAATCACACAGACTAAAATCCAATGTCAGACACACAATCCATTTACAAGTTCGTCCTGGGTCTGAACGAAACCGGATGCACCTAGTACCCCGCATATCCATCGATCTCCAAGTACGTCTGGACGATCACCAACTGTTTCCTTCTTCTTGGGTGTACATCCCAATCAAGATCATCAGTAATCACCCAAACGATGTGAAGACCTCCGGTCTTCGACCACCGTCTTTATCTTCGACTTATCGTCGTATCAGTTATTCAGAATGGGATAAACCTGGTCTTTCCGAATAACTCGCGTATATTATAAACAAGTGTTACACAAACACAACATACGCCTCATTCCAATTCATCAGTCACTAACCGTAAATTAACAAGAGAATAATTCCCCAAATATTAACCCCGAAGGCCGAAACCAACATCAGATCAATATCCAGAAAACCATTCTGCTTAGCTAACCGACAGTTAGTTTCTAAATTTCACATTCATAGGGAGAGGTTCTGATTAATTTTATCAAAGATAAATCCTTTAAATTTATTCTTTAATCTACTTTTGAATATCAATTCAAACTAGTCGGGATTAGCGAACCTCACCGAAGTAATCATTTGTTTTAATTTCCCAATCCCAACCTATTCATCCCATGAAGTAAAACTGGTAATACTTCATATCTAACACCACGGTGTTGTCGGTAAATTCAATTACCATTTCACGTTCAAATCTAATTAAAGATTTAACTATCGCCTGGAGCAAAACTGGTGATACTCCATTCTCGATCTTTTCAATCTAATTAAAGATTCATTAAAACCCCACTTAGTTTTAATCTTTAACTGGGTTAAAGAATTAGTGTCATTTAAAACACGGTTCACGATAAACCCAAAATCACATCACATTTCAATTAGTCCCTAACCGTAAATTAGCAAGTGAGCAATTCCCTAAGTATTAACCCCGAAGGCCGAAACCAACATCAGATCAGTACCCAAGCAACCATTCAACTTAACTAATCTCCATTTAGTTTCTGATTTTCTTAACTTCGTTGGGTCTAAGAACAGTATTATTGAAGATACCGTTCACGATGACCCAAAATCACATTCTATTAATTATCGGCTTAAAGAACGAGTGTTATTTAAAACACCGTTCACGATAAACCCACGAATCAATTCGAATTCAATTCCAATTAAATATTATTTAATTGGTACACTTCATTAAATCTAAATAAAAGATTTAATCTTTTTCTCAACTGGGCTTAAGAACAGTGTTAATGAAGACACCTTTCATGACAAACCCAAATCCCATTTGATATTAAATACAAGGCTCTGAATAGAAAATATATCGGCTTATATTCAATATCACATCTTACGACCAACAAATATCGTATTGGAAATAACGATATTAATATATCTTTCAAATTCCCATAAAAATATCTGTGTAATCACGAAATCCAACATCGAAATAATCCAAAGACAATTTCCATTCAAATCCATTCCAATTCAATTATTGGAAACTCTAGTTACCTTCAAAACCATTTTTCAAATTCAATTTATTTATTTTAAAAATAAATAGAATTATAATTCTAGTTCAAAACTAGTTCATTTCGATAAAAATCTATTTTTATCTTTTCAAATATGGAGCTTTTCATCCCAATTCTTCCCAAATCATTTCTTATAATTTTTCACAAATTATTACTATTTTTAATAATTTTATCAAGACTCGTACAGTCGATTTCCATCAACGGCCATCGAACTGCACTTACAGCGATCTTTTCCAAATTTGAGTTGGACAAAATTCCAAATCCAACCGTTAGATTTCTAATTTCTAATATTCGTTAGAAAGCTCTTTTCGATAGGAACCCAACGGTTCCGGTTTTAGGAGAATCCGACGGTCGGATCTCCCGTAATATCCGTTCGAAGTCGATGGTCGAAATTCGCGAACTACCGCGGTGCGACGCGTTCTATTCAGGCCATTATATTATATATATAATATATACTTCGTCGATTTCCTTTTAAAACGTATTTTATAAATCGTTTTAAATTCATTTTCAAAACGATTTCAACTTCCTTTTCAAATTCAAATCAAAATTGAATTTTCCAATATAATTTCGTTTTAAATTCATTTCAATTCTATTTCAATTCAAACCATTTTCATTTCAACTTCAATACGTTTTAAACTCAATTCAAAACGATTTCAATTCTAATTCAATCTAATTCGAATTTCAATTCTATTTAGTTTAATTCGAATTTCATTTCAATTCAATTTAATTCGAATTTCAATTCCTTTCAAAATATCAGATTTTGAAATCACTTTCGATATTCATTGTAAAATGAATAAAATCGATATAAATATCGTTCACGTCAAAATGGCGTCAATCTAATCAACACGGCTTCATATATTTCTATTTTCAAATATTCTATTTCAAATATTTCTTTTTCAAATATTTCTTATTCAAATATTCTATTTCAAAACTGGAATGAGTACCAATCAATTACCATATAATGTTAATTATATGGATTTTCTACCACACGTATATAACAGCAACGATAAATCATCAACCATCATCCAAAGTGCGTTCTACACTGTATAAGCATCAAATATAAATATTTAACGCTTATAACAGTCTGTCAATCAATCGATCGACATACAACTAACTATTGGGATTAGTGTATGTCATATATCACCCCAATACCCATGTGGGATTTTCAAACAATCAAACACAGATTTTATTTGTGCAGTTGGGCGATGTGTAAAATTTATCGTCCCAATCAATTATCAGTCAATGTGTGTATATAAACAAATCATCTGATTTGTTTATATTTATTTCATTTCAAATACAAGTTAAAAATTCTATTTTCAACTATAAAATATTTTAACTATATAAATATTTTATTTCATTTCACATCACATCACACAGTCACCTACACATCAAAATCAAACAAACAAACATACAAGCCGTCCATGGTCTGTGGACGACGGGTGTCGGGTGCTACTAAACACCGTCTGCATCCTATTATATATTTTAACTAGAAAATTAAATTAAAAGGTGAGAAGTTCTCACATTGGGGTTCCACTCCACCATTTTCTATTTCTGAACGGTTTGGATTTTTATTTGATCCCAGTCAGTTTCATCGCCATCTGCTTTACGCGGTATATATATTAGAAATCACATTTTAATAAAGCTACTATATATTTTAAAAGCACTGTTCAAATTTTTAATTTAAAAGCACTGTTCAAAATTTTCAAAACAAAGTATAATTTCAAATCAAATCTGTTTATATTTTCAAATCAAATCTTTATAACAAAGTATAATTTCAAAAACAATGCAAATGTATATTTTAGTAACCACATTTTTATTCTATATTGTTTTAAAACAATTTCTATTAATATATTTAAAACAATTTTTATTTATATATTTAAATCTGAATTTTTATTAATGTTTTTCATAAGTAAAGAAAAATCACCTTTCTTCACGCTGTTTTCCTCTACAGGCTACGGCCTTCTGCTTTCATCATCGACGTCGCCCCTAGGGCTAGGGATTGTCGCCGCCACCGCCACCATTGATCAGATCGGAGACCACTACATCGTCGCGTGCCGCGCCAGCTTCCTCCATGCCCAACCATAGCCAGTTCGAACTCCCCCTCCACACCCAAAATCCAATTGAACGGCGCATGTTTCGAGAGGAATTATGACCGCCACAGTCCCTTGTTGATGATCATCTTTATATGTATGCGTAGATCTCACGAAGCACTACTAATTTCATTTTGTTTCATATTTTAATTCGATTAGTGGAAGGAGAATTTAATCGAAGAAAAATGGATCAATTTCTGCCCTACGTTTTGAACAGGAGGCGGTTTCTGAAGCGATGGAGTTAGGGTTTCCATTGGGGGCTATTTATATTTAATATTTTATTTAATTTAATTCTTTTAATTTCAAAATTACCTGTTTATCGATACGAACTCCAAACTAAACCCAACGACTGTTGCCCCTAGCTAATTACCCTCATTCCAAACACACTAAGATAGGTTTCGTAAGCCAATTCGGCCGTTTCGATAAGTTTTCATTAAAACTAAAATATAAATCCTTACATTTTAAATTCAAACGCACATTTTAAATTATCGGGCCCACATACAAACTCTAAAAATTCCAGAAAAATATTTTCTAGCTTCGTATTGATGATACGGTCCTAACAAAACTAATTTCATCGAATTCTGAGACCGTTTGAAAAATGGACCTTTTCCAGTCGATTAAAATCAATTGAAACTGGTCAAACGCGTTTTCCTATGCCACGCTCACATATTGATTCGAAAAATTATGAAAATTGGAATCTAGCAATAATTTGACATCGCGGATCTAACAAAAGTGGTTTCATCGAAATCCGAGGTCGTTTGCAAAATTTCCATTTTTAAGGGCCTAAATTCCATAGCGACCATTCCGAAATTTCAACTAGACATAACTTTTGATCCTCGCTACGAAATTTCAATTTTTCAGATTCGTTGAAAAGATTTCTCAATTAGATTCAAATATTTTTGGTTTCATTAAAATCCGGTTTATTTTGCATCCTGTACAATCATTTGAAATTTGAAATCGAATTATCGAACTACCGCGCCATTTTCAATTCTTTTTATATAAATAAATAAATATTTATATTCTAATGACGACGTATATAAATATATACGTTCTATTCTATTCAAAATAAATTTCTCGTCGATACTATTTAAAATAATTCATTTTAAATATTCAAAATTCGCTAAAATTGCCAATTCAAAAATTTTAAATTGGCCCAGATTTCCGGGTTATTACATTATTAGTCTAATACAGAAATCAAATCAATACATAATCGATATAGATTTCAAACTTCCGTGTAACGAAAGTAAGGAAAATCATACGGAATATGATATAACTAGAACAATAACAGATCTCAGAATATAACAGAACATATAAATCATTGCAGCGGAAAGAAATGTCATCACAAAAATCATCACTGAAACATCAAAGTATGCAGCACAGGATTACACTTAGCAAAATAAATGTCTCAAAGAAAAATAAATAGAGTCTCAATCTCTCTAATTACATCAATACTAAGTACTGACTCAAAGTCTTAAGTAGAAAATAAAAGATAAAAAGAAAGTTTCTTCAGCATCTCCATCAGCAAGCTTCCATCCAGCGAATATCCAAGCCTAACCTGTCACTTGGCTGCCCATGTAGGAAGAGGGCACCCGAGTTTGCAAAAGGTGAAACAAACTACGAGTCAGTCATAGGACTGCTATGAGATATCTTAATTAACTAACGGGTTTGACAATCACGAGGATCACGCCGCTATCGCGGAACGGGTTTACTCCATGGGATTATCAGTACAATAAATAAAGTAAAACGTTAAATAACGCAATGCTTTTTAGAAAAATGAAACCATTATAAGACCTAAGTCCCATCACACAATGCAACGCAAACCGGAGGATAGGGTTTTACCTTATAATGGTCAAAAGATGATAAATACGCAAAATACGATATTATTATTAGTGTGTATATGTTTTAAGAAAATATTTCAATTATAATATTAATCCTAGACGGCATAGCTACCATCTACTATGTCGCTATACTAGTTATGCAATCAAAACCGAATGGGACGTATTGGAAGTTGGGTTTCCATCATGAGTCAAGGCTAGGAACGATCTCCTGACCGATTCGAGACACTCTAGCAACGTCCCAGGATTCGGACGCTGGCGAACCCTTGGATACAGCAGGGACGGTCCACAAATACTTTAGTGGATTAGTTATGCCTGAACACATGCTTCCTGATCCTATTGGACCTATAAATTGGCCGAGGGCGGCCAATAAAAAAAATCCGAGGTGCCTCAAAATCCATCAACCACATAAGTAAAATGTCAGCCAGTTTAAAGCACTGACACCACTTCTAGCTAGAAAGAAACGTGTGCACTCCCTACGTTCCCTTGCTCCGTTTTAGACTCTACCGGGGTGTGAGGCTCGCGAAGTAACGCTATACACAAAGTTGGGTCTGAACAGACTATGCTTTGATCATCAATTACAAGGTCTGCTTTTCAACATAACCTTGATCATTTGCATCGTGGTGTGCCCCGTTGACAATCCATGCCATGAAACTAACAACTATCAATACATAACCTCTGAGGGTGTTGAGCGAAAGAATAAATTCTTTTGCCTCCAACGGTTGTATATTAAACAGAAATCAGTTTACATAGTACGAAGTTCAACGTCAGACATGCATCCATTTACAAGTCTGTTCTAGGTCTGAACGGAACCGAAGACACCTGAGAGGCTCTCGTATATCCGGACAATCATCACACATGTCCAGACGACTACCGCCGAAATCCCTTCAAGGTAGCTACTCCTATCGAAGACCTCAGTAGCAATACATCCGTTCGATGTGAAGACCGCCGGTCTTCAACACCGTCTTCGTTTCTTCATCGACGTATGCAATTATTTGATATGAGTAGAACTCGGACTTTTCAAATAATTATCGAATAATTATTATTTAAATCATTTCATATCATTAACGTTTATTTATAACGATTTATCGCTATTTTTATTTATTTAAAAATAAATCAATAAAATCAAACGACGCTTCGAGTTAAGTGTGGCTTTGGCGCAGTTTTTCTCAACATTTGATTTACACATATCTTGAAATCTAACCATTGGATTTTGACAAAATTTGTCTTTTGGAAAGATCTTCCCAAAGCGGTCATAACGGCTCCAGTCTTGGGAAAATCCGACGGTTGGATCTTTCGATACAATCGTTTAAAGTCACGATTGCCGAAACGCGAACTGCCGCACGCGATTCGTTTAATTTCTATTTATATTTATATATACATAATTTATTAAGCGATTACATTCACGTGAATATCACACCAAATAAAGGTGTGAATTATATACAAATCATTTATTCATGTCTATTACGTTTGCTAAAACATGTTTTTATTTCATACTATAAATTGTATCATTTGTTCATTCATAATTTTTAATGTCAATTCATGTTTCAACTTCCTTACCTATACCAAGTGTAAATTTCTTTTATAATAAACAAATTACACTAGCGTAGAGGTATACCTCAAAATTATATTATTTTATTCTCGAAGTTTGTGACGACCCCAGACTTCCGTGTAACGAAAGTAAGGAAAATCGTATGGAATATAACATAACTAGAACAATAACAGATCTCAGAATATAGCAAAACACATAAATCATTACAGCGGAAAGAAATGCCATCACAAACATTATCACTGAAACATCAGAGTATGCAACACAGAATTACACTTAGCAAAATAGATGTCTTAAAAGGAAAAGAAATAGAGTCTCAATCTCTCAAATTACATCAATACTAAGTACTGTCTCAAAGTCTTAAGCAGAAAATAAAAGATAAAAAGAAAGTTTCTTCAGCATCACCATCAGCCAGCTTCCATCCAGCGAATATCCAAGCCTAACCTGTCACTTGGATGCCCGTGTAGAAAGAGGGCACCCGAGTTTGCAAAAGGTGAAACAAACTACGAGTCAGTCATGGGACTGGTACGAAATATCTTAATTAACTAACGGTTTTGACAATCACGAGGACCACACCACAATCGCGGAACGGGTTTACTCCATGGGTTTATCAGTGCAATAAATAAAGTAAAACGTTAAATAACGCAATGCTTTTTAGAAAAATGAAACCATTATAAGACCCAAGTCCCATCACACGATGCAACGCAAACCGGAGGATAGGGTTTTACCTTATAATGGTCAAAAGATGATAAATACGCAAAATATGATATTATTATTAGTGTGTATATGTTTTAAGAAAATATTTCAATTATAATATTAATCCTAGATAGCATACGCTAGCAGGCAATCGAAACCGCATGAAAAGAATTTTGCCACTCATGATCTTGAGCTAATGGCCATTATATTCGCTCTGATACGAAATGTGACAAATTTATTTTCTAAGTTGAATTGATAAACTAAATCAATTCAACAAAAAAGGCAAATTCTATTTTTGTCCAAACAAATCAATTCAAATAATAAGGCAATTTTATTTTCTCTATATGGAATTGATTAACTAGATCAATTCAACTAAATAAAATAAAACAGTTTTTATTTTTAATGAATTGGTTAGAAAATGTGCCCAAATTTAAAAATTCTATTTTTTTTAAATAATATTAAAGCCAGTGAAAATAGTCAGTTTTCAAACGACCTCTGTTTTCGACGAAACCACTTTTGTTGGAACCGGAATGTCAAATTATTGCTAGGTTTCAATTTCTAGAATTTTCCGATTTAGTATGTGAGCGTGGAAAAAGAAACTGTGTTTGGTCATATACAGTCAAAATTGAACGACTGAAAAATAGCCATTTTTCAAACAGTCTCAGAATTCGATGAAAATAATTTTTTTGGATTCGTATCGTCAAGACATAGCCAAAAATATATTTTTTTGGGATTTTTCGGGGTTTGTATGTGGCTCTGGTGCTCAGGCCACCAAGTTGGCCGAGACCGCCGGCGACTAGGGAGCCTTCCCTTCCCCCGTTTTAGACTCGACCGGTGTGTGAGGCTCGCGAAGTCACAATATACACAAAGTTATGCCTAAATAGACTGTGCTTTGATCATCAACCACATGGCCTGCTTTTCAACACAGCCTTGATCATTTGCATCTTAGCTTGTCACATTGTCAGACCCTACCATATTATTGATCATCTACCAATATATATATAACCTCTAAGCTCATACATCTTAGAGAAGGGTGATAAGTGAAGAATAAATTCTTCACCACCAAACAGAAATATATAATCAGTAGCGTTCAACAAATACAGTAGAAAGGAGTACAATGTCAGACACGCAATCCATTTACAAGTCTGCTCTGGGTCTGAGCGAAACAACGTGTCCGTCGATCTCCAAATGCGTTTGGACGATCATTACTAAATACCTTGCCTTGGAAGGCCAATCCCAATTCAATATACCAGTCATCATCATCCCAACGATGTGAAAACCTTCGGTCTTCAATCACCGTCTTCATCTTCGACTCTTGATCGTCGTGATGATTATTCAAAATGGGTTAAACCCGATCTTTCTGAATAACTCACGTATTTTGTAATTAGAAAGCAAATATTGGAAGTTCACACATTACGCCACATTCCAACTCAGAATATTCTTTTAATAAGATATTCATATTAGAAGATTCTCATTAATTTTATCAAAGATAAAACTCTGAAAATAAAATCTTAAATCTTCCTTAAAAGATATATTAAAACTCCAGTTTTTATTTGATATCAAAAATCATTATTACAATATCATTTATTTTAAGGAATAAATCTTGTCTTAAGCAGGTTAAAGAACTAGTGTCCTTTAAAACACAGTACACGATAAACGCACAAATCAGTTTCCAAAAAATGGAATTCCACAGAAATCAAATCAATACATAATCGATATAAATTTCTGTATCGGACTAACAATATAAATGGAATAACGGCAAAGCCTCTTAATAAACTTTATTTTCAATATATGTATTTGCATTGGTGAGTGCAAATGAAAGAATAATTTATTTCAATATGTAAATGCAAATAAAGAACAATTTCTATTTACTATATATATTTGCATTGCTGAATGCAAATAAAAGAATAAAATTTGTTTTTAAAGTTTATTAGCATTATTAAATTCAAATAAAAGAATAAATTATATATCTAAAATATTTTTGCAAACAAAAATGTAACTTCTGAAAATAATTTCTTATTAACATATAAAATGTAAACAAAATTGTGATTTCCAAAATATGTGTTTTTATTTACATAAAAATGTAAACAAACAGGTGGTTTCCAAATATAACCTTTAATTTACAAATACAATGTAAATAAAGTTTTATTTTATACTTATGTTTTTAATATCAACAATAAAATTTAATATTTTATTGTTATTCCAATTCTAGAACATCCTAAGTTTAAGGTGACAGTAAAAAGATTTTTTTTACTGTAATTCATTAATCGTATTCTAAATGTAAACAAATAAAAATAGGATTTTATTTGCTAGCCAAATTCTGTTGTAATGGAAACAAATAAAAATATGTTCTATTTGTTGTTCATATTACATTATAAATAAACAAACAAAAAAATATATTTTATTTGTCGTTCAATTTCTATTTTAAAATCAACAAACAAAAATAAGTTTTTATTTGTCGATCAGATTCAATTGTTCATCTCAGAATAATAAAAATAATATTTTAATAATTTAAAATAAATTAGAGCAACTAGATTTGAATAAAATATGATTTAAATCTAAATTTAGATTTAGTTTTTTAATTGCAAATAAAATTCAACAATATATGAGATTTCAATGCGGATCTAGCATAACATGACCAACAAACATACCACAAGCAATAATCATCAATTTATACAACATAGAACATTTCAGATCTGAATTAACATCACAATACAATTATTTTTAAAGCGATAAAAATAATTGATAATTAATTAAATAATAAAATTCAGAATTCCCACATTGATTTGGCTAAAAATTCGTCTGTCTCGGTTTCAGCTCTGGTCTGCGCCATTGCAAAGATCTCGGAAAGACGATTCCAGCGGATCTGAAATCATTTGATTTCGTTTTAATTCGAATGAGTTATGGTCATTTCAATATTGAAGTTTAAATATATAATTAAATTAATTAATTTACTTTAGAGTTTTATATACCTTCTTCTATGTTCAGAACTTAGGTCGATGGTATTTCACATAGCTTCGAAACTAGGGTAGAGATTTGCTCGCAGATCGAGGCACTGGTGCACGATCAGGACACGCCACGTGGAAGGGAAGGTGCCCCAGTCGCCCGCGGTCTCGGCCAACTCGGTGGCCTAAGGTGATCTCGGGGGCGGTGCAAATGGCCGGCCTTCTCGGGTCTGGAACTCAACGGTTTCTCTACAGTTTTTAATAATCTCCATATGAAATCGAAGCTGACAAAATTCTCTTCAATATTAGTTTTGTTTCCTGATTTGATTCTTTGGATTTTGGGAGAAAAAGAGGATTCAAATCCTGGAAATATCGGCCATTGATAGGGTAAGAAATGGCGGCTAGAAGAGATGGATTACGGTTATATGGTGAATAGTATAATACAGTGTATTTATATATTATTTTATTCTTTTAATTCAAAAATGGCCCGTTTCTTCTTAATCCCTCCAACTCCAGCCCAACAAAAGATGTCCCTAGGCAAATACCCCCGTCTCGGACGCGATGGAACAGGTCCCGTCAGCCCGTTTGGTCATCTCAGCCCACTTTTTATTTAATTTAATATATAAATCATTTATTTAATTAATTAATTAAATCTTACATTTAAATTCACCAGGGCCACATACGATCTCAGAAAATTCCAAAAAAATTATTTTTAACTACATATAATATTTGTTATTGTTCTAGTTATGTTATATTCCATACATGTTTATACATTGAATAGAATTTGTTAAAAATATATTTTGAAAATAAATTCTGTTCTCTTATTTGCACTCACTAATGCAAATGTACTTTAAAAATAAGGATTATTCTTTCATTTGCATTCACAAATGCATATATATATATATATATATATATATTGAAAACAAAGTTGTTCTTTTATTTGTAATCACTAATGAAAATATACATTAAAAATAGAATTTGTTTCTTTAATTGTATTCCTTGTTTCAAATAAGCTAAAAACAAAGATTACACTTATTTATCTATTTATTTGCATTCCTTGTTGTAAATGAACATTAGAATTAAGGTTTCACCTTTGTTTGCAATTCTAAATGCAAACTAACCATCAAAATGAAAGTTACATTTTTGATTTATAATTTTGATATGAATAAAATATTGTTTGAGAGTGGCATTTTTTATTTGCATCCTTCAATGCAAATAAAACATGAATTAAATCTTTCATTTTATTTCCAAATTAAGAAATACCTTTTTATTCACATTTTTAGATATAAATAAAGGATAGGATTTAAAAGTTACATTTTAGTGCATTCTAGTTGTAGCAAAAGAGATAATGTTTCATTTTATTTTCATTTTAAAGGACAATAGAAAGAATAGTTTTTAGAAGTGCATTTTTATTGCAATTCTATATGAAGTGAAAAGAGCCAATTTTTCAAATGTCTTATATGAAATAAAATGAGTTCTTTTTGTCACTTCAAAAAGAATGAATTGAAAATGTTTATTTAAGCTTTTGTAAAGAATGAATAACTAAACATTCATATTTTTATCATTAAAGTAAAATAGACAAAAACACTCATTTTGTCTAAATTAAAAGGATGAAACAAAATATAGCACTGAAATATTATATTAGAATTGAAATACAAATTAATCACTAACGTAAATTTACATTAGTTAAAACCAATTATTCACTTTTGTCAATTTAAATTTGTTGAAACCAATTATTTGTTCTGTTACTATAGAGTTGTTAAGACAAAGATATTCATTTTTGTCTTGTTATCACTTTTACATATAATAAGAATAGACATTTTGTCATTTTGAAAGATTATTCTTTTACTTGCATTCTCAAATACAAATATACATAAAAATGAAGATGTTCTTTTGTTTGCATCTCTTGATGCAAATAAAACATATATTAAAAAGTTACAACTCTATTTGTAACTCAAATGTGAACCAAGACATAGTTTCAAAAGATTACATTTTTATTTGTCTTTTGATGCAAATAAAAATATAGTTTCAGAAATTGTATCTCTATTTACATTTTATATGCAGATAAGAAGGTAGGATTAAAAATATTATTTTCTACTTTTAAATTAGAGGCAATAGAAAGATTATACATTAAAATTATACATTTTTAATGAAGTTCATATTTCATTAAGGAGATTAATTAAACCAAAATAGACATTTTGTCAAAAATATTCATTTTTGTCAAAATGAATTAGTTAAAGCAATTTACATATAGATATATATATATATATATTTTATGTTTGGCAAGATATATACTTGTCAAGATATGTTAGTTAAATCAAAATATTTATCATTTTTATCTCATTAGAATTGCCAAAACAATATATCCATTTTTGCTTCAGTTTAAACTAGCGGAATAGAAATTGTCAATAGAGACGAAGTTATTATTCTTATTCGTTCATTGCAATAGAATTACATATAATATAAAGGAGACATTTTCTTGTCATGATTATATATATTGTGTATTACACTTCCATTCACAAGTTACCCGACTTGTTTATGTGATTGGGACGATAATTTTCACACATCGCCCGAGTGCATAAATAAATTTGTTATTTATTTATTGGTTGAAACCCCAAACGGGTGTTGGGATGAAAATTAACATACACTAATCCCAATATTTAGTTGTATGTTGATCGTTGGATCGACAGGCTGCGATGAGCGTTATTTAATTTTAATGCTTACACAGTGGAAATTACACTTTGGATGTAGATGGATGATTTGATGATTATACTGTTATTATCATATATATGATGTGTGTGAAATCCATATAGTCCAAATTATATTGTAAATGTTTGAGTCGCATTTCGATTCAGGTGTTCTTTTAAATAAGAATATTTCTACATTTGAAATTTTCTTTTTATATAAAGGATATACTGTCATAAAAGAGAAAATATTGTTAATCAAGTATATGTTAAAACAAAGAATATTTGTAAAGGATAAAAATTTGTAATATAAAGAATACTTCTCATTTAGAATCTTTTATGTAAAGAATATTTTTATGTTTATTTTAAAATATGTTTTTAAATGATTATTAGGATTTGCAATTATATTTTGTGATATGAAATAAATTGAGATGTGAAGTGGATTTATCGTGGACGATGTTTTAAACGACATTTGTCCTTTAATCCAATTTACATTGAAATTATTATTTTGAATTTATAAATCTATTTTATAGATTTAAAAAAAGGCATTTTCTAAAAATCAAGTTTTTCCAATTTAATATATTAAATAGGAATTTAGTGGAAATTCGATTGGTAATAATCGAAATGGGCTTCTGTAAAAGAAGACCGATATTATAGATGGAATTTAAGAGGCCTTTCCGTTATTCCATTTATATTATTAATCCGATACATAAATTTATATCGATTATGTATTGGTTTGATTTCTATGGAATTCCATATTTTGGAAACTGATTTGTGGGTTTATCGTGAACTGTGTTTTAAGGGACACTAGTTCTTTAACCTGTTTAAGACAAGATTTATTCCTTAAGATAAATGATCTTGTAATAATGATTTTTGATATCAAATCAAAACTGGAGTTTTAATAAATCTTTAAAGGAAGATTTAAGATTTTATTTTCAGAGTTTATCTTTGATAAAATTAATGAGAATCTTTTAACATGAATATCTTATTAAAAGAGTACTCGGAGTTGGAATGTGGCATAATGTGTGATCTTCCAATATTTGCTTTCTAATCACAAAATACGCGAGTTATTCAGAAAAACTGGGTTTAACCCATTTTGGATAATCATCACGACGATCAAGAGTCGAAGATGAAGGCGGTGGTTGAAGAGCGAAGGTTTTCACATCGTTGTGATGATGATGACTGGTATCTTGAATTGGGATTGGCCTTCCAAGGCAAGGTATTTAGTAATGATCGTCCAAACGCATTTGGAGATCGACGGACACGTTATTTCGCTCAGACCCAGAGCGGACTTGTAAATGGATTACGTGTCTGACATTGTTTTCCTTCCTGCTGTATTAGTTGAACGCTACTGATTATATATTTCTGTTTGGTGGTGAAGAATTTATTCTTTACTTATCACCCTTCTCTAATACGTATGAGCTTAGAGGTTATATATATTAGTAGATGATTAATGATATGGTAGGGTCTGACAATGTGACATGCTAAGATGCAAATGATCATGGCTTTGTTGAAAACTAGGCCTTATGGTTGATGATCAAAGCACAGTCTATTTAGGCATAGCTTTGTGTATATCGTGACTTCGTGAGCCTCACACAACGGTTGAGTCTAAAACGGGAGAAGGGAATGTAGGGAGTGCACACGTTGCTTTCTAGCTCGAAGTGGTGTCGGTGCTTAAACTAGCTGACATTTGCTTATGTGGTTGTTGGAATTTTTGCGAGGCCTCGATTTATTCTTATCGGTCGCCCTCGGCTGATTTGTAGGTCCAATAGGATCGGGGAGCGTGTGTTCAGGCATAACAAATTCACTAAAGTATTTGTGGACCGACCCTGCTGTATCCAAGGGTTCGCCAGCGTCCGAATCCTGAGACATTGCTAGAGTGTCTCGAATAGTCAGGAACTCCTCCCTAACCTTGACTCGTGATGGAAACCCAATTTCCAATACGCCCCTTGTGGTTTTGATTGTATAACTAGTATGGCGACATAATAGATGTTAGCTATGCCATCTAGGATTGATATTATATTGGAAATGTTTTAAATATATATATATATACACACACTAATAATATCGTTTTTACGTATCAAGCATCTTTTGACCATTATAAGGTAAAACCCTATCCTCCAGTTTGCGTTGCATTGTGTGATGGGACCTGGGTCTTATAATGGTTTCATTTTTCTAAAAAGCATTGCATTATTTGACTATTTACTTTATTTATACCCTGGAAATCCAATGGAGTAGACCCGTTCCGCGTTAGCGGCGTGGTCCTGTGATTAGCCTACTTATTAGATAAGTTTAGTATAGAATTCTCACACCAGTCCCACGACTGACCTGTAGTTTGTTTCACTATGCAAACTCGGGTGCCCTCTTTTCACACGGGCAGTCGAGTAGCTTTTTACCAAAATAGTTAAGCAGGATCCTGGATTGAAGCCTGAAGCTGTGTCCAGAATATTGATGGCGTTCCGCTGAGATTAGTTCCGCTGCAATGTATTAATCTATTGTAATTTATCTTCCGCTGTAATTTTATTACGATGTACTCTGATATATTATGTACTCTGATGTAACATTTATTATCGATGTTATAAAAGTCTGTGTTGTTGTCCTAATGTGTTGTATGCCCAAAGTTAACGTATGCGGAATTTGAACGGTCATGATCAATCTTGCGATCGACTGGGGTTGGGCAAAATCCGGGTCGTTACAGCTGGCATCAGAGCGAGGTTAGCTCAAATCTTTGGGTTACAATTTATTAGAACTAAACAGAAGACTCATCAGAGTTTGGATTAGTACTATATAATAAGAATACTCATTAGAGATAGGATCAGTAGTATCCTAGAATGAGAATACTCATTAGAGATGGGGTTAGCAATGCCCTAGAATGAGTTAGAGTGGAAAATTTATAATTAACGTACTTGTTATATATATAATTCGATTTTAGAAAATATGATTTTGGATAGATAAAAGTTATATTTTTGAAAATTTAATCAACTAATTGATTGATGATTGTGTTGTGTGAATATGAGTTCAACTAATAAAAATTATCAAACAATCAAAGAATAAAAATTAAATTAGTTGAATAAATAACTTTAGCTTCATTCCCTTTTCGAGGACGAAAAGACTTTAAGTAGGGGAGATTGTAACAACCCCCAAATTCCGGACCAATTTAAAAAATTTATTTTAGAAAATTTTAATGAATTTTGAGGATATAAACTGATTATTTTAAATAATAATGGCTATATTTTTTTTATCGAAGTTAAAACGAATATAATTTAATTTAAAGATAAATGGAGTTAGAAATGGCGCGGTAGTTTGAAAATTTAATTTTAAACTTTAACTGAATGTACAGGATTCAAAATAAATCAGAATTGAGTGAAACCAAAAATATTTAAATATGTTTAATTATATTTTTCTAACGAGTCTGAAACATTGAAATTTCATAGCGGGAGTCAAAAGTTATGGCCAATTCAATTTTTCGAAAGGTCGTTGTAGAATTTATATATATAATATATATGGCCCAAAGGGCTACTTTTCACATACGAAGGAAATTGGACTCGAAACCACTTCCATTGAGTCTGGAATGATGTTTATGCATTTAAAAAGTGTAAACACTTATATATTTTGAGTTTCGAAAATTATTTGTTTAAAAATGTATTTTTAATATTAAATATATAACCCTTGAAAATAGTCAATTTTCGAACGGCCTCCGTTTTTGACGAAACCACTTTTGTTGGAACCGGAATGTCAAATTATAGCGAGATTTCAAGTTTCAAAATTTTTCGAGTTAGTATGTGAGCGTGGCAAACAGAAATGTGTTTTGACTATTTCAGTTAAATTTAAACGACTTGAAAATAGCCATTTTCAAACAGTCTCGGAATTCAACGAAATTAGTCTTGTTAGAACCGTATCGTCATAAGAAAGCTAAAAATAATTTTTTTTAAATTTTCTGATATCGTATGTGGTATCGGTGAATTTAAATGTAAGATTTAATTAATTTAATAAATGATTTATATATTAAATTAAATAAAAAGTGGGCTGAGATGACGAAACGGGCTGACGGGACCTGTTCCATCGCGTCCGGGACGGGGGTATTTGCCTAGGGACATCTTTTGTTGGGCTGGAGTTTGAGGGATTAAGAAGAAACGGGCCATTTTTGAATTAAAAGAATAAAATAATATATAAATACACTGTATTATACTATTCACCGTATAATCCTAATCCATCTCTTCCAGCCGCCGTTTCTTACCCTTTCAATGGCCAATATTACCAGGATTTGAATCCTCTTTTTCTCCCCAAATTCAAAGAATCAAATCACGAAACAAAACAAATATTGAATAGAATTTCGTCAGCTTCGATTTCATATGGAGATGATTAAAAACCGTAGAGAAACCGTTGAGTTCCAGATCTGAGAAGGCCGGCCGTTTGCACCGCCCCCGAGATCACATCAGGCCACCGAGTTGGCCGAGACCGCCGGCGACTGGGGTGCCTTCCCTTCCCCTTCCACGTGGCGTGTCCTGATCGTGCACCAGTGCCTCGATCCGTGAGCAAATCTCTACCCTAGTTTCGAAGCTATGTGAAATACCATCGGCCTAAGTTCTGAACATAGAAGAAGGTATATAAAACTCTAAAGTAAATTAATTAATTTAATTATATATCTAAACTTCAAATATTGAAATGACCATAACTCATTCGAATCAAAACGAAATCAAATGATTTCAGATCCACTGTAATCGTCTTTCCGAGATCTTCGCAATGGCGCAGACCAGAGCTGAAACCGAAACTGTCGAATTTTCAGCCAAATCAATGTGAGAATTCTGAATTTTATTATTTAATTAATTATCAATTATTTTTCTCGCGTTAAAAATAATTATATTATGATGTTAATTCAGATCTGAAATGTTCTATGTTGTATAAATTGTTGATTATTGCTTGTGGTATGTTTGGTCATGTTATGCTAGATCCGCATTGAAATCTCATATATTATTGAATTTTATTTGCGATTATAAAATTAAATCTAAATTTAGAATTAAATCATATTTTATTCAGATCTAGTTGCTCTAATTTATTTTAAATTATTAAAATATTATTTTTATTATTCTGAGATGAACAATAGAATCTGATCGACAAATAAAAACTTATTTTTGTTTGTTGATTTTAAAATAGAAATTGAACGAAAAATAAAATATTATTATTTTTATTTGTTTATTTACAATGGAATATGAACAACAAATAGAATATATTTTTATTTGTTTCCATTACAACAGAATTTGGCTAGCAAATAAAATCCTATTTTTATTTGTTTACATTTAGAACACGATTTATGAATTACAGTAAAAAAAATCTTTTTACTGTCACCTTAAACTTAGGATGTTCTAGAATTGGAATAACAATACAACATTAAATTTTATTGTTGATATTAAAAACATAAGTATAAAATAAAACTTCATTTACATTGTATTTGTAAATTAAAGGTTATATTTGGAAACCACCTGTTTGTTTACATTTTTATGTAAATAAAAACACATATTTTGGAAATCAAAATTTTGTTTACATTTTATATGTAAATAAGAAATTATTTTCAGAAGTTACATTTTTGTTTGCAAAAATATTTTAGATATATAATTTATTCTTCTATTTGAATTTAATAATGCTAATAAACTTTAAAAACAAATTTTATTCTTTTATTTGCATTCAGCAATGCAAATATATATAGTAAATAGAAATTGTTCTTTATTTGCATTTACATATTGAAATAAATTATTCTTTCATTTGCACTCACCAATGCAAATACATATATTAAAAATAAAGTTTATTCCTTTATTTGCATTTATTAATGCAAATATGCATCGAAATTAAGGTTTATTCTTTTATTTGCATTTATCAGTGCAAATATTAAATGAAACTAAAGTCTATCTTTTTATCTATATTCAACAATACAAATACACACATTTTTACACATTGAATAGAATTTGTTAAAAATATATTTTGAAAATAAAATTTGTTCTCTTATTTGCACTCTCTAATGCAAATGTACTTTGAAAATAAGGATTGTTCTTTCATTTGCATTCACAAATGCATATATATATATATATATATATATATATATATATATTGAAAACAAAGTTGTTCTTTTATTTGTAATCACTAATGAAAATATACATTAAAAATAGAATTTGTTTCTTTAATTGCATTCCTGGTTTCAAATAAGCTAAAAACTAGGATTACACTTATTTGTCTATTTATTTGCATTCCTTGTTGTAAATGAACATCTAAGGTTTCACCTTTGTTTGCAATTCTAAATGCAAACCAACCATCAAAACGAAAGTTACATTTTTGATTTATAATTTTGATATGAATAAAATATTGTTTGAGAGTGGCATTTTTTATTTGCATCCTTCAATGCAAATAAAACATGAATTAAATCTTTCATTTTATTTCGAAATTAAGAAATACCTTTTTATTCACATTTTTAGATATAAAAAAGGATAGGATTTAAAAGTTACATTTTAGTGCATTCTAGTTATAGCAAAAGAGATAATGTTTCATTTTATTTTCATTTTAAAGGACAATAGAAAGAATAGTTTTTAGAAGTGCATTTTTATTGCAATTCTATATGAAGTGAAAAGAGCCAATTTGTCAAATGTCTTATATGAAATAAAATGAGTTCTTTTTGTCACTTCAAAAGGAATGAATTGAAAATGTTTATTTAATCTTTTGTAAAGAATGAATAATTAAACATTCATATTTCTATCATTAAAGTAAAATAGACAAAAACACTCATTTTGTCTAAATTAAAAGGTTGAAACAAAATATAGCACTGAAATACTATATTAGAATTGAAATACAAATTTATCACTAACGTAAATTTACATTAGTTAAAACCAATTATTCACTTTTGTCAATTTACATTTGTTGAAACCAATTATTTGTTCTGTTACTATAGAGTTGTTAAGACAAAGATATTCATTTTTGTCTTGTTATCACTTTTACATGTAATAAGAATAGACATTTTGTCATTTTGAAAGATTATTCTTTTACTTGCATTCTCAAATACAAATATACATAAAAATGAAGATGTTCTTTTGTTTGCATCTCTTGATGCATATAAAACATATATTAAAAAGTTACAACTCTATTTGTAACTCAAATGTGAACGAAGACATAGTTTCAAAAGATTACATTTTTATTTGTCTTTTGATGCAAATAAAAATATAGTTTTAGAAATTATATCTCTATTTACATTTTATATGCAGATAAGAAGGTAGGGTTAAAAATATTATTTTCTACTTTTAAATTAGAGGCAATAGAAAGATTGTACATTAAAATTATACATTTTTAATGAAGTTCATATTTCATTAAGGAGATTAATTAAACTAAAATAGACATTTTGTCAAAAATATTCATTTTTGTCAAAATGAATTAGTTAAAGCAATATATATATATATATATATATATATCTTATGTTTGGCAAGATATATACTTGTCAAGATAGGTTAGTTAAATCAAAATATTTATCATTTTTGTCTCATTAGAATTGCCAAAACAGTATAACCATTTTTGCTTGAGTTTAAACTAGCGGAATAGAAATTGTCAATAGAGACGAAGTTATTATTCTTACTCGTTCATTGCAATAGAATTACATATAATATAAAGGAGACGTTTTCTTGTCATGATTATATATATTGTGTATTACACTTCCATTCACAAGTTACCCGACTTGTTTATGTGATTGGGACGATAATTTTCACACATCGCCCGAGTGCACAAATAAATTTATTATTTATTTATTGGTTGAAACCCCACACGGGTGTTGGGATGAAAATTAACATACACCAATTCCAATATTTAGTTGTATGTTGATCATTGGATCGACAGGCTGCGATGAGTGTTATTTAATTTTAACGCTTACACAGTGGAAATTACACTTTGGATGTAGATGGATGATTTGATGATTATACTGTTATTATCATATATATGATGTGTGTGAAATGCATATAATCCAAATTATATGGTAAATGTTTGAGTCGCATTTCGATTCAGGTGTTCTTTTAAATAAGAATATTTATACATTTGAAATTTTCTTTTTATATAAAGGATATTATTTCATAAAAGAGAAAATATTGTTAATCAAGTATATGTTAAAACAAAGAATATTTGTAAAGGATAAAAATTTGTAATATAAAGAATACTTCTCACTTAGAATCTTTTATATAAAGTATATTTTTATGATTATTTTAAAATATGTTTTTAAAAGATTATAAGGATTTGCAATTATATTTTGTGATATGAAATAAATTGAGATGTGAAGTGGATTTATCATGGACGATGTTTTAAACGACATTTGTCCTTTAATCCAATTTACATTGAAATTATTATTTGGAATTTATAAATCTATTTTATAGAATTAAAAAAAAGGCATTTTCTAAAAATCAAGTTTTTCCAATTTAATATATTAAATAGGAATTTAGTGGAAATTCGATTGATAATAATCGAAATGGGCTTCTGTAAAAGAAGACCGATATTATAGATGGAATTTAAGAGGCCTTGCCGTTATTCCATTTATATTATTAGTCCGATACAGAAATTTATATCGATTATGTATTAATTTGATTTCTGGGGAATTCCATATTTTGGAAATTGATTTGTGGGTTTATCGTGAACTGTGTTTTAAAGGACACTAGTTCTTTAACCTGTTTAAGACAAGATTTTTTCCTTAAGATAAATGATCTTGTAATAATGATTTTTGATATCAAATCAAAACTGGAGTTTTAATAAATCCTTTAAAGAAGATTTAGGATTTTATTTTCAGAGTTTATCTGTGATAAAATTAATGAGAAACTTCTAATATGAATATCGTATTAAAAGAATATTCTGAGTTGGAATATGGCGTAATGTGTGATCTTCCAATATTTGCTTTCTAATCACAAAATACGCGAGTTATTCAGAAAGACCGGGTTTAACCCATTCTGGATAATCATCACGACGATCAAGATTCTAAGATGAAGGCGGTGGTTGAAGAACGAAGGTTTTCACATCGTTAGAATGATGATGACTGGTATCTTGAATTGGGATTGCCTTCCAAGGCAAGGTATTTAGTAATGGTCGTCCAAACGCATTTGGAGATCGACGGATGTGAGAACCCCATTCCCGATAAGACGGTGGCAAGGGTAATCTTTGGAATATAACACATAAACAGATAGCAGCAGAACAGAAATAAATAAATACACCAGATAATGTACAATAGAATACACTGGATAAATATAATCATCAGAGTTACACAGTATATAGGATCATACTTAGTACAAAAATACAGTTCAGCTATACATAAATGTCTACTGCGGAAAAGAAAACATAATATGTACAATAGGAGCTGAACAGCATAAAAAGAGATAAATGATAGAATCCATCTTCAGCTCCAGCTATCCCAAAAGGGCCTGCTAAAACCTGAATACAAGGCTGCCCGTGTAGAAATAGGGGCACCCGAGTTTGCAAGTGAAACAAACTACGAGTCAGTCATGGGACTGGTATGAGAAATCTACTTAACACATTTTACAATATGGCTAATCACAGGACCACGCCACTTTCGCGGAACAGGTTTACTCCATTGGATTGCCAGTGCTTTAAAACAAATAAATCTTTTAAACATCGCAATGCTTTTTATAAAAATGAAGCCATTATAAGACTCAGTTCCCATCACACAATGGAACACACACACCAGAGGATAGAGTTTTACCTTATAATGGCCAAAATATGCTTGATACGAGCAAAACAAATCATTTGATATTATTACTAGTGTATATATGTTTCAAAAACAATTTCAGTCATAACTATCAATCATAGGCGGCATTAATGCCACATACCACTATGTCGCCATATATAGGTATACAATCAAAACCGCACGATGTCGTATTTGGAAATTGGATTTCCGTCATGAGCCAAGGCTAAAGATAGTCCTTACCGAATTCGAGACGCTCTAGCCCATGTCTCAGGCAAGCACGCAGACAAGCCTTGGATCGTCAGGGCCGGTCCACCGATGTGGATTAAAATTCATGAACACTGCGTTTCCCCGCCCTATGGGGCGTCACTGGTCATTTCTGACCACACAATCGACCCCGAAGAGACCGAAGCAAACCGAGGCCTCGCTTTCCATCATCCACATAAGTAAAATACCCGGGCGTGTAAAACCCAAAGCATCACTCCTAGCTAGAAGAAAACGCATGTCCTCCCTGATGTCCGTCTCCCATTTCTGGCTCATACCGGGGTGTGAGGCTCGCGAAACTACGTTATACACAAAGCTACGCCACACATGCCGTGCTTTGATCATCAACCGCAAGACTTTACTTTTCAACAAAAGCCTTGATCATCTATCACTTAGGTGTGCCACATAGGCAATTCACTCCGTGCGACTGATTTCTATCGATATATAACCTCTGGGTTCGTACGCCTCAGAGAAGGGCGTTAAGCAAGAGAATAATTCTCCGCCGCCAAACAGATATATATTTAATAGAGATAAATCAGCACAGAACAAAATCCAATGTCAGACACACAGTCCATTTACACGTTCGTTCTGGGTCTGAACGAAACCGGAGGCACTCAATACCTCGCATATCCGTACAATCAACAAGTACGTCCGGACGGCTACTACTTTAGCCCCTTCAAGGTAGCTACTCCCATCATGAGCATCAGTAACACCCCTCCATTCGACGTGAAGATCATCGGTCTTGCGCCGTCTTCATATCTTCGACTTCAATCGTCGATCAATTATTTGAAATGAGAATTAACTCCGCCTTTTCAAATAATCCTCGTATATCTAGAATTTCAAATCAATACATTTCAATGGTTAAATTATTCGACATCACCAATTTTGTTCTTTAATGTAATTTTCACACCACATACATTCAACCATTAAAAATCACATAAACCAAGCAGATTCAGTTTATTTCCATTCCATATCGTTTATAATATTTTATCACGATTTATCGCTATTTCTATTTATTTAAAAATAGCCAATTTATTCAAACGACGCTTCAGGCCATAACGCGGCCGTGGCGCTGTTTTTCTCCAGAATTGATTTACACATACCTGAAAATCTAAACGTTGGATCTTCACAAAATTTATATCATTAGAAAGATCTTTTCAAAACGAGGTTTTCAGTTTTGGGAAAATCAGACGGTCGGATCTCCCGCACTAATCGTTTGAAATTACGATTTCAAAACACGAACTGCAGCGTCGTTATTCATTCTAATTTAATTATATATATATATATATATATATATATATATAAATATAACCGATTCTGGCGCTGTTTTTCTTCAGATTTGAATTAAACATTCCCGGTAATCCAACCGTTGGATCTTTACAAAGTTGGTGCCGTTGGAAAGGTATTTCCAAGGCGAACCCGACGGTTGTGGTTTCGGGAAAATCCGATGGTCGGATCTCCCGCACTAATCGTTTGAAATCACGGTTTCAAAACACGAACTGCAGCCTCTTTATTCACTATATTTTGATTATATTTATATAAATATATATAAATATAATTCTTTCATCGATTTCAAAACATTATCCACTTTATAGATTTGATAAAAATGATATTTTTATCTAACAGACATTTATTTCAACACTTCACTATTTTCAACAATTCATGTATATAATAAAAATGTGATTTTATATAATAAAAATGTGATTTTAATTGTAAAACAATTTATTTCAAAACACGACTATTTTATATAGTTCATATAGATGATAAAAATATGATTTTTATTATAAAACAATTTATTTCAAAACACGACTATTTCATATAGTTCATATAGATGATAAAAATATGATTTTTATTATAAAACAATTTATTTCAAAACACGACTATTGTTCAACACATGAATTTCTATTCAACACATGAATATAGTTTCAACACATGAAAATAATTCTAACACATGAATATTATTGAAAATTTCGACAGCATAACAGTAGGGTAGTTAAAACCGGGACCGTCCCTAGTACGGCTCCTCACTCTACCTTAAAACCACGCGGTATTTTGACAATGGGGATTCATGCATCTAGTTCGCACGCAGGCGGCATGTTTTACTTTCATTTCCACAATCTATTCTAATTTTGTTTCAATCATCAATGGGTATTTTTCAACCACAACCAATCAATTTCAACCACAAACAATTCTAATCAACCATTCTCTATCAACCAATTTTCACACCAATCACAAATAATAAATATCGTCCATGGTCTGTGGACGAGGGGAGTATATATATATATTCATATATAAATATATTTCGATTCACTTTAATTCATTTCAACACACATACAATTTTTACAATGCATATATAACTTATACATCAAACATACAACGTATACAACGCTTATACATGAGGTGTACAACGCTTATATAACTCATATATCGACTATATAATTTATACATCGTTGTTTTCCATATCGTTTATAAATTAGAAATCTCACATTGGGTTCCACTCCACCAAAAATAGCAGAAGGCTCAAAAAAATATGCGGTCTCTTCTAGAATGTAGAAGACGTCCACCCGAGTCCACTGTCTCTTGTTTCACTGAATTTCGTCTACAAACAAAAAAGATATGATTTATATAGTGAAATCGAAAACCGTAGCGCTTTAAAGTGCTATAATATAGTTAAATTATAAATAGCCGTATACCTTCACAGTTTATTCAAAACTAGGTTTGATATTTTCACCAAAACGAAGATGTTGTAGCTCGATCAGACCCTGCCACATGAAGCATCTACGAGAGGCGCTCCTCCCTGAATTCTGGTGAACTCGACGCAGTGGTGGCAGAGCAATCCGGGTGCAAGCGGCAGCACTTTGCGGAGGTGAATCGAGGCGAATACTGAATGATGAACTCCCAAACTTGTATGGATCTGTAAAGGGGGAAATTCTCTCCAAAATCCCCCAAAGAATCGATCGATTTCACTGTATGGGTTGGAAGAAAAGTGGATTTGAAATCCTGACCTATTTCCGCCGTTCGACAGTGAAGAGGAGCGGGTTTCGGAGGTCAACGCGGGGAGAGAGAGAATGATTTGGCCGAACGTGATTGGCCAGGGTTTTATTTAAATATTTAATTTATTTTAAATTCAAAAATATCCTCTTTGACCAAACAAACACCAATTCAAACCCAACGACTGTCGCCCCTAGCTAAATACCCCCATTTCGAACGCAATGGGATATGTTTCGTAGGCCAATTCGACTATTACAGTCAATTATTTTTCAAATCAAAGTATAAATCATTGAATATTTGATTTGAACGCACATTTCAATTTGCCAGGGCCACAAACTGATTCGAAAAATTCCAGAAAAATAAATCTAGCTATGTTTTAACGATACGGTCCCAACAAAACTAGTTTCGTCGAATTCTGAGATCGTTTGCAAAATGGCCATTTTCTGGTCGATACAATTTAATTATAATTGACCAAAACACATTTTCCTTTGCCACGCTCACATACTAGCTTAAAAAATTATGAAATTTGAAACCTAGTAATAACTTCACATCCCGGATCCAAAAAATGGTTTCGTCGAATTCCGAGGTCGTTTGCGAAATGTCTATTTTCATGGGCCATATAAATTCTATAGCGACCTTTCTGAAAATTCATTTGGCCATAACTTTTGACCCTCGCTACGAAACTTCGATTTTTCAGATTCGTTAGAAAGATATTTGCTAACTGATTTAAATATGTTTGGTTTCACTCAAATTCGTTTTGTTTTGCACCCGGTACAGTCAGTCAAAGTTTGAATTCAATTTTTGAAACTGTCGCACCATTTCAGGCCATGTTTATAATTCAAAGTGATTATATTCAACTTCAAACATCGATCCAAACTACTTTTTCCTCTTTTTTATCTAAAATATTTATTTTAAATATTTAAAATACACTAAAATAGCCAATTAAATTTTTTTAAATTGGTTCAGATTTTCCGGGTTGTTACAATCTCCCCCACTTAAAACTTTTCGTCCCTGAAAAGGAACAAAGTCGAAAGTGGTTTGATTAACCAACTCTACTTTCAATCTGGCTTCCATTCTCCAACTTTTCAGTTTTTGAGAATTTTCAAATTCTTCAAAAATTTGGCTAACACCCGGAATTTTCGAAAAATTTCGCCATAACTTCCTTTGTACGGGGAGGGGTTTGGAAATTTATTAGGCCGTATTAGGTACCCAATAAATCCTATAAAGAATACACATATTTATAGTGATATATTCTGGTGTTTACAGGGGAGCGTGTATAGATAATAACTCCAGAGAATAAATTCTCGTTACCCTGTCAAAGCCTGAGGGAGTGTGTATTTTTAATTGCTCCAGAGGATAAATCCTCGTCACCTCGTCCCGTATGGGAAATAAATAATCCATGTGCCTTATCTAACGACTAGAGAGACGTGATTATTGTCAACTCCAGACCCGTGTGGGGTTTTTATTAACTTGGCAAATTACCGTTATATTTTATATGGTCCATATCAGTCATTAGTTCAACCTGTAGAATATAGTCATCGCCATACAAGCCTCTCGCTCGTACGGTAAATCTTCAACCTCGTCACACAAGCTCGAAATGCTTATGTGGTATATGATGAAGTATGCCTATCTTCGAGAAGTATGCCATATAGTGTACTTCAAAATTAATTGTTACTATCCTATGGCGACATTTTTTAATTACACACAGAATAACCAGCACTCCGCATCCAATGGCACTCACAGGAGTTGATATAATAATAAAATTGCGCATCCAACTCATTAAGGTTTACCTATTTGTCGGGCATGCAAATAATTCTTTACTCAACAGCTATCCATTTACCTGTTCAAACATATATAATGCACATGTATATATTTCTATCTATTTTTAAATCAGTTCAATGTGTGATTTAATCGAATAAATTCTACCATTCATCCTCTTATTAATTAAATTAACTATCATTTTAATAATTTAATAAATCAAATTCACAATCACACAACACAAACAACAATTAAATTTATTTTTAACTTTTCAAAAATGTACTAATCGATTCATATACTCTTTTAAATCATCCAGACTATAGAATTAAAGGTGTACATCCATGGAAAGAAAATAACAACAAAGTAGAGAATTAAATGGTAATGCGAAGTACGGTAAATGTACCTTGCACCGGAGTCAATCAGAGATATCCACCCTGCACTTAGGATAGGCTTTCTTAATGCTTTCCTCTGTTTCCCAAGTACAATCTCGCAGATCTCCACTCCATTGCACTTTGACTAAGTGAACCTTTTTGTTCCTCAGCTCCTTGGTTTCTTTGCAGATTATCTTTAGCGGCTCTCTCCTAGTGGCCAATTCTGGAGTGATTTCTATATCCTGTTGCGCTGCTTCTTCCACGATCAAGTCTAGATCATGAACGTGCTTTCGAAGTTGAGATATGTGGAGTACATCATGCACTCCAGGCAACCAATTAGGCAATTGAACCTTATATGCGAGAGTTCCAATCCGTTCAAGAATAGGAAACAGACCAATGAATTTGGGCGCCAATATCTCTGTTTTACCAAATCGGATAACTCCTCTCATCGGAGATACTTTCAAATATACATAGTCGCCAACAACAAATGATATATCCCTTCTTCTCTTATCTGCATAGCTCTTTTGTCTGCTTTGGGCAGCTAGTAATCGTTTATTAACGAAATCGACTTTATCTGCAGCATCGCGAATCATATCTGGCCCCAATACAAGTCTGTTACCAGGTTCAACCCAACAAGTAGGGGATCGGCACGGTCTACCATACAATGCTTCGAATGGTGACATTGTCAGGATCGCTTGGTAACTGTTGTTGTACGAGAATTCAGCCAAATGCAAATGGTCTTCCCACGATCCGCCTAAATCAAGAGTACAAGCCCGCAATAGATCTTCCAGAATACGATTTACCCTCTCAGTTTGACCATCTGTTTGAGGATGATAAGCGGTGCTTAGGTTCAGTTTCATTCCCAATTCTGCCTGGAATGCTTCCCAGAATTTACTAGCAAAAATCGGGTCACGATCACTAACAATGCTCATGGGAACTCCGTGCAGTCTAATAATTTCTTTGAAATAAACCTGCGCCAGACTTTGAGCAGTTCTATTCGATTTGACAGGTATGAAATGAGCGGTCTTCGTAAATCAATCCACGATCAGTCAAATACTGTCATTTCCTTTTCTGGTCCTGGGCAAACCATCTATGAAGTCCATAGAAATCTGTTCCCATTTTCCACCTGGCACTTCTAAAGGTTGCAATAGTCCCGCGAGCTTCGGCTGATCGCTTTTGACTTGGTGACAGGTTGGACAACAGCTAACATATATAGATATGTCTTTTCATTGCCTTCCACCAAAAAGTTCGCTTGAGTTCATTATACATTTTGCTAACACCTGGGTGGATACTCAACTTGGACTTGTGGCATTCATCAAGAACTTCTCTTTTGAGCTCGGAGACGTCGGGAACACAAATCCTTCCTTTTAATCTAAGAATTCCCTCGTTATCCACTTGGAAACTGGATGCATTGCCTTTTTGAATTCTTTTGATCATCTCCTTGACAAAATTATCGTCTTTCTGTAGAATGGAGATCTTATCAATCAAGGAAGTTGTAACGATAAAGCTGGCGATTATTATATTCTTTCTACTCAGCGCATCAGCTACAACATTGGCTTTCCCTGGAGTGTACAAAATCTCAAAGTCGTACGCTGCAAGAAATTCTAGCCAACGCTGCTGTCTCAGATTCAAATCCTTCTGGGTGAACAAAAATTTCAATGATTGATGGTCAGTATACAGTTCGAATTTCTCACCCATAAGATAGTGCCTCTAGATTTTCAAAGCAAATACGATGGCTAACAGCTCAAGATCATGAGTAACGTAATTCTTCTCATGCGGTTTCAGCTGACGGCTAGCATAAGCAATCACTTGACCTCTTTGCATTAACACTGCGCCAAGGCCTTCTCTAGAAGCGTCAGTCCAGACTCTCAAGTCCTCATTGCCATCTATTATTGTTAACACTGGAGCAGTTGTCAGCTTCAGCTCTTGGAAAGCTTCCTCACATACCGGAGTCCAATTGAATCTCAAATGTTTATCAGTCAGTTTTGTTAAGGAACTGGATGTCTTCGCAAAATCCTTAATGAATTTCCGATAATAACTGGCTAACCCGAGAAAACTTCTAACCTCTGTTGGCGTACGAGGCTGTCTCCAATTCTGAATAGCAGTGATTTTAATGGGATCCACTGAAATTCCTTCTTTTGACACGACATGGCCAAGAAATTTGACTTCTTTTTGCCAGAATATACATTTGGAAAACTTTGCTTTTAAAACATTCTTTCTTAGAATTTCTAACACTTGTTCCAAATGTTTTTCATGCTCGCTTTCCAACTTAGAGAAAATAAGGATATCATCAATGAAAACCAGAACAAATTTATTCAATACTTCTCTGAATACCCGGTTCATTAGTTCAACGAAATAGGCCGGAGTGTTACATAAGCCGAACGGCATTACTAACCACTCGTAGAATAAGTCCGGACCTCTGAATGCTGTCAAAGGAACACACTCTTCGGCGATACGAAGTTGATGGAAACTTGTAGCTAGGTCCATTCGTGAAAATACTTGTGCGTCATTCAATCGATCAAACAAATCATCAATCCACGGCAATGGATATTTGTTTTTCAATGTCTGCTTGTTCAAGTCACGATAATCTACACATAGTCTGAGAGTACCGTCTGACTTCGGAACAAATACCACTGCTGCTTCCCAATCAGAAAAACTAGGCCTAATCAGACCTTTCCATACAAGCTGTCTAGTTTGATTATCCAACTCTTCTTTCTCTTTCAAGGTCATTCTTCGAATAGCATGAACTACCGGCCTTGCATTCGGAACTAAAGAGATTTTGAAATCAATTTCTCTCTGCGGAGGTAAGCTAACAACTTCTTCAAACACATCCGCATAGTTCTTGACAATTGGAATATTTGCAATGTCAACCTGTATATTCTCTATAACGACAGGAACAGGTTCTGTTTGAGCAGGAGAAACATCCAATGCTACCCAGAAGTCTTTTCTGTCAGAATTCGAACCTTCACATGGAATGGTTATATAATTTCCCGATTTAATTTTCGCCCTTACGACTCTGTCGGCGCATTTAACCTCAGCTTCATACTTGGTTAACCAATCCATCCCCAGAATCAGATCAAACTCTATACAATTCATGACAATCACAATAGTAGGGAATCGGTAGCAGGAAAAAGAAACTGGAACCCTACAATCCCAACTAAGATCGACGGAACCCCCAACCGGATTACGTACCGTCATGGGTTCTCTGAGCTTTTTCAAATTCAAGTCTAGTTTCTTCACCGCATTCTTTGCAACAAAGCTTCGCGACGTGCCTGTATCAAACAGTACTTTAACTAGAATGTTTTTGACAGTAAGCGTGCCTTCTAAAACATCTGGCCTTTCTTGACTAGCTGAGGATGCAGGAACCTATGCTACTTTATTTACCTGTACCATTACAGGTTTCTCCAATAACCGGCAATCCCGCTTTATGTGACCAGCCCGATGGCAAAGATTGCATTTCTTAGTGTCCTGCAGTTTGTTCTTGGATTTAGACCCTCCCTTTAATCGCTTATTTAAGGGCCCACAGTTTATCGACAAATGCCCTGGTTTCTTGCACTTATTGCATATTGCGGTCG
Source organism: Allium sativum (assembly GCA_030737875.1). Classification (NCBI taxonomy): domain Eukaryota; kingdom Viridiplantae; phylum Streptophyta; class Magnoliopsida; order Asparagales; family Amaryllidaceae; genus Allium; species Allium sativum. The sequence goes on from CM060918.1 coordinate 80,567,964, forward strand.
TTACGGGTCCTTTCTCGGATATAAAATTTTCCCGATTTAATCTAGGCTTCTTTCTGACTCTACACGTCGTACTGGCCTCAGGCTGTGCACTCGTCTCTGAGATATCAGTTTTGGAATTTCTTTTGCTACTAAAACCAACTTCTTCTTCGTCTAGCAACATACCTTTCCTATCGAGATCCTCATACTGGTAGGCCATGTATATCATTTCAGAAAAAGGAAGCTTCACATGCCCCAATACTTTATTCTGGTATTTTATTTGAAGACCATTAATGAACCTCATATTCTTCATCTTTGGCTTTTCAATTAGATGCGAGGCAAAACGAGAAAGTTCATTGAATCTCTTATGATATTCGGGAATATTCATATCACCTTGTATCAGATAGTAGAACTCATCGTATAACCGCTCAGTTGCTTCTGGAGGAATAAACCTTTGGTTGAACATTTCTTTGAATCTATCCCAGGTGATATCACCATCTGGATTATCCCTAATAATTGACTCCCACCAGAACAAAGCTTCATCTTTGAGTGCCCAAGATGCCAATAATCTTTTCTGGCCATCTCTTAGCTGGAGACGCTCAAGAATTCTTTCAGCAGAACGCATCCAATCTTGAGTTTGACTGATGGATTCATTTCCCGAGTATGGTACTCCACCCAGATTTTGATACTTCTTTAATAAAGCTTCTAGATCTGGTTCTACATTTCTCCTGTTTCTGACACTTATTTTCTAGTACTTCTGCAAATAGCAGATCAAGTGTCAGGTCAACAGAAAAGATATTTTAAAGCATAGAAACATATACTTGAATGTACATGTGTCTATCAAGGTGCATTTCATTCTGCTATACTCATACTAGGATATTACTGATCCAATCTGTAGTGAGTTACTCATCCTAGAACACTCTTGGTTTTATTTCTGACGAGCTCGTTCATATGTTATATTCCAGGCTTAACCAAAGCTCTGATACCACGTGTGTGAGAACACCATTCCCGATAAGATGGTGGCAAGAGTAATCTTTGGAATATAACACATAAACAGATAACAGCAGAACATAAATAAATACACCAGATAATGTACAATAGAATACACTAGATAAATATAATCATCAGAGTTACACAGTATATAGTATCATACTTAGTACAAATATACAGTTCAGCTATACATAAATGTCTAATGCGGAAAAGAAAACATAATATGTACAATAGGAGCTAAACAGCATAAAAAGAGATAAATGATAGAATCCATCTTCAGCTCCAGCTATCCAGAAAGGGCCTGCTAAAACCTGAATACAAGGCTGCCTGTGTAGAAATAGGGGCACTCGAGTTTGCAAGTGAAACAAACTACGAGTCAGTCATGGGAGTGGTATGAGAAATCTACTTAACAAATTTTACAATATGGCTAATCACAGGACCACGCCACTTTCGCAGAACGGGTTTACTCCATTGGATTGCCAGTGCTTTAAAACAAATAAATCTTTTAAACATCGCAATGCTTTTTATAAAAATGAAGCCATTATAAGACTCAGTTCCCATCACACAATGCAACACACACCAGAGGATAGAGTTTTACCTTATAATGGCAAAAATATGCTTGATACAAACAAAACAAATCGTTTGATAATATTACTAGTGTATAAATGTTTCAAAATCAATTTCAATCATAACTATCAATCATAGGTGGCATTAATGCCCCATACCACTATGTCACCATATATAGGTATACAATCAAAACCACACGATGTCGTATTTGGAAATTGGATTTCCGTCATGAGCCAAGGCAAAAGATAGTCCTTAACGAATTCGAGACGCTCTAACCCGTGTCTCAGGCAAGCGCGCAGACAAGCCTTGGATCGTCAGGGCCGGTCCACCGATGTGGATTAAAATTCCTGAACATTGCGTTTCCCCTTCCTACGGGGCGTCACTGGTCATTTCTGACCACACCATCGGCTCCGAAGAGACAGAAGCAAACCGAGGCCTCGCTTTCCATCATCCACATAAGTAAAATACCCGGGCGTGTAAAACCCAAAGCACCACTCCTAGCTAGAAGAAAACGCATGTACTCCCTGATGTCCGTCTCCCGTTTCTGGCTCATTCCGGGGTGTGAGGCTCGCGAAACTATGTTATACACAAAGCTACGCCACACAGGCCGTGCTTTGATCATCAACCACAGGACTTTGCTTTTCAACAGAAGCCTTGATCATCTATCACTTAGGCGTGCCACATAGGCAATTCACTGCGTGCGACTGATTTCTATCGATATATAACCCCTGGGCTCGTACGTCTCAAAGAAGGGCGTTAAGCAAGAGAATAAATTATCCGTCGCCAAACAGATATATATTTAATAGAGATCAATCAGCACAGAACAAAATCCAATGTCAGACACACAGTCCATTTACACGTTCATTCTGGGTCTGAACGAAACCGGAGGCACTCAATACCTCGCATATCCGTACAATCAACAAGTATGTCCGGACGGCTACTACTTCAGCCCCTTCAAGGTAGCTACTCCCATCATGAGCATCAGTAGCACCCCTCCATTCGACGTGAAGATCATCGGTCTTGCGCCGTCTTCATATCTTCGACTTCAATCGTCAATCAATTATTTGAAATGAGAATTAACCCGGCCTTTTCAAATAATTCACGTATATCTATAGTTTCAAATCAATACATTTCAATGGTTAAATTATTCGACATCACCAATTTTGTTCTTTAATGTAATTTTCACACCACATACATTCAACCATTAAAAATCACATAAACCGAGCAAATTCAGTTTATTTCCATTCCATATCGTTTATAATATTTTATCACGATTTATCGCTATTTTATTTATTTAAAAATAGCTAATTTATTCAAACGACGCTTTAGGCCATAATGCGGCCGTGGCGCTGTTTTTCTCTAGAATTGATTTACACATATCTGAAAATCTAACCATTGGATCTTCACAAAATTTATATCATTAGAAAGATCTTTTCAAAACGAATCCAATGGTTTCAGTTTTGGGAAAATCCGACGGTCGGATCTCCCGCACTAATCGTTTGAAATTACGATTTCAAAACACGAACTGCAGCGTCATTATTCGATTTAATTTAATTTTATTTATATATATAAATATAATCGATTCTTGCGCTGTTTTCCTTCAGACTTGAATTAAACATTCCCGACAATCCAACCGTTGGATCTTTACAAAGTTGGTGCCATTGGAAAGGTATTTCCAAGGCGAACCCAACGGTTGTGGTTTTGGGAAAATCCGATGGTCGGATCTCCCGCACTAATCGTTTGAAATCACGGTTTCAAAACATGAACTATAGCCTCTTTATTCACTATATTTTGATTATATTTATATAAATATATATATAAATATAATTCTTTCATCAATTTCAAAACATTATCCACTTTATAGATTTGATAAAAATGATATTTTTATCTAATAGACATTTATTTCAACACTTCACTATTTTCAACAATTCATGTATATAATAAAAATGTGATTTTAATTGTAAACAAATTTATTTCAAAACACGACTATTTTATATAGTTCATATAGATGATAAAAATATGATTTTTATTATAAAACAATTTATTCAAAACACGACTATTTTATATAGTTCATATAGATGATAAAAATATGATTTTTATTATAAAAAAATTTATTTCAAAACACGACTAATGTTCAACACATGAATTTCTATTCAACACATGAATATAGTTTCAACACATGAAAATAATTCTAACACATGAATATTATTGAAAATTTCGGCAGCAAAACGGCAGGGTAGTTAAAACCGAGACCGTCCCTAGTACGACTCCTCGCACTACCTTAATACCTCGTGGTTTTTTGACAATGCGGATTCATGCATCTAGTTCGCACGCAGGCGACATGTTTTATTTTCATTTCCACAATCTATTCTAATTTTGTTTCAATCACCAATGGGTATTTTTCAACCACAACCAATCAATTTCAACCACAAACAATTCTAATCAACCATTCGCTATCAACCAAATTTCACACCAATCACAAACAATAAATATCGTCCATGGTATGTGGACGAGGGGAATATATATATATATATTCATGTATAAATATATCTCGATTCACTTCAATTCATTTCAATGCACATACAATTTTTACAATGCATATATAATTTATACATCGAACATACAACTTATACAACGCTTATACATGAGGTGTACACCGCTCATATAACTCTTACATCGACTATATAATTTATACATCGTTGTTTTCCATATCGTTTATAAATTAGAAATCTCACATTGGATTCCACTACACCAAAAATAGCAGAAGGCTCAGAAAAATATGCGGTCTCTTCTAGAATGTAGAAGACGTCCACCCGAGTCCACTGTCTCTTGTTTCACTGAATTTCATCTACAAACGAAAAAGATATGATTTTTATAGTGAAATCGAAAACCGTAGCGCTTTAAAGTGCTATAATATAGTTAAATTATAAATAGCGGTATATCTTCACAGTTTATTCAAAACTAGGTTTGATCTTTTCACCAAAACGAAGATGTTGTAGCTCGATCAGACCTTGCCACGTGAAGCGTCTATGAGAGGCACTCCTCCCTGAATTCTGGTGAACTCGACGCAGTGGTGGCGGAGCAATCGGGGTGCGAGCGGCAGCACTTTGCGGAGGTGAATCGAGGCGAATACTGAACGATGAACTCCCAAACTTGTATGGATCTGTAAAGGTGGAAATTCTCTCCAAAATCCCCCATTGAATCGATCGATTTCACTGTATGGATTGGAAGAAAAGTGGATTTCAAATCCTGACCTATTTCCGCCGTTCAACAGTGAAGAGGAGCGGGTTTCGGAGGTTAACGCAGGGGGAGAGAGAATGATTTGGCCGAACGTGATTGGCCAGGGTTTTTATTTAAATATTTAATTTATTTTAAATTCAAAAATATCCTCTTTGACCAAACAAACACCAATTCGAACCCAACGACTGTCGCCCCTAGCTAAATACCCCCATTCCGAACGCAATGGGATATGTTTCATAGGCCAATTCGAATGTTACAGTCAATTATTTTTCAAATAAAAGTATAAAACATTGAATATTTGACTTGAACGCACATTTCAATTTAATAGGGCCACAAACTGATTCGAAAAATTCCAGAAAAATAAATCTTTCTATGTTTTGATGATACGGTCCCAACAAAACTAGTTTCGTCGAATTCTGAGACCGTTTGCAAAATGGTCATTTTCTGGTCGATCCAATTTAACTATAATTGACCAAAACACATTTTCCTTTGCCACGCTCACATACTAGCTTCAAGAATTATGAAATTTGAAACCTAGCAATAATTTCACATCCCGGATCCAACAAAAGTGGTTTCATTGAATTCCGAGGTCGTTTGCGAAATGACTATTTTCACGGGCCATATAAATTCTATAGCGACCTTTCTGAAAATTCATTTGACCATAACTTTTGACCCTCACTACGAAACTTCAATTTTTCAGATTCGTTAGAAAGATATTTGCTAACTGATTTAAATATTTTTAATTTCACTCAAATCCGTTTTATTTTGCACCCGGTACAGTCAGTCAAAGTTTAAATTCAATTTTTGAAACTGTCGCGCCATTTCGGGCCATGTTTATAATTCAAAGTGATTATATTCAACTTCAAACATCGATTCAAACTACTTTTTCCTCTTTGTTATCTAAAATATTTATTTTAAATATTTAAAATACACTAAAATAGCCAATTTAAATTTTTTAAACTGGTTCAGATTTTCCGGGTTGTTACAACGGACACGTTGTTTCGCTCAGACCCAGAGCGGACTTGTAAATGGATTGCGTGTCTGACATTGTATTCCTTCCTGTTGTATTAGTTGAATGCTACTGATTATATATTTCTGTTTGGTGGTGAAGAATTTATTCTTTACTTATCACCCTTCTCTAAGACGTATGAGCTTAGAGGTTATATATATACTGGTAGATGATCAATGATATGGTAGGGTCTGACAATGTGACATGCTAAGATGCACATGATCAAGGCTTTGTTGAAAAGCAGACCTTGTGGTTGATGATCAAAGCATAGTCTATTTAGGCATAGCTTTGTGTATATCGTGACTTCGCGAGCCTTACACACCGGTTGAGTCTAAAACGGGAGAAGGGAACGCAGGGAGTGCACACGTTTTTTTCTAGCTAGAAGTGGTGTCGGTGCTTAAACTGGCTGCCATTTGCTTATGTGGTTATTGGAATTTTTGCGAGGCCTCGGTTTATTCTTATTGGTCGCCCTCGGCTGATTTGTAGGTCCAATAGGATCGGGGAGCGTGTGTTCAGGCATAACTAATCCACTAAAGTATTTGTGGACCGGCCTTGCTGTATCCAAGGGTTCGCCAGTGTCCGAATCCTGAAACATTGCTCGAGTATCTCGAATCGGTCAGGAGCTCCTCCCTAGCCTTCACTCATGATGGAAACCCAATTTCCAATACGCCCCTTGCGGTTTTGATTGTATAACTAGTATGGTGACATAGTAGATGGTAGCTACGCCGTCTAGGATTGATATTATATTTGAAATGTTTTAAATATTTATACACACACTAATAATATCGTTTTTACGTATCAAGCATCTTTTGACCATTATAAGGTAAAACCCTATCCTCCGGTTTGCGTTGCATTGTGTGATGGGACCTTGGTCTTATAATGGTTTCATTTTTCTAAAAAGCATTGCGTTATTTGACGATTTACTTTATTTATGCATTGGCAATCCAATGGAGTAAACCCTTTCCACGTTAGCGGCGTGGTCCTGTGATTAGCCTACTTATTAGATAAGTTAAGTATAGAATTCTCACACCAGTTCCACGACTGACCTGTAGTTTGTTTCACTATGCAAACTCGGGTGCCCTCTTTTCACACGGGCAGTCGAGTAGCTTTTTGCAGATATAGTTAAGAAGGATCCTGGATTGAAGCCTTAAGCTATGCCCATAATATTGATGGCCTTCCGCTGAGATTAGTTCCGCTGTAATGTATTAATCAATTGTAATTTATTTTCCGCTGTAATTTTATTACGATGTACTCTGATATATTATGTACTCTGATGTAACATTTATTATTAATGTTATAAAAGTCTGTGTTGTTGTCCTAATGTGTTGTATGCCCAAAGTTAACGTATGTGGAATTTGAACGGTCTTGCTCGATCTTGCGATCGATCGGGGTCGGGCAAAATCCGGGTCGTTACATGTAACAACCCGCAAATTCTGAACCAATTTAAAAAAATTATTTTAGAAAATTTTAATGAATTCTTAGGATATAAAGTGATTTATTTTGAATAATAATGGCTAAATTTTTTTTTGAAGTTAAAACGAATATAATTTAATTTAAAGATAAATGGAATTAGAAATGGTGCGGTAGTTTGAAAATTTAATTTTAAACTTTAACCGAATGTACAGGATTCAAAATAAATCAGAATTGAGTGAAACCACAAATATTTAAATCTGTTTAGTCATATCTTTCTAACGAATCTGAAAAATTGAAATTTCATAGCGGGAATCAAATGTTATGGCCAATTCAATTTTTAGAAAGGTCGCTGTAGAATTTATATATATAATATATATGGCCCAAAGGGCTACTTTTCACATATAAAAGAATTTGGACTCGAAACCACTTCCATTGAGTCTGGAATGATGTTTCTGCATTTAAAAATTATAAACACTTATATATTTTGAGTTTCAGAATTTATTTGTTTAAAAATGTATTTTTAATATTAAATATATTGGCCTTGAAATAGTCATTTTTCTAACGACCTCCGTTTTCAACGAAACCACTTTTGTTGGAACAAAAATGTCAAATTATAGCTAGGTTTCAATTTTCAGAATTTTTCGAATTAATATGTGAACGTGGCAAACGAAAATGTGTTTTGACTATTTTAGTTAAATTTAAACGACTTGAAAATAGCCATTTTTCAAACAGTCTCAGAATTCAACGAAATTAGTCTTGTTAGAACCGTATCATCATAAGAAAGTTAAAAATAATTTTTTTGGAATTTTCTGAGATCGTATGTGGCCCCGGTGAGTTTAAATGTAAGATTTAATTAATTAAATAAATGATTTATATATTAAATTAAATGAAAAGTGGGCTGAGATGACCAAACGGGCTGATGGGACCTATTCCATCGCGTCCGAGATGGGGGTATTTGCCAAGGGACATCTTTTGTTGGGCTGGAGTTGGAGGGATTAAGAAGAAACGGGCCATTTTTGAATTAAAAGAATAAAATAATATATAAATACACTGTATTATACTATTCACCGTATAACCCTAATCCATCTCTTCCAGCCGCTGTTTCTAACCCTTTCAATGGCCGACATTACCAGGATTTGAATCCTCTTTTTCTCCCCAAATTCAAAGAATCAAATCACGAAACAAAACTAATATTGAAGAGAATTTCGTCAGCTTCGATTTCATATGGAGATGATTAAAAACCGTAGAGAAACCGTTGAGTTCCAGACCCGAGAAGTCCGGCCGTTTGCACCGCCCCCGAGATCACCTCAGGCCACCGATGTAATGTCCCGCATTTTTATCGGTTTATATTTGAATATTTAAATCAGTTTAAATATTGAATTCGTAATATAAGTGGATTTATATATTACTTAAAACGAAGTTGAATGTATAAATATATATATTAAATATAATCAAGCTCATAACGACGCTGCAGTTCGTAATTTAACGTTCTGAACTTCAACTGAGTGTACATGACTCGTTTTAAGTCGGATTTCTGCGAAACAAGAAATACTGGAATCTGTTAAACTGTATCTTTCTAACAGAAGTGAAAAATCGAGATTTCGGATTATATATTGCAAAATATGTCCAAATCAAATATTCAGAAAGTCGCTATGAAAATCGTATATCGACTATAACGGTTTATTTGAAATAACTTCTTATCGGTTTCGAATTTAGACAAGGTTCTTTTGAGACATAGTAATAATTTAATTTTTTGAATTTTACTGTAATTTTTAAATAATTAAATACGCAACTTTTTATTTGGAGTATTGTGCACCCTGTATCGGTATTTCGGGGTTTCAAAATATGAGTCAACCTACCGGTATTATTATATTTTTGGGATCGTGACACCTCGCTGAACACGGCTGTGTTCTTATTTCTGTCCTTAGCGGCTCAGATATAAACAGAATTTATTGTAAATAGGGCACCGTTGAACTTTTGTTAAAAACAAAGGGATCTTTTTATATACATGTAAAATTTGTAAAAGGCCACTAACGTTGACATGAAAACTATCGCCGTGAATAACATGAAAAGGAATACACTTTAAAAGACATGTCTATAACCAAATATGATTACAAACACAATGCATGAGTTGCCAGTAACGTGACAGTGAACAACAAAAGACACTTTGATTTCTAAATGTCATTCATACGATAAATGTAAGACGTGGGGGATTGGACTTAAAATCAAAACAAGATAGGCTTGGGAAGAAATCTTAACAAAATATCCTACAACATACAGCAGAACGTTGTGGCTCTCGTTTGTCTCCTTTTCCCCAACAGTAAGACTAAATAACACAAACCGTACCTGCCCTATACTATACTACAGTAACACTACACCACACAGAGACTTGGATAAGACTTGTTGAGCTATGTTTTCTCTGATACTTCATATCCAAGGCAATGTGCCGCCATACTTGTTTACATCACGTCTGTATCAACTTAAATGAACCCACTAACCTACGTTGAAGAAATGCCATCTACCCTACCACCCTATTCCTTGGCATCCAAGGATAATTCGTTTATAAATATACCGATCTTTTTCTTCGTTTTTCCAACTGGAGAATTAAACTAAACCTTTGGCAATGGCTTCATAAAAAGAAAACAACGAACAACAAAAAAAAAACAAAAAAAAAAAACAAAAGGAGATGTGTGAAAGGAAAGGTGGCGCCTGTTTGTTAAATACAGGAAGTTGCGAATACAAGAAGTATTTTACACCGTGAGTTGTAGGGGGGTTGTCGCATGCCTTGAAAACGTGATGATGGCAGCCTCGACGCGTTTGAAGATGGGGAGCTCGAGTGTATTCAAATAGTGCTAAGTTCGTAGGTGGGTGTATGCACTGTGGAGCGAAGCATGTATTCATAAATTGGAAAATGAGTATACATCATGCGGGATTGGTTTTATACGCGGAAATGGTGAACTGTGTGCGATATCATTGTGAGTATAAATACTGGAGCACTAGCGTTTTAGCTTGGGAAAGGTGGAGATTGAACGTGGATTGTTTTGGTGGTAGTGGCAGGGGATAATGTGTTTGTTTAAAGGAGCTGGCGGGTTTTCTTTATATTTGCAAAGATGAAGTTTGGGTGATGGATGTTTTTAAACGTGGGTGACTTTCACGTTGAAATCAAGTAGGAGATGAAGTATAAGAGAGCGTGGGGCTAAGGAAGAGGCTATAGTGCTTACGTGGGTATTAACTTGGTAGTGGGCTTGCGTATACATGAAAATGAAAAGGGAATGAGGGTGTAGACGTGATGAATGAAGATGTGCACGTGTATCAGCGGAGTAAGGGTGTGTTTGGCGTATTAACTAGGAGTTGAACTAGTGGGATTCGATGGAGAAATATCAGCATGAGAAATGGGTCAAGTTGCAGTGATAAGATGGAAAACGTCTGGAGCATGCGGCATGTATTTTGTAGAGGAACAAGCTGGTGGGTTTGTTTTGAGATGGGAAGAATGCACATGGACATTGGTGTTTGGAGGAGCACAGCGCCAAGGTGAGTAAATTCACTAACCTTGTTTTATTTAAAAATATTTTATTTATATTTTAAATAATGGTTGAATGCTGTGTGATGGTTGATTAGGTAAATTACAGTTAAATTGGTTGAATTATATATATCGTTGCATATATGTATACACACATCATTGGTTTGACTGATTCCATCGATTATAATATTTCCTAGGATGGAACCAGTGTTAATTGTTGACTAACATCGGTGGATGCAGGAAACCGGTTGGTGGAATCCAACCGGATTCCTCAATATTTATATGTACTGTGTGTTTTATATAGATGCACTGTTTGAACCCAAATGACTTTTGAAACCTTGTGTTAATATTAGCGTTGAATGGAAATTCAAACGTTATTTTGATTTAATCAATAGATGATATCGATTAAGAAAGTGGCAACCACCAACCATAAATGTATCATTTGTTTTAAACCGCTATTGTTTTACCAAATCCCACCGTGTGCGAAGCACGTGTTTCACCATACTTACTAAATGCTTTGGTAAGTAGATTCTTATATTGATAAGATTAATAAGTATGTAGGCGGAGATGAACTTGATGATTAATAACAAGTATTTATTGTTTTAAGAACAAGTAAATGAGATATATACAAATAGATTATGGTTGATTTCATATTAAGTAAGATTAGTTAGAATCGATTATTGTTTATTTAATATAAATGAGATTATTTAGAAATAAATTATTATTTTTATAGTAATCGATAGAAGTGAAATTATTTGGATTAATAAATGTTATTTATTAAAAATGAAAAGCTTTGTTAGAGTTGATTAGTGGGTTAAGCATGGCTAAATATTTACCAAGCAAACTGTTTTGATCAATAATTGGTTATTTAATTCAGTTAGATTGGGTTGATTTATCTAATGTAATTAAATTGACGAATAGTTGATTTAATTTAAATAAGATTTTAAAGTATAAGGTGGTCTAAGGAAGACAAAGCGAAGAGGAATGTTTAATAAGCATTTTGTCTAAGGAAGACGAAGCGGAGAGAGATGTTTAAAATGGGTTTGAACAAGGAAGTTGAAGCTAATGTAAATACCGAGTTTTCAAAATAAGGATATAGCGTCATAAAACCATATTTAAAATATAACAAGAAGTACGGTTGACTGATTTTAAAGTATAAGAGATGTCAAGATTTTTGTAACAGAAAGAGATGTCAAGATTTTGTAACAGAAAAAGATGTTAAGATTTTTGTAACAGAAAAAGATGTCAAGATTTTTGTAACAGGAAGAGGTGTCAAGATTTTTGTAACGGAAAGAGGCGTTGAGATTAATTATAAAGTAGAGTATAATAGCATATTGCAAGTCTGTGAACTATAGCAATAAAATAACGCTGTTGAGATTTAGGCGTGACTGTTGTGTCGAGATTAGTTAAAAATGGGGATATTACAGCGTATGACAAGTTTTGAACTATAACGTTAAATTAACGCTGTTGGCCAAGCTTAAGCGTGATTTTTGTATATAGCACTACTCCCTAGGGAATGTAAACAGTTGTTTTGAAATCCGCTTATTCTAAAGTAATAAGTAGCGATGATTTTCCAAAGGAATGTAAGAACGAGTGGTGGAAAATCGTTTCAGAAAATGATGACATCATTTCGGTGTTGGAAATATGATTGGAGTTAAATAACACTATTAGAAATGGGAACTATAATTCGATGATGATGAATGTTAAATAAAAGTGCCCATGGTGGTGTGATGATAGTTATACATTTGAATGGATGTTTGTTTTTACTTCGACAGTTAAATAACTGACTATCAAAGTGTTTTGACCATCGTTGTCAATACGGGGAGACCGGTTGGATATATTATCCGAGAACCACTCCGTATAGGCATAAGCGCTGCGAATTAGATTATGCTGAAGACAATTGAAGACGGAGTGAAATGCAAGGGTCGTCCTGTCTCAGAATGGTGCTTTTTGTTTGTCCAGACCCAGGACAACTTGTATGGATGAATGCCTGACAGCGTATTCTTAGAAGATCACCTAAGACGTTCTTTTCAAGATGTTACGTCTGGTGGCGGAGAAATTCGTTTCTCTTGGCTTTTATACCCGTAATATTTTGGGAAGATCAACTAGTGATTTGACGGGTTTGACGATGTGGCATTCAAAGTGTATGGTGGCCAGATGTTCTAAAAGGTAGGCGTAGCCTCAAGCTTCACAACCGAGAAATGACAAAAATCGGGCAGGCAACATGGCTATGTGGGTCGCACCCATTAGGGTGTATAATCACCTATCTAGAGAAATTCCTTTTGCTTCTAAATCTATCGATTCTGCCCATTCGGGAACGGTGGTTTGAGTCCAACCGTTGGTGATATACATTCGATACACTCAAGCGAAATGAGTGGTCGGTCATGTGTGGGCCGGGTTACAAGACGTTCTTGTTGAACCCAGGTGTATTCGCCTCTAGAGATACATCATCGGAAGGTGGTCCCATACCTTGTCATAGTTGGAATCCAATCTCCAATAAGCGCCCTGCGGGTTTTGATTTTATACTATGTATGTAGAGCGTGAGATGCAAGCGCTCTACTATTTGGTTATTTATTTGATTAGACATTATTATAATATCACTGGATTTTGATATCAAAAAAATATTTTGGGTTATAGTAAGGTAAAAGCCGACCATGTTTATGTGTGGATTGGTCTTACTATTATCCTTTTTGTTTCAAAAAGGATTTTCAAAGTTAAGCCATATGGTTGGAATTTACTCACACCAGTCCCATGACTGACCCAGAGTTTATTTTGTTTGTTTTCCCTAAACTCTTGGGTGCCCAAATTTGTACGGGCAGTCAAGTGTTTCAGGCTTTTACAGATACGCTTGAAGGAGCTAAAAGCAGAAGGCTTCACCGTTGGTATTTAGAGACTATTTCCGCTGTGATATGATGTATTGTACTCTGATAATGGTATGTATATACAATACAATTTTGTATTTCAAAGTTATGTTATATAATATATTTTATTCGTTCCGCTGTGAGATTCGTGTTTACTCTGATTATGTTCAGCTGTGTTCTTCTTCTTCTCCTATTCTATTAGTTCTATCTTTTCTATCTCATCCTCTAACTTCTTTCTATTAATGGTCCGGTATTTTCGATGTCTGAACCGTCGACGCTGGGTTTTGTATCGATTTTCGGAGTCGAAAATCCCTTGGGTCGTTACAGTGGTATCAGAGCATAAGGTTAAGTGATTACCTTGGCTCTGTGGTGTGACTCAATAGAGATGGAGTTAGTAATACTCTAGATTGAGTTTGAGTGTATATATATGAGCGCGTATTTGTAAATTTATATAAAAAAACTGTTTTATATTGTGTTGATTGATCTGATGAGTGGTATATAAATTCCAGATCGACGCGTTTAGCTGACGAGGCCGATAGGGATTTATAAACGCTTGGATAGAGCAATTCGACACAATATTGTTTTGAAAGAGGGTAAATGAAATAATTTTACTCGAAATATATTTTGATATAAAGAGAAATATATATCTTGAGATTATAGTATATTAGATGTATTGATTGTTATTATGATCAGATAAAGATATATAAGTGAGTTGGTTATATAAATAACCAATCGAAATATTATATGAATATAATATATAAATTAGATAAATTGAATCTAAAGAAACTCCAGAATTGGAGTTAAAACTATGGTAATTTGGAAAAAAGTTCGTAAATGAATTTCGAAGTAAATATATGGAATTTTAAGATCCTGGGGATATTTTGAAATATTATCCAAGTTTCGAAAAGATATTTTTGAAGTAATTTCAAATAAAAGTATTTGAATATGAGTTTTGAAAGTGATATAGTATTGAACTCACTTTGATCGCTGGGAAATGAATTCCGATGATGAAGTCGACCATTATCTGTATTCATTTTCGAGTGCTAAGTGACGGATTACTACCAAAAGGTTTTATTTTTGGAGTGTTTTGAGAAAACACATTGTCAGAAATTCAAATGTTTGAATGGCCATGTTGTAGGTATATATGTGTATATGATCTCAAACTGATTGGAAATGAAAATCCCAGGTATTTGATTTCTGAAATTTAAATTTTACTTATGAAGTATATAAATAATGAATTTAACTAAGTCAAATAAAATTTGAGTTGAATTGACGCCAAGTAGGTGGAAAATGCACTAGAATAAGGATTTGACTTGGCAAAATAGCTGAGTTGTGAATTGAGATTAGGAATGGAACCGAACTTGGTTTGGAAATTTGATTATTTGGAATTGGAATTGAACTGGAGTTTGAAAAAGAAATTTGAGTTGGGATGTAAGAGAATTATTGATTGAGAATAAACTGACTGGAGATCAGTTGGAGATGCATTTGGGTATGCTGAATGGATTGCAAATGGAAACGAGAAAGTTGGATGCCCGATAAAGGGAGAAGGCCAGAGTGGCGTGTGGTAATAGTACCAAATGAACCATGCAACAGAGAGACTGATGAAATTCTCTGAAAATTAAAGTGTTAGAAAATTTTCAGAATTTTGAAAATTTTCGTTACAAAGAAGGGAATTAATATTTTGATCAGTTCAGTTGAAACTGAAATTATGAAGTAAACCAAAAGAATTTTTAACATGTTTACCACAGAAATTGTAGCATTTTTTCTACCTTAGCAATTTCGAGGACGAAATTATTTTAAGGGGGAAGGAATGTAATGTCCCGCATTTTTATCGGTTTATATTTGAATATTTAAATCAGTTTAAATATTGAATTCGTAATATAAGTGGATTTATATATTACTTAAAACGAAGTTGAATGTATAAATATATATATTAAATATAATCAAGCTCATAACGACGCTGCAGTTCGTAATTTAACGTTCTGAACTTCAACTGAGTGTACATGACTCGTTTTAAGTCGGATTTCTGCGAAACAAGAAATACTGGAATCTGTTAAACTGTATCTTTCTAACAGAAGTGAAAAATCGAGATTTCGGATTATATATTGCAAAATATGTCCAAATCAAATATTCAGAAAGTCGCTATGAAAATCGTATATCGACTATAACGGTTTATTTGAAATAACTTCTTATCGGTTTCGAATTTAGACAAGGTTCTTTTGAGACATAGTAATAATTTAATTTTTTGAATTTTACTGTAATTTTTAAATAATTAAATACGCAACTTTTTATTTGGAGTATTGTGCACCCTGTATCGGTATTTCGGGGTTTCAAAATATGAGTCAACCTACCGGTATTATTATATTTTTGGGATCGTGACACCTCGCTGAACACGACTGTGTTCTTATTTCTGTCCTTAGCGGCTCAGATATAAACAGAATTTATTGTAAATAGGGCACCGTTGAACTTTTGTTAAAAACAAAGGGATCTTTTTATATACATGTAAAATTTGTAAAAGGCCACTAACGTTGACATGAAAACTATCGCCGTGAATAACATGAAAAGGAATACACTTTAAAAGACATGTCTATAACCAAATATGATTACAAACACAATGCATGAGTTGCCAGTAACGTGACAGTGAACAACAAAAGACACTTTGATTTCTAAATGTCATTCATACGATAAATGTAAGACATGGGGGATTGGACTTAAAATCAAAACAAGATAGGCTTGGGAAGAAATCTTAACAAAATATCCTACAACATACAGCAGAACGTTGTGGCTCTCGTTTGTCTCCTTTTCCCCAACAGTAAGACTAAATAACACAAACCGTACCTGCCCTATACTATACTACAGTAACACTACACCACACAGAGACTTGGATAAGACTTGTTGAGCTATGTTTTCTCTGATACTTCATATCCAAGGCAATGCGCCGCCATACTTGTTTACATCACGTCTGTATCAACTTAAATGAACCCACTAACCTACGTTGAAGAAATGCCATCTACCCTACCACCCTATTCCTTGGCATCCAAGGATAATTCGTTTATAAATATACCGATCTTTTTCTTCGTTTTTCCAACTGGAGAATTAAACTAAACCTTTGGCAATGGCTTCATAAAAAGAAAACAACGAACAACAAAAAAAAAACAAAAAAAAAAAAAAACAAAAGGAGATGTGTGAAAGGAAAGGTGGCGCCTGTTTGTTAAATACAGGAAGTTGCGAATACAAGAAGTATTTTACACCGTGAGTTGTAGGGGGGTTGTCGCATGCCTTGAAAACGTGATGATGGCAGCCTCGACGCGTTTGAAGATGGGGAGCTCGAGTGTATTCAAATAGTGCTAAGTTCGTAGGTGGGTGTATGCACTGTGGAGCGAAGCATGTATTCATAAATTGGAAAATGAGTATACATCATGCGGGATTGGTTTTATACGCGGAAATGGTGAACTGTGTGCGATATCATTGTGAGTATAAATACTGGAGCACTAGCGTTTTAGCTTGGGAAAGGTGGAGATTGAACGTGGATTGTTTTGGTGGTAGTGGCAGGGGATAATGTGTTTGTTTAAAGGAGCTGGCGGGTTTTCTTTATATTTGCAAAGATGAAGTTTGGGTGATGGATGTTTTTAAACGTGGGTGACTTTCACGTTGAAATCAAGTAGGAGATGAAGTATAAGAGAGCGTGGGGCTAAGGAAGAGGCTATAGTGCTTACGTGGGTATTAACTTGGTAGTGGGCTTGCGTATACATGAAAATGAAAAGGGAATGAGGGTGTAGACGTGATGAATGAAGATGTGCACGTGTATCAGCGGAGTAAGGGTGTGTTTGGCGTATTAACTAGGAGTTGATCTAGTGGGATTCGATGGAGAAATATCAGCATGAGAAATGGGTCAAGTTGCAGTGATAAGATGGAAAACGTCTGGAGCATGCGGCATGTATTTTGTAGAGGAACAAGCTGGTGGGTTTGTTTTGAGATGGGAAGAATGCACATGGACATTGGTGTTTGGAGGAGCACAGCGCCAAGGTGAGTAAATTCACTAACCTTGTTTTATTTAAAAATATTTTATTTATATTTTAAATAATGGTTGAATGCTGTGTGATGGTTGATTAGGTAAATTACAGTTAAATTGGTTGAATTATATATATCGTTGCATATATGTATACACACATCATTGGTTTGACTGATTCCATCGATTATAATATTTCCTAGGATGGAACCAGTGTTAATTGTTGACTAACATCGGTGGATGCAGGAAACCGGTTGGTGGAATCCAACCGGATTCCTCAATATTTATATGTACTGTGTGTTTTATATAGATGCACTGTTTGAACCCAAATGACTTTTGAAACCTTGTGTTAATATTAGCGTTGAATGGAAATTCAAACGTTATTTTGATTTAATCAATAGATGATATCGATTAAGAAAGTGGCAACCACCAACCATAAATGTATCATTTGTTTTAAACCGCTATTGTTTTACCAAATCCCACCGTGTGCGAAGCACGTGTTTCACCATACTTACTAAATGCTTTGGTAAGCAGATTCTTATATTGATAAGATTAATAAGTATGTAGGCGGAGATGAACTTGATGATTAATAACAAGTATTTATTGTTTTAAGAACAAGTAAATGAGATATATACAAATAGATTATGGTTGATTTCATATTAAGTAAGATTAGTTAGAATCGATTATTGTTTATTTAATATAAATGAGATTATTTAGAAATAAATTATTATTTTTATAGTAATCGATAGAAGTGAAATTTTTTGGATTAATAAATGTTATTTATTAAAAATGAAAAGCTTTGTTAGAGTTGATTAGTGGGTTAAGCATGGCTAAATATTTACCAAGCAAACTGTTTTGATCAATAATTGGTTATTTAATTCAGTTAGATTGGGTTGATTTATCTAATGTAATTAAATTGACGAATAGTTGATTTAATTTAAATAAGATTTTAAAGTATAAGGTGGTCTAAGGAAGACAAAGCGAAGAGGAATGTTTAATAAGCATTTTGTCTAAGGAAGACGAAGCGGAGAGAGATGTTTAAAATGGGTTTGAACAAGGAAGTTGAAGCTAATGTAAATACCGAGTTTTCAAAATAAGGATATAGCGTCATAAAACCATATTTAAAATATAACAAGAAGTACGGTTGACTGATTTTAAAGTATAAGAGATGTCAAGATTTTTGTAACAGAAAGAGATGTCAAGATTTTGTAACAGAAAAAGATGTTAAGATTTTTGTAACAGAAAAAGATGTCAAGATTTTTGTAACAGGAAGAGGTGTCAAGATTTTTGTAACGGAAAGAGGCGTTGAGATTAATTATAAAGTAGAGTATAATAGCATATTGCAAGTCTGTGAACTATAGCAATAAAATAACGCTGTTGAGATTTAGGCGTGACTGTTGTGTCGAGATTAGTTAAAAATGGGGATATTACAGCGTATGACAAGTTTTGAACTATAACGTTAAATTAACGCTGTTGGCCAAGCTTAAGCGTGATTTTTGTATATAGCACTACTCCCTAGGGAATGTAAACAGTTGTTTTGAAATCCGCTTATTCTAAAGTAATAAGTAGCGATGATTTTCCAAAGGAATGTAAGAACGAGTGGTGGAAAATCATTTCAGAAAATGATGACATCATTTCGGTGTTGGAAATATGATTGGAGTTAAATAACACTATTAGAAATGGGAACTATAATTCGATGATGATGAATGTTAAATAAAAGTGCCCATGGTGGTGTGATGATAGTTATACATTTGAATGGATGTTTGTTTTTACTTCGACAGTTAAATAACCGACTATCAAAGTGTTTTGACCATCGTTGTCAATACGGGGAGACCGGTTGGATATATTATCCGAGAACCACTCCGTATAGGCATAAGCGCTGCGAATTAGATTATGCTGAAGACAATTGAAGACGGAGTGAAATGCAAGGGTCGTCCTGTCTCAGAATGGTGCTTTTTGTTTGTCCAGACCCAGGACAACTTGTATGGATGAATGCCTGACAGCGTATTCTTAGAAGATCACCTAAGACGTTCTTTTCAAGATGTTACGTCTGGTGGCGGAGAAATTCGTTTCTCTTGGCTTTTATACCCGTAATATTTTGGGAAGATCAACTAGTGATTTGACGGGTTTGACGATGTGGCATTCAAAGTGTATGGTGGCCAGATGTTCTAAAAGGTAGGCGTAGCCTCAAGCTTCACAACCGAGAAATGACAAAAATCGGGCAGGCAGCATGGCTATGTGGGTCGCACCCATTAGGGTGTATAATCACCTATCTAGAGAAATTCCTTTTGCTTCTAAATCTATCGATTCTGCCCATTCGGGAACGGTGGTTTGAGTCCAACCGTTGGTGATATACATTCGATACACTCAAGCGAAATGAGTGGTCGGTCATGTGTGGGCCGGGTTACAAGACGTTCTTGTTGAACCCAGGTGTATTCGCCTCTAGAGATACATCATCGGAAGGTGGTCCCATACCTTGTCATAGTTGGAATCCAATCTCCAATAAGCGCCCTGCGGGTTTTGATTTTATACTATGTATGTAGAGCGTGAGATGCAAGCGCTCTACTATTTGGTTATTTATTTGATTAGACATTATTATAATATCACTGGATTTTGATATCAAAAAAATATTTTGGGTTATAGTAAGGTAAAAGCCGACCATGTTTATGTGTGGATTGGTCTTACTATTATCCTTTTTGTTTCAAAAAGGATTTTCAAAGTTAATCCATATGGTTGGAATTTACTCACACCAGTCCCATGACTGACCCAGAGTTTATTTTGTTTGTTTTCCCTAAACTCTTGGGTGCCCAAATTTGTACGGGCAGTCAAGTGTTTCAGGCTTTTACAGATACGCTTGAAGGAGCTAAAAGCAGAAGGCTTCACCGTTGGTATTTAGAGACTATTTCCGCTGTGATATGATGTATTGTACTCTGATAATGGTATGTATATACAATACAATTTTGTATTTCAAAGTTATGTTATATAATATATTTTATTCGTTCCGCTGTGAGATTCGTGTTTACTCTGATTATGTTCAGCTGTGTTCTTCTTCTTCTCCTATTCTATTAGTTCTATCTTTTCTATCTCATCCTCTAACTTCTTTCTATTAATGGTCCGGTATTTTCGATGTCTGAACCGTCGACGCTGGGTTTTGTATCGATTTTCGGAGTCGAAAATCCCTTGGGTCGTTACAACCGAGTTGGCCGAGATCGCCGGCAACTGGGGCGCCTTCCCTTCCCCTTCCACGTGGCGTGTCCTGATCGTGCACCAGTGCCTCGATCCGCAAGCAAATCTCTACCCTAGTTTCGAAGCTATGTGAAATACCATCGACCTAAGTTCTGAACATAGAAGAAGGTGTATAAAACTCTAAAGTAAATTAATTAATTTAATTATATATTTAAACTTCAAATATTGAAATGACCATAGCTCATTCGAATCAAAACGAAATCAAATGATTTCAGATCCGCTGGAATCGACTTTTCGAGATCTTCGCAATGGCGCAGACCAGAGCTGAAACTTAGACAATTGAATTTTCATCCAAATCAATGTGAGAACTCTAATTTATATTATTTAATTTATTTTTAATTATTTTCTCGCATTAAAAATTATTGTATTATAATGATAATTCATATCTGAAATGTTCTGTGATTGATGAATTGTTGATTGTTGTTGGTGGTATGTTTTGTTGTTCATGATAGGCTAGATCTGCATTGAATTTAACATATTATTGAATTTATTTGTGGTTATAGGATTAGATCTAAAATTAGATCTAAATAATATTTTATTCAGATTTAAATCGTAACTTAGTTGCTCTAATTTATTCTAAATTATTAAAATATTATTTTTATTATTCTGAAATGAACAATGAAATTTGAACGACAAATAAAAAGTTATTTTTATTTGTTGATGTTACAATAAAATTTGAACGACAAATAAAACGTATTTTTATTTGTTGATACTACAATAGAATTGGAACGACGAATAAAAACTCATTTTTTTTAGTTGTTGATATCACCATAGAAATTGAACGACAAATAAAATATTATTTTTATTTTTTTATCTACAGTAGAATATGAAATATATTTTCATTAGTTTCATTACAACAGAATTTGGCTAACAAGTAAAATCCTATTTTTATTTGTTTACATTTAGAACACGGTTTATGAATCACAGTGAAAATTTCCTCTTTTCTGTTACCTCAAACATAAGAGGTTGTAGAACTGGAATAACAACAAAATACTAAATTTTATTATTGATATTAAAAACATATTAGTAAAATAAAAACTTCATTTACATGGCATGTGTAAATTATAGGTTATATTTGGAAACCACCTTTTTGTTTACATTTTTATGTAAATAAAAATACATATTTTGGAAATCACAATTTTTTTTACATTTTATATGTAAATAGGAAATTATTTTCAGAAATTACACTTTTGTTTACAAATATATTTTAAAATATAATTCATTCTTTTATTTGAATTCACTGATGTTAATAAACTTTAAAAATAAAATTTATTCTTTCATTTGCATTCACCAATGCAAATATATATAGAAAATAGAAATTGTTCTTTATTTGCATTTACCAATGCAAATATATATAGAAACAAATTATTCTTTCATTTGCACTTACCAATGCAAATACATATATTGAAAATAAAGTTTATTCCTTTATTTGCATTTATCAATGCATATATGCATTGAAATTAAGGTTTATTCTTTTATTTACATTTATCAATGCAAATATTCAATGAAACTAAAGTCTACCCTTTTTGTCTACATTCACTAATACAAATATACATAGTTTTATATATTGAAATAGAATTGTCAATCCAATATAAAACACTATTGTGTCACCTCATTGGATTGAAATGAGCTATCTTTTTATTTGTGATTTCAACACAAACATACACATAGAAATGAATCACCTTTTTATTTGTGTCCTTAACACCAATATAAACATAGGAAAATGTACTATTTTTATTTGTGTTTTTCAACATAAATATAAACATTAAAATGGATCATCTTTTTATTTGTATTTTTCAATACAAATATGTCATAGGAATAAGTCCATCTTTTATGTACATTCTACAAACACAAATATGATATGAAAATAAAAATACATCTCTGGTCAAATATGGTTATTGAAACAAAAATATTGATTTCGTCAAAATAGTGTCTTTGTCAAAATATGTGAATTAAAATAACATTTTTGTTAAACATAAGTATTGAAATAAAAAGAGAACATTTTTAATCAAACTTTGGTAGTGGACATTTTTGGTCAAAACTTTATTAGTGAAATAAAAACCACATTTTATTTAGAATTTGATCATTGAGATAAAAGTTTGGTTATCTACTATCACCAATACAAATGTACACATTTTTACACATTGAATAGAATTTATTAAAAATCTACTTTGAAAATAAATTTTGTTCTCTTATTTACATTCACTAATGTAAATATAATTTGAAAACAAAACTATTCTTTGTTTGCATTCATAAATGCAAATACTCATTTAAATAAAATTTGATCTTTTATTTACATTCACTAATGTAAATACACATTAGAGATGAGGTTCTTTTTACGTTCACTCAAATATACTTTTAAATCAAAAGTCACATTTGTTATTTGCATTCCTTGTTGCAAATAAAACCTTAAAAAAAAGTTCATCTGTTTGCAATTCATTTGTAACGACCCGGAAAATCTGAACCAATTTAGAATTTTCAAATTGGCTAAAATAGTGGATTTTAAATATTTAAAATAAATATTTTAAATAACAATAATGAAAAGTGAGTTTGAATCAACGTTTGAAAATGAATATAATTAATTCTAATTATAAGCAAGGCCTGAAATGGCGCTGTAGTTTCAAAATTTGAATTCAAACTTTGACTGACTGTACCGGGTGCAAAACAAAACGAATTTGAGTGAAACCAAAAATATTTAAATCTGTTAGTGAATACCTTTCTAACGAATCTGAAAAATCGAAGTTTCATAGCGGAAAGCAAAAGTTATGGCCAAATGAATTTTCAGAAAGGTCACTATGGAATTTATATAGCCCGTGAAAATGGCCGTTTTGCAAATGACCTCGGAATTCGACGAAACCACTTTTGTTGGATCCGGGATGTTAAACTATTTCTAGGTTTCAAATTTTATAATTTTTGAAGTTAATATGTGAGCGTGGCAAAGGAAAACGTATTTTGGTCAATTACAGTTAAATTGGATCGACTAGAAATGGGCCATTTTTCAAACGGTCACAGAATTCGATGAAACTAGTTTTGTTGGGACCGTATCGTCAAAACATAGCTAGATTTATTTTTTTGGAATTTTTCGAATCAGTTTGTGGTCCGGGCAAATTGAAATGTACGTTCAAATTAAATATTGAATGTTTTATATTTTAATTTGAAGGAAAACCGACTCAAACGGTCGAATGGGCCTACGAAACATATCCCATTGTGTTCGGAATGGGGGAAAAACGCTATGGACGACAGTCATTGGGTTTGATTTGGTGTTCATGTGTGGCAAGGGGTATTTTGGAGATTTTAAAAATTATAAAATAAAATAAAAAATCCTATTGGCCCATTCCCCATTCTCTCTCCCCGACGTGAGCAAATCAAAGGCGGAAACCGTCTCTTTTCTTCCCGTCCACTTTCCGGCGAAACCATGCCTCGATATACCCGGCCACAGTTGAACTTTTCGAAGAGCTCGACGCCCCCTTCAAATCAAAACAAACCCCACCTCAAACCGTTGTGTATTTCTCGAGTTTGACCTCTCGAAAGTCACGGTCTTCAAATCGCCGCCCCACCGCCCCTGTTGCGTCGAACTCCTCCCCCATCCAGGCGCAGGCGCGCCTCTCCAGCCCCGATGCTGTGGCGCAGGCCGATCGGCCCCAAGCTGCGCGGATTTCGAGAAAAGTGAAAACCTAGATTTGAACGAAATAGAAAGGTAACGGTTTAAAATTATATAAACTATATTATAGCAGTTCTAAGCGCTACAGTTTTTGTTTTCACTATAAAAATCATATCTTTTTAGTTTCTTGATGAAATTCAGTGAAACAAGAGACAGTGGACCCGTGTGGACGTCTTCTACATTCTAGAAGAGACCGCATATTTTTCTTAGCCTTATGCTATTTTTGGTTGAGTGGAACCCAATGTGAGATTTCTAAATTATAAACGATATGGAAAACGACGATGTATAAATTATACAGTCGATGTATGAGTTATATAAGCATTGTACACCTCTTGTATAAGCATTGTATAAGTTGTACGTTCGATGTAAAAGTTATATATGCGTTGTAAAAATTATATATGTGTTGAAATTGAAGTGAAATGCTATATATATATATATACGCCCCTCGTCCACAAACCATGGACGATATTTATTGGTTGTGATTGGTGTGAAAATTGATTGATAGTGATTGGTTGATTAAAATTGTTTGTGGTTGAAATTGATTGATTGTGGTTGAAAAATACCCGATTGTGGTTGAGAAATATTTGGTTGAAACCACATAGGATTGGTTTGTGGAAATGAAAAAATTATACATGCCGCCTGCGTGCGAACTAGATGCATGATTCCTCATTGTCAAAAGCTGCGAGGCTTTAAGGTAGAGTGAGGAGCCGTACTAGGGATGGTCCCGGTTTTAACTACCCTGCCATTATGCTGCCGAAATTTTGAATAATATTCATGTGTTAGAATTATTTTCATTTGTTGAAACTATATTTATTCGTTGAATAGAAAACCTTCATGTGTTGAATCGAAATTCATTCATTGAATAGAAATTCAAGTGTTGAATGGTATTCGTGTTTTAAATATAAAAATCACCTTTTTATCTATATATATAAACTATAGAAAACCTTCATGTGTTGAATCGATATTCATTCGTTGAATAGAAATTCATGTGTTGAATGGTATTCGTGTTTTAAATATAAAAATAACCTTTTTATCTATATATATAAACTATAGAAAAACTTCATGTGTTGAATCGATATTCATTCGTTGAATAGAAATCCATGTGTTGAATGGTATTCGTGTTTTAAATATAATAATCACCTTTTTATCTATATATATAAACTATAGAAAACCTTCATGTGTTGAATCGATATTCATTCGTTGAATAGAAATTCATGTGTTGAATGGTATTCGTTGTTTTAAATATAAAAATCACCTTTTTATCTATATATATAAACTATAGAAAGCCTTCATATGTTGAATTGAAATTCATTCGTTGAATTGAAATTCATGTGTTGAATGGTATTCATATTTTTAAAGAAATTGTTTTATAATAAAAATTCTATTTTAATCATCAATATGAACTATATAAAATAACTTGTTTTGAAATAAATTGTTTTATAATAAAAATCCTATTTCTATCACCTATATTAACTATATAAAATAGTCGTGTTTTGAAATAAATTGTTTTACATTAAAAATCACATTTTTATTATATACATGAATTGCTAAAAATAGTGAAGTGTTGAAATAGAAGATAGTTCGATAAAAATATCATTTTTATCAAATGTATGAAAATCATATAGTTTTGAAATCGAAGAATCGATATATATATATATATATATATATAAATAGATTTGAAATATATCGAATAACGAAGCTGTAGTTTGTATTTTGAAACCGTGATTTCAAACGATTAGTGCGGGAGATCCGACCATCGGATTTTCCCGAAACCGCAACCGTTGGGTTCGCTTTGGAAATATCTTTCCAACGGCAACAACTTTGTAAAAATCCAACTGTTGGATTGTCTGGAATGTTTAATTCAAATCTGAAGAAAAACAGCGCCAGAATCGATTATATATATATATATATATATATATATAATTATATTAAATCGAATAACGACGTTGCAGTTCGTATTTTGAAATCGAAACTTCAAACGATTATACCGGGAGATCCGACCGTCGGATTTTCCCGAAACTGGAACCGTTGGATTCGTTTTGAAAAGATCTTTCTAATGATGTAAATTTTGTGAAGTTCCAATGGTTAGAATTTCAGATACGTGTAAATAAAATTTGAAGAAAAACAGCGCCACGACCGCGTTATGGCCCGAAGCGTCGTTTTGAATAAATTGGCTATTTTAAAATAAATAAAAATTGCGATAAATCGTTATAAAATATTATAAATGATATGGATGTGAAATTTAGAAACTAACTGAAGGTTGGCTAAGTCGAATGGTTTTCCTGGATGTTGATCTGATGTTGGTTTCGGCCTTCAGGGTTAATATTTGGAAAATCGTTCTCTTGTTGATTGACGGTTAGGGACTAATGAATTGAAATGATGCGTATGTATGTTTGTGTTGCACTTGTTTATTATATACGCGAGTTGCTCAGAAAGACCGGGTTTATCCCATTCTGAATAACTGAATCGACGATAAGAAATCGAAGATAAAGACGGGGTTGAAGACCGATCTTCACCTCGTTTGGATGGTAACTGATGTCCTGATTGGGAGGCATCCCGAAATATGGATAATGAGTGGTGATCGTCCATACATACGTGGGGATCGATGAATATGCGAGGTATTTAGTGCCTCCGGTTTCGTTCAGACCCTTAACGGACTTGCAAATGGACTGTGTGTCTGACATTGGAATTCATTCTGTGCGATTGATAACCATCAGTTGCATGGTGTAAATTGCCTGTGTGACATGCTAAGATGCAGTGATCAGGGCTTCTGTTGAAAAGCAAAGTCTTGTGATTGATGATCAAAGCACCGCCTGTGTGGCGTAGCTTTGTGTATAACGTGAATTCGCGAGCCTCACTCCCCGGTATGAACCAGAAACGGGAGAAGGACCTCAGGGAGGGCATGCATTTCCTTCTAGCTAGGAGTTATGTCAGTGTTTTTACACGGCCTGACATTTTACTTATGTGGATGATGGATTGCGAGGCGCCTCGATTATATCGGTCGATCTGGGACCGATGGGGTCATTCGTTGGCTCATTTACGCCCCATAGGGCAGGGAAACGTAGTGTTCAGGAATTTTAATCCACATCGGTGGACCAGCCCTGTCGCTCCAAAGGCTTGCCTACGCGCTCGCCTAAGACATGGGCTAGATTGTCTCGAAGTCAGTAAGGACTATCTTTTGCCTTGGTTCATGACAGAAATCCAATTTCCAAATACGTGACTGTGCGGTTTTGATTGTATACCTTTATATGACGACATAGTGGTATGGGGCATTAATGTCGTCTATGATTGATAGTTATGATTCGAAATTGTTTTCAAAACTTATAAACACTAGAAATAATACCAAATGCTTTTGTTTTATTCGTATCAAGCATATTTTGGCCGTTATAAGGTAAAAACTCTATCCTCCGGTTTGCATTGCATTGCGTGATGGGAACTGAGTCTTATAATGGCTTCATTTTTATAAAAAGCAATGTGAGGTTTAAAAGGATTATTTGTTTTAAAGCACTGGCAATCCGATGGAGTAAACGCATTCCACGAAAGTGGTGTGGTCCTATGATTAACCATATTTTAAATGTGTTGAGTAGATTTCTCATACCTGTCCCATGACTGACTCGTAGTTTGTTTCACTTTCAAACTCGGTTGCCCCTCTTTCTACACGGGCAGCCTTGTATTTAGGTTTTATCTGGCTCTTTCTGGATAGCTGGAGCTGAAGATGGATTCTTCATTTATCTCTTTTTATGCTGTTCAGCTCCTGTTGTACATATTATGTTTGTTTTCCGCTGTAGACATTTATGTACAGCTGAGCTGTATTTGTACTAAGTATGATCCTGTATACTGTGTAACTCTGATGATTACGTTTATTCATTGTATTATTTGTACATTTTCTGGTGTATTTATTTATTTCTATTCTGCAATTATTTGTTTCTGTGTTGTATTCCAAAGATTACCCTTGCCACCGTCAGTACGGGGTTTGGAGTCATCTCATTTGGTATCAGAGCTTTGGTTAAGCTTAGTGCTGGAATATAACATATTAACGAACTCGTCAGAAATAGAACCAGTAGTGTTCTAGGACGGGTAACTCATTACAGATAGGATCAGTAATTTTCTAGTATGAGTAAAGCAGAACGAAATACACCCAATAGACACATTTACATTTGAAGTATATGTTTCTATGTTTTGAAATATCTTTTCTATGACCTGACACTTGATCTGCTGTTTGCAAAAGTACTAGAAAATGAGTGTTAGAAACAGAAGAAATGCAGAACCATTTCTGGTGGTTCTATTTAAGAGATATCAAAATCTGGGTGGAGCACAATTCTCGGGCAATGAATCTATTATTCAAACTCAAGCTTGGGTGAGCTCTGCAGAAAGAATATTTGAGCATTTCCAGCTGAGAGATGATCAGAAAAGGTTAGTGGCATCTTGGGCGCTCAAAGAAGAAGCTTTAATCTGGTGGGAAACGATCATCATAGAAAATCCAAAAGGTGATATCACCTGGGATAGATTCAAAGAGATTTTCCTAGGAAGATTTACTCCCCCTGAAGTGACTGAGCGATTATGTGATGAATTCTCTTATCTGATACAAGGAGCCATGACCATTCCAGAATATCATAAGAAATTCAACAAACTTTCTCACTTTACTCCTCATCTGATTCAAGATCCAAAGAGGAAGAATCTGAGATTTATTCATGGCCTGCAAGGGAGATATCAGAATAGTGTAATGAGGAATGTGAAGCTTCCTTTTTCAGAAATGATTTATATGGCTTGTCAGTATGAAGATCTCCATAAGAAAGGTATGTTGCGCGACGAAGAAGAAGTCAGTTCGAGTAACCTAGTGGAGTCTGAGACTGATAGTCCTGAGCCCAGTAAGAAGCCCAGTGCCAAGAGAAAAAGGGCTAAATCAGAGAAGGAACCAGTAACGACCGCGGTATGCAATAACTGCCATAAGCAAGGACATTTGCAAGGAAATTGCAGATCTTTAAAGAAACTAAAGAAGAATGAATCTAACTCCAAGAACAAATTTCAGGAGATTAGAGAGTGTAATTTTTTCCATTAGGCTAGTCATATAAAGAGAGATTGCCCGCTCATAAAGAAGCCTGAGGAGGTTCAAATAAACGAAGTGGCAGAAGTGCCTGCATCTTCGTCTGCTCAGGAAAGGGCTGATGTTTTAGAAGGCACGCTTAATGTCAAAAACATTCCAGTTAAAGTACTATTTGATACAGGTGCGTCGCGAAGCTTTATTGCAAAGAACGCGGTTAAGAAACTGGATTTGAATTTGAGAAGGCTCAAAGAACCAATGACGATCCAAAATCTGGTCGGGGGTTCCATCGATCTCAGTTGGGTTTGTGCAGTACCTGTCTCTTTTTCCTACTATAAATTCCCTACTATCTCTATCGTCATGAATTTTACTGAATTGGATCTTATTCTGGGATTGGATTGGCTAACCAAATATGAAGCAGAGGTTAGATGCGCCGAAAGTGTTGTTAAGGCGAAGGCACAATCAGGGAATTATATAACCATACCATGCGAAGGTCCGAATTCCAATAGAAAAGATTTTTGGTCGGCTCTAGATGTTTCTCCTGCTCAAATTGAAAATATCCCTGAAGCCACAGAGAATATTCCCGGCCTAGTAAAAGATATTCCTGTCGTCAAGAACTATGCGGATGTGTTCGAAGAAGTTGTTCGCTTACCTCCGCAAAGAGAAATTGATTTCAAAATTGCTTTAATTCCGAATGCAAGGCCGGTAGTTCACGCTATTCGAAGAATGTCCTTGAAAGAGAAAGAGGAATTAGACAATCAAACACGACAGCTTGTATGGACGGGTCTGATCAGGCCTAGTTTCTCTGATTGGGGAGTAGCAGTGGTGTTTGTCCCAAAATCTGACGGTACTCTACGGCTATGTGTGGATTATCGTGATTTGAAAAAACAGACAATAAAGAATAAATATCCATTGCCGCGAATCGATGATTTATTGGATCGTCTAAATGGAGCACAAGTGTTTTCAAGGATGGACCTAGCTACAGGCTTCCATCAGCTTCGAATTGCCGAAGAGTGTGTTCCTATGACAGCATTCAGAGGTCCAGACTTATTCTATGAGTGGTTAGTAATGTCGTTTGGCTTATGTAACGCTCCAGCATACTTCGACGATTTGATGAATAGAGTGTTCAGAGGAGT
This sequence comes from Allium sativum, assembly GCA_030737875.1. NCBI lineage: Eukaryota > Viridiplantae > Streptophyta > Magnoliopsida > Asparagales > Amaryllidaceae > Allium > Allium sativum. The sequence continues at coordinate 80,598,633 of CM060918.1, forward strand.
CCTGAATAAATTTGTTCTGGTTTTTATTAACGATATTCTAATCTTCTCTAAATCAAAGGCCGAACATGAAAAGCATTTGGAACAGGTTCTGGAAATCCTCAAAAGGAATGTATTAAAAGCCAAACTATCCAAATGTATATTCTGGCAAGATGAAGTGAAATTTCTTGGCCACATTGTATCGAAAGAAGGAATTGCTATGGATCCAAGAAAAATCAAAGCTATTCAAAACTGGAAGCAGCCCAGTACCCCTACAAAAGTCCGCAGTTTTCTCGAATTGGCTAGTTATTACTGGAAGTTCGTTAAAAACTTTTCGAAGATATCTGGTCACCTAACGAAGCTTACAAAGAAGCACTCGAAATTCAAGTGGACTCCAGAATGCGAGAAGGCTTTTGAAGAGCTAAAGTTAAGATTAACGAATGCTCCATTGTTAACCATTATAGATGGCAATCAGGATTTAAAAATCGGGACAGATGCCTCTAGAGAAGGCCTTGGCGCAGTATCAATGCAAAGGGGTCAAGTGATTGCTTATGCTAGCCGTCAGCTGAAGCCGCATGAGAAAAACTATGTAACTCATGATCTTGAGTTGTTGGCTATCGTATTCTCTTTGAAAATCTGGAGACACTATATTCTGGGTGAGAAATTCTAACTGTATACAGACCATCAGTCGTTAAAGTATCTGTTCACCCAGAAAGACCTGAATCTGAGGCAGCAACGTTGGCTAGAGTTCCTTGCAGCATATGATTTTGATATTCTATACACTCCAGGGAAAGCCAATGTCGTGGCGGATGCGTTAAGCTGAAAGAATGTAATGATCACTAGCTTTATTATTACGACTTCCTTGATTGACAAAATATCTATTCTTCAGAAAGAGGATAACTTTATTAAGGATATGATCAAAAGGATTCAGAAAGGCGAACCCTCGTGTTTTCAAATAGATAACGATGAAATCGTGAGATTGAAAGGAAGGATTTGTGTTCCTGGCATCACCGAGCTCAAAAGGGAAGTGTTAGACGAGTGTCACAAATCCAAGCTGAGTATCCATCTCAGTGTGGCCAAAATGTACAACGATCTCAAGCGAACATTCTGGTGGAAGGCTATGAAAAGAGACGTTTCAATATATGTTAGCCGATGCCCTACTTGCTAGCTAGTCAAAAGCGACCAACAGAAACTGGCTGGATTGTTACAACTGCTAGACGTTCCTGGTTGGAAGTGGGAACATATTTCCATGGACTTCATAGATGGTTTGCCCAGAACCAAAAATGGAAATGACAGTATTTGGGTGATCGTAGATCGCTTCACGAAGACTGCCCATTTCATACCTGTCAGATCAAACAGAACTGCTCAGAGTCTGGCGCAGATATACTTCAAGGAAATTGTAAGGCTACATGGAGTGCCGCTTAGTATTGTCAGTGATAGAGATCCGATATTTACTAGCAAATTCGGGGAGGCATTTCAAGTCGAATTGGGAACGAAGTTGAACTTAAGAACCGCATATCTTCCTCAGACAGATGGTCAGACTGAGAAGGTGGATCGTATACTAGAAGATCTATTGCGGGCTTGTGTTCAAGATTTCGGTGGATCAAGGGAAGACCATTTGCATTTGGCAGAATTCTCCTATAACAACAGCTACCAAGCGAGCCTAACAATGTCACCATTCGAAGCATTGTATGGTAGACCGTGCCGATCCCCTGCTTGTTGGGTCGAACCCGGTAATAGACTTGTTTTGGGACCAGATATGATCCGCGAGGCTGCCGACAAAGTCGATTTCGTTAAGAAACGATTGCTCGCCGCTCAAAGCTGACAAAAGAGCTATGCTGATAAGAGAAGAAGAGATATATCATTTGTCATTGGCGACTATGTATATTTGAAAGTATTGCAGATGAGAGGAGTTATCCGGTTCGGTAAACAGGGAAATTGGCACCCAAATTCATTGGTCCGTTTCCTATTCTGGAACGGATCGGAACTCTCGCTTATAGGGTTAAATTGCCTGATTGGTTGCCTGGAGTGCATGATGTATTTCACATATCTCAACTTCGAAAGCACGTTCATGATCCAGACTTGATCGTGGAAGAAGCAGCTCAACAGGATATTGAAATTACTCTAGAATTAGCTGTGAGAAGAGAGCCGCTCAAGATCATTGGCAAAGAAACCAAAGAACTGAGGAACAAGAAGGTTCACTTAGTCAAAGTGCAATGGAGTGGAGATCCGCGAGATTGTACTTGGGAAACTGAGGAGAGCATTCAGAAAGCCTATCCTAAGTGTCGAGTGGATATCTCTGATTGACTCCGGTGCAAGGTACATTTACCATACTTTTCATTACCAATTAGTTCTCTATTTTGTTGTTATTTTCTTTCCATGGATGTGCACTTTTAATTCTATAATCTTCTTAATTTAAAAAGGAGTGTATGAATTAATTTGTATGATTTTGAAAAGTTAAAAACAATTTGATTGTTGTTTGTGTTGTGTGATAGCAGATTTGAGCAATTAAATTATTAAAACGATAGTTAATTTAATCAATAATAGAATGAATGATAGAATTTATTCGATTAAATCACACATGGAACTGATTAGAAAATAGATAGAAATATATACTTGTGCATTATATATGTTTGAACAGGTAAATGGATAGCTGTTGAGTAAAGAAATTATTTGCGTGCCCGACAAATAGGTAAACCTTAATGAGTTGGATGCGAAATATTATTATATCAACTCCTGTGAATTCCATTGGATGCGGAGTGCTGGTTATTCTGTGTGTAATAATAAATATCGCCATAGGATAGTAACAATTAATTTTGAACTACACTACGTGGCATACTTCTGGAAGATAAGCATACTTCATCAAATACCACATAAGCATTTGGAACTTGTGTGACGAGGTGGAAGATTTACCATATGATATACACGTAAATGTGTATATTTTATCCGCATATTTATCTTATTTTATCTTTTAAATAATTGATATTGTGTATTTATAGTTGTGTTTTCAGATTGTTGACAAGAATCATGGTTTAGAGCATTTGATGAATAAAGCATGAAGAATTTGCTGAAAAAGAGTGAAGTTAAAATTACTAAAGCTTGAAGAGTTTAAAGCCTGAAGAACGGTTGCGAATAGAGTTCAGTTGGGTAGATTTGGCTCACTAAAGACTCATATTGTGTTCACATTGGCTCAATTGCAGACCATTTCACTCATGTAGCGTTCACATTAGCTCCTTTGCAAGGCTTCTCATTCATGCACTGCACGCGTTCACACTGGCTCACTTACAAGGCCTCTTACTCTACAACCCCGTTCACACTAGCTTATGTGTTATTTGGGCTAATTCTTTAGTCCCACATTGTGGAATTTGCCAAGTAGTCTTTGTCATATCAGCTATAAATACCTTGTATCTCATTCATGTAAAGACACACTCAGTTTTATTCTGTAATCTTTTCTTGGAATAAAACTCTTCTTTCTCTCTTCTATTTAGTTTTTATTGCATTTTATTTATGTTGTCTATTTTCTTTTCTTTTAGCTATGTTTAGCTAATCCTCTTTAATTAGGGGGTGATGACGCTAATAGTTATGATTCAATATGAATCACATAGCCAAAAGATTAGAACTTCATGTATGTAGATCTAGATTTGAACTAAGGGTTAGATATGAACCTTCATACCCTGTGTCGTTTAAGAGATGTGCTCCTTCACAAGGTATATTCGAGTTCGATCTAACACCTATCAGATTTAGATTTAATATTTAGGGTTTTAGAAATAAAATAGTGAATCTGTCCTGATAGCCTATGGTTGTTTAAGAGCTGAGCTCCTGCATAGCTATACTTGTTGTTATTTACTTATTTGTTTCTATAAACCCATTTATCGTTGATTCATGTTTGTGACAGAAACATGAATTAGATCTGATTAATTTGTTTGGCTATTGATGAATATTAATCTAATTTATGTCATCGCTCCCTAATTGCTTTCACTTATTGTTAAAACTCTCTTTTATTTAATTTCTGCTATTTTCTTTGTTTTCAACCAATCAAAAGTTAGGGATAACTTGATTGGATTTATTAATAAAATAATTTGGTCCCAGAGTTCGACACCCTCTACAACGATCCTTGTTGTTTAGGAAAGACGAACGAATTTTACAGTTGTTTACATCTGTTTAATTTGTTCGCAAACAAATTTTGGCGCCGTTGCCGGGGATCAAAATATTTTTTATTAGTAAATCCTTCGGGTTAATTTTTTATTTCCTTATTTTTCCATTAAAAAAAAACACAAAAATATTTTCTATTTTATTCCATTTGTTTTCTTTCATATATAGAAGAAAATTTTTGTTTGGTGATTTGGTATTATATATTGGTACTACAATCTCAAAACAAGAGGAAAAAAAATATTCTTGCCACTTTTTCTATCAATTTCTTGCCATTTATTTTCTCAAATTTCTTTCCTTTTTTCATTTTCCATTCCAGTTTATTTCTGCCATCTCTTTCCTTTTGTTTACAAGTTTCTGATTTTTTTTTCCTTTTTTCTATTTTCTTCTTCTCTGCTAATACCTCTCCCCTCGAACATCAACCAGTATACCTTCATCTCCCCGACCATCTTCTTCCATAGCTCCATCTTCACGTTTATATAATTCTCCCTCATACATTGACCTTACTACCATCCCATAATTCACTTCTCAACCATCACAAAAGTAACACAATACCCCTTCAGCATCTCCACAACCAGCCTACAACAACATACAAACACAACCATCTCTCTTCAATCCTATTTCCGTAATACGGTCTGCACAAATCCCTCACCTTCAATTCCAACTGCCCATTCAAATTCTACCCACCGTGCCAAAAACCAAACCAAATTCCACTAACCATTCTTCTACACTTCATCCAACCTAAAACCAATCGCAACCTCCTGCATTGTTCACCTGCTCTACTAAGCTACATCTCAGCAAAGCATCCCCTTCAACACATTTCAAAACAAACGTTTCTTATCAAACCAAACATTTCTTATCAAACCAAACATCTACCAAGTGCTTCCACCAAAGCAATACCAAACACATTACAAACACTACATTTCTCAAGTTCTGTGTGAATCTGTGATCCTCCTGTTTTCTCCTTGCTTCAATCATCCATAGCCTCAACAGGTCACCACGTTTTACCAGTTGTCCTCAACCCACAGCGTCAACAAATACCTTCTGCATAACACAAATTGAAGCAGCCGCGAACCCCAGATCCACAAGCCTAAACAGCAACTGCCTCACAAAACAAACTCAGCAATCTCCAAACCGCCTTGACCCGACAGTTAACCAACTCCAAATATCCTCAGTCGCTCACAGATATGCCAAAAGCCCTAAAACCATTCTAACAAATTAAAACCGATTTGCCAATTGCATAAGAACCAATTCGCACTCCAAAATTCCCAACTCTGCAAACCCTAAATTCCAAACACATCACCCCTACTTCAGTCTTCATGATCGATCCCTATTTTTTTGTTTTTGGAATTGACTTTTGGTCTGGATAAAGTTTGATTTCGCGAATCAGTCGAAAAAAGAAAGAAAAAAGAGCCGGTTTTGATTTTAACGGTGAAGGAAGGTTTTGTCTGCAGAATTTTTTTTATTTTCGCTTCCCTATTTTATTTGTGTTGGAAGTGTTTTACATGGGCTAGGCTTGGGCTGAGTTGTTTTAAACTGAAGTGGGTTTGTATGCTTATTTGAATTGAGTTTTTAAGTGGGTCGAGTGTGATTTAGTTTGCTTGTTTTCCATTGAGTATAGTTTTTCTTTAGTTCAAGGTTTATTTCTTCAAAAAAAAAAACATCATCCTTTTGTTTGATTAGCGTTTGTTTAGTTTAATTTTTATTTGTTTTCATTTTATTTTTTTTACTCATTTTCTTTTTAATTTAATTTTTGCTTCATTTTGAAATTCGGGCTCCTAGCCCGAACCCGTGCCGCAGCGCTGTCAAGTAATTAATAGGAGGCGACAACAACAGAAAGCAGCGGACAATTCAGGGTTGGAGCGGTTGCACACCAAGGGGGGTGTGAACACACTAGCGCGACTCAACTGCACTGGACGGACTGCCGATCAAGGTGAGTATTTTCTATCTCTACAGGGACCGCTGCTGCAAATAAAAAATATATATAGACATTGCTTGTAAAAATCTTCTGCAGGGCATCGGCTTGCTTGTAAAAAAAAATTTGTTTTTTTATTTATTTCTGCAATTGACTATTCTGTGACTGTCCTGAGACTGTTCATTCTGTGACTGATTAAAACATTAAAAAAAAATTGCATTCATCTTAGTTTGTTTTTATTTTCTAAGGATTTCATTATATTTTGACAATTTGGTTTAGTTCTAACGGATTATTTCTCGGTGTCTAGACTACGGCAGAGTAATAACTGTTTATAAATATTACGGTGATTCGTAAATATTATATCGGTTGTTCCTCTGAAGGTACTTAAACCTTCGGCTGCATTGCTAGGGTGATTCCTGGTGCACCGATAACTCCTGTCCGTTAACTGGCTGAGAAATCTTTTGTTAAAATAAATCAAACCGTCATTATATAATTCTAGAAATTGTAAATTGCATTAGGTTCATTTAAAAAAAAATCTTTTGTGTCTAATTCTTTTTCTCTAAAAGAAAAAAAATAATTCGCTTCTCAAATTTGTTTTTTTTCTCGTCTTCCCTTATTCTTCTCGCTAGTGCATGCATCATTGGACTCGCGATCCTTCAGACAATCGTTTAGTCCGAACAAACATTTCTTTAACCATGGCCGAAGAAAATCCCCCTCGATCTCTTATGGATAGATACTTCCCCGATCGGGTTTCTATTCCTTCTTGCATCATATTGCCCGCCCCAACGGGTAACCACTTTGAAATTCATTCGAATCACATAAATACTCTTCCAAAGTTCGACAATTTAGAATGTGATGATCCGTATATTTTCTTGACCAAATTTGAATAAGTTTGTGCAACCATGAAATTTCAACAATTAAGTGACGATGAAATCAAACTTAGGTTAATTCCATTTGCACTTAACGATTATGCTGAGAAATGGTTGTATAGCATGCCTTGAAATACGATTGGAACTTGGGGTGAATTTGTAAACATGTTTCTAAAGAAATTTTACCCCCTGGGAAAAACATCTAAAATTCGAAATGAAATCGTCAATTTTCGTCAATTTGGGGGTGAATCCTTTGCAAAATATTTTGAAAGATTTAAAGAGCTTCTAGTCAAATGTCCACATCATAATTTCGAAAAATGGACTCTTTGTCAAATTTTATACGATGGACTTGAAAATAACTCTCGAACCATGCTCGAATCAATGTGCCAAGGAAATTTTCTAGCCCAAGATCACAATGCCGCTTGGCAATTTCTCGAAAATTTGGCCGAAAAATCAGCTCAATGGGAAAGATCTAACGAGAAATCGATTTATTCCCGATCTAGCGCTCATTCGGTAGGATCATCAGTAGCCTTAGAAGCAAAAATAGACGCGATGATATCCAAATTCGATAATGTCCTTTCATCAACGCAAATAAATCAAGCTCAAGCGTCTCAGACCTCATGTTACAAATGTAACGATCCTAACCACATAGCTGATCAATGCCCACATTCATTGGAACAACTCAACGCATTTAACAAAGCTAGGAATGACCCATTCTCCCCAACGTACAATCCAGGTTGGAGAAACCATCCTAACTTCTCTTGGACCCAAAACAATGCAAATTTGAATGCGGCTCGACCTCCTTTTCAATCATTTTCGAATAATCCTTCGAAACCTCCCTTTCAACAAACTCAATTCCAACATCCCGCGCCACCTTTTCAAAACCAAGCACAACAATCTTTTGTTCCCCAAGAGGATAAACGATTGACATCACTGGAGAAAACTCTCAAAGAATTGACTCAAGCGACGACTCAAAATCTCCAATCAAATACCAATCTTCAAAATTTATTGACTTCGCACATGCAAAACACGAGTCAATCGATTGCTAAACTTGAAATGCAAATGAGTCAGTTAGCCACTTCTGTAAGCGAACGGGAAAGAGGCACTTTCCCGAGTCAACCCATTCCAAACCCCAACCGTCAAAATCCTAACTCCAACCAAATTCACATCATTCAAGATTCAAACGTTAGTCACTTGAATGCGGTCACGACTCTTAGATCCGGCAAAAAGATTGACAACCATGTGGTCAACCCAAATGCTTTACCGGACGATCTTCCAAACCCAACCGAAAATTCGACCAACTCGGATCAAAACATTGAGCCAATTTCTGACAAGGTCCATCCCCAAACTCAAGTAGCCCAACCTACCGAGTTGTCTGATCCATTTCCTCATAGACTCCGACCTAGGAAAAAGACGGACCAAATAGAAAAGATCCTAGAAATATTTAAGCAAGTTAAAGTGAACATTCCTCTTTTAGATATTATTCAACAAGTTCCACGGTACGCGAAATTTCTAAAAGATTTGTGTACTCAAAAAAGTCATATACATGTACCTAAGAAAGTGTTTCTAGCGGCAACTCTAAGCGAAGTCTTGTCCCAATCAATGCTGGTGAAATACAAAGATCCTGGCTGCCCCACAATATCATGTACTATTGGGGACAAGAAAATCGATAGATGCCTGCTAGACTTAGGTGCTAGTGTTAACTTGCTTCCATTTCCGTCTATCGCCAATTAGGGCTAGGAGAATTGAAACCCACCAAGGTTACCCTTCAGCTTGCTGACCGATCAATTAAGAAACCTGTTGGAGAAATCGAGGATGTGTTGATCAAAATTGGTGAATTCATCTTTCCAGTTGATTTCATTGTCTTAGAAACTCAACAGGTTAGCAATCCTGCAAACCAGATCCCTTTGATTCTAGGACGACCCTTCTTAGCAACCTCTAATGCACTTATCAACTGTAGAAATGGGTCTATGAAACTTTCTTTCGGTAACATGACTGTCGAGCTAAACATCTTCAGAACTGAAAACTCTCCTAACTCTTATGTGGACCAGTTTTCTGAAATCCATGTTGTCCACGATAATGAATCTGAGCTCGACCATCTGAATAACGAAATTGAATCGAATTATGAAACCTTATTTCAAGATATTCCTGAAAATGTCTCTGATTCGATTCCTGTCAAGCCTCTCACAAATGAGTCTATCCCTCAACCAATTTCTTCGGTTGAGTCGCCGCCAAAATCTGAACTCAAAGTGTTGCCCAGTCATCTTAAGTACGCTTACTTAGGAGACAATGAAACTTTTCCTGTCATCATCGCTTCTGACCTTACTTTAGAGCAGGAACAATTGCTCCTTCCCATTCTTAAGAAAAATAAGGAGGCAATTGGTTGGTCCATGGCTGATATTAAGGGGATTAGTCCTTCGATAGTCCAACATCGAATCCACCTTATAGATGATGCCAAACCCACTCGTGATCCCCAACGTCGACTAAACCCTATCATGAAAGAAGCAGTTCGTGCTGAAATCCTTAAATGCCTTGACAATGGAATCATCTACCCGATTTCTGATAGTCAATGGGTTAGTCCGATTCATGTCGTACCTAAGAAATCAGGGATTACCGTGATCCAAAATGAAGCTAACGAGCTTATCCTAACCCGCACCCAGACCGGTTGGCGTGTTTGCATTGACTATAGGAAACTTAATGCTATAACACGTAAGGATCATTTCCCTCTGCCATTTATCGATCAAATGTTAGAACGACTAGCTGGTCATGAGTACTACTGTTTCCTTGATGGGTACTCGGGCTATAATCAAATCCCTATCGCTCCTGAGGACCAAGAGAAAACCACTTTCACTTGTCCGTTTGGTACATTTGCGTACTGACGTATGCCTTTTGGTCTCTGTAATGCACCTGTAACCTTTCAGAGGTGCATGATTAGCATTTTTTCCGATATGATCGAGCGATTTTTGGAAGTGTTCATGGATGATTTTTCCATATTTGGTGATTCTTACTCTGAGTGTTTACATCATCTTGATCTTGTTCTTAACCGTTGCAAAGATAAACACTTAACTCTTAATTGGGAAAAGTGTCACTTCATGGTCAAACATGGCATTGTTTTAGGACATGTCATCTCTAATAAAGGAATTGAAGTAGACAAAGCTAAAATCGAAGTTATCTCGAATCTTCCCATTCCCAAATCCGTTAAGGACTTCCGATCCTTTTTAGGTCATGCTGGTTTTTACCGTCGCTTTATAAAAGATTTCAGCAAAATCACTCGACCTTTAACCAATCTTCTTGGTAAGGATGTTCCTTTCGACTTCAATTCTGATTGCATTTCATCTTTTGAGCATCTTAAAAATGAACTTGTCTCTGCTCCGATCATCTGCTCTCCCAACTGGAAGCTGCCTTTTGAAATCATGTGCGATGCCTCGAATTTCGCTGTTGGCGCTGTCTTAGGACAACGTATCGATAAAATTCTTCATGTCATTTACTACGCGAGTAAGACTCTGAACGACGCTCAAATCAATTATACGACCACTGAAAAGGAACTCTTGGCAGTCGTTTTCGCTTTAGAAAAATTTAGACCTTATCTAGTTGGCTCACACATCACTGTTCATACCGATCATTCCGCACTTAGGTACCTTTTCTCTAAAAAGGATGCTAAGGCTCGTCTCATTCGTTGGATACTTCTAATTCAAGAATTTGACCTTACCATTAAGGATAAAAAAGGATCTGACAACGTTATTGCGGACCACTTGTCTCGTCTTCTAAATGCCCCGTCTTCTTCTCTTCCAATCAACAAGAATTTCCCCGATGAACAGCTGTTTTCTCTATCCACTGATCCTTGGTTTGCTGACATTGTCAACTACTTAGTCACCAAGCAGATCCCTTCTTTTTGGTCTAAGCAGTATAAACACAAATTCGTTTCCCAAGTGAAACATTTTTATTGGGATGACCCCTATCTTTTCAAGTATTGTCCCGAACAAATCATTCGAAGATGTGTTCCTGGCACTGAAATTCACAGTGTCCTCTCTTTCTGTCATGACCAAGCATGTGGTGGTCACTTCGGTCCCAAAAAGACAGCAGAAAAGGTTCTCCAATCTACTGGCCCACCCTTTTCAAAGACGCGTACGAATTTTGCAAAACTTGTGATCGATGTCAATTCTTAGGGAAAATTTCTAAACGGAATATGATGCCCCTAAACCCCATTCTAGAGGTCGAAATTTTTGATGTGTGGGGTATAGACTTCACGGGACCCTTCCCTAATTCTTTTGGGAACCTTTACATTCTCTTAGCTGTTGATTATGTTTCCAAATGGGTCGAAGCTGTACCATGCAAAACAAACGATAACAAGGTTGTTGTGCGCTTCTTGAAAGAAAACATCTTTTCTAGGTTTGACACACCTCGCACAATAATCAGTGATAATGGTACACACTTCTGTAATCGTTCTTTTGAAGCTCTTATGAGAAAGTATTCGATAACCCACAAGTTATCTACTTCTTACCATCCTCAAACTTGTGGGCAAGTTGAAGTATCGAATAGGCAGATTAAACAAATCCTTGAGAAAACTGTGAATCGAAATCGTAAAGATTGGTCTCAAAAATTAACAGACGCTCTTTGGGCTTACCGCACCGCTTTCAAAACCAACTTGGGTATGTCCCCTTATCGGTTGATTTTTGGTAAGCCATGTCACTTGCCAGTTGAACTAGAACATAGGGCGTTATGGGCAATAAAAACTTTGAATCTTGATTTAGAGCAAGCAGGTGAACATAGGAAGCTTCAACTTAATGAACTTGATGAAATTCGAAATGATGCCTATGAAAATGAACGAATTTACAAGGACAGAACAAAAGTTTTTCATGATAAATCAATTTTATGTAAAACTTTCATGCCAGGTCAAAAAGTTCTGTTGTATGACTCAAAACTGCATCTATTTTCGGGTAAGCTAAAATCTAGATGGACAGGACCTTACACTGTATGGACTGTTTTTCCATATGGTGCGATAGAAATTGAGAATCCAACTGATGGATCATCCTTTAAGGTCAATGGTTAACGCCTTAAACCTTACTTGGAACCAATACCCAACCAAGAGGAAGAGCTCATGGTCCTCCATGAGCCACATTACATTCGGTAAGACGCACTAACCCTCTTTTGTACATATGTAAATAGTCTCTTATTTTATTTTTCCTTTCACTAAGATATGTCTGATTAACGACTGTGAGGACACAGTCACACTCAAGTGTGGGGGGAATTTACATTACATCAGCAATCAAATTTTATGAAGTAGGTCATTCATTGAACAAGGGTTAACTTAAAATTCATAAATAACACCTTGGTTCTTGTTTGATAAGTTGAATTGTTGGGTGATGAGAATGAACATTATTTATTCATTGAATCGTAATGTGTCTTTTTAAGATGCTAGCTTGAGACTGTGCAGACGTTAGTCGTGTTCTGGAGTAAGCGTGTCAACCCTTGTTATACGTGTTAGAATGTGCAAGTGAAAATAATCAAAAAAAAATTCAAGAAATAAAAATGATTTTGCACCTACATTTGTTGGATTTTCTGAGTTCGTTTTCATGCATAATATTTTCTTTTCCACTCAAATTTTCAAAATCGTAAGTTCTAAAATCCACTTGGCCCAATTAAGGAGAAATGACTCATTGTAGCATTCTTCTTTGATACCCCACATTATTCAAACCCAACTTTTAGTCGATTTACATCCATGTTTCGACAAGTTTATCTTATATTGGTATACTCAAGAACCTTTGTTTAAAGGTCAAAAACGTCACTTTTTATACCAATATTACACCACCCACTCCGTACTTGTTTTAAGGTAGGATAACCATATACCACATCTTATTTTATATGGGTTATCTATCTTACGAAACTTTGCTTATCATTCCTTTCAGCTTTTTGTATAACATCAATCCAGACTTGTGTGTTGAATTAAGGTTATAGAAGTAGAGTAACTAGGGCACAAAACTTTCCTTTCATGAAGTGTTGGTAGTAGAGGAGGAATCAAATGAAATCATGTATGTCATCATTCCATCTCCATTCATCATTCATCATGCAAAAGAAAAAGAAAAAGAAAAGAAGAAAAAAAAATGAAACAAAGAGAGAGTCTCTCTGAATAAAATAGTCTTCATCATTCTTGACTATGAAGCATCCATTTCCGTTCATCCACATCCATCATACCGTACTTAGAAGCAAGGATTGTAGTTGAGGAGATGAAAGGAAACAAAATGTCCATATGTGCCTTAGTATTACTTTATCTTTTGTAATTTGAAGTTCAACTAATACACTTGCCCTCTTATCTAGAATATTTTTAGAACTTACAAAATTTTCCTTCATCTATGCATAACTCATATCCAATACATTATAGTTACATTGGTGCGAAATCATTCTAAAAAAAAAGGAATAAATGATTGGGTGCACGTTGTCGATGTGTAGAACTTTGGTTGACACCACGCTCTTAACCTTCAAGACAATTACAGTGTTATCAAGGAATTATGATTCAGCTTGAAAAAATTTGTTCATTTTTGCACTAATTATGGGACGGACAATTTGGGGCTAAACCGTTATTATTGAAGTTAGGTGAAATCCTTGGAATGTGAAAGACCTTAAATATATCATTTGATTAATTCGCGTACTTAAGACGCTCTGGATTTTGTGGGTAGTATCCGCTGAAAACCCTCACGAGACAACACTCGTCCTACTGGGGACTCCCAGAGGTTTAACGGCTTGTTGCATACGCTAAATGCAATCGTGTTTCCTACGAAAGTGTGACATATCGTAGTTTAGTTTATTCGAGGACGAATAAAAAGATAAGTGTGGGGGTATTTGATATACACGTAAATGTGTATATTTTATCCGCATATTTATCTTATTTTATATTTTAAATAATTGATATTGTGTATTTATAGCTGTGTTTTCAGATTGTTGACAAGAATCATGGTTTAGAGCATTTGATGAATAAAGCATGAAGAATTTGCTAAAAAAGAGTGAAGTTAAAATTACTAAAGCTTGAAGAGTTTAAAGCCTGAAGAACAGTTGCAAATAGAGTTCAGTTGGGTAGATTTGGCTCACTAAAGACTCATATTGTGTTCACATTGGCTCAATTGCAGACCATTTCACTCATGTAGCATTCACATTAGCTCCTTTGCAAGGCTTCTCATTCATGCACTACACGCGTTCACACTGGCTCACTTACAAGGCCTCTTACTCTACAACCCCGTTCACACTAGCTTATGTGTTATTTGGGCTAATTCTTTAGTCCCACATTGTGGAATTTGCCAAGTAGTCTTTGTCATATCAGCTATAAATACCTTGTATCTCATTCATGTAAAGACACACTCAGTTTTATTCTGTAATCCTTTTCTTGGAATAAAACTCTTCTTTCTCTCTTCTATTTAGTTTTTATTGCATTTTATTTATGTCGTTTATTTTCTTTTTATTTTCTTTTCTTTTAGCTATGTTTAGCTAATCCTCTTTAATTAGGCGGTGATGACGCTAATAGTTATGATTCAATATGAATCACATAGCCAAAAGATTAGAACTTCGTGTATGTAGATCTAGATTTGAACTAAGGGTTAGATCTGAACCTTCATACCCTATGTCGTTTAAGAGCTGTGCTCCTTCACAAGGTATATTCGAGTTCGATCTAACACCTATCAGATTTAGATTTAATATTTAGGGTTTTAGAAATAAAATAGTGAATCTGTCCTGATAGCCTATGGTTGTTTAAGAGCTGAGCTCCTGCATAGGCTATACTTGTTGTTATTTACTTATTTGTTTCTATAAACCCAATTATCGTTGATTCATGTTTGTGACAGAAACATGAATTAGATCTGATTAATCTGTTTGGCTATTAATGAATATTAATCTAATTTATGTCATCGTTCCCTAATTGCTTTCACTTATTGTTAAAACTCTCTTTTATTAATTTCTGCTATTTTCTTTGTTTTCAACCAATCAAAAGTTAGGGATAACTTGATTGGATTTATTAATAAAATAATTTGGTCCCAGAGTTCGACACCCTCTACAACGATCCTTGTTGTTTAGGAAAGACGGACGAATTTTACAGTTGTTTACCTCTGTTTAATTTGTTCGCAAACACCATACGAGCGAAAGGCTTGTATGGCGATGACTATATTTACAGGTTAAACTGATGACTAATATGACCATATAAAATTGTAACGATAAAATTGCCAGATTAATAAAAACCCCGCACGGGTCTGGAGTTGACAATAATCATGTCTCTCTAGTCATTAGATACGGCACATGGACTATTTATTTCCCACACGGGACGAGATGACGAGGATTTATCCTCTGGAGCAATTAAAATACACACTCGCTCAAGCTTTGACAGGGTGACGAGAATTTATTATCTATACACGCTCCCCTGTAAACACCAGAATATATCACTATAAATGTGTGTATGCTTTATAGGATTTATTAGGTACCCAATACGGCCCAATAAATTTCCAAACCTCTCCCCGTACAAAGGAGGTTATGGCGAAAATTTTCGAAAATTCCGGGTGTTAGCCAAATTTTTGAAGAATTTGAAAATTCTCAGAAACTAAAAATTTGGAGAATGGAAGCCAGATTGAACGTAGAGTTGATTAATCAAACCACTTTCGACTTTGTTCCTTTTCGGGGATGAAAAGTTTTAAGTGGGGGAGATTGTAACGACCCGGAAAATCTGAACCAATTTAAAAATTTTTAATTGGCTAAAATAGTGGATTTTAAATATTTTAAATAAATATTTTAAATAATAATAATGAAAAGTGAGTTTGAATCGACGTTTGAAAAGGAATATAATTAATTCTAATTATGAACAAGTCCTGAAATGGCGCGGTAGTTTCAAAATTTGAATTCAAACTTTGACTGATTGTACCGGGTGCAAAACAAAATGGATTTGAGTGAAACTAAAAATATTTAAATCTGTTAGTGAATACCTTTCTAATGAATCTGAAAAATCGAAGTTTCATAGCAGAAAGTAAAAGTTATGGCCAAATGAGTTTTCAGAAAGGTCGCTATGGAATTTATATAGCCCGTGAAAATGGCCGTTTTGCAAACGACCTCGGAATTCGACGAAACCACTTTTGTTGGATCCAAGATGTTAAACTATTGCTAGGTTTCAAATTTCATAATTTTTGAAGTTAATATGTGAGCGTGGCAAAGGAAAACGTATTTTGGTCAATTATAGTTAAATTGGATCGACCAGAAATGGGCCATTTTTCAAACGGTCTCAGAATTCGATGAAACTAGTTTTGTTGGGACCATATCATCAAAACATAGCTAGATTTATTTTTTTGGAATTTTTCGAATTAGTTTGTGGTCCTGGCAAATTGAAATGTACGTTCAAATTAAATATTGAATGTTTTATATTTTAATATGAAGGAAAACCGACTCAAACAGTCGAATGAGCCTACGAAACGTATCCCATTGTGTTCGGAATGGGGGTAAAACGCTAGGGACAACAGTTGTTGGGTTTGAATTAGTGTTCGTGTGTGGCAAGGGGTATTTAGGAGATTTTAAAAATTATAAAATAAAATAAAAAAATCCTATTGGCCCATTCCCCATTCTCTCTCCCCGACATGAGCAAATCAAAGGCGGAAATTGCCTTTTTTTCCCGTCCAATTTCCGGCGAAACCACGCCTCGATAGACCCGGCCACAGTTGAACTTTTCGAAGAGCTCGACGCCCTCTTCAAATCAAAACAAACCCCACCTCAAACCGTTGTGTATTTCTCGAGTTTGACCTCCCCAAAGTCACGGTCTTCAAATCGCCGCCCCACCGCCCCTGTTGCGTCGAACTCCTCCCCCTTCCAGGCGCAGGCGCGCCTCTCCAGCCCCGACGCTATGGCGCAGGCCGATCGGCCCCTAGCTGCGCGGATTTCAAGAAAAGTGAACCTAGATTTGAACGTAATAGAAAGGTAACGGTTTAAAATTATATAAACTATATTATAGCAGTTCTAAGCGCTACGGTTTTTGTTTTCACTATAAAAATCATATCTTTTTCGTTTCTTGACGAAATTCAGTGAATCAAGAGACAGTGGACTCGTGTGGACGTCTTCTACATTCTAGAAGAGACCGCATATTTTTCTGAGCCTTCTACTATTTTTGGTGGAGTGGAACCCAATGTGAGATTTCTAATTTATAAACAATATGGAAAACGACGATGTATAAATTATACAGTCGACGTATGAGTTATATAAGCATTGTACACCTCTTGTATAAGCATTGTATTAGTTGTACGTTCGATGTATAAGTTATATATGCGTTGTAAAAATTATATATGTGTTGAAATTGAAGTGAAATGTTATATATATATATATATATATACACACACACACACACACGCCCCTCGTCCATAAACCATGGACGATATTTATTGGTTGTGATTGGTGTGAAAATTGATTGATAGTGAATGGTTGATTGAAATTGTTTGTGGTTGAAATTGATTGATTGTGGTTGAAAATTACCCGTTTATGATTGAGAAATATTTGGTTGAAAACACATAGGATTAGTTCAGAAATGAAAAAATTATACATGCCGCCTGCGTGTGAACTAGATGCATGATTCCTTATTGTTAAAAGCTGCGAGGCTTTAAGGTAGAGCAAGGAATCGTACTAGGGACGGTCCCGATTTTAACTACCCTGCCGTTATGCTGCCGAAATTTTGAATAATATTCATGTGTTAGAATTATTTTCATTTGTTGAAACTATATTTATTCGTTGAATAGTAAACCTTCATGTGTTGAATCGAAATTCATTTGTTGAATAGAAATTCATGTGTTGAATGGTATTCGTGTTTTAAATATAAAAATCACCTTTTTATCTATATATATAAACTATAGAAAACCTTCATGTGTTGAATCGATATTCATTCGTTGAATAGAAATTCATGTGTTGAATGGTATTCGTGATTTAAATATAAAAATCACCTTTTTTATCTATATATATAAACTATAGAAAACCTTCATGTGTTGAATCGATATTCATTCGTTGAATAGAAATTCATGTGTTGAATGGTATTCGTGTTTTAAATATAAAAATCACCTTTTTATCTATATATATAAACTATAGAAAACCTTCATCTGTTGAATCGATATTCATTCGTTGAATAGAAATTCATCTGTTTAATGGTATTCGTTGTTTTAAATATAAAAATCACCTTTTTATTTATATATATAAACTATAGAAAACCTTCATGTGTTGAATTGAAATTAATTCGTTGAATTGAAATTCATGTGTTGAATGGTATTCATATTTTGAAAGAAATTTTTTTATAATAAAAATCCTATTTTTATCATCAATATGAACTATATAAAATAATCTTGTTTTGAAATAAATTGTTTTATAATAAAAATCCTATTTCTATCACCTATATTAACTATATAAAATAGTCTTGTTTTGAAATAAATTGTATTACATTAAAAATCACATTTTTATTATATACATGAATTGTTAAAAATAGTGAAGTGTTGAAATAGAACACAGTTAGATAAAAATATCATTTTTATCAAATGTATGAAAATCATATAGTTTTGAAATCGAAGAATCGATATATATATATATAAATAGAATTGAAATATATCGAATAACAAAGCTGTAGTTCGTATTTTGAAACTGTGATTTCAAACGATTAGTGCGGGAGATCCGACCATCGGATTTTCCCGAAACCGCAACCGTTGGGTTCGCTTTGGAAATATCTTTCCAACGGCACCAACTTTGTAAAAATCCAACGGTTGGATTGTCTGGAATGTTTAATTCAAATCTGAAGAAAAACAACACCAGAATCGATTATATTTATATATATATATATAATTATATTAAATCGAATAACGACGCTGCAGTTCGTATTTTGAAATCGAAACTTCAAACGATTATACCGGGAGATCAGACCGTCGGATTTTCCCGAAACTGGAACTGTTGGATTCGTTTTGAAAAGATCTTTCTAATGATGTAAATTTTGTGAAGATCCAACGGGTAGAATTTCAGATATGTGTAAATCAAATTTGAAGATAAACAGCGCTGCGGCCGCGTTTTGGCCCGAAGCGTCGTTTTGAATAAATTGGCTATTTTAAAATAAATAAAAATTACGATAAATCGTTATAAAATATTATAAATGATATGGATGTGAAATTTAGAAACTAACTGAAGGTTGGCTAATTCGAATGGTTTTCCTGGATGTTGATCTGATGTTGGTTTCGGCCTTCGGGGTTAATATTTGGAAAATCGTTCTCTTACTGATTGATGTTTAGTGACTATTGAATTGAAATGATGTATATGTATGTTTGTGTTGCACTTGTTTATTATATACGCGAGTTGCTCAGAAAGACCGGGTTTATCCCATTCTGAATAACTGAATCGACGATAAGAAATCGAAGATGAAGACGGGGGTTGAAGACCGATCTTCACCTCGTTTGGATGGTAACTGATGTCCTGGTTGGGAGGCATCCCGAAATATGGATAATGAGTGGTGATCATCCAGACGTACGTGGGGATCAATGAATATGCGAGGTATTTAGTGCCTCCGGTTTCGTTCAGACCCAGAACGGACTTGCAAATGGACTGTGTGTCTGACATTGGAATTCATTCTGTGCGATTGATAACCATCAGTTGCATGGTGTGAATTGCCTGTGTGACATGCTAAGATGCAGTGATCAGGGCTTCTGTTGAAAAGCAAAGTCTTGTGATTGATGATCAAAGCATCGCCTATGTGGCGTAGCTTTGTGTATAACGTCAATTCGCGAGCCTCACTCCCCGGTATGAACCAGAAACGGGAGAAGGACCTTAGGGAGGGCATGCGTTTCATTCTAGCTTGGAGTTGTGTCAGTGTTTTTACACAACCTGACATTTTACTTATGTGGATGATGGATTGTGAGGCGCCTCGGTTATATCGGTCGATCCGGGACCGATGGGGTCATTCGTTGGCTCATTTACGCCCCATAGGGCGGGGAAACGTAGTGTTCAGTAATTTTAATCCACATCGGTAGACCGGCCCTGTCGCTCCAAAGGCTTGCCTGCCCACTCGCCTGAGAGATGGGCTAGATTGTCTCGAAGTCGGTAAGGACTATCTTTTGCCTTGGTTCATGATGGAAATCCAATTTCCAAATACGTGACTGTGCGGTTTTGATTGTATACCTATATATGGCGACATAGTGGTATGGGGCATTAATGTCATCTATGATTGATAGTTATGATTCGAAATTGTTTTCAAAACTTATAAACACTAGCAATAATACCAAATGCTTTTGTTTTATTCGTATCAAGCATATTTTGGCCGTTATAAGGTAAAAGCTCTATCCTCCGGTTTGCGTTGCATTGTGTGATGGGAACTGAGTCTTATAATGGCTTAATTTTTATAAAAAGCATTGCGAGGTTTAAAAGGATTATTTGTTTTAAAGCACTGGCAATCCGATGAAGTAAACCCATTCCACGAAAGTGGCGTGGTCCTGTGATTAGCCATATTTTAAATGTGTTGAGTAGATTTCTCATACCAGTCCCATGACTGACTTGTAGTTTGTTTCACTTTCAAACTCGGGTGCCCCTCTTTCTACACAGGCAGCCTTGTATTCAGGTTTTATCTGGCTCTTTCTGGATAGCTGGAGCTGAAGATGGATTCTTCATTTATCTCTTTTTATGTTGTTCAACTCCTATTGTACATATTATGTTTGTTTTCCGCTGTAGACATTTATGTATTGCTAAGCTGTATTTGTACTAATTATGATCCTGTATACTGTGTAACTCTGATGATTTCGTTTATTCAGTGTATTATTTGTACATTATCTGGTGTATTTATTTATTTCTGTTCTGCTATTATTTGTTTCTGTGTTATATTCCAAAGATTACCCTTGCCACTGTCAGTACGGGGTTTGGGGTCGTCTCATCATTAATGCAAACAAACCATCAAAATGAAAGTTGCATTTTTGATTTATAATTTTGATATGAATAAAATATTGTTTGAGAGTTGTATTCTTATTTGCATCCTTCAATGTAAATAAACCATGAATTAAATCTTTCATTTTACTTTCAAATTAAGAAATACCTTTTATTTCACATTTTTTGATATAAATAAAGGATAGGATTTAGAAGTTACATTTTAGCACATTCTAGTTGTAGCAAAGGAGATAATGTTTCATTTTTTTTCATTTAAAGGACAATAAAAAGAATAGTTTTTAGAAGTGCATTTTTATTGCAATTCTATATGAAATGAAAAGAGCCAATTTGTGAAATATCTTATATGAAATAAAATGAGTTCTTTTGTCACTTCAAAAAAATGAATTGAAAATGTTTATTTAAGCTTTTGTAAAGAAGGAATAACTAAACATTCATATTTTTATCATTAAAGTAAAATAGACAAAAACACTTATTTTGTCTAAATTAAGGAATGAAACAAAATATAGCATTGGAATATTTTATTAGAATTGAAACACAAATTAATCACTATTGTAAATTTATATTAGTTAAGACCAATTATTCATTTTTGTTAATTTATATTAGTTAAAAACAATTATTCATTTTAGTCAATTTATACTAGTTAAACCAAAATAGACATTTTGTCAAAAATATTCAGTTTTGTCAAAATGAATTAGTTAAAGCAATTTACATATAGAGATATATCTTTTATATATATATATATATATATATATATATATTATGTTTGGCAAGACATATACTTGTCAAGATGGGTTAGTTAAATCAAAATATTTATCATTTTTGTCTCTTTAGAATTGTCAAAACAATATAACCATTTTTGTTTGAGTTTAAACTAGCAAAATAGAAATTGTCAATAGAAACGAAGTTATTATGCTTATTCATTCATTGCAATAGAGATATTTTCTTGTCATGGTTATATATTGTGTATTACACTTCCATTCACAAGTTACCCGACTTGTTTATGTGATTGGGACGATTATTTTCACACATCGCCCAAGAGCACAAATTAGTTTATTATTTTTTTGTTAGTTGAAACCCCACACGGGTGTTGGGATGAAAATTATATATACACTAATCCCAATATTCAGTAGTATGTTGATCGTTGGATTGATAGGCTGCGATGAGCGTTATTTTTTAATTTTAACGCTTACACAGTGGAAATTACACTTTGGATGTATATGGATGATTTGATGATTATACTGATATTATCATATTTATGATGCGTGTCAAATCCATATAATCTAAATTATATAGTAAATGATTGAGTCGCATTCCGGTTCAGGTGTTCTTTTAAATAAGAATATTTTTAAATTTGAAATTTGCTTTTTATATAAAGGATATTCTTTCATAAAAGAGAAAATATTTTTAAGAAAGTATATGTTAAAACAAAGAATGTTTGTAAAAGATAAAAATTCTGTAATACAAAGAATACTTCTCATTTAGAATCTTTTATATAAAGAATATTTTTATGATTATTTTAAAATATTTTTTTAAAAGATTATTAGGATTTGCAATTATATTTTGTGATATGAAATAAATTGAGATGTGAAGTGGATTTATCGTGGACGGTGTTTTAAACGACATTTGTCCTTTAATCCAATTTACATTGAAATTATTATTTGGAATTTATGAATCTTTTTTATAGATTTAAAAAGGCATTTTCTAAGAATCAAGTTTTTCAATTTAATATATTAAATTGGAATTAAGTGGAAATTCGATTGGTAATAATCGAAATGGGCTTCTGTAAAAGAAGACCGATATTATATATGGAATTTAAGAGGCTTTGCCATTATTCCATTTATATTATTAGTCCGATACAGAAATTTCATAATGATTATGAATTGATTTGATTTCTGTGGAATTCCATATTTAGGAAATTGATTTGTGGGTTTATTGTGAACTGTGTTTAAAGGACACTAGTTCTTTAACCTATTTAAGACAAGATTTATTCCTTAAAATAAATGATCTTGTAATAATGAATTTTGATATCAAATCAAAACTAGAGTTTTAATAAATCCTTTAAGAAGATTTAGGATTTTATTTTCAGAGTTTATTTTTGATAAAATTAATGAGAAACTTCTAATATGAATATCTTATTAAAAGAATATTCTGAGTTGGAATAAGGCGTAATGTGTGAACTTCCAATATTTGCTTTCTAATCACAAAATACCGAGTTATTCAGAAAGACCAGGTTTAACCCATTTTGAATAATCATCACGACGATCAAGAGTCGAAGATAAAGACGGTGATTGAAGACTAAAGGTTTTCGCATTGTTGGGATGATGATGACTGGTATCTTGAATTGAGATTGGCCTTCTAAGGCAAGGTATTTAGTAATGATCGTCCAAACGCATTTGGAGATCGACGGACACGTTGTTTCGCTCAGACCTAGAGTGGACTTGTAAATGGATTGTGCGTCTAACATTGTATTCCTTTCTACTGTATCATTGATCATCTACCAATATATATATAACCTCTAAGCTCATACGTCTTAGAGAAGGGTGATAAGCAAAAAATAAATTCTTCACCACCAAACAGAAATATATAATTAGTAGCGTTCAAAAATGATTTCAGATCCGCTGGAATCGTCTTTCCGAGATCTTCGCAATGGCGCAGACCAGAGCTGAAAATGAGACAGTCGAATTTTCAGCCAAATCAATGTGAGAATTCTGAATTTTATTATTTAATTAATTATCAATTATTTTTCTCGTGTTAAAAATAATTGTATTGTGATGTTAATTCAGATCTGAAATGTTCTATGTTGTATAAATTGTGGATTATTGCCTGTGGTATGTTTGTTGGTCATGTTATGCTAGATCCGCATTGAAATCTCATATATTGTTGAATTTTATTTGCGATTAGGAAATTAAATCTAAATTTAGATTTAAATCATATTTTATTCAGATCTAGTTGCTCTAATTTATTTTAAAATATTAAAATATTATTTTTATTGTTCTGAGATGAACAATAGAATCTGATCGACAAATAAAAACTTATTTTTGTTTGTTGATTTTAAAATAGAAATTGAACGACAAATAATTTTTTTTATTTGTTTATTTACAATGGAATATGAACAACAAATAGAATATATTTTTATTTGTTTCCATTACAACAGAATTTGGCTAGCAAATAAAATCCTATTTTTATTTGTTTACATTTAGAACACGATTTATGAATTATAGTAAAAAAATTCTTTTTACTGTCACCTTAAACTTAGGATGTTTTAGAATTGGAATAACAATAAAATATTAAATTTTATTGTTGATATTAAAAACATAAGTATAAAATAAAACTTTATTTACATTGTATTTGTAAATTAAAGGTTATATTTGGAAACCACCTATTTGTTTACATTTTTATGTAAATAAAAACACATATTTTGGAAATCACAATATTGTTTACATTTTATATGTAAATAAGAAATTATTTTCAGAAGTTACATTTTTGTTTGCAAAAATATTTTAGATATATAATTAATTCTTTTATTTGAATTTAGTAATGCTAATAAACTTTAAAAACAAATATTATTCTTTTATTTGCATTCAGCAATGCAAATATATATAGTAAATAGAAATTGTTCTTTATTTGCATTTACATATTGAAATAAATTATTCTTTCATTTGCACTCACCAATGCAAATACATATATTGAAAATAAAATTTATTCCTTTATTTGCATTTATTAATGCAAATATGCATTGAAATTAAGGTTTATTCTTTTATTTGCATTTATCAATGCAAATATTCAATGAAACTAAAGTCTATCTTTTTATCTACATTCACCAATACAAATACACACATTTTTACACATTGAATAGAATTTGTAAAAAATATATTTTGAAAATAAATTATGTTCTCTTATTTGCACTCACTAATGCAAATATACTTTGAAAATAAGGATTGTTCTTTCAATTGCATTCACAAATGCATACATACATATATATATATATTGAAAACAAAGTTGTTCTTTTATTTGTAATCACTAATGAAAATATACATTAAAAATAGAATTTGTTTCTTTAATTGCATTCCTTGTTTCAAATAATCTAAAAACAAAGATTACACTTATTTATCTATTTATTTGCATTCCTTGTTTTAAATGAACATTAGAATTAAAGTTTCACCTTTGTTTGCAATTCTAAATGCAAACAAACCATCAAAATGAAAGTTACATTTTTTATTTATAATTTTGATATGAATAAAATATTGTTTGAGAGTGGCATTTTTTATTTGCATCCTTCAATGCAAATAAAACATGAATTAAATCATTCATTTTATTTCCAAATTAAGAAATACCTTTTTATTCACATTTTTAGATATAAATAAAAGATAGGATTTAAAAGTTACATTTTTGTGCATTCTAGTTGTAGCAAAAGAGATAATGTTTCATTTTATTTTCATTTTAAAGGACAATAGAAAGAATAGTTTTTAGAAGTGCATTTTTATTGCAATTCTATATGAAGTTAAAAGAGCCAATTTGTCAATTGTCTTATATGAAATAAAATGAGTTCTTTTTTTCACTTCAAAAAGAATGAATTGAAAATGTTTATTTAAGCTTTTGTACAGAATGAATAACTAAACATTTGTATTTTTATCATTAAAGTAAAATAGACAAAAACACTCATTTTGTCTAAATTAAAAATAAGAAACAAAATATAGCACTGAAATATTATGTTAGAATTGAAATACAAATTAATCACTAACATAAATTTACATTAGTTAAAACCAATTATCCACTTTTGTCAATTTACATTTGTTGAAACCAATTATTTGTTCTATTACTATAGAGTTGTTAAGACAAAGATATTCATTTTTGTCTTGTTATCACTTTTACATGTAATAAGAATAGACATTTTGTCATTTTGAAAGATTATTCTTTTACTTGCATTCTCAAATACAAATATACATAAAAATGAAGATGTTCTTTTGTTTGCATCTCTTGATGCAAATAAAACATATATTAAAAAGTTACAACTCTATTTGTAACTCAAATGTGAACAAAGACATAGTTTCAAAAGATTACATTTTTATTTGTCTTTTGATGCAAATAAAAATATAGTTTTAGAAATTGTATCTCTATTTACATTTTATATGCAGATAAGAAGGTAGAATTAAAAATATTATTTTCAACTTTTAAATTAGAGGCAACAGAAAGATTGTACATTAAAATTATACATTTTTAGTGAAGTTCATATTTCATTAAGGAGATTAATTAAACCAAAATAGACATTTTGTAAGGACCCGTAACTTCCCCGTAAAGGAAAGAGCGGATACTTTGAGAACAACACACATCGGAACACAGACAGAAGAACATTTCATTGTTATTACAACAATTCCATCAGATACAAGAATATATAGAGTACAAATGAATAAATTGCATTGGATAATTATCAGAGATTACAATAAATTACATAGCAGCGGAAAATAATACAAAATACAACTGAAAGTGATACACGGATACAGAGCTTTCCGAGCATCGTTCCAGCTGTTAATCAGGACCCTGTGAATATAAATCTGCAAAACCAAAACTACTAGCTGCCCGTGTGGAAAATAGGGGCACCCAGAGTTTAGGTTAAAACAATAAACTCCAGTTCAGTCATGTGACTGGTGTGAGAACTAAAACAGTTATTAATATTGGTTTTAAAGTTAGGTAAATCAAGGGACCACGCCGTATAACACGGAACGGGTTTCCTCCCAAGAATACCAGTGCATAGAACAAACAGCGCAATGCTAAATAAAGAAAAATGAAGCTGTTATAAGACCCAGGTCCCATCACACAATGCAACGCAAGCCGGAGGATAGGGTTTTCCCTTATAACAGCCAAAGCATGCTTGATACGTTTAAAACACATTATTTGATACTATTATAGGTGTATAGTGTCAAAACAATTTCAAATCATAAATATCAATCATAGGCGGCATGGGTACCATCTATCATGTCGCCATACTAGTTCTACAATTAAAACCGCAATATCACGTATTGGAAATTGGATTCCGTCATGAGCCGAGGCAAGGGGCAAGCTCCTCTCCGATTCGAGACACTCTAGCAAATGTCTCAGGACCCCACTATGATCCTTGGATCTTCAGGGCCGGTCCTCTCTTACTTTTGAGGATTGGCAATTCCTGAACACACGTTTCCCGGTCCTTACAGACCTATATCCGAGGCGCCTCGTATCCAACAACCACACAGGTGAAAAGTATATAAATGTCAGGGCTGGTAGGTCACTGACACCACCCTAGCTAGAAAGAAACGTCGTGCTCTCCCTGCAGTCACTATCCCGTTTTTGACTCATACCGAGGTGTGAGGCTCGCGAATTCACGTTATACACAAAGCTGCGCCACACAGGCCGTGCTTTGATCATCAACCACAAGACTTTGCTTTTCAACAGAAGCCTTGATCAATTGCCACTTACGCATGCCACATTGGCAATTCACTCCATGCGACTGATGTCCATCGATATACAACCTCTGAGCTTGTATGTCTCAGAGAAGGGCGTTAAGCAAGAGAATAAATTCTCCGCCGCCAAACAGATGTATATTTAATAGAGATCAATCAACACAGAATAAAATCCAATGTCAGACACACAATCCATTTACAAGTTCGTTCTGGGTCTGAACGAAACCGGAGGCACTTTCCTCGCATATCCATCCATCTCCAAGTACGTCTGGACGATCACCAACTGATTCCCTCATCCTGGGTGTACAGCCCAATCAAGATCATCAGTAATCACCCAAACGATGTGAAGACTTCCGGTCTTCAACCACCGTCTTCATCTTCGACATCTCGTCGAATCGGTTATTCAGAATGGGTATAACCCGGCCTTTCTGAACAACCCACGTATATAATAAACAAATGTTACACAAACACAACAAACGCCTCATTCCAATTCAGAATAATCTTTTATTCACAAAATCACATTCTTAGGGAAAGGTTCCCATTAATTTTATCAAAGATAAATTCTTCTAAATTTATTCTTTAATCTTCCTTTGGATATCATTTCAAACCATATTATGGTTTTCCAAACTAGTCAGGATTAGCGAACCACACCGAAGTAATCATTTATTTTATTTCCCAATCCCAACCTATATATCCCATGGAGCAAAACTGGTGATACTCCATTCCTAACACCACGGTGTTATCGGTAAAATTAATTACCATTTCACGTTCAAATCAAATTAAAGATTTAACTATCGCTTTGGAGCAAAACTGGTGATACTCCACTCTCGATCACTTTTCAGATTTGATAATTTAAATTATCAATTCACATTTTAATCTAATTAAAGATTCATTAAAACTTCACTTAGTTTTAATCTTTTCAAAAATCAACGTCCTGCCTTTAACTGGGTTAAAGAACCAATGTCATCTAAAACACGATTCACGATAAACCCATATCACATTTGATATACAAGGCTCTGAATAGAAAATATATCGGCTTATATTCAATATCAAATTCTGAAACCAACAAATATCGTATTGGAAATAACGATATGAATATATCTTTCAAATCCCCATAACAATATTGTATAGTCACGAAACCCAACATCGAAATATTCCGAAGATAATTTCGATTCAACTCCAGTCCAATTCACGTATTGGAAATATCGATTATTTTTAAAATCACTTTCAAATTCAATTTATTTATTTCACAAACAAATTGATTTTAATTCTAGTTCAAAACTAGTTCATTTCGATAAAAATCTATTTTTACCTTCTAATGTGGAATTTTCCAGCCCAATTCTTTCCAATTCACATATTATAATTTTACACAAATTATCGATATTTTTAATAATTTTATCAAGGCCCGTACAGTCGATTTCCATCAACGGCTATCGAACTGCACTTACAGCGACCTTTTTCAAATTTGATTTGGACATAATTCCAAATCCAACCGTTAGATTTCAAATTTCTAATATTCATTGGAATGCTCTTTTCGATACAAACCCAACGGTTCCGGTTTTAGGAGAATCCGACGGTCGGATCTCCCGCAATGTCCGTTTGAAATAAATGGTCGAAATTCACGAACTGCCGCGGCGCGGCGCGTTCTATTCAGGCCATTATATTATATATATAATATATATAATATATATTTCGTTGATTTCTATTTAAAACGAATTTTATAAATCGTTTAAATTCGCTTCTAAAACAATTCAACTTCTACATTCAATTTCAAATCGATTGGATTTCAATTCAACTCGAATTCATTTCCATTTTATTTAATTCGAATTCAAATTCGTTTCAATTCAATTCAAATTCAAATTCGTTTCAATTCAAATTGATTTCAATTTAATTTCGATTCGAATTCAATTAAATTTCAGTTCGTTTTCAATTCAACTTGAATTTGTTTTATATTCAATTCCATTCGAAGTCCTTTTATATTCAATTCAAATTTGTTTTCTTTTCAATTCGAATTTGCTATAATATTCATTTCAATTCGAATAAAATCGATATAAATATCGTTCACGTCAAAATGGCGCAAATCTAATCAACACGGCTTTATATTTTTCACAACTTCTTTATTCTATTCAACAAATGAATATTTATCCCATTCAACACATGAATCTATATTTCTTTCAACACACGACTAATCTCAACACGTGAGTGCTGTCAACACATCACTATTGTTGTTATGTAAAATATTTTATAAAACTATGGTATCTATCGTTTGATTTTCAATTAGACTTCTACTGGGAAGTAGTTCTAATTTTAAATATGATAAAGATGTAAATTTCATTGTATAAAATATTTCACTCAACACATGAACATCGTCGACACATGACTATTTTTATATTCAACACAGGAATTTTATTTTATAATATTCATTATTTTTCCGAATGGAATGAGGTCCAATCAATCACCATATAATGTTAATTATATGGATTCCGTACAACACATGTATATAATAGCATTGAAAAATAATCAACCATCAACCAAAGTGCACTACACTGTATAAGCATCAAATATAGATATCTCACGCTTATGACAGCCTGTCAATCAATCGATCGATATATTTAATCAATCAGGATGAGTGAACTTCAAATTTCATCCCAACACCCGTGTGGGGTTTCAAACAATCAAACACAGATTTTATTTGTGCAGTTGGGCGACGTGTAAAATTTATCGACCCAATCGATATCAGTCAAATCAGTGTATATAAACAAATCGGCCGATTTGTTTATAAATATTCATTTATCCACTTTCACGTTAAAAATTATATTTTTAACGATAAACATTTTATTTTAACACATGATTTCTATTTGTTCATTTACACAATAAAAATGATATTTTTATTTTTCTAACATATTTTAGAAAATTTCGGCGGCATAACGGCACGATACTAGAAATGGGACGAGGCCTAGCCTTATCCCCGATCTAGTGAAGGCCCACGCCATTCACACATCAATCAAATCAATTCCATTTCACCAAACCATTCAATTCAAACCCAACAAACTAACCAACTACTCAACCAAACAATTTAACAAACAAGCCATCCATGGTCTGTGGATGACGGGTGTCGGGTGCTACTAAGCACCGTCTGCATCCTAGTATATATATATATATATATATATATATATATATATATATATATATATATATATATAATTTGAAAAAGAAGTTTAGAGAGAAGTTCTCACCGATAGCTATCCAATCATCACGACACTTCATCTATAGAAATCTTCTTCGTTATCCCATCTTCGTCATCTTCGTTGCCCATAGTCACTATATATATAAAAATCACACATTTTTATATTTCGATGTCTTTAAAATAAAAATCACATTTTTATTTATTCACTTTCAATTTAAAAGTCATATTTTTATAATCACTTCATATATTTAAAAATCGAATTTTTACTATGCTATTCAATATATAAAAATCATATTTCCTTACCGCTAATATATAGATAAAAATTCTATTTTTATAACGCTATTCTCTATATAAAGATTTCGCCTTTTCAAAAATATAGATTTCATTATTATAAAAATCATCACTTTCCTTCAACGTATATAAAATAAAAATCAGATTTTTATTTCGCAACATATACAAAGATGATATTTTTATATTCTCTATCCTATAAAGATTATATTTTTAATACTTTAAAAATATAAAAATCATATTTTTAATATTTCTATATAATAAAGATTATATTTTTAATATGCCACTAATATAAAAATTGTATTTATATTCATATGATAAAAATCATATTTTTACCTTGATAAAAAATCGTATTTTTATTTCGATAGTTTCATAATAGAAATCTACATCTTTTCCATATGAAAATCTCATATTTTCTAATTTAAAAATCTAAACTTTTTCTAATTTAAAAATATGAACTTTTTATAAATTAAAAATCTAATCTTTTCAGTTTTAAAACAAAGGAAAAATCAGTTTTATCGAAGGAAATAAGTAAAAACCCGAAATTAAATACTTACATTGATCGTTGAAGGAGGGAAGGGTTTTGAAGCGGCGGTGGTCGACGTCCAGGGGGAAGTCGAGCTTATCTCCGATAGTGGTGGTGGCCAGGTACAGGCGGGCGCGGTTTTTAGGGCAAAAGGGATGGGGGGTCGCGTCAGAGTTGTCGGTGGCTAGGGGGGGCTGTCGCGATCGTTGCGCCACCGGGGGGGCTCTCGCGCGTCGGCTCTGGCGCCTGGGGGGGGCTTCGCGTGGCGGCGATCGACTGGAGGAGGGGCGCCAGCCTACGGCGGCGGCGACAGGGGTTCCCCCACCTTTTCGGTCGCCTCCCTATTTTTTTTTTCTGTAGAATGAAATCGGGGGGGGGGCCTGGGTAGTTAAGGAGAAAAGAATTTTAATTTTATTATTTTATTTAATTATTTTAATTTCTAAAAAGGTTGACTTTTAAATACGACCTCTAAACGAGGCCCACCGCCTGTCGTCCATAGCGTTTTACCCCCATTCCGAACACAATGGGATATGTATCGCATGCTGATTTGATCGTTTCGATCAGTTTCCTTTGAATTTACATTTAAATCACTATATTGAATTTTAAACGTACATTTCAAATTACCGGGGTCACATACTAACTAGAAAAATTCCAGAAAAATATTTTCTAGCTTCGTATTGACGATACGGTCCTAACAAAACTAATTTCGTCGAATTCCGAGACCGTTAGAAAAATGGTCATTTTCCAGTCGATTAAAATCAACTGAAACTGGTCAAACGCGTTTTCCTTTGCCATGCTCACATATTGATTCGAAAAATTATGAAATTTGGAATCTAGCAATAATTTGGCATCACGGACCCAACAAAACTGGTTTCGTCGAAATCCGAGGTCATTTGCAAAATGTCCATTTTTAAGGGCCTGAATTCCATAGCGACTATTCAGAATTTTCAACTGGACATATCTTTTGATTCCCGTTATGAAATCTTGATCTTTCGGATTCGTTGGAAAGATATCATCATTTAGATCCTATCATTTTTGGTTTCACTAAAATCCGGATTGTTTTGCTCCCGGTACATTCAATTGAAGTTTGAAATCGAATTATCGAACTACCACGCCATTTTCAATTCTATTATAATTATATATAATTATTTATATTCTAACGACGACGCGTATAATATATACGTCGAATTATATTCAAAATAAATTTCACGTCGATATTATTTAAAATAATCTATTTTAAATATTCAAAAATCGCTAAAATCGCTAAAATAAAAATTTTAAACTGGCCCAGATTTTCCGGGTTATTACACATTTTGTCAAAAATATTCGTTTTTGTCAAAATGAATTAGTTAAAGCAATTTACATATAGATATATATATATATATATATATATATATATATATCTTATGTTTGGCAAGATATAAACTTGTCAAGATAGGTTAGTTAAATCAAAATATTTATCATTTTTGTCTCATTAGAATTGCCAAAACAATATAACCATTTTTGCTTGAGTTTAAACTAGCGGAATAGAAAATGTCAATAGAGACGAAGTTATTATTCTTATTCGTTCATTGCAATAGAATTACATATAATATAAAGGAGACATTTTCTTGTCATGATTATATATATTGTGTATTACACTTCCATTCACAAGTTACCCGACTTTTTTATGTGATTGGGATGATAATTTTCACGCATCGCCCGAGTGCACAAATAAATTTATTATTTATTTATTGGTTGAAACCCCACATGGGTGTTGGGATGAAAATTAACATACACTAATCCCAATATTTAGTTGTATGTTGATCGTTGGATCGACAGGCTGCGATGAGCGTTATTTAATTTTAACGCTTACACAGTGGAAATTACACTTTGGATGTAGATGGATGATTTAATGATTATACTGTTATTATCATATATATGATGTGTGTGAAATCCATATAATCCAAATTATATGGTAAATGTTTGAGTCGCATTTCGATTCAGGTGTTCTTTTAAATCAGAATATTTCTACATTTGAAATTTTCTTTTTATATAAAGAATATTCTTTCATAAAAGGGAAAATATTGTTAATCAAGTATATGTTAAAACAAAGAATATTTGTAAAGGATAAAAATTTGTAATATAAAGAATACTTCTCATTTAGAATATTTTATATAAAGAATATTTTTATGATTATTTTAAAATATGTTTTTAAAAGATTATTAGGATTTGCAATTATATTTTGTGATATGAAATAAATTGAGATGTGAAGTGGATTTATCGTGGACGATGTTTTAAACGACATTTGTCCTTTAATCCAATTTACATTGAAATTGTTGTTTGGAATTTATAAATCTATTTTATAGATTAAAAAAAAGGCATTTTCTAAAAATCAAGTTTTTCCAATTTAATATATTAAATAGGAATTTAGTGGAAATTCGATTGGTAATAATCGAAATGGGCTTCTGTAAAAGAAGACCGATATTATAGATGGAATTTAAGAGGCCTTGCCATTATTCCATTTATATTATTAGTCCGATACAGAAATTTATATCGATTATGTATTGATTTGATTTCTGTGGAATTCCATATTTTGGAAATTGATTTGTGGGTTTATCGTGAACTGTGTTTTAAAGGACACTAGTTCTTTAACCTGTTTAAGACAAGATTTATTCCTTAATATAAATGATCTTGTAATAATGATTTTTGATATCAAATCAAAACTGGAGTTTTAATAAATCTTCTAAGGAAGATTTAAGATTTTATTTTCAGAGTTTATCTTTGATAAAATTAATGAGAATCTTTTAACACGAATATCTTATTAAAAGAATACTCGGAGTTGGAATGTGGCGTAATGTGTGATCTTCCAATATTTGCTTCCTAATCACAAAATACGCGAGTTATTCAGAAAGACTGGGTTTAACCCATTCTGGATAATCATCACGACGATCAAGAGTCGAAGATGAAGGCGGTGGTTGAAGACCGAAGGTTTTCACATCGTTGGGGCGATGATGACTGGTATCTTGAATTGGGATTGGCCTTCCAAGGCAAGGTATTTAGTAATGATCGTCCAAACTCATTTGGAGATCGACGGACACGTTGTTTCGCTCAGACCCAGAGCGGACTTGTAAATGGATTGCGTGTCTGACATTGTATTCCTTCCTGCTGTATTAGTTGAACGCTACTGATTATATATTTCTATTTGGTGCTAAAGAATTTATTCTTTACTTATCACCCTTCTCTAATACGTATGAGCTTAGAGGTTATATATATTGGTAGATGATCAATGATATGGTAGGGTCTGACAATGTGACATGCTAAGATGCAAATGATCAAGGCTTTGTTGAAAAGCAGGCCTTGTGGTTGATGATGAAAGCACAATCTATTTAGGCATAGCTTTGTGTATATCGTGACTTCGCGAGCCTCACACACCAGTTGAGTCTAAAACAGGAGAAGGGAACGCAGGGAGTGCACACGTTTCTTTCGAGCTAGAAGTGGTGTCGGTGCTTAAACTGGCTGACATTTGCTTATGTGGTTGTTGGAATTTTTGCGAGGCCTCGGTTTATTCTTATCGGTCGCCCTCGGCTGATTTGTAGGTCCAATAGGATCGGGGAGCGTGTGTTCAGGCATAACTAATCTACTAAAGTATTTGTGGGCCGGCCCTGATGTATCCAAGGGTTCGCCAACGTCCAAATCCTGGTAATGACGGCCATTGAAAGGGTAAGAAACGGCGGCTGGAAGAGATGGATTAGGGTTATACGGTGAATAGTATAATACAGTGTATTTATATATTATTTTATTCTTTTAATTCAAAAATGGCCCGTTTCTTCTTAATCCCTCCAACTCCAGCCCAACAAAAGATGTCCCTAGGCAAATACCCCCGCCCCGGACGCGATGGAACAGGTCCTGTCAGCTCGTTTGGTCATCTCAGCCCATTTTTATTTAATTTAATATATAAATCATTTATTTAATTAATTAAATCTTACATTTAAATTCACCGGGGCCACATACGACCTCAGAAAATTCCAAAAAAAATATTTTTAGCTTTCTTATGACGATACGGTTCTAAAAAGACTAATTTCGCTGAATTCTGAGACTGTTTGAAAAATGGCTATTTTCAAGTCGTTTAAATTTAACTGAAATAGTCAAAACACATTTTCGTTTGCCACACTCACATACTAACTCAAAAGATTCTAAAAATTGAAACCTAGCTATAATTTGACATTCCAGTTCCAACAAAAGTGGTTTCGTCAAAAACGGAGGTCCTTCGAAAATTGACTATTTTCAAGGCCAATATATTTAATATTAAAAATACATATTTAAACAAATAAATTCTGAAACTCAAAATATATAAGTGTTTATACTTTTAAATGCAGAAACATCATTCCAGACTCAATGGAAGTGGTTTCGAGTCCAAATTCCTTCATATGTGAAAAGTAGCCCTTTGGGCCATATATATTATATATATAAATTCTACAGCGACCTTTCTAAATATTGAATTGGCCATAACTTTTGATTCCCGCTATGAAATTTCAATTTTTCAGATTGGTTAGAAAGATACGATTAAACAGGTTTAAATATTTCTGGTTTCACTCAATTCTGATTTATTTAGAATCCTGTACATTTAGTTAAAGTTTAAAATCAAATTTTCAACTACCGCGTAATTTCTAACTCCATTTATTTTTAGATTAAATTATATTCATTTTAACTTCGATAAAAAAAATCTAGCCATTATTATTTATATAAATTATATTATATCCTCAAAATTCATTAAAATTTTCTAAAATAAAATTTTTAAATTGGTTCAGAATTTGCGGGTTGTTACAATATATATACCTTAAAAATTTACAAAGCCAAAATCCTAATAGTAATATGACCAGCCGCCACCAATTTTTTGAACGGCCATTGTATTCTCTCCTTCCTCCCTCACTCTAATTCGATTCTTTCATCAATTCTAAGAATTTCCAAATGGAAAAAAATTCTTTAGCAAAGAGAGTTCTACAGTTTCAACGGTCACGATCTCCTCAGGCTCATGTTGGTGGCGCAAGTGGAGGAGGTTGGCAGCGACTTGGTGGTGCGTTCAAATCTGGCGCCGGTCGATTCTGGTGATGTGCATTTTGAAGAAGGAGCGATTTACAGAAAGGATTAAGGGTAACGATTTAATTAGGATAATATAATTCAAATATGTAATTAAAGTATTGAATGATTAAAAGGCCATATCTTATCCAAATCAGAACGGAATTGAGCGATTTTCAAAGCGTTGAAATTGTGAAGAAAAGATCTACAAGATGGAGTTGAATAGATATAAAACAGAGCATTTTGGAAATTCAGGAAATTTCAAATATGAATTATTCGGTGAGAAATTCTATTCCTTTATTTTTATAAATATAATTTGTTAATCATAATTTTAGTCTTACACATGCGCTGTAATAATTTGCTGAATGTTCGTGACTGGATGTAAAATTGTCGATGATGCTTGTTGATCTGTTAACTTGATGAAATATTTTTGTCATATTAGAATAGACAAAATAGTCATGTCATTTATGTCAAATCAAAATTGACAAAATAAAACTTTCATTTTGTCAGTATGCGTTGTGTTGAAATCAACATTTTTGTTAATTAGATTATGATTAAACAAAGATTAATATTTTGTTAATTAGATTATAGTTGAATCAAAAAGTTACCTTTTTGTTCATTAAATTAGTTGAATTAGAAATATGTCAATTTGTTATTATAAAATTGATGAAAACAAATA
Organism: Allium sativum; assembly: GCA_030737875.1. NCBI lineage: Eukaryota > Viridiplantae > Streptophyta > Magnoliopsida > Asparagales > Amaryllidaceae > Allium > Allium sativum. The sequence continues at coordinate 80,635,616 of CM060918.1, forward strand.
TGTCACCTTTGTTACAAAATTTGTCGGAAACAATTATATCATTTTGTTGTGACGAAAAGATTGAAAACAAAAATCATCATTTTTGTTATTTGGAATAGAATAAACAAAAGTGTCATTTTGTTAATTAGGTGAGTAGAAACAAAAGTTGGATTAATTTCATTTATTATAAATTTACATGTTAGTAAACAAAAGTTGGATTAATTTCATTTATTATAAATTTACATGTTAGTAAACAAAAGTTGGTTTAATTTTAAGAAAAAGGAAAGTAAAGTTAGCATCATTTAATTTTGAGAAAAATGGAAGTAAAGTTAGCGTCATTTAATTTTGAGAAAAATGGAAGTAAAGTTAGCGTCATCTAATTTTAGGTAAAATGAAAATAAGAGTATTCATGAAAGGTGGAAATAATTACATTTTAGGGCCGTTATAAAATATAGAAAATAAAATTATTTTTAGCATTTGTGTTAAAACTTGAAAATAATTATATTAATAGCGTTAATGAAAAATATGAAATGTAATCATATTTTTTTTACGGTATTAAGAAAAGTGAATTATTATCATATTTTTAACGTTATTAAGAAAAGTGAATTATTATCTTATTTTTTAGTGTGTATGTAGAAATATAAAAATAATCTTATTTTTTTAGCATCTTAGTTAAAATATGTAAATAAACATATTTTTATTGCTTTAGTTAAAACATGAATATAATTTTATTTTTAGCAAAAACATGGAAATATTTTTAGTGTTTGTGTAGTATTATGAAAATATACTTGTTTTTAGCATTTATGTAGGGACATGAGGTAAAACCATATTTTAATGCCAAGTAAATGCATATGCATCATAATCATGTTTTAAATGTCATGATAATGCATATGAAATAGAACCGCCCATTTAAAACCGATAAAGTCAAATCTATGTGAGAACTCTTATCTCACTCAATTTTTATTTACGGTTGTTATTTATTTTCATAAATATATGTCTGTGGTGAATGTTTGTGAATTATTTATGTGGCATGCATGATATGTTTTGAATTGATGTTTGGATGTGATACAATGTTTGAATTTTGAAAATAGGTAGCATGTTAATTAATGTTAATTTACTATTATTTATGATAATTCAAATATGTTACACTGCCATATACAAGTTGCCTGACTTGTATATGTTAATTGGGCTGATATTTTCACACATCGCCCAAGTGCACAAATAATATATTATTATTTGCAATTTGTTTGAATGTCATTTGAATGTTGTGTGAATGTTATCTGAATGTTATTGGAATGCTAATTTGGTGATAAAGGAATGTCTATCATTATTTGACAAATGCATTGTATGAATCCATTAATTAATGGTATTTGATTTGAGTCTCATTCCAATGCGGAATTTTCTAAAGTCACCAAGAATGGTTAATGCAGTAATAAATAATTAATTAATATTGGAAGTTTGAAATTCAAAAATTGAAAATATTATTATAATATTATTTCAAATATTATAAGAATAAATGTAGCAATAAATGACTAATTAATATTTCAAGTTTGAATTTCAAAATTATACATTTTGAAAATATTATTATAATATTATTTTAATATTATAAGAATATGGAAAGTTACAGTTTATACCAAGATACTTGAAATCAAGATATTTAGAAATAAAGAATATCTTAAAATTAAGATTCCTTAATGGAAAGGATAATTTCAATTAATATGTTTTGGAAAAATTAATGAAAATTATAAATTATAATTGTGCTTGGATACGAGGTTAGGTTACATTTGTGGTGGAAGTCTGCCTGGACCCGACCAGCATATCCAGCAGCCACTAATGTTGAACCTAATGTGAGAGGTCTAAGTGCACAAATACGAAACGGGCAATGACACGAGGTTAAGCCCAACTTGTGGAATAAGTCTGCCCGAAATCGACCGGCACATCCAGCATCCACAAGTCGTAGGCTTAATGTGAGAGGTCTAGCCCATTATAAAATATAAATGGATAAGAAAATGAGTTGGGCTATTTAATCCGTTTTAAAAATAGAAACGCATTTTAAAAACCCGAACGAGTTTATCGATTTATTTTATCCATTTTATAATGAACATTAAAAGAGAAATTTCAAAATTAATATTTTGGAAAATAATATTATTATAAAAGGATAACATATAGAATAATCAATTTTTAAATTATATTTGGAATAAAAGTTGGAATCGTCTTGGAAACGAATTTATAAACGTTTTAAAATACATAAAAATAAGGAAAATCTTTTTATTTAGATTTAAATGAGATTCTCAATTATTAATAATAATTGAAATAAAAAAGGAAATTGATTATGGGTTGTTTATGAACAATGTTTTGAAGGACATTAGTTCTTGAAACTCAAATCAATAGTGAAATTTTGATTTGTTATTAATTAATATTTTAATTAAGATTAAATGAAATTTTCTAAAAGAAGAGATGCCTAATATTATATATTAAATTAGGAATTAATGAAACATGAAATGGGGTCTCTCGTGAACTATGTTTTAAATAACATCAGTTCTTAAACCGGATTAAAGAAAAGATTATTCCAGAAAAGTGATTAGTCATTTGACAATGATTTTAGAAGACTAAAACTTAATAAAGTTTTAAATAAATCTTTAATTAGATTGAAGGAGAATAAAGGAAGATTAAAGAATAAGTTAAAAGATTTATCTTTGATAAAATTTATGGGAAACTTTCCCTAATAATGTGAATACTTTATTAAAAGGATATTCTGAATTGGAATGAGGCATTGATGTGGTTTATGTATAGCACCTAATTTTAAATCACGCGAGTTATTCGAAAAGACCGAGTTTAACCAATTCCAAATAATGATACGACATTCGAAGAATTGAAGACGGCGATTGAAGACCGACGATCTTTGCATCGAATGGGTAACTAGTGTTGAGGCCCTTGATTGATTTGCTCCCAAGACGGGGCTAAGATGGTAGTTATCCGGACGTAGTGCTGATTTGTACGGATTTGGCTTTCGCTCAGACCCAGAGCATAAGTTTATAAATGGAATGTGTGTCTGATGTTGAAATTCGTTTCATGTAATTAAATCGATTTCTATTAATGTATATCAGATTGGTGGTGGAGAATTTATTCTCTGCTTAACACCCCGGTATGTATTAATAGTTATTGATAGCATGGCGTGAATTGTCAAGGTGGCACGCCAAGATGTAGATGATCACGGCTTTTGTTGAAAAGCAGGGCTTTGTGGTTGATGATCAGAGCACGGCCTATATAGGTGTAGCTTTGTGTATAGCTTGACTTCGCGAGCCTCACACCCCGGTATGGGTCAAAAATGGGATTAGGACTGCGGGGAGTGCACACATTTCTTTCTAGATAGAGGCAGTGTCGGTGCTTAAACTGGTCGGCATTTTACTTGTGTGGATGATGGATTGAGGTACCTCGGGTTTTATAGGCCGGAAGTGGTCATACTATATGTTCAAAGGGACCGGGAAACGTATGTTCAGGCATAATTAATCCACCACCTTTAGGTGGGGACCGACCCTGAAGATCCAAGGGTTCACTGCGGGGGATCCTGAGGCATTTGCTAGAGTGTCTCGAATCGGAGTGGACGATCCCTAACCTCGATTTCATGATGGAAAACCAATTTCCAATACGACATTACGGTCTTGGTTGTAACTTATTTATGGCGACATAGTATATGGTACCTATGCCGTCTATGATTGATACATTATGATTGAAATTGTTTTCGAAACATATATACACTAATAATAATATCAAATCCGTTTTATCGTATCAAGCATCTTTTGACCATTATAAGGTAAAACCCTATCCTCCGGTTTGCGTTACATTGTGTGATGGGACTTGGGTCTTATAATGGTTTCATTTTTTCTAAAAAGCAATGCGTTATTTAACGAATTACTTTATTTTATGCACTGGCAATCCAATGGAGTAAACTCGTTCCGCGTTAGCGGCGTGGTCCTATGATTAGCCTTATTATTAGATGAGTTAAGTTAGATTTCTCATACCAGTCCCATGACTGACCTGTATTTTGTTTCACTGGCAAACTCGGGTGCCCATATTTTTCACACGAGCAGTCGAGTAGCTTGTTTTGCAGATATATATCTTTTAGCAGGATTCTGGATCGAAGCTTAAAGTTGTGTCCAAAGCATAGAAAGTCTTCCGCTGTGTACGATATTTTTAATGTAAAATTTATCTTCCGCTGTATTTATTCTATTCGATGTACTCTGATGTTATATTATCATGATGTAATAAAAGTCTGTTGTTATTCGTTTTAATGTGTTGTATTCACAAAGTTAAAGTATTCGAGGATTTCCAACATCTGAATCAGACCTGTGTGGTTTATGGTCGATTCAAAGAGTGGAAATTTTTGGGTCTTTGCAACACCGATATTGAATCGACGACTTCTGAAAGTACATCTCCTGAAGACGTGGAAGAAGAAGATGATCGGGCTCCCGACGAGATCCCAGGTGTTGAGGAAGTTGAGGAAAAGAAACTCACTGATTCTTTGGCTTCCAAGTTAGATGAAATAAAGCTTAAGAAAATATGCATAAGACACGGGATCCCCTGGGACGATGTTAAGACTCCAGGAAGTGAGGATAGACCTTATTCTGCCCCGCCATGGTGCATGACCATTTGTAGGCTAATGTGCTAGGTAGGCGCTATTCCTCCATTTCCATCAATCATTGTTGAGACATTAAGACGATTGCGCATTGCCCCTGTGCAGCTTCATCCTAATGCTTACGCAGCCTTGTACACCTTATGCATTGCATATGCGGAGATTCTACAGACTGATCTCACTTTCAAAGATTTGAAATTTTATTATCTCTTCAAACACCGTTCCACAACGACTCCAAACTTCTCTTTCTTTGGATCAGTAGCCAATAGAAAGGTTTTATCGGAGGGTCACAGCAGCATAGGGGATCCCAAAGCAGATTGGTTCTATATAAAACACCAAGCCGGGTGTGCAAGGAAGTGGCTAAAATCAAGTGAGCTTTAAGCTTCTAGATGTGTGACCTGATTACATAACCAAGGCATTGACATGTTTCTTTTCTCTATACAGATCATAGCTTCCCAAAAACGGAAGGCTCGGTATATGATGATCGACTGTCCCGCCTTATCAAGAGCGAATCGGACTTCTTAAAAATCAAGAAATGTATCACCGACGAGAATCTTCACAAGAACCATCTTCTGGATATAAGGTTCGGACTTGGTGCGGGTGGTATTCCTTGTAAATATGTGCCCCCGACTGAAGGAGAAGGGACCTCAAGGGTCACTAAAACCACTGAACTTCGCAAGAGCCCCTTACCAATGATCGAGCAGGATGATGAGGATTTGAATGTATATAAAGGAGGCAAGGTCCGAGCCGATGAGCCAAAGGAAGTCCCGGACTCTGAGAGACAATCTCCCTTAAGGACTTCACAACCACCTGAGCCTCCTACTCATGATGAATTGACAGAAAAGCAGATATTCGAAGAATTAAACAAAATTCCTCTACCAGACGACATTTACACGCAAGAAGACTTCGAAGGGGAATCATTCTTTCCTATCTCTGATGAAGCAAAAGTTCTATTCGGGGAAAAAGAAAACACACAGATGAGCCAGACTCTGGGCCTTGGTCTGTTAGGGGGGATTATACGGGATGCACAAATCATTTGCACCACTCGTCACAACATTTATACACCATCAGTATTCATGATTCCGATACACATTTGTTTTCTTTGTAGGGAAAATGCCTCGAAAACAATCCTATTCTTATCGTTCTCTCCGAGCAAGCACACCAAGGCTTCTTACTGATCCTGAGCATGCTTGCAGTGACAATCGAGGGAGGGATAGTTACCGATCTCGTGACTATTATCAATCCCGTTCTACACGATCTTGTTCTCCCTCAAAGAAAGATCCTAGGAAGTCCCACGGTCGTCCAGTGCCACCGTTGGGGGGTAAGTAACTTCCCCAAGACTTGACTCCTCCGAAAAGTACACCATCTCATAGCAAGTCTTCCAAGAAACACCATGAGCCAAAAGATAAAAGAAAATATCCAAACAAGGATTTAGAAAAGGAGAAAATAGCTATTGTCCCCTCTAGCCAGCGTGATTTGGATACTATTGCTGAACAGGATGTTGTCTACACTTCTGAGAATCAGGTCAAGCTGGGGCGTTTGCGGAAGCAGTTTCCTGATATTTTCTTCGAAAGGATGATGTTTGTTCTAGATCTTGAACCGGTTCCCGAGGACTGGGATGTAGAAGTCATAGGGCAGGTGAGTCATGTTTCCAACCAATATAGGGCGATGAAGAAGCATGCCGCCACTCTTTCTACTGCCATCCGTCACGAGGAGACAGAAGTAACCAAAACCAAAGTGAAGATTGATAATGATGGTAGGGCCGGGGGCAAAATGGAAAAGGAACTAGAGGATACACAAGCTTAGCTCGCTTTAGCTTGGCGGGATGCGGAAAATTACAAATCAGAGCTAGAGAGTGCTAGGAAGCGTTTTCACATTGAGCTCGACTCAAATAGCCAAGAATGTTTTTCTTTGAAAAAAGAAGCGGAGGATCTTAGGACAATCAACACTGAATTGAAGACAACACATGAACATTTTTCTGCTGAGAAGGCTTCCTGGGAGAAAGAGAAAGCGAGCTTAAAAGACAGTCTCGCTTTTGTTGAAAAAGAGAAAGCAGCTTTGAATGATCGACTTGTCCAAGCCGAAGAACGCGCAGCTCTCGCTGAAAGTAATGCTAATAATGCTCTTGAATTGGCCTCCTCCACTGCTGATGAGCTTGCTATAACCAAAAAATAAATAGAAGGTTTCGAAGAACTACTATTTGACTTCTTTGGCCAAGTCATTAAGACCTAAGATATCTCGTGGATTCAGGATTATCACATTACTTTGGCCAATGTGTGGGATATGATCGTTGAGGGCGAAAAATGTCGATTGAAAGCCAAGGAAGTTGATGAAAAATAGCTCATACAGACTTACCTCATAGGTGAAGAGCCTGAGGCTTTGGAGATAGGAAGACGTCTGATCCACGAGAAAATCGAGAAAGAGAGAACAAAACTCAAGGGCAAGGATAAAATTGACAAAGGCTCTAGCTCGGTTGTGGATCCCAAGGCCTACAAAATCGAGGAATACAATCCTGATGATCCGTTGATTCCCTTGGCTCCAACCCCTTAAGTTGACGGAGCTGCTATTACAAATCTAGGCGAGGAGTCGGCTGAAGGTATCTCCATATTCTCTCCATAGTTCGCCAAAGCAGTTATAACTTGTCATCGTATCGCCGGACAGACAACTGAGATAACCACATTATCTCCCAAATCACTAACATTTGCTTCTCATGACATAGGTGGAAAGCCGATCAAGAAGGACGCTGAAGGGAAAGTAGAGGCGGAGAAAGTTAGTGTCCCCTTAAGTGCTGGTGCTGAAGTCTCTGAGGTTCCAAATCAATAACTGCATAGCTTGCCTCCCAGCCTTCTAATTCTCCCCAGGAGTCTCTTGTTGATAAGAGGAAGAGGAAGAAGGGTGACTGCTCTGATGCTGACAAGGAGGAGTTGAAGAAACAGAAGAAGGAGAAGAAATCAAAATCGTCTCCCAAGCGTAAATAGGATGCACTTATTAGCTCATATTCTTGCTTTTAGCTTTCCACTGGCCAAGAAATGTAGTTGTGAGAATGGCCCTCACTTTTGATTAGCTTTTTGGTCTTGTAAACCTGCTTTTAGTGAATGAAAATTTGTTTCTTTTGCACCATTACGTACCTGCAAGTTTAACTTATTGTACTTAGTCATAAACCTTTAGATCCTAACTAAGTTAAAATCGAACCATGAAGCATTGCAACAAAAATTTCAAGCAACAAAAAATTTCAAAGTTTCTGTGACTGGACAAATATGTGTGTATATATGCCCCCAATCAATCATTAATATGATGCCTAGCCAGGGCTCATTGAGGATTGATTAGAGTCATGTGTGCGCTGTCCTTCAAAAATGAGGGGTTCGAGTCATTTGGCGGCATATGTTGCGGTGCCTTTATACTTTCCCGATCCTTTGGTTGGGATAGGAATTCTCATGGGGCTAAGTCTCTAGCACCTTTATACTCTCCCGATCTTTCAGCGGGTTAGAATTCGAGCTCGGTTCTTAGTCTGCTCACTAATCCTTTAGCGGGGAAGAAATTCTGGGGGCGCTAAGTCTCTAGCGCCTTTATGCTCTCCCGATCCTTCAGCGGGTTAGAGTGTTATCAAGGTGGTTTTATCACGGTGCACCTTCACACCTTGGGGACGTTATCTCCGCGTCCCTTATACTCTCTCTCCAATCTCGAGAGTTAGAGTGCAAGAAGTAGTGTGATTTACCTCGCTGCACTTTTTGGAACTTTGGTTATCGCTAGCCTTCCAATTTGATAGGTGGAACTTTGAATTAGGTGTTTCGAAATCGCTGCACAATTTATAACAAATCTTGAAATGATAATGATTGATGTTAGTTAAAAATAAATGAGCTGATAAGAAACAGTGCAATAAAAGTAAATGGCACGCGATACTTTTACAGTGGTTCGGTCGAATCATGACCTACGTCCACTTTATAATCTTTTTCTTAAGTAAGCAAACTGTTCTAGGCAAGTCGTGCCTTTTTACATGGTCCTAAAAACAAAAGAGTAAAACTGACAATTTCACTTCAGATAAGGTCGCAGATGCTGGGCATTCCACACTCTGGGGATTTCTTCTCCATCCACGGTTGCTAGCTTAAAGGTTCCATTATCAAGACTTCGTGAAATGGAGTACGGTCCTTCCCATTTCGAGCCCATATGTACTAGGGGTGGAAAGACGCATTTCAGAACCAATTCTCCGGGTTCAAAGGTTCGAGCTCGGTCTTTTTTGTTGTAATACCGAGCGACATGTTGCTTGTGTCTCAAGGTGCGTAGATCTGCTTCGTCCCTCTTTTCTTCAACCACATCCAGAGACTCAAGGAGCAGCTCATTGTTGGTCATCAGGTCATAATAAGTGATTCGATGAGATGGTACTTCTAACTCAACCGGGATGACTGCTTTGGCTCCAAAGGTGAGGGAAAAGGGTGTATGACCCGTTGCCGACTTGTATGTCGTCCTATAGTCCCATAGTGCCAAAGGTAATTCATCAACCCACATGGCTTTGGCCCGCTTCAATATTTACTTCAGAATAGACTTACTCACTTTGTTCGCCGCCTCGACCTGCCCGTTTGATTACGGATGTGCCACTGAGTTGTATCTTTTCTCGATATGATACTTCTGGTAGAAATCTCGAAACTCGGTGCTATGAAACTGAGTTCCGTTATCGGTTATGACGACTTTCAAAATCCTAAATCGGCATATAATGTTCCTAACGAAAAAGTTGATCACTCGCTTGGTTGTGATCGTGGTCAATGGCTCAGCTTCGACCCATTTGGTGAAGTAATCCACGGCCACAATGGAGAATTTTGCTCCGCCCTTAGCTATGGGGTGGCTTCTAATAATATCGATTCCCCAAACAGCAAAGGGCCACGGGCTCATCATCGTCTTTAATTGGCCAGGAGGTGCCCTAGGAATCTTGGAAAACTTCTGACATGCATCATAACGTCATGCATACTTGGCTGCATCCTTGTTTATGGTGGGCCAAAAATAGCCATATCGCAGTATCTTCTTTGCCAATGTTTACCCTCCAATGTGGTTGCCACTTTCACCTTCGTGGACCTCTTTTAGTACACGCTTGATGTCATCATGGGCGATGCACCGAAGGAGGGGCATCGAGAAACCCTGTCTATACAGGACTTCTCCTTGCAACACGTATTGGGAAGCCTTCTGGATAACTGCACGCCTCTCATATTTCTTTGTTGGAAGCGTTCCATTCATCAAAAAATTCTTTAGAGGGGTCATCCATGACTCCCTCTCGGATTCAATCTCTAGCACCGGATCAATTTCCATCTGATCTATACTAGGGGACTGTAGTACTTCAATCGGGACTAGCTCCATGTCTTCAGGATTATCAGAGCTAGCCATCTTCGCTAACTTGTCTGCCTTCTGATTCTCCGTTCGAAGAATATGAGATATGCTATGGTGATCAAAACCGTCTAGCAACTTCTTCACTTTTTCCAAATATGATATCAACCTTGTACTCATGGCCTGAAACTCTCCAGTGACCTGGTTTACGACTATCTTGGAATCACAAAAGATGTCCAGCCTTGTGATCTCCAACTCCTTTGCGAGCTTCAGCCTGACAATCAGAGCTTCATATTTGGAGTCATTATTAGTGGTGTGGAACTCCGATCTAAGAGTGTAGTATATTAGCCATTTCTCTGGAGTTTCAAGCACTACTCCGGTACCAGATCGTCTGTCGTTCTAGCTCCATCAGTGTATAATTTCCAAGCACTGGGGTCAAGGAGTAGTTTTGGTGGGTTGGCTTCTTCACTTACTACATCATCTTCTGGGATGGTAAACTCTGCTATGAAGTCTACAAGTACCTGCCCCCTTATTGATCGTCGGGGTTGGAAGTTCAAATCGAACTGACTTAGTTTAATATTCCACTTAAGCAGTCTTCCTGATGCTTCTGGCCTTTGCAGATCCTGTTTAAGTGGGTGATCGGTGTACATAGTAATGGGATGGGCCTGGAAGTAGTGGAGAAGCTTTCTAGATGCGATCAGTAAGCTATACGCAAGCTTTTATATTCTTGGGTAATTTTGTTCGGCTGCCGCCAATTGCTTACTCACATAGTACACTAGTCTTTGCACCATGTCTTCCTCTCTTACCAAAGCCGAACTGATCGCATGGGATGAAACTGCCAAGTACACAAATAAATCCTCGTGATCCACGGGGTTAGACAGTATCGGGAGTCTTTCCAGATGATTCAATAGGTTCTGGAATGCTTCTATACAATCAAAAGTCCATTTAAAGTTGCGCTTACCTCGCTTTATCAGCTCGAAAAATGGGATGCATTTATCTGTGGCTTTGAGATGAATCTATTCAGCACTGCCACTTTTCCAGCGAGGCTTTGCACATCTTTAATCTGCCTTGGTGCTTGAATATTTCGGATTGCTGTAATTTGATCTGGATTGATTTCAATTCCACGTGAGCTGACGATGAATCCTAGGAATTTTCCAGATGCTACCCCAAATGAACATTTCAAAGGATTTAGTTTCATCCCGTATTTCTGGAGAATCTCAAACATCTCCGCTAAATCGGCAGTATGGTCGGATGATTGTCTGGACTTTACCAACATGTCGTCGACGTATACCTCCATTGTTTTTCAGAGTTGGTTGTAGAACATCCTATTCACCAATCGCTGATACGTAGCACCGGCATTCTTCAGACAGAAAGGCATCACTACGTAATAGTATAATCCTAGATTTGTAATGAAGGTGGTATGCTCTTGGTCCGGGACGTGCATGGGGATTTAGTTGTACCCTGAGTAGGCATCCATAAAAGAAAGAAGCTCATGACCCGCCGTTGAATCCATCAGCTGATCGATTCTAGGTAACGAAAAGTTATCCTTTGGGCATGCTTTGTTTAGATCTGAGAAGTCAATGCATGTGCGCCACTTTCCATTGGCGTTCGTTCTTTTCCAGAACGGGGTTTGAAATCTAGTTAGGTTATGTTGAATCTTTAATGAACCCATTACTTCTCAGATTTTCGACTTCTTCCTTCAAGGCAGCAGACCTCTCTAGGCCAAGCATTCGCCTTTTCTGTTTGACGGGAGGATGTTTCAGGTTGATGCTTAATGAATGACTCATAATTGAGGAAGATATTCCACACATGTCTGCATGGGTCCAAGCGAATACATCCAAGTTAGCTTTCAAGAAATTTGTTAATTCTTTTGCTCGAACAGGGTCCAACTGGGATCCAATCTTCAGGACCTTCTCTCGTTCACTATCATCGATTGATACATCCAAAGTCATTTCATTGGGAGTCGCCATTCTGCTCCCAGGCTCTTCATCCTCTCTGGGATCTATATCCTCGGGCAACTCTCTGGGCGACTCTTCCAGAGTTACTTTCTTTAGTTGCTATGATGTTTCCTCCCTTGGAGGGGAAGAAGCGCCCTTTGTTTCTACATCTCTTTCTTTGTAGAGCAACTTCAGCTCCGCTATGTAGCATGCTCGTGCAACAACTTGATCTCCTATGACTATACCTACACCGGCATCCGTCGGAAACTTCACCAATAAGCACCAGGGTGCGATGCAAACCCTGAATTTGGCTAGGTTCGGTCGGCCCAAGAAGGCATTGTATGGAGACTCAATATCCAGAACCACAAAGGGGAGGATCCTCACTCTCTGGCGTTCTCCTTCCCCAAGGGTTACTGCCAGTTCTACGTATCCCATTGGAGCGGTTGAGGCTCCATTAAATCCACGTATCCATCCCTCGCATGGTTTCAAATCCTTTGGCTCGAGTTTCATTTGGTTGAATGTTTTCTTAAACAGAATGTTAACCGATCTCCCATCATCCACTAGAAATTTGTGGACTATAGCTGGACCGATGGTGACGGTGATCACTAATGTGTCTTCAGTTGGGGAGTAGACTCCAACACTCTCTCGATCGCGAAATATGACGTCATCAGACATCGTCTTCTGTTGCTTAGTCGGGGCATTATCCTCGGGATTGCTACATTCTCCCACTTTAAAATGTTGTTTAGCCGCGTTCACATACTGATCCATAGCCCTGAAACTGTGCCCTGCCAAATAAAGCCCACCAACTATGGTATTGATAATGATTTTTTTCCTTTTTGCTAAGCCGTTGGTCTGGCAGCAAGTTGGCTTTGGTTTGGGGCTTGTGCGGCTTGCCCCCTGTCCCTGGGAGTCACCTTATATTCATCCAGTTTTCCTTCTCAGAGTAGCTTTTCGACCACATCTCTCGGATGATGACATTCATTTGTGGTGTGACCACGAGTTTGGTGAAAAACACAAAATTTTCCAGTCTCACGTTCCTTCTCCGTCGAATCTCTCGGAGGAGGCCTCTTATACTGGAGAACGTTGTACGTATCCAGGAAGATATTCTCCAATGTATCGTTTAACGGTGTAAAACTCTCAAATGGCCTAGGACGAGATCTTTTCTGAGAGTCATTCCCTCGATTTATCTTTCGATCATTATTATTATTATTCCTCGATTGGCGACCATTGCCTTGATTCTTGTTCCCGACATTAACTTCAACCTTTCCTGAGCTATCTCCCGTCTGCTTGATGGCCACATTACTTTGGATATCCTCCTTATTAGCAGCCTTCCTCTTTCGGTTGGCGTAAATTTCCTCTCGACGCAGGCGGATGTTGGCCTTTTTGTAATATATTTCCCTAGTCAACGGTGGTATACCGGCCAAGTATCTTCCAAACTCAGTATCCTTATCCATTCCGTCAATCAAAGCCATCAAGACAGTTTGTTCATGGGGATCTCTAAGATTCGTGACTACTACATTGAAGCGATCTAGATAGGACCTCAAAGATTCATCTGGACATTACTTAATGAGGGATAATTTGATGACATTCGTAGATCTCTGAGTATGCAGCCGGAACTAATTCACAAACTATTCCCTTAATTCCCTGAAACTAGAGATCGATTGCGCTGGCAAACGAGTAAACCACATTAACGCCGTATCCTCCAAAAATATCGGGAATGCCCTACATTTTACAGCGTCGGAGGTAGCAGCTGCATTCATGTACCATGAATATCTCACTAGGTGCTGGACTAGATCCGCCCTTCCTGCATAGTGGTTTATAGGTGGCATGTTGAATTTCCTGGGGAATCGAACCTCTATTATGTCATCCGTGAAGGGCGTATGACTGCGGCCTATACCCCAATCCTCATTTCTTTGTCCGCGGTTTTCTACCATCACTCGTCTAATCATGGCCTCAACATTTGCATGTGTTAGGGTGGATTCGGGATCAGCACTTCTTGCCCTACGGGCCTCTCCAGCATTTCTTTGATGTGTTGCTGTAAGGTCTGGGGCCTGAGCTGAACTCCCTTGCCCCATATTGCCGCGGTCAGTCACGCGACGAGCAGGAGGAATGGGTTGATTTTGAGCAGGGTCAATGACGTCTCCATTCCTAGTTGGTAGGACGGGCTCATTTAAGTTACAGTTATTAGTTCCCTGATTAAGCGCCTCTTCTTCTCGAGAAGGAAATGTCCCAAATTGAAGCTTCTCTATATTTTCAGCCCTTTCTAACAGAGGCTATCACCGGTTTCTTCGAGGTACTTCAGACGAGGATGTGTGTTCCTGGGAAAAAGGGTGAGCTGGCGGTGGCGAAACCTGCCTTTGAATATCGTCAATTCGTCTGCCAAGGGCAGTAATATTCTGACGCAGCAACGAGCTCTCCCGCCTTTGAGCGGCCAATTCATCATTTTGTCTGTCTAGTGCTTCAATTATGCGAGAGAGATTTCCTTCTGTAGCTGGGGAAGAAGGGTTGAACTTGTCAACATCATCTTCTCTTATACGCAAGGAACTCGAGCCTAGTCGAGCGGAAGTACCAGCCGAGCGGAACGAGCCATAATCTCCTTCTCAAGTCGAGTAGTAGTCTGATTGTCACTTCGGATCATGGTCCCCCTAGGCTGATGGCTCGTGGTACCCTCTTGGTGTCGGTTCGTGGTGGTCCCCTGGGTTCGGATCGTGGGTGCATTGGCAGGAAGGAGGGTGGCATTATCTTGAGAACGGGTCGTTACGCCCTCAGTCACACGGTTCGTGGTACCTCCAGCGGGTTGGATCGCCCCCTCCACGTCACGATCTAGGGAATCAACCTCGACCCGCTCCTGAACGCTGTCATCACGAGCTTCGTTTGTTACTTCATCGACCTATGAAGCTCATACATCCTTGGACTTCTTTCCGGCCATAATACTTTAGATTTGTTGAAATCTTCAAAGATCAAAACAGTGGAGTTTTGGACAGTTTTCTTCGGACCTCACTATCCAAACAATAGAACAACAATCCAATATGCTGAGACTTCGTTCTCAGTGAAAGCACCAAAATGTTAGATCCAAAAGTGGCTCTAACACCCAAATTATCTGAATTGGCAGAGATTTATATCTAGAAATGCAAGAAAACACAGAAAACACACAAGATTTATAGTGGTTCGGTGTTAACGAGCCTACGTCCACTTTATACCTATGATTATACATAAGATTCGAGTACAATCAATGATCTTTCTCCCAATCTTAATTATACAATGATGATTCACTCAATAATTTCGGGATAAGACTGGTAAGAAATTGTAAGATGATAATAATGGTGGAAACAGTACTTAGAACTGCCAAAAGATCCCCAAAAATGCCAAGTTTGGGGCTATTTATAACTGATATTTGCAGGCGGTTCGTGGTCACACGTGGCACAAATCCCGAGGATCTCGGACTGGTTCGTAGCTTGATGGAGAAATGGTCAATATGATGGTTGTAGACAGGTGTCCTTAGATCCTACATTTTCAGATCGTGGTAGACCAAGTCTTTGCTTTCATTTCTTGGCCACATGGATCGGGTCCTGGGGCAATGGTGAGGACGGTTCGAGTCGGGGAAGTGTACCACAAGCGGGGGTTGCAACAGGTGTCACGATCCGTTAGAGATGGGGTGACCACAATAGGGTTTTCTGAAGGTTCTGACGAACGAGGCTCTATATCCTCTTTGCATGGGAACCTTGCTAGCTTGGTCCAAAAGCTAGCCAACAAATAACATGTCATTTTTGTTAGAATGTTTTATTAGAATAACATGTCACTTTTTTTTTGTTAGAATGTTTTATTAGGTTATAGTAATGTCATGTTAATTATAAACATGTCATTTATGTTAATTTTGAAAATGTCATTTATGTTAAAAATAAATGGTCATTTTGTTGAATTAGAATCAACGACATATAGAATTGTCATTTTATTGAATTACAACCAATAAAATTTAAATGGTCATTTTCTCGAATTAGAATCAACAAAATATAGAATTGTTATTTTATTGAATTAGAACCAATAAAATATAAATGGTCATTTTGTTGAACTAGAATCAACAAAATATGGAATTGTCATTTTATTGAATTAGAACCAATAAAAATATAAATGGTCATTTTGTTGATCTAGAATCAACAACAGATAGAATTGTCATTTTATTGAATTAGAACCAATAAAATATAAATGGTCATTTTGTTGAACTAGAATTGACAAAATATAATTGTCACTTGGGTTAAATTAGAATTGACAAAATATAATTGTCATTTGTGTTAAATTAGAATTGACAAAATATAAATGTCATTTGTGTTTAATTAAAATTTACAAAATATAATTGTCATTTGTGTTTAATTTGAATCGTCAACAACACAAAAATGAAATATCAAATTTTGTCATTTTGTTGAATTAGAAATTTCAATAAAGAAAATGAAATGTCCATTTTTAAACATTTTGTTGAACTAGAGTTTTCAACAAAAATGAAATATCAAGTTCTATCATTTTGTTGAATTAAAATAAAAATAGAAAAAGGTTCATGTTTTAAATGAAAAGATGTTTACATTAAAAATTCACATTTTTAATGTAATGTAAGTAAATAGAAAAATGTTCATTTTGTCAAATTAGAATTGTTGAACAAAATACACATTTTTGTAAAAATGTACTTTTTTGTTCATTAAGAAAAATGAAACAACTTTGTTCATTAAAAATGATTAAACAAAACATTCACTTTTGTCAAATTATATTAGTTGAAACAAAACATTCACTTTTTTCAAATTCTATTAGTTGAAACAAAACATTTACTTTTGTCAAATTAGATTAGTTAAAAACAAAATATGCACTTTTGTCAAAATAGATTTGCAACGACACGCATTTTGCCCAAACTTAATCGATCGGTAGATCGATCAAAATCGTTCAAAACCCGCATACGTTAACTTTGGGAATATAATACATTAGAACAAATAACAACAGATTTTTATAAACATCATAATAATGTTACATCAGAGTACATAATATCATAGTACAATGATAAATAAAATACAGCGGAAGAATCATTACAATAAATTTAATACATTGCAGCGGAAGACTATGAATGCTCTGGACACAGCTTTAAGCTTCAATCCAGAATTCTGCTCAAGAGATAAATATTAGCAAAAAGCTACTCGACTGCCCGTGTGGAAAATATGGGCACATGAGTTTGCTAGTGAAACAAACTATAGGTCAGTCATGGGACTGGTATGAGAAATCTTAACTTATCTAATAATAAGGCTAATCACAGGACAACCCCGCTAACGCGGAACGGGTTTAGTCCATTGGATTGCCAGTGCATATAATAAAGTAGATCGTTAAACAACGCAATGCTTTTTAGAAAAATGAAACCATTATAAGACTCAAGTCCCATCACACAATGCAATGCAAATCGGAGGATAGAGTTCTACCTTATAGTGGTCAAAAATGCTTGATACAATAAAACGAATTTGATATTATTATTAGTGTGTATATGTGTTTTAAATCATTTCAATCACAATATCAATCATAGATGGTATAGCTACCATATACTATGTCGCCGTACTAGTAATACAATCAAAACCGCATGGGTCGTATTGGAAGTTGGATTTCCGTCATGAACCAAGGCAAAAGATAGTCCTTACCGAATTCGAGACAATCTAGCCTATGTCTTAGGAACAGAACGCATCATCCCTTGGATCTTCAGGGCCGGTCCACCAAAGTGCAATGGTTGGATTAGTAATGCTCGAACAATACGTTTCCCCGCCCTATGGGGATTAAATAGAGCCACTAGGGACTCAAATAACTAGGCGCCTCATTCCATCATCCACAAAAGTCAAAATGTCAGGCCTTGTAAAAACCATGACACCACTTCTAGCTAGAAAGAAACGTATGTCCTCCCTGCAGTCCTTACTCCCATTTCTGGTTCATACCAGGATGTGAGGCTCGCGAAGTAATGCTACACAAAGCTATGCTATTTAAATCTGCGCTTTGATCATCAACCACAAGGCTCTGCTTTTCAACAATAAGCCTTAATCATTTGCATCTTGGCATGCCACATTGTCAATCCATACCATACCATTGATTCCTACCAATATATAACCTCTAAGCTCATACTTCTCAGAGAAGGGGGTTGAACACCAAACAGATATATATTAAGCAGGGACCAACGAATACAGCACAAAGGAATACAACGTCAGACATACCATCCATTTACAAGTCCGTTCTAGGTCTGAATGAAACCGGAGGCACCTTATTCCCCGCATATCCGAATAATCAACAAGTACGTTTGGACAACTACCACTGCAGCCCATTCAAAGTAGCCACTCCAATCACGGGCATTAGTAGTCCTCATCCATTCGATGTGAAGATTGTCGGTATTCAATCACCATCTTCAAATCTTCGACTTAGATCGTCGAATGAATTATTCAAAATGGGTTAAGCCCGATCTTTCTGAATAATTTGCGCAATTTAAAATCATGTCCTTTAAAACACAATCAACGCCTCATTCCAATCAAGAATATTCTTTGATTATAATTTAAACCAAATTAAGGTTTATTCAACTAGTCGGGATTAACGCCTTACCGAAGTAATCATTTATTAATATCCCATTCCCAACCTATACAACCCATAGAGTAAAACTGGTGGTACTCCATATCTGACACCCAATGTGTTACGGTAAACTTAATTACCATTTTATCGTTCAAGTCTAATTAAAGATTAAACTATCACTTGGAGTAAAACTGGTGGTACTCATTATCGTTCATTTATTGAATTAAGTAAATTTAATTACTTTTATCCTCATTCAATCAAATTAAAGATTTATTAAAAACTATATTTAGTTTTAATCTTCAAGAATCATTATTTAATGATTATTTAACTTTCAAGAAATAATCTTGCCTTTAACTGGGTTAAAGAAAAAATGTCGCTAAAAACATCGTTCACAGTAAACCCAAATCATATTTCAATTTAATATATTAAATTGAAAACTTCTCTTTAGAATATTTCATTAAATCTTAATTAAAAGATTTATGAATTACCAATCTAAATTTCACTATAAATCGGGTTTTAAGAACTAATGTGATTTAAAATCATTGTTCAAAATCAACCCAAAAGTCAGTTTCACTTAATTTTCAATTATGTTTAATAATTGGAAATCTTATTTAAATCTTAATTTAAAAGATTTATTCTTTCTCAAATGGGTTTAAGAACAGTGTTATTTAAGACACAATTCATGACAAACCCAATTTCTTATCTGATATTAAATATCATGCTTTGAACAGAAATTATATTGATTTATGTTCAATATCAAATTCTGAAAACTAACATATATCAAATCGGGAATAACGATATTTATATCTCCCAAATTCCCATAATAATATCTGTAACATCCTAGAATTTTTCTAAGTTCGATTTGGATTTTTATTTTATATAGTTGGATTCTTCCTGAATATAGATTGATTTTTTTTAAGGTTTGAATATAAATTTTTACTTTGAATAAGTATTTTTTTATTATTAAATACGATTTTTGTATAAGAAAAACTTATTTTAAAAAGTTATATTTTTTTTATAAGATTTATGTAAGTAATGATATTTTCTGTTTTGATAATATTGATTTGTAAATGATTTTTTGTAAAGGATAATTTATTTTATGATTTTTACACGAATGATTATTATATTTTATTTTGTTAAATTATAATTGCATTTATAAAATTTTATAAGGATTGATAGACATTTATTCTAAACCATTTGTTAGTATAAACTTTGGTAAATTAAATGATAAGTAATATAGATAAATATTTTAACTATTTATAAGTTATGTAAATAAGTATTTTGTTAAAATCTTAAGTAAAATATTGATTACACTTATAAGCATTTGAAATCTATTACATTTATATATGTTACCGAATTTAGATTTTATAAATAAATAAATAATAAATACTTGTCACCATGCATGTTATTAAATTTTGTGGAGGAAACAAGTGTCCATAGAGGTGGAATAATGCATGAGTATTAGTTGCATAAAGAAACCATGTGTCCCTTGATTGAATTAAAATATTTTACAATCCTATAAAACACATTTTTCCCATCTCTAGTCAAAACTTCAGATGAAAACTTCCTTTCTGTCGTACTCTTTCTCCTTCCATTCCAAGTTACAGTAAGTGAGATTTATGTTCCACTTCAATGAGAAAAAAATCAAAATATCCCAACCCAATCACTTCTAGCCAAATGATCAACATGAATGTTGTTTATATCATTGTTTGTGATTTTTAGAAATTGGCGAATTTGAATTTCATGGGTTAATGGAGGAGATATCTCAGATTTACTGAGTATGTAGCAATGAACTTAGAAAAATCAAATCTCCCAATCTGCTTTGAATTACTCGACGCCGTCACCACCATTGCGATCAGTGGAGGATGTAGGATTTTTAGTGCGAAAATGAGGAGATTCTGTGTTGATGATTTGGATTGTTCGAAATTAGGGTTAATGATAATTGAAGAATCAAGCAACGATTGAAGATACGGAGATTGGAATTGCGATGAGGAAGGAATGGGCTTCATTATGGTATGATTTGGTGAAGTCCGGATTTGAAATGGAAGGTGCGACATCAGGAGGATCACACAACTTTTGTGGTAGCAGGTCTCGGCTTTGGGACATCGGATTTTGAGTTTGCGGACCGGAATTGAAGCGAGCGGGTGCAGTCGAGTGAGGAGAGGACGGCGAGTTTGTGTATGGGTTCGGATTTAAGTTCGGTGAAGGAATGGGTGCGTGCATATGCACGGCGTGCACGTTCAAATGGGTTCCAGGAGGTTTAACGCAAGGAAATAAGGAGGAGAGGAAGATGAAGTAAGGAGATGGGCCGCAGTTTGAACGTGAAGAGTAAATGGGCTTTGGGCCTTCTCTATTTGGGTATGATTTAATTTATTTTTGTTTAAATTAGTTAAACTTTAAAAGCTAATATCTCACTCGTCTTAAACCGGATTTGCTCGCCGTCAGAGGCGTTAGAACCGTATCTGAAAATAGAACCCAACGATATATAGTTTGATAATTTTGGTTAAGTACGGATTTATATAAAATGGAATATCCTAATAAAGAGAAAAGGAAAAGAAAAAAAAAGAAAAAAAAATGAATGAACATTTATATTAATTTAATTTCGATATAAAATCAGCAGAAGATTACCAGCTGCTGATGAGAACGAATTGGATACTGTACGAGGAGCGGTGGCAATGTTCATTCGCATGTTCGTCCTGGTAGTGAAGTTGTATGGAGCCTTTTCGGTGAGAACTTCTAATTTAAATTTAGTTATTTAAATTTGTTAATTATAATTAGCTGAGTTAATTATGACTTGTTGATGATGATTGTGTGATGGATGTTGATGTTTGAATGGTTGTTCAAGAATTTGATAATACACTGAACACTATTAAGCGTTATCGTTCTGTAACGCTTGTGCACCATTAAATGTTTATTGTGATGAATAAATTCATATCCAACTGATCGTATAGTTCATTTGGATAAATATGATTGCATTGTGTGATATCACACACACACAAATACACCGTGGTTGATTTATTCTGTTGTATGACGCACACACAATATCATGGTTATGGGATTATACAGGTGATCGATTTTATTCCCTTTCCACATAAATAAAGCTTGATTTTTCTAATATTAAAATATTATCATGTTCAGTTTATTTCAAAATAAGATTTTAAAAATCTGAATATGGTTTTATATGTTTTGAAACATAATATGATAATATATATAGACACCAGAACGTTCTAGGATGACAGAGAGGATGGTGTCTAGGCTTGGGTTTGGAAATTCAGTTTCCTGCTCTCCCTGGCTATCCCTAACTGGTCCGACAACGGGATGGTAAATTTGGAATCTAATTTGACATATAATTTAATACTGTTTTCAAATGATTTGGAAATATAATTTAAATTTGAAAAGGATATGAATAATTTATAATTAATAATCATTATATGGTTTGAATAGAACGCACTATGATGCGACAATGTGTAAATATCGATTTCAAACTTTGAATAGCTATGACTTGATTATCTTAAATTGACTTGACTTAAAATGAGGCGCTTTGAATTTCAAAGAATAATAGTATTTGAATAGAAAGGAAAATTTAGATTTTTGACATATGATTTTAAGTTATATTCAAAGCATGTTTGAAATACGTGTAGTTGATGACCATAACGGAAGTCGAATAAAAGAAGTTAAATCAATTGGAGAAGTTTATGATTTATAAATTTCAAAGGCACATATAATTGGAATATTTGAATTTTCGAATAAATTTTTATCTATTTGATTAAAATGGATACTTTAACAGCAGGGGCTTTTTGTAACACTCCTAAATGTTGTTATTGGTTCGAAATTTATAAGCGTGAACTATTAGTTGACTATAAGAATAGTTTCGAAATTTAATTGAGTATTGGAAATCTTTTTATGGAATTTAATTGGGTTTTTCAAGTACAAATTTGGATATGGTTGGAGATAAATCTTCGGATGTTTGATATTAACTCGGTGGATGAAAATTCATATTATCTGAGGAATTTAAAAAGGTAATCCACCGTTATTCCACTTATAATATGAGTTGGTTACGGAGATAAATATTGAAGATATGTTGATGGTATTTCTAGCCAGATCTAATGTCGAAAAAAAAAATTAATAAATCTTTTAATTAAGATATGGGTTCTCCACCTGATTGGAATAAGTTAGATAGAAATAATCTTCGGTATTCGGTATAAAATTTCATGGTGTAAATGAATATTATCTTGGGAATTTGTAAGATATTATTATATCATTATTTCACTTATAGTATTCATTGATTATGAGAATTTATATCGAATATAAGTGGATAAAATTTCTGTGTAATTTATGATTCAATGACGATTGATTTGGGTTCTGTCGTGAATCGTATCTTCAATAATACCATTCTTGAAACCCAATAAGATTGAGTTGTGGAAATTCGTATCGTAATTGGAATTTAGTCAAAATCTTCGATCCGAGGGAATTAAAAGTAAGAAATTGAAGCGAAGGTATACTCTTTGATTTCAAAGAAGAATTTAAGATGATAACGAGATGTACGAAATTATAGAAATTCAAATCATTAGTTGTAAATGAATTGATAACTATGTGGAAGGAGATTTGAATTGAAAAGCCTGTGTGAACCATAGCTACTATTTAAAGTACGCTTATTACTTGGAAAGACCGGGATCGAGCATATGTTCGAAGACCATTCCAAGTAATAATACGACGTTATGAAGCAATTCAGGAATTGGTAAACGACGAATGAAGACCGGGAATAATTGAATTTGTTTAGATTGATTGTTGATTGATGTCTCGGTTAGGTAGGCCACCGACACGAGGTATGAGTTACATGAGACCTGAACATATTTAAGTATTTTTGGGTTGTTCCGTTCAGACCCAGAACGGTCTTGTATGGATGGTGTGTCTGACATTGAAATTGACTGCATAGCACTGATTTCCGTTAATGAATATCAGATTTGTGGCAATAATATTATCCTCGTCTCTAAGTCATATGAACTTAGAGGGTATGCATTGATTGAAATCAGTGATATGTCGTGAATTGTCAATGTGGCATACCCAAGTTATGAAACGAGCTAGTGATGATCAAAGAATGGCTTATCAAAGCATCGCTTTGTGTATGATGTGACATCGACAAACCTCACACCCCGGATTGATGAGAAACTGGCGGTTAGGTTTTATACTTATATATGAATTAATGATGAAGCTGTACAGCAGTGGTAAATCACTTATGAACCTGGGAAAGTTGGGTATGTTCGGGGGGCCGTGTCTGGTCGAAAACCGTTGATCTGCCCTGACGATGTGTATTCGGTGTCCGCGTATGGTCGAAAAAGCCGTTGAGGCACTTCGTTTTGTATCCCTGATTGATCTTTCGTGCCAGGAATCATTAAGTTGGAAACCCAAATTTCTTATGCGAGCCATACGATTTTGATTGTGTATATATATATATATATATATATATATGGCAACATATATTATGGGGTATATGCTGTCTAGGATTAATACATTTACTTGAGAAATGTTTCCACACTATATATATATTATGGTATTGAAGAGAATTTTTCGTATGAAAGCATATTTGGTTGTCATAAGATAAAACTCGCCCATCTGGTGTGCGCTTGCATTGTGTGATGTGGGATGAGCTTTTGATAGCTTCATTTTCAAAAGACATTGCGCATTTATATGCATGGGCATTCACATGGAGTAAATCCGTTCCGCATTAGCGGCGTGATCCGGTGAAGTTCCCAACTTTAAAAATGAATCTAACTGTTTGAGTTCTCACACCAGTCCCACGACTGACCTGGAGTTTATTGTTCCCTCACCTAAACTCTGGGTGCCCATGATTTTTCACACGGGCAACCGGTAGTTTAGTTTTGCAGTTATGGATCGTTGGAGCAGGATTTAGAGCGCTTTTAGAGTTGGAGTCCACGATAGAATTGAAGCTTCCGCTGTGTTTTGATCTTCCACTGAGAGTAAAGTTATTTTCTTTTCTTCCGCTGTGTATATATTTGTAACTCTGATATTCTATGTAACCCTGATGTAACATTGTAATTTGCAATGAAAGTCCTGTTATTTTGTTTAATATATGTATGTACCCATAACAATTCGTCTTTCTAAACGGTTTAAGGCGGTTTAATTACCGCCGAAAATCTGACAAAAAGGCGGGTCGTTACAATATCCGTATAATCAAGAATCCAATACTGAAATAATTCGAAGATTATTTCCATTCAAATCCATTCCAATATATGTATTGGAAAATCTGGGTTTTATTAAAACCATTTAATATCCTTTTATTTATTTTAATTAATTTATTAAATAAATAAATCACTAATTCTGATAAAATATCCGTTATCTTTATAAACTTGGAATTTTTCATCAAAAACCTTTTTAGATCATTTATTATGATTTAACAAAATATCTCAAAATCTAACCGTTGGATTTCGAATCTTAAATACTCATTGGAAAACTCTTTTCGATACCAACCCATAGGTTCTGGTTTTAAAAGAATCCCATACTTGTGTCTCTACATATGTAGTAGGTTATAAATTCGCTGACTACACATGACATGTCAATCTAATTAGCATTTATTTCTTATTTAAAAATTCAAAAGAAAATTACATAAGGAAAGAGATTAATGGAAATGTAATTAATGCATGATTTAATTCTAATTGTGACAAAGTTGGTGAATTTAAAATTTCAAAATATATAACGTTAAAATTGTAGGATTTAAGGAACATATTCAATTGGACATACAAGAATAAGACAACAAAAATGACTAGAAATGCACATAAATAATGTAAGCAATATATATATATATATATATATATATATATATAAGGGAATAATATATACATGTGGAAATTGTTTTTTTTTTGTAAGAATAAATAATAATAATGGGAAAAGGAAAATAAGGGAATGAAAATATAAGGATCAAGAACATGCAAATGAAATAAGATGCATGAATGTGGAAGCAAGGAAATAAATTAATGAAGTGGAGGAAAGAGATGAATGGATTATTTATTGTTTAATGTTAAATGCTAGAATGTATGTAACTTTTAAAATTCAAACACATAATATTAAATATCATGTATATTACACAGATAATGTTAAAAAATTTACTATATTTTTTTTCTTATGCTTTTTAAATATAAATACATTGATATAAAAGATAAAGGAATATATATATATATATATATATATATATATTTATACATATGTAACAAAATGGAGAAAGGAGATTTAAAAGGATGTATATGAGAATACAAAATAAAATACATGTAAATAAAATGTAGGGAAGGAAATAAATGAATGCATAGGTAATGTGAACTAGGATGCATGAATATAGAGAAAAAAAGAAAAAAAGAAATGTGAGCATGCAGATGCATGATTTATTTGATTATTAATGTCAACATTAATTTTCGTTAACTGCTAGTTAAAACGTGCGTTGTATACCATTGACACTCTTTCTCTTTACAATTTCTCTTATACAATTCAAATTAGAAACATTCTTTTATTATCAATATATTATTAATAAATCAACTTATCAACATATTATTAATAAATCAACTTATCAATATATTATTAATAAATCAACTTATCAATATATTATTAACAAATCAACTTATCAATATATTAATTTTATTTAAAAACTTTTTTTATTTTTTTTAAATTCTGGCGTATTTTCTAATAAAATTTCCTGGAAATAAAAATTTTAAATTGGTTCTGATTTTCCGGGTTCCCCCACTTAAAATCTTTTCGTCCTCAAAAAGGAACGAAGATAATAATTGCTTTACTAACCGACTCAATTTTTATTTTTATTATTGTTATTAGTTCCAATAATTTTATTAGGTGATTAACTTTTTAAATATATATACCTTTTGTACATTTAAAAATTATATTTTCTAAAATCAGATTATATATATAATCAAAAATATGTTAATTATAAACTGGGGACTCTCAACTCATTCTAGGGCATTACTAACCCCATCTCTAATGAGTTTTCTCATTCTAGGATACTGTTGATCCTATCTCTAATGAGTATTCTTATTGGATATTACTGTTCCAATCTCTGATGAGTCTTTTGTTTAGTTCTAACAAATTGTACCCCAAAGATTTGAGCTAACCAGAGCTCTGATACCAACTGTAACGACAAGCATTTTGCTCGAACTTAATCGATCACTAGATCGATCAAAATAGTTCAAAACCCGCATACGTTAAATTTGGGAATTACATTAGAACAAATAACAACAGACTTTAATAAACATCATAATAATGTTACATTACAACAGAAGACTATGAATGCTCTGGACACAGCTTTAAGCTTCAATCTAGAATCCTGCTCAAGAGATAAATATCTGCAAAAAGCTACTCGACTGCCCATGCGGAAAATATGGGCACCCGAGTTTGCTACTGAAACAAACTAAGGTCAGTCAAGGGACTGGTATGAGAAATCTTAACTTAACTTATCTAATAATAAGGCTAATCACAGGACCACGCCGCTAATGCGGAACGGGTTTAGTCCACTGGATTGTCAGTGCATAAAATAAAGTAAATCGTTAAACAATGCAATGCTTTTTAGAAAAATGAAACCATTATAAGACTTAAGTCCCATCACACAATGCAACGCAAACCGAAGGATAGAGTTTTACCTTATAATGCTCAAAAATGCTTGATACGATAAAACGAATTTGATATTATTATTAGTGTGTATATGTGTTTTAAATCATTTCAATCGTAATATCAATCATAGACGGCATAGCTACCATATACTATGTCACCGTAATAGTAATACAATCAAAACCGCATGGGTCGTATTGGAAGTTGGATTTACATCATGAACCAAGGCAAAAGATAGTCCTTACCGAATTCGAGACAATCTAGCCCATGTCTCAGGAACAGAATGCATCGTCCCTTGGATCTTCAGGGCCGGTCCACCAAAGTGCAATGGTAGGATTAGTAATGCCTGAACAATACGTTTCCCCGCCCTATGGGGCGTAAATAGAGCCATTAGGGACTCAAATAACCAGCCGCCTCATTCCATCGTCCACATAAGTCAAAATGTCAGGCCTTGTAAAAACCACGACACCACTTCTAGCTAGAAATGTATGTCCTTAATCTAAATCGTTCACAATGAACCATGACTCAAATAACCAGGCGCCTCATTCCATCATCCACATCGTTCACAATAAACCCGAATCATATTTCAATTTAGTATATTAAATTGAAAACTTCTCTTTAGAATATTTCATTAAATCTTAATTAAAAGATTTATGGATTACCAATCTAAATTTCACTGTCAATCGGGTTTTAAGAACTAATGTCATTTAAAAACATTGTTCACAATCAACCCAAAAGTCAGTTTCACTTAATTTTCAATTATGTTTAATAATTGGAAATCTTATTTAAATCTAAATTTAAAAGATTTATTCTTTCTCAAATGGGTTTAAGAACAGTGTTATTTAAGACACTATTCACGACAAACCCAAATTCTAATCTGATATTAAATATCATGCTTTGAATAAAAATTATATCGATTTATGTTCAATATCAAATTCTGAAAACTAACGTATATCAAATCGGGAATAACGATATTTGTATCTTCCAAATTCCCATAATAATATCCGTATAATCACAGAATCCAATATTGAAATAATCCGAAGATTATTTCCATTCAAATCCATTCCAATATATGTATTGGAAAATCTGGGTTTTATTAAAACCATTTAAAATCCTTTTATTTATTTTATTTAATTTATTAAATAAATAAATCACTAATTCTAATAAAGATATCCTTTATCTTTATTAACTTGGAATTTTTCATCAAAAACCTTTTTAGATCATTTATGATGATTTAACAAAATTTCTCAAAATCTAACCGTTGGATTTCAAATCTTAAATACTCATTGGAAAACTCTTTTCGATACCAACCCATAGGTTCTGGTTTCAGAAGAATCCCATACTTGTGTCTCTACATATGTAGTAAGTTATAAATTCGCTGACTATACATAACATGTCAATCTAATTAGCATTTATTTCTTATTTAAAAATTCAAAAGAAAATTACATAAGGAAAGAGAATAATAGAAATGTAATTAATGCATGATTTAATGCTAATTGTGACAAAGTTGGTGAATTTAAAATTTCAAAATTTATAATGTTAAAATTGTAAAATTTAAGGAACATATTCAATTGGACTATAACAACCTGGAAATTCTGAGCCAATTTAAAATTTTTATTTTGGCAATTTTAGTGAATTTTAAATATTTAAAATGAATTACTTTAAATACAAACGACGAGAAATTTATTTTGAATAGAATTAGAATTAATATATTTTTTTGATCGTCGTTAGAATATAAATATTTTATTTTAATTATAAAAGGAACTGAAAATGGCGCGGTAGTTTGAAAATTCGATTTCAAACTTCAAATGAATGTACAGGATTCAAAATAAACCGGATTTTAGCGAAACCAAAAGTTTTAGAATCTATATGAAAATATCTTTCCAACGAATCCGAGAAATCAAAATTTCATAGCGGGAATCAAAAGTTACGTCCAGTTGAAAATTCAGAATAGTCACTTTGGAATTCTAGCCCTTAAAAAGGGAAATTTTGCAAACGACCTCGGTTTTCGACGAAACCACTTTTGTTGGATCCGGTATGTAGAATTATTGCTAGATTCCAAAATTGATAATTTTTCTAATCAATATGTGAGCATGGCAAAGGAAAACGTGTTTTGATAGTTTCAGTCAATTTCGATCGACTGGAAAATGGCCAATTTTCAAACGATCTCAGAATTTGAAAAAAATTAGTTTTGTTAGGACTGTATCGTTAATACAAAGTTAGAAAATATTTTTTGGAAATTTTTAGAGTCCTTACGAGGCCGAGGTGAATTGAAACGCGCGTTCAAATTCAATATATAGATTTTTATTTTGATTTTAACGAAAACTAATAGAAAAGATCGAATCAGCTTGCGATACATATCCCATTGTGTTCGGAATGGGGTAATTAGCTATGGACGGCAGGCGGTGGGTCTCGTTTCGAGGTTGAAATAAAAAGTTGCTTTTTGAAATTAATTAAATTATATATATAATAACACCTCACCCCTCTTTCCTTTCTCTTTCCCACTCAATATCGATCTCAAAAGAAGAAAACAAAAAAAAATCGTGATTGCTTCCCGTCGCCTCCCCAACGGACGCCCCCCCTCACCATCGCGCCTCCCCAGGCAGCGCACCCACCTCCGACCCCCCCTCCGTCCCTCTTCTCTCTCCTCCAACCGTTAACCCCAAAAGCCCCAAACCAATGGGAAAACCTTCGACCAACGCCCCTAGACCTGCCACCGACTACTACGCCGCCTCCCCTCACCATTAGCGCCCCCTGCGCCGCCACTGAACCCCACCTCCGCCGTGAAGACCACCTCCTCCGCCTTAATCCGAAAACTAGTGAGTTTTATGATTTTTTTTATTATAAAATTAGGATTTGGATGATATGAATAACACCAGAAAAAGCTTAGATTTTTATATTAGAAAAGATATCATTTTTGTACACCAAAAGATATCATTTTTATACACCAAAAGATATGATTTTTATACACCAAAAGTTGAGAGTTTTATACATATATTTTATCGAATAAAAATATAACTTTTTTCATATGAAAAGCAAGTATAAAAATATATTTTTTGTCATACGAAAATCAAGTTAAAAATATGGTTTTTATAGATGTAGCGAAATAAAAATCTGATTTTTATTATATATATGTTGAATAAAAATGTGATTTTTATATATGAACAGCATAGAGAAGACCGCGTTGGCATTGCAGACTAATCCGAACAGTTCAGAAATTCGGATTAGAATGGTGGAGTGGAACCCTCGGTGAGAACTCCTCACCTTTATTTTGATTTCTAGTTGAAATATATACTAGGATGCAGATGGTCCTTAGTAGCACCCGACACCCGTTTTCCACAGACCATGGACGACTTGTGTGATTGTTTGTGTTGTGAAATTTGACTGTTGATTGTGATGTGAAAAGTATATATTCATGTGTTGAAAATAAAAGAATTTCATGTGTTGAAAGAAAAATAATTTCATGTGTTGAAATAAAATAAATATTCATTTACAAATAGAACGATTTGTTTATGTACACCGATTTGATTGATATTGATTGGGACGATAAATTTTACACATCGCCCAACCGCACAAATAAAATATGTGTTTGTTGATTTGAAACCCCACACGGGTATTGGGATGATATTTGACGTACACTAATCCCGATTATTTAGTTGTATGTCAATCGATGGGTCGACAGACTGTGTAAGCGTTAATTATTTATATTTAATGCTTATGCAGTTGTGTGGTGCACTCTGGATGATGGTTGATTATTTATCGTTGCTATTATATACATGTGTTATAGAAAATCCATATAATTAACATTATATGGTAATTGATTGGGTCTCATTCCAATTTGGAAAATAGAAAAGTATAAATTCATGTGTTGAATAGAAATATATATTCATGTGTTGAATAGAAGTATAAATTCATATGTTGAATTGAAAATAAATTCATGTGTTGAATTGAAAAATATTCATGTGTTGAATAGAATAAACATTCATGTGTTGAATAAAAGTCGTGTTGATTAGATTGACGCCATTTTGACGTGAACGATATTTATATCGATTTTATTCATTTTTATAATGAATATAGAAAACGAAGTGTTTTCAAAATATAACGTTTTGAAAATATTATCATTTGTGTATCGATGATGTGGAATATTCAATTTTGATTAGAAATTGAATATGAAGTTGAAATCATTTGGAAAAATGAATTTAAAACGATTTGTAAAATACATTTTGAAAGGAGATCGATGAAGTATATATTATATATATTATATATATAACATAATGGCCTGAATAGGACGCGCCACGCCGCGGCAGTTCGCGAATTTCGACCGTTGACTTCAAATGGATATTACGGGAGATCCGACAGTCGGATTCTCCTTAAACTGGAACCGTAGGGTTCATATCGAAAATAGCTTTCTAACGAAAATTAGAGATTTGAAATCTAACAGTTGGATTTGGAATTATGTCCAAATCAAATTTGGAAAAGGTCGCTGTAAGTGCAGTTCGATGGTCGTTGATGGAAATCGACTGTACAGCCTTGATAAAATTATTAAAAATAGTGATAATTTGTGTAAATTTATAAGAAATGATTTGTGAAGAATTGGGATGAAAAAACCCAAATTTGGAAAGATAAAAGTAGATTTTTATCGAAATGAACTAGTTTTGAACTAGAATAATAATTTATTTATTTTTAAATAAATAAATTGGATTTGAAAGGGTTTTAAAAGTAACCAGAATTTCCAATAATTGAATTTGAATGGATTTGAATTGAAATTATCTTTGGAATATTTCGATGTTGGATTTCGTGATTATACAAATACTGTTATGGAAATTTAAAAGATATATTTATATCGTTATTTCCAATACGATATTTGTTGGTCGTAGAATTTGATATTGAATATAAGCCGATATATTTTCTATTCAGAGCCTTGTATATAATATCAAATGTTATTTGGGTTTGTCGTGAATGGTGCCTTCATTAACACTGCTCTCAAACCCAGTTAAGAAAAAGATTAAATCTTTTTATTTAGATTTAATGAAGTATACCAATTAAATGGGATTTAATTGGAATTGAATTTGAATGAATTTTGGGTTTCTCGTGAACATTGTTTTAAATAACACTTGTTCTTTAACCCGATAATTAATGAAAGTGATTTTGGGTTTTTCGTGAACCGTGTTTTAGATGACATTAGTTCTTTAACCCAGTTAAAGACAGGATATTGATTTCTATGAAGATTAAAACTAAGTGGGGTTTAATGAATCTTTAATTAGATTGAAATGATCGAGAATGGAGTATCACCAGTTTTACTCCAGGCGATAGTTAAATCTTTAATTAGATTTGAACGTGAAATGGTAATCGAATTTACCAATAATACCGTGGTGTTAGATATGAAGTGTTACCGGTTTTACTTCATGGGATGAATAGTTTGGATTGGGAAATAAAATAAATGATTACTTCGATGTGGTTCGCAAATCCCGACTAGTTTGAATTGATATTCAAAGAAGATTAAAGAATAAATTTAAAGAATTTATCTTTGATAAAATTAATGGGAATCTTTCCCAATGTATAAGAATATTTGAATAAAAGAATATTCTGAATTGGAATGAGGCGTATGTTGTGTTTGTGTAGCACTTGTTTATTATATACGCGAGTTATTCAGAAAGACCGGCTTTATCCCATTCTGAATAACTAATTCGACGAGGTGTCGAGGATGAAGACGGTGGTCGAAGACCGGAGGTCTTCACATCGTTTGGGTGATTACTGATGATCTTGATTTGGGCTGTACACCCAAGAGGAGGGAATCAGTTGGTGATCGTCCAGACGTACTTGGAGATCGATGGATATGCGAGGTACAAGGTGCCTCCGGTTTCGTTCAGACCTAGAACGAACTTGTAAATAGACTGTGTGTCTGACATTGGATTTTATTCTGTGTGATTGATTTCTATTAAATATATATCTATTTGGCGGCGAAGAATTTATTCTCTTGCTTAACGCCCTTCTCTGAGACGTACGAGATCAGGGGTTATATATTGATGGATAT
This sequence comes from Allium sativum, assembly GCA_030737875.1. Taxonomy (NCBI): domain Eukaryota; kingdom Viridiplantae; phylum Streptophyta; class Magnoliopsida; order Asparagales; family Amaryllidaceae; genus Allium; species Allium sativum. The sequence continues at coordinate 80,668,701 of CM060918.1, forward strand.
CAATCGCATGGAGTGAATTGCCTGTGTGGCATGCCTAAGTGGCAAATGATCAAGGCTTTTGTTGAAAAGCAGAGTCTTGTGGTTGATGATCAAAGCACGGCCTGTGTGGCATAGCTTTGTGTAGCGTTGATTCGCGAGCCTTACACCCCGGTTGTGAACTAGAAATGGGAGAAGGATCCAGGGAGGGCATGTATTTCTTTCTAGCTAGTGTGGTGTCAGTGACCTACCAGCCCTGACATTTATATTATTTTCACCTGTGTGGTTGTTACTATTGCGAGGCGCCTCGGTTATATCGGTCGATCCGGGACCAATGGAGTCATTCGTTGGCTTGTTTACGCCCCAAAGGGCGGGGAAATGTAGTGTTCAGGCGTTTTAATACACAATGGTGGACCAGCCCTATGGCTCCTAAGGGTCACTCGAGCTCTGATCCTGAGACATGGGCTAGATTGTCTCGAATCGGTGAGGACTATCTTTTGCCTCGGTTCACAGATGGAAATCCAACTTCCAATACATGACATGTGCGGTTTCGATTGTAGAGCCTAGTATTGGCAACATGATATATGGTACCCATGCCGTCTATGATTAATACTTATGATTGAAATTGTTTTAACACTAAACACTTATAGTAATAATAAAAGATGAAATTTAGCATATCAAGCATTCTTTGGCTATTATAAGGTAAAACCCTATCCTCCGGCTTGTGTTGCATTGTGTGATGGGACGTGGGTCTTATAATAGCTTCATTGTTCTTTATTTAGCATTGCGCTGTTGTTTTATGCACCTGTATTCTTGGAAGGAAACCCGTTCCGTGTTATACGGCGTGGTCCCTTGATTTACCTAACTTTAAAAATAAAGATTAATAACTGTTTTAGTTCTCACACCAGTCCCATGGCTGACCTGGAGTGTGACAATAAGGAATTTCGCTCGATCCGAATCAGTCGCTAAACCGACCCAGACCGTTCGAAACGCCTGATTGTTTTGAGAACACAACAAAATAGAACGCGGACGGAAGGACATTTCATTATATATTACAACAACTCCATCAGAATACAAGAATATACAGAGTATAAGCAAATATTACGTAGAAAAATATCAGAGATTACAATAAATTACATAGCAGCGGAAAATAATACAATACACAACTAGAAGAGATATATGGATACAAAGCTTTCCGGATATCGTTCCAGCTGTAAACCAGGATCCTATGAATATAAATCTGCAAAACCAAAACTACTAGCTGCCCGTGTCGAAAATAAGGGCACCCAGAGTTTAGGTTAAAACAATAAACTCCAGGTCAGTCATGGGACTGGTGTGAGAACTAAAACGGTTATTAATCTTTAATTTAAAGTTAGGTAAATAAAGGGACCACGCCGTATAACACAGAACGGGTTTCCTCCCAAGAACACCAGTGCATATAACAACAACGCAATGCTAAATAAAGAAAAATGAAGCTATTATAAGACCCAGGTCCTATCACACAATGCAACGCAAGCCGGGGGATAGGGTTTTCCCTTATAATAGCCAAACATGCTTAGTACGTTTAAAACAAATCATTTGATACTATTATAAGTGCATAGTGTATAAAACAACTTCAAATCATAAATATCAATCATAGGCGGCATGGGTACCATATATCATGTCGCCATACTAGGCTCTACAATCGAAACCGCAAATGTCACGTATTTGGAAGTTGGATTTCCATCTATGAACCGAGGCAAATGATAGTCCTCTACCGATTCGAGACGCTCTAGCCCGTGTCTCAGGAATAGAACGCATCGTCCCTTGGAGCGACAGGGCCGGTCCACCGATGTGGATTAAAATGCCTGAACACTGCGTTTCCCCGCCCTTTGGGGTGTAAATGAGCCAACGAATGACTCCATCGGACCCGGATCGTCCAATCTAACTGAGGCGCCTCGCAACAGCAACAACCACACAGGTGAAAAGTATATAAATGTCAGGGTTGGTAGGTCACTGACACCACCCTAGCTAGAAGGAAACGCATGCCCTCCCTGATGTCCTCTCCCGTTTCTGGTTCACAACCGGGGTGTGAGGCTCGCGAATTCACGTTACATAAAGCTATGCCACACAGGCGGTGCTTTGATCATCAACCACAAGACTTTGCTTTTCAACAGAAGCCTTGATCATTTGCATCTTAGGCATGCCACACAGGCAATTCACTCTATGCGTTTGATATCCATCTGTATATAACCCCTGAGCTCGTACGTCTCAGAGAAGGGCGTTAAGCAAGAGAATAAATTCTCCGCCGCCAAACAGATATATATTTAATAGAAATCAATCACACAAACTAAAATCCAATGTCAGACACACAGTCCATTTACAAGTCCGTTCTAGGTCTGAACGAAACCGGAGGCACTTTCCTCGCATATCCATCGATCTGCAAGCACATCTGGACGACCACCGACTGATTCCCTCATCTTGGGTGTACAGCCCAATCAAGATCATCAGTAATCACCCAAACGATGTGAAGACTTCCGGTCTTCAACCACCGTCTTCATCTTCAACACCACGTCGAAACAGTTATTCAGAATGGGATAAACCCGGTCTTTCTGAATAACTCGCGTATATATTACACAAGTGTTACACAAACACAACATACGCCTCATTCCAATTCAGAATATTCTTTAATCTTCTTTTGAATATCAATTCAAACTAGTCGGGATTAGCGAACCACACCGAAGTAATCATTTATTTTATTTCCCAATCCCAACCTATTCATCCCTTGAAGTAAAACTGGTAATACTTCATATCTAACACCACAGTGTTATTGGTAAATTCAATTACCATTTCACGTTCAAATCTAATTAAAGATTTAACTATCGCTTGGAGCAAAACGGGTGATACTTCATTCTCGATCATTTCAATCTAATTAAAGATTCATTAAAACTCCACCTAGTTTTAATCGTTAACTGGGATAAAGAATCAGTGTCATTTAAAACACGGTTCACGATAAACCCAAAATCACATTCCATTAATTATCGGGTTAAAGAACAAGTGTTATTTAAAACACTGTTCACGATAAACCCAAAAATCAATGCCAGTTCAATTCCAATTAAATATCATTTAATTGTTACACTTCATTAAATCTAAATAAAAAGATTTAATCTTTTCTCAACTGGGTTCAAGAACAGTGTTGATGAAGACACCATTCACGACAAACCCAAATCACATTTGATATCAAATATAAGGCTCTGAATAGAAAATATATCGGCTTATATTCAATATCAAATTCTACGACCAACAAATATCATATTGGAAATAACGATATAAATATGTATATCTTTCAAATTTCCATAACAACACCTGTATAATCACGAAATCCAACATCGAAATATTCCAAAGACAATTTTGATTCAAATCCATTCCAATGCAATTATTGGAAATTCTGGTTATTTTCAAAACCCTTTCAAATCAAATTTATTTATTTAAAAATAAATGGAATTTTAATCCTAGTTCAAAACTAGTTCATTTCGATAAAAATCTATTTTTATCTTTTCAAATATGGAGTTTTCATCCCAATTCTTTCCAAATCATTTCTTATGATTTTACACAAATTATTGATATTTTTAATAATTTTATCAAGGCCCGTACAGTCGATTTCCATCAACGGCCATCGAACTACACTTATAGCGACCTTTTCCAAATTTGATTTGGACATAATTCCAAATCCAACCGTTAGATTTCAAATTTCTAATATTCATTAGAAAGCTCTTTTCGATACGAACCCAACGGTTCCGGTGTCAGGAGAATCCGACGGTCGGATCTCCCGCAATATCCGTTCGAAGTCAATGGTCGAAATTCGCGAACTGCCGCGGCGCGGCGCGTTCTATTCAGGCCATTATATTATATATATAATATATATAATATATACTTCGTCGATTTCCTTTTAAAACGTATTATATAAATCGTTTTAAATTCATTTCAAAAACAATTTCAACCTTTATTTCAAATTCAAATCAAAATTGAATTTACCCTTATAAATTCTTTTTACATTCACTTCTATTTGATTTCAATTCAAATCGATTTCAATTCTATTTCAATTCATTTTCAATTGAATTCAATTCAATTCAGATTTGTTTTCTATTCGATTCAATTCGAATTCGTTTTCAATTCAATTCGAATTCGTTTTCTATTCAATTCAATTCGAATTCGTTTTCTATTCAATTCGATTCGAATTCGTTTTCTATTTAATTCAATTCGAATTCGTTTTCTATTCAATTCAATTCAATTCGAATTCGTTTTCTATTCAATTCTATTCGAATTCAGTTTGAATTTCAATTCTTTTCAAAATATCAGATTTTGAAATCACATTCGATATTCATTATAAAATGAATAAAATCGATATTCATTATAAAATGAATAAAATCGATATAAATATCGTTCATGTCAAAATGGCGTCAATATAAACAACACGGCTTCATATATTTCTGTTTTCAAATATTCTATTTCAAATATTTCTTTTTCAAATATTTCTATTCAAATATTTCTTTTCAAATATTTCTATTCAAATATTTCTATTTCAAATATTGAATGAAGCCCAATCAATTACCATATAATGTTAATTATATGGATTTTCTACAACACATGTATACAATAACAACGATGAATAATCGACCATCATCCAAAGTGCATTCTACACTGTATAAGCATCGAATATAAATATTTAATGCTCATAACAGTCTGTCAATCAATCGATCGACATACAACTAAACAATCGGGATTAGTGTACGTCAAATATCATCCCAATACCCGTGTGGGGTTTCAAACAATCAAACACATATTTTATTTGTGCAGTTGGGCGATTTGTAAAATTTATCGTCCCGATATTGAATCAATATCAGTCAAATGTGTGTATATAAAAAAATCGTCCGATTTGTTTATTTTTATTTTATTTTATTTCAAAAAGTAACTTTTTATTTCGAACTCAAAACGAAACCCATTGCCTGTCGTCCATAGCTAATTACCCCCATTCTGAACACAATGGGATATGTATCGTAGGCTGATTCGATCGGTTTCCATCAAAATCAACATATAACTCTATATATTGAATTTGAACGCACATTTCAATTTACTGGGGTCACATACGGACTCTAAAAATTCCAGAAAAATATTTTCTGGCTTCATATCGACGATACGGTCCTAACAAAACTAGTTTCATCGAATTCTGAGACCGTTTGAAAAATGGCCATTTTCCAGTCGATTAAAATCAACTAAAACTGGTCAAACACGTTTTCTTTTGCCACGCTCACATATTGATTCGAAAAATTATGAAAATTGGAATCTAGCAATAGCTTGACATCACGGATCCAACAAAAGTAGTTTCGTCGAAATCCGAGGTCGTTTGCAAAATGGCTATTTTTAAGGGCCAGAATTCCATAGCGACTATTCTGAAATTTCAACTGGACGTAAATTTTGATTCCCGCTATGAAATTTTGATTTCCCGGATTCCTTGGAAAGATATTCTCAATTAGATTCAAATATTTTTGGTTTCACTAAATTTCGGTTTATTTTGAATCCTGTACATTCATTTGAATTTTGAAATCGAATTATCGAACTACAGCGCCATTTTCAATTCCTTTTATAAATATAAATAAATATTTATATTCTATCGTCGATTCAAACGAATATATACGTTCGAATTATATTCAAAATAAATTTCTCGTCGATATTATTTAAAATAATTTATTTTAAATAATCAAAATTCGCTAAAATTGCCAAAATAAAAATTTTAAACTGGCCCAGATTTCCGGGTCATTACATGGAGTTTATTGTTTTAACCTAAACTCTGGGTGCCCTTATTTTGATACGGGCAGCTAGTATTTTTGGTTTTGCAGATTTATATTCACAGGATCCTGATTTACAGCTGTAACGATACTAGGAAAGCTCTGTATCCGTGTATTACTTCTAGTTGTGTATTGTATTATTTTTCCACTGCAATGTTTTTAAATGTAATTTAAATCTCTAATATTTTCTATGTATTATTTATTCATACTCTGTATATTCCTGTATTCTTATGTAATTGTTGTAATAAACAATGAAATGTTCTTTTGTCTGTTGTTCTCAAAGTATCCTCTCTTTCCTTACCGGGGAAGTTACGGGTCCTTATATGGACATACAAGAATAAGACAACAAAAATGACTAGAAATGCACATAAATAATGTAAACAATATATATATATATATATATATATATATATATGTGTGTGTGTGTGTGGGAATAACAAATACATGTGGAAATTGGTTGCTTTTGTAAGAATAAATAATAATAATGGGAAAAGGAAAATAAGGGAATGAAAATATAAGGAACGAGAACATGCAAATGAGCATGAATGTGGAAGTAAGGAAATAAATTAATGAAGTGGAGGAAAGAGATGAATGGATAATTTAATGTTAAATGCTAGAATGTATGTAACTTTTAAAATTTCAAACACATAATATTAAATATCATGTGTTATTACATAGGTAATGTTAAAAGTTTTACTATATTTTTTTTATGCTTTTTAAATATATACAACATGATATAAAAGATAAAGGAATATATATATATATATAACAAAATGGAGAAAGGAGATTTAAAGGGATGTAGATGAGAATAAAAAATAAAATACATGTAAATAAAATGTAGGGAAGGAAATAAATGAATGCATAAGTAATGTGAACTAGGATGCACGAATGTAGAGGAAAAAAAAGAAAACAAGAAATGTGAGCATGCAGATGCATGATTTATTTGATTATTAATGTCAACATTAATTTTCGTTAACAGCTAGTTAAAACGTGTGTTGTATACCCTTGACACTCTATCTCTTTACAATTTCTCTTATACAATTCAAACTGGAAACATTCTTATATTATCAATATATTATTAATAAATCAACTTATCAACATATTATTAATAAATAAACTTATCAACATATTATTAATAAATCAACTTATCAATATATTATTAATAAATAAACTTATCAATATATTAATTTTATTTAAAACCTTTTTTATTTTTTTAAATTCTGCCGTATTTTCAAATAAAATTTCCTAAAAATAAAATTTTTAAATTGGTTCTGATTTTCCGGGTTGTTACAAGATTAGTTGAATCAAAATATTCATTTTTGTCAAAATACAATAGTTGAAACAAAAATTACATTTTGTTAAATATGATGGTTGAAAACAAAAATTACATTTTTGTTAATTAGATTTGAATTAAAGCAAAAATCACATTTTTGTTAAATAAAAGAGTTAAAACACAAATAGCATTTTTGTTAAATAGATTTGAGTCAAAACACAAATAGCATCTTTTGTGTTACAACAAAAATATCACTTTTGTTAATTTAGTTAGAAGTTAGAATTTCTAACAATATGAATTATCACGTTACCCATTTTGTTAAATTAGAGTTGTTAACAATATGAGTTATCACTTTTATTCATTTTGTTAAAATTAGAACTGTTAACAATATGAAATATCTCTTATATTTATTTTGTTAAATTAGAATTGTTCACAATATGAAAATGTCATTTTAATCATTTTGCTGAAATAGAACTGTCAAAATGAATGGATCACTTTTAATCATTTTGTTGAAATAGAATCGTCAACAAAAATGAGAGAATTGTTTTATTGTTAAAACATGCAGTAGGATTTATATGCAAATATAAGAATCATTTTTGTTTGCAAAATAAACAGTAGAATTTGCATGTAAATTAAAGTGACATTTTATTGTTAAATTATACAATAGAATTTGTATGCAAATCAAAATGACACTTGTATTGTCAAATTATACACTAGTAATTGTGTACAGAGTGAAGAGGCATTTCATATGTTATGATTCGAAACTATACATGCAAATAAAACCATTTCTTTTTATTTGTTAAAATAAAAAAAATAGAAATTTGCATACAAATAAAGGAAAATGAAAATTATTTTTTCATTTGTCATCAACAATAATGAAATGTAAATAAATTACATTTTATTAGACATTTGAAACATGTAGGGAAATTTTGCGAGAAAAATACATTTTTATTTGGCCTTAGGAATGTAATAACATGTTTTGTTCATTGCCATCAACATGTTAGCAGGATTAAAATTGGTTAAATTCATTAACCAATGATCTATTTATGTGAACTGTTGTTGTCTGAAAACACCACACAAGTATTGGGATGATATTTGACATATACTAGTCCCAATATTCAGTTGTATGTCAATCGATGGATTGACAGGTTGTGATGAGCGTTATTTATTCATTTTAATGCTCGCATAGTTGTAAATTTCACTCTGGATGTAAATTGGTTGTTTAATGATTATTTATCATTATTGTCGTATTTATGTGATGTGTGAAATCCATATAAGAGAATATATATGGTAACTGATTGAGTCGCATTTCGATTCAAAATACCTTTTAAATAAAGAATATTTTAAAATAAAGAACATTGTAATATAAAGAATATTTTAAAATAAAGAATATTGTAATATAAAGAATATTTTAAAATAAAGAACATTGTAGTATAAAGAATATCTTAAAATAAAGAACATTATAACATAAAGAATCTTTTTATATAAAGAATATTTTTAAATAACGAATATTTTAAAATAATATTCAACGAAGAATAAAATAATGATTTCTATGTCCGTTTTTGGATGGACAAAAGATAAAAATATATTTTTTCGAAACAAACTAGTTACTTACTAGAATAAATCTTTTAAATTAAGATTTAATGAAGTCTTCCAATTAATTAATATTTAATTAGAATTAAGTAAAAAAAAATTAGATTTTGGGTTGTCGTGGATGGTGTCTTAAATTAAACTGATCTTAAACCCCGTATGAAAAGAATAAATCTTTTAAATTAAGATTAATAGAGTTTCCAATTATATTTAGTGATTGGAATTATATGATATGTAAATTGGGTTTATTGTGAACTGTTTTTTAAAAGACATTTTTTCTTTAACCCAATTAACAGTGAAAATATAATTTAGAATTTATAAATCTTTTTATTTATATTTAAAATGAAATTTTCCAAAGCCATGTTTTCCCATTTAATATATTAAATTGGAATTGAGTGGAAATTCAATTTGATAATAATCGAGATAGGCTTCTGTAAAAGGAGACAGTGAGACGACCCGAAATCCCGTTCAGACGGAAACAAGGGTTATCTTTGGAATATAACACAGAAACAGATAATAGCAGAACAGAATTAAATAAATACACCAGATAATGAACAATAGAATATACTGGATAAAAGTAATCATCAGAGTTACACAGTATACAGGATCTTACTTAGTACAAATACAGTTCAGCTATACATAAAAGTCTACAGCGGAAATAAACAAAATATGTACAATAGGAGCTGAACAGCATAAAAAGAGATAAATGATAGAATCCATCTTCAGCTCCAGCTATCCAGAAAGAACCAGCTAAACCTGAATACAAGGCTGCCCGTGTAGAAAAAGGGGCACCCGAGTTTGAAAGTGAAACAAACTACGAGTCAGTCATGGGACTGGTATGAGAAATCAATTCAACACATATATAAATTGGCCAATCACAGGACCACGCCACTTTCGTGGAACGGGTTTACTCCATTGGATTGCCAGTGCTTTAAAACAAATCTTTCTTTTAAACATCGCTATGCTTTTTATAAAAATGAAGCTGTTATAAGACTCAGTTCCCATCACACAATGCAACGCAAACCGGAGGATAGAGTTTTTACCTTATAACGGCCAAAATATGCTTGGTACGAATAAAACAAAGGCATTTGATATTATTGCTAGTGTTTATATGTTTTGAAAACAATTTCAAATCATAACTATCAATCATAGACGACATGAGCGTCCCATGCCACTATGTCGCCAAATGTATATATACAATCGAAACCGCACGATGTCGTATTTGGAAATTGGTTTTCCGTCATGAACCAAGGCAAAAGATAGTCCTTACCGAATTCGTGACTCTCTAGCCCGAGCCACAGGCAAGCGCGCAGGCAAGCCTTGGAGCGACAGGGCCGGTGCACCGATGTGGATTATTATGCCTGAACAATACGTTTCCCCGCCCTTTGGGGCGTAAACGAGCCAACGAATGACTCCATCGGACCCGGATCGTCCGATCAAACCGAGGCGCCTCGCAACAGCAACAACCACATAGGTGAAAAGTATATAAATGTCAGGGATGGTAGGTCACTGACACCACCCTAGCTAGAAAGAAACGCATGCCCTCCCTAAGGTCCTTCTCCCGTTTCTGGTTCATACCGGGATGTGAGGCTCGCGATTTTACGTTATACACAAAGCTACGCCACATAGGCGGTGCTTTGATCATCACCACAAGACTTTGCTTTTCAACAGAAGCCCTGATCACTGCATCTTAGCATGCCACACAGGCCATTCATGCCATGCGACTGATGTCCATCGATATACAACCTCTGAGCTCGTGCGTCTCAGAGAAGGGCGTTAAGCGAAAGAATAAATTCTCCGCCGCCAAACAGATGTATATTTAATAGAGATCAATCAACACAGAATAAAATCCAATGTCAGACACACAGTCCATTTACAAGTCCGTTCTGGGTCTGAACGAAACCGGAGGCACTAAATACCTCGCAAACCCTTCGATCACCACGTACGTCTGGACGATCACCACTCATTATCCATATTTCGGGATGCCTCCCAATCAGGACCTCAGTTACCATCCAAACGAGGTGAAGATCTCCGGTCTTCGACCATCGTCTTCATCTTCGAATTTCAATCGTCGATCAATTATTCGAAATGAGAATTAACTCGTCCTTTTCAAATAATCCACGTATATTTATAATTTCAAATCAATTTATTTCAATGGTTAAATTATTCGACAACACCAATATTGTTCTTTAATGTAATTTTCACACCAAACATATTCAACCATCAAATACAACATAAATCGAGCAAATTCAGTTTATATCCACTCCATATTGTTTATGGTACTTTATAATGATTTATCGCTATTTTTATTTATTTTAAAATAGCCCATTTATTCAAAACGACGCTTCGGGCCATAACGCGGCCGTGGCGCTGTTTTTCTTCAGATTTGAATTAAACATATCTGAAAATCTAACCGTTGGATTTTCACAAAATTTACATCATTAGAAAGGTCTTTTCAAAACGAATCCAACGGTTCCAGTTTCGGGAAAATCCGACGGTCGGATCTCCCGGTACAATCGTTTGAAGTTTCGATTTCAAAATACGAACTGCAGCGTCGTTATTCGATTAAATATAATTATATTTATATTTATATATAAATATAATCGTTTCTGGCGCTGTTTTTCTTCATATTTGAATTAAACATTCCAGACAATCCAAACGTTGGATTTTTACAAGGTTGGTGCCGTTGGAAAGATATTTCCAAGTCGAACCCGAGGGTTGAGGTTTCGGGAAAATCCAATGGTCGGATTTCCCGCACCAGTCGTTTGAAATCACGGTTTCAAACTACGAACTGCACGGCTTCGTTTCGTTTTAATTTTATTTATATTTATATATTTATATAAATATAGTTCATTCAATGATTTCAATATCGTTTTCACTTCAAATATTTCACTAACGCCTTAAATTTTTGGAAAATTTCGCCATAACCTCCCCTGCACCGGGAGCATCGGGAAATCGCAAATAGCTTTCCCGGTCCTTCTAATCTCAAAAAGAAAAAGAAAAAGCCAAGCGGCTAGCCAACAGGCTCATAAAATCATCACCCAAACAAAACAGTAAATGTGTACCTATTTGTCGGGCACAAAATTTTATTCCTCTTCTCTAGCCCCTTTGCTATAACCTGTTCAATGAATATGCATGTACATATATATACAGTTCTTATCATTTATCATTTTCTATTCAACTTCATAGTTGATTTCTATTTGGTTTAAAAACACCATTCATTCTAATGTTACATACATAGGTGCAAATCATTTCATTAGCTACTTAATGAATATTTCAACTCATATATGTTTATTTTGAACAAGTGGCTATTTTTAACACTTCACATTTCAACGATTTATGCATACAATAAAATGTGATTTTTTATTGTAAAACAATTCATTTCAAAACACTATTTTTCTATATAGTTCATATAGGTGACAAAAGTAGGATTTTATATATAGATAAAAGGTGATTTTTATTATCAAACAATTTATTTCAAAATATGAATACCATTCAACACATGAATTTCTAATCAACGAATGAATATCAATTCAACACATGAATGTTTTCTATAGTTTCTATATATAGATAAAAATGGGATTTTTTATTATCAAACAATTTATTTCAAAATATGAATACCATTCAACACATGAATTTCTAATCAACGAATGAATATCAATTCAACACATGAATGTTTTCTATAGTTTCTATATATAGATAAAAATGTGATTTTTATTATCAAACAATTTATTTCAAAATATGAATACCATTCAACACATGAATTTCTAATCAACGAATGACTATCAATTCAACACATGAATGTTTTCTATAGTTTCTATATATAGATAAAAATGTGATTTTTATTATCAAACAATTTATTTCAAAATATGAATACCATTCAACACATGAATTTCTAATCAACGAATGAATATCAATTCAACACATGAATGTTTTCTATAGTTTCTATATATAGATAAAAATGTGATTTTTATTATCAAACAATTTATTTCAAAATATGAATACCATTCAACACATGAATTTCTAATCAACGAATGAATATCAATTCAACACATGAATGTTTTCTATTCAATGAATAAATATAGTTTAAGCATATGAAAATAATTCAAACACACGAATATTATTCAAAATTTCGGCAGCATAACGGCAGGGTAGTTAAAACCGGGACCGTCCCTAGTACGGCTCCTCGCTCTACCTTAAAACCTCGCGGTTTTTGACAATGGGGATCATGCATCTAGTTCGCACGCAGGCGGCATGTATATATTTATTTCATTTCCACAACTAATCCTATGTGGTTTCAATCAAATATTTCTCAATCACAAATGGGTATTTTTCAACCACAATCAACCAATATCAACCACAAACAATCCCAAACAATCATTCGCTATCAATCAATTTTCACAACAATTTCAATCAATAAATATCGTCCATGGTTTGTGGACGAGGGGCGTATATATATATATATATATATATATATATATATATATATAGCAATTCACTTTAATTTCACACATATATATAGCTAGAAAAAGAAATTGAAGAGTGAGAAATTCTTACCAATAGCTATCCAATACTACGATTCTTCCTTTAGAGAAATCTTCGCCAGTCTCGCCTTTTGTCGCTTTCGTTGCCCGTATTCTCTACATATGTAAAAATAGAATTTTTACTATGTTATTCAATATATAAAAATCGAATTTCGAAAATATAGATTCCGCCTTTTCAAAAATAACGATTATATTTTTAATATTTCTATGGTATAAAAATTATATTTTTATTACTTTAAAAATACAAAAATCATATCTTACTTCTTCTACTTAATAAAAATTCCGTCTTTTCTATTTTAAAAATATGATCTTTTCTATTCAAAAAAAATCTGATCTTTTTCTTTTTAAAGTTCTAATCTTTTTCTATTTAAAGTTCAAATCTTTTTCTATTTAAATTTCTAAAATAAAATCAGTTTTTCTTTTTAAAGTTCTAAAATAAAATCAGTTTTAAACCTTTTTAAAGTTTAAAATCAATTCAGTTTTAAACCTTTTTAAAAATCAGAATTAAATCTTTTCAAAAATCAGTTTTAAATCTCTTTTTAAAAATCAGTTTTAAACTCTTTTTTAAAAATCAGTTTTAAATTCTTTTAAAAATCAGTTTTAAATTCTTTCAAAAAATCAGTTTTATACCCTAAATCGAAATTTTCAGATTTAAACCCTAAATCGAAATTTTCAGATTAAAATAAAAATAAAATAAAAATAACTTACATTAATCTGCGAAGAAGGGGGGTGACGGCCAGGCTCGGCGGCAGGAGGTCGTCAGACTGGGGGGCTCGCGAATCGGCGTCGCGATTGCTTCTGGGGGGGCGAGGTCACTGGTGGTTCGGGTGCGTCGAGGTGGAGAGGAGTGGGATCGGCAGCGTGGTGGGGGTCAAGCCGGCGATGGCGCGGAGGGGGTTGGAGGCGGCTCCGTCGAGGGTTGCTGCGTTTTTTTCTTCTTTTGTTTGAAATCGAAATGAACGGGGGGGGGGGGGGCAGAGGAGATGAAGGGGAGAGGAGAGAGAATGATTTTTTATTATTATTTATTTTAATTCCTAAATGTTGACTTTTACATACGAATCTCAAATCGAGCCCAACGACTGTCATCCCTAGCGTTTCACCCCCATTCCGAACACAACGGGATATGTATCGTAAGCTGATTCGATCGTTTGAATCAGTTTCCGTTGGATCTAAAGTGCAATTCTTTATATATTCAATTTAAACGCACATTTCAATTTAGTGGGGCCACATACGAACTCGAAAAATTCCAGAAAAATATTTCCTAGCTTCGTATTGACGATACGGTCCTAACAAAACTAGTTTCGTCGAATTCTGAGACCGTTTGAAAAATGGCCAATTTCCAGTCGATTGAAATCAACTAAAACCGGCCAAACGCGTTTTCCTTTGCCACGCTCACATATTGATTCGAAAAATTATGAAATTTGAAACCTAACCATAACTTGACACTGCGGATCCAACAAAAGTGGTTTCGTCGAAATCCGAGGTCATTTGCAAAATGTCCATTTTTAAGGGCCTGAATTCCATAGCGACTATTCAGAATTTTCAACTGGACATATCTTTTGATTCCCGCTATCAAATTTCGATTTGTCGGATTCATTGGAAAGATATCATCAAATAGGTCCAAATGTTTTTGGTTTCACTAAAATCCGGATTGTTTTGCACCCGGTACAGTCCGACAAAGTTTGAATTCAATTTTTGAAACTGCAGCGCCTTTTCAAGCCCTGTTTATAATTATAATTAATTATATCCGTTTTCAATTGTCGATTCAAACTCAGTTTTCAACGCCATTATTTAAAATATTTATTTTAAATATTTAAAATCCATTATTTTAGCCAATTTAAAAAAATTTAAATTGGTTCAGATTTTCTGGGTCGTTACAATCTCCCCCACTTAAAACTTTTCGTCCCCGAAAAGGAACAAAGTCGAAAGTGGTTTGATAAATCTACAATCACACAACACAACAACCAATACAATTGTTTTTAACCTTCAAAAATATACTAATCAAATCCTATACCCCTTAAAAATCATTCAGAGTATATAATAAATAGTGCACATCTATGAAAAGAAAATAACAATAGAGTAGAGAATTAAATGGTAATGCAAAGTAGGGTAAATGTACCTTGCACCGGAGTCAATCAGAGATATCTACTCGGCATCTAGGATTAGCTTTCTGAATGCTCTCCTCAGTTTCCCAAGTACAATCTCGCGGATATCCACTCCATTGCACTTTGACTAAGTGAACCTTCTTGTTCCTCAGCTCTTTGGTTTCTTTGCCTATTATCTTTAGCGGCTCTCTTCTCACAGCTAATTCTGGAGTAATTTCAATGTCATGCTGAGCTGCTTCTTCCACGATCAAGTCTGGATCATGAACGTGCTTTCTAAGTTGAGATATATGAAATGCATCATGAACTCCAGGCAGCCAATCAGGCAGTTTAACTTTATATGCGAGAGTCCCAATCCGTTCCAGAATAGGAAACGGACCAATGAATTTGGTACCGAACCGGATAACTCCTCTCATCGGCGATACTTTCAGATATACATAGTCGCCAACTTCAAAGGATATGTCTCTTCTTCTTCTATCGGCATAGCTCTTTTGTCGGCTTTGAGCGGCGAGTAATCGTTTCTTGATAAAATCGACTTTGTCGGCAGCTTCTCGAATCATATCAGGACCCAACACAAGTCTATTACCTGGTTCGACCCAACAAGCAGGAGATCGGCACTGTCTACCATACAATGCTTCGAATGGCGACATTGTCAGGCTTACCTGATAGCTATTGTTATAAGAGAATTCAGCCAAATGCAGATGGTCTTCCCATGATCCACCGAAATCTAGAACACAAGCCCGCAATAGATCTTCTAAAATGCGATTCACCCTCTCAGTCTGACCGTCTGTTTGAGGATGATAAGCGGTGCTTAAGTTCAACTTCGTTCCCAGCTCGACTTGAAATGCCTCCCAGAATTTGCTAGTGAATATCGTATCTCTATCACTTACTATACTGAGCGGCACTCCATGCAGTCTAACTATTTCCCTGAAGTGAATCTGCGCCAGACTCTGAGCAGTTCTATTTGATCTGACAGGTATGAAATGGGCGGTCTTCGTGAAGCGATCTACGATCACCCAAATACTGTCATTTCCCTTTCTGGTCCTGGGCAGAGCATCAATGAAATCCATAGAAATATGCTTCCACTTCCAACCAGGAACTTCCAGCGGTTGTAATAATCCAGCCAATTTCTGTTGGTCGCTCTTGACTAGCTGGCAAGTAGGGCATCGACTAACATATATCGAGATGTCTCTTTTTAACGACTTCTACCAGAATGTGCGTTTGATATCGTTATACATTTTATTCACACCTGGATGGATACTGAGCTTAGATTTGTGACATTCATCCAGCACCTCTCTTCTGAGTTCAGGAATATCTGGAACGCAAATTCGCCTTTCTAACCTCAGAATCCCTTCGCTGTCTAACTGGAAATCTGAAGCATTGCCTTCACGAATTCGCTGACTTATTCCTTTGATAAATTGGTCGTCTTCTTGGAGAGCCGATATCTTATCAATCAACGAGGTCGCAATGATGAAACTGGCGATCATCTCATTCTTTCGGCTTAACGCATCGGCCACGACATTGGCTTTCCCGGGAGTATATATAATTTCAAAGTCATATGCTGCAAGAAACTCCAGCCAACGCTGCTGCCTCAAATTTAAGTCCTTCTGAGTGAACAGATACTTTAACGACTGGTGATCTGTAAACAGTTCAAATCTCTCGCCCAGAAGATAGTGTCTCCAGATCTTCAAAGAGAATATGATAGCCAATAACTCAAGATCATGAGTTACATAGTTTTTCTCGTGCGGTTTCAGTTGACGGCTAGCATAAGCAATCACTTGGCCTCTTTGCATTAACACTGCGCCAAGGCCTTCTCTAGAAGCATCAGTCCATACTTTTAAATCCTGGTTGCCATCGATGATGGTTAACACTGGAGCTGTGGTTAATCTCAACTTTAGCTCTTCGAAAGCCTCCTCACTCTCTTGAGTCCATTTGAATTTAGAGTGCTTCTTTGTAAGCTTTGTTAAGTGACCAGATATCTTCGAAAAGTCTTTAACGAACTTCCGATAATAGCTAGCCAATCCGAGAAAACTGCGGACTTCAGTGGGGGTACTGGGCTGTTTCTAGTTCTGAATAGCTGTGATTTTACTTGGGTCCACAGCAATTCCTTCCTTTGATACGACGTGGCCCAAAAATTTCACTTCATCCTGCCAGAATATACATTTGGAAAATTTGGCTTTTAATACATTCCGTCTCAGAATTTCTAGAACCTGTTCCAGATGCTTTTCATGTTTGGCCTTTGATTTAGAGAAGATTAGAATATCGTCAATGAAAAGCAGAACAAATTTATTCAATACTCCTCTGAATACTCTGTTCATCAGATCAACGAAGTAAGCTGGAGCGTTACATAAGCCGAATGGCATTACTAACCACTCGTAGAATAAGTTGGGACCTCTGAACGCTGTCAATGGAACACACTCTTCGGCAATTCGAAGTTGATGGAAACCTGTAGCTAGGTCCATTCTTGAAAATACTTGTGCTCCATTTAATCGATCTAACAAATCATCTATTCGCGGCAATGGATATTTATTCTTTATGGTCTGCTTGTTCAAATCACGATAATCCACACATAGACGTAGAGTACCGTCGGATTTTGGGACAAACACCACTGCTGCACCCCAATCAGAGAAACTAGGCCTGATCAGACCTTTCCATAGTAGCTGTCGTGTTTGATTGTCTAATTCCTCCTTCTCTTTCAAGGACATTCTTCGAATAGCGTGAACTACCGGCCTTGCATTGGGAATCAAAGCAATCTTGAAATCTATTTCTCTTTGCGGAGGTAAGCGAACAACTTCCTCGAACACATCCGCACAGTTCTTGACGACAGGAATATCTTTGATGAGGTCAGGAATATTCTCTGTGACCTCAGGGATATTTTCTATTTGAGCTGGAGAAACATCGAGAGCTGACCAGAAATCTTTTCTATTTGAAGTTGGGCCTTCACATGGTATGGTTATATAATTTCCCAATTGTGCTTTTGCCTTTACAACTCTCTCGGCGCATTTAACTTCCGCTTCATATTTGGTTAGCCAATCCAATCCCAGAATAAGATCGAATTCATTAAAATTCATGACGATAGAGATTATAGGGAATTTATAGCAAGAAAAAGAGACTGGTGCTGCACAAATCCAACTGAGATTGATAGAACCCCCAACTGGATTTTGGACAGTCATGGGCTCTTTGAGCGTTTTCAAATTCAAATCCAGCTTCTTGACTGCACTCTTTGCAATAAAGCTTCGTGACGCGCCTGTGTCAAACAGTACTTTAACTGGAATGTTTTTGACATTGAGCGTGCCTTCTAAAACATCAGATCTTTCCTGAATATCTGAGGGTGCTGAGGTTTCTGCTACTTCAATTACTTGAACCGTTTTGGTCTTTTTCAACATCCAACAGTCTCTCTTTATATGACCAGTCTTATGACAAAGATTGCACTCCCGGGTCACTTGAAACTTATTCTTGGATTTAGACTCATCCCTTTTTGGTTTCTTTAGAGATCGGCAACTAATCGAGAGATGTCCTTGCTTATTGCAGTTAGAGCATTCAGTTGTCGTTACTGATTTCTTCTCAGATTTGGCCCTTTTCCTCTTGGCACCGGGCTCCTTACTGCCCTCAGACATTGTACTTGCCTCAGGATGATCAGTTTCAGACTCAATTTTATTACTAGAGCTGACTTCCTCTTCGTACTGTAACATACCTTTCTTATCTAGATCTTCATATTGATAAGCCATATAAATCATTTCAGAAAAAGGAAGCTTCACATGCCCCAATACTTTATTCTGGTATTTCCTTTGAAGCCCATTGATAAACCTCAAATTCTTCCTCTTCAGATTTTGAATTAGATGAGGAGCAAAGTGAGAAAGTTCATTGAATTTCTTATGATATTCGGGAATTGTCATG
The DNA here is from genome assembly GCA_030737875.1 of Allium sativum. NCBI lineage: Eukaryota > Viridiplantae > Streptophyta > Magnoliopsida > Asparagales > Amaryllidaceae > Allium > Allium sativum. The sequence continues at coordinate 80,687,908 of CM060918.1, forward strand.
TCTCCTTGTATCAGATAAGAAAATTCGTCACATAATCTCTCGGTTGCTTCGGGAGGAGTAAATCTTTCCAAGAAAATCACTTTGAATCTGTCCCAGGTGATATCACCTTCTGGATTATCCTTAACAATAGAATCCCACCAGAACAAAGCTTCATCTTTGAGTGCCCAGGAGGCCAGTAATCTTTTCTGGTCATCTCTAAGCTTTAATGCTTCGAAGATTTTCTCAGCCGAACGAATCCAAGCCTGGGTCTTCATAATAGATTCTTCACCAGAGAACGGTATTCCACCCATATTTCGATATTTGATTAATAGGGCCTCAATATCCGGTTCTGCATTCCTTCTGCTTCTGACACTCATTTTCTAGTACTTCTGCAAATGGCAGATCAAGTGTCAGGTCACAGAAAAGGTATTTTAAAATATAGAAACACATACTTCAAATGTAAATGTGTCCATCAAGGTGTAATTTCATTCTGCTACTCATACTAGGATATTTCTGATCCTATCTGTATGGAGTTACCCGTCCCAGAACACTACTGGTTCTATTTCTGACGAGTTCGTTCAAATGTTATATTCCAGAACTAAGCTTAACCAAAGCTCTGATACCACGTCGAGACGACCCGAAATCCCGTTCAGACGGAAACAAGGGTTATCTTTGGAATATAACACAGAAATAGATAATAGCAGAACAGAATTAAATAAATACACCAGATAATGAACAATAGAATATACTGGATAAAAGTAATCATCAGAGTTACACAGTATACAGGATCTTACTTAGTACAAATACAGTTCAGCTATACATAAAAGTCTACAGCGGAAATAAACAAAATATGTACAATAGGAGCTGAACAGCATAAAAAGAGATAAATGATAGAATCCATCTTCAGCTCCAGCTATCCAGAAAGAACCAGCTAAACCTGAATACAAGGCTGCCCATGTAGAAAAAGGGGCACCCGAGTTTGAAAGTGAAACAAACTACGAGTCAGTCATGGGACTGGTATGAGAAATCCATTCAACACATATATAATATGGCCAATCACAGGACCACGCCACTTTCGTGGAACGGGTTTACTCCATTGGATTGCTAGTGCTTTAAAACAAATCTTTCTTTTAAACATCGCTATGCTTTTTATAAAAATGAAGTTGTTATAAGACTCAGTTCCCATCACACAATGCAACGCAAACCGGAGGATAGAGTTTTTACCTTATAACGGCCAAAATATGCTTGGTACGAATAAAACAAAGGCATTTGATATTATTGCTAGTGTTTATATGTTTTGAAAACAATTTCAAATCATAACTATCAATCATAGACGACATGAGCGTCCCATGCCACTATGTCGCCAAATGTATATATACAATCGAAACCGCACGATGTCGTATTTGGAAATTGGTTTTCCGTCATGAACCAAGGCAAAAGATAGTCCTTACCGAATTCGTGACTCTCTAGCCCGAGCCACAGGCAAGCGCGCAGGCAAGCCTTGGAGCGATAGGGCCGGTCCACCGATGTGGATTATTATGCCTGAACAATACGTTTCCCCGCCCTTTGGGGCGTAAACGAGCCAACAAATGACTCCATCGGACCCGGATCGTCCGATCAAACCGAGGCGCCTCGCAACAGCAACAACAACATAGGTGAAAAGTATATAAATGACAGGTCTGGTAGGTCACTGACACCACCCTAGCTAGAAAGAAACGCATGCCCTCCCTGAGGTCCTTCTCCCGTTTCTGGTTCATACCGGGATGTGAGGCTCGCGATTTTACGTTATACACAAAGCTACGCCACACAGGCGGTGCTTTGATCATCACCACAAGACTTTGCTTTTCAACAGAAGCCCTGATCACTGCATCTTAGCATGCCACACAGGCCATTCATGCCATGCGACTGATGTCCATCGATATACAACCTCTGAGCTCGTGCGTCTCAGAGAAGGGCGTTAAGCGAAAGAATAAATTCTCCGCCGCCAAACAGATGTATATTTAATAGAGATCAATCAACACAGAATAAAATCCAATGTCAGACACACAGTCCATTTACAAGTCCGTTCTGGGTCTGAACGAAACCGGAGGCACTAAATACCTCGCAAACCCTTCGATCACCACGTACGTCTGGACGATCACCACTCATTATCCATATTTCGGGATGCCTCCCAATCAGGACCTCGGTTACCATCCAAACGAGGTGAAGATCTCTTCGACCATCGTCTTCATCTTCGAATTCCAATCGTCGATCAATTATTCGAATTGAGAATTAACTCGGCCTTTTCAAATAATCCACGTATATTTATAATTTCAAATCAATTTATTTCAATGGTTAAATTATTCGACAACACCAATATTGTTCTTTAATGTAATTTTCACACCAAACACATTCAACCATCAAATACAACATAAATCGAGCAAATTCAGTTTATATCCACTCCATATTGTTTATGGTACTTTATAATGATTTATCGCTATTTTTATTTATTTTAAAATAGCCCATTTATTCAAAACGATGCTTCGGGCCATAACGCGGCCGTGGCGCTGTTTTTCTTCAGATTTGAATTAAACATATCTGAAAATCTAACCGTTGGATTTTCACAAAATTTACATCATTAGAAAGGTCTTTTCAAAACGAATCCAACGGTTCAAGTTTCGGGAAAATCCGACGGTCGGATCTCCCGGTACAATCGTTTGAAGTTTCGATTTCAAAATACGAACTGCAGCGTCGTTATTCGATTAAATATAATTATATTTATATTTATATATAAATATAATCGTTTCTGGCGCTGTTTTTCTTCAGATTTGAATTAAACATTCCAGACAATCCAACGGTTGGATTTTTACAAGGTTGGTGCCGTTGGAAAGATATTTCCAAGGCGAACCCGAGGGTTGAGGTTTCGGGAAAATCCAATGGTCGGATTTCCTGCACCAGTCGTTTGAAATCACGGTTTTAAAATACGAACTGCACGGCTTCGTTTCGTTTTAATTTTATTTATATTTATATATTTATATAATTATAGTTCATTCAATGATTTCAATATCGTTTTCACTTCAAATATTTCACTAACGCCTTAAATTTTTGGAAAATTTCGCCATAACCTCCCCTGCACCGGGAGCATCGGGAAATCGCAAATAGCTTTCCCGGTCCTTCTAATCTCAAAAAGAAAAAGAAAAAGCCAAGTGGCTAGCCAACAGGCTCATAAAATCATCACCCAAACAAAACAGTAAATGTGTACCTATTTGTCGGGCACAAAATTTTATTCCTCTTCTCTAGCCCCTTTGCTATAACCTGTTCAATGAATATGCATGTACATATATATACAGTTCTTATCATTTATCATTTTCTATTCAACTTCATAGTTGATTTCTATTTGGTTTAAAAACACCATTCATTCTAATGTTACATACATAGGTGCAAATCATTTCATTAGCTACTTAATGAATATTTCAACTCATATATGTTTATTTTGAACAAGTGGCTATTTTTAACACTTCACATTTCAACGATTTATGCATACAATAAAATGTGATTTTTTATTGTAAAACAATTCATTTCAAAACACTATTTTTCTATATAGTTCATATAGGTGACAAAAATAGGATTTTATATATAGATAAAAGATGATTTTTATTATCAAACAATTTATTTCAAAATATGAATACCATTCAACACATGAATTTCTAATCAACGAATGAATATCAATTCAACACATGAATGTTTTCTATAGTTTCTATATATAGATAAAAATGGGATTTTTTATTATCAAACAATTTATTTCAAAATATGAATACCATTCAACACATGAATTTCTAATCAACGAATGAATATCAATTCAACACATGAATGTTTTCTATAGTTTCTATATATAGATAAAAATGTGATTTTTATTATCAAACAATTTATTTCAAAATATGAATACCATTCAACACATGAATTTCTAATCAACGAATGAATATCAATTCAACACATGAATGTTTTCTATAGTTTCTATATATAGATAAAAATGTGATTTTTATTATCAAACAATTTATTTCAAAATATGAATACCATTCAACACATGAATTTCTAATCAACGAATGAATATCAATTCAACACATGAATGTTTTCTATAGTTTCTATATATAGATAAAAATGTGATTTTTATTATCAAACAATTTATTTCAAAATATGAATACCATTCAACACATGAATTTCTAATCAACGAATGAATATCAATTCAACACATGAATGTTTTCTATTCAATGAATAAATATAGTTTAAGCATATGAAAATAATTCAAACACACGAATATTATTCAAAATTTCGGCAGCATAACGGCAGGGTGGTTAAAACCGGGACCGTCCCTAGTACGGCTCCTCGCTCTACCTTAAAACCTCGCGGTTTTTGACAATGGGGATCATGCATCTAGTTCGCACGCAGGCGGCATATATATATTTATTTCATTTCCACAACTAATCCTATGTGGTTTCAATCAAATATTTCTCAATCACAAATGGGTATTTTTCAACCACAATCAACCAATATCAACCACAAACAATCCCAAACAATCATTCGCTATCAATCAATTTTCACAACAATTTCAATCAATAAATATCGTCCATGGTTTGTGGACGAGGGGCGTATATATATATATATATATATATATATATAGCAATTCACTTTAATTTCACACATATATATATATATAGCTAGAAAAAGAAATTGAAGAGTGAGAAATTCTCACCAATAGCTATCCAATACTACGATTCTTCCTTTAGAGAAATCTTCGCCAGTCTCGCCTTTTGTCGCTTTCGTTGCCCGTATTCTCTACATATGTAAAAATCGAATTTTTACTATGTTATTCAATATATAAAAATCGAATTTCAAAAATATAGATTCCGCCTTTTCAAAAATAACGATTATATTTTTAATATTTCTATGATATAAAAATTATATTTTTATTACTTTAAAAATACAAAATCATATCTTACTTCTTCTACTTAATAAAAATTCCGTCTTTTCTATTTTAAAAATATGATCTTTTCTATTCAAAAAAAATCTGATCTTTTTCTTTTTAAAGTTCTAATCTTTTTCTATTTAAAGTTCAAATCTTTTTCTATTTAAAGTTCTAAAATAAAATTAGTTTTTCTTTTTAAAGTTCTAAAATAAAATCAGTTTTAAACCTTTTTAAAGTTTAAAATCAATTCAGTTTTAAACCTTTTTAAAAATCAGAATTAAATCTTTTCAAAAATCAGTTTTAAATCTCTTTTTAAAAATCAGTTTTAAACTCTTTTTTAAAAATCAGTTTTAAATTCTTTTAAAAATCAGTTTTAAATTCTTTCAAAAAATCAGTTTTAAACCCTAAATCGAAATTTTCAGATTTAAACCCTAAATCGAAATTTTCAGATTAAAATAAAAATAAAATAAAAACAACTTACATTAATCTGCGAAGAAGGGGGGTGACGGCCAGGCTCGGCGGCAGGAGGTCGTCAGACTGGGGGGCTCGCGAATCGGCGTCGCGATGGCTTATGGGGGGGGAGGTCACTGGTGGTTCGGGTGCGCCGAGGTGGAGAGGAGTGGGATCGGCAGCGTGGTGGGGGTCAAGCCGGCGATGGCGCGGAGGGGGTTGGAGGCGGCTCCGTCGAGGGTTGCTGCGTTTTTTTTCTTTCTTTTGTTTGAAATCGAAATGAACGGGGGGGGGGGGGGGGCAAAGGAGATGAAGGGGAGAGGAGAGAGAATGATTTTCTTTTTTTTATTATTATTTATTTTAATTCCTAAATGTTGACTTTTACATACGAATCTCAAATCGAGCCCAACGACTGTCATCCCCAGCGTTTCACCTCCATTCCGAACACAATGGGATATGTATCGTAAGCTGATTCGATCGTTTGAATCAGTTTCCGTTGGATCTAAAGTGCAATTCTTTATATATTCAATTAAAACGTACATTTCAATTTAGTGGGGCCACATACGAACTCGAAAAATTCCAGAAAAATATTTCCTAGCTTCGTATTGACGACACGGTCCTAACAAAACTAGTTTCGTCGAATTCTGAGACCGTTTGAAAAATGGCCAATTTCCAGTCGATTGAAATCAACTAAAACCGGCCAAACGCGTTTTCCTTTGCCACACTCACATATTGATTCGAAAAATTATGAAATTTGAAACCTAACCATAACTTGACACTGCGGATCCAACAAAAGTGGTTTCGTCGAAATCCGAGGTCATTTGCAAAATGTCCATTTTTAAGGGCCTGAATTCCATAGCGACTATTCAGAATTTTCAACTGGACATATCTTTTGATTGCCGCTATCAAATTTCGATTTGTCGGATTCGTTGGAAAGATATCATCAAATAGGTCCTAATGTTTTTGGTTTCACTAAAATCCGGATTGTTTTGCACCCGGTACAGTCCGACAAAGTTTGAATTCAATTTTTGAAACTGCAGCGCCTTTTCAAGCCCTGTTTATAATTATAATTAATTATATCCGTTTTCAATTGTCGATTCAAACTCAGTTTTCAACGCCATTATTTAAAATATTTATTTTAAATATTTAAAATCCATTATTTTAGCCAATTTAAAAAAATTTAAATTGGTTCAGATTTTCTGGGTCGTTACAGACAGTTACTATATATGGAATTTAAAAGGCTTTGCCGTAATTCCATTTATATTATTAGTCTGATACGTAAATTTATATCGATTATATATTGATTTGATTTCTGTGGAAATCCCATAATTAATGGAAGATGATTATGGGTTTATCGTGAACTGTGTTTCAAATGACATTGGTTCTTTACAGTTATAGATAAGAGTAAGTTCTTAAAAGTTTAGTAATCATAAAGTAATGATTTTGATATTAAAATCAAACTAGGGGTTTTAATGAATCTTTAAAAAAGAAGATTAAAGATTAAATTTAAAAGAATTTATCTTTACTAAAATTGAGGGGAATCTTTCCCTTTTAATATGAATATTTTATTAAAAGAATATTTTGAATTGGAATGAGGCGTATGATGTGTTTTTATAACAATTAATTTTTTGATTATAAAATGCGCAAGTTATTCAGAAAGACAGGGTTTAACCCATTCTTAATAATTACTACGACGATTAAAAGTCGAAGACATTGAAGACGGTGATTGAAGATCGGCGATCTTCACATCGAATGGGTGACTACTGACGCTCTGAACTGGGTCACTCCTAGGAAAGGGTTAAAGTGGTAGTTATCTAGACCTACTTGTTGATTGTCCGGATATGCGAGAACCTCTCTTCTGTATTGGACATACATGACGAGGAATAAGGTGTCTCCGGTTTCGCTCAGACCCTGAACGAACTTGTAAATGGATGTGCGTTTGACATTGGATTTCATTCCAAGTAAATTAAATTGTTCCCTATTTAATATATATCTGTTTGGTGGAGGAGATTTTATTCTCTTGCTTAACACCCTTCTCTGAGACGCATGAGCTCAGAGGTTATATATTGGTAGTTATCAATCGCATGGCGTGAATTGTTAATGTGACATGCCAAGATGCAAATGATCAAGGCTTTTATTGAAAAGCAGAGCCTTGTGGTTAATGATCAAAGCGTAGCCTATTTTGGCATTGCTTTGTGTATAACGTTACCTCGCGAGCCTCACACCCCGGTATGAGTCAGAAACGGGACAAGGGAACGCAGAGAGTGCACATGTTTCTTTCTAGCTAGAAGTGGTATTAGGGTTTTGCAAGCCCTGACATTTTACTTATGTGGTTGATGGAATGAGGCGCCTCAGATATATTGGTCGATAGTGACCATTTTATAGGTTCAACAGGACCAGGAAGCCTATGTTCAGGAATTTCCAATTCGCTAAAGTATTTGTGGACCGGCCATACAGTATCCAAGGGTTCGCGAGCGTCCGAATCCTGAGACATTGCTAGAGTGTCTCGAATCAGTAAGGAGATCGTCCCTAGCCTTGACTCATAATGTAAATCCAACTTCCAATACGACATTACGGTTTTGATTGTAAACTTATATATGGCGACATAGTAGGATAGGGTACTATGCTGCCTAGGATTGATACATTTACTTTGAAGTATTTTTAAAACTGATTAGACACTAATAATAATATTAAAATATTATTTTCTACGTATCAAGCATGTTTGATCATTATAAGGTAAAACTCTATCCTCCTTTTTGCGTTGCAGTGTGTGATGGGACTTGAGTCTTAAAATGATTTCAATTTTCTAAAAACCATTACGTTGTTTTGAATAAAAACTTATTAAATTTATGCACTGGCAATCCAATGAAGTAAATCCGTTTTGCGTTAGCGGCGTGGTCCTGTGATTAGCCATATTGTTAGATAAGTTAGGAAAGATTTCTCATACCAGTCCCAAGACTGACCTGTAGTTTGTTTCATTTTACAAACTCGGATGCCCTCTTTTCCACACGGGCTGTCGAGTAGCTTATTTTGCAGTTATATTGAGCAGGATTCTGGATCGATGCTTAAAGCTGTGTCTAGAGCATTGATAGACTTCCGCCGTATCAGATTATTATTTCCGCTGCAACGTATTACATTCATTGTAAATTATCTTCCGTTGTTGTATTATTATATCGATGTACTCTGTTATTCTGTACTCTGATGTAACATTATTTTAATGTTTATAAAAGTCTTCTGTTATTTGTTCTGATGTGTTGTATGCCTAAAGTTAGCATTTTTGGGTTTTTGAATGGTCTAAGTCGATTTTGCGATCGATTACATCCTGGAAAAATCCGAGTAGTTATAGTTGGTATCAGAGCTTTGGTTAGCTCAAATCTTTGGGGTACAACACGTTAGGACTGAATAAAAGACTCATCAGAGGTAGGATTAGTAATTTCCTATAAAAGAATACTCATTAGAGATGGGATCAGTAGTATCCTTGGATGAGAAACTCGTTAGAGATGGGGTTAGAAATGCCCTAGAATGAGTTGAGAGTGACAAGTTCATATTTAACGTATTTTCGATTATATATATAATCCGATCTTTGAAAATATGATTTTTGAATATATAAAAGTTATATATATTTGAAAAGTTATTCAACTAATAAAATTTTTGAAACCAATTAAAGAATGAATATTGAGTTGGTTAATCAAACAACTTCAGCTCTGTTCCTTTTCGAGGACGAAAAGTTTTTAAGTGGGGGAGAATGTAACAACCCGGAATTTTGGAACCAATTAAAATTTTTAGTGGATTTTAAATAGTTAAAATAATTTATTTTAAATAATAACAAATAAAAATTTATTTAAATCGAAGTTAGAACGAAAATTTTAATTTAATTATAAAAGGAGTTTAAAATAGCGCGGTAGTTTGAAAATTTGAATTTGAACTTTGACTGACTGTACAGGATGAAACATAAATCGAATTTTGATGAAACCAAAAATATTGGAATCTTTTTAACAATATCTTTCCAACAAATCTGAAAATTTGAAATTTCATAGCGGGAATCAAAAGTTATGCCCAGTTAAAAATTCAGAATAGTCGCTATAGAAGTTATATACATTTTTTAATATTAAAAATAGCCATTCTTCAAACGACCTCCGTTTTCAACGAAACCACTTTTGTTGGATCTGAAATGTCAAATTACAGCAAGACACCAATTTTCATAATTTTTGGAATCAATATGTGCGCGTGGCAAAAGAAAACGTGTTTTGTCAATTTCAGTCAATTTAGATCGACCAGAAAATGGCCATTTTCCAACCGGTCTCCAAATTCGACGAAATTAGTTTTGTTAGGACCGTATCGTCAAAACATAACTAGAAATAATTTAAATTTTAAATGTATGTGGCCCCGGTAAATTTTAATGTATGATTGAATTACATAAATAAATGATTTAAATTTTAAATTAAAGAAAATAGGCTGAAGACGATCGATTGGGCTAACGGGACCTAGACCATTGCATCCGGAACGAGGGCAATTGGGTAGGAACAACTTTTGTTGGGCTGAAATTGAAACTGAAAAGGGTTAAAAGTCTTAAACTAGAAATTTAATGTTATTTTATTATAAATAGGAATAAAATAATCAAAACAAAACCCTAATTCTTTGAACAGCCGCCACTGTATATTTCAATGGCCAAAATCATCCCAATTTCTTCCTTTAATTTCTATTAAATCAATTCAAATTAGAGTGTGGGTTCAAAGCAAAAATCAAAGACCAATCTATGATCTTCCCATGGATACGGCGATGATCGTTTTTCGATCGACGAGGTGGTTGATTTTAACCTCCAAACTCAGCGTCGTCGAACAAGAAATGGGGGTGAAAGAGGGATTTGAGTTGATGAAATTCATGGGGGTGGTGGGTCACGTATTGGCGCTTCTCGTGGTGCTGGCAGATTGATGGCCGGTGGTGTGTTTGGGGAGCGCGAGAAGGAAGGAAGGGCGCGATGTCATGGTTTTCACGGTTCAGTGATTAGAACGAGGAATTAGAAGAAGAAGCGGACGTTATTTCTCCAACTTAAAATACATTTAGGTTAATCAAACTTTGTTAAACATGGTTAATTATTTAATTAAGTTGTTCAATGTTTTAAACCCCATATCTTGTTCGTTCGAAAACAGAATTAAACGAAACGAATTGCATTGGAATCGCAGAAACGATCTACAACCTGGAACTGACTAGAGCTAAAACAGAGCATGTTGGAAATTCAGACAAAAATCAATGTGAGATTTCTCGTTTTAAATTTAAAAATAAAATTATATATATAGAAATATATATATATATATATATATATATATTGATTGTGATTGTAACGAAAAGGAATTTCGCTCGATCCGAATCGATCGTTAAACCGACCAAGACCGTTCGAAACCCCTGATTGTTTTGAGAACACGACAAATTAGAACGCAGACAGAAGAACATTTCATTGTTTATTACAACAATTCCACCAGAATACAAGAATATACAGAGTATTAATAAATAATATACATCACAAAATATTAGAGATTACAGTACATTACAGCAGCGGAAAAATAATGCAATACACAACTAGAAGTAATACACGGATACAGAGCTTTCCGTGTATGTTCCAGCTGTAAATCAGGATCCTGTGAATATAAATCTGCAAAAACCCAACTACTAGCTGGCCGTGTCGAAAATAAGGGCACCCAGAGTTTAGGTTAAAACAATAAACTCCAGGTCAGTCATGGGACTGGTGTGATAACTAAAACAGTTATTAACCTTTATTTTTAAAGTTAGGTAAATCAGGGGACCACGCCGTATAACACAGAACCGGTTTCCTCCCAAGAATACCAGTGCGTAAAACAAACAGCGCAATGCTAAATAAAGAAAAATGAAGCTATTATAAGACCCACGTCCCATCACACAATGCAACACAAGCCGGAGGATAGGGTTTTACCTTATAATAGCCAAAGAATGCTTGATACGTTAAAAACAAATCATTTGATACTATTATAAGTGTATAGTGTCAAAACATTTTCAATCATAAATATCAATCATAGACGCCATAGGTACCATGTATCATGTCGCCATACTAGTTACAATCAAAATCGCAAAGTCATGTATTGGAAGTTGGATTTCCATCTGTGAACCGAGGCAAAGGATAGTCCTCTACTGATTCGGGACTCTCTAGCCCGAGCCTTAGGACAAGTACTCAGTCCAGCCCTTGGATCGTCAGGGCCGGTCCACCGATGTGGATTAAAATGCCTAAACACTGCGTTTCCCCGCCCTTTGGGGGCGTAAATGAGCCAACGAATGACTCCATCGGCTTCACATAGTCACCGATATATCCAAGGCGCCTCGCAACAGCAACAACCACATAAGTCAAACTCGTCAGGGCGTGTAAAACCACTGACGCTACTTCTAACTAGAAGGAAACGCATGCCCTCCCTGATGTCCTCTCCCATTTCTGGTTCACAACCGAGGTGTGAGGCTTGCGAATCAACGCTACACAAAGCTATTCCACACAGGCCGTGCTTTGATCATCAACCACAAGACTTTGCTTTTCGACAAAAGCCTTGATCATTTGCCACATAGGCAATTCACTCCATGCGTTTGATATCCATCAATATATAACCTCTGAGCTCGTACGTCTCAGAGAAGGGCGTTAAGCAAGAAAATAAATTCTCCGCCGCCAAACAGATATATATTTAATAGAAATCAACCACACAGAATAAAATCCAATGTCAGCCGCACAGTCCATTTACAAGTCTGTTCTGGGTCTGAACGAAACCGGAGGCCCCTTGTACCTCGCTTATCCATCGATCTCCAAGTACGTCTGGACGACCAATAACTGATTCCCTCCTCTTGGGTGTACGGCCCAATCAAGATCATCAATACCTACCCAAACGATGTGAAGACCTCCGGTCTTCGACCACCGTCTTCATCCGCGACACCATGTCGAATCAGTTATTCAGAATGGAATAAACCCGGTCTTTCTGAATAACTCGCGTATATAATAAACAAGTGTTACACAAACATAACATACGCCTCATTCCAATTCATCAGTCACTAACCGTAAATTAGTAAGGGAACAATTCCCTGAATATTAACCCCGAAGGCCGAAACCAACATCAGATCAATACCCAGGAAACCGTTCATCTTAACTAATCTTCAGTTAGTTGTTAAATTTCACATTTCTTAGGGATAGGTTCCCATTAATTTTATCAAAGATTAATTCCTTAAATTTATTCTTTAATCTTCTTTTGAATATCAATTCAACTAGTCGGGATTAGCGAACCACACCGAAGTAATCATTTATTTTATTTCCCAATCCCAACCTATTCATCCCATGAAGTAAAACTGGTCAGACTTCATATCTAACACCACAGTGTTATCGGTAAATTCAATTACCATTTCACATTCAAATCTAATTAAAGATTTAACTATCTCCTGGAGCAAAACTGGTGATACTCCATTCTCGATCTTTTCAATCTAATTAAAGATTCATTAAAACCCCAGTTAGTTCTAATCTTTAACTAGGTTAAAGAACCAATGTCATTTAAAACACGGTTCACGATAAACCCACATCACATTCCATTCTATTAGTCTCTAACCGTAAATTAGTAAGAGAACAGTTCCCTAAATATTAACCCCGAAGGCCGAAACCAACATCAGATCAATACCCAAGAAACCATTCAACTTAACTAATCTCCAGTTAGTTTCCGATTTTCTTAACTCGGTTGGTTCTAAGAACAGTATTATTGAAGATACCGTTCACGACAACCCAAAATCATATTCCATTAATTATCAGGTTAAAGAACAAGTGTTATTTAAAACACTGTTCACGATAATCCCAAAAATCAATACCAATTCAATTCCAATTAAATATTATTTAATTGGTACACTTCATTAAATCTAAATAAAAAGATTTAATCTTTTCTCAACTGGGCTTAAGAACAGTGTTAATGAAGACACCATTCACGACAAACCCAAATCACATTTGATATTAAATACAAGGCTCTAAATAGAAAATATATCGGCTTATATTCAATATCTAATTCTACGACCAACAAATATCGTATTGGAAATAACGATATAAATATATCTTTCAAATTCCCATAACAGTATCTGTATCATAACGAAATCCAACATCGAAATATTCCAAAGACAATTTCGATTCAAATCCATTCCAATTCAATTATTGGAAATTCTGGTTTATTTTCAAAATCATTTCCAATCCACTTTATTTATTTTAAAAATAAATTGAATTATAATTCTAGTTCAAAACTAGCTCATTTCGATATAAATCTATTTTTATTTTTTCAAATATTGAATTTCTCATCCCAATTCTTCACAAATCATTTCTTATGATTTTACACAAATTATTACTATTTTTAATAATTTTATCAAGGCCCGTACAGTCGATTTCCATCAACGGCCATCGAACTGCACTTACAACGACTGTTTCCAAATTTTATTTGGACATAATTCCAAATCCAACCGTTAGATTTCAAATCTCTAGTATTCATTAGAAAGCTCTTTTCGATACGAACCCAACGGTTCTGGTTTTAGGAGAATCCGACGGTCGGATCTCCCATAATATCCATTCGAAGTTAATGGTCGAAATTCGCGAACTGCCGTGACGCGGCACGTTCTATTCAGGCCATTATATACATAATATATATATATATATTATATATTTCGTCGATTTTCTTTCAAAACGTATTTTATAAATCGTTTAAATTCGTTTTCAAAACAATTTCAACTTCCTTTTCAAATTCAAATCAAAATCGAATTTTTTAATATAAATTCATTTATTTTCATTTCAAATCGATTTCAATTCAGTATCAATTTAATTCGAATTTCAATTCATTTCAATTTAATTCGAATTTCGAAATCACTTCAATTTAATTCGAATTTCAATTCATTTCAATTTAATTCGAATTTTGAAATCTATTCAGTTTAATTTGAATTTCAGTTTAATTCGAATTTTGAAATCACTTTCAATATTCATTGAAAAATGAATAAAATCGATATAAATATCATTCACGTCAAAATGGCGTCAATCTAATCAACACGGCTTTTATTCAACACATGAATATTTTTCAATTCAACACATAAATTTATTTTCAATTCAACACAAGAATTTATTTTCTATATTGGAATAAGGCCCAATCAATTACCATATAATGTTAATTATATAAATTTTGTACAACACCTGTATATAATAGCAATGATAAATAATCAACCATCATCCAGAGTGCACCGCACAACTGTATAAGCATTAAATATAAATAATGAACGCTTACACAGTCTGTCAACCCATCGATTGACATATAACTAAACAATCGGGATTAGTATACGTCAAATATCGTCCCAATACCCGTGTGGGGTTTCAAATCAACAAACACAGATTTTATTTGTGCAGTTGGGTGATGTTAAAATTTATCGTCCCAATAAATATCAGTCGAATCAGTGTATATAAACAAATCGTCCGATTTGTTTATAAATATTTATTTTATATACACATTAAAAATCATAATTTTAACTATAAAATATTTTCCACTATAAAATATTTTATTTCATTCCTCATCACACAATCAAATTTCACAACATAACAATCAAACAAACAAGCCATCCATGGTTTGTGGACGACGGGTGTCGGGTGCTACTAAACACCGTCTGCATCCTAGTATATATTTCAAACTAGAAATAAATTAAAGGTGAGGAGTTCTCACCGACTAGCTAACTAGACACCACGACTCTTCTTATGTAGAAATCTTCGTCGTGCTCGCCCTTTGTCAATTTCATTGTTCGTAGCCTCTACATATATAAAAATCACATTTTTATATTGTTGCCATGTATATAAAAATCACATTTTTGTAACTACGCTATATGGATAAAAATCACATTTTTATACCGCTACTGTATAAATAAAAATTCTATTTTTACACTGCTACTATATAGATAAAAAATCTATTTTTACACCGCTACTATATAGATAAAAATTCTATTTTTACACCACTAATATATAGATAAAAATTTATTTTTACACCGCTACTATATAGATAAAAATTCTATTTTTATAACGGTGTTCATATAATAAAGATCATATCCTTATCACGCTAACTTCATAACAAAAATTATATTTTTATATCGCTCTTCTTCTAATAAAAGTTATATTTTTATATTTGTCTCTTCATTATAAAAATCATATTTCGTTCTTTCTATATTATAAAAATCAAATCTTTATTCTTTCTATAATATAAAAATCATATTTTTATATCTCCCATATAATAAAAGATCGAATTTTTTTTATCTGTCTAATATAAAAATCATATTTTCATTATCATACATATATAAAAATCGTGTCGTTATATCGCTACATCTATAAAGATCTCCTCTTTATATGTATTAAAAATCAAATATTTATTCATTTCAAAATCAAACTTTCCTAAACAAAGATCTTATCTTGTCAATTTAAAACAATGCTCCTCTTCTATAAAACTGATTTAGCCCCCCCTTTTTCATATAAAAACTGAATTTTTATTTTAAAAGTAATTACTGTGATTAAATAAAATAAATAACTATATAAATAAAATTAAAACTTACAATGGACTAAAGAGGAGGGCTTGGGGGTCTGGCGCGCATCAGAAGGGGGGCTCGAGCTGTGGAGGAGGGTGGTTAGGGCGGTGGCGGCTCGGTTTAAGGTGGGGTGCGGTTTCTGTTTTGGGGGAGGCGGAGGGTGCGGTTTCAGGAGAAGAAGGAGGGAAGAGAGAGGAGGAGGAGGGGAAGAAGGAGGGGAGGCGCACGGGGGAGTGCGGCTTCATCGTCGAGCTCTCTTCCCTTTTCTTTTTTTTTCTGATTTGAAGAACGGGGGGGGGGGGGGTAAACTTGGTATAAGGAGATAAGGGGGGATATAATAATATATATTTATTTTAATTAATTTAATTTTCAAAAAGTAACTTTTTATTTCAAACTCGAAACTAAACCCATCGCCTGTTGCCCATAGCTAATTACCCCCATTCTGAACACAATGGGATATGTATCGTAGGCTGGTTCGATTGTTTCGATCAGTTTCCGTCAAAATCAAAATATAAATCTATATATTGATTTTGAACGCACATTTCAATTTACTGGGGCCACATACAAACTCGAAAAATTCCCGAAAATATTTTCTAGCTTCGTATTGACGATACGGTCTTAACAAAACTTATTTCGTCAAGTTCTGAGACCGTTTGAAAAATGGTCATTTTCCAGTCGATTAAAATCAACTGAAACTAGTCAAATGCGTTTTCCTTTGCCACGCTCACATATTGATTCGAAAAATTACAAATTTTGAAACTTAGCAATAACTTGATACCGCGGATTCAACAAAAGTGGTTTCGTCAAAAACCGAGGTCTTTTGCAAAATTCCCATTTTTAAGGGCCAGAATTCCATAGTGACTATTCTGAATTTTCAACTGGACATATCTTTTGATTCCCGCTATGAAATTTTGATTTTTCGGATTCGTTGGAAAGACATTCCCAAATAGATTCAAATATTTTTGGTTTCACTAAAATCCAGTTTATTTGCACCCGGTACATTCATTTGAAATTTGAAATTGAATTATCAAACTACCGTGCCATTTTCAATTCCTTTTATAATTAAAATAAAATATTTATAATCTAACGACGACCTATATAAATATATACGTTTGAATTCTATTCAAAATACAATTCTCATCATTATTATTTAAAATAATTCATTTTAAATATTCAAAATTCACTAAAATTACCAAAATAAAATTTTTAAATTGGCTCGGATTTCCGGGTTATTACAATGTCCTCCAAATAAAACTTTTCGTCCCCAAAAAGGAACGAAGCCGAAAGTTGCTTAACAAATCAACTCAACTTTCATTTTTTTCTTTACAGCTTAAGTTCTCCAACTTTTCAGTTTCTAAGAATTTTTCAAATTTTTCAAAAATTTGGCTAACACCCTAAATTTTCAAAAATATTCGCCATAACAGCGGACTTCGGGATATTTCATATAGCCTCCCATGGCCTTCTTCAATCCAAAAGAAAAAGAAAAGGCCAAACGGCTAGCCAATCGGCTCATAAAATCATCCAAAACAAAGAAATACATTAAACATGTACCTATTTGTCGGGCAAACAATTTTATTCCTCTTCCATAGCCTCCTTGCTATGACCTGTTCAATGTAAGTACATGTATATGCATGCAAATGTTACAAATTTTCAATACAATTCAATATTTGGTTTAATTTGGCTAAAGGTTCAACATTTTAATTAATCAAACTATAATCAAACAACACAACCATCAATCAATTAGTTGATTATCTTTTCAATCACATAATTTTGATATATGGTCCAAAAATCAGATTTTTGATGCCAATTCACAACAATAAGCCCTATCTAATTTTTGTTCTCACACCAGTCAATTGGAAATAATAGAAATCTCACTTTTGTCACTCGAACATAAATTCTGATGATGAGTACTCAATCATCTGAATCATCTTCGGGCCACTAGAGTATGATTCTATATCTATCTAGTATGTTAAAACTTCGAATGCACGTGGATCAGATGTATATGCAAAATCTTTATATACTGGATTGTCCAAATCAATATAAAACAAATAATCAAATACAAATAGTTGATTTAAATTTTCAAAACAAAATTTGTTTTCACTTTTATTTCAAAAACACTACCATTCTCACTCGTTCTAGGATACTACTGATCCCATCTCTAACGAGTCATTCACACTGGATATTACTAATCCAATTTCTGATGAATTCTTTCGTATGGTTCTAACGAGTCTTGTTCTCCGAGCTCTGTAAACCAAAGCTCTGATACCAAATGTAACGAAAAGGAATTTCGCTCGATCCGAATCGATCGTTAAACCGACCAAGACCGTTCGAAACCCCTGATTGTTTTTAGAACACGATGAATTAAAACGCAGACAGAAGAACATTTCATTGTTTATTACAGAAATTCCATCAGAATACAAGAATATACTGAGTATGAATAAATAATATACATCACAAAATATCAGAGATTACAATACATTACAGCAGTGGAAAAATAATACAATATACAACTAGAAGTAATACACGGATATAGAGCTTTCCGAGTATTGTTCCAGCTGTAAATCAGGATCCTGTGAATATAAATCTGCAAAAACCCGACTACTAGCTGCCCGTGTCGAAAATAAGGACACCCAGAGTTTAGATTAAAACAATAAACTCCAGGTCAGTCATGGGACTGGTGTGAGAACTAAAACAGTTATTAATCTTTATTTTTAAAGTTAGGTAAATCAAGGGACCACGCCGTATAACACAGAACGGGTTTCCTCCCAAGAATACTAGTGCGTAAAACAAACAAAGCAATGCTAAATAAAGAAAAATGAAGCTATTATAAGACCCACGTCCCATCACACAATGCAACGCAAGCCGGAGGATAGGGTTTTACCTTATAATAGCCAAAGAATGCTTGATACATTAAAAACAAAATCATTTGATACTATTATAAGTGTATAGTGTCAAAACATTTTCAATCATAAATATCAATCATAGACGGCATGGGTACCATATATCATGTCGCCATACTAGTTCTACAATCAAAACCGTAAAGTCACGTATTGGAAGTTGGATTTCCATCTGTGAACCGAGGCAAAAGATAGTCCTCTACCGCTTCGAGACTCTCTAGCTCGAGCCTCAGGACAAGTACTCAATCAAGCCCTTGGATCGTCAGGGCCGGTCCACCAATGTGGATTTAAATGGCTGAACACTGCGCTTCCCCGCCCTTTGGGGGCGTAAATGAGCCAACGAATGACTCCATCGGCTTCACATAGTCACCGATATATCCGAGGCGCCTCGCAACAGCAACAACCACATAAGTCAAACTCGTCAGGGCATGTAAAACCACTGACGCCACTTCTAACTAGAAGGAAACGCATGCCCTCCCTGATGTCCACTCCCGTTTGTGGTTCACAACCGGGGTGTGAGGCTCGCGAATCAGCGCTACACAAAGCTATGCCACACAGGCTGTGCTTTGATCATCAACCACAAGACTTTGCTTTTCAACAAAAGCCTTGATCATTTGCCACTTAGGCATGCCACACAGGCAATTTACTCCATGCGTTTGATATCCATCAATATATAACCTCTGAGCTCGTACGTCTCAGAGAAGGGCGTTAAGCAAGAAAATAAATTCTCTGCCGCCAAATAGATATATATTTAATAGAAATCAACCACACAGAATAAAATCCAATGTCAGACAAACAGTCCATTTTCAAGTCCGTTCTGGGTCTGAACGAAATGGATGTAATGACCCGCACCCGCAGAGGGTATTATAATTAATTTATTTAATTATATAAATAGTGATATAGTGAATTTAATGGTCGTGGAATTAAATAATGGTGAATATTTAATTAAAATAATAATTAAATAATATATTTAATTTTGAAATAAACAGAATTGGCTGAAATGGCGATATGGTGTGAACTGGATCATCTGCGATATTTAATTCAGCTTGGAATTGAATTTGAATAACGAATATATTATATAAATGACAGTTTGATCATATAGTTATAATATAATTAAAATCAAGCTCGAAATGGCGCTGTAGTTTGTAAATTGGCGATTCGAACTTCAACTGAATGTATAGGATTCGTTTTAAGCCGGATTTCTGTGAAACAAGAAACATATGGAGTTGGTGGAGTATATCTTTCTAATGGAAGAGAAAAATCGGGATTTCGTCATGTAGATTTTGATTTACGTCCAAATCAAATTTTAGAAAAGTCGCTGTGGAGTTTCTTTATAGTTTATAAAGGAATTATTTATATTTTAAAAAGAAATTTCAATATAAATCGAATATCGGGTTGACCCAGATTTGAAATATCGAGTTATAAATCCCAGTAGAGCTGTATGGTATTCCACGGTGAATATAGACGATAATATTTAATTTTAAATATTTAATTTAATTATATTTATATATTTAAATGGGTCATTCAGAGCTTTAAAAATAGCCACTTTTGCAAACGGAGTCGGAATTCGACGAAACTAATTTTGTTGGATCCGCAACATCAAATAGTTGTTAGATTTCCAGTTTCGTGATTTTTAGAGTCAGTATGTGGTCGTACGGATTTTTAGAGTGAGAAACAATGAGTATTTCGACAGTTAAAAATACGCAGTGTGAGCGAACGAAGTCGGAATTCGACGAAACCAGTTTCGTTGGGACCGTAATATCAAACTCTAGCTGCATGTCAATTTTCATGATTTTTAGATATCGTGTGTGTTCGTAGGGATTTTACGAGTGTAGGAAACAAAAATAAATGAACTCTAACTAAAATATCCTAAGCAAATTGTGGACTAAACAAAGCCACATCCTACTCGTTTACAGCCCCACACCAAAAACATAATCCCCTATATATTTTCTCTTGAGCCGCCACCAAATTTTCTTCAGCAAACTCGAAACGTGATATTCAAATTCCTAAACAATTCAAAACGAAAACTATAAATCATGTAATAATTATATGCGAGATCAGGTTTCAGTTCTCTACAGCTTGGGGTGATTTTTGTTGAGTTTGAACGCAGGAGGTGTTCGCTGCTATTTTGAGTTGTGATCTAGGGATGATCATTTTGATTGATTAAGGAAGTTACGATTGATTTCGAGTTCGGATTTGGATCAAGGAGATCGAGTGGGGTTTGTTGGCGAAATTGTGGGGTTTCCGGTGAGTTTCGTGTTCGGTGTTGCTGCCCAATAGGGGCTTGATGGAAAATGAAGGTGGCGACCGAGTTGTTCATGAAGGGTGTGAGTGTGAAGAGAAATGGGAGAGGAGGTCGTTGGTGTTTCTCTTTCGGCAAACGCAGGTGAAAATTGGAAGAGAGAGGGGCTCAAGTTTGGGAAATTGTGGTTGTGTACAGGGAGCTCACGGCAGTTTTGTGAAACGGGGAAGACAAGTGCGGTCTTGGGCTTGAAGGGTGATGGGCTGGTATAAATAGGTTAAGGCCCAAAGAAATTAATTTTAATTCAAGTTTTGTTTTATATAAATATGTCCTAACTTGTTAAATGAATAACTTGATCATACGGTATCGAAACTCTGCAAAACAAGATCCGACAGGATCGTATGGACGGGCACTACACAATGGGACTTACTGGGAGCGTATCTAAGCTCATTACAATTTATTGTAAAATAAATTGTCTGTTTGAATCAAATCGAGCGATGGTTATCGTTATTAATGATGATCGTCCAATGTGAGTAAATCTCACCAACTCTGAACAGTTATATTTTTATAACGTATTGTTAGAACTGTTAATCATTTGTTGATTGTTGTATGTTGACTGTTTGATTGAACTGCTAGTCAGTTAGTTGAATTTCTATATTGATTCTGTTTAACAGAATATATCATATGGAACTAAAAGTGTTGTTATCTATATTGTTTAACATCTGTGATGCAGGGAAACAGGTTGGAGAAATCCAACTGGATTCCTCAACATTTATTTTACTGTGATTCATATACTGTAATATATGATGTGATATATAATATGTTGTCAATTATATGTGTTTGGACGATATTGATCATCGTGATTAGATATGTTGAATACTATAATATACCGGAATGGTGAAAAGGGAATTTTCAAAATGAATATTGAAAATAGATTATTTATAAAATCAAAGGATTTTATAAAAGAGATAATATTTATAACAATCAAAGGAGATTTTATAAAAGAAAATATTTATAAATAGAATATTTATAAATAAAAGTTTATTTATAATTGGATTATTTATAAATAGAAAATACTTAGAAATGAATCCCTAAAGAAATTATTTGCAAACCATTTGCAAATAGATTAGAACGAGAAAGGTTTGTAAACCGTTTACAAATCCATTAGAAAGAGAGATGTTTGTAAACCATTTACAAATGGAATCGAAAGAGCAATATTTGTAAAACCTTTACAAATGAAATCGAAAAGGATATATTTGTAAAACCATTTACAAACAGAATTAAAAAGGAAATAGTAGAAAATAAATAGAGTTAAAAAGGGAAATTTATTTATAACGGAATAGGACGTTATAAAAGGGAAAACGTTATAAAAAGGAAACTGTTATAAGAAGGAAATCATTTTAAAGTGGAGAACCATTACTAAAAGTAAATCTTTAAAAATGAATAAACGTTGTTAAAAAGGAAATCTTTATAATGCGAATAAAGGAGTTAAATCAAATATGGTTTTCGAAAGGAGTTAAATCCAATATGGTATTCGAAAGGAGTTAAATCGAATATGGTAATCGAAAGGAGTTAAATCGAATATAGTATTCGAAGGAGTTAAATCGGATATGGTATTCGAAAGTTAGTAAATCGAATATGTTATTCGAAAGGCGTTAGTCGAGTCGAGTTAGCTGAATGGAGTTAACCAGTTGAGTTAATCAATTAGAGTTAACCAGTTAGAGTTAAACCAGTTATAGTTAGACCAGTTAGAGTTTATCAGTTAGAGTAAATCGATAGAGTTAATCGAACTAGAGTTATTCAATTGACTTAATCGAATATTAGTGATTCGAATAAAGTAAAAGGAGTTATCGAATATTAGTTATTCGAATAAGAGTTAAATAGAGTTATCGAATATTAGTTATTCGAATAGAGTTAAATGGAGTTAAAGGAATAAATCGAATATAGTTATTCGAATGGAATTAAAGGAGTTAATCGAACATTAGTTATCCGAATAGAGTTAAAGGAGTTAATCGAACATTAGTTATTCGAATAGAGTTAAAGGAGTTATCGACTGGAGTTAAATCGAATAGAGTTAATCTAATAGCGTTAGTCCAATAGAGTAAATTGAATAGAGTTATCGAATATACCTTATTTGAAGGAAAGAATTATCGAATAGAGATGATTCGAAAGAGAGTTACGTAAGGAAGTTGTTAAAGAAATATAAAGTGAACTTTGCCTATTTCAAAGTTAGAATTGTTGTTCAGTTAAGGTCTGAGAGGTAGTTCTACCCCAACTTGATTGGCTTCGTATTTAACTAAGGAATGGTTAAGGTTCGGCAGTAAAGGATAGTTAAGTGAATTTAGTAATTAAAGGAAATGGTTTGAGTTGGCATCGCGATGGTTTGTTTAAACATCTGTCTAGGTCCAATGAAGGAGTTTTGGAAATGTTTTCTGATATAGAAAACAAGAAATGGAAATGTTTTCCAGTGTTAATAACATATATTTTCTAAACATAGAAAATAAGGAAATATATAAATATATATGATTGATGATTGATTGATAGAATTTCCATCTGGAAATAATATCGTTGTTTGCACACCTGTTTTTCTTTGATAGTTAAATCATAGACTATCGAAGTTTTTTAGCGTTGTTAATATGGAGAGACCGGTTGGATTTTTATCCAAAGAACCACTCTGTATTGGCATAAGCGTTGCGAATAATATATGCCAAAGATAATTGAAGACGGAGTAAAGTGCAAGGGCTGTTGTATAAATCTTAGATAACAGTGCCTAAGATGGATATACTGAATAGTGCCTTCGGTTCATCTTGTTCCTGGGTGACTTGTATGGATGAATGTCTGACAGAATATTTCTAAAAAGGTCACGTACATTGATTTCTTCAACCGTACCAAGAGTGGAAGTGGAGAAGGAAACTTCTTTAGTTAACACGTAATGTACTGTTGTAGACGTCAATTAGTGATTTCGATGGATCTGACAATGTGACATTCGAAGTGAATCTAGTGTGATGATGATGCGTAACCTCAAGCCTCATCAACCAGTAAATGACAGAAATCGGGCAGGCAGCATGGCTAAGTCGGTCGCTCCAAAGTGGGGTGTATAATCACCTGATCTAGAGTTTCATTTACTTCTAAAAATCTATTGTCGATACTGTCCCATTCGGGAAACGGTTGCTGATCCCAACCGTTGGTGATATACATTCGATACACTCAAGCGAAATGAGTGGTCAGTCATGTGTGGCCGAGTATCAAGATATTCTTGTTGAACCCAGTGTATTCCTTTCTAGAGGTACACTAGCGAAAGGTGGTTCCATACCTTGTCATAGTTGGAAATCCATTACCCAATACGTGCTTGTGGTTTTGATTGTATACTATGTATGTAGAACGTGAGATGAAAGTGTTTCTGCTAGATGATTATTATAGTTGTGGTTGATAGAAATTATTATAATATCAAAAGGGTTTTGATATAAAGATATTTTGGATTCTCATAAGGGAAAAACCCGTTCCATTATATGGCGTGGTCTTATGAGATATCATTTACCTGCTTAAACTATTTTAAACTGTTTTACTCATACCAGTCCCATGACTGACCCGGAGTTTTTTTTTGTTTTCCCTAAACTCTTGGGTGCCCAATTTTGTATGGGCAGTTAAGTAGTCGGGATTTACAGATACTTGAAGAGCTGGAGCAGAAGGCTTCAGGATCATATAGCTATAGTTTATTTTCGCTGTGTTGTAAGTGCTGTACTTTGAAAATGATATGTATATTCAAGTACAAATTTATATTTCAAAGATATGTTATCTATTATATGTTATTCATTCCGCTGCGAGGTTTGTGTTACTCTGATGTTGTGTTCTTCTTCTTCTTCTTCTTCTATTCTAAGTTTCTATCTTATCTTTCCTCACCCTCTATTTTCTTTCTATTAGTGTTCTGATTTTCTAGTGTAATTGGGGTTGGACTTGTGTTATTTAGTCAGCTCAAATTGGACTGGATTTTCGGGTCATTACAGTTGGTATCAGAGCATAAGGTCAAGTGAATTACCTTGGCTCTATGGCGTGACTCAGTAGAGATGGGGTTAGTAATACCCTAGATTGAGTTTGAGTGTATGTGTACGAGTGAATGTATTTGTTATGGATATAAAAATTGTTTTATATTGTGGTGATTTATTTGTTGAGTTGTTTATGAGTTCTGATCGATCAGTTTGATCCATTGTATTGGTAGGAGTTACTAAACACTTGAATACGATGGGTCGACACGATATGTTTTGAAAAGAGGGTAAATGATATAATTTTACCCAAAATAAATTTTGATATAAAAGATATATATATCAAAATTATAATATATTGGATATATTGGTTGTTATTATAATCGAGGAAGATTATAAAGTGAAATGGTTATGTAAATAACCAGTTAGAATTCATATAAGTTAAATACGTGAAATCAGATGAGTTAAATCTGAAATTTAAACCAGAAATTGAGTTAAAACTCTGGAGAATTGGATAAGTGTTTGTAAATGGATTTGGATTAAAAATAAGGAAAATTTAAGATCCTGGGAGATTTTAAAATTGTTTTACAAGCAGTGTGAATTATATTTTGAATTGAATTTCAAAGTGGAAATGTTTAGAAATGGTTTTATAGTATTGAACTCACTTCGATCACTGGAAAATAGATTCCGATGATGACAATTGCATCATCAGTATTCATTTTGGAGTTGTAAGTGACGAATTACTACCAGAGATACTGTTTTGAATTTGTTTTGGGAAAGACAAGTTGTGTTAAAATTCAAATGGGATTTATAATATAGAATTTGATATATAGAATTTGAATAGAATTTGATATATAGAATTTGATATATAGAATTTGAATAGAATTTGATATATAGAATTTGAATAGAAATTTGAATAAAGAGGATTCAAATAGAATTGAAAATGAAATTTTGAATAAAGAAGATTCAAATAGAACTGAAAATGAAATTTGAATCAAGAAGATTCAAATAGAATTGAATTTGAAATTTGAATATAGAAGATTCAAATAGAATTGAAATGAAATTTGAATATAGAAGATTCAAATGGAATTGAAATGAAATAAAGAGAATTCAAATTGATTTGAATATAGAAATTCAAATGGAGATTGAAAAAAAGGGAATTTGAATATAAAAAATCAAAAATGGAATTTGAATATACAATTCAAATAATTTAAAATATTGGATTTGCATAAAGAATTCAAATAGTCTGAAATGAAATTTGAATAGAATTTCAAAATAGAGTTGAAATGGGAATTGGAATATATATAATTTAAATGGAGTTTGAAAATAGATTTGAAATGAAATTCAAATATGGAATTTGAATAAGGAAATTGAAATGAAATTCAAATATGGAATTTGAATAAGGAAATTAAAATGTAATCCAAATGTGGAATTTGAATAAGGAAATTGAAACGAAATTCAAATATAGAATTTGAATAAGAGATTTGAAATGAAATTCAAATATAGAATTTGAATAAGAGAATTGAAATGGAATTTGAATATAGGAAATTCAAATAGAATTGAAATGGAATTCAATTAGTTGATAAGTAAGTTAAAATATATTTGAACATGTTATACTCAAGTATGAAGATGAAATGGGCAAACTAGTAATTTGAAAATCACTTAACGAATTGAGTTAAAACGATCAGGTATAGTTAAAATAGATTGGGCAGGTATAAATATACATGAGATAGGTATGGATAAGGTATGAAGGTATATAAATAGAATGCTCGACGAAAAGGTATGTATTTAATTCATATATGAGATTTTATGCGTCGTATCGGCTATCCGCTTGCCTTTTTCTGTTGGATTGGTGAGGGCCATGGGAGGCTATTTGAAATATCCTGATGCTCATGGTACAAAGGAGGTTATGGCGAATTTTTCCGTGAATTTAAGGAGTCAGAATATTTTTAAGATAATTTGATAGTTAGAAATCAACGTATCGATATATATATATATAGAAGTCGATAACGAAACGAACTTAGAAATAGAATAATAAAATCAAAAAGGAAGACTAAGAATAAAATCTAGAAATAATATAAAGAGGGAGCGTATACGTGTTTAAAATTAAATAAGTAGTTGTATGGTATTGATTATTCGAGAAAGTAGTCATATCTGTTTTGACATTATAAATGTTATTCAGTCAAGGTCTGAGAGGTAGTTATACCCCAACTTGATTGATTTCATTATTAACAAATAAATAGTAAGATTTCAGGCTCGAAGATCAATGTTGAATAAGAGTTAGTTGAATATAGTATTTGGGTTGTCGTAACGATGTTTTACACAACATCCGTTTTAACCCAAATAAGTGTAAACTTC
This sequence comes from Allium sativum, assembly GCA_030737875.1. Lineage (NCBI taxonomy): Eukaryota > Viridiplantae > Streptophyta > Magnoliopsida > Asparagales > Amaryllidaceae > Allium > Allium sativum. Next base: position 80,715,331 of record CM060918.1, read on the forward strand.
GAAATATAATGAAGAATATTTCCTAAGTATAGAAATAAACGAGATCGGAAAAGAGATAAGTAATTGGAATATTTTCCAATTATAAATAACATATATTTTCTAAAGTTTAGAAAATAAAGGAAGGCGATATTCGGAAATGTTTTCCAAATAACATAAAAGGCCAATACGGTTATTGAAAATATTTGGTTAACAAATATTGATAAAGAAATAGAGAAGTGATTTAACTAATGGAATATTAATTAAGGGCTCAGTGACATGTTCAAAAGGAAAATTTGACTTTTGAAAAGAGTAAACTGTTTAAAAACTCCCAGGGAAAGACTGTTTGAATTAAAAACAAATTTAACAGAAATTTGTGAAAGCAAATTTGAATTAAAGTAAAGCCAGTAAAGTGGTAACTAAGATTGAATTAGAATGATATCAAGACAAATTGGATTGTGAGATTCAAATTTGAAGTATGATGTGATAATCAAGTTAAGAGTTGGGAATCGAGAAGAAACTCAAGTTAAAATGATATTTGGCTCGGATATAAGTGAATGGTTGTGTTGTGGATAAAAGCAGACTGGAATTTGATTGGGATGACCCTTGTATCTGCTGAATTGATAACAGGTGGAAAGGATATAATGATATGCCGACAAAAGGTACAAGTTTATATTTCTATTGGATATAAGATTTATGTGCCGAATTGGCAAGCCGCTTGGCTGTTTGATTTTCTTTTGGGACGGAGATGTCCTAGAGAGGCAAGTTGGAGTTTGACCGATTGACCAGTACAAAGGAGGTGCTGGCGAAATTTTTCGAAAAGTTAAGGTGTTAGAAAATTTTCAGGATTTTTGAAAATTTTCATTGATAAGAATTAATTAATAATTTAATTGAAATTAAATTGGTTCAGTTGAAACTGAAGTTAAGTAGTGAACAAATATGTTCTAACCAGTCGAAAGGATCGTCCTCTACCTTTTAGCAATTTCGAGGAAGAAATTATTTTAAATGGGAAAGATTGTAATGACCCGCACTCGCAGTGGGTATTATAATTAATTTATATAATTATATAAATAGTGATATAGTGAATTTAATGGTCGTGGAATTATATAATGGTGAATATTTAATTAAAATAATAATTAAATAATATATTTAATTCTGAAATAAACAGAATTGGCTGAAATGGCGATATGGTGTGGACTGGATCAACTGTGATATTTAATTTAGCTTGGAATTGAATTTGAATAACGAATATATTATATAAATGACAGTTTGAACATAGAATCATAATATAATTAAAATTGATCTCAAAATGGCGTTGCAGTTCATAAATTGGCGATTCGAACTTCAACTGAATGTACAGGATTCGTTTTAAGCCGGATTTCTGTGAAACAAGAAACGTATGGAGCTGGTGGAATATTTCTAGTGGAAGAGAAAAATTAGGATTTCATCGTGTAGATTTTTATTTATGTCCAAATCAAATTTTAGAAAAGTCGTTGTGGAATTCCTTTATAATTTATAAAGGAATTATTAATATTTTAAAAAGAAATTTCGATATAAATCGAATATCGGGTTGACCCAGATTTGAAATATCGAGTTATAAATCCCAGTAGAGTTGTATGGTATTCCACGGTGAATATAAACGATAATATTTAATTTTAAATATTTAATTTAATTATATTTAAATATATTTATATATTTAAATGGGTCGTTCAGAGCTTTAAAAATAGCCACTTTTGCAAACGGAGTCGGAATTCGATGAAACTAATTTTGTTGGATCCGCAACATCAAATAGTTATTAGATTTCCAGTTTTGTGATTTTTTGAGTCAGTATGTGGTCGTACGGGTTTTTAGAGTGAGAAACAGTCAGTATTTCGACGGTTTAAAATAAGCTGTGTGAGCGAACGAAGTCGGAATTCGACGAAACCAGTTTCGTTGGGACCGTAATATCAAACTCTAGCTACATGTCAATTTTCATGATTTTTAGATATCGTGTGTGTTCGTAGGGATTTTCAGAGTGTAGGAAACAAAAATAAATGAACTCTAACTAAAATATCCTAAGCAAATTGTGGACTAAACAAAGCCACATCCTACTCGTTTACAGCCACACACCAAAAACATGATCGCCTATATATTTTCTCTTCAGCTGCCACCAAATTTTCTTCAGCAAATTCAAAACGTGATATTCAAATTCCTAAACAATTCAAATCAAAAACTATAAATCATGTAATAATTATATGCGAGATCAAGTTTCAGTTCTCTACAGCTTGGGGTGATTTTTGTTGAGTTCGAACACAGGAGTTGTCTGCTGCTATTTTGAGTTGCGAGCTAGGGCTGATTATTTTGATTGATTAAGGCAGTTACGATTGATTTCGAGTTCGGATTTGGATCAAGGAGATCGAGTGGGGTTTGTTGGCGAAATTGTGGGGTTTCCGGTGAGTTTCGTGTTCGGTGTTACTGCCCAATAGGGGCTCGACGTAAAATGAAGGTGGCGACCGAGTTGTCCATGAAGGATATGAGTGTGAAGAGAAATGGGAGAGGAGGTCGTTGGTGTTTCACTTTCGGCAAACGCAGGTGAAAATTGGAAGAGAGAGGGGCTCAAAGTTTGGGAAATGGCGGTTGTGTACAGGGAGCTCACAGTAGTTTTGTGAAACGGGGAAGATGTAACGACCCGTATTCTACGCATCATAGGATCATAGGATATTTATTTCTTTCACATACGAAGTCATATGGTCATGTAACTTTGGGAGACGACTATTGGGGTCATTTCCCATGTTCATGATTTTTCCCGATTTTTAAATGACCATTTTACCCCTAGTTGGTACTGTTTTGGCCATAACTTTTGACTGGAAAGGAATTTGGACCGGAAACCACTTCCATTGGCTCCGAATGATGGTTTACAATTCCGTAGAGTGGTCACATTAGCCAAACGGACTCACCGTTTGGGAGATATGGCTGAAACAAATTTCAGATAGTGAAAAACAGCTTAATTCGGCTTAACCGGGTGATTAACAGCTAGGCCCAATGGGGGATTTCGGGATTAGGGTAAGAAGGAGGCTGAAATCAGTTAGAGAACGATCTTATCCTCATTTCCCAGCAGCCACTTTCATCCTTGAACCCTAACAATGGCAGCCAACATCTAGAAACATCCCCAAATCACTTTCTAGTCGAGTTTTGGCTTAATCTACATCAAATTAAGGAGAGAAAACACGAAAGCAAGATTAGAGCTGCTGTTATACGTTAGAATTCACCCAATTTAGCAAGGTTTCAGTTCTGAGAATTTTATTTGTGGCCAAGGTGAGTGATTAGCATTGTTTTGACATTGATTACAGTTAATTAAGGGTAATTAGTGAAGATTATCGAATTTATACACTAATAAATTCTGGAAAAATACCTATAAATTCGAAAATAATATTTTATGCCTCTGTTAGAAATTTGGTTTAATTTGGTTAAGTTTTGTTAACCTTATGATTAGTCTTGCTTAAACATGCTTAAGGGAAAATATGGGGTTTGGGTATATTTGATTCATTTTGACATGTAAATTCATTGTTTTGGTGTTTGTGGTTAGTTTGCTATGTTGCTATGACTGTTTGGAATGATTTTTGGTTGATTAGAATAGTTAGATTGGTCGAAAACGTCATCGAATGGCGTAAACAAGTTGTTGGAAAAAGTTGCGGAAAGTTGTGCAGGGTTTCTGATCAGATCGGGTATGGGCTCGGATCGGATAGGAGAGCTGGGCAAGGAACCCGACCCGAACTGGAACATGGCACAAAAGAATTTTGGCAAGAAGGAAGGCCACTTCTTAAAGTTGGAGTTTGACGGAGGATCGGATCGGAGCTATGGAGCAGGGTAAGATCGGAGTAGGCTAGAGAGCGGATCGGATCGGAGTAGGCTAGGGTGCGGATCGGATCGGAGCAAGCAAGTGAGTGGGATCGGATCGGGCAAATGGAGAAGAACAGGATCGGATCTGGGAACTTAGAAGGGAGCAACCACCGAACCAAGCAGAGGATATGCACTACACTTCCGAACCGAACCGAGAAGAGATGGAGCACTGATCCAGGCATGGACTAGGACCACCGAACCGAACTGAGCAGGAAGGTTACACCGAACCGAACCGAGCTAGACGAGGAGCACCGAACCGAGCTAGACGAGGAACACCGAACCGAACCGTACATGGGCTATTACTACTACGCGATGACTTTTCTGAAGACCAACTCAAATTCGATCAAAACCCGAGATGCAAAGGGAGTCCAAATGAGGAGCTTTGACTCAGGATCCAGCTGGGAACCAATGAGTGAGCTTCATGATTGGGCTTTGCTGCGGCACGTGTGCCAAGGGGCTATCGATGTCTATGACTTTGGATCACTATGTATGGGAGGTACCTGAACGGATTCAGGGCCACAGTGGCCTTGGTACGACTAAAGGGCTATAGAGCAATGAAGTGGGGTCATTTGTAAAGGTTTGGTCATGACTCCATGTGGTAAGCTTGGTAGTAGCAGTAGTTGTACAAGTCGAACTCCGTCACTACTTCGATGGGTCTAGTGATTGACAATGGTGGACATCGCATGCTTTACGCACTGAGTGAGAGATGTGAGGATAGTTGCTATGGTTGACTTGTTTGCCATCATTACGACATACACACCCCACCGTATTCTTTACACTATCTATTATGGCACCCTAGAGTATTGTACGGTATGTGGTACTAACTCTTTGGTTGCAGGTCCAGGTTCAGGTATGGTTTAGTATACCTGTTATTGTTCTGTTTAGATGCTTATCGCTCATACCAGGCTTTATGTCTGACCCAAAGTTTTATGTCTCCTCTTATTACTCTGGGTGCTCACACGAGCAGACTAGAAACAGGTTAGCTGGTGATGCACGGGTAGATGATCCGGAGACGAGCAGGAGGCTTCCACGTATGATATATATAGTATTCTCCCTGTGTTGTTGAAGATCACTGCTTGGGCATTAGTAGTGCATCTTCTACTTTCAGTTTTCTTTTGTTTTAGAGACGGTAAATTTGGAAAGTTGTAACAAGCTGTATGTGGATTTCCGCTGCTCTGATGTTGATGTTGGTTTTAATTATCAGGTTATGCACTGTCTCACCTGTTTTATGTCAAGTTTGTTATTATTATATTTTGTTCCATGTGCCGTGAGACATTCTACAGGTTCCTCATTGGTTAATTCCCTTCTTTCCTTTCTTCTGACGACCGTCCCGTGCTAGTCGGGCATGTGTACAGCGCACTTTCGGAGGAAATGCCGGCTGGTGCGGGGCGGGCTGTCACACTTGGTATCAGAGCTCAAGGTTGCGTAGTTAACCTAGGGAAGTTATCAGGGAGAGATAATATACATGTACGAGAGAGCATATTTGTGATTACTTTGGTTTTTAAACGCTATATATGTATATACTATTAGTAGTATAATGGTGAAGTCATACTGCACTAGCACCACTATGGGGTCGTTAATCGTTTCCCTTTTTCAGATTGACAATGAGCCGATATACTATAGGTGCTGGTAGGGGAGCCAATAATGGGAATGCTGCTAACATGAGGACGGTGTTTACTGACTTCATGAGAGAGATGCTTAGGGATGTGCAGAGGGCAGCTCCCAATGGTGGAAATGGTGGTGGTCCAATAGTGCAGGCACCAAGAGTCGACTTCGCCAAGTTGAATTAGGATTATACTAGGCTTGGTTTGAAGCCGTTCCACGGAACGGAGTCGGCTACGGATGTTCAGGATTGGTTGGATAGTTGCGAACGTATCTTCGAGGATTTGGGTATCGAGGATGCGATGAAGAGAAAGCTAGTGTCCCGTCAGCTGCAAGGGCGGGCAATGAATTGGTGGAATGCTATAAAGGCAGCTACTCCCGAAGATCAGATTACTTGGGAGCATTTTAAGGTTCACTTTAGCGAGAAGTTCATTCCAGCTGCTCAGATGACAGTGCTGTTTAAGAAGTTCTTGGAGCTCAAGCAGAATGGTAGAGCTGTCTCAGAGTATATTGCTGAATTCGACACTTTGTCAAAGTATGGGTTATCCCTTATTGATACTGCCGAGAAGAAGAATGAGAAATTCATAACTGGTTTGGATCAGTACTTGGGGGAAAGGCTTGTTAACCACATCGATGAGACGTTTGAATCGATTGTAGGGAAAGCATTGAGATCAGAAAGTCTCTACCCTAAGCCGAAGACCGAGGTTGCATCTGCAGAAGAGCCAAAACCACAAGCAAGTGGTGGAGGCAAGGGTGGTTCCCAGAATAAGAGAAAGCAGAGTCAGACTAAGGATGGCCAGAAGAAAAAGAATAAGCAAGATGTGGAGTGCTTCAGCTGTGGTAAGAAGGGCCATTATGCTAGTAATTGTCGGGCCAAGCCAGCGGATAGGAAGTGCTTCAACTGTAGCCAAATGGGACATCACAAGGACAAGTGTCCGCAACCCCCCAAAGAAAAGCAAATGGTGAAAGCATATGCCCTTAATGCTATTCCTTCTTCGTCGAATGCCCCAACCGTGGCGGAGAAGGGAAAGAATGTCGTCATTCAAGGTATGCTTTCTGTTTATGATGTTCCTGTTAGAGTTTTGTTTGATACCGGAGCATCCAGTTCTTTCATATCTACTGACCTAGTAGATAGGTTGGGATTGGAGCCCGAGATTGTCGATAGACCATTAGTAGTGACGAACCCGATTGGTGGTTCGACTAGCCTTAGCATGATTTGTTGTAATGTGGTCTTATCGAGTCATGGATGTATGTTTGTTTGTGATTGCTTTGTTTTGGGCTTTACTGGGTTTGGCATTATTTTGGGAGTAGAATGGCTCCAAAGATACGGGGTGTTGGTAGACTGTAAGGGCTTTTTGGTGACAGCTAGAGCGGATGATGGGCGGAGGATAGTGTTTGGTGGTCTACCCAGTGAGGGGGTATTGGCTAGTTTTCTAAACTCCCTCGACATTCTGCATAGTGAGTTGTCAGGTTTGCCCGTGGTTGGCCAGTATCCGGACGTTTTTGAAGAAGTGACCGGGCTTCCACCACATCGAGAGATTGAGTTCCGTATTGATTTGGTGAAAGATGCCAGACCTATAGTGATGCCACTTCGTCGTATGGCACCAAGGGAGCAGCGAGAGCTCGAGGTACAAGTCAGCGATCTTTTGAAGAAGGGATTTATCAGAAGGAGTGTTACTGAATGGGGAGCACCAGTTGTGTTTGCTACCAAGGCGGATGGTTCCCTTCGTTTGTGTGTAGACTACCGCGAGTTGAATAAAGTGACGAGGAAGAACAAGTATCCTCTACCGCGGATAGATGATTTGTTCAATCAGTTGAGTGGCGCGAGAGTATTTTCTCAGTTGGATCTCGCGACAGTTTTCATCAGCTTAGAGTGGAAGCTGAGAGTATAGCTAAAACGACATTTCGAACGCTGTCTGGGTTTTATGAGTGGTTGGTCATGCCATTCGGGCTGACCAATGCCCCAACGTATTTAGTGGATCTTATGAATAGAGTATTCAGAGATCAGTTGAATAAGTTTGTCCTTGTGCTCGTTGATGATATTTTGGTCTATTCGAGGACAGAGGAAGAACACAAGGAACATTTAAGAATAGTGATGGAGGTGTTGAGAAAACACCAATTGAAAGCAAAGTTGTCTAAGTGTCACTTCTGGAAGAGGGAAGTGAGGTTCTTGGGCCATGTTGTTTCTGAGAATGGTATTGCCGTGGACCCTGCGAAGGTGGCTACAGTACAAAATTGGGCTACGCCCAAGAATGCAACAGATGTAAGAAGTTTCTTGGGGTTAGCTGCATATTATCGTAAGTTTATCCAAGGTTTCTCCAAGATAGCAGCACCATTGACCCAGTTGACCAAAAAGAATCAAGCTTTTGTCTGGGATGAAAGGTGCGAGAATGCATTCAAGATTCTAAAGGACAAGTTGACATGCGCACCAGTGTTAGTCATTCCTAAGGGGAATGAATAGATGGAGGTATACACAGTTGCCTGTGGTACCGGACTGGATGCTGTATTGATGCAATGCGGTAGGGTTGTAGCTTATGCAAGTCGGCAACTGAAACCGCATGAGAAGAAGTATCCTACCCATGATTTAGAATTGGTAGTGATCGTGTTCACATTAAAGATGTGGGGACACTATCTCTTGGGAGAAAAATTTGAGCTGTTTACAGATCATAAATCGTTAAAGTATCTCTTCTCTCAGAAAGATCTGAATCTCCGTCAGCAGAGATGGTTATTGTTCTTAGCTTCCTATGATTTCGACATCGCATATACACCGGGAAAGGGCAATGCGGTGGCTGATGCATTGAGTAGGAGACATGCCAGCTTACGGGCTATGTTTCTAGAATGGAAGCAACTGGAGTACATCGCTGGGTATGATTTCAGACCAAAGTGCGAATTGGATCCAGAAACGCTAGCAAGTTTGACGATCAGACCCACTTTGATTGAGCGGATCGGCTCTAGTCAGAGGGACGATCCTAACCTATTGGAAATCATCTCTAAGTTAGAGATGGGTATCGATGAGGAGATGAACAAGTATGGGCTTGATCGAGATGGATGGCTTAGAAAGAATGGAAAGCTTGTTGTACCCAATGTCAATGGACTGAGGGATGAAGTGCTTAGAGAGTGTCATCACTCAAAACTGACTATACACCCCGGTTGTAATAAGATGTATCGACACATGAAGCAGACTTACTACTGGGAAGGGATGAAAAGAGACATTGGGAAGTTTATATCCAAATGCATGAATTGTCAGCTTGTTAAAGCTGAGCAAAGGAAGCCTACTGGGTTGTTGCAAACATTAGAAATTCCCGAATGGAAATGGGAGCAAGTCTCGATGGGTTTCATCGATGGTTTTCCAAGGACTAGATCGGGACATGATAGCATTTGGGTAATCGTGGATCGATTGACTAAGAGTGCAAGATTCATACCAGTCAAATCGACCAGAACGACAGCTAAGTTAGTAGAATTGTATACAAAGTGGGTAGTGAGATTTCATGGAGTACCTAAAAGCATCTTGAGTGACCGAGACCCGTTGTTCACTAGTGGGTTTTGGAAGAGCTTATAAGAGGCTCTGGGGTCAGAATTACATCTCAGTACCGCGTATCATCCTCAGACCGACGGTCAGACGGAGAGGGTGAATCGTATATTGGAAGACCTCCTGAGAGCTTGTGTACTGGATTTTGGTGGATCATGGGATGACCATTTGCATCTAGTAGAGTTTGCATATAATATTAGCTACCAATCCAGTATCGGGATGGCTCCGTTTGAAGCTTTGTACGGAAGACCGTGCAACTCACCATCATGTTGGATAGAGACTGGCGAGAAGTTTATGCTTGGACCAGATGTGGTGAGGGAAACTTCAGATAAGATTAAGATCATTCAACAACGAATGAAGGCTGCCCAAGATAGGCAGAAGAGTTATGCTGATAAGAGGAGAAGAGACTTAAAATTCTCCGTTGGTGACTTGGTGTTTGTCAAGATTTCTCCGTTGAAGAGCGTGATACGATTTGGCAGGAGAGGCAAGTTGGCACCAAGATTTTTTGGCCCGTTCCCTGTTCTTGAACCAGTCAGGAATTTGGCATATAGATTTGGCTCACCAGAGAAGATGGAAGGAGTTCACGACGTATTTCATGTTTCCCAACTAAGGAAGTTCGTTCATGACCCAGATATGACTATTTCACCTGATCAGTTAGAGGTCTTCGAAGTAGAACCCGAGGCGGTTGGGAACCGCAAGCCGGCCCGTATTGTCGAGCACGACATGAAGCAACTTCAAAGGAAGGCGGTGAAGCTAGTCAAGGTTCAGTGGGGCGAGGACGAGAATGATTGCACTTGGGAGACATAGGAGAACATTTGGAAGACATATCCAGAACTCTTCGCCTGGTAAGATTTTAACTTCGATTTAGTTTTCCGCATGCTAGGATAGGCTTGTTTGCTTGTTTTGCATGTTTGATTGTTGTATGTGGCTGTTAGGCATGCGGGGTCTTTTTTATGTTTTGGGTTAAGGAATTTCGGGGACGAAATTTCTTAAGGGGGGGAGAGTGTAACGACCCGTATTCTACCCATCATAGGATCGTAGGATATTTATTTCTTTCACATACGAAGTCATATGGTCATGTAACTTTAGGAGACGACTATTGGGGTCATTTCCCATGTTCATGATTTTTCCCGATTTTTAAATGACCATTTTACCCCTAGTTGGTACTGTTTTGGCCATAAATTTTGATTGGAGAGGAATTTTGACCTGAAACCACTTCCGTTGGCTCCGGATGATGGTCTACAATTCCGTAGAGTGGTCACATTAGCCAAACGGACTCACCTTTTGGAAGACATGGCTGAAACAAATTTCAGATAGTGAAAAACAGCTTAATTGGGCTTAACCGGGTGATTAACAGTTAGGCCCAATGGGGGATTTCGGGATTAGGGTAAGAAGGAGGCTGAAATCAGTTAGAGAACGATCTTATCCTCATTTCCCAGCCGCCACTTTCATCCTTGAACCCTAACAATGACCACCAACATCTAGAAACATCCCCAAATCACTTTCTAATCGAGTTTTGGCTTAATCTACCTCAAATTAAGGAGAGAAAACACGAAAGCAAGATTATAACTGCTGTTAGACGTTAGAATTTACCCAATTCAGCGAGGTTTCAGTTCTGAGAATTTTATTTGTGGCCAAGGTGAGTGATTAGCATTGTTTTGACACTAAATACAGTTAATTAAGGGTAATTAGTGAAGATTAGCGAATTTATACACTAATAAATTCTGGAAAAATATCTATAAATTCAAAAATAATATTTTATGCCTCTGTTAGAAATTTGGTTTAATTTGGTTAAGTTTTGTTAACCCTATGATTAGTTTTGCTTAAACAAGCTTAAGGGAAAATATGGGGTTTGGGTATATTTGATTCATTTTGACATGCAAATTCATTGTTTTGGTGTTTGTGGTTAGTTTGTTGTGGTTATATGACTGTTTGGAATGATTTGTGGTTGATTAGAATAGTTAGATTGGTCGAAAACATCGTCGAATGGCGTAAACAAGTTGCTGGAAAAAGTTGCGGAAAGTTGTGCAGGGTTTCGGATCGGATCGGGCATGGGCTGGGATCGGATAGGAGAGCTGGGCAAGGAACCCGACCCGAACTGGAACCGGGCACAAAAGAAATTTGGCAAGAAGGAAGGCCACTGCTTAAAGTTGGAGTTTTACGGAGGATCGGATCGGAGCTATGGAGCAGGGTCGGATCGGAGTAGGCTAGAGAGCGGATCGGATCGGAGTAGGCTAGGGAGCGGATCGGATCGGAGCAAGCAAGCGAGTGGGATCGGATCGGGCAAATGGAGAAGAACAGGATCGGATCTGGGAACTTAGAAGGGAGCAACCACTGAACCAAGCAGAGGAGAGGCACTACACTTCCGAACCGAACTGAGAAGAGATGGAGCACTGATCCAGGCATGGACTAGGACCACCGAACCGAACCGAGCAGGAAGATTACACCGAACCGAACCGAGCTAGACGAGGAGCACCGAACCGAACCGTACGTGGGCTATTACTACTACGCGATGACTTTTCTGAAGACCAACTCCAATTCGATCAAAACCCGAGATGCAAAGGAAGTCCAAATGAGGAGCTTTGACTCAGGATCCAGCTGGGAACCAATGAGTGAGCTTCATGATTGGGCTTTCTGCGGGACGTGTGCCAAGGGGCTATCGATGTTTATGACTTTGGATCACTATGTATGGGAGGTACGTGAACGGATTTAGGGCCACAGTGGCCTAGGTATGACTAAAGGGCTATAGACCAATGAAGTGGAGTCATTTGTAAAGGTTTGGTCTTGACTCCATGTGGTAAGGTTGGTAGTAGTAGTTGTACAAGTCGAACTCCGTCACTACTTCGATGGATTTAGTCATTGACAGTGGTGGACATCGCATGCTTTACGCACTGAGTGAGAGATGTGAGGATGGTTGCTATGGTTAACTTGTTTGTCATCATTACGACATACACACCCCACCCCTGTATTCTTTACACTATCTATTATGGCACCCTAGAGTATTGTACGGTATGTGGTACTAACTCTTTGGTTGTAGGTCCAGGTTCAGGTATGGTTCAGTATACCTATTATTTTTCTGTTTAGATGCTTATCGCTCATACTAGGCTTTATGTCTGACCCAGAGTTTTATGTCTCCTCTTATTACTCTGGGTGCTCACACAAGCAGACTAGGGACAGGTTAGCTGGTGATGCACGGATAGATGATCCGGAGACGAGCAGGAGGCTTCCACGTATGATATATATATATATATATATATATATATATATATATATATATATAGTATTCTCCCTGTGTTGTTGAGGATCACTACTTGGGCATTAGTAGTGCATCTTCTACTTCCAGTTTTCTTTTGTTTTAGAGACAGTAAATTTGGAAAGTTGTAACAAGCTGTATGTGGATTTCCGCTGCTCTGATGTTGATGTTGGTTTTAATTATCAGGTTATGCACTGTCTCACCTATTTTATGTCAAGTTTGTTATTATTATATTTTGTTCCATGCGCTGCGATACATTCTACAGGTTCCTTGTTAGTTAATTCCCTTCTTTCCTTTCTTCTGACGACCGTCCCGTGCTAGTCGGACATGTGTACAGCGCACTTTCGGAGGAAATGCTGGCTGGTGCGGGGCGGGCTGTCACACTTGGTATCAGAGCTCTAGGTTGCGTAGTTAACCTAGGGAAGTTATCAGGGAGAGATAATATACGTATACGAGAGAGCGTATTTGTGATTACTTTGGTTTTTAAAAGCTATATATGTATATACTATTAGTAGTACAAGGGTGAAGTCATACTGTACTAGCACCACTATGGGGTCGTTAATCGTTCCCCTTTTTCAGATTGACGATGAGCTGATATACTAGAGGTGCTGGTAGGGGAGCCAATAATGGGAATGCTGCTGACATGAGGACGATGTTTACTGACCTCATGAGAGAGATGCTTAGGGATGTGCAGAGGGCAGCTCCCAATGATGGAAATGGTGGTGGTCCAATAGTGCAGGCACCGAGAGTCGACTTCGCCAAGCTGAATAAGGATTATACTAGCCTTGGTGGGAAGCCGTTCCACGGAACGGAGTCGGCCACGGATGTTCAGGATTGGTTGGATAGTTGCGAACGTATCTTCGAGGATTTGGGTATCGAGGATGCAATGAAGAGAAAGCTAACGTCCCGTCAGCAGCAAGGGCGAGCAATGAATTGGTGGAATGCTATAAAGGCAGCTACTTCCGAAGATCAGATTACTTCGGAGCAGTTTAAGGTTCGCTTTAGCGAGAAGTTCATTCCAGCTGCTCAAAAGTCAGTGCTGTTTAAGAAGTTCTTGGAGCTCAAGCAGAATGGCAGAGCTGTCTCAGAGTATATTGCTGAATTCGACACTTTGTTAAAGTATGGGTTATCCCTTATTGATACTGCCGAGAAGAAGAATGAGAAATTTATAACTGGTTTGGATCAGTACTTGGGGGAAAGGCTTATTAACCACATCGATGAGACGTTTGAATCGATTGTAGGGAAAGCATTGAGATCAGAAAGTCTCTACCCTAAGTCGAAGACTGAGGTTGCATCTGCAGAAGAGCCAAAACCACAAGCAAGTGGTGGAGGCAAGGGTGTTTCCCAGAATAAGAGAAAGTAGAGTCAGACTAAGGATGGCCAGAAGAAAAAGAATAAGCAATATGTGGAGTGCTTCAGCTGTGGTAAGAAGGGCCATTATGCTAGTAATTGTCGGGCCAAGCCAGCGGATAGGAAGTGCTTCAACTGTGGCCAAATGGGACATCACAAGGACAAGTGTCTGCAACCCCCCAAAGAAATGAAAATGGTGAAAGCATATGCCCTTAATGCTATTCCTTCTTCGTCGAATGCCCCAACCGCGGCGGAGAAGGGAAAGAATGTCGTCATTCAAGGTATGCTTTCTGTTTATGATGTTCCTGTTAGAGTTTTGTTTGATATCGGAGCTTCCAGTTCTTTCATATCTAGTGACCTGGTAAATAGGTTGGGATTGGAGCCCGAGATTGTCGATAGACCTTTAGTAGTGACGAACCCGATTGGTGGTTCGACTATCCTTAGCATGATTTGTCGTAATGTGGTCTTATCGAGTCATGGATGCATGTTTGTTTGTGATTGCTTTGTTTTGGGCTTTATTGGGTTTGGCATTATTTTGGGAGTAGATTGGCTCCAAAGATACGGGGTGGTGGTAGACTATGAGGGCTTTTTGGTGACAGCTAGAGCGGATGATGGGCGGAGGATAGTGTTTGGTGGTCTACCCAGTGAGGGGGTATTGGCTAGTTTTCTAAACTCCCTCGACATTCCGCATAGTGAGTTGTCAGGTTTGCCCGTGGTTGGCCAGTATCCGGACGTTTTCGAAGAAGTGACCGGGCTTCCACCACATCGAGAGATTGAGTTCCGTATTGATTTGGTGAAAGATGCCAGACCTATAGTGATGCCACTTCGTCGTATAGCACCAAGGGAGTAGCGAGAGCTCGAGGTGCAAGTCAGCGATCTTTTGAAGAAGGGATTTTTCAGAAGGAGTGTTTCTGAATGGGGAGCACCAGTTGTGTTTGCTACCAAGGCGGATGGTTCCCTTCGTTTGTGTGTAGACTACCGCAAGTTGAATAAAGTGACGAGGAAGAACAAGTATCCTCTACCGCGGATAGATGATCTGTCCGATCAGTTGAGTGGCGCGAGAGTATTTTCTCAGTTGGATCTCGCGACTGGTTTTCATTAGCTTAGAGTGGAAGCTGAGAGTATAGCTAAAACGGCATTTCGAACGCCGTCTGGATTTTATGAGTGGTTGGTCATGCCATTCGGACTGACCAATGCCCCAGCATATTTTGTGGATCTTATGAATAGAGTATTCAGAGATCAGTTGAATAAGTTTGTCCTTGTGTTCGTTGATGATATTTTGGTCTATTCGAGGACAGAGGAAGAACACAAGGAACATTTAAGAATAGTGATGGAGGTGTTGATAAAACACCAATTGAAAGCAAAGTTTTCTAAGTGTCACTTCTGGAAGAGGGAAGTAAGGTTCTTGGGCCATGTTGTTTCCGAGAATGGTATTGCCGTGGACCCTGCGAAGGTGGCTACGGTACAGGATTGTCCTACGCCAAAGAATGCAACAGATGTAAGAAGTTTCTTGGGGTTAGCTGGATATTATCATAAGTTTATCCAAGGTTTCTCCAAGATAGCAGCACCATTGACCTAGTTGACCAAGAAGAATCAAGATTTTATCTGGGATGATAGGTGCGAGAATGCATTCAAGAGTCTAAAGGACAAGTTGACATGCGCACCAGTGTTAGTCATTCCTAAGGGGAATGAAGAGATGACGGTATACACGGATGCCTGTGGTACCGGACTGGGTGCTGTATTGATGCAAGGCGGTAGGGTTGTAGCTTATGAAAGTCGGCAATTGAAACCGCATGAGAAGAAGTATCCTACCCATGATTTAGAATTGGCTGCGATCGTGTTCGCATTAAAGATATGGAGACACTATCTCTTGGGAGAAAGATTTGAGCTGTTTACAGATCATAAATCGTTAAAGTATCTCTTCTCTTAGAAAGATCTGAATCTCCGTCAGCAGAGATGGTTAGAGTTCTTAGCTTCCTATGATTTCGACATCGCATATACACCGGGAAAGGGCAATGCGGTGGCTGATGCATTGAGTAGAAGACATGCCAGCTTAGGGGCTATGTTTCTAGAATGGAAGCAACTGGAGTACATCGTTGGGTATGATTTCAGACCAAAGTGCAAATTGGATCCAGAAATGTTGGCAAGTTTGACGATCAGACCCACTTTGATTGAGCGGATCGGCTCTAGTCAGAGGGACGATCCTAACCTATTGGAAATCATCTCCAAGTTAGAGATGGGTATCGATGAGGAGATGAACAAGTATGGGCTTGATCGAGATGGATGGCTTAGAAAGAATGGAAAGCTCGTTGTACCCAATGTTAATGGACTGAGGGATGAAGTGCTTAGAGAGTGTCATCACTCAAAACTGACTATACACCCCGGTAGTAATAAGATGTATCGAAACATGAAGCAGACTTACTAATGGGAAGGGATGAAAAGAGACATTGGGAAGTTTATATCCAAATGCATGAATTGTCAGCTAGTTAAAGTCGAGCAAAAGAATCCTAGTGGGTTGTTGCAACCATTAGAAATTCCCGAATGGAAATGGGAGCAAGTCTCGATGGATTTCATCGATGGTTTACCAAGGACTAGATCGGGACATGATAGCATTTGGGTAATCGTGGATCGATTGACTAAAAGTGCAAGACTTATACCAGTCAAATCGACCAGAACGGCAGCTAAGTTAGCAGAATTGTATATAAAGTGGGTAGTGAGATTTCATGGAGTACCTAAAAGCATTGTGAGTGACCGAGACCCTTTGTTCACTAGTGGGTTTTGGAAGAGCTTACAAGAGGCTCTGGGGTCAGAATTACATCTCAGTACCGCGTATCATCCTCAGACCGACGGTCATACGGAGAGGGTGAATCGTATATTGGAAGACCTCCTGAGAGCTTGTGTACTGGATTTTGGTGGATCATGGGATGACCATTTGCATCTAGTAGAGTTTGCATATAATAATAGCTACCAATCCAGTATCGGGATGGCTCCTTTTGAAGCTTTGTACGGAAGACCGTGCAACTCACCATCATGTTGGATAGAGACTGGCGAGAAGTTTATGCTTGGACCAGATGTGGTGAGGGATACTTCAGATAAGATTAAGATCATTCAACAACGAATGAAGGCTGCCCAAGATAGGCAGAAGAGTTATGCTGATAAGAGGAGAAGAGACTTAAAATTCTTCGTTGGTGACTTGGTGTTTGTCAAGATTTCTCCGTTGAAGAGCGTGATACAATTTGGCAGGAGAGGCAAGTTGGCACCAAGATTTGTTGGCCCATTCCCTGTTCTTGAACCAGTCGGGAATTTGGCATATAAAGTTGGCTTACCAGAGAAGATGGCAGCAGTTCACGACGTATTTCATGTTTCCCAACTAAGGAAGTTCGTTCACGACCCAGATATGACTATTTCGGCTGATCAGTTAGAGGTCTTCGAAGTAGAACCCGAGGCGGTTGGGAACCGCAAGCCGGCCTGTATTGTCGAGCACGACATGAAGAAACTTCGAAGGAAGGCCGTGAAGCTAGTCAAGGTTTAGTGGGGCGAGGACGAGAAAGATTGCACTTGGGAGACAGAGGAGAACATTAGGAAGACATATCCAGAACTCTTCGCCTGGTAAGATTTTAACTTCGATTTAGTTTTCCGCATGCTAGGATAGGCTTGTTTGCTTGTTTTGCATGTTTGATTATTGTATGTGCCTGTTAGGCATACGGGGTCTTTTGTATGTTTTGGGTTAAGGAATTTTGGGGACGAAATTTCTTAAGGGGGAGAGAGTGTAACGACCCGTATTCTACGCATCAAAGGATCGTAGGATATTTATTTCTTTCACATACGAAGTCATATGGTTATGTAACTTTGGGAGACGACTATTGGGGTCATTTCCCATGTTCATGATTTTTCCCGATTTTTAAATGACCATTTTACCCCTAGTTGGTACCGTTTTAGCCATAACTTTTGATTGGAAAGGAATTTTGACCTAAAACCACTTCCATTGGCTCCGGATGATGGTTCACAATTCCGTAGAGTGATCACATTAACCAAACGGACTCACCGTTTGGGAGATATGGCTGAAACAAATTTCAGATAGTGAAAAACAGCTTAATTGGGCTTAACCGGGTGATTAACAGCTAGGCCCAATGGGGGATTTCGGGATTAGGGTAAGAAGGAGGCTGAAATCAGTTAGAGAATGATCTTATCCTCATTTCCCAGCCACCACTTTCATCCTTGAACCCTAACAATGGCCGCCAACATCTAGAAACATCCCCAAATCACTTTCTAATCGAGTTTTGGCTTAATCTACATCAAATTAAGGAGAGAAAACACGAAAGAAAGATTAGAGCTGCTGTTAGACGTTAGAATTCACCCAATTCAGCGAGGTTTTAGTTCTGAGAATTTTATTTGTGGCCAAGGTGAGTGATTAGCATTGTTTTGACACTAATTACAGTTAATTAAGGGTAATTAGTGAAGATTAGCGAATTTATACACTAATAAATTCTGGAAAAATATCTATAAATTCGAAAATAATATTTTATGCCTCTGTTAGAAATTTGGTTTAATTTGGTTAAGTTTTGTTAACCCTATGATTAGTCTTACTTAAACATGCTTAAGGGAAAATATGGGGTTTGGGTATATTTGATTCATTTTGACATGTAAATTCATTGTTTTGGTGTTTGTGGTTAGTTTGCTGTGTTGCTATGACTGTTTGGAATGATTTGTGGTTGATTAGAATAGTTAGATTGGTCGAAAACGTCGTCGAATGGCATAAATAAGTTGCTGGAAAAAGTTGCGGAAAGTTGCGCAGGGTTTCGGATCTGATCGGCTATGGGCTCGGATCGGATAGGAGAGCTGGGCAAGGAACCCGACCCGAACTAGAACCTGGCACAAAAGAAATTCGGCAAGAAGGAAGGCCACTTCTTAAAGTTGGAGTTTGACGGAGGATCGGATCGGAGCTATGGAGCAGGGTCGGATCGGAGTAGGCTAGAGAGCGGATCGGATCGGAGTAGGCTAGGGAGCGGATCGGATCGGAGCAAGCAAGCGAGTGGGATCGGATCGGGCAAATGGAGAAGAACAGGATCGGATCTGGGAACTTAGAAGGGAGCAACCACCGAACCAAGCAGAGGATAGGCACTACACTTCCGAACCGAACCAAAAGAGATGGAGCACTGATCCAGGCATGGACTAGGACCACCGAACCGAACCGAGCAGGAAGGTTACACCGAACAGAACCGAGCTAGATGAGGAGCAGTGAACTGAACCATACGTGGGATATTACTACTACGCGATGACTTTTCTGAAGACCAAGTCCAATTCGATCAAAACCCGAGATGCAAAGGAAGTCCAAATGAGGAGCTTTGACTCAGGATCCGGCTGGGAACCAATGAGTGAGCTTCATGATTGGGCTTTGCTGCGGGACGTGTGCCAAGGGGCTATCGATGTCTATGACTTTGGATCACTTTGTATGGGAGGTAAGTGAACGGATTCAAGGCCACAGTGGCCTAGGTACGACTAAATGGCTATAGACCAATGAAGTGGGGTCATTTGTAAAGGTTTGGTCATGACTCCATGTGGTAAGCTTGGTAGTAGCAGTAGTTGTACAAGTCGAACTCCGTCACTACTTCGATGGGTCTAGTGATTGACAGTGGTGGACATCGCATGCTTTACGCACTGAGTGAGAGATGTGAGGATGGTTGCTATGGTTGACTTGTTTGCCATCATTATGACATACACACCCTACCCCCGTATTCTTTACACTATCTATTCTGGCACCCCATAGTATTGTACGGTATGTGGTACTAACTCTTTGGTTGCAGGTCCAGGTTCAGGTATGGTTTAGTATACCTGTTATTGTTCTGTTTAGATGCTTATCGCTCATACCAGGCTTTATGTTTGACCTAGAGTTTTATGTCTCCTCTTATTACTCTGGGTGCTCACACGAGCAGAATAGAGACATGTTAGCTGGTGATGCACGGGTAGATGATCCGGAGACGAGCAGGAGGCTTCCACGTATGATATATATATATATATATATATATATAGTATTCTCCCTGTGTTATTGAAGATCACTGCTTGGGCATTAGTAGTGCATCTTCTACTTATAGTTTTCTTTTGTTTTAGAGACAGTAAATTTGGAAAGTTGTAACAAGCTGTATGTGGATTTCCGCTGCTCTGATGTTGATGTTGGTTTTAATTATCAGCTTATGCACTGTCTCACCTGTTTTATGTCAAGTATGTTATTATTATATTTTGTTCCATGCGCTGTGAGACATTCTACAGGTTCCTCGTTAGTTAATTCCCTTCTTTCCTTTCTTCTGACGACCGTCCCGTGCTAGTCGGGCATGTGTACAGCGCACTTTCGGAGGAAATGCCCGCTGGTGCGGGGCGGGCTATCACAGAAGACAAGTGCGGTCTTGGGCTTGAAGGGTGATGGGCTGATATGAAAAGGTTAAGGCCCAAAGAAATTAATTTTTATTCAAGTTTTGTTTTATATAAATACGTCCTAACTTGTAAAATGAATAACTTGATCATACGGTATCAAAACTCAGTGAAACAAGATCCGACAGGATCGTATGGACGGGCACTACACAATGGGACTGACTGGGAGCGAATCTGAGCTCATTACAATTTATTGTAAAATAAGTTGTCCGTCCGAATCAAATCGAGCAATGGTTATCGTTTTAACGATGATCGTCCAATGTGAGTAAATCTCACCAACTATGAACAGTTATATTTTTATAACGTATTGCTAGAACTGTTAATCATCGGTTGATTGTTGTATGTTGACTGTTTGATTGAACTGCTAGTCAGTTAGTTGAATTTCTATATTGATTCTGTTTAATAGAATATATCATATGGAACTGAAAGTGATGTTTTCTATATTGTTTAACATCTGTGATGCAGGGAAACAGGTTGGAGGAATCCAACTGGATTCCTCAACATTTATTTTACTATGATTCATATATTGTAATATATGATGTGATATATAATCTGTTGTCAATTATATGTGTTTGGACGGTATTGATCATCGTGATTAGATATGTTGAATACATTAACATACCGGAATGGTGAAAAGGGAATTTTCAAAATGAATATTGAAAATAGATTATTTATAAAATCAAAGGATTTTATAAAAGAGATAATATTTATAACAATCAAAGGAGATTTTATAAAAGAGAATATTTATAAATAGAATATTTATAAATAGAAATTTATTTATAAATGGATTATTTATAAATAGAAAATACTTAGAAATGAATCCCTAAAGGAATTATTTGCAAACCATTTGCAAATAGATTAGAACGAGAAAGGTTTATAAACCATTTACAAATCCATCAGAAAGAGAGATGTTTGTAAACCATTTACAAATGAAACAAAACCTTTACAAATGAAATCGAAAAGGAGATATTTGTAAAACCATTTACAAATAGAATTAAAAAGGAAATATTAGAAAATAAATAGAGTTAAAAAGGGAAATTTATTTATAACGGAGTAGGACGTTATAAAAGGGAAAACGTTATAAAAAGGAAACTGTTATAAGAAGGAAATCATTTTAAAGTGGAGAACCTTTACTAAAAGTAAATCTTTAAAAATGAATAAACGTTGTTAAAAAGGAAATCTTTATAAAGAGAATAAAGGAGTTAAATCGAATACGGTGTTCGAAAGGAGTTAAATCGAATATGGTATTCGAAAGGAGTTAAATCAAATATGGTATTCGAAAGGAGTTAAATCGAATATGTTATTCGAAGGAGTTAAATCGAATATGGTATTCGAAAGTTAGTAAATCTAATATGTTATTCGAAAGGGGTTAGTCGAGTCGAGTTAGCTAAATGGAGTTAACCAGTTAGAGTTAATCAATTAGAGTTAACCAGTTAGAGTTAAACCAGTTAGAGTTAATCAGTTAGAGTAAATCGATAGAGTTAATCGAACTAGAGTTATTCAATTGAGTTAATCGAATATTAGTGATTCGAATAAAGTAAAAGGAGTTATCAAATATTAGTTATTCGAATAAGAGTTAAATAGAGTTATCAAATATTAGTTATTCGAATAGAGTTAAATGGAGTTAAAGGAATAAATCGAATATAGTTATTCGAATGGAATTAAAGGAGTTAATCGAACATTAGTTATTCGAATTGAGTTAAAGGAGTTAATCGAACATTAGTTATTCGAATAGAGTTAAAGGAGTTATCAACTAGAGATAAATCGAATAGAGTTAATCCAATAGCGTTAGTCCAATACAGTAAATTGAATAGAGTTATCGAATATACCTTATTCGAAGGAAAGAATTATCGAATAGAGATGATTCGAAAGTGAGTGACGTAAGGAAGTTGTTAAAGAAATATAAAGTGAACTTTGCCTATTTCAAAGTTAGAAATGTTGTTCAGTTAAGGTCTGAGAGGTAGTTCTACCCCCAACTTGATTGGCTTCGTATTTAACTAAGGAATGGTTAAGGTTTGGCAGTAAAGGATGGTTAAGTGAATTTAGTAATTAAAGGAAATGGTTTGAGTTGGCATCGCGATGGTTTGTTTAAACATCTGTCTAAGTCCAATGAAGGAGTTTTGGAAATGTTTTCCAAATAAGAACTAGAAATGTTTTCGGATATAAAAAACAAGAAATGGAAATGTTTTCCAGTGTTAATAACATATATTTTCTAAACATAGAAAATAAAGATATATATATATATATATATGATTGATGATTGATTGATAGAATTTCCATCTGGAAATAATATCGTTGTTTGCACACCTGTTTTTCTTTGATAGTTAAATCACAGACTATCGAAGTTTTTGACCATTTTAACGTTGTTAATATGGAGAGACCAGTTGGATTATTATCCAAAGAACCACTCTGTATTGGCATAAGCATTGCGAATCATATGCCAAAGATAATTGAAGACTCAGTAAAGTGCAAGGGCTGTTGTATAAATCTTAGATAATAGTGCCTATGATGGATATACTGAATAGTGCCTTCGGTTCATCCTGTTCCTGGGTGACTTGTATGGATGAATGTCTTACAGAGTATTTCCAGAAAGGTCACGTACATTGATTTCTTCAACTGTACCAAGAGTGGAAGTGGAGAAGGAAACTTCTTTAGCTAACACGTAATGTACTGTTGTAGATGTCAATTAGTGATTTCGAAGGATCTGACAATGTGGCATTCGAAGTGAATCTGGTGTGATGATGAAGCGTAACCTCAAGCCTCATCAACCGGTAAATGACAGAAATCAGGCAGGCAGCATGGCTAAGTCGGTCGCTCCGAAGTAGGGTGTATAATCACCTAATTTGAGTTTCATTTACTTCTAAAAATCTATTGTCGATACTGTCCCATTCGGGAAATGGTTGCCGATCCCAACCGTTGGTGATATACATTCGATACACTCAAGCGAAATGAGTGGTCGGTCATGCGTGGCCGGGTTGCAAGATGTTCTTGTTGAACCCAGTGTATTCCTTTCTAGAGGTACACTAGCGAAAGGTGGTTCCATACCTTGTCATAGTTGGAAATCCATTACCCAATTCGTGCTTGCGGTTATGATTGTATACAATGTGTGTAGAACGTGAAATGAAAGCGTTTCTGCTAGATGATTACTGTAGTCGTGGTTGATAGACATTATTATAATATCAAAAGGGTTTTGATATAAAGATATTTTGGATTCTCATAAGGGAAAAACTCGTTCCGCTATACGGCGTGGTCTTATGAGATATCATTTACCTGCTTAAACTGTTTTAAACTGTTTTACTCATACCAGTCCCATGACTGACCCGGAGTTTATTTTGTTTTGTTTTCCCTAAACTCTTGGGTGCCCAATTTTGTACGGGCAGTCAAGTAGTCGGGATTTACAGATACTTGAAGAGCTGGAGCAGAAGGCTTCAGGATCATATAGCTATAGTTTATTTCCGTTGTGTTGTAAGTGCTGTACTTTGAAAATGGTACGTATATTCAAGTACAGATTTATATTTCAAAGATATGTTATCTATTATATGTTATTTGTTCCGCTGTGAGGTTTGTGTTACTCTGATGTTGTGTTCTTCTTCTTCTTCTTCTATTCTAAGTTTCTATCTTATCTTTCCTCAAGCTCTGTTTTCTTTCTATTAGTGTTCTGATTTTCCAGTGTAATTGGGGTTGGACTTGTGTTATTTAGTCAGCTCAAATTGGACCGGATTTTCGGGTCAATACACCGGAGGCCCCTTGTACCTCGCTTATCCATCGATCTCCAAGTACGTCTAGACGACCACTAACTGATTCCCTCCTCTTGGGTGTACGACCCAATCAAGATCATTAGTAACTACCCAAACGACGAGAAGACCTCCGCTCTTCGACCACCGTCTTCATCCTCGACACTACGTCGAATCAGTTATTCAGAATGGGATAAACCCGGTCTTTCTGAATAACTCGCGTCGCCTCATTACAATTCATCAGTCACTAATCGTAAATTAGTAAGGGAACAATTCCCCGAATATTAACCCCGAAGACCGAAACCAACATCAGATCAATACCCAGGAAACCATTCATCTTAACTAATCTTCAGTTAGTTGCTAAATTTCACGTTCTTAGGGATAGGTTCCAATTAATTTTATCAAAGATAAATTCCTTAAATTTATTCTTTAATCTTCTTTTGAATATCAATTCAACTAGTCGGGATTAGCGAACCACACCGAAGTAATCATTTATTTTATTTCCCAATCCCAACTTATTCATCCCATGAAGTAAAACTGGTCATACTTCATATCTAACACCACAGTGTTATCGGTAAATTCAATTACCATTTCACGTTCAAATCTAATTAAAGATTTAACTATCGCCTGGAGCAAAACTAGTGATACTCCATTCTCGATCTTTTCAATCTAATTAAAGATTCATTAAAACTCCACTTAGTTCTAATTTTTAACTGGGTAAAAGAACCAATGTCGTTTAAAACACGGTTCATGATAAACCCACATCACATTCCATTCTATTAGTCTCTAATCGTAAATTAGTAAGAGAACAGTTCCCTAAATATTAACCCCGAAGGCCGAAACCAACATCAGATCAATACCTAAGAAACCATTCAACTTAACTAATCTCCAGTTAGTTTCTGATTTTCTTAACTCAGTTGGGTCTAAGAACAGTATTATTTAAGATACCGTTCACGACAACACAAAATCACATTCCATTAATTATCGGGTTAAAGAAAAAGTGTTATTTAAAACACTGTTCACGATAAACCAAAAAATCAGTACCAATTCAATTCCAATTAAATATTATTCAATTAGTACACTTCATTAAATCTAAATAAAAAGATTTAATCTTTTTCTCAACTGGGCTTAAGAACAGTGTTAATGAAGACACCATTCACGACAAACCCAAATCACATTTGATATTAAATACAAGGCTCTGAATAGAAAATTTATCGGCTTATTTTCAATATCAAATTCTACGACCAACAAATAACGTATTGGAAATAACGATATAAATATATCTTTCAAATTCCCATAACAATATCTGTATCATCACGAAATCCAACATCGAAATATTCCAAAGACAATTTCGATTCAAATCCATTCCAATTCAATTATTGGAAATTCTGGTTATTTTCAAAACCATTTCCAATCCACTTTATTTATTTTAAAAATAAATCGAATTATAATTTTAATTCAAAACTAGCTCATTTCGATAAAAATCTATTTTTATCTTTTCAAATATGGAATTTTTCATCCCAATTCTTCACAAATCATTTCTTATGATTTTACACAAATTATTACTATTTTTAATAATTTTATCAAGGCACGTATAGTCGATTTCCATCAACGGCCATCGAACTGCACTTATAGCGACCTTTTCCAAATTTGATTTGGACATAATTCCAAATCCAACCGTTAGATTTCAAATCTCTAATATTCGTTAGAAAGCTCTTTTCGATACGAACCCAACGGTTCTGGCTTTAGGAGAATCCGATGGTCGGATCTCCCGTAATATCCATTCGAAGTTAATGGTCGAAATTCGCGAACTGCCGCGGCGCGACGCGTTCTATTAAGGCCATTATATATATATAATATATTATATATATTTCGTTGATTTCCTTTCAAAACAAATTTTATAAATCGTTTAAATTTGTTTTCAAAACGATTTCAACTTCCTTTTCAAATTCAAATCAAAATCAAAATTTTCAATATAAATTCATTTTAATTTCATTTCAAATCGATTTCAATTCAATTTAATTCGAATTTCAATTCATTTCAATTTAATTCGAATTTCGAAATCACTTCAATTTAATTCGAATTTCAATTCATTTCAATTTAATTCAAATTTAAATTTAATTTAAATTTTGAAATCTATTCAATTTAATTTGAATTTCAATTTAATTCGAATTTTGAAATCACTTTCAATATTCATTGAAAAATGAATAAAATCGACATAAAATATCGTTCACGTCAAAATGGCGTCAATCTAATCAACACGACTTTTATTCAACACATGAATGTTTATTCTATTCAACACATGAATATTTTTCAATTCAACACATGAAATTATTTTCAATTCAACACATGAATTTATTTTCTATATAGAATGAGGCCCAATAAATTACCATATAATGTTAATTATATGGATTTTCTACAACACCTGTATATAATAGCAACGATAAATAATCAACCATCATCTAGAGTGCACCGCACAACTGCATAAGCATTAAATATAAATAATGAACACTTACACAGTCTGTCAACCCATCGATTGACATACAACTAAACAATCGGGATTAATGTACGTCAAATATCATCCCAATACCCGTGTGGGGTTTCAAATCAACAAACACAGATTTATTTTGTGTAGTTGGGCGATGTGTAAAATTTATCGTCCCAATCAATATCAGTCAAATCAGTGTATATAAACAAATCCTCCGATTTGTTTATAAATATTTATTTTATATACACGTTAAAAATCATATTTTTAACTATAAAATATTTTCCACTATAAAATATTTTATTTCATTCCTCATCACACAATCAAATTTCACAACATAGCAATCAAACAAACAAGCCATCCATGGTCTGTGGACGACGGGTGTCGGGTGCTACTAAACACCGTCTGCATCCTAGTATATATTTCAAATTAGAAATAAATTAAAGGTAAGGAGTTCTCACCGACCAGCTAACCAGACGCCACGACTCTTCTTATGAAGAAATCTTCATCGTGCTCGCCCATTGTCAATTTCACTGTTCGTAGCCACTATATATATAAAAATCACATTTTTTATATTGTTGCCATGTATATAAAAATTACATTTTTGTAACTACGCTATATGGATAAAAATCACATTTTTATACCGCTACTGTATAGATAAAAATTCTATTTTTACAGCGCTACTATATAGATAAAAATTCTATTTTTACACCGCTACTATATAGATAAAAATTCTATTTTTACACCGCTACTATATAGATAAAAAATCTATTTTTATAACGGTGTTCATATAATAAAGAGCATATCCTTATCACACTAACTTCATAATAAAAATTATATTTTTATATCGCTCTTCTTCTAATAAAGATTACATTTTTATATTTGTCTCTTCATTATAAAAATCCTATTTCTTTCTTTCTATAATGTAAAAATCAAATCTTTATTATTTCTATAATATAAAAATCATATTTTTATATCTCCCATATAATAAAGATCGAATTTTTATTATTTATCTAAAATAAAAATCATATTTTCATTATCATACATATATAAAAATCGTGTCTTTATATCACTACATCTATAAAGATCTCCTCTCTATATATATTAAAAATCAAATCTTTATTCATTTCAAAATCAAATCTTTCCTAAACAAAGATCTTATCTTTTCAATTTAAAACAATGCTCCCCTTCTATAAAACTGATTTAGCCCCCCTTTTTCATATAAAAATTGAGATTTTATTTTAAAACTAACTACTGTGATTAAATAAAATAAATAACTATATAAATAAAATTAAAACTTACAATGGACTAAAGAGGAGGGCTTGGGGGTCTCGCACGCATCAGAAGGTGGGCTCGAGCCGCGGAGGAGGGTGGTTAGGGCGGTGGCGGCTCGGTTTAAGGTGGGGTGCGGTTTCCGTTCTGGGGGAGGCGGAGGGTGCAGTTTCAGGAGAAGAAGGAGGGAAGAGAGAGGAGGAGGAGGAGGAGAGGAGGCGCGGGGGGGATGGGGTGCGGCTTTATCGTCGAGTCCGCTTCCCTTCTTTTCTGATTTGAAGAACGCGGGGGGGGGGGGGGGGGGGGTTGACTTGGTATAAGGAGATAAGGGTGGATATAATAATATATATTTATTTTAATTAATTTAATTTTCAAAAAGTAACTTTTTATTTTGAACTCGAAACTAAACCCACCGCCTGTTGCCCATAGCTAATTACCCCCATTCTGAACAGAACGGGATATGTATCTTAGGCTGATTCGATCGTTTCGATCGGTTTCCATCAAAATCAAAATATAAATCAATATATTGATTTTGAACGCACATTTCAATTTACTGGGGCCACATACGAACTAATAAAATTCTCGAAAAATATTTTCTAGCTTCGTATTGACGATACGGTCTTAACAAAACGGGTTTCTTCAAGTTCTGAGACCATTTGAAAAATGGTCATTTTCTAGTCGATTAAAATCAACTGAAACTGGTCAAATGCGTTTTCCTTTGCCACGCACACATATTGATTCGAAAAATTACGAATTTTGAAACTTAGCAATAACTTGACATCACGGATCCAACAAAAGAGGTTTCGTCGAAAACCGAGGTCTTTTGCAAAATTCCCATTTTTAAGGGCCAGAATTCCATAGCGACTATTCTAAATTTTCAACTGGACATATCTTTTGATTTCCGCTATGAAATTTTGATTTTTGGGATTCGTTGGAAAGACATTCTCAAATAGATTCAAAATATTTTTTGTTTCACTAAAATTCAGTTTATTTTGCACCGGTACATTCATTTGAATTTTGAAATCGAATTATCGAACTACTGCGCCATTTTCAATTCATTTTATAATTAAAATAAAATATTTATAATCTAACGACGACCTATATAAATTTATACATTCGAATTCTATTCAAAATACATTTCTCGTCGTTATTAGTTAAAATAATTCATTTTAAATATTCAAAATTCACTAAAATTGCCAAAATAAAAACTTTAAATTGGCTCGGATTTTCGGGTTATTACAGCGATTGTAATATTAAATATATGTGCCATGAAAAAATTAGATTGATTGATTGATGGTGTTGATGATGATTTGTCAAGTTATATCTTTGTTAGAAATATTGCATTAGAATAAAATGTCCTCTAGAATATTATATTAGAATAACATGTCATTTTTGTTAGAATGTTTTATTAGAATAACAAGTCACTTTTTTTTGTTAAAATGTTTTATTAGGTTATAGAAATGTCATGTTAATTATAAAAATGTCATTTATGTTAATTTTGAAAATGTTATTTATGTTAAAAATAAATGGTCATTTTGTTGAATTAGAATCAACAACATATAGAATTGTCATTTTATTGAATTAGAACGAATAAAATATAAATGGTCATTTTGTTGAATTAGAATCAACAAAATATGGAATTGTCATTTTATTGAATTAGAAATAATAGAATATAAATGGTCATTTTGTTGAATTAGAATCAACAAAATATGGAATTTTCATTTTATTGAATTAGAACCAATAAAATATAAATGGTCATTTGTTGATCTAGAATCAACAACAGATAGAATTGTCATTTTATTGAATTAGAACCAATAAAATATAAATGGTTGTTGAACTTGAATTAACAAAATATAATTGTCATTTGGGTTAAATTAGAATTGACAAAATATAATTATCATTTGTGTTAAATTAGAATTGACAAAATATAAAGGTCATTTGTATTTAATTAAAATTTAAAAAATATAATTGTCATTTATGTTTAATTAGTATCATAAACAACACAAAAATAATTTTGTCATTTTGTTGAATTAGAACTTTCAACAAAGAAAATGAAATGTCCATTTTTATACATTTTGCCGAACTAGAGTTTTCAACAAAAATGAAATATCAAGTTCTATCATTTTGTTCAATTAAAATAAAAAAAAAGGTTCATGTTTTAAATAAAAACATGTTTACATTAAAAATTCACATTTTTAATGTAATGTAAGTAAATAGAAAAATGTTCATTATGTCAAATTAGAATTGTTGAACAAAATACACATTTCTGTAAAAATATACATTTTTATTCATTAAGAAAATTGAAACATCTTTGTTCATTAAAAAAGATTAAACAAAACGTTCACTTTTGTCAAATTAAATTAGTTAAAGCAAAACGTTCACTTTTGTCAAATTAAATTAGTTGAAACAAAACATTCACTTTTGTCAAATTATATTAGTTGAAACAAAACATTTACTTTTGTCAAATTAGATTAGTTGAAACAAAACATTTACTTTTGTCTAATTAGATTAGTTGAAAACAAAATATGCACTTTTGTCAAAATAGATTAGTTGAATCAAAATATTCATTTTTTTCAAAATATAATAGTTGAAACAAAAATTACATTTTGTTAAATATGATGGTTGAAAACAAAAATTACATTTTTGTTAATTAGATTTGAAATAAAGCAAAAATCACATTTTTGTTAAATAAAAGTGTTAAAACACAAATAGCATTTCTATTAAATAGATTTGAGTCAAAAAACAAATAGCATCTTTGTTAAATAAATTTGTGTTACAACAAAAATATCACTTTTGTTAATTTAGTTAAAAGTTAGAATTGCTAACAATATGAATTCTCATGTTACCCATTTTATTAAATTAGAATCGTTAACAATATGAGTTATCACTTTTATTCATTTTGTTA
The DNA here is from genome assembly GCA_030737875.1 of Allium sativum. Taxonomy (NCBI): domain Eukaryota; kingdom Viridiplantae; phylum Streptophyta; class Magnoliopsida; order Asparagales; family Amaryllidaceae; genus Allium; species Allium sativum. The sequence continues at coordinate 80,745,742 of CM060918.1, forward strand.
AAATTAGAACTGTTAACAATTTGAAATATCTCTTATATTTATTTTGTTAAATTAGAATTGTTCACAATATGAAAATGTCATTTTAATCATTTTGCTGGAATAGAACTGTAAACAAAATGAACGGATCACTTTTAATCATTTTGTTGAAATAGAATCGTCAACAAAAATGAGAGAATCATTTTATTGTTAAAACATGCAGTAGGATTTATATGCAAATATAAGAATCGTTTTTATTTGCAAAACATACATTAGAATTTGTATGTAAATTATATTGACATTTTATTGTTAAATTATACAATAGAATTTGTATGCAAATTAAAATGACACTTGTATTGTCAAATTATACACTAGGATTTTGTACAAAGTGAAGAGGCATTTCATATGTTATGATTTGAATCTATATATGCAAATAAAACAATTTCTTTTTATTTGTTAAAATTAAAAACAGAAATTTGCATACAAATAAAGGAAAATGAAAATTATCTTTTCATTTGTCATTAGCAATAATGAAATGTAATTAAATTACATTTTATTAGACATTAGAAACATGTAGGGAAACTTTGCAAGAAAAATACATTTTTTTGGCCTTAAGAATATAATAACATGTTTTGTTCATTGCCATCAACATGTTAGCAGGATTAAAATTGGTTAAATTCATTAGCCAATGATCCATTTATGTGAACTGTTATTGTCTGAAAACCCCATATGGGTATTGGGATGATATTTGACATACATTAGTCCCAATATTTAGTTGTATATCAATCGATGGATTGACAGATTGCGATTAGTGTTATTTATTCATTTTAATGCTCACATAGTTGTAAATTTCACTCTGGATGTAAATTGGTTGTTTAATGATTATTTATCATTATTGTCGTGTTCATGTGATGTGTGAAATCCATATAACCAAAATTATATGGTAACAGACTGAGTCACATTTCGATTCAAAATATCTTTTAAATAAAGAATATTTTAAAATAAAGAACATTGTAATATAAAGAATATTTTAAAATAAAGAATATTGTAATATAAAGAATACCTTAAAATAAAGAACATTGTAACATAAAGAATCTTTTGATATAAAGAATATTTTAAAAAAACGAATATTTTAAAATAATATTCAACGAAGAATAAAATGATGATTTCTATGTCCGTTTTTGGATGGACGAAAGATAAAAATATATTTTTTCGAAACAAACTAGTTACTTACTATAATAAATCTTTTAAATTAAGATTTAATGAAGTCTTCCAATTAATTAATATTTAATTAGAATTAAATAAAAGAATTAGATTTTGGGTTGTAGTGGATGGTGTCTTAAATAACACTGTTCTTAAACCCCATATGAAAAGAATAAATCTTTTAAATTAAGATTATTAGAGTTTCCAATTATGTTTAGTGATTGGAATTAAATGATATGTGAATTGGGTTTATTGTGAACTGTATTTTAAACGACATTTGTTCTTTAACCCAATTAACAGTGAAAATATGATGTAGAATTTATAAATCTTTTTATTTAGATTTAAAAAGAAATTTTCCAAAGCCAAGTTTTCCCATTTAATATACTAAATTGGAATTGAGTGGAAATTCGATTTGATAATAATCCAGATAGGCTTCTGTAAAAGAAAACTATTACTGTATATGGAATTTAAAAGGCTTTATCGTTATTCCATTTATATTTTTAGTCAGATACGGAAATTTATATCGATTATATATTGATTTAATTTCTGTGGAAATCCCATAATTAATGGAAGATGATTTTGGGTTTATCGTGAACTGTGTTTCAAATGACAGTGGTTCTTTAACCCAGTTATAGTAAGAGTAAGTTCTTAAAAGTTGAATAATCATAAAGTAATTATTTTGATATTAAAATCAAATTGGGAGTTTTAATGAATCTTTAAAAAAGAAAATTTAAAAGAATTTATCTTTGATAAAATTGAGGGGAATATTTCCTGAATTGGAATGAGGCGTATGAGTTATTTGGAAAGACCGGGTTTTTATAACACTTAATATATATTAAGTGTTTTTATAACACTTAATTTTTTGATTATAAAATACGCTGAGTTATTTGGAAAGACCGGGTTTAGCCATTCTGAATAATTACTATGATGATTAAAAGTCGAAGACATTGAAGACGATGATTGAAGACCGGCGATCTTCACATCGAATGGGAGACTACTAATGCTCTGAACTGGGTCACTCCTAGGAAATAATTAAAGTGGAAGTTGTCCGGACCTACTTGTTGATTGTCCGGATATGCGAGAACCTCTCTTCCGTATTGGACATACGGGACGAGGAATAAGGTGTCTCCGGTTTGGGTTAGACCCAGAACGGACTTGTAAATGAATGTGTGTCTGACATTGGATTTCATTCCATGTAAATTAAATTGATCTCTGTTTAATATATATTTGTTTGGTGGTGGAGAATTTATTCTCTTGCTTAACACCCTTTTCTAAGACGCATGAGCTCAGAGTTTATATATTGGTAGTTATCGATCGCACGGCGTGAATTGTCAATGTGACATGCCAAGATGCAAATGATCAAGACTTTCGTTAAAAAGCAGAGCCTTGTGGTTGATGATAAAAGCATAGCCTATTTCGGCATAGCTTTGTTTATAACGTTAGCTTGCGAGCCTCACACCCCTGTATGAGTCAGAAACGGGATGAGGGAACGCAGGAGTGCACACGTTTCTTTCTAGCTAGATGTGGTATCGGGGTTTTGCAAGCCCTAACATTTACTTCTGTGGTTGATGGAATGAGGCGCCTCAGATTTATTGGTCGATGGTGACCATTTTATAGTTTCAATAGAACCGGGAAGCATGTGTTCAGGAATTGTCAATCCACTAAAGTATTTTTGCACCGGCCTTGCAGTATCGAAGGGTTCGCCAGTGTCTGAATCCTGAGACATTGCTAGAGTGTCTCGAATCGGTAAGGAGATCGTCTCTAGCCTTGACTTATGATGGAAATCCAACTTCCAATACAACATTACGGTTTTGATTGTAAACCTATATATGGCGACATAATAGGATAGGTTACTATGCCGTCTAGGATTGATACATTTACTTTGAAGTATTTTTAAAACTGATTAGACACCAATAATAATATTAAAATATTATTTTCTACGTATCATGCATGTTCGATCATTATAAGGTAAAACTCTATCCTCCAGTTTGCGTTGCATTGTGCGATGGGACTTGAATCTTATAATGATTTCATTTTTCTAAAAAGCATTGCGTTGTTTTGAATAGGAAATTATTAAATTTTTGCACTGGCAATCCAATGAAGTAAACCCATTCCGCGTTAGCGGCGTGGTCCTGTGATTAGCCATATTGTTAGATAAGTTAGGAAAGATTTATCATACCAGTCCTATGACTGACCTGTAGTTTGTTTCACTTTGCAAACTCAGGTACCCTATTTTCCACACGGGAAGTCGAAAAGCTTATTTTGCGGATATATTGAGCAGGATTCTGGATCGAAGCTTAAAGCTGTGTCCAGAGCATTGATAGACTTACGCTGTATCAGATTATTGTTTCTACTGCAATGTATTAAATTCATTGTAAATTATCTTTCGTTGTTGTATTATTATATCGATGTACTCTTATATTCTGTACTCTGATGTAACATTATTGTAATCTTTATAAAAGTCTTATATTATTTGTTCTGATGTGTTGTATGCCCAAATTAAGCGTATCCAGGTTTTTGGACGGACTTAGTCGATTTTGCGATCGATTAGGTCCGGGCGAAATCCGAGTCGTTACATGCAGTTACGGCTAAATCCTGAGACATAGGAGGCTAGATTGTCTCAAATCGAAAGGAAGATCCCTTGCCTTGGTTCTTGATGGAAATCCAATTTTCGATACGCAACTTTTGGGTTTCGGTTGTAAACCTATGTATGGCGACATAATATATGGTAATTATGCCGTCTATGATTGATACATTTATATTTGAAGTTGATTTCTTCACTTATAGTAATAATAAAAGAAAAATTTCGCGTACCAAGCATGTTTGGCCATTATATGGCAAAACTCTATCCTCTGGTTTGTGTTTGCATTGTGTGATGGGACCTGAGCCTTATAATTGCTTCATTTTTTCCTTTTAGCATTGTGATGTTTTCTTTTTGGTATTCTTGGGAGAAATCCCGTTTCGTGTCATATGGCGTGGTCCCTTGATTTATCCAACTTTAAACAAAGATTAATTGCTGTTTTAGTTCTCAAACCAGTCCCATGACTGACTCAGAGTTTATTGTTTTTCACCTAAACTTTGGGTGCCCATATTTTCCACATGGGCAACTTGTAGTTTTGGTTTTCGCAGATATTTATTTCACGGGATCCTGGATTACGGTTGGAGCTATATTTTGAATGCTTTGTATCCATGTATTTCTTTCAGTTATGGCAGTTTATGTTTTCTGCTGCACATTATATTTATGCATATATTTTCCGTTGTTTTATAATTTAAATCTCTGATATTTTTTCTGTTGTATATTATTTGAACTCTGATATCTTGTACTCTGATGAAAATTGTTGTGATAGCAATGAAATGTTCTCCCGTTTGTGTTCTGATGTGTCGTGTTCTCAATATAATCCAAGCCCCTCCGTCTCTTCAGGGATCGGGGAAGTCTAGGTCATTTCAGCTATAACCATCGTTGACTCCAAAACAAGCTTTGTTTGGTCAACATTCTTTAGGTCTTGAACTCCTTAGGTCTTGCTCCTTAGGTCGTGCTTACTCCTTAGGTATTAAAGCGACCTAAGACCTAACACATTAGCTCTTAAAACAACCTAAGACCTAACACACTAGGTCTATAAAACGACCTAAGACCTAACACACTAGGTCATTAAAACTATCTAAGACCTAACACACTAGGTCTTAAAAACGACTTAAGTGCTAACACACTAGGTCTTTAAAACGACCTAAGACCTAATACACTAGGTCTTTAAAACGACCTAAAACCTTATACACTAGTTATTAAAAACGACCTAAGACCTAACACTCTTGGTCTTAAGAACGACCAAATACCTAACACACTTGGTCTTAAAAATGGCCGAAGGCCTAACATATTAGCTACCTAAAACCAACAACTCAACCTTCATCCCTTTCTAGAGCTACAAGCCATATGACCCAAACTCCATGCCACGTCATCAATGACCTAAGAAAAATGACCCGACTCCTGATCTTATCAAAATAGCTCCAATCTTGACCAGATCAACACCAAAGGACAACGTCGATGCAAACAACTCATCTAAATCATCCAATTCCACAATCAATACTTTTTGAAATCACCAACATCATCAAAATGACAATTATTCATCAATAATCATATAAGATTCACTAAATCATGATAAATGAATGAATAAACTAAAATAATGGATCTAACTTGCATAAACATATAAATTAACGTGAGAATTACCGGTTTTAAGTCGATAAATTAGATCCTATGATGATTCAAATGAAAATATACTTGTCGTGATGTAGATCTAGGAGGAAACAACTTAAAATGATGAAAATATAAACAGACAACCCATATACTTGATCGAAACCGTGTGAGAGATGCTTATCACTCACCAATTCTTTGAATTGACTCGAAATCGCTAAATTCTCAATCTGGACAGTGGAGAATATACTTCAAACCTCTTAATTTGATGCGATCTCTCTTCACTTGATGTAGATCTAGCTTCAAATAATGTAGATCTTCGATTCACTTATGTAGATCTAGAATTTTAATAGTGGAAAGGTGTATTTAATCGAGTAAGAAGGATCGCGAGCTCAACCAACTAGAGAAAGAAGAAAAGTAAACCTTACTCCATGACTCTAACCCCCTATTTATAGCCTCCCACCAGCCCACTAATGAGCCTACTCAAATCAGCTCATCAATGGCTTACAAAACCTGAACAGAAATTGTGAAACACTAAAGCAGCGATTCCTCTCAAACTGATGAACCAAATCTTTAATGTGACCAATCTACAGAATTGGCAATAACATTTCCTTTCCAATGAAATCGATCTTAGCACTTGATTCGATCCCAGTCAAAAGTTATTCCCTATACAAAACTGACATGGGCAAAATGATCACAAATAAAATTGGTAAAAATTATGGACATGTCTCACATCCCCATAACCAACATTTAAATATATGAGAATGACCCAACCCTCAGGGAATTAAATAAAAATATTTTACGATCCTCCAATACGTAAAGTGCAGGCTGTTACAAGATTTCATGAAGAACATCAATCAATCCATGAGGAGTTGTAAAACTCCACGCAACTGCCACACTTTACCACAGTGCTCCTTGACTACCATATACGGAGGAGGACCATCAAGGAAAAAGCCAACTAGAGAATCAGACCACAAATCAGCCCCTGCGTGTATCACCTCTGAAGGAAGATGATTTATTCCTTCAGATACAATATGCTCAAAAAATGTTAGCACATAAGTTCCAATGTTGTGCGCAATCTTCTCAAATAACGAAGTCCATACTCGTGCTTTGTTTTCCTCTCTATCAATTTCATTACATTTCTTTGCATCATTATCTTGGAAAGCTTCTGTTTGGGTAAGGGATATTGATATACTCGTAGATGTGTATATTTTATCCACTTATTTATCTTGTTTTCCCTTTAAAATAATTGATATTGTGTATTTATAGCAGTGTTTTCAAATTGCTGATAAAAAGCATGATTTAAAGCATTTGACGGATAAAGCATGAAGAATTTGCTTAAAAAGAGTGATGTTTGAAGTTACTAAAGCTTGAAGAGTTTAAAGCTTGAAGAACGGTTGCAAATAGAGTTCAATTAGGTAGATTTGGCTCACTAAAGACTCATACTGCGTTTACATTGGCTCATTTGCCAGGCCACTCACTCTATATCTGCATTCACACTGGCTTATGTGTTATTTGGGCTAAATCTGTAGTCCCACATTGTGTAATTCGCCAATTAGTCTTTGTCACATCAGCTATAAATACACTTGTATCTAGTTCATTTGGATTCATTCAATCTTAGGTTTCATTCTGTAATTCTTTGTTTGGAATAAAATTCTTCTTCCCTGTTCTCTTTAGTTTTAGTTTTTTGTTTACATGTTATTTTCTTTTCTACAACTAGATTAGATTGTCCTTTATTTTATTTATTTTTCTTTTTTTTTTGTTCTATGTTGCAATCTACGTTCGTTGTTAGAATAATAAACATGAGAGGCTAATCCCTTTCAACTTATGGGTAATGAAGCTCTCTTGATTATGTAGTTGCAACATAATTTATCAATTCATTCTCTCTTTTTGTGCTACATGTAATATTGATTAAGTGGAGGTTGAAATCAAAATTTTGATGGTCTACAGTTCTAATTAATAGTTCGTAGGCCATGTTTAAAGTATATTTTAATTCAACTTGTTCATTTTTCATTAGAACTAGTAAGGTGATTTAGTAGGTATGATACAGTTTGATAGTTTATGTTGTGCTAGTTAATAGCATGAATAAGCTATACTTATGATAATCATATCAAATAAATCCACAAATGACCAAAAAAGAAGAGAGATCATAATTTCATAACTTGTTGTACTACACGATCTAGAAAGTGGATTTATTCCTAAGTTGCCATTTATTTTATAGTTTTTATTAATTTTAGTGTACTAGTTTAGTTGTAGTTAAAACATCACTTGGATTTGGTTTAATTTGATTGAATATAATTAAAATTATTTCTCTCTCCGTGGATCGACTCGTACTCGCTAATGTACTACAAGTGTACGCCATGCACTAGCGGTTTATTACACTTCACGACGGGTTTCTAAACGATAGAATTCCCGTCGTCGAACAAGTTTTTGGCGCCGTTGCTGGGGAGGGAATTTGATTTTAATTTTAATTTTATTCTTCGGATTAATTATGTTGTTCTTTGATTAAAAAAATTGTGTGTGTTTTGTGTACTTATTTTGTCTTAGTTTAGTTGTGTTTATTTTTTTTGGTCTTCATATAAAAAAACTTATGTTTATTTTATTTTCTTATGTTTGTGTGTGTATTGAACTGTGCATTGTTTGTTTCTGGTATGTTTATTTGTGTCTTTCTTCTTTAAAAAAAAGCACTTACCTTTTATTTTCAATTTCTTTCTTGTTTTCAGTAAAATTTGCTCCCTTTCTTTCATTTATTTCTTTCCTTTCTGTCATCTATTTCTTTCCACCTTCAATTCATTTTCAATTCTTACAAATATATTTTTTCCATTTTTCTCTTTTATTTCTTTCCTCTCTTTGATTTCTTTCCAAATTTTCACCAAATTTCTTTCCTTATTTCTTACAAATAATTAAAAAAAACCCCAAAATTTATTGCTTTCCTTTTCCTCCATCTGTAATTCTCTTTCCCTTCTCTGCCTTATATTGCCTTATATTACCTGACTGCTTTATTTCTACACTAATACAAAACCACTTTCACTTCAACCAATACTCACAGCACTCCATTTCTCTAGCCATGCTCAGACCTACTTCATCAATCCCCTGACTAACAATTCACACACCTCTCTCACTGCTTCTATCCATCACTCCACAAACTGGCATTATCATCACTGTGCTATCATCCTACAACATTTCATTCACCAGCCCCTCAAACTTCCCTGCTACCTTCAAACAATCGGAGCAACTCCATACCCAAACTATAAACCAAAGCCAACTCGACCAACCTCTATTGCCTTCATACAAACACCATCATCATCCTTCAAACCATACTGTCCCGCTACCATCACTGCATTCACAAACTGCTTCTCACCCTTTAACACCACAATTCCACCTTTCGAATCTACATACTCCCCACTTCGACATAACATTCAATTCCACTTCACAACTCCACAATTGAACATTCACAACTCACTCACATAGCCTCCATCATCAGCTAGCACTCAACCTGACTCCATCCATTTCAAATTACCCCTTCTATTCAACTCCTCCAAACAATCCTATAACTCCTTTATCACCCCTGAATTGAATCAACACATTCATCAAACCATATTCATCGACCTTTATCATCAACAATTAAACTCAAAAACCATCTCAGTCATTCACCAGCGACCACAAATACACCTCACTACCTCATCCAGTTCCATACTCATCCAAAAGACTCCTCCTATACCATATTTTCAATTGCCAAACCCACATAACTGCTGCACATTCTTCACCAACGACCTGACCAATCCGCTATACACTATCACAAAGCCAAATGCAACTCAAACCAAAATTGCAAATCAATTCTTACCAACCCAAATTCAAGCAATCACCAAAACCCCAAATCAACTCCAAATCACCTGCCACCAGGTACCAATTCGCAATTCCATAAAAAGAGAAGAAAAAAATTCGAGATCGCCCTCTCCAATCAGCCAGTAGATCCAACTGGCTCCCACATTCAGTTTTGATTTCCAATCGCGCTTTTCACTTCACACACCATCCCTAAATCATCTCAAAATCAAAACTACCCGAATTTGAACCAACAGTCACCCAAATTCATCACTATGACTAACCCCTCTCATCTCCCTCAATAAAAATTCGAAAGGAACTTATCGAGAAATCGACCTTTCTATTTCCTGGAATTTGGAGTTTCAAAAGAATTTTAGAAATCTTAAGTTCATCTCGATTTAAAGTGTAAGACCGGTTTAAGTTCTCAAAGAGGCATCTGATTTTGTGTGTTAAAACGAGTGTATTTGGGCCAGTTACACTTCGGGCTTGTGGTCTTGGCCTCTCATGGGCTTTCATTCTTTTTATTGTAAAAAAATAATTGTTGAGCCCCTTTTGTTTTTTTTAAAAACCATAAAAAAAGTGTTATTTTCTATTTTTTTAAAAATCTTTTTCAGGTTTTAAAAGAGAACAAGGGCCAGTTGCTTGAATATTGCTTTGCCCTGCTTTGCTTGGATAAAAATCTGCTTGCTTGCTTGCTAATAAATAATTGCCGCTAATAAATAATTACCGCTAAAAAAAAATTGCTAACAAATTCTGCATGCTTAGGTATCTTATTATAACTCCATTTTTATTTAATTACATTGTTGTTTACTTCCATGTGCATTGAAAAATTTAAAAACAAAATAAAAATTCATTCGTAGTTGCATTGGTAATTCATGTTTAATTTCAATTTTGCATTCATCTCAATTTTTTTTAAGGACACTATTATATTTTGACAACTTGATTTCTTTCTAACGATTTATTTCTCAGTGTCTAGACTACGACAGAGTAATAATTGTCTACAAATATTATGATGGTTCGTAAATATTATATCGGTTGTTCCTCTGAAGGTAGTTAAACCTTCGGCTGCATTGCTAGGGTGATTCATGGTGCACCGATAACTCCTATCTGTTAATTGGTTAAGAAATCTTTCATTGAAATTAATCTAACCGTCATTATATAATTTTAGAAAATTTGTAAATAAAAAAGAATATATAAAAATCCAAAATCTAAAAATAATTGTTGAGCCCCTTTAGGTTCATGCATATATAAAAAAAGAGAAAAAATATATAAAAATCCAAAATCTAAAAAAAAAAACAATTTTCTTTTGTGAATATTTCTTTTTCTCATACAAAATAAAAATAAAAAAAGCTTTCTTGAAAATGTCCCAATTTCCTTATCCTCATGAATTTTATGATAGTTGTGAAAATCAATATAATCCATATAATTTTACACCAAATTCATATAGATATTTTAATAATAACTATTGTACGAACAATTCGGATTTCGCACCACCAACTTTACAAAATTTTCAAAATAATCTTGATTTTACACCACAAAATTTTAAAAATCCCAACCTACCCTCAAGTCGTGAAAAAATGTCGAATTTTTACTTCAAATGTGCACACAACAAAATCAAAGAATACGTGAATGGTGTAATTCATACTTGGGCAACAATTCAAGTCAAAATTTTCAAAATAATCAAAATTTGAATTCACTTCCAAGTTCAAATGGTTTTTATTATAGCCCTTATCAGTTCAATTTCGAACTCCAAAATAGATTTCAAATTCAAAATGGAAATGTGAATCACTTTACAAATGATTTTGGCAATGGGAATAATTTAAATTGTGGTGCAACTTAAATTTTTTGTTCTCAGCAATTTCAAATTGAAAATTCTCATGTAAATAATTATAAATTTGATTTTGTTGAGCTAATGAATAAAATTCACGATAATCGCATGAGTTTGTTGTTTCAAGACTACTTGAATTTTTGTGAAAAACAAAATAATCAAATCCAAACGTATGACAATTCAGATAAAAATCCACCTTCGCCCACAATCGACAATCTTCAACTAACAACTTTCGAAATTGATGAAAATATTAATGAAGTTGTTGAAAGCTCTGTGATTGACTTAAATTTAAATTCTCTTGAAAACGAAGACGTCAATATTCAATTTGATCTTCCTCTCTCAAATTTTTGAAAATTTTGAAAATTTAGATTGTCAACATGACAAAAATTATGAAGTTGTTAACAACTGTTTAGGTGAGGACGACTTTGATGAGCGAAAACTTCTCAAATTGATTGACGATGATGTTGTTGGTCTAAAACTGAAAATGAAACATTTGAAAACTTTGAAATTCTTGAGGTTGAAAACAATGAAACTACTGAATGTGATCTTATGCACAATAACGATTTTTCTGAAACTGTTGAAAATCCTTGCGACTTGATCGTTTCAACTGTACCACACTGTGATCACTTGTTTTCCAATGATAAATTTTTGCAGTATATGTACTCTTTCTGGAGCAACATTGTTTTTGAGAAAACACGATTTTGAAATTTACTGAAAATTCATTTGTTTGGTTTTAACTTTAGGTTTACAAATGAACCTTTAGTCAACAAAATTTCGAATATCAAAGCAAAACTGAACAATATTTCTCAAAACAAGTGTGGGGGTGAGAACGATGCACACGTCTCTCAATTTATACATCATCTGAACAAATCGAACTTTGCTTTTGAAACTTTTTCTGAACCCCAGCTCACTAACCTCTCTTTAGTTGCTATAGAAATTCAATTCTATTTTCGGATCAATTGTAAGCTCAAATTTTTAAAATTAGCAACTCAAAATTTTGAAAAAACAGAAGTTGTTTTTCTAAATCTAAAAGGTAATATAAAATTAATTATGATTTGGTTTCCTACGCTTAATCTGTGTCTCATAATTCTTATGAGGCTGATTCATTGGTCCATTATGGACCGGTTCATCTATTCGATGACTGGATATTTTCTACACGCACATTCGGTAAGATGCACTAATCTTCTTTTGTATATATGTAAATATTTCTCTTTCATTCACTCTTTGTGTCATGCATTGACTGTTGGGACACAGTAGAAATCAAGTGTGGAGGAAGTCTCATTTTCATTCTATATTGCACAGTTTAATTTTGAATTTTTTTTCTCCTTTCTCTTTTTGCATTTTTTTTCTTTTTCTTAGAAAAAAAGAAGAAAGAGTTTCGCACTTCTATTTACTTTTAAGTAAGACATGATGGAGTTATTAGCATATAATTTTGGTCTTTGATTAAAATGTTTGGAAATTTATTTCTCTTAGCGGATAACGAAAGAAAAGTTTGAATTATGAGCAAATTCGGTGTAACTAGTATATGGGGAGATTCGTAGGTGATGAGTATGAAATGTTTTCTGAATTGTAATCTGATTAAATGAATGGTTGATTTAGGCTACTTGTGATAACATTTTAGATCGTTTAAGTGAAGTTGTTCTAAGATATTCTCGCTTAACCCTCTCTCTTATGTAAAAAAAGAGAGAGAAAAAGAAGTGTATATATAATAATCCAAGGGTATCCAACATTGCTAAAACATTTGGCGTTGGTGTGCAAACCAGCCAAGCTCTTTCCGATATTATGTTGACAAAGTCAGCGTCGGTATACCTTGGTCTCATTTTATGAGTTGGACACTTTAGGATTACCGACCCTCGTATAAGTCGTAATGCAGTGTATGGGTGGTATACCAAGGTATTTGTAAATAATAATAATGTGAATATTTTGTAATAAAGAGAGAGTTAGCACTTAAAATCCAAGCCCACTCATTGCTTATTCGACCTAACTTTTTAACAAAAAGGAAATTGAGATGTCATTTTACGATTGTTAATATTGATTATAGAATTCATTTCATATTTGCACTATTTTTCTACCAAAACAACTAGAATTCATTTCATATTTGCACTATGTTTCTACCAAAACAACTGGCCAAGCTGGAGGAGTTTGTCATAATAACACAACATTTGTTTGAAGTTTTGATTAGTAACGGACTCAAATTTCATAGTGACGACCAAAATTTTTGTTAACTCATTCGTGTAATATTTAAAAGTAAATTGTCCATTTGTAAATATTCCTTTAAAAACACGCATTCGTATTGTAAAACTTTTTTGAATTTTGCATTTTGTACATATCTTTTTGCTTTTGGATTTTGTGGGTAGTATCTGAAACACCCCACCTCCGTTAAGGTCACTCACAAAGGGAATGCCTTAACTTCGGTGGAGCATTTTAGGTAAAAGATGCAGATAAATTACAAGATAGACAAATAAAGCAGCGGAAAATAAAGTCGTTTTATAAATAATGTGGTTCAGCCAAGCTTTTACAATAGTTGTCTCAATCATACTTAAAAGTAATACATAGAAATTCTGTCTTGATTTAAAAACTTCCAAATATAAAAGAAGCATAAAAATAACAATGATATTCCCAAATAAATCATGAACCAGCCATAGCAGTGGAAGAGAGAGTCCAAAGCAATACATCGACTATCTTTGAGGTTGGAAAGAAAACTGAGCTAAGTGGTAACATTTCCTCCCTGTGAACCTGAAGGGGGGAACGGAAGAAAAGAGGCCAAAAAAACTAGGTCAGACATAAGTCTTGTAAATCCAGTGACTTTCAGCATATAAACAGGCAAAAGCATCATGACATGAATAAACTGAATATAAGACAATACCGTGAGAACAAGGATAACAAGATAACATACGATTAGTATAGATATAATAAGGCAAGATAAACTGAATGCGCTTCTACTCTTTCTCTGCTTCGCTACTACCCTGTTATTACGATTTCTATATCTCTGCACCACCTAACTAGTGTCCCAACTAGTAATCTGTATAAAATGATATCTGATCCTAATCCCCCGCAATTGTGGTAGCCTTCAGGTGTACATCTAGTATGAGGATTCCACCTCAACCTGCCTAATTGCCATGAGTATGTTAGATGTACCCTTACTACCCAATCGATCGGCTCCTTACTGTATTAACTTTTCTTGTGTCTGTGTCAATCGACCCTCTCTTGTGTGTAGATACCCTGTGTTGTTCCCACCATAAGGTGTATCAATCCTTATGATAGCAACCCGACACGATTTAAGATGCACAGTGTATAACCACTGGTGCCCAGTGTCTGCTTTTTCCCACTCCGGAGTACGTACACGCCCGTAAACCGTCAGAACCTACACTACCGTACCCCCTGCTGCTGTTTTGACCACTTATAATTAGCCCAGTAATCATACCCCACCCTGCCTAGTTTCAAGGTACCATGATACATCTATGTGGGTTACTGCTGAAATGGGTCCCCGTTACTAGTGTTTCCTATTGGTTAAGTTTGTGGGCCTATATATACAAATATTACCCACCTACACAAGATGTACTTAACCCTCCCACCGATTCAAGCATGTTTATTTAACGGTTAAGTTTTGTAGGCCTATATTTTCTAATATTACCCACCAACCCGATATGTACTTAACCCTCCTACACATTATGTCATATTGGTTAAGTGTTGTCCTTTCATGTTAAATTAACCCACCCATTCATCATGTCATGTTGGTTAAGTGTCTCTTATTAATTTAACCCTCCTCACTTACACTACAAGAAAAATACCCTATTGCAACTAGCTATTTGCAACAGGCCTCAAACGCCAGTTGCAGTAAATGATATTTAGCAAAGGACCTTTTGTAGCTGTTGCAATTGATAAGATTTAACAACAGACTTTTCCTTCCTGTTGCGAAAAGCATATTTTTCGCAACAGCGCTTTGCGAAAACATACTTTTAACAACTGCTTTTTCATTTCTGTTGCAATAAACATATTATTTGCAGCTACACCTTCAAACCAGTTGTAAAAATTATATATTTAGCAACAGTTTTCACTAGTTGCGATAACTGTAATTTTTTTGCAGCAGGTAAAGCCACTTGCAAAAACGTACTTTTAAAAATTATTTTTCACTGATTAATATTCAGTTATATTATAAGAAGTTTAAGCATAATAGTTAATATATATATACGCATATATATATATATACAATTAATAAGTCACCAATTTTTGAAAAAAAATGTGTACAATTAATAGGTTCGCTATACAGTACATTTTTTACAATGGGCAATGACAGCCCCTTGGAATAGAGTGCTATTACAATAGTCCTTTCTGGTCCATTGTAATAGATGTTAATTTTACAACGTTCACAAAATGCTCATTGTAATAGTTGCAAATTTTACAATGTTCTTAAAATGTTCATTGTAAGATGTTCTAATTTTACAACGGTCATAATGCCCATTGTAATAGGTACCATTTTGACAATTATAATGTTTTTTTAGATCAAAATCTCTTATTTATTAATATCTAATCATTAATAATATTATATTAACCATATGTTACTAATTAATAATTTTTTTAATAAGTAATTATATTTAATATATTTTTTAGCAAGGAGAATTAATATTTAAAAATTGAGAAGCAACATACCCCATTTTGTACTTGATATTTAATAGTTAATGAATAATATTTATTTTAACATTAAATATTTCATACTTATAATTAATGATTATATTTAAAAATATTTAATATTTTACATCTATAATTAATAACTAATAATTCATAATAAATAAATAAGAATAAATACTAAACTATTTATAGTAATAGTCAAGAGGGATTAATAATGTATGCTTAAGGTTTTATCTTTTGTAGTTAAAACTTGTTATATTAAGTAATTAATAATCAATAATTCATAAATATTAATTCAAGAACAATAATGTATAATTATTGATTATTAATTTTTAATTAATTATTTATTACACATGCCAATAACTAATATGTTATACTAGGAAATTCAAACGTTATATGCAGGCAATAGTTCAGCGGAACTTTTCAACGCACGTTTAATGGATCTGGAAATTACGCATGACCCAATATTAGTGAAACCCTACTTTCCACCGCCTCCCCCTTCCATCCTCATTTCCATCAGATCTGTGAAAAAGAAAAAAAGGAAAGAGGGATAAAGGAAAAGGTTAAGTTGTCTGCAGTTTGGTTTATGTGATTCGAAGTTGTTTCCAAACCTCAAATTTGAGAGAGTTTCTACGAGTCGGACTTAATCTTGGTGAATTGTTCACTCTCGAAATGGGGAACGTCAGTGAATCCTTTTTCATTTTGAAGTTTCGAATTTGGTTAATTGGTAGCAGGATAATTACATATTGTTCAACTGAAGCGGGTATGCAGTATAATTTTGAAGTGAACAAAGATCAGTCGGAACCTTCAACTTCATTCATTTTCTACTATTTGATTTCATTAGCAGAATAATTACATCTTGTTTGATCAATTTAGCTCTTATTTGAGAGGGGAGTGCTGCATTTCCAAATAATGTTGCATTTCACTCTCTCCATGCATTCCTTACAGGGGAGTTTACACATGTATCCATGATAATTTTTATCTTGTTTATTCATACATTTTGTGATAGAAAGGTAGTTTATAATCCACATAACCTAGTACTGTTTTTGTTTGTGAGTACTATCTCTTGAAGTATCTGTTTTTTTTATCTAATGATTACTAGGGGTACATATGGCTGCATTCAAAGTAAGATTTTACATAGATCATAGGCAAGAGAAATAACACAATTGAAAAGTCGCTACCGGTACTAAAGGTGAAGCTAAAGAGAGTAAAACATTACTGCTATGATACCAAGCAAATGTAGTCAGTAAGTCTGTAAACTCATTTGGATGACATATGTTTGCTGTCCTATTTACCCATGCTTAAGTTTGCTACTTATATCATCATCTGCTTGTTTGTTATAACTGGATCTGGATATTCTATTTTAGCTCAGTATAATGGCTTGCTATTTGAATTAATATATTTTCTAAATCATCAGGTTGCATGTTGAAATACTTTCAAAAGAAGGAAATGCCAAGGTAAAAAAAAGGTATTTAGTAAAAACTTATTAATATAATTTAATTCATATGATAATATTGTATGATCCATTAGATTAGCTAATAGGTAACGAATTATGCATATAGCATTTAAATTCCATTCATGAAGCAGTCAACTCCAAAAGGAGAATGCAAGCGAGTTCCAATATGTATGCGAGAGCCAAAGGTCAGACTCCTTCAGATCCCTCCACCACGTTCCATTGTTATGCAATAAAAGAATTTTGTTGCGGTCCCCTAAGGTTAGGCATTTAACTTTAGCTTTTTAATAAAGTTTATTTGCTTGAAAATTCAATATATTAGCGATGCTCACATTCTGTATTAAAATTTTTAGGTTATGCGAGATTCTAATGATGTTTGTAGAGGGTTTAAGTTTGTTGCTTTCTCGTCTCCTGAAGATACATCGCGTGTAGTGAGTTTTCTCTTTCTTCTGTATAATTGTTTTCTAAAATACTACTATTATTCGGCTCCATTTACACTCTTACGCTATTAGAGAGGAATGAAAAAATGGTTGGCAGCACACCTTCGTATGTTGCATTGCAAAACATAAAAGAGGATAGAAAAGCATGATTATAGGTACCTTAATGAAAGTTATTCAGTTATGTGTGCTACACGTTGTCCGCTAATTTGTTGTATGTTGATCGTTATAGAGTGCTACTACCAAGGGTATTGCTCTGATGACAACGAATTATTTGTCTTAATGTTTAACTGTTATATTTAATATAGTTTCAAACACAATTTTCACAGATGCATCCCATAGCTATGCCACTAACATTGATCCTCGGAAACCCATGTATCCATCTGGTGCTCTTAGACAACAAATATTTTATGGCTAGGTTCCCTCAGCACTCATTCCTTACCAAGTAATCATTATTTTTGTGTATGATAGATAGATGTTGTATTATGCAAATGTACATTCTTTTTGCTATGGTGCTTAAAAGTAAGGAAGTGCTCACTTTATTATGCTTTCGTGTAGCCTGGTTTTGGCTAGAAGCAGACCCATATACCTGTAATGAGGACGGGTGGTGCACCGATGGCAAATCACTTTATGCTTATGGTGCCTCAAGGTCAGAAACCAAAACGTCAAGCTGGTAGGCATGCTGGTAGAGGTGAGCCTGCACAATCACCACAACATCAGATGCTTATCTCATAGGTATTATATCTATTTCCTTATGGTTTCATGAAAGCAATTCAGTAGCACTATTTTGTTCCTATATGTAATAAATTCATGCAGCAGCATATGCCGTTTTTCTTTCATTTGACTTTCATTATTTCGTTAAAGCATGCAATTTTCTAAAAGGTCAGTGTTTATTGTTAGAACCATGTTTGACTTTTCTTGCCTAAGATCTTGATGGAAATGCATTTTTAAATAAGGTTGTTGTGTTAGGAACATGTTACTTTTATACATGGAAGCATGTTTGACAATACGATTGGGACTTCAAAGGGGCACTTGATGAGAAGTTGGTTGGAGTTTCTATTTAAAAATTGGTCGAAGTAAAAGGGAAAGAAAGGATTAATCAGGTTGCTTCTTTTGTTGTATTTTGGCCAAAGTGAGTTGCACCCATTTTGTTTGTTTTGGACTTATTTGATTTGATTATAGTTTAAAAGCTACCAACCTTAAACCTTGTAAAAGGCTGTTTTCCTTTGTTAGAACCGTATATGCATTCTTGTTTGAAAGGTTTATTGAAATACATTAATAAGTATAGTACAGCTAGTAAAGTACCCGAAAACGTACAATTTTTCTATGATGGTAGGATTGCTAGTAATAAAGATTCAAAGGAGAACTGATTAATAAAAAAATGAGTTGAGAGTTCTTTCTTACCTTGGTCAAAGTGAAAGGTAAAGTAAAAGAAGCCATCATCTTGGTGTTTTTTCTGTTTTTATTTTATTAACAGAATGCTCATTTATAAGTCCTGCATGTAGGTGTCATAAGTTGAAGTGGACAAACATGATTTAATTCCCTTTTTGAGTTGTTCGATCCATGCTTTGTGAAGGAAGCTAGATCATTGCTTAAAACGTGCATGGAGAAGGCAGCATCACTTACAGGTACCATCAACAAATTTTATTAAAACTCTCCTCTCATCTTCTTTAAGACTACTTTCATTTTTTTTTCTCATTCAGTTCCATTGCACATCAAATTGATGGTTCGAAAAACTGGGAGTCATCAGAATACTTTCAGTTTTTAATCTCTTCTCAAAGAACATGATAACCACAATTGAAATTTTTTGGGTACATCCTCAACAAAGTTCATTTGTAAACTGCTATATCATGGTCAGGTTATTGTTGGATTAAATACATGTGTACCGAGCACTCTTTTATCTTCTTTTAGCTTGAATGATAGATATGAAGGAATATATTTAACGCATGGAGCGCTGAAGTTCAATCTGTTTAACATTTTGGCAATAAAATACCTATAAAATGCAATTGATTTTGGTCCCCGCCAAGTAATTTACTTTCTTTTTTTGTTAAGAAAGCATCATAGATTTATTGAAACAAGTCGGTTAAAAAAATTGGATTTTGCAGTATTGCACATCAATGGGTGGCAAAGTAGCACAAAAGATGTTGTCAGTTCTAGGTTTTTATTTGATGTAGAGTTTGCTGAAATGACGTACGTATTCCTGGATAGGCATGTGCATGTTCATGATTGACAACAAACTTGGAGCATGAACTACAGATTTGTTCTAGTGAAAATATGATATTTATTCTCTTGTTACAGTATATGTATGATAGAGTAGAACTATGATTATAAAATACTTTATTCGAAAAAAATGTGTTGTGTGAGAGAAGAAATTGTTGCACATGAATGATGTATGAAAATTGTAGAAATTTTTGTTGTAATTCTTTGTACTATTAAAACTTTGTTAAAATAAAATTTGTATTTGTTTATTTCATTTTTTGGTATACACTATTACTAAAACAAATACATTTAACATGTAATATCTATAAGCTATAAAAAAATTGACGATTTATGAATCCATTGCAACTGACATATATTGTTGCAAAAGTATCTGTTGCAACAACAAAAGCCCGTTGCAAAAAAGTATGTTGCAACATCTTATTGCAACGGGCAAAAACTGTTGCAAAAGGGGACCGACCTATTGCAACTTTGGCTATATAGACGGGCGCTGGCCTGTTGCAATAGGTCTACTGCAACAGATATGGCCTGTTGCGAAAAGTGTTTTTTGTTGTAGTGTTATCATGTTGGATTGGTTAAGTGTTTCCTATTAACTTAACCGCGTTCGTCCATCAAGTTATATTGGTCAAGTGTTTCTTGTTAACTTAACCCCACGTGTTCATCATGTTGTATTGGTTAAGTGTCATCAATTAATTCAAGTTACTTAACCAACCTACTTGTCATTTTCTTTGGTTAAGTGTTGCCTTCTTGTTTTAACTTAACCTTACCATAGATCAAGTTATATTGGTTAAGTGTCGCCCTCTTGTTTTAACTTAACCTTACCACAAATCAAGTTATATTGGTTAAGTGTTGCCCTCTCGTGTAAACTTAACCTTACCACAAATCAAGTTATATTGGTTAAGTGTTGCCCTCTTGTTTTAACTTAACCTTACCACAAATCAAGTTATATTGATTAAGTGTTGCCCTCTTGTGTTAACTTAACCTTACCACAAATCAAGTTATATTGGTTAAGTGTATCTTTTTAATTTAACCCTACCCATTTATCATGCTATACCGGTTAAGTGTTTCCTATTAACTTAACCCTAGTTATATTGGTTAAGTGTTCCTATGAACTTAACCCTAGTCATCCATGTTATATTGGTTAAGTGTTCCTACGAACTTAACCCTATTCATTCATCTTGTTCATTAGCATTAATTGATTTATTAATGCACCAACCTCTTACATTAGATATGTGTTGTTGCGGTTACTGGATATGCCAGGCGATTCCGGGCAGTTTTACACCACAACTCAATCTAACCTTGGGTTTTTCTTGGGCATGATATACAAACCTTCTCACATTAGATAGGTGTTGTTGTGGTTATTGGATGTGTCGGGCGGTTCCGGGCAGTTTTACACCACAACTCAATCTAACCTCGGGTTAGGCATATTCATCTTTAATTTACACATTTACCATATATACCCAAATCTTGATTTTTCATGCTAATTACCAAATTCACCAAAACTAGTCCTGTTCCAATTCTCAAGTTATGCCCAACAAAGCTAATTGCAAGTTATGGCCCCCAAATTCAGTTTCAAGTTATTACCAAATTCAGTTTCAAGTTATTACTGAAAATAGGTTACACCCAATCTTCCCAAACTTGCAATAATAGTTATGCCCAAAATCACTATGCATTGTGTTTGGCGTCCCAAATCAATAGTTAAGCCCAAGCTAAATATACTATTCCAATTTACAGTTTATGCCCAAAACTAGGTTTTTCATGCCAAATTTCATAATTTGTCGTTCATGACAATTCTAGGTTCAATATGTCAAATTACATATTCCATAATTCATGTCAAATTATAGCCTTTAATTACAGTGCAGGCCAGTTACCTGAAATCCCAATTTAGACGTGTTCATATTTAACAATTATCCCTATCTTACTATAGGTTTTCATGCTTAAGCCATAAATCACTATACATAATAATCTCCTTCTTCCAAGTCATGAGCTATCTTATATAATATGCCTCAATTTTGGGTCTTAAACCACATCATGTACAATGCCTTACATGTTTACAGTTCAATTTATGCCCCAAATCCCAAGTCATATGTCCAATATGCTTTATGCCTCAAATCTCATGTCATATGTTCGATACACTTTATTTTTTAAATACAACATGTGTTACGTCCTCAAATCCGTTACAAATCAGTTATGCCCAATTATACATAATTTAATACTTTTTCCCAATTTTAGCTCTAGTCATGTCCAAATCATATATTATGCCCAATTTTAGAGCTGGCCATGTTCAAATCGTATATTATGCCCAATTTTATTTCCAATGTACATTAATCTCTTATGAGATTTGGCTCAGGCTCATAGTAGCTTAGCTATAAAATAAAAAGGGAAGAAGGGAATAAGAGACAAAGAATGGACATAATATTATCAATGAGATAGATCCAATTGGATATAGAAAGACAGATAGAAAAAGACATAATCTCATATTCGGATTTATTACAATGTGAGAATCACAATTAACTTTTATTTATATAAGTAACTTGAACTTACAAATTATAGAATGGTCTTGAATTCTGGGATCTGATTTCTGAAAATGAAAAGCTGTCCCTTAACGTAGTTTAACACCCCACCGCCGCTAGGGTCACTCTCAAAGGGAATGCACTAGCTTTGGTGGAGCATTATCTAGGTAAACATACACAAAAATATTACAAGACAGAACATATAAAACAGCAGAAGAAAAACCAAATTTCATTGCTTTAAAATCTAGAAAGGTCTAAAGCCTTTTACATCAAAATGCCATTAAATCCACTACATTGAAATTTGTCTTGCAATAGTAAAGAAGCATAAAACCATAGTCACGAATAGTTCCCCAAGTAAAAAAGTAAATCCGCCATAGCCAAGAAAGTTCCAAGCCATATATGATGATTTTGAAGCAGAAAGAAGTCCAAACTAAGTAGTAGTGTTTCCTCCCTCAGAACCTGGGGGGGGGGGGGAACGGAAGAAAAAGTGGTGAAACAAAACGGGTCATTCATAAAGACTGAGTAAGTCCTAGTGACTTTCAGCATAAAAATAGGTAAAGATAACATGGCATGAATAAACTGAAAGTAAACTTAAGCATGATGACAAGATAAGCTACAGGCACAGTAACTAAGAATAACATCATAGGATTTCTGTCATGTATAACATTGCAAGGTTCCCATTTAAAATGAACTAAGTATAGTTTCGCAAGA
The DNA here is from genome assembly GCA_030737875.1 of Allium sativum. NCBI lineage: Eukaryota > Viridiplantae > Streptophyta > Magnoliopsida > Asparagales > Amaryllidaceae > Allium > Allium sativum. The sequence goes on from CM060918.1 coordinate 80,768,717, forward strand.
TTTCTATCATGCATCGCAAGATTTCTCTACTTCACCATTAAAATGATATCTATTTGCTCTGCACCACCTAACTAGTGTCCCAACTAGTAATCTATATAAAATGATAGAATCATAACGCGATCCCAATCCCCGAAATTAAGGTTTCTTTCACGTGTACATCTATTATTTATTACCTAGATCTAATCTAGGGTTTTCTATCGAGCGCTTCCTAGATTCAACCAGGATTTATGCCACCTAGGTCCAACCTAGGGATTATGCTACCTATTGAACACTTCTCGGATTTAGGGTTTATGCCACCTAGGTCCAACCTAGGGATTATGCTACCTATGTGTGTCATACGGCCCCCAATGATTGTAGATACCTATGCTGGTCCCACCATGGGGTGTATCAAGACCCATGGTGGCGTCCCGACGCAAATCTAGAATACATAGGTTATACTACTAGTGCCCCCAGTGCCCTGTTTGTCTGCTCCGAAGTGTGTGCTCACCCGCACTCCGTTAGAACCCACACTGTTGCACCCACCGCCATTGCTTTGACCGCTTACAATCAGCCTAGTAATCGTGCCCCACCCTGCCTAGTTTCAGGCTACCATGATACCTAATTGGGCTACGGCTGAAATGGGTCCCCGTTACTAGGGTTTCCTAGTGGTTAAGTTTGTGGGCCTATATATACAGATATTACCCACCTTCCCGTGATGTACTTAACCCACCGATTCAAGCATGCTTATTAATGGTTAAGTTTGTGGGCCTATATTTACTAATATTACCCACCAACCCGATATGTAGTTAACCCTCTCCGTCCATCACGTTAAGTTGGTTAAGTGTTTTCTCTTGTTTTACTCAACCCTACCACACACTATGTTATATCGGTTAAGTGTTGTTCCTTGTGTTACTTAACCCTACCGCAAGCCTTGTTATACTGGGTAAGTGTTCTCCCTTCTGTTAAGTTAACCCCACCGCATGTCATGTCATATTGGTTAAGTGTACATTGACTTAACCCATCTACTTATCATGTTGTGATGGTTAAGTGTTACCCTCTGTTGTTACTTAACCTTACCACGCATCACGTTATATTGGTTAAGTGCATGTTAACTTAACCCCATCCACCAATCATATTGTAATAGCTAAGTGTTACCCTTGTGTGTTTACTTAACCCTACCACGCATCAGTTTATATCGATTGGGTGTTATCAACCTATTCAAGTTAGCCCAACCCATCCGCTAGTCATGTTATAACGGTTAAGTGTCATTAGCCTAGCCACGTTACTTAACCCACCCATTCATATCATATTGGTTGAGCCTACATTTATAGGTTTTACATGTTCTTAACTCATACCGGTTAGGTCCACATTTACATGTCAAATTTCCATGTCATCCCACCTAACCCTTTAACCATACCCACATCTTATTATGGTTAGCATTCCTTAATTCATTCATTATGACGAATGAATCAAGACCTCTCACATTAGACCGTACATTTTGTGGTCACTGGATTTGCCAGGCAGTTTCGGCCAGATTTACACCACAAACTGGGTCTAACCTCGTGTCATCAACCGTTACGCCTACAATTTGGCCTTCGATCTCTCACATTAGATTGACACTTTGTGGCTACTGGATTTGACGGGCGGTTCTGGGCTAATTTACACAACAAACTGAGTCTAACCTCGTGTCAAAGGTTCATTAATCGTCGTATTCCTCCCAAAACCCCAATACCAGTTCATGTGTTTAACATGTAGGAATGTTCATGCTCCAACCACGTTCATATTTCCAGTTATATGCCAATTATCAAGTTCATAATTCACGTTTTTGCCCCAAAACGTTTTCCCAAATTATTATCATAATTCACTATAAGGTTATGTCAAGTTATAGCCTTTTATTTACAATACATGCCGATTACCCAAAATCCAACTTAGGCGCGCGTTCATATCAAACCTCTACTAAGTCATAAATTATCATATATGTTTCAACTCCAAATTTTACAAAATTAACATATGCCCAAGTTCTAGATTACATGTAAATTTTACATATGCCCAATTCATACCAAATTTACATATGTTCAATTTATGTTGTTTTACATGTATGCCAATTTTATGCCATTTTACCATGTCAAGTTCTAGCCAAAATTACATGTATCAGGTTTCATACCCAATAAACCCAAATCATGATTCATGATGTAGTTATCCCAAACTATAATCTTTTTATTACAGTACATGTCAGTTGCCCAAGTTCATAATACATATTTTTGCCAACTATCAAGTTTACGATTGCTTTCATGTTCAAATTCCCAATTCTACATATGCCTAATTAACATATGCCCAATCTTTTGATTTAATTTACATAGTCCCAAACTCATGATTTAATTTACATGCCAATTCATGTATGCCCAAACTTGCAATTTCAATTATACTGACAATACCCAAATTTCAAATTTCATGTTATGCCATCAATTCTACCAAACATATATCCAATAAAGGCAATATTCCCATATTTCCCCGTATTCAATCGTACGCAAATCGCGGTTTAGGCCTAGGTCCGAAATTGACCAAGGTTCATCAAAAGAAAATAAATAGGGGAAGGTAGAATTTGTATAACAATAAGTACAAAGAGAAAACTGGCATAAGAACATCGTCTCAGGCATAAAAGATAGATATTGATAATAATATCAACATGAATCAAGAAAAACTGATTTACAACAAGCTGAATAGATCATAGGCTTGATATGAAAATGAGAATAGAAAATTCCCAAAACTCAAGATTCAAGAAGCAATAGATCTGAATCAATAAACATACTTAAATCCAATTCCACTTTATTCCATGGCCATATTATAATTAATTTTTTAAATCTAAAAACAACTAGAAATTATAGAGCATGGCTAATGAATTAAGAACTGAATTTGTTGTAAAAATGTCACGGCGTTGTTAATTTATTGTCTTGAATCATTGTAGAAGCCTAGTTCTTTGAATTGATTTGAGTTTGAATGTTTGTACTTTGATTTGGAGACATCGGCCATGGTTCAAGAGGTATTTGTAACACCCCGAGAATTCTATAACTGTGAAATTCAGGAATTAAAGTATAATCAAATTCAAATCAAAGAACTAAGGGAAACGGGATACGCCATTGCGTTCGTCTCGGAAAAATACGCGAAATAGAGTCCGAGTTTTCGAAAAACGGAGCCCGTATGAAGAAGATATGGCCTTCGGAAGTTTTTGAATTAAATTTAAAATTCAAGCAAAATTAAATAATTAAATATTCCGAAGTGGGGCCCATTGGGCCAGGGTGGAAGAACACCCGCCTGGGCCACCCAGGTCGACTGGGCTGTCGACCTGGGCTACCCATGTCGACAGGGCTGTCGACAGCCCTGTCGACAGGGGTATCGACCTGGTCGAGCCCAGTCAACCTGGCTGGCCAGGTCGGTGTGTGGTCGAATTTCTGTGGTCTGCTTTGTCATTAGGGATAGGTGGCGGGTTTTTATTGGTCTCTCTATCTAATGAATGGCTACGATCTAACCTAGCAACATCAATGGTCCTAATCAATTCCTAACCTCTATATAAACAACCCTAGACTAAACCCTAATCTATTCATTCAAATTAAGAACATAGCCGCCATGTTGCTGAGGAACGACTAAGAGTAGCCGCCGACTAGAGAGAGAATTAGAAAGAAAGTTCTAAAGCCTAAAGCAATTCAAGCAACCTAAAGCCAATCAATTCAACAAAGGAATCATATCTCTTAATTAGAGAATTCGCCGCAACCATTGTAAGTAGAGTATTACTTTGGTATAAATAAACAACTGTGTTGATGTGTATGCTTGAATTGTGGCAATGGAAGTTATTCATATTTGTGCGTTCTTATCAATTTGAAATATTATATACGTTTGGATATTTATGGATCATGTTATAAAGAACTACATGCTGTAGTTCTATGCAAGTTTACGTTTGGAATATTGCGCAAATTATGTTATCTATGTTGAAGCTACATGTATGTAGTTGATTGAAATTTTATGCAAGTTTGGGGCTTTGTTATTATGCCATCATGATGTATATTTTTTGTGCATAAATCATTTTGCAAGTAATTGAAAGCAAGTTTGGTTGTTATAGTTCATATGAAACTATGTGGGAATTTTGACACCATAATCCATGTATTAAGTCATGCTTTTGCAAAACTTATGAATATGGCTAGGCTATGAATGATATTTGGCATAATTGAAATCTATGATTAAGTCTATCTTGTTTAAAAGAATTATATGATGACATATGTGAGACATGGCTAGGTTAGACTCAAAAATCCCTTTTTGCAAGTTTTAAAGCAAACACCATGTTTAGGAATATTTATGCATAAGTATGTTTATACCATCGTTATGTGATTAGACTTAAACCATGATTAAGTTGAATTATGCTTTTGTATTGGTAACAAAGTATCCCCCTTGTAAACATGTAGAAACCTTATGAACATGACATGTTTATGTTTATGCCATTAACAAAATTTAACTTTACTTATGCCATGTTTATGCCAAAAGTATTTATGCCATGCTTATGTTTGACATTATGCCATGTTTATGCCAAAAGTATTTATGCCATGCTTATGTTTGACATTATGCTATGCTTATGCGAGGAATATTTATGACATGCTTATGTTTGACATTATGCCTAAATAAAAATATAGATTCATGTGGTAGTTAAACCTATGCAAGTTCACATGCTTTGATTCATGTCACCTATGTTACCACTATGCAAGTACACCAATTTCTATTTTATATTTCCAACGTCATATGCAAGTTCATGCGCTCACCTTCCCCTCTTTGTGTATACGCCATAAGCCTCCCCTTTTCGCATGGCTAAATTGGGCTTTAAAAGGCTAAGCCCAATACATATGAACGGACGTGTAAAACGGGGGAAAATAACGTTGGGTTAAAATTAATTAATGAATGAAAATATAAAATAGAAGGGCCCGAATTCAAGTATGGGTTGGGCCCATGATTGGTGTAACCTTTACACCATTAACTTAATAATGGGCCGCAAATGTTTACATATAAGAAATAAAGAAGAATGACAAAATATGTAAATGTAGAACATACGATGTGTTTAACCCGAGGTTGGATTGAGTTGTGATGTAAACCTGCCCGGAACCGCCCGGCTGTCCAGTAGTCACAACAATACCTATCCAATGTGAGAGGTTAAACATAGAGCCCAACAAGGACCCGAGGTTAGACTGAGTTGTGGCGTAAGACTGCCCGGAACCAACCGGCAACAGGCAGCCACAACAATACCTGTCTAATGTGAGAGGTCAGGGCCTTAATAAGACAATTAAGGCTGAGTCAGGATTGATAGGATTAAGTGAACTAAAGACTTAATCAAAATGGAACATGCTAAACAAAACGGACTGGTGGGGGTTAGGTTAGGAAACACTTAACCAACTTAGCATGTTGGCTAGAGATAGAAAACCTAGTAACGGGGGACCCTTTTCAGCAGTAACCCTAGAAGGTGTATCAGGATACCCTGAAACTAGGCAGGGTGGGGCACGATTACTGGGCTGATTGTAAGAGGTCAAAGCGACGGCGGTGGTGTAGCAGTGTAGGTTCTAACGGAGTGCGGGCTTGCACACACTCCGGCGCAGAAAAATAAGGCACTGGACACCAGTAGCATACCTGTGCACTCTAAGGTTGTGTCGGGTTGCCACTATGGGACTTGATACACCCCATGGTGGGACCAGCATAGGTAACTACAACATCGGGGGCCGTAAGACACATGTAACTATGCGAGTAGGAGCCGATCATCATAGAATGGATCACATCACCCTGATTATGGGGTGCTAGTTGGAAACTAGTTTATATGGGTTCAGAGATTAACGTGGGGTACGATAGTATATTCGACCCTAGACAACTTAACCAAGTTTATAGTGCATGCCCACTTCTTGTTTATACTTATCATACCCAGTTCTTTATTCATAGACAAAATAGTACTAGACTTAGTCAGGCTTTATGTCTGACTCTACTTTTCTTTCGTCTTCTTTCTTCCATTCCCCCCCCCCCCAGGTTCTCAGGGAGGGAACACAGCAGCTTGACCAACCTCAACATCCAGCTTGAAGAAGAGAAATGTATTGCTTGGACTTTCCTGTTTTGAACTATGGCTTTAGACAATCCACTATGGGGCTTTTGCAGTTTATCTATGTTTTATTTATGCTTCTTTAAATAATGTACTCAAGACAGATTATGAAAATGTTATGTTATGTTTCGGAAAGGATGTAAGACACTCATGGTGATGTTTTGTAACACGTATTTGACTTTGTGAAATAAAAGTTTGTTGTTCTTCCGCTGTTTATAAATATGTGTTCTTATATCTGTCTTGTATATCTGTGACTTGTACTTATAAACCTCCACCAAAATTAGGGCATTCCCTTTGAGAGTGACCCTAACGGAGGTGGGGTGTTTCACTTGGTATCAGAGCATAGGTTTACCAGATAAGATAAAAAGTTTTGAAAAATTATTTTCAAAAAGGAAATTTAAAGAAGCATTTTTAAAAGAAAAATATTATTTTATTTTAAAAAGGCAAAGTCCACTCCCCAAAGCCATAGGTACTATCTCTTATCCTTCGTTTTGAATCTATCCTTTTTGTTTCAGCATGTCCCAAGATCTTAACTTGCCTGAAGGGGTGCCAATACCTGGTTGGTTTAGACGGTTCTTAGAAGCAAGGGCCACTCAGCCAGGTCCTACCGTTCCTCCTCCCCCAGCGGAAGGAAATCATCCAGCTGCAGCAGCACCTTTTCCTCCACCTCCTCCTCGGGGAAACACTTTTGCTAAGATATGTAAAGATTTTAAAGCTATGGGAGGAAGGGATTTCCATGGAACTGAGTCCTTCGTAGCAGCTAGAAATTGGCTGAAAGAAACGGAGGACCTATTCATCATCTTTGAGGTAGAGGATAGACAAAAAGTACAACTGGCGGTGTGGCTATTGAAGGGCGAGGCTTCCTACTGGTGGGAAGTCACTAATGCTGAAAGACCAGTGGAGACATGGGAGGACTTTAGGGCAAGGTTTGAGACCAAATTTCTCTCAGATGCGGAAAGAAGTTTGCAGTTGGAAAAATTCTTATTTCTTAAGCAAGGAGACAAGACTATCAGAGAGTATGTGAATCAGTTCGATGAGTTGGCTAGGTTTGGACTTGACCTAGTCAACACCCCGCACAAGAAGGCTCTCCGGTTCGTCAAAGGGTTGAATGAGCCATTACACAGTTTGGCCATGACCCATATACCCATGGGGGCCACGTATGAAAGATTGGTGCAAATGGCATTGCTGAATGAGGAGGATAAGGGCAAGAAGGAGACAAAGGCAGAAAGCTCTCAAGGGAAGAAAGAGGGTTTGCAGCCTAAGAAGGCGGACTTTAAGAAAGGCGGAAAAGGCAACAAAGAGAAGAGGAAGTGCAATTTCTGTGGCAAAGTGGGGCACTTAGTAAAGGACTGCCGGAAAAAGAAGGCCAAGGAGAATGGTGGGTGCTTTTCATGCGGTCAGACAGGCCACAGGGCTAAGGACTGCCCAAAGAAACGAGGACAGGGGCAGGGCGCTGGATCCACCCCAGGGGCACAGGTTCATGTGCTAGAAGCGCCACCATTGCAACAGCGAGGTATAAATACTTCTGTAGAAAGTGTAGTTTATCTATATGATCACCCCGTTCGCACTTTATTTGATTCTGGCGTATCACACTCCTTTATCTCGTCTGCTTTAGTAGAATCTCTGCACCTAAAAACTAGTATGGTGGAGGACCCCTTAATTGTTTCAAACCCAATTGGGGGCCCAGCTCATTTGTCTATGATCTGTGTGGGATTGAAAATTTCTATTCTAAGCGTAGAATTTCTATGTAGTGCCTTTGTTTTGGGCTTTTCGGGGTATGGTTTGATTTTGGGTATGGATTGGCTATCCAGTAATGGGGCCATCCTTGATTGTGAGAAAAGGGTTGTTAGGCTCCTAACCCAGCTCGGTAATACTTTGGAAATTTCTTGTAATCCCTCGTATGCGGTTATGCTTAGTTATCTTGAATCGCTAGATGCCTCTGTTGAAAATTTGAAATCAGTTAGAGTGGTCCGGGAATATCCGGATGTCTTCGAAGAGGTGAAGGGCTTGCCTCCGAAGCGGGAAATAGACTTCCGCATATATCTTGTAGATAATGCAAAGCCCGTTGCGTTGCCCGTTAGACATATGGCTCCACGAGGAAGGAAAGAGCTCAGTAAACAGATTAAAGAGCTTTTAGAAAAGGGGTTCATTAGGAGGAGCATTTCAGAATGGGGCGCTCCAGTGGTGTTCGCTACAAAGGCGGATGGTTCACTCCGTCTATGTGTTGACTATAGGGAGCTCAACAAGCTAATGAAAAAGAATAGGCACCCTCTCCCTAGAATTGACGATTTATTTGACCAGCTTGTAGGAACGTCTGTTTTCTCCCAACTCGATTTAGCAACCGGTTTTCATCAGCTAAGGGTGGCTGAAGATAGCATCGATAAAACGGCATTCAGAACCCCAGACGGTTTCTTTGAATGGCTTGTCATGCCTTTCGGCTTGACAAATGCACCTGCTTACTTCGTGGACCTGATGAGTAGGGTATTTAGAGATTTCCTCAACAAATTCGTAGTGGTCTTCGTAGATGATATCCTTATCTTCTCAAGGAGTGAAGAGGAACATGCTCAGCACTTAAGGGCAATCATGGAAACTTTGCGAGTCCATCAACTAAAAGCCAAATTCTCCAAATGCCACTTTTGGAGAGAAGAGGTGAGGTTCCTTGGGCACATAGTATCTAAACAAGGGTTAGCAGTGGACCCTGCTAAGGTAGTAGCGGTACAGGATTGGAAGACACCAAGGAATGCAACTGAGGTTCGAAGCTTTCTAGGACTAGCAGGTTTCTATCGAAAATTTATAAAGGATTTTGCGAAAATCTCAGCTCCGCTCACGAAATTGACCAAGAAGAATCTAGTGTTCAATTGGGATTTGGATTGCGAATTTGCTTTCCAACGACTGAAAAGGGCTCTTACAACAGCCCCAGTTTTGACGCTGCCAGATGGGAGCAAGATGTTCACTGTTTATACGGATGCATGTGGGACAGGGCTAGGCGCCGTCTTAATGCAAGAAGGAAGGGTGGTAGCTTATGGCGGGAGGCAGTTGAAGGTGCACGAAAAGAACTACCCAACCCACGATCTCGAGTTAGCCGCCATCGTCTTTGCGCTCAAGTCTTGGCGACACTATCTCCTAGGTGAGAAGTTCGAACTTTACACTGACCATAAATCGTTGAAATATCTTTTCTCGCAGAAAGATCTTAACTTGAGGCAACAAAGATGGATGGAGTTTCTTGCCTCGTACGATTTCGAAATCTCCTACACTCCGGGCAAAGGCAACGTAGTGGCAGACGCGTTGAGCCGAAAGAAATTGACCCTAAGCCCGTTGTTTGTTGAAAGACAAAGCCTAGAGTTTATAGCCAGCTTCGACTTTAGGCCTTCCTCCGATTTCGTACCAGGCTTGCTAGCATCTCTCGAAGTGCGCCCAACTTTAGTGGATTCAGTAGGGACAGCACAACGCGAAGACCCTCAACTTGTGGAAATAATTGATAGGCTAATTAGGGGTGAGACTTCAAGTCACCTCAACAGATACACCATCGACGATAAGGGTTTGCTAAGGCGAGACGGAAGACTATGCGTTCCACAGACAAACGATTTAATAAGGAAGGTTCTCGAGGAAGCACATCACTCCAAGATGACGATACACCCAGGCGGGGATAAAATGTACAAAGATATAAAAAGGACTTTCTTCTGGAACGGCATGAAAAAGGACGTGGCAGAGTTCGTTTCTAAGTGTATGGTGTGCCAACAGGTTAAGGCGGAACAGAAAAAGCCTGGCGGACTGCTACATCCTTTGGAGGTCCCGCAGTGGAAGTGGGATAGCATCTCAATGGACTTCATCGATGGGCTGCCTAGGTCTAGGAGAGGCAACACTAGCATTTGGGTAATAGTGGATAGGCTTACTAAAAGCGCCCACTTTTTACCTGTCAAAAGTAAAAGAACTGCCTCATCCCTAGCATCACTTTACCTCAAGGAAATCGTTCGACTCCATGGAATACCATCTAGCATTGTTAGTGACCGAGACCCCATCTTCACCAGTGAGTTTTGGCGGAGTCTGCAAGAAGCAGTAGGAACACAGTTATGCTTGAGCACAGCCTATCATCCCCAAACCGACGGCCAAACAGAGAGAGTGAATAGAGTTTTGGAAGACCTCTTAAGACTATGCGTCCTTGACTTCGGAGGGACATGAAGACCACCTTCCTTTGGTTGAATTTGCCTACAACAACAGCTATCAAGCAACCATAGGAATGGCGCCCTTCGAAGCTTTATAAGGAAGACCGTGCCGATCGCCCACTTGTTGGTGGGAGTCTACTGATAAGCTTATACTTGGACCAGATATGATCCGAGAGACCTCAGAGAAAGTAGACTTAATACGAAGAAGGATGAAGACGGCCCAAGACAGACAAAAGTCCTACGCCGACAAGAGGAGGACCGACCTTGAATTTGAAGTTGGAGACAGAGTTTTTCTCAAGGTATCACCGCTAAGGAACGTTGTTCGTTTTGGAACCACAGGAAAACTGGCACCAAGGTTCGTAGGGCCATTCCCTATCATCGAGAAAATTGGGAAAATGGCCTATAGATTAGAGCTACCCGAGAAGTTGGCTGGAGTCCACAACGTTTTTCACGTTTCACATCTCCGAAAATGTCTGCATGAGTCAGCTGAAGTGGTAGAGCCAAATATCCTCGAAGAGGCCGAAGTGGAACGCGAAGCGACCATAAGAAAAGTTCCAACCCGCATCTTAGGAACAGAAGTAAAGAAGCTACGCAACCGCGAAGTCAAGCTCGTCAAAGTTCAGTGGAGCGACGCCGAGGGAGACGCGACTTGGGAAACTGAAGCTAGAATCCGTACAGCCTACCCTTTTCTGTTCGAGGGTACATCCTTGATCTTTCTCTTTCCTTAAGTTGCGCTTTTATCTTTTTAGGTATATTTCCTCGACCGTATCTTTTAGATAGAATCTTTTTGGATGGAAACATGTAGTTGAAACATGTTATGGATGATGGTTGCAAGTGGTTGCAAGTGATTGCTAGTGGTTGCTCGTGGTTGCATATACACACACAATCTAGGTTTTAGATCGGCTCAGTCACTTCATATTGCATATGCATATATGTTTGCATTCGTATGTGATTGAACTTTAATGTGTTGTCATGTGAATGCTGCATTTGTATTGAATGATTGTGCACTCATGTAGAATCAAGAATAGGAAAATTTGCATACATAATGGATTCATGGCACTTACATAATTCGCATTAAGGAGGTCAACTGAATCAGTAGACCGCCTGATTTTGCATTAGATAAGTTCATGTACACACACACTTCGCATATTATCATGAAGCATTAGAAATCTTTTAAGGACAATGGATGCTCGTGTCTGATGGATGAGTAGATGGATGATTGGATGTTAGGATTTACATTCCTCCTAACTTGAAGATTTCGGGGACGAAATCCTTTTAAGTGGGGGAGAATGTAACACCCCGAGAATTCTATAACTGTGAAATTCAGGAATTAAAGTATAATCAAATTCAAATCAAAGAACTAAGGGAAACGGGATACGCCATTGCGTTCGTCTCGGAAAAATACGCGAAATAGAGTCCGAGTTTTCGAAAAACGGAGCCCGTATGAAGAAGATATGGCCTTCGGAAGTTTTTGAATTAAATTTAAAATTCAAGCAAAATTAAATAATTAAATATTCCGAAGTGGGGCCCATTGGGCCAGGGTGGAAGAACACCCGCCTGGGCCACCCAGGTCGACTGGGCTGTCGACCTGGGCTACCCATGTCGACAGGGCTGTCGACAGCCCTGTCGACAGGGGTATCGACCTGGTCGAGCCCAGTCAACCTGGCTGGCCAGGTCGGTGTGTGGTCGAATTTCTGTGGTCTGCTTTGTCATTAGGGCTAGGTGGCGGGTTTTTATTGGTCTCTCTATCTAATGAATGGTTACGATCTAACCTAGCAACATCAATGGTCCTAATCAATTCCTAACCTCTATATAAACAACCCTAGACTAAACCCTAATCTATTCATTCAAATTAAGAACATAGCCGCCATGTTGCTGAGGAACGACTAAGAGTAGCCGCCGACTAGAGAGAGAATTAGAAAGAAAGTTCTAAAGCCTAAAGCAATTCAAGCAACCTAAAGCCAATCAATTCAACAAAGGAATCATATCTCTTAATTAGAGAATTCGCCGCAACCATTGTAAGTAGAGTATTACTTTGGTATAAATAAACAACTGTGTTGATGTGTATGCTTGAATTGTGGCAATGGAAGTTATTCATATTTGTGCGTTCTTATCAATTTGAAATATTATATACGTTTGGATATTTATGGATTATGTTATAAAGAACTACATGCGGTAGTTCTATGCAAGTTTACGTTTGGAATATTGCGCAAATTATGTTATCTATGTTGAAGCTACATGTATGTAGTTGATTGAAATTTTATGCAAGTTTGGGGCTTTGTTATTATGCCATCATGATGTATATTTTTTGTGCATAAATCATTTTGCAAGTAATTGAAAGCAAGTTTGGTTGTTATAGTTCATATGAAACTATGTGGGAATTTTGACACCATAATCCATGTATTAAGTCATGCTTTTGCAAAACTTATGAATATGGCTAGGCTATGAATGATATTTGGCATAATTGAAATCTATGATTAAGTCTATCTTGTTTAAAAGAATTATATGATGACATATGTGAGACATGGCTAGGTAAGACTCAAAAATCCCTTTTTGCAAGTTTTAAAGCAAACACCATGTTTAGGAATATTTATGCATAAGTATGTTCATACCATCGTTATGTGATTAGACTTAAACCATGATTAAGTTGAATTATGCTTTTGTATTGGTAACAAAGTATCCCCCTTGTAAACATGTAGAAACCTTATGAACATGACATGTTTATGTTTATGCCATGAACAAAATTTAACTTTACTTATGCCATGTTTATGCCAAAAGTATTTATGCCATGCTTATGTTTGACATTATGCCATGTTTATGCCAAAAGTATTTATGCCATGCTTATGTTTGACATTATGCTATGCTTATGCGAGGAATATTTATGACATGCTTATGTTTGACATTATGCCTAAATAAAAATATAGATTCATGTGGTAGTTAAACCTATGCAAGTTCACATGCTTTGATTCATGTCACCTATGTTACCACTATGCAAGTACACCAATTTCTATTTTATATTTCCAACGTCATATGCAAGTTCATGCGCTCACCTTCCCCTCTTTGTGTATACGCCATAAGCCTCCCCTTTTCGCATGGCTAAATTGGGCTTTAAAAGGCTAAGCCCAATACATATGAACGGACGTGTAAAACGGGGGAAAATAACGTTGGGTTAAAATTAATTAATGAATGAAAATATAAAATAGAAGGGCCCGAATTCAAGTATGGGTTGGGCCCATGATTGGTGTAACCTTTACACCATTAACTTAATAATGGGCCGCAAATGTTTACATATAATAAATAAAGAAGAATGACAAAATATGTAAATGTAGAACATACGATGTGTTTAACCCGAGGTTGGATTGAGTTGTGATGTAAACCTGCCCGGAACCGCCCGGCTGTCCAGTAGTCACAACAATACCTATCCAATGTGAGAGGTTAAACATAGAGCCCAACAAGGACCCGAGGTTAGACTGAGTTGTGGCGTAAGACTGCCCGGAACCAACCGGCAACAGGCAGCCACAACAATACCTGTCTAATGTGAGAGGTCAGGGCCTTAATAAGACAATTAAGGCTGAGTCAGGATTGATAGGATTAAGTGAACTAAAGACTTAATCAAAATGGAACATGCTAAACAAAACGGACTGGTGGGGGTTAGGTTAGGAAACACTTAACCAACTTAGCATGTTGGCTAGAGATAGAAAACCTAGTAACGGGGGACCCTTTTCAGCAGTAACCCTAGAAGGTGTATCAGGATACCCTGAAACTAGGCAGGGTGGGGCACGATTACTGGGCTGATTGTAAGAGGTCAAAGCGACGGCGGTGGTGTAGCAGTGTAGGTTCTAACGGAGTGCGGGCGTGCACACACTCCGGCGCAGAAAAATAAGGCACTGGACACCAGTAGCATACCTGTGCATTCTAAGGTTGTGTCGGGTTGCCACTATGGGACTTGATACACCCCATGGTGGGACCAGCATAGGTAACTACAACATCGGGGGCCGTAAGACACATGTAACTATGCGAGTAGGAGCCGATCATCATAGAATGGATCACATCACCCTGATTATGGGGTGCCAGTTGGAAACTAGTTTATATGGGTTCAGAGATTAACGTGGGGTACGATAGTATATTCGACCCTAGACAACTTAACCAAGTTTATAGTGCATGCCCACTTCTTGTTTATACTTATCATACCCAGTTCTTTATTCATAGACAAAATAGTACTAGACTTACTCAGGCTTTATGTCTGACTCTACTTTTCTTTCGTCTTCTTTCTTCCGTTTCCCCCCCCCCCCAGGTTCTCAGGGAGGGAACACAGCAGCTTGACCAACCTCAACATCCAGCTTGAAGAAGAGAAATGTATTGCTTGGACTTTCCTGTTTTGAACTATGGCTTTGGACAATCCACTATGGGGCTTTTGCAGTTTATCTATGTTTTATTTATGCTTATTTAAATAATGTACTCAAGACAGATTATGAAAATGTTATGTTATGTTTCGGAAAGGATGTAAGACACTCATGGTGATGTTTTGTAACACGTATTTGACTTTGTGAAATAAAAGTTTGTTGTTCTTCCGCTGTTTATAAATATGTGTTCTTATATCTGTCTTGTATATCTGTGACTTGTACTTATAAACCTCCACCAAAATTAGGGCATTCCCTTTGAGAGTGACCCTAACGGAGGTGGGGTGTTTCAGTATTTTAGCAGCATAATGGTGTAAGAATGATTTGATATGAATTAGGTTAGGTCTAAGGGTGTTTTTATAGGTGTAGTAACGAGTTTAGGCCCTTAGATTAACCCTAGAATCAATCCGGACCATCAAAACACATCTCAGGCTTAAAAAATGAGTTCTGGGTAAAAACAGGCCGACCAGGTCGACCTGCAAGGAGGGGAGTCGACCACATGGTCGACCTGGTCCCCAGGTCGACCCCCAGGTCGACTTGCCTGGTCCTGTGCTGACTAAAATCTGCTGAATCTTCTACAGGCCATAACTTCTTCATCCGGACTCCGATTTTCGAAAACTCGGACTCTATTTCATGTAAAATTTCAAGACAAACGCAATTGAGTAACCCGTTTCCCTTGATTCTTAATTTAAAATTTAATTATACCCTGATTTCTAGTTTCAACGGGTTATTAAAATTCGGGTTGTTACATTCTCCCCTCCTTAAAGGATTTCGTCCCTGAAATTTTCAAGTTAAGAAGAATGTGTCCTACCATCCAATCATCCATCTACTCAATCATCAATCACAGGCATCCATTGTCCTTAAGAGATTTCTAATGCTGTATGAGCATATGCAGAAAGTGTGTGTATATGTTCCTGATCAAATGCAAATGATCAGGCCTGATTGATCTTCTTAATGCAAAATATGTTTAGTGCCATGAGTCCAACATGTATGCAAATAGTCCTAGTCACATAATCACTACATGTTTGCACAAACATCCATTTGTATGCAACATGCACATGATATCACATTCAAATTCGTCCATAAACAAATATAAACACTCATGCATATGCAATATGCAAGGTGACTGAGCCGATCTAGTGTCTAATGTACGTGTATATGCAATCACTAGCAGCAACTTGCAACCACTTGCAACCATCAATCATAACATGTCTCAAACACATGTTTACACCCAATTGTTCCTACCTAAAGGTATAGTCGAACGATAGAAGCAAGTAAAGAAAAACTTTGTACCCTAAACACCAGCCCAAAACCAATATATATATGATTCTAGGAAACCAAGCATGATAAACTTCTTTTAGGTTGCGAGAAATCCCTTCCTTAAACCAACCCATATCCTATAAAGCCCAAAAAGTTTAGTCAACCCAACAGACACCCTCAAACCCCAACATATATCACAACCAGATGAGTCATACTCCTTATGGGGTTTGCAACAGAAATAAGATTGAGAATAGGACCGAGAGGATATACATAAAAGATAGCATGCAAGTAAGCTCTACAGGAAAAGAGGGATCAAGGATATACTCTTAAAAAGAGATATGATGCGCGTATCTAGTCTTCAATCTTCTAAGTCGCATTTCCTTGAGCTTAACTCCATTGTGCTTTGTCCATCTTTAACTTCATAATTTCGTAGCTTCTTAACTCTTGTTTCCAAAATATGAGTTGGAACTCATTTCACTGTTGTCTCTTGTCACATTTTCCCTTATCCTCCTTCTAGTATACTCGGCTCAAACATAACTACATACTCATGGTTTCATGCAAGCTCTCCAAAATTCACTAGTGAATCTCGGATCTCGTTCACTTATTAGAAGGTATTCCACATAAATGAATTATCTCTTGAAAATTAATAAATGCCAACCATGTTGCCAAGTGTACTTACTAAGGTGATTTTATATAACTCATGCATAAGCGAGATGAACCATCCGCCTTAGTAGCGAACATTACTCGAGCGGATCAATAAATATATTAAGAGATTCTAAGTAACTAAGCATGGCAGAACCCTAAGGGTTACACTAGACTTCGAGGGCATTACCGGTGCAAGTCAAGAGTCTAACTACCCTCTTTTCATACTCGAGAATGGTATCATTTCTGGATAACCACTCCATCCCTAGAAATAACCCATAGCCCAAAAACATAAGCATTACTTCTAAAATCAACATTAGCATAGAAATTCTCAAATCCAAACAAGTCATGAATAAATGAGCCAATTCCCTAACAGGATTTGAGAATAAAATGGGATCCTCTACTACACTAGTACTAAGGTGCAGAGACTCAACTATCGAAGCAGAATTAAAAGGATGCGATGTACAAAAACAAAGTTCTAATGGGATGATAGAAAAGAAAAGCTAAACCTTCGACAGAAACGTTACCACCTCTCTTAAGTATGCTAGTAGTGAAAGCATACAATTGCCCTCTCGACGATCTTGTCCTTTGCCCTTGTCCTTGTCCTATAATACTTAACTACATGTCCCTTTTTACCATACTAAAGATACTTTCTCTTGTCATGGGTTTTATTATTCTTTCACTTTAGCCTCTTTCCTTTCACATTTTCCTCCTTCGTGGATTAAGCCATATCAACAAGTTTCTCATCCTTAGGCTTGTGTTCTTTATCCTCGTTCTTACTATCCTTGTATAGTTTGTTGACAAGTTTCTCGAAAGCTACTTCCATCGCACGGCAACCCTACAAAGCTTGAGATAAGATTAGTCGCAAGTAAAACTACTGCGGCTACAGATGGAGGTTGGACACTACTTTGCCCTCCGACATGTGTCACATGCCTACAAACTATGGTGAAAAAGAAAGAGAGAAGTGACTCAAGGAGAGAATCAAAAGATAGTGCATATGGCTTTGGGGAATATGCCTTTCATAAAACAAAACTTTTCTTTAGAAAAATGCTTCTTTGTAAACGTTTTGAAAATAATTTCAGAAGTTTTTTAAAAGCTTTTGCCCAGTCAGGTAACCTTCTGCTCTGATACCAAATGTAACACCCCACCGCCGCTAGGGTCACTCTCAAAGGGAATACACTAGCTTTGGTGGAGCATTATCTAGGTAAACATACACATAAATATTACAAGACAGAACATATAAAACAGCAGAAGAAAAACCAAATTTCATTGCTTTAAAATATAGAAAGGTCTAAAGCCTTTTACATTAAAATTCCATTAAATCCATTACGTCGAAATTTGTCTTGCAATAGTAAAGAAGCATTAAACCATAGTCATGAATAGTTCCCCAAGTAAAACAGTAAAGCAGCCATAGCCAAGAAAGATCCAAGCCAAATATGATGATCTTGAAGTAGAAAGAAGTCCAAACTAAGTAGTAGTGTTTCCTCCCTCAGAACCTGGGGGGAAACGGAAGAAAAAGAGGCAAAACAAAACGGGTCAGTCATAAAGACTGAGTAAGTCCTAGTGACTTTCAGCATAAAAACAGGTAAAGATAACATGGCATGAATAAACTGAAAGTAAACATAAGCATGATGACAAGAGAAGCTACAGGCACGATAACTAAGAATAACATCATAGGATTTCTGTCATGTATAACATTGCAAGGTTCCCATTTAAGATGAACTAAGTGTAGTTTCGCAAGATTTCTATCAAGCATCGCAAGATTTCTCTGCTTCACCATTAAAATGATTTTTATTTGCTCTCCACCACCTAACTAGTGTCCCAACTAGTAATCTATATAAAATGATAGAATCAAACGCGATCCCAATCCCCGAAATTAAGGTTGCTTTCACGTGTACATCTATTATTTATTACCTAGATCTAATCTAGGGTTTTCTATCGAGCGCTTTCTAGAGTCAACCAGGATTTATGCCACCTAGGTCCAACCTAGGGATTATGCTACCTATTGAACACTTCTCGGATTTAGGGTTTATGCCACCTAGGTCCAACCTAGGGATTATGCTACCTATGTGTGTCATACGGCCCCCAATGATTGTAGATACCTATGCTGGTCCCACCATGGGGTGTATCAAGACCCATGGTGGCGGCCCGATGCAATTCTAGAATACATAAGTTATACTACTGGTGCCCCCAGTGCCCTGTTTGTCTTCTCCGAAGTGTGTGCACGCCCGCACTCCGTTAGAACCCACACTGTTGCACCCACCGCCTTCGCTTTGACCTCTTACAATCAGCCCAGTATTCGTGCCCCACCCTGCCTAGTTTCAGGGTACCATGATACCTAATTGGGTTGCTGCTGAAATGGGTCCCCGTTACTAGGGTTTCCTATTGGTTAAGTTTGTGGGCCTATATATACAGATATTACCCACCTTCCCGTGATGTACTTAACCCACCGATTCAAGCATGCTTATTAATGGTTAAGTTTGTGGGCCTATATTTACTAATATTACCCACCAACCCGATATGTAATTTACCGTCTCCGTCCATCACGTTAAGTTGGTTAAGTATTTTCTCTTGTTTTACTTAACCCTACCACACATCATGTTATATCGGTTAAGTGTTGTTCCTTGTGTTACTTAACCCTACCGCAAGCCTTGTTATATTGGCTAAGTGTTCTCCCTTGTGTTAACTTAACCCCACCGCATGTCATGTCATATTGGTTAAGTGTACATTGACTTAGCCCTCCTACTTATCATGTTGTGACAGTTAAGTGTTACCCTCTGTTGTTACTTAACCTTACCACGCATCACGTTATATTGGTTAAGTGCATGTTAACTTAACCCCATCCACCAGTCATATTATAATGGTTAAGTGTTACCCTCGTGTGTTTACTTAACCCTACCACGCATCAGTTTATATCGATTGGGTGTTATCAACCTATTCAGGTTAGCCCAACCCATCCGATAGTCAAGTTATAACGGTTAAGTGTCATTAACCTAGCTACGTTACTTAACCCACCCATTCATATCACATTGGTTGAGGCTACATTTATAAGTTTTACATGTTCTTAACTCATACCGGTTAGGTCCACATTTACATGTCAAATTTCCATGTCATCCCACCTAACCCTTTAACCATACCCACATCTTATTATGGTTAGTATTCCTTAATTCATTCATTATGATGAACGAATCATGACCTCTCACATTAGACCGTGCATTTTGTGGTCACTGGATTTGTCAGGCGGTTCCGGGCAGATTTACACCACAAACTGGGTCTAACCTCGTGTCATCAACCGTTACGCCTATAATTTGGCCTTCGACCTCTCACATTAGACTGACACTTTGTGGCTACTAGATTTGTCGGGCGGTTCCGGGCAGATTTACACCACAAACTAAGTCTAACCTTGTGTCAAAGGTTCATTAATGGTCGTATTCCACCCAAAACCCCAATATCAGTTCATGTGTTTAAAATATAGGAATGTTCATGTTCCAATTACGTTCATATTCCCAGTTATATGCCAATTATCAAGTTCATAATTCACGTTTTTGCCCCAAAACGTATTCCCAAATTATTATCATAATTCACTATAAGGTTATGCCAAGTTATAGCCTTTTATTTACAATACATGCCGATTACCCAAAACCCAACTTAGGCGCGTTCATATTAAACCTCTACTAAGTCATAAATTATCATATATGTTTCAACTCCAAATTTTACAAAATTAACATATGCCCAAGTTCTAGATTACATGTAAATTTTACAGATGCCCAATTCGTACCAAATTTACATATGTTCAATTTATGTCGTTTTACATGTATGCCAATTTTATGCCATTTTACCATGTCAAGTTGTAGCCAAAATTACATGTATCAAGTTTCATACCCAATATACCCAAATCATGATTCATGATGTAGTTATCCCAAACTATAATCTTTTTATTACAGTACATGTCAGTTGCCCAAGTTCATAATACATATTTGTGCCAACTATCAAGTTTACGATTGATTTCATGTTCAAATTCCCGATTCTACATATGCCAAATTAACATAAGCCCAATCTTTTGATTTAATTTACATAGTACCAAACTCACGATTTAATTTACATGCCAATTCATGTATGCCCAAACTTGCAATTTCAATTATATTGACAATACCCAAATTTCAAATTTCATGTTATGCCATCAATTCTACCAAACATATATCCAATAAAGACAATATTCCCATATTTCCCCGTATTCAATCGTACGCAAATCGCGGTTTAGGCCTAGGTCCGAAATTGACCAAGGTTCATCGAAAGAAAATAAATAGGGGAAGGTAGAATTTGTATAACAATAAGTACAAAGAGAAAACTGGCATAAGAACATCGTCTCAGGCGTAAAAGATAGATCTTGATAATAATATCAACATGAATAAAAAAAAAACTGATTTACAACAAGCTGAATAGATCATAGGCTTGACATGAAAATGAGAATAGAAAAGTCCCAAACTCAAGATTCAAGAAGCAATAGATCTGAATCAATAAACATACTTAAATCCAATTCCACTTTATTCCATGGCCATATTATAATTAAATGTTTAAATCTAAAAACAACTAGAACTTATAGAGCATGGCTAATGAATTAGGAACTGAATTTGTTGTAAAAATGTCGCGACGTTGTTAATTGATTGTCTTGAATCATTGTAGAAGCCTTGTTCTTTGAATTGATTTGAGTTTGAATGTTTGTACTTTGATTTGGAGACGACGGCCATGGTTCAAGAGGTATTTTAGCAGAATAATGGTGTAAGAATGATTTGATATGAATTAGGTTAGGTCTAAGGGTGTTTTTATAGGTGTAGCAACGAGTTTGGGCCCTTAGATTAACCCTAGAATCAATCCGGACCATCAAAACACGTCTCAGGCTTCAAAAATGAGTTCTGGGTCAAAACAGGCCGACCAGGTCGACCTGTAAGGGGGGAGGTAGACTACATGGTCGACCTAGGGGGTAAGCCGACCCTAGGGTCGACCACATGGTCGACCTGATCCTTAGGTCGACCTGCCTGGTCCTGTGCTGCCTAAAATCTGCTGAATCTTCTATAGACCATAACTTCTTCATCCGGACTCCGATTTTCTAAAAATCAGACTCTATTTCATGTAAAAATTCGAGTCGAACGCAATGGCGTAACCCGTTTCCCTTGATTCTTATTTTAAAATTTAATTACACCCTGATTTCTAGTTTCAATAGGTTATTAAAATTCAGGTTGTTACACGTAGACTATCGATTCTCTAATTTAGATTTGATTCTTAGAAAATAGTTGTTGAAGTCGTTGAATTAGCCTTTGATTATCTACTTGAATTCTAAACTTGAATTCTTGAAGAACTTTTGCAGCATAACTTCGTATTTGATTTATTTTGATATGAATTAGGGTAGAAGTTGTGTAGAGAAAACTGTAGCCATAGGGGTGTTTATATAGCATAGGGATCAACGAATCTGGTCAGAATTGGCGTCCAAATGCAGAAAAACGAACCCGTCCTCGGATCTGGAAACAGGGGGAGGTCGACCCCCATGTCAACCCCCTGGTCGACCTATGTGACCCAGGTCGACTCCCAGGTCGACCCCCTGGTCACCTAGGTCCTAGGCGGGAAATTTCCCGCCCAGCCAGGGTGTATGATTTGAATTTCGAATTTGAAATTCGAGCTATTTTATTTTATTTAAATTCCTGAAACTTCCAAGTGCCATAACTTTCTCATACGAATTACGATTTACAAAAACTTGGACTCTATTCCAAGAAGAATTCCGAGACGAACGCAATGGCGTAACCCATTTCCCTTAATTCTCATTTAAAAATTAAGTATTCTTTAATTCGTTCTTTTAATATTCTCAAAAAATATGGGGTGTTACATTCTCCCCTCCTTAAAGGATTTCGTCCCCGAAATCTCTAAGTTAAGAAGAATGCATATACTAACATCCAACATCCATCTACTCAGCCATTTAATCATAGGCGTCCATTGCCCTTAAAAAGATTTCTAATGCTTTCATGATCATATGCATAGTGTGTGTGCATGTCCTTATCTAATGCAAAATCAGGTGGTCTACTGATTCAGTTGACTCCTCAATGCGAATTATGTCAGTGCCATGAGTCCATCATGTACGCAATTATTCCTAATCGTACTTTATAACTTCTACATGATTGCACAATCATTCATACAAATGCAACATCCATATGATAACACATCAAGTTTTAATCCATATATATATAAATTCACTCATGCATATGCAATATGAAAGTGACTGAGCCAATCCATTGCCTAATGTGTGTATATGCATCCACGAGCAACCACTAGCAACCACTTGCAACCACTTGCAACCACCAATCATAACATGTTTCAAACACATGTTTACACCCACTGGCTTCTACCTAAGTATTGAGGATAGGATCGAGAGGATATACTTAAAATACTAACATGCAAATAAATTTTACAGAAAAAGAGGAATCAAAGGTATACCCTCAAAAAGGGTATGATGCGCGTATCTAGTCTTCTAAGTCGCATCTTCTTGAGCTTCACTCCACTGTACCTTAACTAATTTAACTTCACGGTTGCGAAGCTTCTTGACCTCCATTTCCAAAACCCACTAGTGAAGATAGGACCTCGATCACTTACTATGCTAGAGAGTATCCAATGTAGTCGAACTATCTTTCCAAGATAAACAGGTGTTAACCATGATACCAAGTGTATATACTAAGATGATTAGAGGTCTCTCCTCTACTTAGCTTATCCATCATGACACAAATCCGAGGGTCTAAAGCTAAACGTTGCTATGTACTTTTTACCTCTCTTAAGGTCAGTCTTACTTAGGGTGCCTGCCACAACCATTTATTTCTCACGCAAACCATCCTAGTCAAGCTCGACATCCCTTCAGTACAAGCCCCAAAGGCCTAAACCAATATCAGACAAGCACCCAAGGAATACCTCCTCCGAATTTGGACGATTTATGTGAGATGATACTAGCAAAACAACCAAACAATTGAGCACTTAACCGACTCTGGCTATCCTCGCCAATATTGCTCCAAAACTATCGTTTATCGCATAACTGGCTTTGCATTGTCAACTAGGTATATGCGGAAGTCTATCTCGAGTTTTAGGGGGAAAATCCCTAACCTGATAAAAAAAAACATCTGCGTATTCATGGACTACTCTAACGGATCGCAAATCATCGATAGATGCATCAAGTGATTCTAGGTAGCTAAGCCTAACTGATCCCTTAAGATCGCACGAAGTCTCGAGAGTATTCCCGAAGCAGGTCAAAAGTCTAACTACCATCCTTTCACAATTACTAGCTTACCAACCCATGCCTAGAATCAACCCATATCCCATGGAACCAAAAACATAAGCATTATACTTAAAATAAACCCTTAATATAGATATTTTCAAATCCTTACAAACCAAAGATAAATGAGCCGAACCACCAACCGGATTTGAGACAATAATGGGATCTTCTATTATACTAGTACTAAGGTGCAGAGACTCAACTACGGAAGCAGATATAAGTGAATGTGAAGCGCTGAAATCAAAAAGAGTACTAACATGATGATCAAAAAGAAAAACTGAACTTTACTATCTTTCTCTCAGGTACGCTGGCGGTGAAAGCATGCACTTGCCTTCCTGAAAATCCTGTCCTTGTCCTTGTCCTCTGGGAAATCCTTAATATGATGCCCTTCCTCACCATGCCGAAAGCAACCACTTGTCTTTTACTTCCTATAATTAAATGACCCGCTATACCGTAGAAAAGATACTTCCTCTTGTTGCGGGATCTATTATTTCCTCCGCCCTTCTTATATTCCAGTCCCTTGTTTGTGATTCTTCCCCTTTGGCCTCTTTCTCTTTACCTCCTTTGTGAACCATGTTGACAAGCCTTTCGAACGTTGCCTCCATCGCATGGGAAGCCCTACAAAGCTTGGAAGAGAATTAGCCGTAGGTTAAATTACTACGACTATTGATGGAGTTGGTCACTTCTTCGCCCTTTGACAGGTGTCGTAGTCACATCGAGCCTACGGAACCATGTCGCGATGAGGTTACCTCCCAGAAAGCCAGGAGCCCCGGAGACTCTGGAAAGAAGGAAAAAGGATTCAAACAGAGGATCAAAAGATAGTGCATATGGCTTTGTGGAATATGCCTTTAAACAAAACCTTTCTTTTGAAAATGCTTCTTTTAAAACCGTTTTGAAAATAATTTTTCAAATCTTTTATCTGATCCGGTAAGCTTCAGCTCTGATACCAAGTGAAACACCCCATCTCCGTTAAGGTCAATCACAAAGGGAATGCCTTAACTTCAGTGGAGAATTTCAGGTAAAAGATGCAGATAAATTACAAGATAGACAAATAAAGCAACGGAAAATAAAGTCATTTTATAAACAATGTGGTTCAGTCAAGCTTTTACAATAGTTGTCTCAACCATACTTAAAAGTAATACATAGAAATTCTGTCTTGAACTAAAAACTTCCAAATATAAAAGAAGCATAAAAATAACAATGATATTCCCCAATAAAGCATGAAATAGCCATAGCAGTGGAAGAGAGAGTCCAAAGCAATACATCGACTATCTTCGAGCTTGGAAAGAAAACTGAGCTAAGTGCTAACATTTCCTCCCTGTGAACCTACCGAGGGGGGGGGGGGGGAACGGAAGAAAAGAGGTGAAACAAAACTACGTCAGACATAAGTCTAGTAAGTCCAGTGACTTTCAGCATATAAACAGGAAAAAGCATCATGATATTAATAAACTGAATATAAGACAATACTATGAGAACAAGGATAACAAGATAACATATGGTTAGTATAGATATGATAAGGCAAGATAAACTGAATGAGCTTCTACTCTTTCTCTGCTTCGCTACTACCCTGTTATTATGATTTCTATATCTCTGCACCACCTAACTAGTGTCCCAACAAGTAATCTGTATAAAATGATAATATGATCCCAATCCCCTGCAATTATAGTAGCCTTCAGGTGTACATCTAGTATGAGGATTCCACCTCAACCTGCCTAATTGCCATGAGTATGTTAGACCTACCCTTACTACCCTATCGATCGGCTCCCTACTGTATTTTTCTTGTGGCTGTGTCAATCGGCCCTCTCTTGCGTGTAGATACCCTATGTTGGTCCCACCATAAGGTGTATCAATCCTTATGATAGCAACCCGACACGATTCAAGATGCACAGTGTATAACTACTGGTACTCAGTGCCTGCTTTTTCCCACTCCGTGGTACATGCACGCCCGTAAACCGTCGGAATCTACACTGACATACCCCCTGCCGCTGTTTTGACTGCTTATAATCAGCCCAGTAATCGTGCCCCAACCTGCCTAGTTTCAGGGTACCATGATACATCTATGTGAATTACAGCTGAAATGGGTCCCCATTACTAGGGTTTCCTGTTGGTTAAGTTTGTGGGCCTATATATACAAATATTACCTACCTACATGAGATGTACTTAATCCTCCCACCAATTCAAGCATGTTTATTTAAAGGTTAAGTTTTGTGGGCCTATATTTTCTTATATTACCCACCAACCCGATATGTACTTAACCCTCCTACACATTATGTCATATTGGTTAAGTGTTGTCCTTTCATGTTAACTTAACCCACTCATTCATCATGTCATGTTGGTTAAGTGTCTCTTATTAACTTAACCCTCCTCACTTATCATGTTGGATTAGTTAAGTGTTTCCTATTAACGTAACCCCATTCGTCCATCAAGTTATATTGGTCAAGTGTTTCTTGTTAACTTAACCCCACGTGTTCATCATGTTGTACTGATTAAGTGTCATCAATTAACTTAAGTTACTTAACACACCTTCTTGTCATGTTACTTTGGTTAAGTGTTGCCTTCTTGTTTTAACTTAACCTTACCACAAATCAAGTTATATTGGTTAAGTGTTGCCCTCTTGTTTTAACTTAACCTTACCACAAATCAAGTTATATTGGGTAAGTGTTGCCCTCTCGTGTTAACTTAACCTTACCACAAATCAAGTTATATTGGTTAAGTGTTGTCTCTTGTTTTAACTTAATCTTACCACAAATCAAGTTATATTGGTTAAGTGTTGCCCTCTCGAGTTAACTTAACCTTACCACAAATCAAGTTATATTGGTTAAGTGTTTCTTATTAACTTAACCCTACCCATTTATCATGTTATACCCGTTAAGTGTTTCCTATTAACTTAACCCTAGTTATACTAGTTAAGTGTTCCTATGAACTTAACCCTAGTCAACCATGATATATTGGCTAAGTGTTCCTATGTACTTAACCCTAGTCATTATTGTTATATTGGTTAAGTGTACCTATGAACTTAACCCTAGTCATTCATCTTGTTCATTAGCATTAATTGATTTATTAATGCACCAACTTATCACATTAGATATGTGTTGTTGCGGTTACTGGATATGTCGGGCGGCTCCGGGCAGTTTTACACCACAACTCAATCTAACCTCGGGTTTTTCTTAGGAATGATACACTAACCTTCTCACATTAGATAGGTGTTGTTGTGGTTACTGGATGTGCCGGGCGGTTCCGGGCAGTTTTACACCACAACTAAATCTAACCTCAGGTTAGGCATGTTCATCTTTAATTTACATATTTACCATATATACCCAACTCATGATTTTTCATGCTAATTACCGAATTCACCAAAACTAGTCATGTTCCAATTCTCAATTTATGCCCAACAAAGCTAATTGCAAGTTATGGCCCCCAAATTCAATTTCAAGTTATTACTGAAAATAGGTTACACTCAATCTTCCCAAACTTGCAATAATAGTTATGCCCAAAATCACTATGCATTACGTTTGGCGTCCCAAATCAATAGTTAAGCCCAAGCAAAATTTACAATTCCAATATACAGTTTATGCCCAAAACTAGGTTTTTCATGCCAAATTTCATACTTTTTCGTTCATGCCAATTCTAGGTTCAGTATGTCAAATTACATATTCCATAATTCATGTCAAATTATAGCCTTTAATTACACTGCAGGCAAATTACCTAAAATCCCAATTTAGGCATGTTCATATCTAACAATTATCCCTATCTTACTATAGGTTTTCATGTTTAAGCCATAAATCACTATACACAATAATCTCCTTCTTCCAAGTCATGAACTATCTTATATAATATGCCCCAATTTTAGGTCTTAAACCACATCATGTATTATGCCTTACATGTTTACAGTTCAATTTATGCCCCAAATCCCAAGTCATATGTCCAATATACTTTATGCCTCAAATCTCAAGTCATATGTTCGATACACTTTATGTTTAAAATACAACATGTGTTATGTCGTCAAATCCGTTACAAATCAGTTATGCCCAATTATACATAATTTAATACTTTTTCCCAATTTTAGCGCTAGTCAAGTCCAAATCATATATTATGCATGAATGTTCAAATCATATATTATGCCCAATTTTATTTCCAACGTACGTTCATCTCTTATGAGATTTGGCTCAGGCTCGCAGTAGCCTGGCTATAAAACAAAAAGGGAAGAAGGAAAGAAGAGACAAAGATGGACATAATATTATCAATGAGATAGATCCAATGGATATAGAAAGACAAATAGAAATAGGAATAATCTTAGATTCAGATTTATTACAATGTCAGAATCATAATTAACTTTTATTTTTGAAAGTAACGTAAACTTACAAATTACAGAACAGTCTTGAATTCTGGGATCTGATTTCTGAAACTGAAAAGCTATCCCTTGACGTAGACAATCGATTCTCTAATTTTTTTTTTTGAAGTAAAAGGTAGTGAATCAACATGATTCACGCCTAACAATCGTTTCTCTAATTTAGATTTGATTCTTAGAAAATAGTTGTTGAAGTCGTTGAATCAGCCTTTGAATCTCCACTTGAATTCTAAACTTAATTTCTTAAAGAATTTTAGCAGCATAACCCCGTCTTTGATTTATTTTGATATGAATTAGGGTAGAGTACAGGCGTAATGAAGTTGTGTAGCGAAAACTATAGCCTTAGGGGTGTTTATATAGCATAGGGATCCACGAATCTGGTCAGAACGGGCGTCCAAATGCAGAAAAACGAACTTGTCCTCGGATCTGGAAATAGGGGGGAGGTCGACCCCTAGGTCAACCCGCTGGTCGACCTATGTGACCCAGGTCGACCCCCAGGTCGACCCCTGGTCGACCCCCTGGTTGACCTGGGTCCTGGGCTGGAAATTTCCTGCCCAGCTCGGGTGTGTGATTTGAATTTCGAATTTGAAATTCGAGCTGTTTTATTTTATTTAAATTCCAGAAACTTTCGAGTGTCATAACTTTCTCATACAAAGTCCGATTTACGAAAACTTGGACTCTATTCCAAGTAGAATTCCAAGACGAATGCAATGGCGTAACCCGTTTCCCTTAAGTTATCGCTTTAAAAATTAAGTATTCTTTAATTCATTCTTTTAATATTCTCAGAAAATACGGGGTGTTACAGTACCCGCTGAAAACCCTCACGAGACAGCACTCGTCCTACTGGGGACACCCAAAGGTTTAATGGCTTGTTGAATACGCTAAATGCAATCACGTTTCCTACGAAAGTACGACATATCTTAGTTTAGTTTATTCGAGGACGAATAAAAATATAAGTGTGGGGGTATTTGATATACACGTAAATGTGTATATTTTATCCTTTATTTATCTTGTTTCCCTTTAAAATAATTGATATTGTGTATTTATAGCTATGTTTTTAGATTGTTGATAAAAAGCATGGTTTAACGAACTTGACGGATAGAGCATGAAGAATTTTCTTAAAAAGAGTGAAGTTTGAAATTACTAAAGCTTGAAGTGTTTAAAGCTTGAAGAACGGTTGCAAACAGAGTTCAGTTAGGTAGAGTTGGCTCACTAAAGACTCATGATGCGTTCACAATGGCTCATTTGCAAGGCTTCTCACTCTACAGCTGCATTCACACTGGCTTATGTGTTATTTGGGCTAAATATTTAGCCCCACATTGTGTAATTCACCAATTAGTCTTTGTCACATCAGCTATAAATACACTTGTATCTAGTTCATTTGGATTCATTCAATCTTAGGTTTTATTTTGTAATTCTTTGCTTAGAATAAAATTCTTCTTCCCTGTTCTCTTTAGTTTTAGTTTTTATTTACATGTTATTTTCTTTTCTACTAGTAGATTAGATTGCCCTTTATTTTATTTTTAATTTCTTTTTTTCTTTTTTTTTTGCTCTATGTTGCATTCTACGTTTGTTGTTAGAATAATAAACACGAGAGGATAATCCCTTTCAACTTATGGGTAATGAAGCTCTCCTGATTATGTAGTTGCAGCATAATTTATCTATTCATTCTCTCCTTTTATGCTTCATGTCATATTGATTAAGTGGAGGTTGAAATTAAAAATTTGATGGTCTATAGTTCTAATTAATAGTTCATAGGCCATGCTTAAAGTATATTTCATTTTCAACTTATTCATTTTTCACTAGAACTAGTAAGGTGATTTAATGGGTATGATACAGTATGATAGATTATGTCGTGCTAGTTAATAGCATGAATAAGCTATACTTATGATAATCATATCAACTAAATTCACAAATAACCAAAAAAGAAGAGAGATCATAATTTCATAACTTTTTGTTCTACACGATCTAGATAATTGATTTATTCCTAAGTTGCCATTTATTTCATAGATTTTATTGATTTTAGTTTACTAGTTTAGTTGTAGTTAAAACATAACTTGGATTTGGTTTAATTTGATTGAATATAATTAAAATTATTTCTTTCTCCATGGATCGACTCGTAATAACTAACGTACTACAAGTGCATGTCGTGCGCTTGCGATTTATTACACTTCGCGATGGGTTTCTAATCGGTAGAACCAGTATAGTGGCCTCACATGCATTTCCAACTTCAGCACCATTATATTCAACAGTGCCAGCCGTAACATTTAGCACTGATCTGGGAGTTTCTTGATTTCAAGCCCAAAACTTTGGCATTAAAAGAGAGGTTAGACATGACTAAATTGTCATTGTCCGAAGTTTCTACATTAACATTCTTTGTTGCCTATGTTTGCAAAGAACTTTCCATATTTTCACTTGAGTTCAATGCTGCATCAACACCTTGCAAAGCCACTGGTATCACTGTTTTGCCTACTGCCTTATCATGTTTAGGTAGGGAATTCTGGCACCATAATCTACATCGTGCAGATTAACACATATTTCCTAGGCATGCTTATTTTTCGTAGTGGACTCACTCAAAGGATTATTCAAGCAATCAATTTCTACATGTTCAGCGTCACTGCCATGTGCATTTTCCAAATCAAAATTATCATTTACACCCAAAGAAACAACAGTCTAAACCCAACGAGATTCAATGTCAAAGGCTGTAAGAATACTGAGGGTGTCTAAGCGTCGCTTGCAGAAGCTATAACCTTCAAAGTGGCATTGTCATCCAAAATTGACTGGAGCGGGTTTGTTATGTCAGGAGTTTCATTAATCGGCCGAGTAGAGGATACAAGCGAAGCTGGATTCTCCATGTGAGTTGTTTATATGACATACTCAATATCTGAATTGCTTGCACATGGTTTGGATTCACGGGAAACTTCTTCTAGCTAAATTGCAGACCTAGGGTCACGAGATGGTGCGGAAAAGAGGTGCCCTGAACCCATAGCCGAGGAGGAGATGTTGCCATCGACTTTCTTCTTGCGAGCCATCTTGGAGAAATAAGAGGGTACTAGAGGATTTGATAGAGAAGAGAAGTCGGTTGAGAAGGAAAATCAACGGAGGAATTTTTACTACTTTAGCGAAGTCGGATTCAAAACTTTATTTTTTATACTTAGGCTATCTTAGTGGCCAATAAGTTGTTGAATCTAAATGTTGTTTTGGATGAATTTCTTATATGTATTATGTGTTTATTTTTGATCTTTTGTGATTGGTCTTACATATCGTGCACATTTAAAATTTAATGATTTCACACGAGTTTTCTCTAAATAAAACCATACAACTTTAGGATGATTTTTTTCAAGGATATGTTTTCGTAAATGAACTTGTCCCGAAGCAATAACATAAACAACATTTTCTGATATATATATATATATATACATACATATTTCTAAAGAAAATAAACCAAACGTTTTGGAAACCCTTTTAGAAACTCGCTTTCTCAATAAATATGATGCCATGCATTGTTACACCCTTCAAGAGACATGGTTGTGATTTAACGATATAAAAAACATAACTTTATAGGACGTGGAGTTACGTGAGATGATTAACTGTAGACTCGTCTAATTTAAGCTGTTGTTTCTGGTGTTTTCTTGTGCTCTCCAGTGTTTTCATGTGATTTCTAGTATACAAAAGACTAGCAGTTAATAAACAAGTAGTGACAACGTATCGTGTGGGACGCGCGGTTACTACTATTCAAGTTACTATCCTTGAATCTGTGATACATTCCTATGTGTTCTCCAGTACTAGACCTTCAGGTCAATTCAATGTAAATCTAAACCTTCAGGTTATCCAGTGTGAATCCTGTGGACCTTCGGGTCAATCCCATATGTCGTGACCTTTAATCATCTTATACGGTGTCTTTCACGTGTTATTAGTACCAACAAGGCTTTGAGTCATTTCTTTATGATAGCATGTACATAACTTTGGCTTGCCAATCATGTTGTTGGATCCAAAATCTTGTTTTTTTTATGTTAGTTGATGATTTCACCATTTTGTGATGATTATTACTATATATACATACATACCTTCAAGTTATACGAGGATTTTCATGTGTGTATATATATATATATATATATATGGTGGTTTCATTTTACTGAATTTAAATTCTTGCCCAAGTTCCTGTATTTCTAAGGTTCTTGTGGCTTTTGTGTTTACTTCTTATGGTTCCATGAAATATCACTTGTGTTCTGTTGCTGAAGAAATACTTATGTCAGTGGTTTACCCCTCGATGTGTACCACTTTAGTGTAATCTTGAGTATTGTCTTGAGAATTTGTGTAAAACTAGATCATTTTATTCCTTCATGGCCTAAAGGAATATTTCCGTTAGTGAATTATTACCTTTGTCTCTCTTTATACTAATCATCTGTGTAACACCCCACACCCGCTAAGGTCACTCACTAAGGTAATGCCTTAACTTCGGTGGAATATTTTAAGTCAATATAGAACAGAAAAATTACAACAAGACAAATATAAATAATACTTGAAAATCTAAAACATCATTTCATTGCAGCAGAAGGTAAACATGTTTAGTTACAACACCATAAAAGAGTCAAGTACTAAATATCCATCCTGATAAAAACATAAGTACATAATCCCACTACATAACTAATAGCCATAAAAGAAAAGAAAAGATAAGCTGAGCTTTATATCAACGGTCCAAGCTCCAAAAGATAGATAAGCAATCTGATCAAAGTCTACTAGTACTTGGCCCAACCTGAGGACCTGAGGGGGAAAAAGATAAAAACAACGGGGTCAGACATAACTCTGAGTGAGCCCTATAACTTTAACAATACAATCATTAAAGTAATTAGGGTATGATATAAACTTGGTACGGTGATGACTGGGGATAAATGACTACACTAAGCAGCCAACTAGACATAGGATGAACTAAGATAACGGTAAAGATGCATCTACCCACCCAAGGGTAATTACTGACTGCACCACACCAGTCATTCCTACTTGAAGGTTAATCCCACCCAAGGACTTAGAAAAATTAACCGGTAGTTTCGTGTACCCCTAGCTGACTACATAGGTGCCGTCTGCCCCTATCTCCACTAGGTGTACCCACTACTCCCCAAGCGATCGGCTCCCTAACGTAGATACTCGTGCTGGCCCCACAGTGGGGTGTATCACTCCCCAAAGTGGCAACCCGATACAACCAACGGTGCACGGCTTATACCTACACGATGCAACAACGTCTTACCTACCAGCCCGGGTCCACACACGCATATGAAACCCGTTGGACTTGCGTTGCCACCGCTAACCCGTTTTGGCCTCTTATAGTCAAGCCCAGTACGCGTGTCCCGTCCTCGACATGGGTCGAGCCCAATAAGATACATATGGGTTACTGGTTGAAATGGGCCCCCACAAGCTACCCACCTAAGCTTGTCCCTTTTTCTAGTGCATCCCACTTAACCCTTTAATCATGTTTAATTACATGTTTCCACTTGGTTAAGTATTCTAATCGTATTTTCTATTGCCACCCAAGGCAACCCACTAGATTTCCACATGCCACCCAAGGCACTTACTTGTTTTCCACATGACACCCAAGGCACCCACTTAACCCCTCATGCCCCACTACATGCTTATCTGGTTAAGTGTTTCTTAATTGATTAAGAACGTAACCTTTGTAAAGACCTCTCACATTAGACTGTCTTTTATGGCAGCTGGATTTGCCGGTCGGTTCCGGGCAGCCTTACGCCATAACAGAGTCTAACCTCGTGTCTTTACACTTGTCACGTATTTAGTTTATGCCTAAGACCTCTCACATTGGGCCAATCATTTGTAGCCACTGGATTTGCCGGTCAGTTCCGGGCAGTCGTATGCTACAAAAGGGTCCAACCTCGTGTCTTAGTCGATTAATTACACCTAATTAATCACCCCCATAATTTGTATTAATTATCCCTAATTAATTACAAATTTAACGATGTACATAATTGACTCAATTATGTCCATCCACTTTATGGTATGCATAATCATACCAACTTCACACCGTTTTATTAACATGAATATTAACCCCATCGTTCCCCACGTAATTCGCTAACATGACATACTTATAAGGGAATATTCATCACAAATACAATGGGTTCAACTTGCATAACATTAGCATCAACATGGGTTTTAAATGTGTCAACATGCATATATGACCATAGCATCAAACCCAACTAGCATAAATAATCAACCCAACTTGCATGAATCACATATGTCATAAAGAGGGTAACTTGCATAAGTTACTTATGTCATACAAAGGGGTAAACTTGCATATATATGTGTGACATATAAAGGGGTTAACTTGCATATGTATGCATCTCATACAAAGGTGTAAACTTGCACATGTTACTTGCATATAATCAAACACCAAACTTGCATAACATGCCATATATGAACTTGCATATAATCAAACACCAAACTTGCATAACATGTCATATATGAACTTGCATATAATCAAACACCAAACTTGCATAACATGATGTCATAATGGATCAATGTTTATCATAGTGATTTGCATAACTAGCATCATGAACTCATAGCATATGACTTGCATAACTTGCATAACATCATGAACACATAGCATATGACTTGCATAACTTGCATAACATCATGAACACATAGCATATGACTTGCATAACTTGCATAACATCTTGAACACATAGCATATGATAACATAACTTGCATTGATCCACATACATAACCATAACCTCATTATATCCTATCATAATTAGTTTAGCAATTGCTTGCTAAAGGCATAGAAACTCACAACTTGTTGATTAGCACTCCTATGAAGAAGATTAAGTTGCTAGAGTTGATTAGAAGTTGATTTGAGAAGCTATCTTCTTCTACAATTTGATGGAGGCTCCTTCAAGTTGCATTTTGACGGCATAACGACGTTGTATCTATTTTTAGTATGGATTAGGGTAGTCTTAGGGTGTATTTATAGATTTAGGATGCAGTTTAGGCCCTTAGATTAACCCTAGATTAGGTTAGAGCCGTCAGATTTCGTCACAAGCCCCAAAACACAGCCCAACAGCCAAAACAGTGCACCCCGCCAAACTGACCGACATGGGGGGTCGACCCCTGGGTCGACACATGGGTCGACCCCTGGGTCGACACATGGGTCAACCCCTTGGGGGGGGGAGGGGTCGACACCCATGTCGACCCTAGTGTCGACACCCTCTATCTGGCGGGAATTTTCCCGCCTCTTCTGAAATTTGAAATTTGAATATTTCAAATCTGTTTTGAATTTTCTGAAACTTCGGATGGCCATAACTTCTTCATACGAAGTCCAAATCACGCAAACTCGGACTCTATCTCAACCAGAATTCCGAGACGAACATAATGGCGCAACCCGTTTCCCTTAATTATCACGTCTGAGATTAATTATTCTTTAATTACTAAACATTAATATTAAGTGAAATTCGGGGTGTTACATTCTCCCCTACTTAAAGGATTTCGTCCCCGAAATCTCCAAGTCAAGAAGAACGTATCCTACCAACCAAACAACCATCTACTCAAACCATCAAACACTAGCATCCATTGTCCTTAAAGTTTCTAATGTTGTATGAACATATGCAAAAAGTGTGTGTATATGTTCCCTGTCTAATGCAAAATCAGGCGGTCTACTGATTCAGTTGACCTCCTTTATGCAAACCATGATAGTGCCATGCATCCAATATGTATGCGAAAGAATCCTATCGACACATACTATTACTACATGTGTGCACAACCATACACCAAAATGCATCATCCATATGATAACACAGCCATTATACATCCATTAATATAGCTACCTACACACAATTATATGCAATATGCAATATGAAGTGACTGAGCCAATCTAGTGTCTAAAGTGTGTGTATATGCATCCACGAGCAACCACTAGCAAACACTTGCATCCACACGCATCCATCAATCATAACATGTCTCAAACACATGTTTCAACCATAGGTTTACCCTATCTAAAGGTCAAAGGTACTAATGAGAGGACATACTAAAGAAAAGATAAGTACTGGACAAACGATAAAGGAGAAGTTAAAAGACATACCCTCAAAAAGGAATGGGTACAGTGAACGCATCTTCGCTTCTGTCTCCCAAGTAGCATTGCTCTCATCCTCTCCCCATTGCACTTTGACTAGTCGAACCTCTCTGTTTCTCAACTTCCTAACCTCTGTCCCAAGGATGCGGGTAGGAGCTCGTTGAATCGTCGCATCACGCTCTACCTCCACTTCTCTAAGCAAGCTCGGCTCTACCACCTCTGCGGTCTCATGTAGGCACTTCCTCAAATGTGACACATGGAATCCGTCATGTACCCCACTAAGTCTCTCGGGTAAATCCACTCTATATGCCATCCGTCCAATCCTTTCCTTAATAGGAAACGGTCCTACAAATCTTGATGCTAACTTCCCAACGGACCCAAAGCGAACAACATTCCATAATGGAGATACTTTGACAAAGACCATGTCCCCAACATCAAACTCCAGATTCGTCCTCCTCTTATCCGCGTAAGATTTCTGCCTATCTTGCGCTGCTTTCATCCTTCTTCGAATCAAATCAATCTTTTCCGAAGTCTCTCTAACCATATCGGGCCCAAGCAAGATCTTATCCGTAGATTCCCACCAACATGTAGGTGATCGACAAGGCCTTCCATAAAGAGCTTCGAAAGGAGACATACCAATACTAGACTGAAAGCTGTCATTATACGCGAACTCCACCAATGGAAAACGCTCTTCCCATGTACATCCAAAATCTAAGATACATAGCCACAAAAGGTCTTCCAGAACATGATTCACCCTCTCGGTCTGGTCGTCCGTCTGAGGATGACATGCGGTGCTCAAACACAACTGAGTCCCTACCGCCTCTTGTAAACTCTTCCAAAACTCGCTAGTGAAGATAGGATCTCGATCGCTCACTATGCTAGTAGGTACACCATGCAACCGAACTATCTCTCGAAGGTAAACTGAAGCTAGCCATGGAGCAGTCCTCTTACTCTTCACGGGTATGAAATGGGCGCTCTTAGTAAGTCTGTCTACCACAACCCAAATTCCCATATTACCCTTCCTCGATCTAGGTAACCCATCAATAAAATCCATTGAGACGCTATCCCACTTCCATTGCGGAACTTCCAATGGGTGAAGCAACCCACCAGGTTTCTTTTGCTCCGCTTTCACTTGTTGGCACACCAAGCATCTAGCGACATACTCGGCCACATCTTTCTTCATACCGGCCCAAAAGAAAACTCGCTTCATGTCTTGGTACATCTTGTCCCCACCGGGATGAATGGTCATCTTCGAACGATGCGCATCATCAAGTATAGCCTTCCTCAAACCCTCGTCTTGCGGTACACAAAGTCTACCGTCTCTACGCAAGCACCCCCTATCGTCTAGGGTGTACCTACTCAAATGGTTGGACGACTCCCCCTTATGAGCCTCCCTACCAACTCAACCAACTGTGGGTCGTCCCGCTGTGCCTCGCCAATCCGTCCCAAAAGAGTAGGTCTGACCTCTAAGGATGCTAGCAAACCGGGTACAAAGTCAACGGAAGGTCTGAAATCAAACATCGAGATAAATTCCAAGCTTCATCGTTCCACGAACAATGGACTCAAGGACAACCTTTTTCTGCTTAAGGCATCTGCCACCACGTTACCCTTGCCAGGGTTATACGCTATCTCGAAATCATAGGATGCTAAGAACTCCATCCACCTTTGCTGTCTCAAGTTCAAATCCTTCTGAGAAAACAAGTACTTTAATGATTTGTGGTCAGTGAACAATTCGAATCTCTCGCCAAGAAGATAATGGCGCCAAGTCTTAAGCGCAAAAACAATAGCGGCCAACTCTAAATCATGGGTAGGGTAATTTTTCTCATGCTTTCTCAACTGCCTTCCCCCATAGGCTATTACCCTTCCCTCTTGCATTAAGACTGCGCCTAGTCCTGTCCCACAAGCATCGGTATAAACAACAAATGGCTTACTCCCATCTGGCAACACTAAGACTGGAGCTGTGGTTAAAGCTCTCTTTAACCGTTGGAACGCATCATCACAATCTACGTCCCATGCGAAGACTAGATTCTTCTTCGTCAAGCGAGTTAATGGGGCTGATATTTTCGCGAAGTCCTTGATAAACTTCCTATAGTAGCCAGCCAACCCCAAGAAACTCCTCACCTCGGTAGCATTCTTCGGAACCTTCCAATCTTGGATGGATACTACCTTCGCGGGATCCACAGCTATCCCTTCCTTGGAGACCACGTGCCCCAAGAACCGCACTTCCTTCCTCCAAAAGTGACATTTAGAGAATTTAGCCTTAAGGCTATGCGCTCGAAGAGTCTCCAACACTTCCCTAAGTTGTAGGGCATGCTCTTCTTCACTCTTAGAAAAGACTAAGATATCATCCACAAAGACCACCACGAACTTATTAAGGTACTCCCTGAACACCCTACTCATCAAATCAACAAAGTATGCTGGGGCGTTCGTCAAACCAAATGGCATCACAAGCCACTCATAGAAACCATCCGGAGTCCTAAAGGCAGTCTTGTCTATGCTATCCTCAGCCACTCTCAACTGATGAAACCCCGTGGCCAAGTCCAACTGCGAAAACACTGAGGCGCCAACCAACTGATCAAAGAGATCATCAATCCTCGGCAATGGGTGTCTATTCTTCTTTGTGAGCTTGTTGAGTTCTCTATAGTCTACACAAAGTCTGAGGGACCCATCCGCCTTCGTGGCAAAAACTAGTGGAGCACCCCACTCCGATATACTTCGCCTTATGAACCCCTTCTCAAGCAACTCCCCTACTTGCTTATGGAGTTCCCTCCTCTCACGAGGAGCCATGTGGCGCACTGGTAAAGATACTGGTTTAGCATTGTCCACCAGATATATTCGGAAGCCTATCTCCCGCTTCGGAGGTAAGCCCATCAACTCCTCAAACACATCCGAGTACTCCCGGATCACTCTAACAGATCGCAAACTCTCGACCGAAGCGTCAAGCGATTCAAGATAACTTAGCATAACAGAATCCATGGGATTACAAGAGATCTCGAGAGTGTTCCACAAGCGGGTCATGAGCCTAACAACTCTCCTTTCACAATCAAGAACGGCACCATTACTGGTTAACCAGTCCATGCCCAAAATCAACCCATAGCCCGTGAAGCCCAAAACAAAAGCATCACATCTAAACTCAAAGCTAAGTATGGAAATCTTCAAACCCAAACATATCATGGAAAAATAAGTGGAGCCCCCAATTGAGTTTGAAACAACCAAGGGATCATCTACTAGACTGGTGTCTAAGTGCAGTGACTCAACTAATGATGATGAGATAAACGAATGCGATGCGCCAGAGTCAAACAAAGTACGGACAGGATGATCAAACAGAAAAACCAGACTTTCAACGGAAATAGTTCTACCTCTTTCCTGAATCGGTGGAACCGCGAGAGCCTGAACTTGCCCCCTTGCCTGACCTGGTGCCATAAGAGCTTGCACCTGTCCCCCTGAGGTAGATCCCATCCTCTGCCCCTTCTTAGGGCAGTCCTTCACTAGATGCCCTGCTTCGCCACAATGGAAGCAGCCAGTCTTATTCTTCTTCCGACAATCTTTGCTTAGGTGGCCTGGTGTCCCGCAATTGAAACACTTCTTCTTTCCCTTGCCACCGTTGCCTTTCCCACCCTTGTTTTGCTGTTGCTATTGAGGTCTCTTCTGATCTTCTATCTTCTCGGGTGCCTTATTAGCATTGGGATCCTTCTCTTCCTCATGCATGAGTGCCATGTCTACTAGCTTCTCAAAGGTGGCCCCCATAGGGATGTGAGTCATAGCCAATCCATGCATTGGTTCATTCAAGCCCTTAACGAACCTCAAAGCCTTCTTCTCCGGTGTATTCACCATGTCTATGCCAAATCTTGCTAGTTGATTAAACTTGTTGACATATTCCTTTACTGATAGGTTTCCTTGCTTTAGAGTTAAGAACCTTTCCATATAAAGATTTTCTTCCGCCCTTGAAAGAAACTTTGCCACAAACCTTTGTCTGAAATCCGCCCAAGAATCAACAGGGCGTTCTCCATTAGTGACCTCCCACCAGAGCGAGGCCTCTCCCTTCATTAACCCAGCAGCTAACTTGACTTTCTTTCCTTCTTCCATCTCAAAGATATCTATCAACTCTTCCACTTCCTTAAGCCAATCTCTAGCTTCCACAAAAGTTTCTGATCCTTGAAAAGGTTTCCCTCCCATAGCCTCAAATTCCTTGCAAGTCTTAGAAAAAGTATCCGTGCAAGGAGGAGGAGGGGGAGGAAGATCAGGTGCTACTGTTGGTGGAGGAACATTTGCTGGACCCGCAGTGGCGGCCCTAGCCTCCATCAATCTCCTATACCATACTGGTATCATCACACCATCCGGAAAGTTAAGATCCTCAGCCATGCTGAAACGAAAAAGGAAAGATTCAAAACGGAGAATTCGAACGATAAAGATATGGCTATTGGGGATTATGCTTTTCTTTCAAAAACTTTTCTCTCAAAAGACATGTTTTTGAAAATACTTCTTCCAAAAATGTTTTTAGAAAAATAGTTTTATAAAAATTTTATCTGTTCCGGTAACCTTCAACTCTGATACCACGTGTAACACCCCACACCCGCTAAGGTCACTCACTAAGGGAATGCCTTAACTTCGGTGGAATATTTTAAGTGAATATAGAACAGGAAAATTACAACAAGACAGATATAAATAATACTTGAAAATCTAAAACATCATTTCAATGCAGCAGAAGGTAAACATGTTTAGTTACAACACCATAAAAGAGTCAAGTACTAAATATCCATCCTGATAAAAACATAAGTACATAATCCCACTACATAACTAATAGCCATAAAAGAAAAGAAAAGATAAGCTGAGCTTTACATCAACGGCCCAAGCTCCAAAAGATAGATAAGCGATCTGATCAAAGCCCACTAGTACTAGGCCCAACCTGAGGACCTGAGGGGGAAAAAGATAAAAACAATGGGGTCAGAAATAAGTCTGAGTGAGCCCTATAACTTTAACAATACAATCATTAAAGTAATTAAAGTATGATATAAACTTGGTACGGTGATGACTGGGGATAAATGACTACACTAAGCAGCCAACTAGACATAGGATGAACTAAGATAACGGTAAAGACGCATCTACCCACCCAAGGGTAATTACTAACTGCACCACACCAGTCATTCCTACTTGAAGGTTGATCCCACCCAAGGACTTAGAAAATTTAACCAGTAGTTTCGTGTACCCCTAGCTGACTACATAGGTGTCGTCTGCCTCTATCTCCACTAGGTGTACCCAATACTCCCCAAGCGATCGGCTCCCTAACGTAGATACCCGTGCTGGCCCCACAGTGGGGTGTATCACTCCCCAAAGTGGCAACCCGATACAACCAATGGTGCACGGCTTATACCTACACGATGCAACAACGTCTTACCTACCAGCCCGGGTCCACACACGCATATGAAACCCATTGGACTTGTGTTGCCACCGCTAACCCGTTTTGGCCTCTTATAGTCAAGCCCAGTACGCGTGTCCCGTCCTCGACATGGGTCGATCCCAATAAGATACATATGGGTTACTGGTTGAAATGGGCCCCCAAAAGCTACCCACCTAAGCTTGTCCCTTTTTCTAGTGCATCCCACTTAACCCTTTAATCATGTTTAGTTACATGTTTCCACTTGGTTAAGTATTCTAATCGTATTTTCTATTGCCACCCAAGGCAACCCACTAGATTTCCACATGCCACCCAAGGCACTTACTTCTTTTCCACATGCCACCCAAGGCACCCACTTAACCCCTCATGCCCCACTACATGCTTATCTGGTTAAGTGTTTCTTAATTGATTAAGAACGTAACCTTTGTAAAGACCTCTCACATTAGATTGTCTTTTATGGCAGCTGGATTTGCCGGTCGGTTCCAGGCAGCCTTACGCCATAACAGAGTCTAACCTCATGTCTTTACACTTGTCACATATTTAGTTTATGCCTAAGACCTCTCACATTGGGCCAATCATTTGTAGCCGCTGGATTTGCCGGTCGGTTCCTGGCAGTCTTATGCTACAAAAGGGTCCAACCTCGTGTCTTAGTCGATAAATTACACCTAATTAATCACCCCCATAATTTTTATTAATTATCCCTAATTAATTACAAATTTAACGATGTACATAATTGACTCAATTATGTCCATCCACTTTATGGTATGCATAATCATACCAACTTCACACCATTTTACAT
Organism: Allium sativum; assembly: GCA_030737875.1. NCBI lineage: Eukaryota > Viridiplantae > Streptophyta > Magnoliopsida > Asparagales > Amaryllidaceae > Allium > Allium sativum. The sequence goes on from CM060918.1 coordinate 80,811,201, forward strand.
GAATATTAACCCCATCGTTCCCCACATAATTACCTAACATGACATACTTATAAGGGAAGGTTCATCACAAATACAATGGGTTCAACTTGCATAACATTAGCATCAACATGGGTTTTAAAGGTGTCAACATGCATATATGACCATAGCATCAAACCCAACTAGCATAAATAATCAACCCAACTTGCATGAATCACATATGTCATAAAGAGGGTAACTTGCATAAGTTACTTATGTCATACAAAGGGGTAAACTTGCATATATATATATATGTGTGTGACATATAAAGGGGTTAACTTGCATATGTATGCATCTCATACAAAGGTGTAAACTTGCACATGTTACTTGCATATAATCAAACACCAAACTTGCATAACATGTCATATATGAACTTGCATATAATCGAACACCAACTTGCATAACATGTCATATATGAACTTGCATATAATCAAACACCAAACTTGCATAACATTGTGTCATAATGGATCAATGTTTATCATAGTGATTTGCATAACTAGCATCATGAACTCATAGCATATGACTTGCATAACTTGCATAACATCATGAACACATTGCATATGACTTGCATAACATGCATAACATCATGAACACATAGCATATGACTTGCATAACTTGCATAACATCATGAACACATAGCATATGACTTGCATAACTTGCATAACATCATGAATACATAGCATATGATAACATAACTTGCATTGATCCACATACATAACCATAACCTCATTATATCCTATCATAATTAGTTTAGCAATTGCTTGCTAAAGGCATAGAAACTTACAACTTGTTGATTAGCACTCCTATGAAGAAGATTAAGTTGCTAGAGTTGATTTGAGAAGCTATCTTCTTCTACAATTTGATGGAGGCTCCTTCAAGTTGCATTTTGATGGCATAACGACGTTGTATCTATTTTTAGTATGGATTAGGGCAGTCTTAGGGTGTATTTATATATTTAGGATGCAGTTTAGGCCCTTAGATTAACCCTAGATTAGGTTAGAGCCGTCAGATTTCGTCACAAGCCCCAAAACACAGCCCAACAGCCAAAACAGTGCACCCAGCCAAACTGACCGACAGGGGGGGTCGACCCCTGGGTCGACCCCTGGCTCGACACATGGATCGACCCCTTGGGGGGGTCGACACCCATGTCGACCCTAGTGTCGACACCCTCTGTCTGGAGGGAATTTTCCCGCCTCTTCTGAAATTTGAAATTTGAATATTTTAAATCTGTTTTGAATTTTCTGAAACTTCGGATGACCATAACTTCTTCATGCAAAGTCCAAATCACGCAAACTCGGACTCTATCTCAACCAGAATTCCGAGACGAACACAATGGCGCAACCCGTTTCCCTTAATTCTCACGTCTGAGATTAATTATTCTTTAATTACTAAACATTAATATTAAGTGAAATTCGGGGTGTTACAATCTGGTTCAAGTTAGACTGGTTATGTATTCTTTGCTTTGGTCTAACCGAGTTATAAGTTAGGTCCTTTTGGTATATGCTTGGAGATCACCTTTGGATACCTTGTCCTGCCTTTTGGATCGCATAGTTTCTTATGGGCGTTTTGTTGTTTTATTGATATATATAAGATGATATATTTGTGTATATGTATATCTGTGTCTGCTGTTCTGTAATATATGTTTATTATTTATATCGTGCTTTGTTCTGAATAGGCCATATAACTATCGAAATAGTGTATTAGATATGGACAGAGTATATCGATTCGTGAAAGGAAAAAACTTGACATATTTAATGCATACTTGATACAATTTTACAGATGGTATCTCCTAACAAGCCATGTTCTTCATATTAACTAAGAATATACTTGTTAATACTCTTTGTAAATAAGAGTCTCTGGGTGAGGCGTCTAGCTTGGTATTTGATTGGTATTCAGAACAAAATGTGATAAATATAGAACAATTTACGCATACAATACATCAATGTATAATACTAGTACAAGCATCATCCCTAGATGAAGTGATCATCATTGTGTCCTTAATCTTTCTCGTATCCATTTGGAATAATTTTATTTGGAATACCTCTAAGAATGTGTAACTTTAAATTTCGTTAAATTCCTTTCATATTTAATTTTGTTGATAATAACCTATCCATATGAATAGACCTGTCTTATTTCAAATTTCAGCTTATTTTTAGAAGAGGCAGAGGTCGTACTTCGGGTGTTAGGCCATCTAGTGGCCCGCGCCCCAAAGAGAGAGTCGATCCCTCCAGTGACTTCCGCCCCCAAAGGGGTGTATATGTCGACCGACTAGATCCTAGAGCTTATAAGGAGCACTTGGTCTCCCGCATCTGCTTGTTCATCTCCTTTGAGAAAATCCGCATTTGTTCATATGTGCAATAATTTTACCCATCTCGGTGGAAAGCCATTCAAAGGCATCGTGATTGCTCTTAATATTTAGGCGTGGCTCTGCTCATATGAGTGTTACTTTACAAGGATGAATATTTCAGACCATCACCGCATTATTATATCATTAATTATGCTACAAGATGTGCGTTTGATTGGTTCAAATTGTTAGTGGAAGAAGTTGATGAGTACACCTTAGAGTGGGACCAATTTAAGGAGAGGTTCAAACTTAAGTTTGTGCCCTAATCTAAGAAACAGATCCTAGCCAGCCGCTTCCTTGAACATAAGAAAGGGAAGTTGACTGTATCCAAGTATGTCGTATCATTCGAGGCCTTATACAAATATGGCCTCGAGCATATTTCCACTTCCTATAAGAAGAATCTTAAGTTTGCGAATGGACTAAGAATTGTCTCATGAAGCCTCTTATAATGCAAGTCAGTTTGACCTTTGAAGAGTTAGATGACTCAACCTACCTCTTAAAGCAGTTGAGAGGAAGAAAGATAGTGCTGATGAGGCGATGGTTCTGGGTAATCCAAATAATAAGCGCTTTCCTTTTCCCAAATCTAGGCCCTTCCACCAAAATAAGAGGATGAAGCATAGACGTCATAATTCTTTTTCTCATGTGACACCTACTTTGGCTTCAGCATGGAGATTTTGCAATTACGGATCGTTCAATCATTTTTCCAAGGCATGCCCAAAGCCTCGTATGTGCCGATATTGTAAGAAAGTGGATCATGAGGTCTCTTATTGTCCTAAGGGGCCAAAGGGGACTAATTCTGGTAATCTTAATGTGGCAAGAGCATGTAGCAAACCATCTCGGTCTAGAGGTACGCATTCTGTTCTCAAGGGATCGTTACTATTTCAGGATTGATCGATTCGGGTTGTATTCTATATTGGTGTGTCGCTTTCATTTGTATCTAAATAACTCATTGACATTTTATCTTTGGATTTTGTGTGCATGTTGACTTCTCTTCAGGTTGCCAATCTTATTAGGGGACCTGAAATGCTCAGTATAATGTGTGAGGATGTTGAGTTATTTTTGTATGGTTTTTCTTTTTGTGAAAACCTGCATATGATTTATTCTTTGGATTTTGATATGATTCTTGGTATGGATTGGCTCGTTCGTAATAACCAGATTCTTTGCATTGTGAGGGCCTTATACTTGGACGTCTTGACTCGCCTGATCAATTATCTCTTGTTCTTTAGGATGTCGATCATGATATTGAGGTTCTTTATTCTCTCTTTGGTCTCGAGAATATACGATGGCAATGTGTCTCATGTTCTAGTGGTGAATGACTTTGTTGATTTATTTTAGCCAGTTTTGGGTTTACCACCTAAATGGACTATCGAGTTCCACATTGGCTTAGTTCCCAGTGCTCAGCCAATGAGTCGTCCTCCAAGTAGCATGTCGACTAAAGAAAATGAGAAACTAAAGAAGCAACAGTTCATGCTTGAGGCTAAGCACTTTATTCGATTTAACTCTTGACCATGGAGTGCTGCAGTAGTATTTGTGAGGAAGTCCGATATGAATCTTAGGCTATGCGTCGATTATTGCAAGTTTAATAAGTTAATCATCAGGAACCACTATCTGTTGCCTAGGATCGACGATATGTTCGATCAATTGAGTGGAGCGAATATTTTCCCATCTTGATCTAGCCACAGTGTTTCATCAACTTTGATTTGCAAAGGACAACATTCTGCTTACCACATTCGGCACTCGATACGGTTCTTATGACTGGCTCATCATGCCATTCAGTTTTACAAATGCTTATGTGTATTTTTTCAATCTTATGAAATCAGCATTTTGGGAATATCATGTTAAATTAATGCTTATATTCATTGACAATATTCTATGTATTCCACTTCCAAAACTGAGCATACTGATCATTTGAGAATTGTTTTGAGTACCCTTCGACAACATGAACACAAAGCTAAACTTTCTAATTGTCATTTTTGGGAAAGGAAAGTTAAATTCTTAGGCCATGTTTTATCCGCCTATGGCATTTCAATCGATCCTTCTAAGAATAAGACCATTAAGAATTGGAAGATGCCTGAGGATGTTTCAAAAATTTGCAGCTTTTTAGGGTTGGCAGGTTGCTACCATTGATTTATTAGATATTTTTCTCATATTGTGCTACCTCTTACCAACCTCACCCGCAAGGGTGTTCGATTTATTTGGTACGATCGTTGCAAAGCTTCCTTTCGGTCGCTTTTGAAGCTTCTTACTCATGTTCCCATCTTCATGGTTCCCGAAGGGAACCAAAATCATATTGTTTATACAGATGCGACTCAGTGTGGCGCTCAATTCATGTAGTGTGATCAAGTGGTTGCATATGCTTAAAGGTAACAACGCCCGAACAAAGTTCATTATGCCAGTCATGATTTTGTGCTTTCCACCACCACCTTCCCGTTGAGGATTTGGCTCCATTATTTACTGGACGAGCATTTTATTCTTTACACATGATCATAAATTGCTCAAGTATCTATTTTCTAAAAAGGATCTCAATATCCATCATCAACATTAGCTTGAGTTCCTCGCATCTTATGACTTTGACATCCAATTATTGGGTTAAGTAATCGTGTAGCCGATGCTTTCAGTCAAAAGTAAGAGGCCATTGTTTCCATGATGATAGCCGAGTGGAAAGAATTATAGCTTCTGTATTTATGTGAAATTCATGATCGGGCTATCACTTTGGGTTCTTCTATTTTATTATGTAGTAATAGAAGCTCGGCCTTCTCTTTTAGATCAGATTGTCAAGGCTCAATAGTAGGATTCTGATATTTTTTCTCTTATTCAGAAGTGTAATTCTGAATCTCATGAAGATATTGAGATGAGGGACTCCTACATTGATAGCCTAGAATGCCTTCGTAAGAAAGGAAGATTAGTCGTGCCTCCAGATTCAGAGCTTTGACGAGATATTCTAGCTGAATGTCATTGTTCTAAGCATACTGTTCACCCAGCAAGCAACAAGACATGCATCGCCTATATTATTGGGACGACGTGAAATGAGATGTGGAAAGTTATTTAAGCAATTACATTATTTTTTCAACTCGTGAAAGCCGAACATCAGCGACCCAGTGGTCTTCTTCAACCATTAGAGATTCCAATATAGAAGTTGGACCAAATTTCTAAGAATTTTGTTGACGTCTTACCTCGATCGAGGTTGGGCCACTCTAATATTTGGCTTCTTGTTAGTCGTCCCACAAAGTCTGGATATTTCATTCCTATTAAATCAAATAGGAAAACATCTTATCTTTTGCGACTTTAAATTAAGGAAGTCATATGACTACATGAGATTCGTAGTTCGATTGTATATGACCGTGATCCACTCTTTACGATCCATTTTTGGGTCTCCATTTAGACTTGGGTTCAAAGATAAATCTCAGCATCTTATATCATCCATAGTCTGATGGACAGACTGAACGGGTGGATCATATATTGCAAGACCTTCGAGCATGTATTCTCTATTTTGTGGTATTTGGGTGGATCATCTCCCATTAGTTGAGTTCTTTTGTAATAACTACCAATTTTCTATCGGCATGACTCCATTTGAGGCTTTATATGGGAGACCGCATAATTCTCCTTCTTGCTGGCTTGAGTTCAGGGAGAAGCTTATTTTAGGACGTAATTTCATTTGTGAAGTATCCAAGAAGGTCTCTCTTGTTAGAGAAAGAATGAGAGAGTCCCAGATTCGCAAAAATCCTACGTGGGCAACCATAAGAAGCCTCTCGACTTTTCTGTTTATAATTTTGTGTATATCCGAGCTTCTTCTTAGAAGGAAGTAATACACTTTAGTCAGACAAGGAAATTGACACCACAATATATTAGGCCATTCTCTAATACAGAGCATATTGATCCAGTTTCTTATAGAGTGACACTTCCTAATCAATTCTCCGGTATTCATGATGTATTTCATGTCTCTCAACTAAGGAAATTTCTGCATGATTCAGATTCTATGACTGACGCTCATGCCTAAAAAGAGCTTGAGATCTCACCCAAATTTTCTATCATCCATCATTGCATGCGTATTCTTAGAATATAGATTAAATGCTTTTGGAACAAGAATGTGCCTCTCGTGAAAGTTCAATGGTCCGTAAATTCCATTGATTGCACTTGGGAAAAGAGTGAGTTTATTGAGCGTTCATATCATGATTTCTTATCTTTTAGTATCATGAGTGAGATTTTTTTCAATCATTATCTATTTTCCCTGAGCATTTCCCTCGAAATAAGATGAAAATCGGTTAAATACAACTCTTCCCTAAGGAAATTGCAAGGATGCAATTTTTATAGAGGGAGTCTATAACAACCCGGTCTTATGGGATTACTTGGTCCCAGCTATAATAATGAATTATAATTGGATTATAATTTATTAATCAAGTGTTAAATAATTTTTAAGGAGGATAAATGTGAGGTTTGAGAATTTGTTTGGAAGGCAATTCAATAAAGTGATTATTAATCATTTAAATAAGGGTAAAATTAGGAATTCTTGGAAATTGTGTTGGGTTGAAATAAGCTTATGGAAAATAGGCTTAACAATGTGTTTTGTGTAAAATGAAGAGAATATACGTATTTTGTGTCAAAATGGAGATTTGAGAATAAGTTGTGGTTGAATACACAATATTACGAAATTAAAGTTTGGAAGTAAAATTATTTTTTTTGAAATATTATAAAGTGTAACAATTATAAATAAACAGGAATTTATATAACTCCTAAGTTTATTGCTTCAAATTGGAATAAACAAATAAAAGAGGAATTTTGTTTTGAGAAAATCATGAAAGTCTATGCAGAAATGAATGTCAAAACCACATAAAAATATTTATAAATTGACCTCGAAGAGCTTGTTGATGTAGCTCTCCATTTCGAGGCAGTTGAGAAGGAGAAAGATAGTGAGGATGAGGCTTTTGTTCGGGGTAATCTGAACAAGAACCATTTTCCATTTTCCAAGTCCAAGTCTTTTCATCAAAGCAAGAAAAAGAAGCCCAGTAGTTCCAATTCTCATCCCCACGCGACATGTAACAACCCGAAAATCTGGGCCAGTTTAAAATTTTTATTTTGGCAATTTTAGCGAATTTTGATTATTTAAAATGAATTATTTTAAATAATATCGACGAGAAATTTATTTTGAATATAATTCGAACGTATATATTATATACGTCGTCGTTAGAATATAAATAATTATTTATAATTATAAAAGGAATTGAAAATGGCGCGGTAGTTCGATAATTCGATTTCAAACTTCAATTGAATGTACCGAGTGCAAAACAAACCGGATTTTAGTGAAACCAAAAATAATAGGATCTAATTGATAATATCTTTCCAACGAATCCGGAAAATCAAAATTACATAGCGGGAATCAAAAGATATGTCCAGATGAAAATTCTGAATAGTCGCTATGGAATTCAGGCCCTTAAAAATGGGAATTTTGCAAACGACCTCGGAATTCGACGAAACCACTTTTGTTGGACCGCAGTGTCAAATTATTGCTAGATTCCAAATTTCATAATTTTTCGAATCAATATGTGAGAGTGGCAAAGGAAAATGCATTTGACAAGTTTCAGTTGATTTTAATCGACTGGAAAATGGCCATTTTTCCAACGGTCTCGGAATTCGACGAAACTAGTTTTGTTAGGACCGTATCGTCAATACGAAGCTAGAAAATATTTTTCTGCAATTTTTAGAGTTGGTATGTGACCCCAGTAAATTGAAATGCGCATTCAAATTCAATATATAGAGTTATATGTTGATTTTGACGAAAACTGATTGTAACGATCAAATCAGCCTATGATACATATCCCATTGTGTTTGGAATTGGGGTAATTAGCTAGGGACGATAGTCGGTGGGTTCGATTTTGTGTTCGAATTAAAAGTCAACTTATAGGAAGAAGAATAATAATATTTAATTATAAATATATATAATAAAACACTCCCTTCTCTCTCTCTCTCTTCCACTTTTCAGGAAAAAAAGAAAAAAAATCCCAAATCGACGAACGAGGGAGCTCCCTCCATCCGTCGTCGGGCGCGCAGCCCCACCGTCATCCAGCCCCGCTCTCCACCCTGCGCCTCCCCTTCTTCTTCCCCTCCTCCTCCAGCCCTTCTCCGTTCTAACCGCACCCTCCAAGGAACAAAACCCTAGCCCAATTCAATCGGACGCCGCAACCCTGGGCCCACGCCCTGCCCTCGCCTCCATGTCAGGAGAAGGCGTCGCGACCTCAGCCTCCATCCTCCGATGCGCGATGGCCAGAGGCTTCCCGACCTCCACCTCTTTCGAAAATGGCACACCCCAAATCGAACAGCAAACCGTGAGCTTCCCCTGGCCACAACGCGACTCCGACGCATCATTTCCCCTTCTCCGTTCTACGTCGAGCATAGTAAGATTTTCATTTTCTATTTTTAGTTTTTATTTCTTTTTATTTATATATAAAGCAGGTAGTGTATTTTCAGTTTTAAAATAAAATAAAATTTATATATGTATAACTTTGTTATAAAAGATTTGATTTTTCTAAAGTAAAGATTTGAATTTTTAGAAGAAGAAAGATCGTATTTTTATATGAACATAGGAAGAAAAAGATCATATTTTTATATAGAAGAAAGCATGATAAAAATTCAATTTGTATATATGTGAAGTAGACGAGGTAAAGAAACGATTTTTAATTATAGTTGTAGAAAAAAAATTATAATATAAGTAAGTAAAAATATAATTTTTATATTATACAAAGGTTAAAACTATAATTTTTATAGTTTAGAAAGGAAAAAATTCGATTTTTAATTTATAGAAGGTATAAAAAAATATGATTTTTATATACTAGATAATATAAAAATATGATTTTTATATTATAGAAGAAATAAAAATATAAATCTTTATAGTTGAAAAGGCGAGATTTTTATATATTGAATAGCAAAGTAAAAATTCGATTTTTATATATTGAATAGCAAAGTAAAAATTCGATTTTTATATATTGAATAGCAAAGTAGAAATTCGATTTTTATATATTGAATAGCGAAGTAAAAATAGAATTTTTATCTATATAGCATCGAAGTAAAAATAGAATTTTTATCTATATAGCATCGAAGTAAAAATTCGATTTTTATATATTGAATAGCATAGTAAAAATTCGGTTTTTATATATTGAAAAGCGAAGTAAAAATTCGATTTTTACATATGTAGTGGCTACAGGCAGCGAAAATGACAAAAAGGCGAGAACGACGAAGACTTCTACATTTGAAGTGCCGTGGAGTTTGGATAGCTATCGGTGAGAACTTCTCACTCAAATTTCTTTTTCTAGTTATATATATACTAGGATGCAGACGGTGTTTAGTAACACCCGACACCCGTCATCCACAAACCATGGATGGCTTGTTTGTTAAATTGTTTAGTTGCGTAGTTGGTTAGATTATTTGGTTTGAATTGAACTGTTTGGTGAAATGGAATGGATTTGATTGATGTGTGAATGGCGTGGGCCTTCACTAGACCGGGGATAAGGCTAGGCCTCGTCCCGTTTCTAGTATCGTGCCGTTATCCCGCCGAAATTTTCTAAAATAAGTTAGAAAAATAAAAATATCATTTTATTTAAAGAATGAACTGAATAGAAATTCATATGTTAAAATAAAATGTTTTATCGTTAAAAATATAATTTTTAACGTGAATATGAATATAGTGAATGTGAATAAATAAATATTCATTTACAAACCGGACGGTTTGTTTATGTACACTGATTTGACTGACATTGATTGGGACGATAAATTTTACACATCGCCCAACTGCACAAATAAAATCTGTGTTCGATTGTTTGAAACCCCACACGGGTGTTGGGATGAAATTTGAAGTTCACTCATCCTGATTGATTAAATATGTCGATCGATTGATTGACAGGCTGTTATAAGCGTTAGATATCTATATTTGATGCTTATACAGTGTAGTGCACTTTGGTTGATTATTTTTCAATGCTATTATATACGTGTGATGTATGAAAATCCATATAATTAATATTATATGGTGATTGATTGGGCCTCATCCCAATTTAGAAAATAAAGAATATTATAAAATAAAGGTTCATGTGTTGACCGTACTCATCCGTTGAGATTAGTCATGTGCTGAACGAAATATTTTAACAATAAAATTTGCTTCTTTATCAATATAAAATAAAGGTTCATGTGTTGACAGTACTCATCCGTTGAGATTAGTCATGTGTTGAACGAAATATTTTAACAATAAAATCTACATCTTTATCATATATAGAATTAGAAACTAACTGGAAAATAGATAAGATGAGTGGTATCCTGGATATTGATCTGATGTTGGTTTCGGCCTTCGGGGTTAATATTCAGGGAATCGTTCTCTTACTAATTTACGGTTGGAGTCTGATTTAATATCAAAAGATGGATACCATAATTTTTATAAAATATATTAAATAACAAAAATAGTCACACGTGGACAGTACTCATTCGTTGAGATTAGTCATGTGCTGACAAGAATAAATATTCATTTGTTGAATAGAATAACAGAATTATTGAAATATATAAAGTCGTGTTGATTAGATTGACGCCATTTTGACGTGAACGATATTTACATCGATTTTATTCATTTTAAAATGAATATTGAAAAGTGATTTCGAAATCGAATATTTTGAAATGAAATTTGAATTGAATTGATTAGAAAACCAATTTGAATTGAATCGAATAGAAAACCAATTTGAATTGAATCGAATAGAAAACCAATTTGAATTGAATCGAATAGAAAACCAATTTGAATTAAATCGAATAGAAAACGAATTTGAATTGAATTGAATATATAACGAATTCGAATGGAATTGAAAACGAATTAAAATGAATTCAAATTGAATTGAAATTTGAATTGAATAGAAATGAATTCTAAAACGAATTTATAAAAAAAAATCAATTTTGATTTGAATTGAAATGGAAGTTGAAATTGTTTTCGAAACGAATTTAAAACGATTTGTAAAATTCGTTTTAAATAGAAATCGGCGAAATATTTATTACATATATTATATATATAATATAATGGCCTGAATAGAATGCGCCGCGCCGCGGCAGTTCGCGAATTTCGACCATTAACTTCGAACGGACATTACGGGAGATCCGACCGTCGGATTCTCCTAAAACCGGAACCTTGGGTTCGTATCGAAAAGAGCTTTCTAACGAATATTAGAAATTTGAAATCTAACGGTTGGATTTGGAGTTATGTCCAAATCAAATTCGAAAAAGGTCGCTGTAAGTGCAGTTCGATGGCCGTTGATGGAAATCGACTGTACGGGCCTTGATAAAATTATTAAAAATAGTAATAATTTGTGTAAAATCATAAGAAATGATTTGGAAAAACTAGGATGAAAAACTCCATATTTGAAAAGATAAAAATAGATTTTTATCGAAATGAACTAGTTTTGAACTAAAATTAAACCCGTTAATTTTCAAATAAATAAATTGGATTTGAAATGGGTTTTAAATAGAATTGATTTGGGTTTATCGTGAACTGTGTTTTAAATGACATTAGTTCTTTAACCCAGTAAAAGGAGTTTTAATGAATTTGCAATTAGATTGAAATGTGAATTGATAATTTAAATTATCAAATCTAGAAAATGAGCGAGAATGGAGTACTACCAGTTTTGCTCCAAAGCGATAGTTAAATCTTTAATTAGATTTGAACGTGAAATGGTAATTAAATTTACCGACAACACCGTTATGTTAGATATGGAGTATTGCCAGTTTTTCTTCATGGGATGAATAGGTTGGGATTGGGAAATAATATAAATAATTACTTCGGTGTGGTTCGCTATTCTCGACTGGTTTGGAAAACCATAATTTGGTTTAAATGACATCAAAAGGAAGATTAAAGGATAGATTTTAAAGAATTTATCTTGGATAAATTTAATGGGAACCTTTCCCTAAGAATGTGATTTTGGTAAATAAAAGAATATTTTGAATTGGAATGAGGCGTATGTTGTGTTTGTGTAACATTCGTTTTAATATACGCGGATTGTTCGGAAAGGCCGGGTTTACACCCATTCTGAATAACCGATTCGACGATGAGTCGAAGATGAAGACGGTGGTTGAAGACCGGAAGTCTTCACATCGTTTGGGTAATTACTAACGATCCTGATTGCGCTGTACACCCAAGAGGATGGAAATAGTTGGTGGTCGTCCAGACGTACTTGGAGATGGATGGATATGCGAGGAAAGTGCCTACGGTTTCGTTCAGACCCAGAACGAACTTGTAAATGGATTGTGTGTCTGACATTGGATTTTGTTATGTGTTGATTGATTTCTGTTAAATATATATCTGTTTGGCGGCGGAGAATTTATTCTCTTGCTTAACGCCCTTCTCTGAGACGTACGAGCTTAGAGGTTATATATCGATAGATATCAATCGCATGGCATGAACTGCCTGTGTGGCACGCTGAGTTGCATGGATCAAGGCTTCTGTTGAAAAGCAAAGTCTTGTGGTTGATGATCAAAGCACGGCCTACGTGGCAGCTTTGTGTATAATGTGAATTCGCGAGCCTCACATCTCGGTATGAGTCAAAAACGGGATACGGACTGCAGGGAGAGCACGACGTTTCTTTCTAGCTTTGGTGGTGTCGGTGACTTACCAGCCCTGACATTTATATACTTTTCACCTATGTGATTGTTGGTTGAGGCGCCTCGATTTTAGGTCTGTAAGGACCGGGAAACGTGTGTTCAGGAATTGCCAATCCTCAAACGTAAGAGAGGACCGGCCCTGAAGCATCACGGGTTACCCAGAGTGTGTAGTCCTGAGGCATTTGCTAGAGTGTCTCGAAGCGGAGAGGAGCTTGCCCCTTGCCTCGACTCATGACGGAAATCCAATTTCCAATACGTGATATTGCGGTTTTAATTGTAGAACTAGTATGGCGACATGATATATGGTACCCATGCCGTCTATGATTTATATTTATGATTGAAATTGTTTTGACACTATAAACTTATTATAGTATCAAATGATTTGTTTTAAACGTACCAAGCATGTTTGGCTATTATAAGGGAAAACCCTATCCTCCGGCTTGCGTTGCATTGTGTGATGGGACCTGGGTCTTATAATAGCTTCATTTTTCGAAAAAGCATTGCGTTGTCTTTTCTATGCACTGTTATTCTTGGGAGGAAACCCGTTCCGTGTTATACGGCGTGGTCCCTTGAATTACTCTCTTTTAAAGTAAAGCTTTAAATAACTGTTTTAGTTCTCACACCAGTCACATGACTGACCTGGAGTTTATTGTTTTAACCTAAACTCTGGGTGCCCCTATTTTCCGCACGGGCAGCTAGTAGTTTTGGTTTTGCAGATTTATATTCACAGGATCCTGGTTTACAGCTGGAATGATATCCGGAAAGCTCTGTATCCGTATATCACCTTCAGTTGTGCTTTGTATTATTTTCCGCTGCTATGTAATTTGTTGTAATCTCTGATATTTATCGAATGTAAATTATTCAATTATACTCTGTATATTCTTGTATCTGATGGAATTGTTGTAATAACAATGAAATGTTCTTCTGTTTGTGTCCTGATTTGTCCTGTTCTCAAACGAACAGGGGTTTCGAACGGTCTAGATCGGTTTAACGACTGATTCGGATCGAGCGAAATTCCAGGCCGTCACACGACACCTCCTTCGGCTTCAACAAAGGGATGATACAATTTTGGCTCATTTGATCATTTTGCTCGAGCATGTCCTAAACCTCGCATGTGCAGATATTGTAAAAAAAAAAGAGGATCATTAGATCTCCTCTTGTCCTAGGAGACAACAAAGGACTAATTTTTGTAGTCTTAATGTGGTGAGAGCTTTTAGGGGTCCTTCTCAACCTAGTTGTATGCCTTCTATTCTCGAGCGCTCATTATAGAGAGATCATTCTATTTGAGTTTTACTCGATACGGGTGCATAACATTCATTCTTATCAAAGGAGTCTTAAGATGTTGTATGCTTATTGTCTTCTCTTCATATTGCGAATCCTATTGGGGGATCCGCAATGCTTAGTTTGATGTGTAAGGATATGGAGTTATTTTTGTGTGGATTTTCTTTCCGTGTTAATCTTCATGTAATATATTCTATGGGTTTTGATATGATTCTTGGTATGGACTAGCTCGTGCAATACAAGGCCCGGATTCTTTGTGTTGAGCAAATCTTGTATCTTCGAAATTCTGAATCGTCCAATCAGTTATCTCTTGCGCCTTGGGATGTCGATATTTATTTAGATGCATCCTTATTTTCTATTGAGTCTTGGGACCACGATGATGATAATGACGTGTCTCGTATTCCTATATTGTGTGATTTCATTGATTTGTTTGAGATAGTTTCGGGTTTGCCACCCAAACGGGCTATTGAGTTTCATATCGATTTGGTTCCCGATGCTCAGCCTGTGAGTTTCATATCAACTTCTCGATCTTGAAGCTAAGAATTTTATTTGATCTAGCTCTTCATCGTAGGGTGCCGCGGTGGTATTCATAATGAATTCCGATGGGATTCTTAGGCTAGGCGTCTATTGGCGCAATCGTAATGAGTTAACCATCAAGAAACATCATCCATTGTCTAGGATCGATGATGTGTTCGATCATTTGAGTTGAGCTAAGATATTTTCCCAATTTGATTTAGCAATAGAATTTCATTAGCTTTCAGTTTCCGAGGACAACATAAATCTTACCGCAATTTGCACTTGATATGGTTCTAATGAGTGGCTCTTCATGCCATTCGGTTTGACAAACGCTCTTGTATATTTTGTTGGTCTCATGAATCGAGTATTCCAAGAATATCTTGATAAATTTGTGCTAGTATTAATTAATGATATTCTTGTGCATTTCGAGTCAGAATCTGAACATGTTAATCACTTCATAATTTCTTTGAGCACTTTTCGGCAACATCACCACAAAGTCGAATTTTTTAAGTTTCATTTTTAGGAGAGGCAAGTAAAGTTCTTGGGTCATGCTGTATATTCTGATGGCATATTCATTGGCCCTTCTAAAATTGAAGCTATTAAAAGTGAAAGAGGCCCGAGAATGTTTTTGGCATTTGCAGCTTTTTGGATTTAATGGGCTGTTACCATCATTTCATTCGATATTTCTCTCACATTATGCTACAACTTGCCCATCTTAAGTGCAAGGATGTTCGATTCATCTGGTCTGATCGTTGCGAAGCTTTTTTCTAGCAACTTAAGGAGCTTCGTACTCATGCACCTATTCTAGTGGTTCCCAAGGGGAACCAAGATCTTGTGGTTTACATTAATGCAAGCCATAATGGTCTTAGGGCTGTTCTTATACGGTGTGATCGTGTGGTTGTCTATGCTTATAGGAAGCTATGTCCCAATAATGTCTGTTATGCCTAGTCTTGAGCTTGCCACTGTTGTCTTCGCATTGAAGATTTGGCACCATTAGCTTTTAGGAGTGCATTTCATTCTTTGTATAGATCATAAATCGCTCAAGTATCTATTTTCTCAAAAGGAGATCAATATGCGTCAATAGCGATGGCTTAAGTTCTTTCCACTGTATAACTTTGATATTCAGTATACCTCGTGAAAGGGTAATCATGTGGCTAATGTTTTCAGACGAAAGCAAGAAGCTATCCATTTCCATGTTACTAGCTAAGTGGAAAGATATAGGGCTTCTATCTTTGCATGATATTTGTGATCGTGTTATTTCCTCTGAATCTATTATTATATCGTGTAATCTTAAAGCTCGACCAATTCTCTTGGATCGGATAGCTGAGGCTTAAAAGAAAGACCCCGATGTTGTATCTCTTATTAAGAAGTGCAAGGTTGAATTCCGCAGTGATGATGAGATGAGGGATTTTAGTTTTTGTGATCGTGGTTTCCTTCGCAAAAAGGGTAGATTCGTGCCTCCATCTTCTGAGCTTAAGCTGGACATTCTAGCCAAATGTCAAAATTCAAATTACATCATTCATCCAAGCAACAACAAGATGTATGCAGATAAGCCTTGCTTTTATTATTGGGACGGCCGGAAGCGAGATGTAGTGAGTTCTGTGAGTAATTGCATGACTTTTCATCTCATGAAAGTCGAGCATCAGTGACCTAGTGGTATTCTTCAGCCTCTTGAGATCTTGATTTGGAAGTGGGACCAAGTCTCTAAGGATTTAGTGGACAGCTTACCTCGTTCGAGGTCGGGTCATTCTTGCATTGGGTTATTGTGGATGGCTTCACCAAGTCCGGACACTTTATTCCTATTAAATCTAATAAGACATCTCCTTCTCTTTTGTGGGTTTATATTAAGGAAGTCGTGAGATTGCATGGTATTCCTAGCCCTATCATATGTGGCTGTGATCCTTTATTTTCTAGCCATTTCTAGAGTAGTCTCTAGTTAGCTTTGGGTACAAAGCTAAAGTTTAGCACTGCTTGCCACCTCCGGCCTAATGGATAGACTGAGCAAGTGAACCATATTATGGAGGAGCTTCATTGAGCTAGTATTCTTTATATTCATGGTGGTTAGGAGGATCATTTCCCGTAAATTGTGTTCACTTATAACAATAGCTACCAGTCTTCTATTGGCATGGCTCCATTTGAGGTAATTTATGGAAGACCGTGTCATTACCCAACATGTTATCTTGCGTCTAGGGGTAAAATTATTTTGGGTCTCGATTCTATTCAAGAAGCATCTTAGAAAATTTCTCTTATCAAATAGAGGATAAGAGAGCCTCAATATCATCCAAATCCTATGCGGACAATCATCGAAAGCCTCTCAAATTTTCAGTTGGTAATCTTGTGTGTCTTCGTGCTTCACCCTTAAAGGGAGTGATAAACTTTGGCCAAACGGGGAAATTGGCACCACACTTTATTGGGCCATTTTCTATTACTAAGCATATCGATCGCATTTTATACCGTGTGGCACTTACTAATTGATTTTTTGGTATTCATAACGTATTTCAGGTCTCTCAACTAAGGAAGTGTTTGTGTGATTTGGATTTAGTGATTGATTCTTGTGCTTTGAAAAAACTAGTAGTTTCACCCGACTTATCTATTGTGCACCGTCCCATGCGTATCCTTAGAACGGAGGTTAAACGCCTTCATAAAAAGAATGTACCACTTATCCATTCTTGTGCATTTTCCTTTAAAATGAGATGAAATTGGGTTATATACAACTAAACCCTAAGGAAACTACGGGGATGTGATTTTGTAAGGGGGAGTATGCAATAATCCGAGCTTGTGTGATTACATATTAATCTATATTGATGGTTTATAACGAGGATATAAATTATAAATCAAGTGTTAATTAATTAACTGGGTGACAATTTAATAAAATAATTATCCATCACACATATAAAATTAAAAATTTGATCTGTGGGAATCATTGTTGAATGGAAATTCAAGCTTATGAAAATAAGCTTGACCATGTATTTGAATTAAATTAAGTATTAATATGTGAAATTTGTGTTGAAGTGGAATTTAGATATTAAGTTGGGGTAAATACCTAACCTTTGTGTTGAAGTGGAATTTAGATATTAAGTTAGGGTAAATACCTAACCCTTTACACTTAAGGTTTGGAAAATAGTAATTATAATAGAATATTACTTTTGAAACAATAAAAGTGTAAAGAAATTAATAATTAGGAATTTGGGAAATTCCTAAAGCTTTTGTTTGGAAATCATAATAAAAAAAATTTAGGGTAATTTTGTGTAAAACTATGTGTGTTTAAAATGAAGTTTATGTGAATAAACGTTAAAGGCTTGTTAAAATTTATTATAAGATATTTACAAATGTATTAATAATAATATTTTTTGAGTTTAAGAATTTATTTGGGTTAATATTATATGTTTTAAACAATAAAATTCCTTAACAATGTACATTTTGTGTAAATTAAGTCAAAATTGCTTATTCTTGTGTAAAATATAATTTATGTTTGAATTGAGTAAAAGTGTTGTTAAAAATAGTTAAAATATGTTGAAATACATATTTATATTTTTAGTTGTGGCCTTATGTTAATTTTGTAAAACTTACTGTTACACATAAGTGAATTTGGGAAGAGAATATGTAGAAACTTGTGTAAATATGGCTTTCTAACCCTTAATTGCCCTTCCTAAGCTAATCCATGGGCTAATAGTTTAATTAGCAACCTAATGGACTTAAATAGAGGAGAAAAGTGATGAGTTCTCTAGGAAATGTACATACTTCCATTTTCCCTGAGAAATTAAACACTTTCTTCCTTGCCCAGTAAGACGTCCATACCTATCTCCTCTTGAAAATTCATTTTTTTCCAACTCTAAATTAAAGCCAGAAGAAATATTGTCACACTAAACTAAATCTACAGCAGATAATCCACGTTAGGGGTTTTATTTGATCTCAAATTTTATCTATTTTCGTTTTAATTTGAGAAATTTATCCATGTTCTTTCTTGCATGTTATTATAGATTAAGTTGAGAAATATCAAGCTTGACAATTTTTTGCACTAGATATTGCTAGATTTAGTTATATTAGTTATGTTTTGTCCATTTGCTAAGTGAATTTCCGATGCTAACCTAGTGATATTTCTTGCACTATCAAATAAGTAATATCTATATATTTGTTGTGAAACTTTGTGGTTCACTTTAGTAAAAATGAAGCACTACTACCAGAGATTTCTAGAAGTTTTGTGATTTTGGGAGTATGCTTTCCTAGTGATACTTTCTTGTGCTTCAATGACACGTGCATGGGTTTTATAAAAAAATTCGAAAGATTTTGAATAAGAAAAATATAGTTTTGAAATGAAATATTGTTTTAATGAGATTTCATAAATCTATAAGTGATTTTATTTAAACAAGGATTTCTCAGTCTTAACGGTTTTATGAATTAATTTTTGATTTTGGCATATTAAATCGTTCTGTATGACAGTACACCCATTAGCGTAAATTAAACTTGATTTTCATTCTATTTCTTATTATTAGAACATTAATTAGGAAAATTATCATATCGAATTTTTTTTTGTTGGTAAGCAGTGCTAAAGGTTTGATTTTTTTAAAAAAATAGGCACTTAGTGATCGAAATGTGGTACGTAGATTTTCTTGATTAGGTAAAGTCAAATATTTTCTTTGATTTATATAGTCGATCTATGTGTAATCCTAGTTACCAGCTCAACATTTTTTCTTTGATGCCTTCTATATGATTTCTGTTATCGGTGTATTCTTTGATAGTGCAAAATTGTGAACCATGTTATAAAATTCTATCTTGAAAAGAGATATCTTTTTTATTGTTCTATGTTGATGGTTATGTAAATTAGTTCGTTGTATTACAGATTCATCTTTCCAAAAATTAGCCCGGAATTCTATTTTGGCATATAGAGTTTAGCTGTGTAATTGTTTGTTTATTATCATGATTATAGTTTTTTAGTGCTTTAAAACTTGTACAATTGTCTATATATTTTCTTTATCACTAAAATCAAACTTTTCTTTACTTTATATGGTCGTTGTGTGCGCAATTCTTGTTACCTCCTCACTAATATATTTTCTTTGATGACTTTTGTGACGACCCATCTTTTTGCCCAATTTTTCACTGGTAATTAAACTAACTTAAATCGTTCACAAAGACAAATTGTTATGGGTACATACATATATTGAACAAAATAATAGAACTTTTCGTTGCATAATAAAATATTACATCAGAGTTACACTCAAATATCAGAGTGACAACATATATAGCGGAAGAAAAGTAAATATACTCTCAGCGGATGAACAATATGATACAACGGAAGCTTCAAACTCGAGTTCGGACTCCAACTCGGAAAGCGCTTTGAACCTCGCTCCAACGAATCATAACTGCAAAACTAAACTACCAGTTGCCCGTGTGAAAAATTAATAGGCACCCAGAGTTTAGGAAGGAACAATAAACTCCAGGTCAGTCATGGGACTGGTGTGAGAACATAAAACAGTTGCTTTATGATTTAATTTAAAGTTGGGAAATTCACCAGACCACGCAGCTAACGCGGAACGGGTTCACTCCATGTGAACACCCATGCATATAAATACGTAATGACTTTTGGAAAATGGAGCTATCATAAGTTTGTCCCACATCACACAATGCAAGCACACACAAGATGGGCGAGTTTTATCTTATGATAACCAAACATGCTTTCATATGTGAAAATCCTTTTTTAATTATTGCATACAGTGGAAATCATTTCGCAAATAAATATAGAACCATAGCCCCCATAACCCCAATTGGTTATATTGACATATAGATATACAATAAAAATCCGTATGGCTCGTATTGGAGATTTGGGTTTCCAACTTGATAATTCCTGGTACGAAAGATCAATCAGGGATACGAAGCGAAGTGTAACATGACTTTTTCGTCCATCTCGGACACCAACAACAAATCGCAGGGCAGATCAACGGTTTTTGACTAGACATGGCCCCCCGAACATACCCAATTTCCCCATGTTCATAAGTGGTTTCCCACTGCTGCAGCTTCATCATCAATCATATATAAGTATACAACCTAACCACCAATTTCTCATCAATCAGGGGTGTGAGGTTTGTCGATGTCAAGTCATACACAAAGCCATGCTTAAATAATGTAGTAACCCGTAACTTCCCCGGTAAGGAAAGCACAAATTGCTTTGAGGACAAGACCAATCAGAACGCAAACAGAAGAACATTTCATTATTTATTACAACAATTCCACCAGAATACAAGAATACACAGAGTAGATAAAATACATTTGATAAATATCAGAGGTTTAAATTACATTTAAATACATAGCAGCGGGAAAAGAATACAAAACATAAACGAAAGAAATACGCGGATACAGAGCTTTCCGAATATCACTTCAGCTATAAACTAGGATCCTGTGAATATAAATCTGCAAAACCAAAACTACTAGCTGCCCATGTGGAAAATAGGGGCACCCAGAGTTTAGGTTAAAACAATAAACTCCAGGTCAGTCATGTGACTGGTGTGAGAACTAAAACAGTTATTTAAAACTTTACTTTAAAAGGGAGTAATTCAAGGGACCACGCCGTATAACACGGAACGGGTTTTCTCCCAAGAACACCAGTGCATAGAATAAACAACGCAATGTTTTTTCGAAAAATAAAGCTATTATAAGACCTAGCTCCCATCACACAATGCAACGCAAGCCGAAGGATAGGGTTTTCCCTTATAATAGCCAAACATGCTTGGTACATTTAAAACAAATCATTTGATACTATTATAAGTATATAGTGTCAAAACAATTTCAATCATAAATATCAATCATAGACGGCATGGGTACCATATATCATGTCGCCATACTAGGCTCTACAAATAAAACCGAAATATCTCATATTGGAAATTGGATTTTCGTCATGAGTCGAGGCAAGGGGCAAGCTCCTCTCCGCTTCGAGACACTCTAGCAAATGCCTCAGGACTACACACTCTGGGTAACCCTTGGGAACCTCAAAGGCCGGTCCTCTCTTACGTTTGAGGATTAATTATTCCTGAACACACGTTTCCCGGTCCTAACAGACCTAAAATCGAGGCGCCTCGCATCCAACAACCACATAGGTAAAAATTATATAAATGTCAGCCAGTTTAAGCACTGACACTACCCATAGCTAGAAAGAAACGTCGTGCACTCCTTGGGTCCTTATCCCGTTTTTGACTCATACCGAGGTGTGAGACTCGTGAATCCACGCAATACACAAAGCTAAGCCACACGGGCCGTGCTTTGATCATCAACCACAAGACTTTGCTTTTCAACAGAAGCCTTGATCATCTGCCACTTAGGAATGCCACACAGGCAATTCACTCCATGCGACTGATGTCCATCGATATACAATCTCTAAGCTCGTACGTCTCGGAGAAGGGCGTTAAGCAAGAGAATAAATTCTCCGCCGCCAAACAGATGTATATTTAATAGAGATCAATCAACACAGAGTAAAATCCAATGTCAGACACACAGTCCATTTAAAAGTTCGTTCTGGGTCTGAACGAAACCGGAGGCACTTTCCTCGCATATCCATCAATCTCCAAGTACGTCTGGATGATCACCAACTGATTCCCTCATCTTGGGCGTACAACCCAATAAAGATCATCAGTAATCACCCAAACGATGTGAAGACTTCTGGTCTTCAACCACCGTCTTCATCTTCGACATATCGTCGAATCGGTTATTCAGAATGGGTATAAACCCAGCCTTTTCGAATAAGCCACGTACATAACAAACAAATGTTACATAAACACAACATATGCCCCATTCCAATTCATCAGTCACTAACCGTAAATTAGCAAGAGAACAATTCCCCAAATATTAACCCCGAAGGACGAAACCAACATCAGATTAATACCCAAGAAACCATCCTTCTTAGCTAACCTACAGTTAGTTTCTAAATTTCACATTCTTATGGAAAGGTTCCCATTAATTTTATCAAAGATAAATTCTTCTAAATTTATTCTTTAATCTTCCTTTGTATATCATTTTAAACCATATTAAGGTTTTCCAAACTAGTCAGGATTAGCGAACTACACCGAAGTAATTATTTATTTTATTTCCCAATCCCAACCTATTCATCCCATGTAGCAAAACTGGTAATACTCCATATCTAACACCACAGTGTTATCGGTAAAATTAATTACCATTTCACGTTCAAATCTAATTAAAGATTTAACTATCGCTTTGGAGCAAAATTGGTGATACTCCATTCTCGATCACTTTCCAAATTTGATAATTTAAATTATCAATTCACATTTCAATCTAATTACAGATTCATTAAAACTCCATTTAGTTTTAATCTTCTCAAAAATCAATATCCTATCTTTAACTGGATTAAAGAACCAATGTCACCTAATACACGATTCACGATAAATCCAAAATCACTTTCAAATTCAATTCCAATTAAATATTATTTAATTGGTACACTTCATTAAATCTAAATAGAAAGATTTAATCTTTTCTCAACTGGGTTCAAGAATAGTGTTAATGAAGACACCATTCATGAAAAACCCAAATCACATTTGATATTAAATACAAGGCTCTGAATAGAAAATATATCGGCTTATATTCAATATCAAATTCTACGACCAACAAATATCGTATTGGAAATAACGATATAAATATATCTTTCAAATTTCCACCACCATATCCATATAATCATGAAATCCAACATCAAAATATTCCGAAGATAATTTTGATTCAAATCCATTCCAATTCGTATATTGGAAATTCTGATTATTTTTAAAACCCCTTTCAAATTCAATTTAATTATTTCAAAAATAAATTGATTTTAACTCTAGTTCAAAACTAGTCATTTCGATAAAAATATACTTTTGTCCTTTTAAATGTGGAATTTTTCATCCCAGTTCTTTACATTTCATATATTATAATTTTACACAAATTACTGATATTTTTAATAATTTTATCAACGCCCATACAGTCGATTTCCATCAACGGCCATCGAACTGCACTTATAGCGAGTTTTTCCAAATTTGATTTGGACATAATTCCAAATCCAACCGTTAGATTTAAAATTTCTAATATTCATTAGAAAGCTCTTTTTGAAACGAACCCAACGGTTCTAGTTTCAGGAGAATCCGACGGTCGGATCTCCCGCAACGTCAATTCGAAGTCAATGGTCGAAATTCGAGAACTGTCGCGGCACGGCGAGTTCTATTCAGGCCATTATATATATAATATATATATATATATGTTATATATATTTCATCGATTTCCTTTTTCAACGTATTTTATAAATCGTTTTAAATTCGTTTTCGAAACGATTTCAACTTCATATTCAATTTCGAATCAAAATTGAATATTCCACATCATCGATATACAAATGACAATATTTTCAAAACGTTATATTTTGAAATCACTTCCTTTTCTACAATCATTATAAAAACGAATATAATCGATATAAATATCGTTCGCGTCAAAATAGCGCAATTCTAATCAATACGACTTTATATTTTTCAATAACTTCGTTATTCTATTCAACAAATGAATATTTATTCTATTCAACACATGAATCTATATTTCTTACAATACATGACTAATCTCAACACATGAGTACTGTCAACACATGACTATTTTTGTTATTTAATATATTTTATAAAATTATGATATCTATCGTTTAATTTTTAATCAGACTCCAACCGTAAATTAGTAAGAGAACGATTCCCTAAGCATTAACCCCGAAGGCCGAAACTAACATCAGATCAATACCCAGGAGACCACTCATCTTATCTACTTTCCAATTAGTTTCTAATTTTATATATGATAAAGATGTAAATCTTATTGTTAAAATATTTAACATGAATCGATATTTCTTTCAACACATGAGCACTGTCAACACATGAATCTTTATTTTATAATATTCTTTATCTTCCTAATTGGAATGAGGCCCAATCAATTACCATATAATGTTAATTATATGGATTCCATACAACACATGTATATAACAGCAACGATAAATAATCAACCATCATCCAAAGTGCACCACACAACTGCATAAACATCAAATATAAATAATTAACGCTTACACAGTCTGTCTATCCAACGATCGACATACCACTAAACAAATGGGATTAGTGTACGTCAAATATCATCCGAACACCCGTGTGGGGTTTCAATCCACAAACACTGAATATTATTTGTGAAGTTGGGCGATGTGTAAAATTTATCGTCCCAATCAATGTCCTTCAAATAGATGTACATAAACAAACCATCCGGTTTGTAAATGAAAATTTATTTATTCACATTCATGTTTAAAAATTATATTTTTAATGATAAAATATTTTTATCTATATAAATATTTTATTTTATTTCACATCACACAATCAATTTTCATCACAACAAACAATCAAACATACAAGCCATCCATGGTCTATGGACGACAGGTGTCGGGTGCTGCTAAGCACCGTCTACATCCTAGTATATAATTTAGCTAGAAAATAAGATTTAAAGTGAGAAGTTATCACCGACTAGCTAATCCAATACACCACGACTCTTCATATATAGAAATCTTCGTCGTGCTCGCCTTATGTCAATTTCATTGTCCGTAGCCACTACATATATATAAAAGTCACATTTTTATATTGTTGCTATGTATATAAAAATCACATTTTTACACCGCTACTATATAGATAAAAATTCTATTTTTACACCGCTACTATATGGATAAAAATTCTATTTTTACAACGGTGTTCATATAATAAAGATTATATTTTTCTCACGCTATTCTCTATATAAAAATTATATTTTTATATCGCTCTTCTTCCAATAAAGAATATATTTTTATAACACTCCTTCCTATAGAAAAATTATATTTTTATATCTACTTCTAATATAAAGATTGAATTTTTACATCATTGCTATAAAAATCACATTTTTATTTCAACATATATATAATAAAAATCAGATTTTGATTTTGCTACATATATAAAGATCAAATTTTTACTATCTATATAATATAAAAATCATATTTTTATTCTTTCTATTATATAAAAATCAAATTTTTATTATCTCCAATATATAAAAATCACATCTTTATTATTTCTACTATATAAAAATTATATTTTTATTATCTACATATATATAAAAAATTTATTTTTATTATCTACATTATATAAAAATTATATTTTTACTTCGCTTTCATGATAAAAATCGAATCTTTATTTCGCCTCATAAAAAATAAAGTTCATATCTTTATTTCACTTCATGTAAAGAAAAATCACATTTTTATTTACTACACATATAGAAAAGAGTACATTTCTATTGCTGCTCTACATAGATAAAAATCGAATTTTTGCCTTCACTTCATATATATAAAAATCGAATTTTTATCTTCACTTCATATATATATAAATATCGAATTTTTATCTTGTCGTTATATATATAAAAAACACAACTTTATATGTGATTCATATAAAAAAAACATACTTTTCATGAATTAAAAATCTATTCCTTTTGTTGATTTCAAATCCATATGTATTAATATTTTTGAAACCATATGAAATTCACTATAATATAAAGGATAAAACTGATTTCATATAAGAAAAATATAAAAGAAATGGATAAATAAGAACTTACAGTCTCTCAGAGGAGGAGGGGGGTTTAGGGCACGTTGAGATGGTCGGAGCGTCGGCGAAGAAGCGCCATTGGTGGGCTGGAGGTGTTGGTTTCAGGACTGGGCTTTGGGGTTCTGATTCGCGCGTTGGATCTAGGAGAGGGGCGAGGTGATGGCTGTGGAGGTGCGTGGCGGCGATGGGGAGGCGAGGGTGGCTGTGCGGTGGCTCTCAAGCAGGGGGGCTCACAGGTTTCAATTGGGCAGAAGAGAGAGGGGCTAGGGCGCGAGAGGAGGATGGAGGAGCTCAAGGGGGGCGCTGGCTCGAGCGGAGGAGGAGGGCGCCTCTGGCGCGGTGGTGGCAGGCGTCCAGGAGAGCAACGAGCGATAGTTAGGTTTTTTCTACGTTGGACTTTTGAGGGGAGAGAGAAGACAATAGGGGGGTTATATAAATATATATATTATTATTTTTTAAATTTCAAAAGCAACTTTTTACTTCAAACTCGAAATCGAACCCATCGACTATCGTCCCTAGGGTAATACCCCCATTCCGTATCGTAGGCTGATTCGACCATTTCGATATGTTTTCGTCAAAATCAAAATATAGCTCTATATATTGAATTTGAACGCGCATTTCAATTTACCGGGGTCACACACTAACTAGAAAAATTCCCTAAAAATATTTTCTAGCTTCGTATTGACGATACCGTTCTAACAAAACTAATTTCGTCAAATTCTGAGACCGTTTGAAAAATGTACATTTTCTAGTCGATTAAAATCAACTGAAACTGGTCAAACGCGTTTTCCTTTTCCATGCTCACATATTGATTCGAAAACTTATGAATTTTGGAATCTAGCAATAACTTGACATCACGGATCCAACAAAAGTGGTTTCGTCGAAAACCGAAGTCGTTTGCAAAATTTCCATTTTTAAGGGCCAGAATTCCATAGCGACTATTCTGAATTTTCAACTGGACATAACTTTTTATTCCCGCTATGAAATTTCAATTTTTCGGATTTGTTGGAAAGATATTCTCAATCGGATTCTAATAATTTTGGTTTCGCTAAAATCCGGCTTATTTTGCACCCGGTACATTCATTTGAATTTTGAAATCGAAATATCGAACTACCGTGCCATTTTCAATTCGTTTTATAATTATAAATAATTATTTATATTATAACGACGATTCAAATAAATATATACTTCTAAATCTATTCAAAATAAATTCCTCGTCGTTATTATTTAAAATAATTCATTTTAAAAATTCAAAATCGCTAAAATTGCCGAAATAAATTTTTTTAAAATTGGCTCAGATTTCCGGGTTATTACAAATAAGCAATGCCCTGATCATACAAGCTCATTTCATATCTTAAGTATGTCACATTGTCCATTCACAACATGATTACTGGTTTCCATCCGTACATAACCCCTTTGTGCTCATACGTCACAAACCAGATACATATCAACATGAATAAGTGTTATGCTGTTAATTACAATGTCAGATACACAATCCCTACAAGTCCATTCTGGGTCTGAACGGAACAACATCCGAAAATCTCCAAATACAGTCAGACCTCATTCCACTTATAACCACGAATTAGGTTCGAGACATCGAAAATCAATCCGAACGAATTCAAAGATTCCCAGACATCATTCGTCGATTCCAAGTTCCAGATTCGCTTCATGCATCGTATTATTACTTGGAATGGTTTTCGGACTTAAATCCGATCTCGGTCTTTCCAAGTAACAAGCATACCCTTAAACAATAGTTATGGACCACATAGGGTTACAATTCAATCTCCTTCCAGTCATTATCCATTCATTTCTAAATCAAGGTTGGATTGATCATAAATTTCATTATCGTCTTAACTCTTCGTTTTTAAAAACAAATGTTTACTTTTCCAACCATATCGTCAAAACATAACCCTTCGATCCTTATGTTCAAAACAAAATACATTGATTTCATAAGTCGTTAAATTTTCCAAATCTTTACTAGAATTACAAATACTTTTACGATAATCCAAACACTTCATATTCAAACATAAGTTTTAATGGAGTTAAATCGACTTAAATTCGATCTCAATTCCATATACAAATATTTAACCATTTAAAAATCTTTCCAACCATTCGCAATCCTTTTAACCATTTGAAAATAATGGTTCACGTTTTATAAACTCCAAACCAATTTACCTTTGGAAAATGCGAGAATAATGTTTGGAAACGTTATAAAAAGCGCAGCAATAGCCGTTTAAATCAACTAGATTCCAAATCATTCCAAAAATTCAAATAATTCAATTCTAATTACTTTAAATTAATAAAGTAGATTTATCATAATTTTTCAAAACTAATTTCATTATCTACTAATAATAGTTGAAATTATTTACATCAACACATATTTGAATCTCTTCTCGATTAAATTTCCAAACTTAATTTGAATTTTAATAAGCCGTGAAAAAAAGGAATTCCAAAACCCTTTTTATTTGAAATTTAATATTCATGCATGTCACTATGCATCATTATTAGTTAAGAATTCAAATTTATTTCTAAGTTTAAACAACTTTGAATTTAAATTTCAAATTAAAATTGAATTACCCATCCCGTTCGTCGGACCAGTTAGGAATAACCAAGGAGAGCAGGAAACTGTATTTCCAAACCTAAGCCTAGACACTATCCTCTCTGTCATCTTAGAAAAGTCTGGTATATATTATCATAATAATTGTATTTAAATTTTCAAATCTCTTTTCAAATTAAACTAGACTAAAGAATAATATTTTTAATATTTGAAAATAAATATTCCTTTATATGGAAGGAGGATTGAATCGATTATCTGTATGATTCCATAACCATGGTGTTGTGTGTGCATCATGCAAACATAATAAATCAACATATAAGTTAGATGATCATGAATTATAATCATCACCAGTAACAAACAATTCAGCTGTGCACAAGCGTTATCGTCAATAACGCTTTTCAATGTTTAAAGTGTTATCTAATTACATGCACATTCATTCGCACAAGAACATCCATATTAACCAATAATCTATCACAACTCATTATCTAATCATACTAATTAAAATAAATTATTAAATTAGTGTTCTCACCTTCATTGTGCTCCATTTCCTGTCAAACTCTGTATTGACGCTACCTCCTCGAGCGTTGCTTCTTTGTAACAAGCACTTACTTTATACTTGCCTTGACTCGCGCCACTTCATTCTTTACTAACCCAAACGAAGTGCTACAAGCAACCCTTAAATGGACTTATAACCCATTTGATCACCATGTATGCAAACTCACGGCCCCAAAATCCACAACAATCTCCATTAACCTTCCCTTTTTACCATTTCCGAATGCAACTATACAAATGAAAATAGCCAATTTGCAATTTCCTTCGCAATAAAGAATAGCACTACACCTTTCCTTTGTTTTTATCCCCTACACTTCAACATGCAGCTCACTGCTCACGCATGCATGCCTCTTCCCTACACATACAGCACACAACTCTCCGGTTTGCATAAAACTCCCCATTTGTTTCTTACTTTCACTACAACAGAAATACCATTTTACAACTGCCAAAAACAGTTGTAATAGACCTATTACAACTGCCGCCCGTCAGTCCTTATATCCGAGGTTGTGTTAGAGTCAGACTTGTTTACAACTGTCTACAGAAGTTGTAAATAATCCTTTTACAACTGCTAAAAGCAGTTGTAAAGATCTTTCTACAACCACCAAAGACTGTTGTAAAATGAATCCTATTCAATTACAACTTAGGGTATAACGACTGATGTACGCAGTTGTAATAAACTTATTACAACTGTTTTTAACAATTGTAAGAGGTTTGTTTACAACTGTTTCTGATTATTGTTAAAAGTAATGCAAAATTTAAAAAAAAAAAACTAAATAAAATTCCAAATATTCTACTTGATAGAAATCCAATCATAAAACTAAAACTGCATGGGTCAAGAATTAAATATAGACAAATTCAACAAAATAACATTAGAACAAGGTCTATTACTTCTCAATGTAATTCAAAAGCAAATAGTGATACAAGAAAAACTCTAGTATACTATAAGACAAGCTTCATCGACCATCTCCAACTCATCAGTTCACCTATTCCAACCCCGTAAGGTATAACTTTAACATTTTTTGCACATCAAACCATGCTCAGCCTACCTTCTATGTGTTTGCTTCAAAGCTAAAGTGCACCATTCTTGTTGTCACCTCATTATTAGCATTACTTTAGCATGCAGCACCATCACACCTTGCAGAACACAGCTTGATGTTTTGCTACAGCAATTTGACAGTTCTGATCATGAAAGCAACAACAATTTGTAATGTTCACCCCCAAACTCGCAATCACGTGCGTCTTCCCTCTTTCACAGTTGTTATATTGTACATCTCTTCCCCATTGCTCAAGTGTCAAGTTGTACAATCAAAGATATTTTTATTACCTAAGTTAGTGTAGGTATCAATAATTCACTAATTAAATAAATACACTCACATTCGAACATGTACGATAGATGTAATGATGTCTAGAATTAATGATGCAAACAAAAAAAATGTTAGTAGTAAATGTAACATAGAGTACTCAGATAGCACGGCTAAATTAATTTCATAAGCACTAAATTATCGACTGATACGCACAATAAAAAGATAAGATACTAAAAACAATAATATTTTGACATGCATTAAACTAAAAAAACAATCTAGAAAAGGCTCATCAATGGTCTATGGCTGGGATAACACAAAATACATGGAATCTATCAACATGTCTTGATCTTGTATTATTTAAGTAAAAGCATGTGAAATAGCACAAGCTACCTGAGTAACAAAATATTTGTAATGAACGGTACTGTCTAAAATTGGTTATGTTGATACTTCTCTCGGTATTGGACTTCATTATATATTTGATTAATGTGCACTCTGCTCATGCTATGTGTTTATTCCATACCAGTAAATAATCTTCTGAGTTATATATATATATATATATATATATATATATATATATGATTTTTCTATCGTGTATTCACTTTATTTAACATGATTAATTCAACAGGTTCCTGCTGCTTCAACTGGAAGGCTAAGATATTAAATAGAAAACACAACAAATTTGGGGATAGATTCTTGTATTTTTTAAGTCATATAAACGAAGCAGATTACTGGATATAGGTTTCAGAAAAGATATTATAAAGATAGTTGGTGCAATTCCGAAACAAATACGCACACTTGTACAGTTGAAAATTGAGCTACTTGTCATAGCTCTATCAACATTTATTTATAAACATATGCACCTTATATCTGATTTGTTGCAGCGAAAATCAAAGAGCTTGTATAAACATATTTTACTTTTGCAACTAGAGATTTTTAGTTAAAATAAACATATATAGGAAATGAAAAACTGTTAGAGGAATGTCAGATATAAGGCACATAAGATTATACAAAATAATGTTATCCAAAATGAAAAACCAAACAGATTTTACACGGATCTTATTGAGAATATCAAAAAGCAAAACCCAAATCTGAGAGAATATTGAAACATATAAATGAAACTATAATTTTTAGTTAAAATAAACATATA
Source organism: Allium sativum (assembly GCA_030737875.1). Classification (NCBI taxonomy): domain Eukaryota; kingdom Viridiplantae; phylum Streptophyta; class Magnoliopsida; order Asparagales; family Amaryllidaceae; genus Allium; species Allium sativum. The sequence continues at coordinate 80,843,131 of CM060918.1, forward strand.
AATGAAAATCTGCTAGAGGAATACATATTTTATATAGAAACATGAAAATATGCTGGAGGAATACATATAAATTAAAATCTGCGGGAGGAATACATTTATATTTTAAATAAACATATAAATGAAAATATTATTTGCTGTCCCTTAATCTGAGAGAATATCGAAACATGAAAAAGCAGAGTTTACACGGATTGTTAATGAACATCCTCAATTCATTCATGTAAACTAATGTTTAAAGATCAATCGTATCACATATTTTCTAAAGCAAACAGAGTTAAATCATCATATCAAACCCAAATAGAACCATACGAAAAGAAATAGAAAGAAAAAAATTACCAAAATCAAATGCGTAAGCAGCAGGCGCAATCTACTGGAGGAATACCGAGGTTTTCATTAAAAGCCTCAACCAAATACCTGAGATCCGGCCACTTCAAACTTATACACCGCAGATTACAGGATTCACAATCCAAACCAAAAAAGGAAGTAGCACCGTCTCCTCTTAAATCAAAAATCACGACGAGGCCGACTTTATTCTTTTCGGTTCGAATTTTGATAATTTCAGTGGATTACGGGTTCGGATAAGTGTAGCAGGTTCGAAGTTGGATTAGGGTTTTGAAGAAAGTGCTTGGCGGCTGGAGATGGAATTTATAAGGAACGTGAGAGAGGAGGCGGTGACCGCATCTGAAATTTTGGTTTGGAGCCTAGAAAATTTGTTTCGGAGCCTAACGAAATTTTTTTTTGGAGCCAATGAATACCTTGTCTTTAGTTACGTGATAACGTTCAGATCAGTCCTACAACATAGTTGTCTACTTATTTGTTCAAGTTATTACCATAACTAGTAAATATTGAATTTTAACTTGCAACTACTTTTACATAATATAAAATTTTATTATTAAAAATTAATTATAATTGTGAATTATTTGTTAATTATTAATTAAATTGTGTGCTTAATATTTATTTTTGATTATGGATTATTAATCAAATAATTATGAATTAATTATTAATTATTAACTACTTATCGATTGTTAATTACTAATTGTTAATATAAATAATTTCATTTTCCAAATTAACTATTAATATTTATTATTCATTGGTAGTTATTAATTACTATATATTAATACTTATTTAACAATATTTAATTATTATATATTAATATATAATTATTATTTAACTATAGAGTATTTTTATTTTTAATTTAATATTGATTTTTTTACTTGCAATTACTTTTTTGTATGAAAAATTATTATATATTTATTGCTAAACAAAAACCTCAAAATGCATGTAGAAGTAATAATTTACAGCATAGTTTATATATATTTCAAATTTTTTAATTTACTTTCGTTTATGAGTTTTCTGAAATTTGAATACGTTATTAAGTTTAAATTTATCTATAGTTTTAATTTACTTCAAATTTTAATAAAAAAAATTAAAATTTCGTTTAACTATTTTATGAATATTTCAAAATATATTAACAAATTTCAAATTTTCAAAATTATCGTGATATAAATTATAATTTTCAACTGCAATTAGTGAATAATAAATACTAAAATTGAAACAACTTCCAAAAATTAATCACTGGTTTTGAGTTAATTATTACTTCTTAATAAATTTTCAATTATTATTTATTACATTGTTATTAAAATTTAATATTTATTATTGAAAGTTGATTGATATTTGTACATACCAACTATCAATTATTAATTAAATACTTAGTAGAAATAATTCAAAGTTATTAATTATTTATTAATTTTAAATATTAAATACTAATAATTAATAGTAATTATTTATTTGTAAGGTTACTATTAAATAGTAATTATTCTTAAACGTTAATAATAATATTAAATAATTATTAAATGTTAAGAATATAATATTAAATAATAAAAAATAGTTGTTAAAAACAAACATCTTTTACAATTGACGAAAAGAGTTGTAATAGACATATATTGCAACAGACAAAAAAGGAAGAGTTGTTGAAAATGGACATCTTTTATAACTGAAAAAAAACAGTTGTAATAGACATTTATTACTATTGGCATACATATCTATTACAACTGGCAAAAAAGAAAAGTTGTAATATGTATCTATTACCACTTGCTAAATAACAGAGTTGTTGAAAATTATTCTATTACAACTTTTTTAGTAAAACGGTTGTAAAAAACCTCTACTACAACTGACATTTTGTGGCAGTTGTAAAATTGCAGTTGTAGTATGGTCTTTTTGTTGTAGTGTTTTTTTCCAGAAGTGGACTGTTAAACTGGAAAGAAAGGAAAGTTCGGTTACAAAGTTTTTGGAGAGGATGGACACAATTATTCAAATGGAAAGGAAAACCATGTGTTGCCTTAAAGGTGAGGGTGGTGCAGCCTGTTTGAAGAGGAGAGAGAGGTTAGAAACAAGAAGGCAGAAGGGTTTTGGGAGGGAAGAGGAGTTAATGGCTGTAACAACCCGAAAATCTGGGCCAGTTTAAAAATTTTATGTTGGCAATTTTTGCGAATTTTGAATATTTAAAATAGGTTATTTTAAATAATATCGACGAGAAAATTTATTTTGAATAGAATTCGACGTATATATTATATACGCCGTCGTAGAATATAAATAATTTTATATAATTATAATAGAATTGAAAATGGCGCGGTAGTTCGATAATTCGATTTCAAACTTCAATTGAACGTACCGGGTGCAAAACAATCCGGATTTTAGTGAAACCAAAAATAATAGGATCTAACTGATGATATTTTTCCAACGAGTCCGAAAAATCAAGATTTCATAGCGGGAATCAAAAGATATGTCCAGTTGAAAATTCTGAATAGTCACTATGGAATTCCGGCCCTTAAAAATGTTAATTTTGCAAATGACCTCGGATTTCGACGAAACCACTTTTGTTGGATCCGCAGTGTCAAGTTATTTCTAGGTTTCAAATTTCATAATTTTTCGAATCAATATGTGAGTGTGGCAAAGGAAAACACGTTTGACCAGTTTTAGTTGATTTTAATCGACTGGGAAATGGCCATTTTTCCAACGGTCTCAGAATTCGACGAAACTAGTTTTGTTAGGACCGTATCGTCAATACGAAGCTAGAAAATATTTTTCTGGAATTTTTCTAGTTAGTATGTGACCCCGGTAAATTGAAACGCGCGTTTAAAATAGAATATATAGAGTTATATTTTAAATTCAATGGAAACTGATCGTAACGGTCGAATTGACCTACGATACATATCCCATTGTGTTCGGAATGGGGGTGAAACGCTATGAACGACAGGCGGTGGGCCTCGTTTCGAGGTCGTATGTAAAAGTCAACTTTTTGCAATTAAAATAATTAAATAAAAAAAACCCCTCTTCCCTTTTATACGCTGGCCACCCCCTCTCTATTTTCAAAATCGAATTCACAGAAAGAATAAAAAAAAAAGAGAGACGAGAGCAACGGGGGGAAGCCGCCGCCGCATCGCCCCCCCCCCCCTGATGAGCCGCCGCCGCCCCAGGTGGGGCGCCACCTCTGCCGCCGCCTCCCTCTCTTCTTCTTCCTCCCTCTCTCACCTCCATCTCCTCCTTCTTCTGCATAAAAACCGCCGCCGCCCTTTTTTCTAAACCCTAAGCCGTCGACCCCCCCCCCCCCCCTCTGCCTCAAGCCCCGCCTGAATCGAGCCCCCTCCTATTCCTCTTCACCCCCACTCGCTATAAGTTTTTATATATATATTATTTAATTTGTTTTATAAAATTCGTTTAGTTTAATTTAAAAAGCATTGTTAAAATCAGTTTTTACCTTTGATGTTGGTGAAGAAAAGATTTTATTCAGTTAAAAATATGATTTTTATATTTTTAAAGTATTAAAAATATAATCTTTACTATATAAAAGATGTAAAAATGTGATTTTGTTTAGGTAGAGAATTAAAAATATAATTTTTACATGATAGGAATATTAAAAACAGCATCTTTATATATGTAGCGAAATAAAGATTGATTTTTAAAAGACGATATTTTTAAATATGAAAAGACGATATTTTTAAATATGAAAAGACGAGATTTTTTTAAATGAAAAGATTAGATTTTTAAAGGAAGAAAGACGATATTTTTAAAAGGAGAAAGGTGAGATTTTTACATATGTAGTGGATTAAAAATATGACTTTTACATAGTAGGAACTATAAAAATGTAATCTTTATGAGGTAGAGAATATAAAAATATCATCTTTGTATATGTAGCGAAATAAAAATCTGATTTTTATTTTATATACGTTGAAATAAAGTGGTGATTTTTATAATGATGAAAAGAAAAGGCGAAATCTTTATTTTTATTAAGGCGAAATCTTTATTTTTATAAAGGCGAAATCTTTATTTTTATAAAGGCGAAATCTATATTTTTGAAATGGAATTCTTATCTATATGAATAGCATAGTAAAAATTCGTTTTTTATATATATTGAACAACGAAGTAAAAATTCGATTTTTATATATTGAACAGCGAAGTAAAAATGTGATTTTTACATATGTAGTGAATACGAGCAACGAAAGCGACAAAAGGCGAGAATGACGAAGACTTCTACATTAGAAGAGTCGTGTTATTGGATAGCTATCGGTGAGAACTTCTCACTCTAAATTTCTTTTTCTAGTTATATATATATATATACTAGGATGCAGACGGTGCTTAGCAGCACCCGACACCCGTCATCCACAGACCATGGATGGCTTGTTTGTTAAATTGTTTGGTTGCGTAGTTGGTTAGTCTAATTGGTTTGAATTGAATTGTTTGGTGAAATGGAATGGATATGATTGATATGTGAATGGCGTGGGCCTTCACTAGACCGGGGATAAGGCTAGGCCTCGTCCCGTTTCTAGTATCGTGCCGTTATGCCGCCGAAATTTTCTAAAATATGTTAGAAAAATGAAAATATCATTTTATTGAATAAATGAACTGAATAGAAATTCATGGGTTAAAATAAAATGTTTTATCGTTAAAAATATAATTTTTAACGTGAAAGTGAATAAATGAATATTTATAAACAAATCGGCCGATTTGTTTATATACACTGATTTGACTGATATCGATTGGGTCGATAAATTTTACACGTCGCCCAACTGCACAACTAAAATCTGTGTTTGATTGTTTGAAACCCCACACGGGTGTTGGGATGAAATTTGAAGTTCACTCATCCTGATTGATTAAATATGTCGATCGATCGATTGACAGGCTGTTACAAGCGTCAGATATCTATATTTGATGCTTATACAGTGTAGTGCACTTTGGTTGATGGTTGATTATTTTTCAATGCTATTATATACGTGTGATGTATGAAAATCCATATAATTAACATTATATGGTGATTGATTGGGCCTCATTCCAACCGGGAAAATAATGAATATTATAAAAGAAAATTCATGTGTTGAATATAAAAATAGTCATGTGTTGACGATGTTCATGTGTTGAGTGAAATATTTTATACAATGAAATTTACATCTTTATCATATTTAAAATTAGAACTACTTTACGGTTGAAGTCTAATTGAAAATCAAACGATAGATACCATAGTTTTATAAAATATTTTACATAACAAAAATAGTGATGTGTTGACAGTACTCATGTGTTGAGATTAGTCGTGTGTTGGAAGAAATATATATTCATGTGTTGAATAGAATAAATATTCATTTGTTGAATAGAATAACAGATTTATTGAAATATATGAAGCCGTGTGGATTAGAGATGCGCTATTTTGACGTGAACGATATTTATATCGATTTTACTCGTTTGGCAATGAATATTAAAAAGTGATTTCAAAATCTAATATTTTGAAATGAAATTCAAATTGAATTAGATAAGAATTGAAATTGAAATTTTATTGAATTAATTTGAAATGAATTCGAATCGAATAGAAAATGAACTCGATTCGAATTGAATAGAAATTGAACTCGATTCGAATTGAATAGAAAACAAATTAGAATTTGATTTGAATTGAAACGAATTTGAATTCGAATTGAATAAAATTAAAATGAATTCGAATTGAATTGAAATCAAATCGATTTGAATTTGAAGATGAAGTTGAAATTGTTTTGAAACGAATTTAGAACAATTTTTAAAATTCGTTTTAAAAGGAAATCGATGAAATATATAATATATATATATATATATATATTATATATATAATGGCCTGAATAGAACGCGCCGCGCCGCGGCAGTTCATGAATTTCAACCATTAACTTCGAATTGACATTACGGGAGATCCGACCGTCGGATTCTCCTAAAACCGGAACCGTTGGGTTCGTATCAAAAAGTGCTTTCCAATGAATATTAGAAATTTGAAATCTAACGGTTGGATTTGGAATTATGTCCAAATCAAATTCGAAAAAGGTCGTTGTAAGTGCAGTTCGATAGCCGTTGGTGGAAATCGACTGTACGGGCCTTGATAAAATTATTAAAAATATCTATAATTTGTGTAAAATCATAAGAAATGATTTGGGAAAAATTGGGCTGAAGAATTCCACATTTGAAAGGATAAAAATAGATTTTTATCGAAATGAACTAGTTTTGAACTAGAATTAAAATCAATTTATTTTTGAGTAAATAAATTGAATTTGAAGTGAATTTAAAGATAATCAATATTCCCAATACGTGGATTGGACTGGAGTTGAATCGAAATTATCTTCGGAATATTTCGATGTTGGATTTCGTGACTATACAGATATTGTTATGGGAATTTGAAAGATATATTTTATATCGTTATTTCCAATACGATATTTGTTGGTATCAGAATTTGATATTGAATATAAGCCGATATATTTTCTATCCAGAGCCTTGTATTTAATATCAAATGTGATTTGGGTTTATCGTGAATCGTGTTTTAGATGACATTGGTTCTTTAACCCAGTTAAAGGCAGGATATTGATTTTTGAAAGGATTAAAACTAAGTGGAGTTTTAATGAATCTTTAATTAGATTGAAAAGTGAATTGATTATTTAAATTATCAAATCTAGAAGGTGATCGAGAATGGAGTACCACCAGTTTTGCTCCAATGCGATAGTTAAATCTTTAATTAGATTTGAACGTGAAATGGTAATTAATTTTACCGATAACACCGTGGTGTTAGATATGGAGTATCACCAGTTTCGCTCCATGGGATATATAGGTTGGGATTGGGAAATAAAATAAATAATTACTTCGGTGTGGGTCGCTAATCCCGACTAGTTTGAAATGATATCCAAAGGAAGATTAAAGAATAAATTTAGAAGAATTTATCTTTGATAAAATTAATGGGAAACTTTCCCTAAGAATGTGATTTTGTGAATAAAAGAATATTCTGAATTGGAATGAGGCGTTTGTTGTGTTTGTGTAACATTCGTTTATTATATACGTGGGTTATTCAGAAAGGCCGGGTTTATACCCATTTCGAACAACCGATTCGACGAGATGTCGAAGATGAAGACGGTGGTTGAAGACCGGAAGTCTTCACATCGTTTGGGTGATTACTGATGATCTTGATTGGGCTGTACACTCAGGATGAGGGAATCAGTTGGTGATCGTCCAGACGTACCTGGAGATGGATGGATGTGCGAGGAAAGTGCCTCCGGTTACGTTCAGACCCAGAACGAACTTGTAAATGGATTGTGTGTCTGACATTGGATTTTATTCTGTGTTGATTGATCTCTATTAAATATACATCTTCTTGGTGGCGGAGAATTTATTCTCTTGCTTAACGCCCTTCTCTGAGATGTACGAGCTCAGGGGTTGTATATTGATGGACATCAGTCGCATGGAGTGAATTGCCGGTGTGGCATGCGTAAGTGGCAATTGATCAAGGCTTCTGTTGAAAAGCAAAGTCTTGTGGTTGATGATCAAAGCACGACCTGCGTGGCATAGCTTTGTGTATAACGTGAATTCGCGAGCCTCACACCTCGGTATGAGTCAAAAACGGGATACGGACCCAAGGAGTGCACGACGTTTCTTTATAGCTATGGTGGTGTCAGTGACCTACCAGCCCTGACATTTATATACTTTTCACCTGTGTGGTTGTTGGATACGAGGCGCCTCGGATATAGGTCTGTAAGGACCGGGAAACGTGTGTTCAGGAATTGCCAATCCTCAAAAGTAAGAGAGGACCGGCCTTGGAGGATCTAGGGGATTGCTGTTTTGCGGTCCCGAGGCATTGCTAGAGTGTCTCGAACGCGGAGAGGAGCTTGCCCCTTGCCTCGACTCATGATGGAATCCAATTTCCAATACGTGTATTGCGGTTTTAATTGTGGAACTAGTATGGCGACATGATATATGGTACCCATGTCGTCTATGATTGATATTTATGATTGAATTGTTTTTGACACTATACACTTATTATAGTATCAAATAATGTGTTTTAAACGTATCAAGCATGCTTTGGCTGTTATAAGAGAAAACCCTATCCTCCGGCTTGCGTTGCATTGTGTGATGGGACCTGGGTCTTATAACAGCTTCATTTTTCTTTATTTAGCATTGCGCTGTTTGTTCTATGCACTGGTATTCTTGGGAGGAAACCCGTTCCGTGTTATATGGCGTGGTCCCTTGATTTACCAAACTTTAAAACCAATATTAATAACTGTTTTAGTTCTCACACCAGTCACATGACTGACCTGGAGTTTATTGTTTTAACCTAACCTCTGGGTGCCCCTATTTTCCGCACGGGCAGCTAGTAGTTTTGGTTTTGCAGATTTATATCCACAGGGTTCTGATTTACAGCTGGAACGATGCTCGGAAAGCTCTGTATCCGTGCATTACTTCTAGTTGTGCTTTTGTATTATTTTCCGCTGCGATGTAATTATATGTTATTTATTGTAATCTCTGATATTTATCGAATGTAATTTATTCATTTATACTCTGTATATTCTTGTATCTGATGGAATTGTTGTAATAACAATGAAATGTTCTTCCATCTGCGTTCTATTTTGTCTTGTACCAATTCTATCCGTGCTTTCCTTCACGGGGAAGTTCGGGCCGTCTCAGTTTGGTATCAGAGCTTTGGTTTACAGAGCTCGAGAACAAGACACATTAGAACCATACGAAAGAATTCATCAGATATTGGATTAGCAATATCCAATTAGAATGACTCGTTAGAGATAGGATCAGTAGTATCCTAGAACGAGTGTGAAGAGTATATCTTTCAAATGAAAACAATTTTTGTTTAGAAAATTTAAACCATTTTAAACGTATTTGATTATTCATTTATTTTGAATATGGACAATCGAGTATATAAAGATTTTGCATATACGCGTCATGAACGTATATTCGAAGTTTTAATATACTGGATAGATATAGAATCATACTCTAGTGGCCCGAAGATGATTCTGATGATTGATTAGTCGTCATTAGTATTCATGTTCGAGTAACGAAGGTGTGATTTTCGATATATTTCCATTAGACTGGTGTGAGAACCAAAACTTATATAGTTAGAATACCTTGTTGTGAATTGGCATCAAAACAAGATTTTCCGTATATATATATATATCAAAATTATGAATTTGAAACTCTAATTCACTAATTGATTGATGTTTGTGTTGTTTGTTTATTTGTTTGATAATTTTGAACTATTTAGCCTAATTGTACCAAATATTAAATTGTATTGAAAATCGGTCGCATTTGCTTGCATATACGTATACTTACATTGAACAGGTCATAGCAAGGAGGCTAGAGCAGAGAATAAAATTTGTTTGCCCGACAAATAGGTACATGTTTACTACATAATTTACTGTTTTGTTTGGGTGATGATGATTTTATGAGCCTATTGGCTAGCCGCTTGGCTTTTTCTTTTTCTTTTTGAGATTAGAAGGACCGGGGAAGCTATTTGAAATTCCCTGATGCTCCCGGTGCAGGGGAGGTTATGGCGAAATTTTTCGAAAATTTAGGGTGTTATTGAAATTTTTGAAAATTCTCAGAAACTTAAAAGTTGGAGAACGGAAGCCAGATCGAATGTAGAGTTGATTAATCAAACCACTTTCGACTTTGTTCCTTTTCGGGGACGAAAAGTTTTAAGTGGGGGAGATTGTAACAACCCGAAAATCTGGGCCAGTTTAAAATTTTTATTTTGGCAATTTTAGCGAATTTTGAATATTTAAAATAGGTTATTTTAAATAATATCGACGAGAAAATTTATTTTGAATATAATTCGACGTATATATTATATACGCCGTCGTAGAATATAAATAATTTTATATAATTATAATAGAATTGAAAATGGCGCGGTAGTTCGATAATTCGATTTCAAACATCAATTGAACGTACCGGGTGCAAAACAATCCGGATTTTAGTGAAACCAAAAATAATAGGATCTAATTGATGATATTTTTCCAACGAGTCCGAAAAATCAAGATTTCATAGTGGGAATCAAAAGATATGTCCAGTTGAAAATTCTGAATAGTCGCTATGGAATTCAGGCCCTTAAAAATGGAAATTTTGCAAATGACCTCGGATTTCGATGAAACCTCTTTTGTTGGATCCGCAGTGTCAAGTTATTTCTAGGTTTCAAATTTCATAATTTTTCGAATCAATATGTGAGTGTGGCAAAGGAAAACGCGTTTGACCAGTTTTAGTTGATTTTAATCGACTGGGAAATGGCCATTTTTCCAACGGTCTCAGAATTCGACGAAACTAGTTTTGTTAGGACCGTATCGTCAATACGAAGCTAGAAAATATTTTTCTGGAATTTTTCTAGTTAATATGTGACCCCGGTAAATTGAAACGCGCGTTTAAAATAGAATATATAGAGTTATATTTTAAATTCAACGGAAACTGATCGTAATGGTCGAATTGACCTGCGATACATATCCCATTGTGTTCGGAATGGGGGTGAAACGCTATGGACGATAGGCGGTGGGCCTCGTTTCGAGGTCGTATGTAAAAGTCAACTTTTTGCAATTAAAATAATTAAATAAAAAAACCCCTCTTCCCTTTTATACGCTGCCCCCCCTCTCTATTTTCAAAATCGAATTCACATAAAGAATAAAAAAAAGAGACGAGAGCGACGGGGGGAAGCCGCCGCCGCATCCCCCCCCCCCCCCCCGATGAGCCGCCGCCGCCCCAGGTGAGGCGCCACCTCTGCCGCCGCCTCCCTCTCTTCTTCTTCCTCCCTCTCTCGCCTCCATCTCCTCCTTCTTCTGCATAAAAACCGCCGCCCCCCTTTTTTCTAAACCCTAAGCCGCCGAGCCCCCCCCCCCCCCCCTCTGCCTCAAGCCCCGCCTGAATCGAGCCCCCTCCTATTCCTCTTCACCCCCACTCGCTGTAAGTTTTTATATATATATTATTTAATTTGTTTTATAAAATTCGTTTAGTTTAATTTAAAAAGCATTGTTAAAATCAGTTTTTACCTTTGATGTTGGTGAAGAAAAGATTTTATTCCGTTAAAAATATGATTTTTATATTTTTAAAGTATTAAAAATATAATCTTTACTATATAAAAGATGTAAAAATGTGATTTTGTTTAGGTAGAGAATTAAAAATATAATTTTTACATGATAGGAATATTAAAAACAGCATCTTTATATATGTAGCGAAATAAAGATTGATTTTTAAAAGACGATATTTTTAAATATGAAAAGACGATATTTTTAAATATGAAAAGACGAGATTTTTTTAAATGAAAAGATTAGATTTTTAAAGGAAGAAAGACGATATTTTTAAAAGGAGAAAGGTGAGATTTTTACATATGTAGTGGATTAAAAATATGACTTTTACATAGTAGGAACTATAAAAATGTAATCTTTATGAGGTAGAGAATATAAAAATATCATCTTTGTATATGTAGCGAAATAAAAATCTGATTTTTATTTTATATACGTTGAAATAAAGTGGTGATTTTTATAATGATGAAAAGAAAAGGCGAAATCTTTATTTTTATTAAGGCGAAATCTTTATTTTTATAAAGGCGAAATCTTTATTTTTATAAAGGCGAAATCTATATTTTTGAAATGGAATTCTTATCTATATGAATAGCATAGTAAAAATTCGTTTTTTTTATATATTGAACAACGAAGTAAAAATTCGATTTTTATATATTGAACAGCGAAGTAAAAATGTGACTTTTACATATGTAGTGAATACGAGCAATGAAAGCGATAAAAGGCGAGAATGACGAAAACTTCTACATTAGAAGAGTCGTGTTATTAGATAGCTATCGGTGAGAACTTCTCACTCTAAATTTCTTTTTCTAGTTATATATATATATATAGTAGGATGCAGACGGTGCTTAGCAGCACCCGACACCCGTCATCCACAGACCATGGATGACTTGTTTGTTAAATTGTTTGGTTGCGTAGTTGGTTAGTCTAATTGGTTTGAATTGAATTGTTTGGTGAAATGGAATGGATATGATTGATGTGTGAATGGCGTGGGCCTTCACTAGACCGGGGATAAGGCTAGGCCTCGTCCCGTTTCTAGTATCGTGCCGTTATGCCGCCGAAATTTTCTAAAATATGTTAGAAAAATGAAAATATCATTTTATTGAATAAATGAACTGAATAGAAATTCATGGGTTAAAATAAAATGTTTTATCGTTAAAAATATAATTTTTAACATGTAAGTGAATAAATGAATATTTATAAACAAATCGGCCGATTTGTTTATATACACTGATTTGACTGATATCGATTGGGTCGATAAATTTTACACGTCGCCCAACTGCACAACTAAAATTTGTGTTTGATTGTTTGAAACCCCACACGGGTGTTGGGATGAAATTTGAAGTTCACTCATCCTGATTGATTAAATATGTCGATCGATCGATTGACAAGCTGTTATAAGCGTCAGATATCTATATTTGATGCTTATACAGTGTAGTGCACTTTGGTTGATGGTTGATTATTTTTCAATGCTATTATATACGTGTGATGTATGAAAATCCATATAATTAACATTATATGGTGATTGATTGGGCCTCATTCCAACTGGGAAAATAATGAATATTATAAAAGAAAATTCATGTGTTGAATATAAAAATAGTCATGTGTTGACGATGTTCATGTGTTGAGTGAAATATTTTATACAATGAAATTTACATCTTTATCATATTTAAAATTAGAACTACTTTACGGTTGAAGTCTAATTGAAAATCAAATGATAGATACCATAGTTTTATAAAAATATTTTACATAACAAAAATAGTGATGTGTTGACAGTACTCATGTGTTGAGATTAGTCGTGTGTTGGAAGAAATATATATTCATGTGTTGAATAGAATAAATATTCATTTGTTGAATAGAATAACGGATTTATTGAAATATATGAAGCCGTGTGGATTAGAGATGCGCTATTTTGACGTGAACGATATTTATATCGATTTTACTCGTTTGGCAATGAATATTAAAAAGTGATTTCAAAATCTAATATTTTGAAATGAAATTCAAATTGAATTAGATAAGAATTGAAATTGAAATTTTATTGAATCAATTTGAAATGAATTCGAATCGAATAGAAAATGAACTCGATTCGAATTGAATAGAAATTGAACTCGATTCGAATTGAATAGAAAACGAATTAGAATTTGATTTGAATTGAAACGAATTTGAATTCGAATTGAATAAAATTAAAATGAATTCGAATTGAATTGAAATCAATTCGATTTGAATTTGAAGATGAAGTTGAAATTGTTTTGAAACGAATTTAGAACAATTTTTAAAATTCGTTTTAAAAGGAAATCGATGAAATATATAATATATATATATATATTATATATATAATGGCCTGAATAGAACGCGCCGCGGCAGTTCGTGAATTTCAACCATTAACTTCGAATTGACATTACGGGAGATCCGACCGTCGGATTCTCCTAAAACCGGAACCGTTGGGTTCGTATCGAAAAGAGCTTTCCAATGAATATTAGAAATTTGAAATCTAACGGTTGGATTTGGAATTATGTCCAAATCAAATTCGAAAAAGGTCGTTGTAAGTGCAGTTCGATAGCCGTTGGTGGAAATCGACTGTACGGGCCTTGATAAAATTATTAAAAATATCTATAATTTGTGTAAAATCATAAGAAATGATTTGGGAAAAATTGGGCTGAAGAATTCCACATTTGAAAGGATAAAAATAGATTTTTATCGAAATGAACTAGTTTTGAACTAGAATTAAAATCAATTTATTTTTGAATAAATAAATTGAATTTGAAGTGAATTTAAAGATAATCAATATTCCCAATACGTGGATTGGACTGGAGTTGAATCGAAATTATCTTCGGAATATTTCGATGTTGGATTTCGTGACTATACAGATATTGTTATGGGAATTTGAAAGATATATTTTATATCGTTATTTCCAATACGATATTTGTTGGTATCAGAATTTGATATTGAATATAAGCCGATATATTTTCTATCCAGAGCCTTGTATTTAATATCAAATGTGATTTGGGTTTATCGTGAATCGTGTTTTAGATGACATTGGTTCTTTAACCCAGTTAAAGGCAGGATATTGATTTTTGAAAGGATTAAAACTAAGTGGAGTTTTAATGAATCTTTAATTAGATTGAAAAGTGAATTGATTATTTAAATTATCAAATCTGGAAGGTGATCGAGAATGGAGTACCACCAGTTTTGCTCCAATGCGATAGTTAAATCTCTAATTAGATTTGAACGTGAAATGGTAATTAATTTTACCGATAACACCGTGGTGTTAGATATAGAGTATCACCAGTTTCGCTCCATGGGATATATAGGTTGGGATTGGGAAATAAAATAAATAATTACTTCGGTGTGGGTCGCTAATCCCGACTAGTTTGAAATGATATCCAAAGGAAGATTAAAGAATAAATTTAGAAGAATTTATCTTTGATAAAATTAATGGGAACCTTTCCCTAAGAATGTGATTTTGTGAATAAAAGAATATTCTGAATTGGAATGAGGCGTTTGTTGTGTTTGTGTAACATTCGTTTATTATATATGTGGGTTATTCAGAAAGGCCGGGTTTATACCGATTCCGAACAACCGATTCGACGAGATGTCGAAGATGAAGACGGTGGTTGAAGACCGGAAGTCTTCACATCGTTTGGGTGATTACTGATGATCTTGATTGGGCTGTACACCCAGGATGAGGGAATCAGTTGGTGATCGTCCAGACGTACCTGGAGATGGATGGATGTGCGAGGAAAGTGCCTCCGGTTACGTTCAGACCCAGAACGAACTTGTAAATGGATTGTGTGTCTGACATTGGATTTTATTCTGTGTTGATTGATCTCTATTAAATATACATCTGCTTGGCGGCGGAGAATTTATTCTCTTGCTTAACGCCCTTCTCTGAGACGTACGAGCTCAGGGGTTGTATATCGATGGACATCAGTCGCATGGAGTGAATTGCCGGTGTGGCATGCGTAAGTGGCAATTGATCAAGGCTTCTGTTGAAAAGCAAAGTCTTGTGGTTGATGATCAAAGCACGACCTGTGTGGCATACTTTGTGTATAACGTGAATTCGCGAGCCTCACACCTCGGTATGAGTCAAAAACAGGGTACGGACCCAAGGAGTGCACGACGTTTCTTTCTAGCTATGGTGGTGTCAGGGACCTACCAGCCCTGACATTTATATACTTTTCACCTGTGTGGTTGTTGGATACGAGGCGCCTCGGATATAGGTCTGTAAGGACCGGGAAACGTGTGTTCAGGAATTACCAATCCTCAAAAGTAAGAGAGGACCGGCCTTGGAGGATCCAGGGGATTGCTGTGTGCGGTCCCGAGGCATTGCTAGAGTGTCTCGAACGCGGAGAGGAGCTTGCCCCTTGCCTCGACTCATGATGGAATCCAATTTCCAATACGTGTATTGCGGTTTTAATTGTAGAACTAGTATGGCGACATGATATATGGTACCCATGCCGTCTATGATTGATATTTATGATTAAATTGTTTTTGACACTATACACTTATTATAGTATCAAATAATGTGTTTTAAACGTATCAAGCATGCTTTGGTTGTTATAAGGGAAAACCCTATCCTCCGGCTTGCGTTGCATTGTGTGATGGGACCTGGGTCTTATAACAGCTTCATTTTTCTTTATTTAGCATTGCGTTGTTTGTTCTATGCACTGGTATTCTTGGGAGGAAACCCGTTCCGTGTTATACGGCGTGGTCCCTTGATTTACCAAACTTTAAAACCAATATTAATAACTGTTTTAGTTCTCACACCAGTCACATGACTGACCTGGAGTTTATTGTTTTAACCTAAACTCTGGGTGCCCCTTTTTTCCACACGGGCAGCTAGTAGTTTTGGTTTTGCAGATTTATATCCACAGGGTTCTGATTTACAGCTGGAACGATGCTCAGAAAGCTCTGTATCCGTGCATTACTTCTAGTTGTGCTTTTGTATTATTTTCCGCTGCGATGTAATTATATGTTATTTATTGTAATCTCTGATATTTATCGAATGTAATTTATTCATTTATACTCTGTATATTCTTGTATCTGATGGAATTGTTGTAATAACGATGAAATGTTCTTCCGTCTGCGTTCTATTTTGTCTTGTACTCAATTCTATCCGTGCTTTCCTTCACGGGGAAGTTCGGGTTGTCTCAATGGCGGTGGCGTTTTGGTGAATGGTGATAGGGTTCTTGGGAGGAGGAGCTTGGCTGCGATGGCCAGGGTTGGTGAGCATTGGTGGAAGAGGAGTCTACGGTGAGCTGGGATGAACTGAAGTGGAATGATATGGAGAGAGAAAGATGGTGCTAGGCATAAAAGGGTGCAGATTGAAAAGCAAAGGGCCTGGCATGCAGAGTAGCAGATGGGGTCGGAACTGATGGTGGTGTTGGAGCGGCAAGAGGTGGAGAAGGAAATGGATTGCGTTTGGGAGACAGGAAGAGTAGGGTTGCTGATCAATGGAGCGAAGGTATGAGGAAACAAAGATGAAGGCGAGCGAGATGAAAGTTATACGAGCCTCAAATTGTTCCCACATTCCTCCTTTTCTCAGTAAGTACTTTGAAGATTTTACTTTCCAACTCCGAATACTTCAAGGAAAAGCCACCAAGCTGATGGAAGGGGAAGACACATGGAGCAAGTTTCAGATCTAAAGACACACGTGGTAAGGCGTGCGATATGCATTTTATAAATAAAGTGAGTTTACTACTAGCCGTTACCCTTTTGCTCTTGGAAAATTGTTCCAACCTCATATGCTTTTCTAGCGGTTTAACATTATACACAACTGCTTAGCATCTCATTATCCTATATATACATTTTTTTTCTTATATTACCATTATTGTTATTACAAACGGAAATAAGATGAAATTCTATCGTATACACGATGTGTACATATCTCAAAACCAAATATAAAATAAATCGGTTAGTTTTGCAAAGTGTCAAAAGGAACACGGTTACCCTAAAATATGCTAGAAAAATATTTGTTAATTTTCCAAATTAAAAATTATAGAAAAATTCTATAAAATATTTTAAAACTGTGCGTATTAAAACTGAACGAATATTTTGAACTGATATTTGATTATAATTTATTTAACCAAACAACTTTGAATCTTAAATCTATATATACATAACCGTTTAAAAATTAATATATTAAACATATTCCTAAAATAAGTTTTCCATTACAAAATCGTACTTGTAAAATGGGATAAAAAATTTATTTAAACTAACATACAAAAGATTATAAATCAATATTTATATCTAAACCTTTTTTAAATTCAAAATAAACACTAAAAAAACCCCAAATTATATTATATAAATTAAATTTAAACTTAGAAAAATCCTGGGTTGTTACATTCACCCCCCTAAGGCTTTTCGTCCTCGAAATGGAGAGTCATAAAATTAAATCTTATTTGTCGAAACAAAATTTTTCTTACAAACTTATATTAAGTCAGAAACCTGTCAACCTAAAAATTTTTATACGATTAAATTTGTAAAACTTTTTAATATCAACTTATATAAACTTAAATCGTTATAATAGAAAGATATATATGTATGTATGTAACTTTTGGAGAGGTCAATTTAAAGATCAATTTAAAGAAATTTAAGTTTCAATTATAATTACAAATCCCAGTTTGCAAAGCATTTGAAAATCTGAAGATGATTTCTCTAACTTAGAATCCCGTTTTCATCTCAAAACATTGAAATACTATGTATTTCTTCTGTAGAACTAATCATATCTTACTTCGGGATTTCAAAACAGATTTTTCCTTCAAAATTTCAAACACCCTATAATGAAATAAAATAAATCTATTAGTTCGAGAAGTTCTCCCTCATGACGGGTCACTGAGTACCACCCATCATACACAATCTAATCATATCACAGTTTTGTCCCGGATTGCTCGAATAATCCAAATCATTTCATATTCCGAAGTTGTAAATCATTTCGAAGTCCATAGTTTACAAATACTTTAATCAAATATTTCAAATTGTCGAGATTCAAGTCGTCGAAAATTCTTTTATTTGTAAACCACTTTTATAAACTATCCTTCATATCCAAAGTATTTGGGAAAACAAATTCAATTGCTTGGAAATAAACCTTAGCTTTCAAATGTTTAACTTATGTTTCAAATTAAATGATCTTACTCACATTTTACTAAGTCGAATATTTTGAGAATCCTATCTAGCTTCATAAGCCTCAATTTATTTCAAAACATCCAACTGTTACATAAGTTAATGCTCATATAACCATACATTTTCCCTTCAATCAAATATGATCAACACTATTTCTTTAACAACCCTTTTTCCAAATAAATCTCTCTACATTCTAGAATTTTAAATAATCATTTATAATTCATAAGTCCTTTAACTTCATTTAGCTCGAATTCAACTTTTTTTTTTAATATTTCTAAGATTTCTGAAAATTTTCCATCTTTAATAGTTGAATTTCATAGTTAGTTGTTATATCCACCTAGGTGAATAACAACTTTATTCAAATCCACTTAAATCCAAAAATATGTATAACTCTTTCATTCTTGTTCACATTTTCGTTTAGAAAGTTTTCTTACTCAACTAGTCGGAAAATCTCTTGAAATAGTTTTATTCAAAATACCATCATGCTTTCTCTGCGCACTTTGATTATGCGTATATATGCTCAAGCTAGTATTGTTTCGAATATTAACCCTAACATCTTCCGAACCCACTCCTAAATTTTAATATTCAAAAAATAAAATTTTCTCTTATTTCCTTACTATGTAAGCCCTATTTGTTGAGGTTTCATTAACACAATTTCTCACATAAACAAGTTATTTAGTTTGAATTAAATCTTGCTTTTGCCATACATAAGGTTATACATATATGAGACAAATCAACTTGCATGCGCTCAAATCAAGTGAGATGTATAAAGAGGTTCAAACCAAAATATGATAGTTCGTGTTACAATACTTGACCAAGTTCATAAGGTAAGAAGGCATGAATGGAGCTACCCACTAACAAGCAATTCTAATTCAAACGATGGGGCTAACTTAGGCCAAGGTAGGAAAGTTGATCACACCTAAGGATACAATTATAAGTTACTTACTCTCGGAGTACTCGATTTCCATTAACTTCTTCTTAAGTAAGTCTTACTTCAAATTTCGTTTTTCTTTGCATCATTAGCAATTACTCTTTATGAAGCGACCCGAACTTCCCCGTTCTCCGAAGAGAAGAGAAAGAACGAATTACTTTGAAGACAAGAATAATCAGAACACAAACATCATTGTTAATTACAACAATTCATCGGATTACAAGAACATACAGAGTATGAATGAATAAAATACATTCGATAAATATCAGAGATTACAATAAATTACATAGCAGCGGAAAATTATACAAAAACACAACTGAAGGAGAATACAGGTACAAAGCTTTCCGAATATCGTTCCAGCAGGAAACTAGGTTCCTGCGAATATAAATCTGCAAAACCAAAACTACTAGCTTCCCGTGTCAAAATAAGGGCACCCAGAGTTTAGGTTAAAACAATAAACTCCAGGTCAGTCATGTGACCAGTGTGAGAACTAAAACAGTTATTTAAAGCTTTAATTTAAATCAGATATATCAAGGGACCACGCCGTATAACACGAATGGGTTTCCTCCTAAGAGTACTAGTGCATATAACAAACAGCGTAATGTTTGTTGAAAAATGAAGCTATTATAAGACCCAGGTCCTATCACATAATGCAACGCAAGCCAAGGGATATGGTTTTCCCTTATAATAGCCAAACAATCATAGACGGCATGGGTACCATATAGGCTCTACAATCAAAACCGCAAAGTCACGTATTTGGAAATTGGATTTCCTTCTGTGAACCGAGGCAAAAGATAGTCCTCACCGATTCGAGACTGTCTAGCCCGAGTCTCAGGATCAGAGCTTGAGTGACCCTTGGATCGTCAGGGCCGGTCCACCGATGTGGATTAAAATGCCTGAACACTGCGTTTCCCTGCCCTTTGGGGTGTAAATTAGCCAACGAATGACTCCATCGGCTTCACATAGTCACCGATATATCCGAGGTGCCTCGCAACAACAACAACCACATAAGTCAAACTCACCAGGGCGTATAAAACCACTGACGCCACTTCTAGCTAAAAAGAAATGCATGCCCTCCTTGAGGTCCTCTCCCGTTTCTGGTTCACAACCGGGGTGTGAGGCTCGCGAATTCACGTTACACAAAGCTATTCCACACAGGCGGTGCTTTGATCATCAACCACAAGACATTGCTTTTCAACAGAAGCCTCGATCAATTGCCACTTAGGCATGCCACACAGGCAATTCACCCCATGCGTTTGATATCCATCAATACATAACCTCTGAGCTCGCACGTCTTAGAGAAGGGCGTTAAGCAAGAGAATAAATTCTCCGCCGCCAAACAGATATATATTCAATAGAAATCAATCACACAGAATAAAATCCAATGTTAGACACACAATCCATTTATAACTCCGTTTTGGATCTGAACGAAACTGGAGGCACCTGGTACCTCGCATATCCATCGATCTCCAAGTACGTCTGCACGACCACTAACTGATTCCCTCCTCTTGGGTGTACGGCCCAATCAAGATCATCGGTAATCACCCAAACGACGTGAAGATCTCCGTTCCTCGACCACCGCCTTCCTCTACGACACTACGTCGAATTAGTTATTCAGAATGGGATAAAGCCGGTCTTTCTGAATAACTCACGTATATAATAAGTATGTGTTACATAAACACAACATACGCCTCATTCCAATTTGTCAGTCACTAACCGGAAATTAGCATGAGAATAGTTCCCCAAAACATTAACCCCGAAGGCCGAAACCAACATCAGATCAATACCCAGGAAACCATTCTTCTTAGCTAACCTACAGTTAGTTTCTAGATTTCACATTCTTAGTGAAAGGTTCCTATTAATTTCATCAGATCAATACCCAGGAAACCATTCTTCTTAGCTAACCTACAGTTAGTTTCTAAATTTCACATTCTTAGGGAAAGGTTCCTATTAATTTTATCAAAGATAAATTCTTTTAAATTTATTCTTTAATCTTCCTTTGAATATCACTTCAAACTAGTCGGGATTAGCGAACCACACTGAAGTAATCATTTATTTTATTTCCTAATCACAACCTATTCATCCCATGAAGTAAAACTGGTCATACTTCATATCTAACACCACGGTGTTATTGGTAAATTCAATTACCATTTCACGTTCAAATCTAATTAAAGATTTAACTATCGCCTGGAGCAAAACTAGTGATAACCCCTTCTCGATCATTCAGTCTAATTAAAGATTCATTAAAACTCCACTTAGTTCTAATATTTAACTGGGTTAAAGAACCAATGTCATTTAAAACACGGTTCACGATAAACCTACCTCACATTCCGTTCTATTAGTCTCTAACCATAAATTAGTAAGAGAACAGTTCCCTAAATATTAACCCTGAAGGCCGAAACCAACATCAGATCAATACCCAAGAAACTATTCATCTTAACTAATCTCCAGTTAGTTTCTGGTTTTCTTAACTCAGTTGGGCCTAAGAACAGTATTATTGAAGATACCGTTCATGACAACCCAAAATCACATTCCATTAATTATCGAGTTAAAGAACAAGTGTTATTTAAAACACCGTTCACGATAAACCCAAAAATCAATTCAAATTCAATTCAAATTCAATTCCAATTAAATACCATTTAATTGGTACACTTCAATAAATCTAAATAAAAAGATTTAATATTTTTCTCAACTGGGTTTAAGAATAGTGTTAATGAAGACACCATTCACGACAAACCCAAATCACATTTGATATTATATACAAGGCTCTGAATAGAAAATATATCGGCTTATATACAATATCAAACTCTATGACCAACAAATATCGTATTGGAAATAACGATACAAATATATCTTTCAAATTTCCATAGCAATATCTGTATAATCACGAAATCCAACATCGAAATATTCCAAAGACAATTTCGATTCAAATCCACTCCAATTCAATTATTGGAAATTTCTGGTTGTTTTCAAAACCATTTCAAATCCAATTTATTTATTTAAAAATAAATAAATTATTATTCTAGTTCAAAACTAGTTCATTTCGATAAAAATCTATTTTTATCTTTTTAAATTTGGGGTTCTTCATCCCAATTCTTCACAAATCATTTCTTATGATTTTACAAAAATTATTACTATTTTTAATAATATTATCAAGGCCCGTACAGTCGATTTCCATCAACGACCATCGAACTGCACTTACAGCGACCTTTTCCAAATTTGATTTGGACATAATTCCAAATCCCACCGTTAGATTTCTAATTTCTAATATCCGTTAGAAAGCTCTTTTCAATACGAACCCAACGGTTTCGGTTTTAGGAGAATCCGACGGTCGGATCTCTCGTAATATCCGTTCGAAGTTAATGGTCGAAATTCGCGAACTACCGCGGCGCGTTCTATTCAGGCCATTATATTATATATATAATATATATAATATATACTTCATCGATTTCCTTTTAAAACGTATTTTATAAATAGTTTTAAATTCGTTTTCAAAACGATTTCAACTTCCTTTTCAAATTCAAATCAAGATTGAATTTTTCAATATAAATTCGTTTTAGTTTCATTTCAAATCGATTTCAATTCAATTTCAATTTAATTCGAATTTCGATTCATTTCAATTTAATTCGAATTTCAATTCATTTCAATTTAACTCGAATTTCAATTCATTTCAATTTAACTCGAACTTCAATTCATTTCAGTTTAACTCGAATTTCAATTCATTTCAATTTAATTCGAATTTCAAATCTATTCAATTTAATTCAAATTTCAAAATCACTTCAATTTAATTCAAATTTCAAAATGACTTTCAATATTCATTGAAAAATGAATAAAATCGATACAAATATCGTTCACGTCAAAATGGCGTCAATCTATCCAACACGGCTTTTATTCAACACATGAATGTTTATTCTATTCAATACATGAATATTTTCCAATTCAACACATGAATTTATTTTCAATTCAACACATGAATTCATTTTCTATATTGGAATGAGGCCCAATCAATTAACATATAATGTTAATTATATGGATTTTCTACAACACATGTATATAAACAGCAACGATAAATAATCAACCATCATCCAGAGTGCACCACACAACTGCATAAGCATTAAATATAAATAATTAACGCTTACACAGTCTGTCAACCCATCGATTGAAATACAACTAAACAATCGGGATTAGTTTACGTCAAATATCATCCCAACACCCGTGTGGGGTTTTCAAATCAACAAACACAGATTTTATTTGTGCAGTTGGGCGATGTGTAAAATTTATCGTCCCAATCAATATCAATCAAATCAGTGTATATATACAAATCATCCGATTTGTTTATAAATATTTATTTCATATACACGTTAAAAATTATATTTTTAACTATAAAATATTTTCCACTATAAAATATTTTATTTCCTTCCACATCACACAATCAAATTTTACAACACAGCAATCAAACAAATAAGTCATCCATGGTCTGTGGACGATGGGTGTCAGGTGCTACTAAACACCGTCTGCATCCTAGTATATATTTCAACTAGAAATTAAAATTAAAGTGAGAAGTTCTCACCAATTCGAGGTCGTTTGCAAAACTTCCATTTTTAAGGGCCGAAATTCCATAGTGACTATTCTGAATTTTCAACAGGACATAACTTTTGATTCCCGCTATGAAATTTCAATTTTTCAGATTTGTTGGAAAGATATTCTCAAATAGATTCTAATATTTTTGGTTTCTCTATAATACGGTTTATTTTGAATCCTGTACATTCATTTGAACTTTGAAATCGAATTTTCGAACTATTGCACCATTTTCAATTCCTTTTATAATTAAAATAAAATATTTATATTCTAACGACGATTTATATAAATATATAAGTTCTATTTCCATTCAAAATAAATTCTCGTCGTTATTATTTAAAATAATTCATTTTAAATATTCAAAATTCACTAAAATTGCCAAAATAAAATTTTAAATTGGCTCAGATTTCTGGGTTATTACAATCTCCCCCACTTAAAACTTTTCGTCCCCGAAAAGGAACGAAGCCGAAAGTTGTTTCATAAATCAACTTTCATTATTTTCTTTATGGCTTAAGTTCTTCGACTTTTCAGTTTCTAAGAACTTTTCGAATTTTTCAAAAATTTGGCTAACATCCTAAATTTTCAAAAAATTTCGCCATCACCTCCCCTGCACCGGGGACTTCGGGATATTTCATATAGCCTCCCGTGGCCTTTTTCAATCCAAAAGAAAAAGAAAAATCCAAGCAGCTAGCCAATCAGCTCATAAAATCATCCAAAACCAAAGAAATACAATAAACATGTACCTATTTGTCGGGCAAACAATTTTATTCCTCTTTTCTAGCCTCCTTGCTATGACCTGTTCACACATATATATGTACATGCATGCATTTGCAAATAATTTTCAATACAATTCAATATTTGATACAACTTGGCTAAAGGTTCAACATTTAATTAATCAAACAACACAACCAGCAATTAATTAGTTGATTAGCTTTTCAAATTCATAATTTTGATACATAGTCAAAAAATCACATTTTCGATGCCAAATCACAACAATAAGCCCTATCTAATTTTGGTTCTCACACCAGTCTAATGGAAATATATATATCTCACTTTCGAAACTCGAAAATAAATTCTGATGATGCTCGAGTGATCATCAGAATCACCTTCGAGCAACTAGAGTATGATTCTATATCTATCCAGTATATTAAAACTTCGAATACACGTGGATCAGACGTATACGCAAAATCTCTATATACCTAATAGTCCAAATTCAATATAAAATAAATAATTAAATACGAATAATTGATTTAAATTTTCAAAACAAAATTTGTTTTCACTTTTATTTTAAAAACACTACTCTTCACACTCGTTCTAGGATACTACTGATCCTATCTCTAACGAGTCATTCTCGTTGGATATTACTAATCCAATTTCTGATGAATTTTTTTGTTTGGTTCTAACGTGTCTTGTTCTCCGAGCTCTGTAAACCAAAGCTCTGATACCAAATGAAGCGACCCGAACTTCCCCGGTCTCCGAAGAGAAGAGAAAGAACGAATTACTTTAAGGACAAGACAAATCAGAACACAAATAGAAGAACATTTCATTGTTAATTACATCAATTCATCAGATTACAAGAATATACAGAGTATGAATGAATAAAATACATTCGATAAATATCAGAGATTACAATAAATTAAATAGCAGCGGAAAATAATACAAAAACACAACTGAAGGAGATATATGGATACAAAGCTTTCCAAATATCGTTCCAGCTGTAAGTAGGTTCCTGCGAATATAAATCTACAAAACCAAAACTACTAGCTGCCCATGTCAAAATAAGGGCACCTAGAGTTTAGGTTAAAACAATAAACTCCAGGTCAGTCATGTGACCGGTGTGAGAACTAAAAGAGTTATTTAAAGCTTTACTTTAAATCAGATATATCAAGGGACCACGCCGTATAACACGAAACGGGTTTCCTCCCAAGAATACTAGTGCATATAACAAAACAGCGCAATGCTTTTTGGAAAAATGAAGCTATTATAAAACCCAGGTCCTATCACACAATGCAACGCAAGCCGGGGGATAGGGTTTTCCTTTATAATAGCCAAACATGCTTGGTACGTTTAAAACAAATCATTTGATACTATTATAAGTGTATAGTTTCAAAACAATTTCAATCACAAATATCAATCATAGGCGGCATGGTTACCATATATCATGTCGCCATACTAGGCTCTACAATCAAAACCGCAAAGTCACGTATTTGGAAATTGGATTTCCTTCTGTGAACTGAGGCAAAAGATAGTCCTCACCGATTCGAGACTGTCTAGCCCGAGTCTCAGGATCAGAGCTCGAGTGACCCTTGGATCGTCAGGGCCGGTCCACCGATGTGGATTAAAATGCCTGAACACTGCGTTTCCCCGCCCTTTGAGCCGTAAATGAGCCAACGAATGACTCCATCGGCTTCACATAGTCACCGATATATCCGCGGCGCCTCGCAACAGCAACAACCACATAAGTCAAGCTCGTCAGGACGTGTAAACCCACTGACGCCACTTCTAGCAAGAAAGAAACAAATGCCCTCCCTGAGGTCCTCTCCCATTTCTGGTTCACAACCGGGGTGTGAGGCTCGCGAATTCACGTTACACAAAGCTATGTCACACAGGCGATGCATTGATCATCGACCACAAGACTTTGCTTTTCAACAGAAGCCTCGATCAACTGCCACTTAGGCATGCCACACAGGCAATTCACTCCATGCGTTTGATATCCATCAATACATAACCTCTGAGCTCGTACGTCTCAGAGAAAGGCGTTAAGCAAGAGAATAAATTCTCCGTCGCCAAACAGATATATATTCAATAGAAATCAATCACACAGAATAAAATCCAATGTTAGACACACAGTCCATTTACAAGTCCGTTCTGGGTCTGAACGAAACCGGAGGCACCTGGTACCTTGCATATCCATCGATCTCCAAGTATGTCTGGACGACCACTAATTGATTCCATCCTCTTGGGTGTACGGCCCAATCAAGATCATCAGAAATAATCCAAATGACGTGAAGACCTCCGGTCTTCGACCACCGTCTTCCTCTTTGACACCACATCGAATCAGTTATTCAGAATGGGATAAACTCGGTCTTTCTGAATAACTCGTGTATATAATAAACAAGTGTTACACAAACACAACATACGCCTCATTCCAATTCATCAGTCACTAACCGTAAATTAGTAAGGGGACAATTCCCCGAATATTAACCCCGAAGGGCGAAACCAACATCAGATCAATACCCAGGAAACCATTCATCTTAACTAATCTTCAGTTAGTTGCTAAATTTCACATTCTTAGGGATAGGTTCCCATTAATTTTATCAAAGATAAATTCCATAAATTTATTCTTTAATCTTCTTTTGAATATCAATTCAACTAGTCGGGATTAGCGAACCACACCGAAGTAATCATTTATTTTATTTCCCAATCCCAACCTATTCATCCCATGAAGTAAAACTTGTCATACTTCATACCTAACACCACAGTGTTATCGGTAAATTAAATTACCATTTCACGTTAAAATCTAATTAAAGATTTAAATATCGCCTGGAGCAAAACTAGTGATACTCCATTCTTGATCTTTTCAATTAAATTAAAGATTCATTAAAACACTACTTAGTTCTAATCTTTAACTCGGTTAAAGAACCAATGTCATTTAAAACACGGTTCATGATAAACCCACATCACATTCCATTCTATTAGTCTCTAACCGTAAATTAGTAAGAGAACAGTTCCCTAAATATTAACCCCGAAGGCCGAAACCAACATCAGATCAATACCCAAGAAACCATTCAACTTAACTAATCTCCAGTTAGTTTCTGATTTTCTTAACTCGGTTGGGTCTAAGAACAGTACTATTGAAGATACCGTTCATGACAACCCAAAATCACATTCCATTAATTATCGGGTTGAAGAACAAGTGTTATTTAAAACACCGTTCACGATAAACCCAAAAATCAATTCAAATTCAAATTCAATTCCAATTAAATACCATTTAATTGGTACACTTCATTAAATCTAAATAAAAAGATTTAATCTTTTTCTCAACTGCGTTTAAGAACAGTGTTAATGAAGACACCATTCGTGGTTTTTGTATGATTAGAAAAAAATATTTAAAGTAGAAAAGATTTGATTTTTATGATTAGAAAAAAATATGGTTTTTGTATGAAGAGAAATAAAAATGTGATCTTTTTTTTTATACGTGTAGTGATGTTACAAAGATGTGATTTTTACATAAGTAGAGAATGTGATTTTTAGATGAGTAGCGAGGAAAATATAATTTTTATATAATCATGAAGTAAAAATATAATCTTTTCTATTTTAATAGCGGTGGAAAAATATAATCTTTACTATATAGAAGATGTAAAAATATGATTTTGTTTATGTAGAGAAGTAAAAATATAATTTTTACATGATAGGAATATTAGAAATATCATCTTTATATGAGTAGCAAAATAAAGATGTGATTTTTATAATGTTATTTTTGAAAAGGCGGAATCTTTATTTTAGAAAAGGCGAAATCTTTATATGGAAAATAGCGTGATAAAAATATAATTTTTATCTATATAACATAGTAGTAAAAATTCGATTTTTATATATAGAATAACGGAATAAAAATTCGATTTTTAAATGTAGGAAGCGATTATAAAAATATGATTTTTATTTTAAAGACATCAGCAAATATAAAAATGTGTGATTTTTATATATGTAGTGGCTACGGGCAACGAAGATGACGAAGATGCGATAGCGATGAAGATTTCTATCAATGAAGTGCCGTGGAGCTAGGATAGCTATTTGTGAGAATTTCTCACCTTTCAATTTCTTTTTCTAGTTATATATATATACTAGGATGCAGATGGTGCTTAGTAGCACCCGACACAATCGTCCACAGACCATGGACTTGTTTGTTTGGTTGCAAAAATTAGTTAGATGATTTGGTTTGAATTGAATGGTTTGGTGAAATGAAATTGATTTGATTGATGTGTGAATGGCGTGGGCCTTCACTAGACTGGCGATAAGGCTAGGCCTCGTCCCGTTTCTAGTATCGTGTCGTTATGCCGCTGAAATTTTCTAAAATATGTTAGAAAAATAAAAATACCATTTTATTGAATGAATGAACTGAATAGAACATTCATAAGTTAAATAAAATATTTTATCGTTAAAATTATAGTTTTAGCGTGAATGTGAATAAATAAATATTCATTTACAAACCAGACGGTTTGTTTATGTACACCTATTTGAAGGACATTGATTGGGTCGATAAATTTTACACATCGCCCAACTGCACAAATAAAATATGCGTTTGATTATTTGAAACCCCACACGGGTGTTGGGATGAAATTTGAAGTTCACTCATCCTGATTGATTAAATATGTCGATCGATTGATTGACAGGCTGTTATAAGCGTTATATATCTATATTTGATGCTTATACAGTGTAGTGCACTTTGGTTGATGGTTGATTATTTTTCAATGCTATTATATACATGTGTTGTATGAAAATCCATATAATTAACATTATATGGTAATTGATTGGGCCTCATTCCAATTTAGAAATTAAAGAATATTATAAAGTAAAGGTTCATGTGTTGACTGTACTCATCCGTTGAGATTGGTCATGTGTTGAACGAAATATTTTTATAATAAAATTTACATCTTTAAGAATATTATAAAATAAAGGTTCATGTGTTGACTGTACTCATCCGTTGAGATTGGTCATGTGTTGAACGAAATATTTTTATAATAAAATTTACATCTTTAAGAATATTATAAAATAAAGGTTCATGTGTTGACTGTACTCATCCGTTGAGATTAGTCATGTGTTGAACGAAATATTTTTATAATAAAATTTACATCTTTATCAATATAATATAAATGTTCATGTGTTGACAGTACTCATCCGTTGAGATTAGTCATGTGTTGAACGAGATATTTTTTATAATAAAATTTACATCTTTATCATATATAGAATTAGAAATCAACTGGAAAATAGATGAGATGAGTGGTCTCCTGGATATTAATCTGATGTTGGTTTCGGCCTTCGGGGTTAATATTCAGGAAATCGTTCTCTTAATAAATTACGGTTGGAGTCTGATTCAATATCAAACGATAGATACCTTAATTTTTATAAAATATATTAAATAACAAAAATAGTCACATGTGGACAGTACTCTCAAATTAGTCGTGTGTTGACAAAAATAAATATTCATTTGTTGAATAGAATATTTGAAAATAGAAATATATGAAGCCGTGTTGATTAGATTGACGCCATTGAGACGTGAACGATATTTATATCGATTTATTCATTTTAAAATGAATATTGAAAAGTGATTTCGAAATCGAATATTTTGAAATGAAATTTGAAATGAATTGAATATAAAGCGAATTTGAAATGAATTGAATATAAAGCGATTTCGAAATGAATTGAATATAAAGCGAATTTGAAATGAATTGAATATAAAGCGATTTTGAAATGAATCGAATATAAAACGATTTCGAAATGAATTGAATGTATAACGATTTCGAAATGAATTGAATATAAAACGATTTCGAAATGAATTGAATGTATAACGATTTCGAAATGAATTGAATATAAAACGATTTCGAAATGAATTGAATGTATAACGATTTCGAAATGAATTGAATATAAAACGATTTCGAAATGAATTGAATATATAATGAATTCGAATTGAATGGAAAACGAATTTGATTTCAATTGAATAGCAAACGAAACGAATTCGAATTGAATTGAATAGATAACGAATTCGAATTGAATTGGAAACAAATTGAAATGAACTCAAATTGAAACTTGAATTGAATAGAAATGAATTTTAAAACGAATTTATAAGGAAAGATTCAATTTTGATTTGAATTGAAATGGAAGTTGAAATTGTTTTTGAAACGAATTTAAAACTATTTATATAATTCGTTTTAAATAGTAATCGACGAAATATATATTATATATATAATATAATGGCCTGAATAGAACGCGCCGCGCCGTGGCAGTTCGTGAATTTCGACCATTTATTTCAAACGGACATTACGGGAGATCCGACCGTCGGATTCTCCTAAAACCGGAACCGTTGGGTTCGTATCGAGAAGTGCTTTCTAACGAATATTTGAAATTCAAAATCTAACGGTTGGATTTGGAGATACGTCCAAATCAAATTTGAAAAAAAGTCGCTGTAAGTGCAGTTCGATGGCCATTGTTGGAAATCGACTGTACATGCCTTGATAAAATTATTAAAAATAGTGATAATTTGTGTAAAATCATAAGAAATGATTTGGGAAAAATTGGGGTGAAAAACTCCATATTTGAAAAGATAAAAATAGATTTTTATCGAAATGAACTAGTTTTGAACTAAACTTAAAACCCAATTATTTTTAAATAAATAAATTAGATTTAAAAAGGGGTTTTAAATAATCGGGATTTCTAATATATTTGATTGGATTTGAAATGGGTTTATCGTGTACGGTGTTTTAAATAACACTAGTTCTTTAACCCGATAATAAATAGAATTTAATTTGGGTTTGTCGTGAACTGTGTTTTAAATAACACCTAGTTCTTTAACCCAGTAAAAGAAGTTTTAATGAATCTGCAACGAGATTGAAATGTGAATGGATAATCTAAATTATCAAATTCAGAAATGAGCGAGAATGGAGTATCACCAGTTTTGCTCTAAAGAGATAGCTAAATCTTTAATTAGATTTGAACGTGAAATGGTAATTAATTTTACCGATAACACCGTGGTGTTAAATATGGAGTATTACCAGTTTTGCTTCATGGGATGAATAAGTTGGGATTGGGAAATAAAATAAATAATTACTTCGGTGTGGTTCGCTAATCTCGACTAGTTCAGAAAACCATAATTTGGTTTGAAACGACATCAAAAGGAAGATTAAAGGATAAATTTTAAAGAATTTATCTTAGATAAAATTAATGGGAACCTTTCCCAAAAGATGTGAATATTTAAATAACAGAATATTCAGAATTGGAATGAGGCGTATGTTGAGATTGTGTAACATTTGGTTTTAATATACGCGGGTTGTTCGGAAAGGCCGAGTTTATACCCATTCTGAATAACCGATTCGACGATAAGTCGAAGATGAAGACGGTGGCCGAAGACCGGAAGTCTTCACATCGTTTGGGCAATTACTGACGATCCTGATTGAGTTGTACACCCAAGAGGATGGAAATAGTCGGTGGTCGTCCAGATGTACTTGGAGATGGATGGATATGCGAGGAAAGTGCCTCCGGTTTCGTTTAGACCCAGAACGGACTTGTAAATGGATTGTGTGTCTGACATTGGATTTTATTCTGTGTTGATTGATTTCTATTAAATATACATCTGTTTGGCGGCGGAGAATTTATTCTTTTGCTTAACGCCCTTCTCTGAGACGTACGAGCTCAGAGGTTGTATATCGATGGACATCAGTCGCATGGCATGAATTGCCTATGTGGCACGCTAAGATGCAATGATCAAGGCTTCTGTTGAAAAGCAAAGTCTTGTGGTTGATGATCAAAGCACGCCTACGTGGCAGCTTTGTGTATAACGTGGATTCGCGAGCCTCACACCTCGGTATGAGTTAAAAACGGGATGAGGACCCAAGGAGTGCACGACGTTTCTTTCTAGCTTTGGTGGTGTCAGTGACTTACCATCCCTGACATTTATATACTTTTCACCTATGTGGTTGTTGGATGAGGCGCCTCGATTATAGGTCTGTAAGGACCAGGAAACGTGTGTTCAGGCATAATTAATCCTCTAACGTAAGTGAGGACCGGCCTTGGAGGATCCCAGGGTTGCCCAGAGTGCGTAGCCCTGAGACATTTGCTAGAATGTCTCGAACGCGGAGAGGAGCTTGCCCCTTGCCTCGACTCATGACGGAAATCCAATTCCCAATACGTGTATTGCGGTTTTAATTGTAGAACTAGTATGGCGACATGATATATGGTACCCATGCCGTCTATGATTTATATTTATGATTGAAATTTGTTTTGACACTATACACTTATTATAGTATCAAATGATTTGTTTTAAGCGTACCAAGCATGTTTGGCTGTTATAAGGTAAAACCCTATCCTCCGGCTTGCTTTGCATTGTGTGATGGGACCTGGGTCTTATAATAGCTTCATTTTTCGAAAAAGCATTGCGTTGTTTATTCTATGCACTGGTATTCTTGGGAGAAAACCCGTTCCGTGTTACACGGCGTGGTCCCTTGAATTACTCTCTTTTAAAGTAAAGTTTAAATAACTGTTTTAGTTCTCACACCAGTCACATGACCGACCTGGAGTTTATTGTTTTAACCTAAACTCTGGGTGCCCCTATTTTCCACACGGGCAGCTAGTAGTTTTGGTCTTGCAGATTTATATTCATAAGATCCTGGTTTACAGCTGGAATGATATCCGGAAAGCTCTGTATCCGTATATCGCCTTCAGTTGTGCTTTGTATTATTTTTCGCTGCTATGTAATTTATTGTAATCTCTGATATTTATCGAATGTAATTTATTCAATTATACTCTGTATATTCTTGTATCTGATGGAATTGTTGTAATAACAATGAAATGTTCTTCCGTCTGCGTTCTATTTTGTCCTGTTCTCAACGATCAGGGGTTTCGAACGGTCTAGATCGGTTTAACGACTGTTTCGGATCGAGCGAAATTCCTGGCCGTCACACCCCCATTTGCACCCGAACCATAGCCACATATTTATATTTAAATATGTTAGTGGAATGAGAGAGAATGAGTGGAAGGAGAGAGAGTGCGAAATACTTGGTTGTTGCTGAAGGGCTTTTGAGGTGCTGCACTGTTTGGGGTGCTGTTGAACCTGCCCTCTATGTATATGTATGTGTGTGTGTATATATATATATATTTTTTACTTACACTCCACAAAAAATATTTGCATTATTAATTTATGATTTTTTTCCAAGTATATGTACTATAAACAACTGAAACCTGAACAAAAAAATAAAATTATAATTTGAAGCTGCTACATAATTCATTCATTTATAGTACAATTACACGCTTCACTCATGAATTTATTTCGAAACAAATGCCAAGGTCCTAGGCCAACGTAAACTTAACGTTGCAAAAGAAAATAAATGTAAATTGATAACACAAAAGTACAACTGAATGGTGTGATT
Source organism: Allium sativum (assembly GCA_030737875.1). Classification (NCBI taxonomy): domain Eukaryota; kingdom Viridiplantae; phylum Streptophyta; class Magnoliopsida; order Asparagales; family Amaryllidaceae; genus Allium; species Allium sativum. The sequence continues at coordinate 80,877,234 of CM060918.1, forward strand.
AGAGAAAAACATCATGCAGAGGCCTTCTTTTTCCAAATCAGACGTAACACGCATTGCATGCTTATTACATCAATGAGTCCCACTCCATGTTAAATACAAATAACTGATCTGAATTGTATTCATGATGGATACTCGCTTGACTTTCCAAATTTTCTTGGGTCTGATATCACAGGATGTTCTTCTGTTCCTACCTATCTTAATAACTTGGGTTCCAAAATGGAGGGCCTTCCAAGCGATGATGATTTTTCATATATGGGTCACTTGCAGAAACATCTATAGGATTTATGGAAGTTTGGGACATACCAGGTCAAGATCATGGAAAGTTCTCTTGATCTGCCTAGTTTTCCAGAGGTTATAACTTAGCTTATTATACCTGCATTTAAATTTATTAGTGATCCATATTTACAGCGTACATGGGCATACATTACTGAGATTTTTTTCTCTATATACTCGGATGGTGTTTATGAAGAAAAATATGCTAACTGATCGCCGGCCCCGAATTCGTTCCTTCTCAGCCATAACTTTCCTTCTGCCATCTCCAATACCTATTTGCATAAAAGAAATCAGCAAGTAGTAAATGAAAATGTATTTTTTTTCAAAAGATGGAAAATTATCACTACAAAAGCATTAAAATCCATTTTTGCAAAGCTAAACAAAACCTTGGAAAAGTCAAAATGAATTGGCTAAAATATTTGCCTAGTCTAAAACTGATTTTTTACATTGATTACAATTTGTTTTTAAATGTAGATTCAGTTCGGATGCCCAACCACTTTTTCTCTTAAAACCTCAGAACTCCATTAAATGTTTAAAAAAATGATCTAGCTTCATCACGACATGTTCATTCGAATTTGCAATTGTGTTTGTATCAAGGTTTTAAAGTACGGCCGGCACGCTGGAGTTCCGGCCATCTTAGCCCGGTTCCGGCGTGGACTGGACCGGAACTTCATCAAAAAACCGTTTCAGTTTCTTTACCTAGAAAAAAGAAAAAAAAAGAAAGGGGGGAAGAAGTAAACATAGCTGAGAGAACTTGAATTGAGTATGAGAGGTCGGAATTTTACAGGTGAGAGAGCTGCGCGTATTCAGAGAAAAGTGAGTTGCGTCCATTTTGATGAGGAAGAGAGTTACGCCCGTACAACGATAAAGAAGATCTAGGGATTTGATAATAATATCAATATACTATCAGGTCTTTTTGTTATGGGCTTTGTCTTTTACTGTTAAATTTACATTTTAGTTGAGGCAAAGATTAACGCTTTATTGTTAAATTCAGTTTTGTCTCTGATTTTATTTTACGTTAAATATTAACAAAATGAATTTTGAGGATTAAAAGAAATGATTTTTTTTCTTAAATACTAATTTGCAAATATATTGAGGCTTTTATCTGAACAGCTGCAAACGAATCTGGAACCGGAAAAATAGCGGAATAACCGGAATTTTCGAAACAAAACCGAAATTTTGGTAATTTTAGTCGATCGGAACGGAACCGGAAACCGGAATTTCAAACCTTGGTTCGTATAATCCAAATGCGGTGGTACTTTCTTTATTCACTAATTAAATGTTAAATTTGAATGTTCAAGTTTGTAGGAAGAAGCTGTATTTTGCTTCGATATTACATACGTAGGCACATAGTATTATGATAACTTCCATTGTCATGATTCTTTTTTTCCATTTTTTTTCCTGGCATTGGCAAATAGCTATACACACTTCCAAAGCAATAAACATATCTACGAAACCCAGAACTCATCTGTTACACTCAATTTTCATCCTTTCTTTATAAGCAACAAAAAAAATCGAACTCATATAATGGCAAAGTATCATTCAGTTAATGAAAATGGTAAGCATCAAATGGAATCTAAATTAATTTGGACGTCCTCAAATCAAAAGTCATAGAAGGCAGCAACCATGTTGATGGAAAAACCAAATAAAATGATGTGTACCTTTGAGGTTAAAGTGGTGCAGGGTCATTAAGCTGTAAAAGCTTTCTGTGTCTATTGCAAGGAACATGCCATTTGCGTCAGTATTGAAATTACCTAGGATAAGGCATATATAGGTGAAACAATGCTAGTTTTCAAATTTCACTACTATATAATGATCCTAAAGGGAGAAATATTTTATAAAAAATGATTCAGAAAGGAAGACAAATTAGCAATTTTGCAGTTTGACAATTGGCATCATGATTCATTTGAGAAAACTATCACTTAATATCTCTATTAGATCAAACTGCACTTTTACATTACAAAATTCTTTAACTTTGCAAACCAAATGCTTGATGAAGTAATTTCATAAATTAAAACAAATACGGGCAGTAACTGCATACTAATCAAATATCAAATAATAAAATGGTTGAAAAGGCACTTATAAGTTATAACAGCTGGAAAAACAAATACCTAATCATATCAGAAAACAATTTTTTCCAAATATATATGTTATAAATAGTAATCTTCCAAATATACACACCTTTCCAGATTAACATACCACCCATTTCAAATTAGCACACCACCACCAAAAAAAATAAGGACACATGGAATAATAGTTTTTTTTGTTTATATGCATGTACATATATTTAAAAAATAATGTTAAAAATCAAATGTTTTTTACTACAAATCAGCGGCATTTCTAACTATTAGTTGCATTATAGTTCAGAGCCACCTCACGTGGCCTACAAGCACAAAACTTTTTGTGTCAATGTAAAGTGTGTGTACAGTGTGTAAACAAAATTTAAGAGCAATTATAAAGGTGACCATATGATGATATAATGACTACCATGTGAACTGCTAAATGCTAAAACACGGAAATGATGTTTAAGCAAGTAAAATGATATTGAAATGCGTGTAGCTAATGTCTCTCATTTTGCATTCTAAGAACACATAGTTTGTGTAATATGTGCATACAAAATGTTAATGGCATATGAATGAAAGATATGGAAAAAAAATTGAAACAAAATATGAACTACCCAAATCGCTGGAAATACAAACAAATAGGTCAAGGAATCTCAATTTGACCTGATCATGTTCTTTTACCTTGAAGAAAAGTGTAAGGTTGCATAAAAAACTGCAATTGTGAGGCTATGCAGTAAGCGTAGGTAATCAGAGTATAAAAACAATGGAAAACATAGAAAATTCAATCTATTGTTTACCATATGGCTTTCCATAAACAAAGAAGGCCTAACCATAATGAATTTAGTAATCAACCTAAGGATAGTAATTCTGCTATTAACCGCAAGTAACACAAGCATTGCGATCAAAAAAAGCATACTGAATATCAAATTCTAGTGTGGAATGACTTATAAAAGAATACAGGGATTGGTTGCAGCGTCTACTAATGGGCGGTTAAAGAATACATTTCCCTCTAAACCAAAAACTAAACAATAAATTAATTTCTAAATATTTATATGGAATAACTTCTCTATATAGAAGCATTTCAACTTTAGAAAATATGCATTGGATATAAATGGTGAGTAAGATCAAATCTAAAGCTATAGTTCTCTACCTCTATAGTAAAGGTAAAGCTCATTGATGGGGAAATAAAAAGTCATATGCAGCCTTGTAGGTTTTCCATACAATAAATACCCAGCCAAATATTGAACTATTTAGTTATTCGTCAAGCTCTGTAACTACAATTATAAATAGAAAGAAGTTAAAGTTATAAACTTTGTTGCAGCAGAGACAACATTAGAATATTCACATATATTAAGCTATATTCAAGGGGTTGATTTTTCCTATAGTATAACAAGAGGCAACATTTAGTGAAATCGATTAGGAACTATGATTAAGATCCAACTGTTTTAAAAGTTTAGGATTTAATTTTTTTTGGCACATACAGATGCATTGCCAATGGAACACAAGCGGATCTTGTATAGGATATATATAGTTGGCTTACATACTAAAAGTACACGTAGTTGAAGATATTTCATGGAGAAGAAAAAAAAATACACATAGGATCATATAAAAGAAAAGGAAGCTGAAGTAGGCAAATGCCTGAGAGCACAGAGTTAGAAACTAATGGTTAACAGTACAGTATAGTTTCAATTCAAATTGAGGTTAAAATTGTTTATACATGAAGAAGTGCTAATCAGGAATTGAATGAACTGTACAATGGTTAAATTATCATCTCACTACTTAAATATTTCGAAGTCACAAAAGTCTTAAATTGGAATCATGACTTTAAGCTTCAGATTTAGTCATCATCACACATCTTAAAATATAAATATATTTCATGTGGCCAAAAGATAGAAAATATGTTCAAGCCATCTCAAAAGTTGCAAGTCAATAACCAAAGCGATCATCGTTATACAAATGTTGATATTGTAGAGACTCGAAATCCTAAACATTTAATGGGACTTATGTAGTGTCAAATTTCAACCAAAGCGAACATTCGCCGATTAAAAGGAAAATTTTCACAATGCTACGATAAATTTGTATACATCTGCGAACCCCTATTTATTCAGTAAAAGGACCAAGTATCATGAAGTCACTGCAAGCTACTTTCAGGTTTACGAAGCTGAAAAGGTTACCAAAATTCTGAATATTTTTCAACGTTATACCATCCAAGTACGACCAAAACTTGCAGTAGACAGTTAGTGAATAAAGAAATTTAGTGGACATACAACCGGTGTAGATGAAAGAAAACCACATAAATAGAAATTTGCGAAGCTTACCCAAATATTTGGCGTTGGGTTGTGAATCGACATGGGAGTCAGTTGATTTGATACAATCAAGCATTAGCAAGATGATCCATTGCCTATTTTTTCAATAACCAATGAGGTACCGAAGAAAATGTGGGGCTGCGAAGAGGAACAAAATCAGGGCTGCTAATGTAGGGTAAATAAAAGATAGCAAAATCATACCTTTCCTCATGGCGCCAGTGGAAGATAGCAAAATCATGGCGAACACAATGGGCACTCGTAGGCGACATAAACAGGAACAAGAAGAAGCAAGAGGCAGTGGAATAATTAGGGTTAATCGTAGCGCGTCCGGCAGGAGGGGAAAGAAAAGCAAAACCGCAACTTGTCAATGGTAAATTGTCAATGGTAAAGGGAAGACGGATGGAGAATAGATATGGCGGCTAGGCAACACATCATCTTCTCATGATGCAGTTTAAAAAGAAAATGGAGAGTAGGGCTAAGGCAAAGGGCACGAGGTAGAAATCAAAAGGTTGGTTAGCCATTAGATCTAACTGCTTTACACGTGGCAGCATCGTTAATTTTTGAAAGATGTGAAACTGAACAACCTCAGAGAAATGTTTGCAGTCACTGAACAGTCAAGGAGAGGTATTCTATTCACGGTGGGGATTTAAACGTTGTACACGTGTCGGCTTGTGATTTTTTTGGAGAATCTGGATCTGAAAGGTCTTCGGAGAAAATTGTGCTTTCATATAATATAATGGATAGATAGATAATAGACAAGGTTGCTTCTATTAAAAATCATAGTTTTAATGACATAAATAATTAAAGATAATAAATAAAAACTCACCGCGGCGCTAGAGGGGGAGGGCAGTGGCGCAATGGAGGTGGTAGGGGCGGAGATGCCTTAGATGGCGGCGGTGGGCGCAAGAGTTGGAGGATGCGAGTTTTCAGAGGGGTTTTGGGGTGCTCGCGGTCTCGAATGGAAGAGGAGAGGAGGGTCGACGGGGGCGGAGGAGGGTGGCTGATGCGAGGTCGACGGCGGAGCAGTGGGGCGAGGCGATGGCAGTCGCCATTTTTTATTTCTCGATCGATTTCAGTTTGAGGGTGGTTTGGGGAAAATGAATTTGGGGGGGGGGGGAGGTGAATATTTATATTATATTTTCTTTTCTTTTTAATTCACAAAAAAATTGTCTTTTATTTCGAACTCCAAATCAAACCCAACAACTATCGCCCCTAGCTAATTGCCCCCATTCCGAACACAATGGGATATTTCCTGTAAGCCAATTCGATTGTTTCGCTCAGTTTTCATCAAAATTAAGATATAAATTAACATAACGTTCAGAATTAATTTCAACGTACATTTTAATTTACCGGGGTCACACGCTGACTCCAAAAATTCCAGAAAACTAAATCTAGCTATGTTTTGATGATACAGTCCTAACAAAACTAATTTCGTCGAATTTGGAGACCGTTTGAGAAACAGTCATTTTCCAGTTGATTAAATTCAAGCTGAATTGACCAAACATGTTTAAATTCACCCCACTCACAAATTAATTCCAAAATTATGAAAATTGGAATCTAGCAATAATTTGACATTCCGGATCCAACAAAAGTGGTTTCGTCGAAAACGAAGGTCATTTGCAAAATGGCTATTTTTAAGGGTTATATATTATATAAAATTCCATAGCGACTATTTGGAATTTTCAATTGGACATAAATTTTTATTCCCGTTATGAAATTTAGATTTTTCACATTCATTGGAAAGATATTTTCAAATAGATTCAAATATTTCTGGTTTTGCTGAAATCCGATTTATTTTGAATTTGGTACATTCAATTGAAATTTAAAATCGAATTTTCAAACTCCCACGCCATTTCAGGCTCGTTTATAATTAAAATAAATTTATAGATTCTAACTTCATTTAAAATAAATTTTTAATCGTTATTATTTAAAATAAATCATTTTAAATATTCAAAATATATTAAAATAGCTAAAATAAAAATTTTAAATTGGTTCTGAAAATCCGGGTTGTTACATATGATTTTACATAATTTTTCCATATTTTTAATAATTTTATTAAGTCCCTTACAACCGATCTTCAGTAACGACCACCGAACTACATCCATAGCGACCTTTTACAAAACTGATTTGGACGTATCTTAAAATCTAACCATTCAAATTTAAATCTCATATATTCATTTGAAATATCTTTTTGATACGAACCCAACGGTTTCGATTTTAGGAGAATCCGATGGTTGGATCTCCCATTACATCAATTTGAAGTTAATGGTTGAAATTCGCGAACAGTCGCTACGCGGCGCATTCTGTTCAAGTAATTTAAATATATATAGTATATTTCATAGATTTCCATTCAAAATGAATTTTATAAATTATAAATTCATTTTACAATGATTTCTACTTCCATTTCAATTTTAAATCAAAATTGAATATTCCATATCATTATAATATTAAAATGACAATATTTTCAAGATATCAGATTTTGAAATCAAATCTTTTCGATATTCATTGTAAAATGAATAAAATCGACTGATAAACCCATTCGAGTTAAAATGGCATTTAACTTCTTAATTCGGCTTCACATTTCAATATTTTTGTGTCCATCTAAAATCAGACATCAAAATCATAATTTAATTCTTCACTGAGTATTATTTTAAAATATTCGTTCATATTCTGAATCGGAATGCGACTCAATCAATTACCATATAATTTGTTATATGGATTCCATACATATCATGTATTCAAAAATAGTGATAAACAACTATTAAACATTCAGTTCACATCCAGAGTTCAATTTACAACTGTATAAGATTAAATAACTAAATAACGCTTATTACAATCTGTCAATCAATCGGTTGACATACAATTAAATTCAAGGGAAATGTAAATTAATTATCGTCCCCAGATCCGTGTGGGGTTTTCAACCAGTAATAATGAATTCAAATTAATCAGTGGTTAATAAATTCAACCAATTCTAATTTAATTCGAATTATTTTTCTAATTAACCAATTTTCACTATTTAAATTATAAATGGATATTTATAATTTAATTTCAACTACCACAATAATATTAACACTATTTTTAATATGTTAATCATCACAATCACAACATAATACAGTCAACTGAATCATCCATGGTTTTCAAACAATAATGAATGTGAACTAACGGACATCGTACAACATTAGTAGAGTTCGTTGATACGAGAGCTTCCATTTCTGTTCTGCTCAACCCAACCTTGTATGATTCCGACCTTGTATGAAATAGTTATGATAATTAATACATTGGATAATTAAATAAATAAATAATTAAAATAATTAAACCTTAATTACCCCTTAATTAACCTCTCCCTCGTTTACACGCTTAACCCAACCTCGCCAAGAAGAAATCCGCCTCCGCTCCTCAACCACGCTACCTACCAACGATACATCACCACCACGATGAAGCCCCCAGCGTCGTCGTCCATCACCAGTCGCCGCTACCAACTCGGTGGGCCCTATGCCTCAAAAATCGTGCACGAACGGCGACCCTTTGTGGCTCAAATTCTCCCATTCAACGAAACAATAATTCATCATATTGGTATGGATTTGAAGAGGGAGAAAATACTACGATTTTCATTTTATAAATGTTTGAAAATATTGAACAGATTTGGCGAAAATTTGAGAGGAAGAATCGAAGGCTTTTCCGCCTTTAATCATGCGTGACGGAAGTTGAACGTGATGGAGAATTAGGGTTTGAATAAAAATTGGGGTGCTTATATAAATTATTATATTATTTAATTCAATTATAACTTGTTTATCGTCCCGAACTCCAAATCAAACCCAACGACTGTCGTTCCTAACCAAGTACCCCTATTATGGACACAATGTGATATGTATTGTAAGCCAATTAAACTGTTTTGATTAGTTTTCGTCAAAATTTAAATATAAACTAATATAATAGTCAATATTAAATTCCACTGCACATTTTAATATACCGGGGCCACCTACTGACTTCAAAAATTACGAATATTGAAATCTAGCTATGTTTTGACGATATAGTCCTAACAAAGCTAATTTCATCGAATTTGGAGACCGTTTGAAAAATGACCTTCTTAACTGGCTTATTAAATTCAAGCTGAAATTGAAAGCACGCTTAAATTTACAACGCTCACATATTAATTTCAAAAATTATGAAAATTTAAACCTGGCAATATTTTGACATTCCAGATCCAACAAAAGTGGTTTCGTCGAAAAAGGAAGTCATTTGCAAAACAACTATTTTTAAGGGCTATATATAATATTAAAAAAAAAATATAATCCATAACAACTATTTTAAATTTAATCTGGCCATAACTTTAATTTATAAAGTGAAATCTCAGTTTCTTACATTCATTAGAAAATCACAGTTCAAAATATTCCAACATTTCTTACTTTACTAAAATCCGATTTATATTGAATTCTGTACATTCATTCGAAGTTTAAAACTAAATTTTCATACTACCACGCCATTTAAAGCTCGTTTTAATTAATTTTAAATTCATACATTCTAATTTCAGTTTAAATAAATTTTAAATCATTAATTCTCGAAATAAATCATTTTAAATTCTAAAAATCCATTAAATCAATTAAAAATAAATTTTTATATTGGTTCCATATCTGGGTTGTTACAATCTCCCTCACTTAAAACATTTTCATCGAAAAAGGACGGAGTTGAAAGTTGTTTAACTAACCAACTCAACTTTCATTTTGGCTTGAGTTCTTCAACTTTTCAATTTCTAAGAACTTTCAATTTTCTCTCAAATTTGGCTAACACCCTATATTTTCGAAAAATTTCGCCATAACCTCCTTTGTACGGGGAGGGTCTGAAAATTTTGTTGGGCAGTATTAGGCACCCAATAAATCAATAAAAAGCATACGTAACATTTGTGACCTATTTATGCCCAAGGGAGACGTGTAAAAAGTCGAAATCCCAGACCTTGCCCTAATGTTGGAAATAATTAATTAATCCATGTATTATAACTAAAAACAAGAGAGACATGAATTTTTGTCATCTCCAGACTTATGTAGGGTTTTAATTAAATCCTACAATTTAGCATTATAATTTATTAAGTACATAATCAGTCCTCGGTACAATCTGTAATTCAGTCCTCGCCATACAAGCGTCTCGCTCATATGGTAATTCAAACCCCGTCATATAAGCACCAAATGCTTATATGGAATATGATATGTTATGCCATCTATAATCAGTCTTCGATTCAACCTGTAATTCAGTAACCGCCATACCAGCTTCTCACTCGTATAGTAATCCAAACCTCGTTATATAAGCACCAAATCCTTATATGGAATATAATATGATATGCTGTCTTCATGATGTATGTTATGCGGTGTAGTTCATAATTTATTTCTTGCTATCCTATATCTTACGTTGTATTTCACGCAGAGAAACCATCATAGCGCATCTAAATTCATTCACAATAGTTTATATTAAATAAAATTGCAGCATTATCTACGATTAATCTTTTGTTCTTTAGACTAATCACAGTGAGTTTGTGTTGCTTTTAGATATTAACACCTAAAATGTAATCTTGACATGTTTATAAGTTTGGATCTAAGCTTATGCCTGTTAGAAATCTGAATCACAACAGATTTGCCATTACTTGTGTATCTAATTTATTGTTTAGATCTCAAATGTATGTTCATGAAATGCCTATTATGTTAATTCGCCTAATCATGTCACTGTATGCCTATTCCGTTAGTATGACCAGTTCTATCATCTTATGCCAGTTTTATTTACTATGCCTATCCTTGTTCTCTTTGCTCCCTCTTTCCCTTTTTGTTTTGTAGCCTGTCCATCTTCGAGCCTAGGCCTATCGCTGAAATACGCGAACGCACGAATTTTGGAATGATTATTTGGGGCACAATTCATATTGTAAAACATGATTGGGAATTTTTGGGCATAATTTGTATCTTGAGCCAAAACTTGAGATTTGGGGGCATAATCTATATCTTGATCTAAACCTTAATCTGAAGCATAACCTATATCGTAGATCGGACGAGGATTTGGGGAATTATAAAAATGAAAGTTTGTTAGTAATGAAAATGCCCAGATTTACAGTAATTAGAAACTGTAACCGCGCTTAGACACGAGGTTAGATTACACTTATGGTAGAAGTCTGCCCGGAACCGCCCGACAAATCCAACGACCACAAGTGGTGATCTAATGTGAGGGGTCTAAGTGCATAAACGTACATGTGACGGTCCTAAGACATGAGGTTAAGTCCGACTTGTGGAAGAAGTCTGCCCGGACCCAACTGACATTTCCAGCATCCACAAGTGGTAGACTTAATGTGGGACGTCTAGCGCATTATAACCATAAATGAATGAATGGTGATGAATTTGTAATACTTAACTTGTTTGAATCCATAAGGATTACATGAACCTTTTAACTTGTGTAGGGTTGAGTAAACTTGCTTGAATTAAGTGGAAGGGTTAAGTTAATCCTGTTAAATATGTGGGGGAGGGTTATACATATGAACCCGACAAACTTAATCTGTTGGGGTTATGCAATCTTGTTAAACAGGTAGGAATAACCTGTTGAAATCCTAATAGTGGGGATGCAAGCCTGGGGGAAGCTTGTATCATCTAGTGTGGGACTCGTTTTAGTCAACAACCCATCTTGGTATCAAACGAGGAACTCGGAGCTAGGGGCGGCGCATTCTGATGGGGTCATGTGCGTGCATGGGTCTGGTCCGGTCTAAGGAGGTTAAGACGCTGTGACATCTGTAGATATGGTTTGTGCACATCTTGTAAACAAAGGGTTGCCACTTTATGAAGTGATACATCCTACTATGAGGCCAACACAGGATATCTACGAGTTAAGGAGCCGATCGATTAGGGGTAATAATTGGGGTACATCTAGTCTTGCTAATTTAGGAGCCCGTTCTTGTCGTTGGGGGTTAACACTTGTCAGTTCTGTTGGATTACCTGTTATTGTATGGGGTAAAACCTCTCACTAGAAGTACACCTAAGTCTACCATCTTGTACTTATTGGGATCATGTTGTTCTTGTTATACTAGTAATGGTGTAGATAAAAGTATTAGAGAAGCGTAATGCATGATCTGTTCTGTTTATTCTATTTACCTTGATATACCTGCCTTATGACACTGTTATCTCTCTCCAACTTATAAGCCTGTCATGATACCTTTACTTATTTATATGCTAAAAGTAACTGAACTCGCCAGACTTTACGTCTGACCTATTTTGTTTCCTCTTCTTTCTCTTCTATTCCTCCCCCCCAAGTCTCTTAGGGTTGGAATACTCAAGCTTGATCAGAATTCTTCTTTTCAGCTTGGAGCTACTTAGATGTATTGCTTGATTTGGCATTTGCTCTACTATGGCTACATTTTTGGGATTATACTTTTTTTTATGTATTATTGTACTCTAATGATGATTTCGTACAAGGAACAAATTTTATATTTCAGTTTTCCAGACTTATTATGTAATGGGGTTTGAACCACGAAGCTTTTCTATTTAATAAATTCTTAATTCCAATGTTATTTTATATTTGTTTTGTAATGTTTCTGTTTCTGTTTACTTATAACGTTTCATGAAACTTAATGCATTCTGATAAAGAATGACATTAACGGATGTAGGGTGTCACATTTGGTATCAGAGCTGAAGGTTACCAGATTGGATAAAAGATTTTCCAAAGAAGGTTTCAAAAGAAAGTATTTTCAAAAGAAAAGTCTGTTTAAAAAAACATATTCCCCAAAGGCATATGAAATATCTTTCAATTCTCTGTTTGAATCCCTTTTTCCTTTTCTTTTCAGCATGTCTGGGGAACCTAATATTCCTGATGGCGTTACGATACCGGGTTGATTCCGTAGGTATCTTGAGGCTACGGCATCTGCCGAAGGCCAACCAGACGCCCCTCCCCCAGCTGCAGCCGTAGTTCCTCATCCTCCGCGTACTGATAATTTCTCTAAGATATGTAAAGATTTCTGTGATATGGGCAGAAAGCCATTTCAAGGAACTGAGATTTTTGTAGAAGCAAGGTATTAGCTTAAAGAGATGGAGGATTTGTTTAGAATTTTCAAAGTTGACGATCGTAGGAAGATTCAATTAGCCGTTTTGCAGTCGAAAGACGCGGCCTCCTTCTGGTTATGAAAAATTTCTCCGAATGTCATTTTTCGAGAAAGGAAGTGAGATTTTTAGGTCATGTGGTCTTTAAAGATGGGATAGCAGTAGATCCCGCGAAGGTAGTTGTAGTTCAAGATTGGCAGTTCCCAAAGAATGCAACGGAGGTGAGAAGTTTTCTTGGATTAGCGGGCTATTATAGGAAGTTCATTAAGTACTACGCAAGGATAGCAACCCCACTCACCAGACTGACCAAGAAGAATCTGACATTTTCTTGGGATATAGATTGTGATTATGCTTTCAGCAATTGAAGAGGGTTCTGGCAACAACCCCAGTCTTGACCTTGCCTAACGGGAACAAAGTGTTCACAGTATACACTGATGCATGTGGTATAGGGCTTGTGCGGTTCTAATGCAAGAGGGAAGGGTAGTATGTTATGGAGGTAGAAAGCTAAGAGTTCATGAGAAGAACTACCCTACCCATGATATAGAGTTAGCTACCATGTATTTGCTCTTAAGACTTGGTGCCATTATCTATTAGCAGAGAAGTTCGAGTTGTACACTGATCATAAATCTCTCAAGTACTTATTCTCGCAAAAGGATCTTAATTTAAGGCAACAAAGATGGATGGAGTTCCTAACATCCTATGACTTTGAGATTTCTTATACCCCTGGAAAGGGTAATGCGGTGGCAGACGCATTGAGTAGGCAGAGGATGACTTTGAGTCCTCTGTTTGTAGAGAGGAAAAGCTTGGAGTTTATATCGACTTTTGATTTTAGACCCTCCACCGAGTTTACGCCTGGTTTATTGGCATCACTAGAAGTGCGACCTACTCTATTGGATTAGATAGGGACTTCACAGCAAAAAGACCCACAGCTAGCAGAAATCTTGGATAGACTCAGTAAAGGGGAGACTTCTAGTCACCTCAGCAGATATTTCACGGACGATGGAGGATGGCTGAGACAGTCCTTGAGGAAGCCCATCATTCTAGGATGACTATTCATCCAGGCGATGATAAGATGTACAGAGATATGAAGAGGGTTTTCTTTTGGGATGGGATGAAGAAAGATGTGGCGGAGTTTGTTTCTGGATGTTTGATTTGCCAGCAAGTCAAAGCTGAGCAAAAGAAGCCCGGTGGTTTACTTCATCCTTTGGAAGTCCCACAGTGGAAGTGGGAGAGCGTCTCTATGGATTTCATTGATGGTTTGCCTAGATCAAGGAAAGGCAACACCAGTATTTGGGTTATAGTGGACAGACTTACTAAAAGCACTCATTTCATCCATGTTAAGAGTAAGAGGATGGCAGCATGGTTGGCAGCAGTTTATCTTCGGGAGATAACCAAGAGGATGCAACTTGGGAGATTGAAGACAAGATTCGTGCTTCGTACCCTTTTCTTTTCAAGGGTATATCCTCACTTCTTTTGCCAAAGATTTTATTCATGCTTGTTTATATCGTTTAATTATATCCTATTAATCGAATTTCGACCTTTAGGTAGGAATCCCATGGATGTAAACATGTGTTTGAGACATGTTATGTTTGATGGATGCAAGTGGATGCAAGCGGATGCTAGTGGTTTCTCGTGGATGCATATACACACACATTAGGCACTAGATCGGCTCAATCACTCTCATATGGCATATGAATGTGTGTGAATTTTCCTTCTTTTAATGGGTGAAATTGGGTGTATCATTATATGGATGTTTCATTTGGATGAATGATTGCGCACACATATAGAACTTACATGTTATAATAGGACTATTTGCATACATGTTGGATTCATGGCACTAACATACATTGCATTAAGGAGGACAGCTAAATTAGTAGACCGCCTGATCTTTCACATTAGTATAGGGACATATACACACACCTTTGCATATGTTCATATAAACATTAGAAATCTTTTAAAGATAATGGATGCCTGTGATTGATGGATGAGTAGATGGCTGATGGATGTTAGGATATGCATTCTTCTTAACTTAGAGATTTCGGGGACGAAATCCTTTAAGTAGGGGAGAATGTAACACATTATAATTGTAACAACACTGTAATGAAAAATTTAAGAATACTTAATTAAATATGAGGAATTAAGCAAAATGGACTATGCTATTACGTTCGTCTCAGAATTTTGCTTGAGATAGACACCAAGTTTGCATAAAATTGACATCATATAAAGAAGTTATTAAGCCTAGAATTTTGTATACGCACAAGAGAATCATATATATACAAAACCAAGAAAAATATTCAAAACATTTCGAAAATTAGAGGCGCAGAAAAGTGGGGGAAATCGGCCCGTTAGGGGTCTACCCCACCCTAGGGGTGTCGACCCATGGGTCGACACCACAACAGGGGTGTCGACACCTATGTCGACCCCCACAAATCTAGGCAGAATTCAGTCCTTGAACATAGACTCGTTACTTGACTAGATTCGTTGATCCTTGGCTATAAATAAGACCTCATTCTCATTGTTTTTATTCATCAAAAACAATGGAGACAACGAGATGCTGCCCCAACTCAATTTGATCAAGCCTATTCTTCTTCAACAACAAGTTATACGTATTCAGAGATCTGTGCTACATCATCTATGATTAATATTATATTCTTTAGATCCAATCACAGTGAGTTTATGTTGCTTTTAGATATTAACACCTAAAATGTAATCTTGACATGTTTATAAGTTTGGATCTAAGCCTATGCCTCTTAGAAATCCGAATCACAACAGATCTGCCATTATTTATATATCTAATTTACCGTTTAGATCTCATATGTCTGTTCATTATATGCCTACTATGTTAGTTCGCCTAATCATGTCACTGTATGCCTATTATGTTAGTATGACATGTTCTATCATGTTATGCCAGTTTTATTTACTATGCCTATCCTTGTTCTCTTCTCTCCCTCTTTCCCTTTTTGTTTATAGCCTGGCTATCTTCGAGCCTAGGGCCTATCGCTGAAATACGCGAACACAAGAAATTGGGAATGATTATTTGGGGGCATAATTCATATTGTAAAATATGATTGGGAATTTTTGGGTATAATTTGTATCTTGAGCTAAAACTTGAGATTTGGGGGCATAATTTATATCTTAATTTAAACCTTAATCTGGAGCATATCCTGTATCGTAGACCGAACGGGGATGTGGGGAATAATAAACATGAAAATTTGTTAGTAATGAAAATGCCTAGATTTACAGTAATTAGAAACTGTAACCACGCTTAGACAAGAGGTTAGATTACACTTATGGTAGAAGTGTGCCCGGAACCAACTAGCAAATCCTGAAACACCCCACCTCCTTTAAGGTCACTCGCAAAGGGAATGCCTTAACTTTGGTAGAGGGTTATAGGTACAAGACACAGAAAAATTTACAAGACAGATAAATATAAGCAGCGAAATTCAAATCTTTATTGCATACGTGGTTCAATACAAAAGCATTACATCAAATTGTCTCCAAATAACTTCCAAAACAGTACACCATAATTTCTGTCTTGATTATTTATTAAAGAAGCATAAACCATAAATAAAACTGCATAAATCCCCAAGGATAATGTCCAAGAGCCATAGCCAAGGTGAGAGAGAGTCCAGTTCATACATCTACTTTCTTAAATCTTGCAAAGAGCCTGACTAAGATGGAGTATTCCCTCCCTGTGGACCGAGGGGGGGGGGGACAGAAGAAAAGAGGACGAAAGAAAATGGGTTAGACAATAAGTCTGGTAAGTTCAGTGATTACTAGTATTTAAACTAGGAAAGAGGTCATGACAGTAATAACAAAACATAGGACAATACCCTAATATAAGATAAGAGGAACATGTGATCGCACCCATCACTATAGTCTCTGCACCTACTTAACAATTGGTTCAACTAGCCCCACGTGTTCATAACAAACGATCCCCTTAATGATCGGTTCCTACTCGCATGCATTCATATCCCGTGTCATTCGGCCCCGCTTGACTATAGATACCTGTGTTGGTCCCACTATGGGGCGTATCAGTCCCTCTGGTGGCAACCCGACACGATTCAAGATGCACAGTGTATACTACTGATGCCCAGTGCCTGCTTTTTCCACTCCGGAGTACGTGCATGCCCATACTCCGTCGGAACCTACACTGGCCCACCAACCGTCGATGTTTTGACTGCTTATAATCAGTCCACTAGTCGTGCCCCACCCTGCCTAGTTTAAGGGTACCATGATACATCTATGTGGGTTACTGCTGGAATGGGTCCCCGTTACTAGGGTTTTCTAATCTACACGTTTATTTTGTTAAGCGTCCAAGTTTACCTAACCCCACCCATTCGTTTAGTTAACATGTTGAATCAGTTAAGTGTTTCCCTAATTGATTTAACCCTACCAATCCTGACCTAGCTTTAATTTATTCATTAAAGCACCAACCACTCATATTAGACAGATCATGTTGTGGTCACTGGATATGCAGGTCAGTTCTGGGAAGATTTACACCACAACTCAGTCTAACCTCAGGTTCTTTTGGGGCTTGATGCACTAACGACCCACATTAGACAGGTCTTGTTGTGGTCACTGGATATGTCGGTTGGTTCCGGGCAGATTTACACCATAACTCAGTCTAACCTCGGGTTAGGCATATTCGTATTTTCTAAATTCACATTTTTTCTATATATGTCTAATTTCTTTATGTAAATTAATTTTAATTTAATCATGCCATAATTATCCTTTAATTATGCTCACAATAAATGGTATATCAAATATACCATTTTATGAACAAATCTATGCCATGAATTTTCATATTTTCCCATCGTTATCCACGTGGAACATACGCATGAATCACATAAAATATTGGGCTAGAGAATTAGCCCAAACTCATAAACAAAAAGGGAAATAAACAAGGGACATGAAACAAACATAAAATAGCATACATTTAACTTATCATGTGTAACTTGGCATAGAAGTATCATTAACTTAATTAAACGGGTAAAGGTGAACTTGTGACTAAGTTGGGTCTAATTGTCATGTAAACTTGATAAAGGTCTAGCATGGAGGTTTACCATATAATCACAATTTTAAATCACAACTTAGCATATTAACTTATGTATGTCAAAACATAAGAAAGCTACTATAATCATTTTTAAATCACAACTTAGCATATTAACTTATGTGTGTTAAACATAAGAGAACTATTATCAACATATTCGAATCACAACTTAGCATGATGACTTATGTGTTTTAAACATAAGAGAGCTACTATAAACATATTCGAATTACAACATAGCATGATACTTATGTGTTAAAACATAAGATAACTACAATTCCAATTTTACAACATAAATAGATTCAACTTAACATGGATCTAAATATGCATGAGTGTTGATCTAACATATAAGCATGTGCTTTAGATCATAAACTTGCAAGTAACCACCAAATTATAACATGACATGTTTCACCATTTAGTTGGCATAATAAATCCATTATCCAATCATAATAGATTCCAATAACATACAATATGTTCATCACCACAAGCATATAGACATGATAAATCGCAATGGTACTTTAAGATAAACGAGAATCAAACTTTATTTATCTTATACATAAGCATCATTCTATATTCGAATTACAACATGTCATGATTCATTTGAAAGAACGTTTAAATATACATAATAACCAACTTACAAACTAAAAAGGAATTCTTGATTTCTGATATCTGAATTCTAAAATTGGTAATCTTGCCTTTGATGTAGATCGTTGAATTTGATTACTTTTAATTTGATTTTGATTCAGGTTCTTATCTTGTCTTTGAATTGGTGACGGGTACTCCAAGTTCTCTATTGACGGCATGATAGTTCCAGGATTAGTTTATGTGATTTTTAGGTTGAGCATTGGGTTGTTTATATAGAATTTCAGTTTAATTATAGCTGTCGGATGATCCTAGAGTTAACCACAACCATTCAGTCAAGATAGGGTGACACCTCAGCCGTAATGACTCAGCACTGAGTCACAAAATCGTCATCTTTCAGATCTGCCAGGAGAGGGGGCCAGGTCGACCCCCAGGTCGACCTGTAGGGGGGAGGTCGACACTAAGGTCGACCCCCTGGTCGACCTGGGTTTTGGGCGGGAATTTTCCCGCCCAGCCCGCTTCTAACTTTTGATTTGAATTTTGAATTTGTTTACGAGCTGTGTGAATTTATTTGAATTTTCTGGAAACTTCCGACAGCCATAACTTCTTCATACGAAGTCCAATTCTCACATTTTAAATTAATTATTGTTTAATTCGTTACTATAACGTTAACAGAAAATACGGGGTGTTAATTCTCCCCTCCTTTTTGGATTTCATCCACGAAATCTTCAAGTCGAGAAGAACTTATATCCTACCATCCATTCACCCATCTACTCAGTTATCAAACACAGGCGTCCATTGTCCTTAAAAGATTTCTAATGCTTCATGATTATATGCATTGTGTGTGTACATGTCCTTATCTAATGCAAAATCAAGCGGTCTACTGATTCAGTTGACCTCCTTAATGCTCATTATGTCAGTGCCATGAATCCATTATGAATGCAAAAAAAAATTCCTATTCAAAATTTCCTACATGAGTGCACAATCATTCATACAAATGCAACGTCCATATGATAACACATCAAGTTTCAATCCATATAAAAATACATATATGCATATACAATATGGAAGTGGCTGAGCCGATCTGATCCCTTATGTGTGTGTATTTGCATCCATGAGCAACCACTTGCAACCATCAACCATAACATGTTTCAATTACATGTTTACATCCAAATGGGTTTCTACCTAAGAATAAAGGATAGGATCGAGGAGATATACGTAAAAAGATAGATACAAGCATAAACTTAAGGAAAAAGAGATTAAGGATGTACCCTCAAAAAGAAAAGGGTAGGCTGCGCGTATTCTGGTCTTAGTTTCCCAAGTCGCGTCTTCCTCAGTGTCGCTCCATTGTACTTTGACGAGCTTAACTTCACGGTTGCGTAGCTTTTTGACTTCTATTCCCAAGACACGGGTTGGAACTCTCCTCACAGTTGTTTCTCGTTCAACTTCTACTTCCTCTTGCATGCTTGGTTCTACCACTTCCGCAGACTCGTGTAAGCATTTCCGCAGGTGAGAGACATGAAAGACACTATGAACCCCGGCTAATCTTTTGGGCAGCTGTACCCTATAAGCCATCTTCCCAATCTTCTCGATGATAGGGAACGACCTTACAAATCTTGGTGCTAACTTTCCTGTGGATCCAAAGCGAACGACGTTCCTCAAAGGAGATACTTTAAGGAACACCTTGTCTCCAATTTCGAACTCAAGGTCAGTTCTTCTTTTGTCTGCGTATGACTTATGTCTATCTTGGGTAGTCTTCATTCTTCTTCGTATCAAGTCCACTTTCTCTGAAGTTTCCCTAATCATGTCTGGTCCAAGTATGAGCTTATATGTGGACTCCCACCATTGGTGACCTGCACGGTCTTCCATATAAAGCTTTGAAAGGCGCCATGCCTATGGTGGCTTGGTAGCGATTGTTGTAAGCGAATTCCTCCCATGTACCTCCGAAGTCAATAATGCATAATTTCAAGAGGTCTTCTAATACTCTGTTGACTCTTTTCGTCTGGCCACCGGTTTGAGGGTGATAGGCCATGCTTAAGCATAATTGTGTGCCTACAGCCTCTTGTAAACTCTTCCAAAACTCGCTCGTGAAGATTGGGTTTCGATCACTCACTATGCTAGAGGGTATCCCATGGAGTCGAACTATCTCTTTAAGATATATGGATGCTAGAGATAAGGCAGTCCTTTTACTCTTGACGGGTATAAAGTGGGCGCTTTTTGTGAGCCTATCCACTATTACCCAAATGCTGGTATTGTCCCTTCTTGACATAGAAAACCCATCTATAAAGTCCATCGAGATGCTATCCCATTTCCATTATGGGACCTCTAGATGATGGAGCAGACCACCAGGCTTCTTCTGCTCTGCCTTGACTTGTTGGCATATTAAACACTTAGAAACAAATTCATCTACGTCTTGCTTCATGCCATTCCAAAAGAAATCTCTTTTGATGTCTTTATACATTTTGTCTCCGCCTGGGTGTATAGTCAGCTTGGAATGGTGTGCCTCTTCTAGAACCGCCTTTACCAAATCCCTTGCTTGTGGGACACATAGTCTTCCATCTCGTCTCAACCAGCCCTTGGCATCAATGGAGTATCTATTGAGGTGACTCGAAGTCTCACCCCTCATTAACTTGTCCATCACCTCGGCCAGCTGAGGGTCTTCTCTCTTTGCGCGGCTCCAATTGAGTCTAATAGAGTTGGCCGCACTTCTAACGTTGCTAGCAAGCCAGGTACAAATTCAGAGGAGGGTCTGAAGTTAAAGCTTTCTATGAACTCCAAGCTTTGTCTTTCCACAAAGAGAGGCCTTAAGGTCAATTTCTTTCTACTGAAGGCGTCTGCTACTGCATTTACCTTGCCAGGAGTGTAGGAAATCTCAAAATCGTACGAGGCAATAAACTCCATCCGTCTTTGCTACCTCAAGTTGAGGTCTTTCTATGAGAAAAGGTACTTCAACGATTTATGGTCAGTATACAATTCAAATTTCTCACCTAGGAGATAATGGCACCAAGACTTAAGCGCAAAAACGATGGCTACCAACTCTAGGTCGTGGGTTGGGTAGTTTTTCTCGTGTACTTTCAACTGTCTTCTACCATAAGCCACTACCTTCCCTTCTTGCATCAGAACAACGCCTAGTCCCGTTCCGCATGCATCTGTGTATACTGTAAACATCTTGCTTCCATCAGGCAATGTCAGAACCGGGGCTGTTGTTAGAGCCTTTTTCAAACGTTGGAAAGCAATATCGCAATCCAAATCCCAATTGAAAGCTAGGTTCTTCTTTGTCAACCTTGTCAGTGGAGCTGAGATTTTTGCAAAATCTTTGATAAACTTCCGATAAAAGCCTGCTAGCCCTAGAAAGCTTCAGACTTCGGTTGCGTTTTGAGGAACCTTCCAATCTTACACAGCAACCGCTTTCGCGGGGTCCACAGCTATCCCCTCTTTGGACACCACGTGTCCAAGGAACCTAACTTCTTCTCTCCAGAAATGGCATTTGGAGAATTTCGCCTTCAACTGATGTGCACGGAGAGTATCCATGACTTGTTTTAGATGCTGAGCATGCTCTTCCTCATTCTTTGAGAAGATCAAAATATCATCTACGAAGACCACCACAAACTTATTGAGGAACTCTCGGAAAACCCTGCTCATTAAATCAACAAAGTAAGTGGGTGCATTTGTCAAGCCGAAAGGCATGACAAGCCGCTCGAAGAAACCATCTGGAGTTCTGAACACGGTCTTGTCAATGCTGTCTTCATCCACTCTTAGCTGATGAAACCCGGTAGCTAAATCTAATTGGGAGAAGAATGATGCACCTACAAGATGATCGAACAAATCATCTATTCTCGGGAGTGGGTGCCTATTCTTCTTGGTCAGCTTGTTTAGCTCCCTATAATCAACGCACAGGCAAAGCGAACCATCCGCTTTAGTTGCGAACACTGGAGCACCCCATTCAGAAATATTCCGCCTTATAAACCCCTTCTCAAGCAATTCTTTAACTTGCTTGCTGAGTTCTTTCCTTTCCCTTGGAGCCATGTGTCTAACGGGTAAAGCAATGGGTTTTGCATTGTCAACGAGGTATATGCGGAAGTCTATCTCCCACTTCGGAGGTAAGCCCTTTACCTCTTCAAACACATCCGAGTATTCACGGACTACCCTAACAGACTGCAAGTTTTCAACAGACACATCAAGAGATTCAAGATTACTAGCATGACGGAGTTCATGGGATTACAAGAAATTTCGAGAGTGTTACCGAGGCGAGTCATGAGTCTAAACACTCTCTTTTCACAATCGAGGACGGCACCATTACTGGATAGCCAGTCCATGCCTAGAATCAACCCATAGCCCGTGAAGCCCAAAACAAAGGCATTACTTCTAAACCCAACGTTTAGTATAGTTATTTTCAAATCCAAACAAACCATTGATAAATGAGCCGATCCCTCAATTGGATTTGAAACAACCAAGGGATCCTCTACTATACTAGTGTCTAGGTGCAGAGATTCCACTAAAGTAGTAGATATAAAAGAGTGAGATGCGCTGGAATCAAATAGTGTACGAACAGGATGATCAAAAAGATAGACTAAACTTTCAATAGAAATATTTCTTCCTCATTCTTGCGGAGGTGCCGTGAGAGCGTGAACTTGTCCTCCAGAAGAAGGCCTAGCTCCCTGCCCTTGCTTCCTTGGGTAGGCCCTAGCCATGTGTCATGTCTCACCACAGTGGAATCAGCTACCCATCTTCCTTTTCTTCTTCTTGCAGTCTTTGATCAGATGTCTAGGGATGCCACATAAATTACACTTTCTCTTGTCACGGGGTTTGTTGTTCTTTCCGCCTTTCTTTGAATCAGCCTTCTTGTTCTATGACCCCTCCCCTTTCTTATCCTAAGACAGTTCTGCTTTTGCCTCTTTCTTGCCCTTGTCTTCCTCATGTAAGAGTGCCATGTCCACTAACTTCTCGTAAGTAGCCCCGATAGGTACATGGGTCATAGCCAAGCTGTGAAGTGGCTCATTCAATCCCTTGACAAAACGGAGAGCCTTCTTATGAGGAGTATTCAATAAGTCCAGTCCAAATTGGGCCAGCTGATTGAATTGGTTGACATACTCCTTGAACATCATACTTCCTTGCTTAAGAGATAAGAACTTTTCCAGCTGTAAACTTCGTTCAGCTTGTGAGAGGAATTTCATCTCAAACCTTATCCTGAAATCCATCCATGTTTCAACTGGTCTTTCAGCGTCAGTGACTTCCCACCAATAGGAAGCTTCGTCTTTGAACAACCATACCGCCAATTATATCTTCTGCCTATCGTCCACCTCGAAGATAACGAACAGATCCTCAGTTTCTTTGAGCCAGTTCCTTGCTTCTACGAATGATTCAGTTCCCTTGAAATCCTTTCCACCCATGGCCCTAAAGTCTCGACAAATCTTTGAGAAAGCATTTGCACGAGGAGTAGGAGGAGGAGAAACCGCTGTAGTTGGAGGAGGAATATCTGCTGGGCCTGCGTCTTTGGCCCTAGCCTCTAAGTACCTCCTGAACCAGCCAGGTATCGGTACACCCTCTGGAAGGTTAAGATTCCCAGACATGCTGAAACGAAAAAGAAAAGATTCAAAACGAAAAAGCATATGGCTTTGGGGATTATGCCTTTTTTAATTTAAAACAACACCTTTTCTTGTAAAATGCTTCTTTATATTTCTTTTTTGAAAATAGTTTTCAAAAACTCTTATCTAATATGGTAAACCTTTGCTCTGATACCAAGTGAAACACCCCACCTCCGTTAAGGTCACTCACAAAGGGAATGCCTTAACTTTGGTGGAGGGTTATAGGTACAATACACAGAAAAATTTACAAGACAGATAAATATAAGCAGCAAAATTCAAATCTTTATTGCATACGTGGTTCAATACAAAAGCATTACATCAAATTGTCTCCAAATAACTTCCAAAACATTACACCATAATTTCTGTCTTGTTTATTTATTAAAAAGCATAAACCATAAATAAAACTGCATAAATCCCCAAGGATAATGTCCAAGAGCCATAGCTAAGGTGAGAGAGAGTCCAAATCATATATCTACTATCTTGAAGCTTGCAAAGAGTCTGACTAAGCTGGAGTATTCCCTCCTTGTGGACCTGGAGGGGGGGAACGGAAGAAAAGAGGACGAAAGAAAATGGGTCAGACAATAAGTCTGGTAAGTTCAGTGATTATTAGTATTTAAACAAGGAAAGGGGTCATGACAATAATAACAGAACATAGGACAATACCCTAATATAAGATAAGAGGAACATGTGATCGCACCCATTACTATAGTCTTGCACCTACTTAACCATTGGTTCAACCAGCCCCACGTGTTCATAACAAACGATCCCCTTAATGATCAGCTCCTACTCGCATGCATTCATATCCTGTGTCATTCGGCCCCGCTTGACTGTAGATACTTGTGCTGGTCCCACCATGGGGTGTATCAGTACCTCTAGTTGAAACCCAACACGATTCAAGATGCACAGTGAATACTACTAATGCCCGGTGCCTGCTTTTTCCACTCCGGAGTACGTGCACGCCCATACTCCGTCGGAACCTACACTAGCCCATCAACCACCGACGTTTTGACCGCTTATAATCAGCCCAGTAATCGTGCCCTACCCTGCCTAGTTACAGGGTACCATGATACATTTATGTGGGTTACTGCTGGAATGGGTCTCCGTTACTAGGGTTTTCTAATCAACATGTTTATTTGGTTAAGTGCCCAAGTTTACCTAACCCCACCCATTCGTTTAGTTAACATGCTGAATCGGTTAAGTATTTCCCTAATTGACTTAACCCTACCAATCCTGACTTAGCTTTAATTTATTCATTAAAGCACCAACCACTCACATTAGACAGGTCTTGTTGTGGTCACTGGATATGCCGGTCGGTTCCAGGCAGATTTACACCACAACTCAGTCTAACCTCGGGTTCTTTTTGGGCTTGATGCACTAACCACCCACATTAGACAGGTCTTGTTGTGGTCACTGGATATGCCGGTCGGTTCCGGGCAGATTTACACCACAACTCAGTCTAACCTCGGGTTAGGCATATTCGTCTTCTCTAAATTCACATTTTTTCTATATATGTCTAATTTCTTTATGTAAATTAATTTTAATTTACTCATGCCATAATTATCCTTTGATTATGCTCACAATAAATGGTATATCAAATACACCATTTTATGAACAAATCTATGCCATGAATTTTCATATTTTCCCATTGTTATCCCGGTGGAACGTACGCATGAATCACATAAAATGTTGGGCTAGAGAATTAGCCCAAACTCATAAACAAAAAGGGTAATAAACAAGGGACATGAAACAAACATAAAATAGCATACATTTAACTTATCATGTGTAACTTGGCACAGAAGTATCATTAACTTAATTAAACGGGTAAAGGTGAACTTGTGACTAAGTTGGGTCTAATTGTCATTAAACTTGATAAAGGTCTAGCGTGGAGGTTTAACATATAATCACAATTTTAAACCACAACTTAGCATATTAACTTATGTATGTCAAAACATAAGAAAGCTACTATAATCATTTTTAAATCACAACTTAGCATATTAACTTATGTGTGTTAAACATAAGAGAACTATTATCAACATATTCGAATCACAGCTTAGCATGATGACTTATGTGTTTTAAACATAAGAGAGCTACTATAAACATATTCGAATCACAAATTAGCATAATACTTATGTGTTAAAACATAAGAGAACTACAATTCCAATTTTACAACATAAATAGATTCAACTTAACATGGATCTAAATATACATGAGTGTTGATCTAACATATAATCATGTGCTTTAGATCATAAATTTGCAAGTAACCACCAAATTATAACAAGACATGTTTCACCATTTAGTTGGCATAATAAATCCATTATCCAATCATAATAGATTCCAATAACATACAATATGTTCATCACCACAAGCATATAGACATGATAAATTGCAATGGTACTTTAAGATAAACAAGAATCAAACTTCATTTATCTTATACATAAGCATCATTCTATATTCGAATTTCAACATGTCATGATTCATTTGAAAGAACGTTTAAATCTACGTAATAACCAACTTACAAACTAAAAAGGAATTCTTGATTTCTGAAATCTGAATTCTGAAATTGGTAAGCTCGCCTTTGATGAAGATCATTGAATTTGATTACTTTTAATTTGATTTTGATTCAGGTTCTTATCTTATCTTTGAATTGGTGACGGCTACTCTAAGTTCTCCATTGACGGCATGATAGTTCCAGGATTATTTTTGTGTGATTTTTAGGTTGAGTATTGGGTTGTTTATATAGAATTTCAGTTTAATTATAGCCGTCGGATGATCCTAGAGTTAACCACAACCATTCAGTCAAGATAGGGTGACACCTCAGCCCTAATGACTTAGCACCGAGTCACAAAATCGTCATCTTTCAGATCTGCCCGGGGGAGGGGGGGCAGGTCAACCCCAGGTCGACCTGTAGGGGGAGGTCGACACTAGGGTCGACCCCCTGGTCGACCTGGGTCCTGGGCGGGAATTTTCCTGCCCAGCCCGCTTCTAACTTTTGATCTGAATTTTGAATCTATTTTCGAGCTGTTTGAATTTATTTGAATTTTCTGGAAACTTCCGACAGTCATAACTTCTTCATACGAAGTGCAATTTATGCAAACTCGGACTCTATCTCAACCAGAATTCCGAGGCGAACATAATGGCATAACCCGTTTCCCTTAATTCTCAAATTTTAAATTAAGTATTGTTTGATTCGTTACTATAACGTTAACAGAAAATACGGGGTGTTACAAATCCAGCGACCACAAGCGGTGAATCTAATGTGAGGGATCTAAGTGCATAAATGTACACGTGACGGTCCTAAGACACAAGGTTAAGTCCAACTTTTGGAAGAAGTCTGCCCGGACCCAACCGGCATATCCAGCATCCACAAGTGGTAGACTTAATTTGGGAGGTCTAGCGCATTATAACTATAAATGAATGAATGGTGATGAACTTGTAATACTTAACCTGTTTGAATCCATAAGGATTACATGCTTGTTAACTTGAGTAGGGGTTGAGTAAACTTGTTTGAATTAAGTGGAAGGGTTAAGTTAATCTTGTTAAATATGTGGGGGCGGGTTATACATATGAACCCGACAAACTTAACCTGTTGGGGTTGTGCAATCTTGTTAAACTGGTAGGCATAACCTGTTGAAATCCTAATAACGGGGATGCAAGCCCAGTGGAAGTTTGTATCATCTGGTGTGGGACCCGAACTAGGTCGGGGTCTGGGCATGCTTACTGAGCAGATTATGAGAGGTCAGTTGAGGAACGGTGTGGGCGGCGCATTCCGATGGGGTTATGTGCATGCATGGGTCCGGTCCAGGGAGGTTAAGACGCTGTGACATCTGTAGATATGGTTTATTGTAAAGACCCGCAACTTCCCCGTAAAGGAAAGCGTCGGATAGTTCGAGAACAAACCACAACAGAACGCATACAGAAGAACATTTCATTGTATATTACAACAATGCATCAGATTACAAGAATATACAGAGTATAAATGAATATTACACAGAAATATCAGAGATTTAAATTACATTTAAATACATAGCAGCGGAAAATAATACAATACACAACTAGAAGAAGATATACGGATACAAAGCTTTCCGGATATCGTTCCAGCTGTAAACCAGGATCCTGTGAATATAAATCTGCAAAACCAAAACTACTAGCTGCCCGTGTCAAAAATAAGGGCACCCAGAGTTTAGGTTAAAACAATAAACTCCAGGTCAGTCATGTGACTGGTGTGAGAACTAAAACAGTTATCTTTATTTTAAATGTTCGGTAAATCAAGGGACCACGCCGTATAACACGGAACGGGTTTCCTCCCAAGAATACCAGTGCATAAAACAACAGCGCAATGCTAAATAAGGAAAAATGAAGCTGTTATAAGACCCAGGTCCCATCACACAATGCAACGCAGTCGAGGATAGGGTTTTCCCTTATAACAGCCAAAGAATGCTTGATACGTTTAAAAGAAATCATTTGATACTATAATAAGTGCATAGTGTATAAAACAACTTCAAATCATAAGTATCAATCATAGGCGGCATGGGTACCATATATCATGTCGCCATATATAGGTTTACAAATAAAACCGCAAATGTCACGTATTTGGAAATTGGATTTCCGTCTATGAACCGAGGCAAAAGATAGTCCTCAACCGATTCGAGACGCTCTAGCCCGCCCCTCAGGCAAGCGCGCAGGCAAGCCTTGGATCCTCAGGGCCGGTCCACCGATGTGGATTATTATGCCTGAACACTACGTCTCCCCACCCTATGGGGTGTAAGTCTGGTCCGTCAGCCGACCAGAATGCATTCGGCCGAAACCGATATAACCGAGGCGCCTCGCAACAGCAACAACCACATAAGTCAAACTCGTCAGGGTGTGTAAAACCACTGACGCCACTTCTAGCTAGAAAGAAACGCATGCCCTCCCTGACGTCCGTCTCCCGTTTTTGGTTCACAACCGGGGTGCGAGGCTCGCGAATTCACGTTACACAAAGCTGTGCCACACAGGCTGTGCTTTGATCATCACCACAAGACTTTGCTTTTCAACAGAAGCCTCGATCAATTGCCACTCAGGCATGCCACACAGGCAATTCACTCCATGCGTTTGATATCCATCAATATATAACCCCTGAGCTCGTACGTCTCAGAGAAGGGCGTTAAGCAAGAGAATAAATTCTCTGCCGCCAAACAGATATATATTTAATAGGGATCAACCACACGGACTAAAATCCAATGTCAGACACACAGTCCATTTACAAGTCCGTTCTGGGTCTGAACGAAACCGGAGGCACCTAGTACCCCGCATATCCATCGATCTCCAAGTACGTCTGGACGATCACCAACTGTTTCCATCTTCTTGGGTGTACAGCCCAATCAAGATCATCAGTTATCACCCAAACGACGTGAAGACTTCCGGTCTTCGACCACCGTCTTCATCTTCGACACCACGTCGAATCAGTTATTCAGAATGGGATAAACCCGGTCTTTCTGAATAACTCGCGTATATATTATAAAAGTGTTACACAAACACAACATACGCCTCATTCCAATTCATCAGTCACTAACCATAAATTAATCAAGAGAATAATTCCCCAAATATTAACCCCGAAGGCCGAAACCAACATCAGATCAATATCCAGAAAACCATTCTGCTTGGCTAACCGACAGTTAGTTTCTAAATTTCACGTTCAAATCTAATTAAAGATTTAACTATCGTCTGGAGCAAAACTGGTGATACTCCATTCTCGATCTTTTCAATCTAATTAAAGATTCATTAAAACTCCACTTAGTTTTAATCATTATCTGGGTTAAAGAATCAGTGTCATTTAAAACACGATTCACGATAAACCCAAAATCACATTCCATTAATTATCGGGTTAAAGAACAAGTGTTATTTAAAACACTGTTCACGATAAACCCAAAAATTAATATCGATTCAATTCCAATTAAATGTTATTTAATTGGTACACTTCATTAAATCTAAATAAAAAGATTTAATCTTTTCTCAACTGGGTTCAAGAACAGTGT
This sequence comes from Allium sativum, assembly GCA_030737875.1. Lineage (NCBI taxonomy): Eukaryota > Viridiplantae > Streptophyta > Magnoliopsida > Asparagales > Amaryllidaceae > Allium > Allium sativum. The sequence goes on from CM060918.1 coordinate 80,907,164, forward strand.
TAGTGAAAACACCATTCACGACAAACCCAAATCACATTCATTAATTATCGGGTTAAAGAACAAGTGTTATTTAAAACACTGTTCACGATAAACCCAAAAATCAATATCAATTCAATTCCAATTAAATATTATTTAATTGGTACACTTCATTAAATCTAAATAAAAAGATTTAATCCTTTCTCAACTGGGTTCAAGAACAGTGTTAGTGAAAACACCATTCACGACAAACCCAAATCATATTCGATATTCAATACAAGGCTCTGAATAGAAAATATATCGGCTTATATTCAATATCGAATTCTACGACTAACAAATGTCGTATTGGAAATAACGATATAAATATATATCTTTCAAATTTCCATAACAACACTTGTATAATCACGAATTCCAACATCGAAATATTCCGAAGACAATTTCGATTCAATTCCACTCCAATGCAATCATTGGATATTCTGGTTATTTTCAAAACCCTTTTCAAATTCAATTTATTTATTTAAAAATAAATAGAATTATAATTCTAGTTCAAAACTAGTTCATTTCGATAAAAATCTATTTTTATCTTTTCAAATATGGAGTTTTTCATCCCAAATCTTCACAAATCATTTCTTATGATTTTACACAAATTATTACTATTTTTAATAATTTTATCAAGGCCCGTACAGTCGATTTCCATCAATGGCCATCGAACTGCACTTATAGCGACCTTTTTCAAATTTGATTTGGACGTATCTCCTAATCCAACCGTTAGATTTCAAATTTCTAACATTCGTTAGAAAGCTCTTTTCGATACGAACCCAACGGTTCCGGTTTTAGGAGAATCCGACGGTCGGATCTCCCGTAATGTCCGTTTGAAATAAATGGTCGAAATTCACGAACTGCCGCGGCGCGGCGCGTTCTATTCAGGCCATTATATTATATATATAATATATATAATATATACTTCGTCGATTTCTATTTAAAACGAATTATATAAATAGTTTTAAAATTCGTTTCAAAATCTATTTCAACTTCCATCTCAATTCAAAGCAAAATTGAATTCTTCTCTATAAATTCGTTTTAAAATTCATTTCTATTCAATTCAAATTTCAATTTGCTTTCAATTCATTTTGAATTCGTTTTCAATTCAATTCGTTTCGAAATCGTTTTCAATTCAATTCATTTCGAAATCACTTTCAATTCAATTCATTTCGAAATCACTTTCAATTCAATTCACTTTGAAATAGTTTTCAATTCAATTCATTTTGAAATCGTTTTCAATTCAATTCATTTCGAAATCACTTTCAATTCAATTCACTTTGAATTCGTTTTCAATTCAATTCACTTTGAATTATTTGATTTCAAAATTACTTTTTAATATTCATTTTAAAATGAATAAAATCGATATAAATATCGTTCACGTCAAAATGGCGTCACTCTAATCAACACGGCTTCATATATTGACATTTTCAAATATTCCATTTCGAATATTTCTATTTTAAATATTTCTATTTTAAAACTGGAATGAGGCCCAATCAATTACCATATAAAGTTAATTATATGGATTTTCATACAACACATGTATAATAGCCTTGAAAAATAATCAACCATCAACCAAAGTGCACTACACTGTATAAGCATCAAATATAGATATCTAACGCTTATAACAGCCTGTCCATCAATCGATCGACATATTTAATCAATCAGGATGAGTGAACTTCAAATTTCATCCCAACACCCGTGTGGGGTTTCAAACAATCAAACACAGATTTTATTCGTGCAGTTGGGCGATGTGTAAAATTTATCGTCCCAATCCATATCAGTCAAATCAGTGTACATAAACAAACCGTCTGGTTTGTAAATGAATATTTTATTTTATTCACATTCACGTTAAAAACTATATTTTTAACGATAAAATATTTATTCCAACACATGAATTTTCTTTTCAGTTCATTTATTCAATAAATGACATTTTTATTTTTCTAACATATTTTAGAAAATTTCGGCGGCATAACGGCACGATACTAGAAACGGGACAAGGCCTAGCCTTATCCCCGGTCTAGTGAAGGCCCACGCCATTCACTCATCAATCAAATCAATTTCATTATGCAAACCACAAGATTTGGAGTAAGGGTCTAACCTAGCCTTACTCCTTCGCCTTATAACGGCGCACGTCTAATCCTAACCAATTTATCGATTCGATTTTTCACACCACAAACCACATTCAAACCAATATCGCAATCAATCACCAAACAGTCAAACAAACAAGTCCATGGTCTGTGGACGATTGTGTCGGGTGCTACTAAGCACCGTCTGCATCCTAGTATATATATATAACTAGAAAAATTAAATTGAAAGGTGAGAAATTCTCACATATAGCTATCCTAGCTCCACGGCACTTCATTTGCAGAAACTTCGTCGTTCTCGCCTCTTCGTCAGCTTCGTTGCCCAAGGCCACTATATATATAAAAATCGAATTTTTATTTCAAAGTTCAATATATAAAAATCGAGTTTTTATTTCAAAGTTCAATATATAAAAATCGAATTTTTATTTCAAAGTTCAATATATAAAAATCGAATTTCTATTTCAAAGTTCATTATATAAAAATCGAATTTCTATTTCAAAGTTCATTATATAAAAATCGAATTTCTATTTCAAAGTTCATTATATAAAAATCGAATTTTTATTTCAAAGTTCAATATATAAAAATCGAATTTCTATTTCAAAGTTCATTATATAAAAATCGAATTTTTATTTCAAAGTTCATTATATAAAAATCGAATTTCTATTTCAAAGTTCATTATATAAAAATCGAATTTCTATTTCAAAGTTCAATATATAAAAATCGAATTTCTATTTCAAAGTTCATTATATAAAAATCGAATTTTTATTTCAAAGTTCATTATATAAAAATCGAATTTTTATTTCAAAGTTCAATATATAAAAATCGAATTTCTATTTCAAAGTTCATTATATAAAAATCGAATTTCTATTTCAAAGTTCATTATATAAAAATCGAATTTCTATTTCAAAGTTCATTATATAAAAATCGAATTTTTATTTCAAAGTTCAATATATAAAAATCGAATTTCTATTTCAAAGTTCATTATATAAAAATCGAATTTTTATTTCAAAGTTCAATATATAAAAATCGAATTTCTATTTCAAAGTTCATTATATAAAAATCGAATTTTTATTTCAAAGTTAAAATCTTTTTCTTATATTAAAGTTAAAACCTTCTTCTTATATCAAAGTTAAAACCTTTTCCTATATTAAACCTTAAAATAAAATCAGTTTTCATTTTCTTTATAAATCAGTTTTCAACTAAAATAAAATTCCGTTCTCAACTAAAATAAAATTCAGTTTTCAACTAAAATAAAATTCAGTTTTCAACTAAAATAAAATTCAGTTTTCAAGAAAATAAAATAAAAAAAAATAGTTTTAAAGATTATAAAAAATCATATATATAAAAAAAACGAAATCAGAAATACTTACAGCGGGGGGGGAGGGGGTCTCGTCTTCGTCGAACTGAGCAGCAGAGGGGGGGTTTTCACCTTCGTCGGAGCAGCTGGGGGGGAAAGTTGATTGCATCGCGCGACGCTCAGGTGGTCTCGGCGGCGGGCTAGGGTTTAGGCGCAGCTCGGTTTGGGCATGGGGGGGGTTAGGGCTTCGGGAGGTACTGGCTGGTGGACATCGCGAGGGAGAGGGAAAAAGGGGGGGGGTCGAGGCTATGGGAGCGGTGGTGGCGGGTGGCTGAGAGGGCGGCGGGGGTGGCACGACTTGGAGGCCGACGGGTTTGATTTAGGTCTTTTTTTTTTTTTTTTTTTTTTTTTTTTTTTTGCCTTCTGTTTAATGAAAACGAGATAAGGGGGGGGGTATATGAAAAGAATTTTATATATTTAATTTAATTTTACTTTATTTTAGCCCATGAAGTTGACTTTTTATTTCACTTCGAAACGAGGCCCATCGACTGTCGCCCATAGCGTTTCACCCCCATTCCGAACACAATGGGATATGTATCGCAAGCTGATTTGATCGTTACAATCAGTTTCCTTTGAATTTACATTTAAATCATTATATTGAATTTTAAACGTACATTTTAAATTACCGGGGTCACATACTAACTCTAAAAATTCTCGAAAAATATTTTCTAGCTTCGTATTGACGATACGGTCCTAACAAAACTAGTTTCGTCGAATTCTGAGACCGTTGGAAAAATGGCCAATTTCCAGTCGATTAAAATCAACTGAAATGGTCAAAACACGTTTTCCTTTGCCACGCTCACATATTAATTCGAAAAATTATGAAATTTGGAATCTAGCAATAATTCGACATCACGGACCTAACAAAAGTGGTTTCGTAGAAATCCGAGCTCGTTTGCAAAATGTCCATTTTTAAGGGCCTGAATTCCATAGCGACTATTCAGAATTTTCAACTGGACATATCTTTTGATTCCCGCTATGAAATCTGATTATTCGGATTCGTTGGAAAGATATTATCAATTAGATCCCATTATTTTTGGTTTCACTAAAATCCGGATTGTTTTGCACCCGGTACATTCAATTGAAGTTTGAAATCGAATTATCGAACTACCGCGCCATTTTCAATTCTATTTAATATTATATATAATTATTTATATTCTAGCGACGACGCGTATATTATATACGTTCGAATTATATTCAAAATAAATTTCTCGTCGCTATTATTTAAAATAATTCATTTTAAATAATCAAAATTCGCTAAAATTGCCAAAATAAAAATTTCAAACTGGCTCGCATTTTACGGGTTGTTACAATCTCCCCCACTTAAAACTTTTCGTCCCCGAAAAGGAACAAAGTCGAAAGTGGTTTGATTATTTAACTCTACGCTCGATCTGGCTTCCATTCTCCAACTCTTTAGTTTCTGAGAATTTTCAAAATTTCAAAAATTTGGCTAACACCCTAAATTTTTGAAAAATTTCGCCATAACCTCCCCTGCACCGGGAGCATCGGGGAATTTCAAATAGCTTCCCCGGTCCTTCAGATCTCAAAAAGAAAAAGAAAAAGCCAAGCGGCTAGCCAATAGGCTCATAAAATCATCATCACCCAAACAAAACAGTAAATCATGTAGTAAACATGTACCTATTTGTCGGGCAAACAAATTTTATTCTCTGGCTCTAGCCTCCTTGCTATGACCTGTTCAATGATATATATGTATATGCTAGCAAACGCAACCAATTTTCAATATAATTCATAATTTGATTCAATTAGGCTAATTGGTTAAAAATTATCAAACAATTTAACAAACAACACAAACATCAATCAATTAGTGAATTAGAGTTTCAAATTCATAATTTTGATACATATACAAAAATCAGATTTTTGATGCCAAATCACAACAATGAATTCTAGCTATATATATAAGTTTTGGGTTCTCACACCAGTCAATAGGAAATATATAGATATCACACCTTCGACACTCGAATATAAATGTCGATGATGATGCACCATCATCAATACCATCTTCGGGCGACTAGAGTGTGATGCTATATCTATCCAATATATTAAAACTTTGAATATACGTTTGCAAGACATATATGCAAAATCTTTATATATCGGATTGTCCTAATCAATATAAAATAAATAATCAAATACGAATAATTGATTTAAATTTTCAAAACAAAATTTGTTTTCATTTGAAAAATATACTCTTCACACTCGTTCTAGGATACTACTGATCCTATCTCTAACGAGTCATTCTAATTGGATATTACTAATCCAATATCTGATGAATTCTTTCGTATGGTTCTAATGTGTCTTGTTCTCGAGCTCTGTAAACCAAAGCTCTGATACCACGTGTAAAGACCCGCAACTTCCCCGTAAAGGAAAGCGTCGAATAGTTCGAGAACAAACCACAACAGAACGCATACAGAAGAACATTTCATTGTATATTACAACAATGCATCAGATTACAAGAATATACAGAGTATAAATGAATATTACACAGAAATATCAGAGATTTAAATTACATTTAAATACATAGCAGCGGAAAATAATACAATACACAACTAGAAGAAGATATACGGATACAAAGCTTTCCGGATATCGTTCCAGCTGTAAACCAGGATCCTGTGAATATAAATCTGCAAAACCAAAACTACTAGCTGCCCGTGTCAAAAATAAGGGCACCCAGAGTTTAGGTTAAAACAATAAACTCCAGGTCAGTCATGTGACTGGTGTGAGAACTAAAACAGTTATCTTTATTTTAAATGTTCGGTAAATCAAGGGACCACGCCGTATAACACGGAACGGGTTTCCTCCCAAGAATACCAGTGCATAAAACAACAGCGCAATGCTAAATAAGGAAAAATGAAGCTGTTATAAGACCCAGGTCCCATCACACAATGCAACGCAGTCGAGGATAGGGTTTTCCCTTATAACAGCCAAAGAATGCTTGATACGTTTAAAAGAAATCATTTGATACTATAATAAGTGCATAGTGTATAAAACAACTTCAAATCATAAGTATCAATCATAGGCGGCATTGGTACCATATATCATGTCGCCATATATAGGTTTACAAATAAAACCGCAAATGTCACGTATTTGGAAATTGGATTTCCGTCTATGAACCGAGGCAAAAGATAGTCCTCAACCGATTCGAGACGCTCTAGCCCGCCCCTCAGGCAAGCGCGCAGGCAAGCCTTGGATCCTCAGGGCCGGTCCACCGATGTGGATTATTATGCCTGAACACTACGTCTCCCCACCCTATGGGGTGTAAGTCTGGTCCGTCAGCCGACCAGAATGCATTCGGCCGAAACCGATATAACCGAGGCGCCTCGCAACAGCAACAACCACATAAGTCAAACTCGTCAGGGTGTGTAAAACCACTGACGCCACTTCTAGCTAGAAAGAAACGCATGCCCTCCCTGACGTCCGTCTCCCGTTTTTGGTTCACAACCGGGGTGCGAGGCTCGCGAATTCACGTTACACAAAGCTGTGCCACACAGGCTGTGCTTTGATCATCACCACAAGACTTTGCTTTTCAACAGAAGCCTCGATCAATTGCCACTCAGGCATGCCACACAGGCAATTCACTCCATGCGTTTGATATCCATCAATATATAACCCCTGAGCTCGTACGTCTCAGAGAAGGGCGTTAAGCAAGAGAATAAATTCTCTGCCGCCAAACAGATATATATTTAATAGGGATCAACCACACGGACTAAAATCCAATGTCAGACACACAGTCCATTTACAAGTCCGTTCTGGGTCTGAACGAAACCGGAGGCACCTAGTACCCCGCATATCCATCGATCTCCAAGTACGTCTGGATGATCACCAACTGTTTCCATCTTCTTGGGTGTACAGCCCAATCAAGATCATCAGTTATCACCCAAACGACGTGAAGACTTCCGGTCTTCGACCACCGTCTTCATCTTCGACACCACGTCGAATCAGTTATTCAGAATGGGATAAACCCGGTCTTTCTGAATAACTCGCGTATATATTATAAAAGTGTTACACAAACACAACATACGCCTCATTCCAATTCATCAGTCACTAACCATAAATTAATCAAGAGAATAATTCCCCAAATATTAACCCCGAAGGCCGAAACCAACATCAGATCAATATCCAGAAAACCATTCTGCTTGGCTAACCGACAGTTAGTTTCTAAATTTCACGTTCAAATCTAATTAAAGATTTAACTATCGTCTGGAGCAAAACTGGTGATACTCCATTCTCGATCTTTTCAATCTAATTAAAGATTCATTAAAACTCCACTTAGTTTTAATCATTATCTGGGTTAAAGAATCAGTGTCATTTAAAACACGATTCACGATAAACCCAAAATCACATTCCATTAATTATCGGGTTAAAGAACAAGTGTTATTTAAAACACTGTTCACGATAAACCCAAAAATTAATATCGATTCAATTCCAATTAAATGTTATTTAATTGGTACACTTCATTAAATCTAAATAAAAAGATTTAATCTTTTCTCAACTGGGTTCAAGAACAGTGTTAGTGAAAACACCATTCACGACAAACCCAAATCACATTCATTAATTATCGGGTTAAAGAACAAGTGTTATTTAAAACACTGTTCACGATAAACCCAAAAATCAATATCAATTCAATTCCAATTAAATATTATTTAATTGGTACACTTCATTAAATCTAAATAAAAAGATTTAATCCTTTCTCAACTGGGTTCAAGAACAGTGTTAGTGAAAACACCATTCACGACAAACCCAAATCACATTCGATATTCAATACAAGGCTCTGAATAGAAAATATATCGGCTTATATTCAATATCGAATTCTACGACTAACAAATGTCGTATTGGAAATAACGATATAAATATATATCTTTCAAATTTCCATAACAACACTTGTATAATCACGAATTCCAACATCGAAATATTCCGAAGACAATTTCGATTCAATTCCACTCCAATGCAATCATTGGATATTCTGGTTATTTTCAAAACCCTTTTCAAATTCAATTTATTTATTTAAAAATAAATAGAATTATAATTCTAGTTCAAAACTAGTTCATTTCGATAAAAATCTATTTTTATCTTTTCAAATATGGAGTTTTTCATCCCAAATCTTCACAAATCATTTCTTATGATTTTACACAAATTATTACTATTTTTAATAATTTTATCAAGGCCCGTACAGTCGATTTCCATCAATGGCCATCGAACTGCACTTATAGCGACCTTTTTCAAATTTGATTTGGACGTATCTCCTAATCCAACCGTTAGATTTCAAATTTCTAACATTCGTTAGAAAGCTCTTTTCGATACGAACCCAACGGTTCCGGTTTTAGGAGAATCCGACGGCCGGATCTCCCGTAATGTCCGTTTGAAATAAATGGTCGAAATTCACGAACTGCCGCGGCGCGGCGCGTTCTATTCAGGCCATTATATTATATATATAATATATATAATATATACTTCGTCGATTTCTATTTAAAACGAATTATATAAATAGTTTTAAAATTCGTTTCAAAATCTATTTCAACTTCCATCTCAATTCAAAGCAAAATTGAATTCTTCTCTATAAATTCGTTTTAAAATTCATTTCTATTCAATTCAAATTTCAATTTTCTTTCAATTCATTTTGAATTCGTTTTCAATTCAATTCGTTTCGAAATCGTTTTCAATTCAATTCATTTCGAAATCACTTTCAATTCAATTCATTTCGAAATCACTTTCAATTCAATTCACTTTGAAATAGTTTTCAATTCAATTCATTTTGAAACCGTTTTCAATTCAATTCATTTCGAAATCACTTTCAATTCAATTCACTTTGAATTCGTTTTCAATTCAATTCACTTTGAATTATTTGATTTCAAAATTACTTTTTAATATTCATTTTAAAATGAATAAAATCGATATAAATATCGTTCACGTCAAAATGGCGTCACTCTAATCAACACGGCTTCATATATTGACATTTTCAAATATTCCATTTCGAATATTTCTATTTTAAATATTTCTATTTTAAAACTGGAATGAGGCCCAATCAATTACCATATAAAGTTAATTATATGGATTTTCATACAACACATGTATAATAGCCTTGAAAAATAATCAACCATCAACCAAAGTGCACTACACTGTATAAGCATCAAATATAGATATCTAACGCTTATAACAGCCTGTCCATCAATCGATCGACATATTTAATCAATCAGGATGAGTGAACTTCAAATTTCATCCCAACACCCGTGTGGGGTTTCAAACAATCAAACACAGATTTTATTCGTGCAGTTGGGCGATGTGTAAAATTTATCGTCCCAATCCATATCAGTCAAATCAGTGTACATAAACAAACCGTCTGGTTTGTAAATGAATATTTTATTTTATTCACATTCACGTTAAAAACTATATTTTTAACGATAAAATATTTATTCCAACACATGAATTTTCTTTTCAGTTCATTTATTCAATAAATGACATTTTTATTTTTCTAACATATTTTAGAAAATTTCGGCGGCATAACGGCACGATACTAGAAACGGGACAAGGCCTAGCCTTATCCCCGGTCTAGTGAAGGCCCACGCCATTCACTCATCAATCAAATCAATTTCATTATGCAAACCACAAGATTTGGAGTAAGGGTCTAACCTAGCCTTACTCCTTCGCCTTATAACGGCGCACGTCTAATCCTAACCAATTTATCGATTCGATTTTTCACACCACAAACCACATTCAAACCAATATCGCAATCAATCACCAAACAGTCAAACAAACAAGTCCATGGTCTGTGGACGATTGTGTCGGGTGCTACTAAGCACCGTCTGCATCCTAGTATATATATATAACTAGAAAAATTAAATTGAAAGGTGAGAAATTCTCACATATAGCTATCCTAGCTCCACGGCACTTCATTTGCAGAAACTTCGTCGTTCTCGCCTCTTCGTCAGCTTCGTTGCCCAAGGCCACTATATATATAAAAATCGAATTTTTATTTCAAAGTTCAATATATAAAAATCGAGTTTTTATTTCAAAGTTCAATATATAAAAATCGAATTTTTATTTCAAAGTTCAATATATAAAAATCGAATTTCTATTTCAAAGTTCATTATATAAAAATCGAATTTCTATTTCAAAGTTCATTATATAAAAATCGAATTTCTATTTCAAAGTTCATTATATAAAAATCGAATTTTTATTTCAAAGTTCAATATATAAAAATCGAATTTCTATTTCAAAGTTCATTATATAAAAATCGAATTTTTATTTCAAAGTTCAATATATAAAAATCGAATTTCTATTTCAAAGTTCATTATATAAAAATCGAATTTCTATTTCAAAGTTCAATATATAAAAAACGAATTTCTATTTCAAAGTTCATTATATAAAAATCGAATTTTTATTTCAAAGTTCATTATATAAAAATCGAATTTTTATTTCAAAGTTCAATATATAAAAATCGAATTTCTATTTCAAAGTTCATTATATAAAAATCGAATTTCTATTTCAAAGTTCATTATATAAAAATTGAATTTCTATTTCAAAGTTCATTATATAAAAATCGAATTTTTATTTCAAAGTTCAATATATAAAAATCGAATTTCTATTTCAAAGTTCATTATATAAAAATCGAATTTTTATTTCAAAGTTCAATATATAAAAATCGAATTTCTATTTCAAAGTTCATTATATAAAAATCGAATTTTTATTTCAAAGTTAAAATCTTTTTCTTATATTAAAGTTAAAACCTTCTTCTTATATCAAAGTTAAAACCTTTTCCTATATTAAACCTTAAAATAAAATCAGTTTTCATTTTCTTTATAAATCAGTTTTCAACTAAAATAAAATTCCGTTCTCAACTAAAATAAAATTCAGTTTTCAACTAAAATAAAATTCAGTTTTCAACTAAAATAAAATTCAGTTTTCAAGAAAATAAAATAAAAAAAATAGTTTTAAAGATTATAAAAAATCATATATATAAAAAAAACGAAATCAGAAATACTTACAGCGGGGGGGGGGGAGGGGGTCTCGTCTTCGTCGAACTGAGCAGCAGAGGGGGGGGGGTTTCACCTTCGTCGGAGCAGCTGGGGGGGAAAGTTGATTGCATCGCGCGGCGCTCAGGTGGTCTCGGCGGCGGGCTAGGGTTTAGGCGCAGCTCGGTTTGGGCATGGGGGGGGTTAGGGCTTCGGGAGGTACTGGCTGGTGGACATCGCGAGGGAGAGGGAAAAAGGGGGGGGGGTCGAGGCTATGGGAGCGGTGGTGGCGGGTGGCTGAGAGGGCGGCGGGGGTGGCACGACTTGGAGGCCGACGGGTTTGATTTAGGTCTCTTTTTTTTTTTTTTTTTTTTTTTTTGCCTTCTGTTTAATGAAAACGAGATAAGGGGGGGGTATATGAAAAGAATTTTATATATTTAATTTAATTTTACTTTATTTTAGCCCATGAAGTTGACTTTTTATTTCACTTCGAAACGAGGCCCATCGACTGTCGCCCATAGCGTTTCACCCCCATTCCGAACACAATGGGATATGTATCGCAAGCTGATTTGATCGTTACAATCAGTTTCCTTTGAATTTACATTTAAATCATTATATTGAATTTTAAACGTACATTTTAAATTACCGGGGTCACATACTAACTCTAAAAATTCTCGAAAAATATTTTCTAGCTTCGTATTGACGATACGGTCCTAACAAAACTAGTTTCGTCGAATTCTGAGACCGTTGGAAAAATGGCCAATTTCCAGTCGATTAAAATCAACTGAAATGGTCAAAACACGTTTTCCTTTGCCACGCTCACATATTAATTCGAAAAATTATGAAATTTGGAATCTAGCAATAATTCGACATCACGGACCTAACAAAAGTGGTTTCGTAGAAATCCGAGCTCGTTTGCAAAATGTCCATTTTTAAGGGCCTGAATTCCATAGCGACTATTCAGAATTTTCAACTGGACATATCTTTTGATTCCCGCTATGAAATCTGATTATTCGGATTCGTTGGAAAGATATTATCAATTAGATCCCATTATTTTTGGTTTCACTAAAATCCGGATTGTTTTGCACCCGGTACATTCAATTGAAGTTTGAAATCGAATTATCGAACTACCGCGCCATTTTCAATTCTATTTAATATTATATATAATTATTTATATTCTAGCGACGACGCGTATATTATATACGTTCGAATTATATTCAAAATAAATTTCTCGTCGCTATTATTTAAAATAATTCATTTTAAATAATCAAAATTCGCTAAAATTGCCAAAATAAAAATTTCAAACTGGCTCGCATTTTACGGGTTGTTACATTTATGCACATCCTATAAACAAAGGGTTGTCACTTTTGGAAATGATACATTCTACTATGGGGCCAACACAGGGTATCTAGCAGTTAGGGAGCCGATCGATTGAGGGTAGTAATTGGGGTACATCTAGTCTTGCTTGTTTAGGAGTTCATTCTTTCCATTGAGGGTTAATACCTGTCAGTTCTGTTGGGTTACCTATTATTTTACGGAGTAAAACCTCTCACTAAAAGTAAACCTAAATCTACCATCTTGTACTTGTTGGGATCATCTTGTTCTTATACTAGTAATGAAGCATAGAAAAGTATTAGAGAAGCGCAATGCATGTTCTGTTTTTCTTATCTTGTTTACCGTGATATACCTGCCTTATGACACTTTTATCTCTCTCCAACTTATATGCCTATCATGATACCTTTACTTATTTATATGCTAAAAGTAACTGGACTCGCCAGACTTTATGTCTAACCTATTTTGTTTCCTTTTCTTTCCCTTCCATTTCCCAGGTTCTCAGGGTAGGAGTACTCAAGCTTGATCAGGATCCTTCTTTTATGCTTAGAGCTGCTTAGATGTATTGCTCGATTTCGCATTTTCTCTACTATGGCTACATTTTGGGGATTATACTCTTTTTATGTATTATTGTACTCTGATGATGATTTCGTACAAGGAAGAAGTTTTATATTTTCAGTATTGTAGACTTATTATGTAATTGGGTTTGAACTACGAAGCTTTTCTATTTAATGAAGTCTTAATTCCGCTGTTATTTTTATATCTGTCTTGTAATGTTTATGTCTCTGTTTACCTATTACGCTTCATGAAACTTAATGCATTCTGATAAAAAGTGACATTAACGGATCTGAGGTGTCACAGTTAATCGAAAGAAAATAGAGGGTGAGTTAAGAAAGAAAGAAACATTAGATTAAAAGAAGAATAAGAGGAACCAACATAACACAGAGTCTCTAATCGCAGCAAAACAAAATATAATATAAAAAAAACTTTATTGAGAGCTTATAAAATACTTAAAATCATCAAAGTACATCAACACATCTAGACGGTTATAACAACCTGTCCTCATATACATCACATAGCGAAATAATTATTAATACATTTGAACTCCTCCAGCATGTCTTCTGAACTTCATAGTATCTAATAACTTAAACCTGTAAAACCCGGTCTAACTCGAGCATCACAACCGCCGGATCAGTCTGATGAACCAGAGTGAAAAATCCACTAAGTTTATAGCAACATCCAACTTGATTTTAAGTTAAACAAATCTTTCCTGAAAGAAAGGGATAATCGTAAGACCAAATCCACACATAAACACGAATGGTTTTTACCTTACTATAACCCAAAACATTTTGAAATAATATCATGTTCTGATATTATAATTGTGTGTAAATTCAAATAAATATCAATCTAGTGGTACGCTTGCATCTCACGCTCTACATACATAGTATACAATCAAATTCGCGGGCGCTTATTTGAGATTGGATTCCAACTATGACAAGGTATGGAACCACCTGCCCATAGTGTATCTCTAGAAGGGAATACACTAGTTTCAACAAGAATATCTTGCAACACGGCCACAAATGAGCGACCATTCATTTCGCTTGAATGTATTGAATGTATATCACCAACGGTTGGGATCAGCAACCATTTCCCAAAAGGAGCAGCATCTAATAGAATAAAAAAGGAAATGGAATTTCTCTAGATAGGTGATTATACAACCTAATTGGGAGCGACCCACTTAGCCATGCTGCCTGCCCGATTTTTCTCATTTCCCGGTTGTGAGGCTTGAGGTTTAAATTTTCCTTTTCAAGATTGCACACCACCATTCACTTTGAATGTCACATCGTCAGATCCTCTAGATAATCACTAATTGATTTCTGTAGAAATACTCACATTGTTAAGCTAAGAGAAGTGCCCTTCTCCGCTATCAACTATGGTACGTGTGAAGAATTAAACGTACACGATCCCTTCAGAAATACACTGTCAGACATTCGTCTATACAAGTTGTCCTGGGACTAGACAAAACGAAGGCACTCTCATACTACATCCTTGAATTACCCTATGATCAGTAACGAGTAGTCCTTGCAATCCGAAGATTTCAATCACAACAGAAACATCATTAAAAATATCTCTGGCAGCTAACTAGAGATATTCAGCATCTTCGTCAATTTCGTATTTGCTGGTTTGGAATGGTTTTTCGTATATAAATTAAATCCCGGTCTTTTCATACTAACAATCATATAGGTAAGATTTGATAGTCGGTTATTTAACTATCAAATAAACATCCATTCAACCATAAAAATAAAAATGAGTACACTGATTTAGTATTCAACATCACTCGACCTCATTAATTAAAAATAATTAAACTCCTTAATTATTTAATATTTTGAAACACAATATTTACTTCTTATTATATTACAAGAGTATTCTAAAAACTATTTTAAATACATTATGATTAATCATACATATATTTCCAACTTTGGTTTCAACATTGTTACGAAATCTCTTTGGTTTCATTTCCCGAAAACAATAACTAACACTCCTCCTTTGAATAAACTAATTCAAACTCATCTCATTAATTTCATAAATCTTGAAAATACGTGTAACACCCCACTCCCGCTATGATCACTCACTAAGGGAATGCCATAGCATCGGTGGAGTATTTTAGTGAATATAGAACAGAAAAATTACAACAAGACAGATATAAATAGTACTTGAAATTTTAAAACATCATCTCATAACAGCGGAAGTAAAACATGTCTGGTTACATCATAAAACCACAATAAAGGTCAAGTACAATATCCATCAAAATAAAGAAGTACATAATCCCACTCTCATACAATAGCCAAACAAAAGAAAAGATAACTGGATAACTGGAGCTTTACATCTATCCAAGCTCCTAAAGACTGGAACAGCAATCCGATCAAGCTCCACTACTGCTAGGATCCACCGTAGGACCTGAGGGTTGGGAAAAAGATAAAAACAACAGGGTCAGACATAAGTCTGAGCGAGTCCTATAACTTTAACAATACAATCGTTAAAGTAACCAGAGAAGACATAAACTGATATACGGTAACATATAGGGATGAATGGCTACCCTAAGCAGTCAACTAAACGAAGATAAAGGATAAAGACGCATCTACCCTCCCTAAGGTAAATTACTAAACTGCACCACACCAGTCGTTCCTAACTTAAAGGTTGATCCCACCCAAGGACTTATAAAATTTACTAATTAGTACCTGCGTACCCCTAGGTGACCAAGTAGGCGCCACGGGGCCCTACAATCCACTAGGTGTACACACTACTTCCCATTCGATCGGCTCCCTAACGTAGATACCCGTGCTGGCCCCACCGTGGGATGTATCATTCCCCAATGTGGCAACCTGATGAAACTAAAGGTGCACGGCTTATATCTACTCGATGCAACAACGGCTTACCTACCAGCCCGGGCCCACTCACGCATATGAAGCCCGTTGGACTTGCGTTGCCACCGCTAACCCGTTTGCCTCTTACAGTCAAGCCCAGTATGCGTGTCCCGTCCTCGACATGGGTCGAGCCCACAAAGATACGTATGGGTTACTGGTTGAAATGGGCCTCCACAAGCTACCCACCTAAGCTTGTCCCTTTTTCTAGTATATCCCACTTAACCCTTTAATCATGTTTTAATTACATGTTCTATTTTGGTTAAGTATTCTAATCGTATTTTCTATTGCCACCCAAGGCAACCACTAGATTTTCTCATGCCACCCGAGGCACCCACTTAACCCCTCATGTCCCTCTACATGCTAATGTGGTTAAGTGTTTCTTAATTAATTAATTAAGAACGTAACCTTTGTAAAGACCTCTCACATTAGACTGTCTTTTATGACCGCTGGTTAAGCCGGTTGGGTCCGGGCAGCCTTATGTCATAACAGAGTCTAACCTCGTGTCTTTACATTAATTACGTATTTAGTTTGTGCCTAAGACCTCTCACATTGGGCTAACATTTGTAGCAACTGGTTAAGCCGGTTGGGTCCGGGCAGTTTTACGCTACAACTGAGTCCAACCTCGTGTCTTAGTCAATTAATTACACCTAATTAATCACCCTCATAATTTTATATTAATTATCCCTAATTAATCAAGTTTTCTTAACATGGGTAGACCTAACTTAATAGGTAAATTCCCATGGGGTAGACCTAACTCAATAGGTAAATTCCCAACACATAGTATGGGTACACCTAACCAAATAGGCAAATTCCCATACTATGTTTATTTATTTTGTGTTATGCATAATTATATTAATTTCACACAATCTTATTAACTTATGCATTTAATTACCCCATCGTTCCCACGTAATTTCGTTCATGATATAACACATATAAAAGGTGTCAACTTGCATATGAATGAACATGTTTCAAAGGTGCCATCTTGCATATTAACAAACACATAACTTGCATATGAACTTGCATAACATGTCACATAACTTGCATATAATATGTCACATAACTTACATATTCATTTTGCATAACAAACTTGCATATTAGCTTATAGACTTGCATAATGTGTCATCATGAACTTGCATATTAATAAACATGTAACTTGCATATTTACATACATGTAACTCGCATATTAACAAATATGTAACTTGCATATAAAGAAACATGTAACTTGCATATTTACATACATGTAACTTGCATATTAACAAACATGTAACTTGCATATTAACAAACATGTAACTTGCATATTTACATACATGTAACTTGCATATTAACAAACATGTAACTTGCATATTAACAAACATGTAACTTGCATAGCATATTACCATGAACTTGCATAACATGCATATGATTACATAGCCCACAACTTGCATATTTAGCATCATGCAAACATAACATACATCATATTAAACTTGCATAAGCTTACATACTCAACATGCATAAACATAAGATTAATGCTAACATCATATCATATGATTCAAAGCTCATTAACCCACATACAAAACCATAAATCTCATCACATCTCATCTAATTAGTTTACCAAAAGATCATCAAAGTGATAGAAACTCACAACTAGCAACTTTGAACACCAAATGAAGAAGATTAAGATGCTAAGAAGGGATTAGAAGTTGATTAGAGAGTGATTAGTATGCAACCCTCTTCATAAAATTAGTGGAGGCCATGAGAGCTAGCATTTTGCCATAGTTTAGTCACTAGGTTTAATTATGAATGAATTAGGGTAGGTTAGGGTCTTATTTATAGATTAGGCAAGTGTTTTAGGCCATAGGATTAACCCTAGATTCAATCCAAGCCATCAAAGCATGTCTTGGGGAAGAAGTCAAGTGTAGAAACCATCTAGGGCCTTTAGATTAAAGATGGGCCATGAGAACCATTCAAATGCAAAATCTGCACTTGAGCGAATCGGCCCACGGGTTGACAGCCAAACACCCTGGATTAACCCCTAGTCGACCCAGCGGGCTCGGGTCGACTTCAAAAATCGGCCGGTTCGGTTATTCCCCTCTCCCAATTCGCTGTTTTGAGCATTTTTGCATATTTATTTATTAAATTTTCAATTATATATATATATATATATATCAATATATATATATATATATATATATATATATATATCTACACAACCCATTTCACTTAATTAAGTATACTTTAATTTGGGAATTTTCGTGAAACTTCGCGAGGCCATATCTTGGTCATACGGACTCCGATTTTCGAAAACTCGGACTCTATTTCGCGTATTTTTCCGAGACGGACACAATGGCATAGCCCGTTTCCCTTGATTCCCATTTTAGAATTAAATTCTGCCTCGATTTATGTTATTACAGGTTATTGAAAATACGGGTTGTTACATTCTCCCCTCCTTAAAGGATTTCGTCCCCGAAATCTTCAAGTTAGGAAGAACGTATCCTACCATCCAATCATCCATCTACTCAAAGCATCATCCACGAGCAATCATTGTCCTTACTCTAAATGCTGGATGGATATATGCAAAAGTGTGTGTATATGTACTTACCTAATGCGAAAATCAGGCGGTTACTGATACAGTAAACCTCCTTAATGCAAACCATGATAGTGCCATGCATCCAATATGTATGCGAAACCCTATTGACACATACAAATTTCTACATGCGTGCACAACCATACACAAAAATGCATCATCCATATGATAACACAGCCATGATACATCCATCAATCTAACTACCACATCCATTTATGCAATATGCAACATGAAGTGACTGAGCCGATCTAGTGCCTAATGTGTGTGTATATGCATCCACGAGCAACCACTAGCAAACAATTGCATCCATATGCATCCATCAACCATAACATGTTTCAAACACATGTCTCAACCATAGGTTTTACCCTATCTAAAGGTCATAGGTATTAGCGAGAGGATATACTAAAGATAAGATAAGTACTAGACAAGCAATAAAGGAGAAGTTAAAAGACATACTCTCAAAAAGAAATGGATACAAAGAACGCATCTTTGCTTCCGTCTCCCAAGTAGCATTGCTTTCGTCATCTCCCCATTGCACTTTAACTAGCTGAACTTCTCTGTTCCTCAACTTCCTAGTTTCTGACCCAAGGATGCGAGTAGGAGCTCGTCGAATCGTCGCATCACGCTCTACCTCTACATCTCTAAGCAAGCTCGGCTCTACCACCTCCGCGGTCTCATGTAAGCACTTCCTCAAATGTGATACATGGAATACATCATGAACACCACTAAGTCTGTCGGGCAACTCCACCCTATATGCCATTCGTCCAATCCTTTCCTTAATAGGAAACGGCCCAACAAATCTCGGTGCTAACTTCCCTACGGACCCAAAGCGAACAACATTTCTCAATGGAGATACTTTGACAAAAACCATGTCCCCAACCTCAAACTCAAGATCCGTCCTTCTCCGATCCGCATAAGATTTCTGTCTATCTTGCGCTGCTTTCATCCTTTTTCGAATTAAATCAATCTTCTCTGAAGTCTCTCTAACCATATCCGGCCCAAGCAAGATCCTATCCGTAGATTCCCACCAACATGTAGGAGATCGACAAGGCCTTCCATAAAGAGCTTCGAAAGGAGCCATACCAATACTGGACTGAAAGCTGTTATTATATGCGAACTCCACCAAAGGAAGATGTTCTTCCCATGTACCTCCAAAATCCAAGATACAAAGCCTCAAAAGATCTTCTAAGATACGGTTCACCCTCTCGGTCTGACCGTCCGTCTGAGGATGATATGCGGTGCTCAAACACAACTGAGTCCCTACCGCCTCTTGCAAACTTCTCCAAAACTCACTAGTGAAAATAGGATCTCGATCACTCACAATGCTGGATGGTACGCCATGCAATCTAACAATCTCTCTAACATAGACTGAAGCAAGCCATGGAGCGGTCCTCTTACTCTTTACGGGTATAAAATGGGCACTCTTTGTAAGTCTGTCTACCACAACCCAAATTCCCGTATTGCCCTTCCTCGATCTCGGTAACCCGTCGATGAAATCCATCGAGACACTATCCCACTTCCACTGTGGAACTTCCAATGGGTGTAGCAACCCACCGGGTTTCCTTTGCTCCACTTTAACTTGTTGGCACACTAAGCATCTAGCCACATACTCGGCCACATCTTTCTTCATACCGGCCCAAAAGAAAACTCTCTTCATGTCTTGGTACATTTTGTCTCCACCGGGATGAATAGTCATTCTTGAACGATGTGCATCATCCAAAATAGCCTTCTTCAAACCCTCATCTTGCGGTACACAAAGTCTACCGTCTCTATGCAACCATCCCTTATCATCTATGGTGTATCTACCCAAATGGCTGGACGACTCCCCTCTTATAAGCTTCTCTACCAACACAACCAACTGTGGGTCGTCTCGCTGAGCCTCGCCAATCCGTCTCAAAAGAGTAGGTCTAACCTCCAAGGATGCCAACAAACCAGGTACAAAATCAACAGAAGGTCTGAAGTCAAACAAAGAAAGAAACTCCAAGCTTCGTCGTTCCACGAACAATGGACTCAAAGATAGCCTTTTTCTACTTAAGGCGTCTGCCACCACGTTACCCTTACCAGGGGTATACGCTATCTCGAAATCATAGGATGCTAAGAACTCCATCCACCTTTGCTGTCTTAAGTTTAAATCCTTCTGAGAGAATAAGTACTTCAATGATTTATGGTCGGTGAACAACTCGAATCTCTCACCAAGAAGATAATGGCGCCAAGACTTAAGTGCGAAAACAATCGCGGCCAACTCTAGATCATGGGTAGGGTAATTCTTCTCATGCACTCTCAATTGTCTCCCTCCATAGGCTATTACCCTTCCCTCCTGCATCAAGACTGCGCCTAATCCTGTTCCACAAGCATCGGTATAAACAACAAACGGCTTACTCCCATCTGGAAGCACTAAAACTGGAGCGGTGGTCAAAGCTCTCTTTAACCGTCGGAAAGCATCATCACAATCTACATCCCATGAGAAAACCAGATTCTTCTTCGTCAAGCGGGTTAATGGGGCTGATATCTTCGCGAAGTCTTTGATGAACTTCCTATAATATCCTGCCAACCCCAAGAAACTTCTTACCTCGGTAGCATTTCTAGGAACTTTCCAATCCTGGATAGATACTATCTTTGCGGGATCCACAGCTATCCCTTCCTTAGAGACCACATGCCCTAAGAATCGCACTTCTCTTCTCCAAAAATGGCATTTAGAGAATTTAGCTTTAAGACTATGCGCTCGAAGAGTCTCCAACACTTCCTTGAGATGTAAGGCATGCTCTTCTTCATTCTTGGAAAAGACCAAGATGTCATCCACAAAAACTACTACAAACTTATTCAGATACTCTCTGAACACTCTACTCATGAGATCAACAAAGTATGCGGGGGCGTTTGTCAACCCAAATGGCATCACTAGCCACTCATAAAAACCATCCGGAGTCCGGAAAGCAGTCTTCTCTATACTGTCCTCCGCCACTCTTAACTGATGAAACCCTGTAGCTAAGTCCATCTGCGAAAATACTGACGCGCCAACCAACTGATCAAAGAGATCATCTATCCTCGGTAATGGGTGTCTATTCTTCTTCGTGAGCTTATTAAGTTCCCTATAATCCACACAAAGTCTGAGGGACCCATCCGCCTTCGTGGCAAACACTACTGGAGCTCCCCACTCCGATATACTTCGCCTTATGAACCCCTTCTCAAGCAACTCCCCTACTTGCTTATGAAGTTCTCTTCTCTCACGAGGAGCCATGTGGCGTACTGGCAAAGACACTGGTTTGGCATTATCCACCAAATAAATTCGGAAATCTATCTCCCGCTTCGGAGGCAAACCCTTTACTTCTTCAAACACATCCGGATATTCCCGGACTACTCTGACAGAACACAAACTTTCGACCGAAGCATCGAGCGATTCAAGATAACTTAGCAAAACAGATTCCATGGGATTGCAAGAGATCTCGAGAGTGTTACCCAAGCGGGTCATGAGCCTGACAACTCTCCTTTCGCAATCAAGAACGACACCATTACTGGATAACCAGTCCATGCCCAAGATCAACCCATAGCCCGTGAAGCCCAATACAAAAGCATCACATCTAAACTCAACGCTAAGTATAGAAATCTTCAAACCCAAACATATCATAGACAGATATATGGAGCCCCCAATTGGGTTTGAGACAACCAAGGGATCATCAACTAGACTGGTGTCTAAGTGCAGTGACTCAACTAACGATGATGAGATAAAAGAATGCGATGCGCCAGAGTCAAACAAAGTACGAACTGGATGATCAAACAGAAAAACCAGACTTTCAACGGAAATAGTTCTACCTCTCTGCTGAATCGGTGGAACTGAGAGAACCTGAACTTGCCCCCCTGACTGAGGTGGTGCTATAAGAGCTTGCACCTGGCCTCCTGAGGTAGACCCCGTCTTCTGCCCCTTCTTTGGGCAGTTTTTCACAAGATGCCCTGCTTCACCACAATGAAAGCAACCGGTCTTCTTCTTTTTGCGACAATCCTTACTGAGGTGTCCTGGTGTTCCACAATTGAAGCACTTCTTCTTCGTCTTCTTTTTGTCACCATTGCCTTTTCCGCCCTTGCCTTGTTGTTGCTGTTGCGGTTTCTTCTGATCCCCCTTTTTCTCTGGTGCCTTAGAATTCTTATCATCCTCATGCATAAGTGCCATGTAGACAAGCTTCTCAAAAGTGGCCCCCATAGGAATGTGAGTCATAGCTATTCCTTGCAATGGTTCGTTCAAGCCTCTAACGAACCTCAAAGCCTTCTTCTCCGGTGTATTCACCAACTCTATGCCAAACCTTGCTAATTGATTGAATTTGTTGACATATTCTTTCACCGTGAGATTCCCTTGCTTCAAATTCAAGAACTTCTCCATAAACAGATTCTCTTCCGCCCTTGAGAGAAACTTAGCCCCAAACCTTTGCTTAAAATCTGCCCAAGAGTCAACAGGGCGTTCTCCATTAGTGACCTCCCACCAGAATGAGGCCTCTCCCTTCATTAACCAAGCCGCCAACTTGACTTTCTTTCCCTCTTCCACTTCAAAGATATCTAGCAACTCTTCCACTTCCTTAAGCCAATCTCTAGCCTCTACGAAAGTCTCTGAACCAAGAAAAGGTTTTCCTCCTATAGCCTTGAACTCCTTGCAAACCTTAGCAAAATTATCCACTCTAGGCTGAGGAGGAGGAGCGGTTGTCTCTGGTGTAGTAGCATTGGCCGGACCCGCAGCCGCGGCCCTAGCCTCTTGCAACCTCCTATACCATAGTGGTATAACTAAACCCTCCGGGATGTTAAGATCTTCAGCCATGCTGAAACGAAAGAGGAAAGATTCAAAAAGGAGATTCCGAAAGATAAAGATATGGCTATTGGGGATTATGCTTTTCTTTTTCAAAAACTTTTTCTCTTAGAAGACATGCTTTTAAAAATACTTTCTTCGAAAATACTCTTAGAAAGTAGTTTTTCTCAAAAATTTTATCTGTTCTGGTAACCTTAAGCTCTGATACCACGTGTAACACCCCACTCCCGCTATGATCACTCACTAAGGGAATGCCATAGCATCGGTGGAGTATTTTAGTGAATATAGAACAGAAAAATTACAACAAGACAGATATAAATAGTACTTGAAATTTTAAAACATCATCTCATAACAGCGGAAGTAAAACATGTCTGGTTACATCATAAAACCACAATAAAGGTCAAGTACAATATCCATCAAAATAAAGAAGTACATAATCCCACTCTCATACAATAGCCAAACAAAAGAAAAGATAACTGGATAACTGGAGCTTTACATCTATCCAAGCTCCTAAAGACTGGAACAGCAATCCGATCAAGCTCCACTACTGCTAGGATCCACCGTAGGACCTGAGGGTTGGGAAAAAGATAAAAACAACAGGGTCAGACATAAGTCTGAGCGAGTCCTATAACTTTAACAATACAATCGTTAAAGTAACCAGAGAAGACATAAACTGATATACGGTAACATATAGGGATGAATGGCTACCCTAAGCAGTCAACTAAACGAAGATAAAGGATAAAGACGCATCTACCCTCCCTAAGGTAAATTACTAAACTGCACCACACCAGTCGTTCCTAACTTAAAGGTTGATCCCACCCAAGGACTTATAAAATTTACTAATTAGTACCTGCGTACCCCTAGGTGACCAAGTAGGCGCCACGGGGCCCTACAATCCACTAGGTGTACACACTACTTCCCATTCGATCGGCTCCCTAACGTAGATACCCGTGCTGGCCCCACCGTGGGATGTATCATTCCCCAATGTGGCAACCTGATGAAACTAAAGGTGCACGGCTTATATCTACTCGATGCAACAACGGCTTACCTACCAGCCCGGGCCCACTCACGCATATGAAGCCCGTTGGACTTGCGTTGCCACCGCTAACCCGTTTGCCTCTTACAGTCAAGCCCAGTATGCGTGTCCCGTCCTCGACATGGGTCGAGCCCACAAAGATACGTATGGGTTACTGGTTGAAATGGGCCTCCACAAGCTACCCACCTAAGCTTGTCCCTTTTTCTAGTATATCCCACTTAACCCTTTAATCATGTTTTAATTACATGTTCTATTTTGGTTAAGTATTCTAATCGTATTTTCTATTGCCACCCAAGGCAACCACTAGATTTTCTCATGCCACCCGAGGCACCCACTTAACCCCTCATGTCCCTCTACATGCTAATGTGGTTAAGTGTTTCTTAATTAATTAATTAAGAACGTAACCTTTGTAAAGACCTCTCACATTAGACTGTCTTTTATGACCGCTGGTTAAGCCGGTTGGGTCCGGGCAGCCTTATGTCATAACAGAGTCTAACCTCGTGTCTTTACATTAATTACGTATTTAGTTTGTGCCTAAGACCTCTCACATTGGGCTAACATTTGTAGCAACTGGTTAAGCCGGTTGGGTCCGGGCAGTTTTACGCTACAACTGAGTCCAACCTCGTGTCTTAGTCAATTAATTACACCTAATTAATCACCCTCATAATTTTATATTAATTATCCCTAATTAATCAAGTTTTCTTAACATGGGTAGACCTAACTTAATAGGTAAATTCCCATGGGGTAGACCTAACTCAATAGGTAAATTCCCAACACATAGTATGGGTACACCTAACCAAATAGGCAAATTCCCATACTATGTTTATTTATTTTGTGTTATGCATAATTATATTAATTTCACACAATCTTATTAACTTATGCATTTAATTACCCCATCGTTCCCACGTAATTTCGTTCATGATATAACACATATAAAAGGTGTCAACTTGCATATGAATGAACATGTTTCAAAGGTGCCATCTTGCATATTAACAAACACATAACTTGCATATGAACTTGCATAACATGTCACATAACTTGCATATAATATGTCACATAACTTACATATTCATTTTGCATAACAAACTTGCATATTAGCTTATAGACTTGCATAATGTGTCATCATGAACTTGCATATTAATAAACATGTAACTTGCATATTTACATACATGTAACTCGCATATTAACAAATATGTAACTTGCATATAAAGAAACATGTAACTTGCATATTTACATACATGTAACTTGCATATTAACAAACATGTAACTTGCATATTAACAAACATGTAACTTGCATATTTACATACATGTAACTTGCATATTAACAAACATGTAACTTGCATATTAACAAACATGTAACTTGCATAGCATATTACCATGAACTTGCATAACATGCATATGATTACATAGCCCACAACTTGCATATTTAGCATCATGCAAACATAACATACATCATATTAAACTTGCATAAGCTTACATACTCAACATGCATAAACATAAGATTAATGCTAACATCATATCATATGATTCAAAGCTCATTAACCCACATACAAAACCATAAATCTCATCACATCTCATCTAATTAGTTTACCAAAAGATCATCAAAGTGATAGAAACTCACAACTAGCAACTTTGAACACCAAATGAAGAAGATTAAGATGCTAAGAAGGGATTAGAAGTTGATTAGAGAGTGATTAGTATGCAACCCTCTTCATAAAATTAGTGGAGGCCATGAGAGCTAGCATTTTGCCATAGTTTAGTCACTAGGTTTAATTATGAATGAATTAGGGTAGGTTAGGGTCTTATTTATAGATTAGGCAAGTGTTTTAGGCCATAGGATTAACCCTAGATTCAATCCAAGCCATCAAAGCATGTCTTGGGGAAGAAGTCAAGTGTAGAAACCATCTAGGGCCTTTAGATTAAAGATGGGCCATGAGAACCATTCAAATGCAAAATCTGCACTTGAGCGAATCGGCCCACGGGTTGACAGCCAAACACCCTGGATTAACCCCTAGTCGACCCAGCGGGCTCGGGTCGACTTCAAAAATCGGCCGGTTCGGTTATTCCCCTCTCCCAATTCGCTGTTTTGAGCATTTTTGCATATTTATTTATTAAATTTTCAATTATATATA
Organism: Allium sativum; assembly: GCA_030737875.1. Lineage (NCBI taxonomy): Eukaryota > Viridiplantae > Streptophyta > Magnoliopsida > Asparagales > Amaryllidaceae > Allium > Allium sativum. The sequence continues at coordinate 80,933,861 of CM060918.1, forward strand.
TATATATATCAATATATATATATATATATATATATATATATATATCTACACAACCCATTTCACTTAATTAAGTATACTTTAATTTGGGAATTTTCGTGAAACTTCGCGAGGCCATATCTTGGTCATACGGACTCCGATTTTCGAAAACTCGGACTCTATTTCGCGTATTTTTCCGAGACGGACACAATGGCATAGCCCGTTTCCCTTGATTCCCATTTTAGAATTAAATTCTGCCTCGATTTATGTTATTACAGGTTATTGAAAATACGGGTTGTTACAATACCATTACATTTTCTCAAAATCCCTTTTATTCCCATTACTCCAACATTCATTAGTCCCTAACCAAAAACTAGTAAGAGAACAACTCCCTAAATATCCACCCCAAAAGCCGAAACCGACATCAGATTGATACCCAAGAAGTCATTCAACTCAACTAATCTCCAGTCAGTTTCTAATTTCCTTAACTTTATTAAAATATGCAGAATGTTTTCTTTTAAACCATTTCCTGCTTTAAAAATCTCGTTTCAATTCCATTCACTTCACTTTATATTATCAACTTAAAATTAAAATTTTAATCTCGCACCTTTCTTATAAACCTTAGGTTTAAAAACACTTTTGCCTTGATTCCTTTTTACTTAATTCAGCCCTTAAGTAAATATTTATTTTAACTTATCGCATTCACTTAAACTTTTTAATAACTATATTTAAAAAAACCGGTTTAATATAAAACTCATTTATGACCTCCTTTCGCAATTCAACTTGATTCCTTTCCAAATCGATTATATATTTAAATGGATTTTACTCACAAAATGATTGCTTAAATTATCATTCACTAAAATAATAATTTACTTTAAAATTAAGTAACCTAGAAGTAGTTTATTTCTATATTAACTAAAATCTTAGTGACTCCCTTTTAAAATCTTATTAAAATTTATCAAGTATTCATTAAACTTTTTCAATAAATTAATTGATAACAAATCAATTAAATAACCAATTCCAGTTAAAACAGCCGGTCGACTTGGTCAACTTAAAACTCGATTATTCCTTTAACCAACTCCAATTATTTCCTCCTTTAAATTAAATAATAATATAATTAATTTAAACACTTAATTGTTTCTTAGAAACAATTTACCCAACTCTTAACCGTTACATCAACTTTAGCTCAGTCGCTTATAAATCTTGTCAACATAAGTGATTAGCTTTATAAAATCATTAAATAACTACTTATAAACTTAAATAATAAATATTTATTTCCTTTTCATAAACTTAATTCAACATAAAATATTTAAAAATCCATTTTCAATTATAAATAAATATTATAACTTCATTTCTGTCGATTCACCTGACAGTAACTCACCATTTATAAAACAATTGATTTTTAGGCCAACTGCTGCCAATTACTTAACCAATACCGCACATTGGTTAAAACAAAACAAACGTTAAATTTCCAGTCAACGATTAATAGCCTAATCAATCATCCAACTAGAACAGCCCATATAATGATAATATAAAGATAAATAACATTAAATATATTTGAGGAATCCAGTTGGATCCCTCCAACCTGTTTTTTTCCTACATCTAAATAGGTTACCTCAAATAAAATCATTCCATTCAATATTCGGATATAATTCAATAATCAACCAATAACAGTAATTAAAACATCCAATTATCAATTTCAAACGTTTATAGTATAATAAACGTGACCAACGAGGTAAGTTACCTTTATTGGTTACAATCGTTAAAAATAGTGATTGAACTGAATTAAATTGAACAACATTTAATTTAATCAGTTTATTCAATATAAATAAATATATGCAGTAATCATCCAACAATAAACAACCGTAGCACACAAATATTACACCCGACTGATATAAATATAAGTGGGATAAAAATGAGTGAGTAAACACACCTTAAATTGATTCGTCGAATAAATAGTTCGATTTAGTCAAATTAAATAGGTGTTTAATTTAACTAATAATTTCAGCTATCACTGTCACCGACTAAATCGGTTCCAAAATGTTGTGCTCGTCCAGCCGATTCCATAGCCCTTCATTTTATTGAATTCTGAAATCGCACGCGCAAGATATTATCAAATAAAAGTTATTTAGGTTTTGATTTTAACAATTTTAACTAAACATAACATTCTGTTTAAATTATAAATTACTAACTTCATTCCTTGTTTTAAACAAACAAGTCGCGTCTCTTGTTTTTAAAATGTCAGACTAATATGATTTGGAAGAAAACAAAACGGCCCGCTCCCTTTTGATTCACAAAACTGGCCCAAGTTTTATAATTTCTCGGTTATGTTTAATTAAGTAACATTAGGCATATATAAAGCACACCTTAATTTATCTTCACCTACTTCGCCACTCAAGTTTCCTCCCCCTGCCGTGCTCTCTTCCAAAACCAGCGAACACCAGAACTCCGGCACCTAAACATCGTGCCTCGGTCCCCTCTGACCCCCCAGTCCCGCTTGTTTTCTTCCCAACCAAAGATCCCGTAAGCTCCTACACATTCCCGAAAACCCATGCTGTAAACACCATTATTCATCCTTCCTTGAGCTACACTCTCCCCTATCTTCACGCAAAATCCAAACAAGCCCTTTGCCGTAACAGCCCATATATTTCTCTCCCTTCGTTTGAAACGTTCCCACTTCTCAAAACCATTTTCCCCACAAAAAGATACGTGCTTCAGTAAATAAAACTTGCTATCTTCCAACTTGCTACAGTAGCTTCCGCACTATAAATTTCTTCTGCGTCCCCCACTCCACCTTCTACTTCCTACCACGTCTTCAGATATTAAACCAATCTGCCCGGCATAAAGCTTGTTCACCACCATGTTGTTTACGACACTATGCCTGACTTCCTTCCCCATTCACGCTGCAATCGAACAGCTCCACACCCTGCTCCCATTTCTTTCCACCGCAGTCCACCCTTCACCACATCAACAACCAATAACAACCCCAGTCAACCTAGGTCGTACCTCCCCCTTGAGCTCGAACACTCCAATATCCGATCGTGTACGAGATAAATGTTGTGATTATACTTGTAATGGAACTTTCATTTTATAACAACAGGGAGAGGAGTTTGGATTTCTTACATTGTTGAAGGAGAATATGTTTTTGCTGAAACGAGTGAAGGGGTGTGGCCAATGACGGACGCAGTTAAGGCCGAGTGGGATCTACCGCCCCCACTGACATTTTAGTGCGTTGAAAAGGCCCGAAGTCTTTTGCCAAAACAAATGGCGGACCGTCTAAAAATGCCGACATCGAGAAAATTATCGTGGCAAGAAAACTCCAGGCCACCCCCTTTGTTGAACCGCCTTTTCCACCACCCTCGATGCCGTCTCCCACTCGCTCTCCTCCTCCGAAGAGCCAGAGGCGAATTCGCATTACTTGAACACTGCGCTGCCTTCGACATCTACAATTGATCTGCCATCATCTAGTAAGACCTCAGCCGACCTTGCCTTGTTCCACCCTTGTAGCAATACGTCGTGCGAAAATGAATTATGGCAAATTACCCCTCTACCGACATTAGGTTCATCAAATGAGGAAAACTCAAACCCTAATCTCAAGACTGCTTCGCCCGAAATCGAAGACCAAAAAAATCTGCGCAAGATAATTTGGATGGCTTTCAACTTGTTGTGTCAAAGAAAAGCCAGAAATTAAATAAGGTTCAAGGAGGACAAAATTGAACAAAATATCCAGTGGAGCACTGGAGCTACTGTGTTGCAAAAAGGAAAGGCTGTTATTGGTTTGGAGGGGGCAAT